>CM062931.1:47031392-48281392 GCA_031878705.1 Tapirus indicus | reverse complement strand
AATGAGTCATTGAAAATCCTCTTGAGTGATGTCTCTAGGCTTCCGAGGATGCCAGAATTAAAATATGCTGATTAATTTGGAAACTGAGAAATTTTAGCCTCCCCTAATCTCACCCGGTTTTTCCAGTCAGGCTCATCCTGGCAGGAGGAGGGAGGAAGATCTGTACAGATAAAAAGAAAAAAACATTAGAATGCTGAAAACCTGCCACCTGCCATGGGAAGAAAAGCTGGTCAGAGTTTTACTTCCAAATTCCTTCCACCTCTCTGGCTTCCTCACTCTCTTCCTCTTTCTGTTTTTTGAAATGTATCAGTTATTTTATTAAGTTATTAGAACACCAATTTGTTAAGATAAACTCTATAAGAAAGAACACAGAACACAGGTAGCCTTGGAGCTGAGGAAAAGCTCTGATTTTTGGCATAAATTGAGAGTCCACAGCTTTCTGGTCAACCTTGCACTGGTTTGTAAGCTTGTATGCTCTCTCTCTTTCTCTCTCTCTCTCTCTCTGTGCAGAAGTTTTAATCAGTCTCTCTCTGTTGACTTTCAGGAATCCTTAAGCATGGCAGGGAAGCCCAAGCTTCACTACTTCAATGGAAGGGGCAGAATGGAAACAATCCATTGGTTCTTGGCTGTAGCAGGAGTAGAGGTAAGACGCTGGATTTGTTCAGAGTATTTTTGTCTCGAGGTCATTGAACACTTACTTAGGGAGCAATTGTAGAAAACTCTCTACACGATTCCCAAACAAAAAGCAGGTTTTACATCCTGTTCTTTAAATAGGCTGTGAGTAAATTGGTTAGTTCTTTTAAATAAGTGCCCAAATAACTGTGTTAAATGGTTATTGATACTGAGCTCATCCAAGGTGATGCAAATAATGATCAACGCAGGAGGACTCATTCTATCACACAGCTTCTTTTCATTTCATTATCAGCCAAGTATTGCATGTTTAGTTTCATTTGTCTCAAGAATATTAAGAAATAAGTAATTTTCTTTAAATATATAGAACAGTCTCACAGGTACTCATGTAAGAACATATCATTCACTACCAAAAATACAACCGTCCTATACATTAATAAATTTTTAAAATTCTGTTCTCAACATACTTAAAAGCTTAGTGAACTTTATTTATTTATTTATTTTTTTTTTTGTGGGGAAGACCAGCCCTGAGCTAACATCTGTTGCCACTCCTCCCCTTTTTGCTGAGGAAGACTGGCCCTGGGCTAACACCGTGCCCATCTTCCTCTACTTTATATGGGACGCCGCCACAACGTGGCTGACAGGCAGTGCGTCGGCGGGCGCCCGGGATCCGAACTCGCGAACCCCGGGCTGCTAAGCGCGGACTGAACCGCTGTGCCACCGGGCGGCCCCTTAGTGAACTTTACAAAGACCTTTCAAAAATAAATATGTCTGTATGCACATTAATTGTGACTATAAAGCAATTAGTCTCCTCTGTGACCCACACACACATTTTTTTTTTTAAATCACTCCTAGATAGTCTCTTAGATCCAAAGAGGAAAGAGCAGGGAGTTCTCTTCAAACTTATGGCCAGCTGCATTGTGATTTAACATGAAAATAGGAAGTAACCCTGGTGACCTGACATTCATCAGGACGCTCTACATTCTGTTTCAGCCTTGATAGAAGCCACCACGTTCATCTGTTCTCTAGAAATGTGGATACCTTATATGAGTGCAGCTTAGAATGTGGTTTATTTTAAAATATTTTGTGAAGTGTTCCATTTTATGTAATCTGGTGATGCAGATGTTTGAAGAAATTTTAGGGGAGGATAACATGTTTTACACTAGAATCTGAAGAAATCTATGAAATTCTTCCCAGAAAAATGCCATATATATGCACGCCATATTACACACACACACACATATATATATATATAATTTTAGGGGTTCCAAGAAGCCACTAAATACATACTTGGATTCTAGGACCCCAGGTTAGGAATTTCTGTTACAAGAAAGCAAAAAAATCTTTGTGAAAAATTCATCACCACTTTTTTCTAAAATTCCTTTGTCTTGAATATTTAAAAATTTTAAATTACAATTTTGAAAATGTGTGGAGAGAAGTACAAAGAATATTATAATAAACATGATCCCACTACCTGGAATGATCAATTATTAATATTTTATTATACTTGCCTGTAGTCTTTAAAAAAAAACACAGGTAATAAATTCACATAATCTTTTAAAAATAAAACACTGACAGATAACCCTAAAATTCAGTTGGACCATCACTCCCTTCTCCACTTAACCTTGATCCAGTCAGTCCAGCCTTTGTATTTTTACATTTATATGTGTGCTCACCAACTATTGACTTGTGTGCCTTTTGAAATAATTTACATAAATGGTTCCTTCTGTGTATCATTCTCTATTTTCCTCCTTACACTCAATATTATGCTTTTGAGATCTATCCATGTTGATAGACAAGAGAAGGTAGATGATGAGAGAGAGAGAGAGGAAGAGAGAATATGGTTCATTCCTTTAGGATTATTTTTTAAATCTCAGTTTGTATATTTTGTTGCTTTAGAGTTAGATCTGAATAAAATATGATAAAACACACAGGAGACAATGCAAACCCAAAGCCTACCTACCAAAAACATTCCAAGTTCTTTAGGCAACACTAATTTTTTTTTTTACTATAAATTCTTTTTGAACTTGAACTTGTCATTTCCCCTCCCAATGACTTAATTCTTCAAAACAATAAAAGGCCAATTCTCCCTTCTGAGCCACATGAAACTGTTTCTTGGATCTTCTGATTCCTCACAGTTTCTACATTCAAGGTTGGCACCATCATAGCTTGTCAGAGTTAGAAGAAAATTCTATGGTCATTATCCACCTTCTGTGCCCGAATTTTCCTTTTGATGTGAGCCATACCAAATTTTCAAAAGTCAAATAATCCTGCTCTAGCATATGCAATTTTGCTAAATGGCTGTGCTCTGTCTATCTTTGGAGCCCGTGCAGTACCTAACAGAGCCCCTCACATGTAAACCTTAAGTATAAGACAAAATTGAGGAAAACACGCCATTAAACAATAAGTTCCAGTGGGAAACATTTTCTGTGTGATCTGGCAAAACTCAATCTAAATCTACCAGAAAATTCCTCAGATAGTATCTAGTCTGAAGAGTTTCAATACCTCCCATGCTGTTTCATGGCCACACCCAGAAGTGAGCTAGCCCCTGGGCAAGCTCACAGCTGCCCTCTGCCCCTCCTGCTCTCAGGACTTAATCTGATAAGGAATGCCTTTAGAATTGGAGGTGGGGCTCCACTCTCTGAGCTCTTGGAGCCTGGCCACACCAGACAGTGAAAGTTACCCTGGAGTTCCTGACATGAGAAATTTTAGGAGAAATTGAAATCAAAAACATATGCTTTTTATTCATCACATTTCATGAAAATCATAAGTAATCTTTAAATTTAGGAAAAAGTGCTCCTGGGGAAGCTTTGTTTGATACCCTGGTTATCCCTATCAGTATTCTCATATTTGGTATCAACTTTGGAATATGGCTTCTTCCTATAAAAAGTATTTAAATACAAATGACACATTTACCAAGATGACAATATCCAAAAGGTAGTGGGCTTGGAGAGAAGGGATTCTAACCTTGTTCTTCCACCCTTTAGCTAAGGGAATTTAGGCAAATTGCTTAACCTTTCTGAGCTTCCTAAGCTTCAAATGAAGGCTTGGAAAAGAAGAGCACCAATATTGTAACGTCAGCTGTTGCTTTTTTATTTGCTGGTGAAAATAAAAGAGAGGGAGAGAAAAAAACCCCATGAACTCTATCTGACCCAAGAAAGTTTTTTGGAGTAAGAGGAGTGGAGAGATTGCACTTCATACTGGGCATTGTTGGGCAGACCCAGAGATGACTTATTTTGTAAAAACAAAGAGCAGAGAAAGAAGAGACCCCCCCACACACACACCCCACCCTTACAGAAAGATTCTCTTTAACTGTAGTAAGCATCCAATTTCCATCTTCTGAATGCCGTGTTTCTACTCATTAAGACATAGTCATAAGGAAAAGAGCTTGTCTACTAAACATCTGCTCATTTTGAGAAAAAAAGCCAATAAGGGTGACAAAATTTTTTAGCTTATCCGTATTTTCTAATTTTTCTAAAATGAGTTCCTATAATTACACAATAACATTGAAAATATTTTTTAAGTGAATCAGGGCAAGACAGGTTTTTCTGCATCTTTGCATCTGCCTTCGTCTCCTAAAGATGGCAGACTTCCTCAGAGACAAATGTTTCCTGCTCTTGGATTTGAGAGTTGTAATTAATGCTGGTCTTCAGGGTTTAGGAATGAGGGTGATCTGACACCTCGGTTTAGCATTATTTAACATTAAGTATTCAGAAGTGATGACCAGGGAACTATGGATCAGTATCTTTTCTTATTATTTTTTATTATTCCAAATTGTAAAATTTCAAACTTTTAATTATTTTTTGTTGTAAAGGGGGTAGAATAGGATCTGTGGGAAAAATACTATTTTCCAGTTATGTGTTGGGTTTTCCCATCTCTAATCATGATAGAAAATAATGCAGAAAAACTCCTTGTGTTTAAATTTTATATTAAAACTGCACTATGTGAAAAGCACACATTCAATTTGTGGCTGTATTTTAAAGAGAAAGTATCCAGAAGTGAATTTATAACAGCCTAACAATAAAACTGAAAATTAAGACAAGTAAAAAAATCTTGAAAGTAGCAAGAAATAAACCACACTTTGATCATGTTTCCTTAAATCATGCACCAAAGGGTCTTCTGAGTTCATTCAGTTTGTTGTTAGGTTGTTACCAACTAATTTTTGAGATTTGCCGCAACTTAATTTCTCTGTGCTAAGCCTCTTGGATTTAAAAAGAAAATATATAATGCAATGATCAAACGTCTTTGTGTTCTTGAACAATGAAAATAAGGGACAAAAAAAAAAAAATAAATAACCCACCCAAGTGAAAGTTACGAGGAAGAAAACAACAATAGTCAATTATTGAGCCAGGCATGAGAGTTCGTCTTTATTCGATATGATCTCATTTAACCATCAATGACAGCACCATGAACAGATACTAGCTTCATTTTCACACATTAGGAAACTGACGTTAGAAGAGAGTGAATAACTTGTCCAAGCTAATTAAGGGGAATAGCCTGCATTCAAATTATGGCCTGAAAAGTTTACCTGGCAGGCTATATCTGCACGATAGTAGGTATAGATATATCTCCATCAACTGAATTCAGTAAACCCTTTGCTTTGGTTTTATATAAAAACTTCCTTCGTTTCATAGGACCCAGAGAAGACAGCACGAGTTCAATTACTACTTGAAATGTTGGTTTGCTTGGTGGTTAAGCCCTTAACTTCTATTTAACTCTTTTTCCATGATATCAACAGCAATAATAATAATAAAAATGATACCAGCACCATGTTCTTATATTCTTTCATTCTTTAGTTTGAAGAAGAACTTTTGAAACACGTGAAGAATTCGAGAAATTAATCCAAGGTGAGATAAAGCCTTGTTACTCAAGATGTTGTGTTAGACCAAGGATGAGATGGTCTCTCCATTACTATAAAAGGCACACACATACACACACACACACACACACATTCTAAATAAGAGCACTGAAAATTACCCAGACAGTACTTTTCAATATCTCTATGTAGGGAAGGCAGCAAAGACCATTTGAGAGTTCCTACCAGGAGGAGCCCGCCTCCAAGCTTCTAAGCTGTGATGATTCCAGCTACATCCCTCTCTTTCCTCACCCCTAAGATGATACCTACTTTCTGCACTTGCCACCTTCAGGATACCGCACTGTTCCTTTGTTGCATTTCAGTCCTCCAGGACCTGGTTAACTTCTTTATATTAAATTCTCTCTGCTAAAGTAACTAGTATGGTTCTGTCTGCCAGCTGGACTCTTGACTAATGTAATCGGGGAGCAGAGAATGTCTCTATAGTTAAACCTGGTGGCAAGAGAAGAAAGGCCAGGATGCTCTTGCATGGATTCAGTCCAGAGAAGTGGGAAACAATGGAGAGAAGTGGCTCAACTTAAGGTGTCGAGTGGGAAAAGTGCAGGGTCAGCCCTCCTGTCACCCTTCTCAGGCAGTGTCAGACTGACGGGGGGGGGGGGGGGGAGAGAGAGCGAGCGTTCTTTTTCATTAAACCATTTTTCTCTCTTGTTTTGTGTGTGTGCACGTGTGGGTTTTTTTAACGCAGATTCCTTGCAAGATTGAAAAAGTAAGCCCAAAACAAAGAGCTGTCACCCAGATGGCGGATCGCTGGGATTCAGATGGGGAGAAGGGAGGGAAAGGGCATGGAAGGTTCATGCAAGAGAGAGGTGAGGGATAATGTGGGAAGGTACATGGAGGCAGATTTCAAGGAGTACTCTGAATTCCAGGGTGAGGTTGAGTATTATTCTCCTATAAGCAAAGAGGAGCAATGGAAAGGTTTTAAGCAGAGCTTTGTGACTCCAGGAATACAACAATGTGGGGTAGATAAGGAGGACCCAGCTGGGACATTATCGTGGTAGTTCAGAGATAAGAGTCCCAACTAGTGGGGTGGCCATGGTAATGGAGAGTGAGTGATGGGAAAGGGGAATCCTTACCTGGAAAGAAAGTTTTGTATCTGCATTTTTTGTATCTCCCAGAGTACTCAACATCGAGTCTTGCACTCTACACATTTTTCTATGAATGAATGCATAAATATTTCTCCTTTTAGATTAGTCTCTAAAAATATTTTAATGCCATTTGATTACAAAGTCCCATTTTGTGGCACCTTTAGAGTTAAAGAAAACTTAGTTACTACTATCGGGGACAGTAAATAACCCAACCTTCCTTTGTATATTTTAAGGTGGAACCTTGATGTATGAACAAGTGCCCATGGTCGAAATTGACGGAATGATACATCCTAAGATACATAGCTGCAAAATATAACTTGTATGCAAGGAACCTGAAGGAACAAGCCTGGTACAACAATCACTTAGAACAAAATTCCAAAAAAAAGAAAATCTAACCTATAGGCTTGTTAGCAGTCATATGTAGTTCTTAACAGATTAACAGAAAATTCTTTTCTGTTTTTTAAATTTTTTAGTAAGCAAAAATTTAACACATATCAAAGAAGGGATAATAGTATAATAAACTCTATGTACACACATTTAGCTTCAACAATGATCAATTCTTGGCCAATCACAGTTTCTTTCATTTTCTGATTCTATATGTAGTGTTAAGCCATGGACTTGGTGTAACCGTCATGGACAAAGCAAGGACAAATTCTAGTAAAGGAAATTTGCTGCTTTCTCATGAATCTGTTTGCCACCAGTAGGTGGGGGTAGCACACAGAATAAATCACCAGAAGAGTCTCAAAATTCGGCAGTGGGATAGGGGGGTGAGGGGTATAACAGAAACAGATTCTGGAAGTGGCAGTTGGAAGCCACCTCATTAGTCTCTGGTCACACCAGGTAGCCTACCCAGCCTCTCAGACATTCACTAATTCTCACAGGTACACACCAGTTCTTTCGCAATGGGCAGGCCTGTCTACAAACCAGTAAAATAGTCTTGTCTTACCTGGAATTTAAAACAGTAACTAAGTTGCAAATCGTTGCACAGAATTAGAAAACCATTAGTTGGTAAACAACAAATCGTCCCCTTTTACTAAATGAAGTGTTTTAAATAAACTTTTCATTGCTTTATTTCAAAAATATGCTTATTTTCAGAAACTTGGCTTTAATTTTTTAATGCAAATTTTTTAAATGATCTTGTATTTTTAAATCTCAAGATAAGCTTTCTTTTGCTTTCTAGTAGACTCTAACTGCCAAATTTCTGCTGATCACTTCCCTGCAGTGTAGTTTAACACGTTCCTCTGCCTCTGTATTTCCTGAAATTGGTAGTTGGATTTAGAGGTTTTATCAGACGCAAGTTCCAGTGGTTTTTTCAAGACTACTTCATAGGTGTTGGCTATTAGGAAGCATAAAATGTCTGCTTGTCTATTCTTTATGATATTAGTAGCTATTGGTGTTCAGTGCTATCATCCCTTCTGCATTTATTATCTAGAATACTTTTATAAAGAAAAACTTCCCCTCCCTTACTATCTGGTTACCTGGACTACAGCTTCCTGTAGGAAAGACACGATAACTTTTGGTTTACCAATTTTCCAAATAATGAGTTGGCTCACCTGCATCCTCCAACATCAACCAATTAGTTGTTGTTATTGTTTTAGTATCACCATGAACTTATCAATTTAAACATCTTTGGTGTGTTTCAATTCACTTCAGTTGTCATGCTTATTTATGCTCAAATTGTCCTACCATAGTTGGCCAGTGGGAGCCAAGTGGCTCCTGGGAATTTTTGCCCTTACCCTTGTGATCTCCAATAGCTTCCTTATTATCTGGTGTAATGTGATAATCCAGATTAATCCTGTACATCTCTTGCTCCAGACGTGGACTCAGCCATTTGTCTAAGGAGCTCTACTTCCTTTCAGTGTAAAATGGTTAAGTACATCTTTCACAGAACCAATGTTTATAGATTGAAAGTGAATAATTTACTTATGGTGCCTTCTTTGGTATGTCATTATGACAAAATCTTGTATGTGTTAGGCACTGTATATTTTAAACTCTTTCAACTACCTGATCCCACAACCCTAATGCTCAGAAGGCTACTATTCTGGTTATTGATGGCTACAGACTATCTCTAACAGTTCTGTGAATTGACAGGGCTCAGCAGGTGGTTCTCTCCGAGTCTCTCATGCAGGTCTTCACTCATGTATCTGGCACCTGGCCTGGGAGGGCTGGAACAGCTGAGCCTGGCTGGGCATCTCTCTTTCCACGTGACTTCTCCATGTGGCTAGCCTGGGCTTCCGCGCAGCACGAGGCTCTCACGTGGTGGCTGGCTTCCTCAGAACAAGCATGGAAGAGGGCTGGTGGAAGCTGTAAGGCTTCTATGATCTGCTTTGGAAGTCTCAGCCCATCACATCCCCACAGTCCATGGGTCAAGCAAGTCCCCAAGGCCCACTCAGATTCAAGGGGAGAATGAGACTTACTCTCAGTGGCAGGAGTAGCAAAGAATTTGAGGCCATCTTCAAGACACCCATTGCTATTCTAGGTTAAGGCTAAAGGAACTATGATTCAAAAACACTGAGAGACTCACGTTGGACCAGGACGGAGGTTTCCCAATGCCCAGACCAGTAGGCTTGTCACTATACCATGGTGCCTTCTCAAACATAATACCCATCTTTCCATTCATTCTGGCACAGAGATGTGGGAGGTGGCAAGTGGGAACTTGTGGAGTAGGTTTCGTGCCTTATTAAATTGTTCTGCTGACGAAGCTTGAGAACCTTCAGTCCAGACAGAGATGATGCTGGCAGCATAGAGGTCCTTAGTTATGTCTCCCCCATGTGTATCAGCATGGACGATCTCACTGTTATTGCAACACTTAAATAGCCAGATATGATCTTTGCCCAATTTATTACCTTGGCATTATTTTAATACTTTGTGTGTGTGTGTTGATTAGCATTAGTGTTACACAATTGATATTCACACACACAAAATCGCTCATATACTTCAGTCCTATAATTTTTCTATCTCCCAGACTGATCTTTCTTAATATCTCAAAGGAAGAGCACGCAGGCCAAAGCACTTGATTTTAGCTCAGAGAACACTGAGATGTCTGATAACTAAGCAGGGGAAACTGAGGCACTACTTAAAATGTTTCTTTGGCTCATGAAATGACAGTTCCCTTTATCTGGACCTCTTTTGAATTTTGCCCTTTCTCTAGGACTGATATGTATGTAGAGGGCTTGAAGGACCTGAGTGACATGATCTTCCCACTCTCTCTGCCTGAAGAGGAGAGGAATCTTGAATATATCCTCGAAAGACCCACTACAAGATTCTTCCCTGTCTATGAGAAGGTAAGCAACACACTTCTGCCCTGCTCTGTGACTTGGATCAAGGGGGAGAAAAACCAACTAAACTAAAAGTAGACAAACAATTTTATTGGTGCATGAAAGATCCCAAAACACTTTGTAAAAGCAAAATTCTTCCCCCAACTGCAGTTATAGAACAAATCAGCCCTTCCTCCTCCCACTCTGGTCTTCTGGATTTCATTTTTTTTTTTAATTTCATGCATAACTTCAGCACTATTTGTGGTTGTGGTGCTGATAGAATTTCAGTTGCCTGATTTAATTCTGGAGTAAAATAGGGCCTTATAATGAGAATTCCAGGGGAAAAATCCCACACTAATTTGAGAGCCAAGGAGGAAAGGATGGATATTATTTCTAAAATACACTGGATAGTACCAGGGCTCAGGGCAGTTTATAAGGCTTAGCCCAATTCTACACAATATTCTAAAAGTTAGGAAAAATTTGTTCCAAAAACAATTTTTCATCTCTGCATTTTTGTGTGTGTGTGTGTGGGGAAGACCAGCCCTGAGCTAACATTTGTTCCAATCCTCCCCTTTTTGCTGAGGAAGACTGGCCCTGGGCTAAATCCGTGCCCATCTTCCTCTACTTTATATGGGACGCCGCCCAAGGCATGGCTGACAGGCAGTGCGTCGGCAGGCGCCCAGGATCCGAACCCGCGAACCCCGGGCTGCCAAGCGCAGACTAAACTGCTGCGCCACCGGGCGGCCCCTATCTCTGCATTTTTAACGCTAAAAAATAATGTCTGAAAAAGCTTGAGCTTTAAGCAAATACTTAGTGCCACCCCTAACACAAGGGTTGGGTGATTTTAGTTATCAATGCTCTTGTTCTCCAGGTACATTCATTGTAATATTAGTAAATGCAGGGAAGGATCATGAAAAAATGTTAGTTTGGTAAAACATGAGCCAGATAAGTTTTTCAAACTCACCTGCAATGCTGGTTTAATCCATCCTTTCTGGGTTGAGTAACAATGGTTCTAATAGAATGACTTAACACATACATTTAAAAATATTTAGCATGCTCAATAATTTGAGCCTAGTCATATAATTCAGATTATTTAATTGATACTCAGGTATTTGACACAGATTACAGATACTCTAACTTCTGAGGCTGTACTTTCTCTTAAAGACACTTAGTGAGTTACAGTCCCCTCAGTCCCAGATGGAAGATGAATCGAACTGTGAATAGTCTACACTATAGGTTTTCTCTGTATCATTCCTTCAAAAGCATTTTAAAAAATAATATATTCCTTTGTAATCAGCATGCAATTTAAGATATTTTTTATCATATAATTTTACCAATATTGACAATGGAATGGATGTTTAACACCACTGTTCCCAATGACTGAAGTTTGTGTTGTGGGATACCATGAAATACAGACTTCCCTCGTGGCTAAAAATAGTAACGGTAACATCATCACTAACAGCACCAGCTACTTGTAATGAGGCTCCCCTCTACCAAGTGCTTGCTATGTGTCAGACGCTGTGCTATTATGCATTTTGCTTGCATGATTCCATCTAATCGTCATAATAACTTCACGAAAGAGGCGCTATTGCTGCCCCCACTTTACAAATGGGGCAACCAGAGCTTAAAGAAGCAAAGTGACTTGCCCAAGTCATACAACTAACAAAGGTGGAGCCTACACTCCAGTCTCTCTAACTCCTGATCGCATGCCCAAGTATGATAAAGTCAGAGAGTTTTAGGGCTAAAATATACCTTAGTGTCCTTCAACTCCAATCTTTCATTTTGTATTCAATTGATTTTGACTCAAAGTGACCCATAAGTCAGAGCCTTCTTGGAAGAAAATTTGCTTATGAAAGAAGTTTGGGTCCCTGTAAGAATGACATTCTCCCTGCAAAGAGCAACACCGCTAAGGAACCTGCCCTGAGAAGGTGCCCGGAGAGAATATCATCACAGACCTAGAAGGGCCACCAGGCCAGGCTATGGTGGTGAAACCGTTCTGTAAGGATTCAGAGTAGGTACAGGGAGAAGGAATGAAGACAAAGGCCATGAGATTGAGCTGTTTCCAGGGCTGAGAATATGTCAGGAGGATTTAAGCTGTTCCACCTCTTTCAGGTGAATAAACTGAAGCCCTCAGAAAGATAGGATTTATTCGGCTTGCACAGCCAGTGGCACAGAACAGATTAGGAACTGGGTCTTTGAACTTCTAGAGGACTTTCTGCCAAATCACGCTGACTAAATTATATGCCAGTTAGGCCCCTAAATCCTCTACCTTCTCTTTCTCTGCTATCATGCAGGCACTAAGAGACCACGGGCAAGATTTTCTTGTGGGCAATCGGCTGAGCTGGGCTGATATACAGCTCCTTGAAGTCATCTTAATGACTGAAGAGTGCAAACCCAGTGTCCTCTCAGGCTTCCCTCTGCTACAGGTAATACCATCCAAACAGCTCTCAAGAACTGCAGGGAGAATGAAGTTGTATCATTCATTTATTCTTTCATTCATTACCACTTAAGAACCTGCTAACTTCTTTATGCCAAAACCTGTGCTTGAGATACGAAGATGCCGTCAAGGAACACACCTAGTGGGGAAGACAAGCACAGGGATAGCTTCTATATAATGTGGTAAATTAAAAAATAAAACGATATGGGAAAGCAGATGAGGGTCACCTAGGCCAGCACGGGGATCCAAGGCAGGCTTCTTACAGCAGTTAAGTCTCAAAGGCTTTACCTGGAATGTAGTAGAAACTCCATATAAGTGGCTGCCTACCTCTAGATAAGGTGAAGGGAAAACACTTAAGACAATATCATCTTAACATGGCCATTAATTAACAATAACTATAACCAGTGACTACACTCTTATATGCCAAGTGTTGTCCCAAGCACTGAATGCACATTACTTCATTTATTTTATTCCATCCTCAAAGTAGATAGGAGACTCAGAGAGGTTAAGTAACTTTCCCTAGGTCACACTGTTGGTAGGTGACAGGACTGGGACTCAAACCTCAGTCTGTCTGATTCCATGGCCTGAACTCTAAAACACTTTGCTCTGTTGGTGGATTCCTTTATAGCCTTTTAAAAATATGCTTATTTTAAATAGTTGTAATCCGAGTTATGATAATTCTGTAGCCTCAATTTTCGACTTCACATTACATTATAAACACGTTTTGGTCTTGTTAGTCTGCCTCATTTTTATGCAATGAAGTCTGTTATATATACTTTCGAAGTTTTCATGATTATATAATATTCCATTTATTGTGCTCAGAATAGTATTATTTTAAATAATGAAGATCACAAACAACCTAATTATTCAATACCTAAGAAATGAGGCTACATCCATCAGATAGAATTTTATGCAGCCATAGTTATGTTTTCAAAGAGTACATAAGAACATGAACAAATGCTGGGGCCAGCCCAGTGGCACAGCGGTTTAGTTTGCGCTTGGCAGCCCAGGGTTCGCGGGTTCAGATCCTGGGCGCCTGCCGACGCACCACTTGTCAGCCATGCTGAGGCAGCGTCCCATATAAAAAGTAGAGGAAGATGGGCACGGATGTTAGCCCAGGGCCAGTCTTCCTCAGCAAAAAAAAAAAAGAGGATTGGTGGTGGATGTTAGCTCAGGGCTGGTCTTCCTCACACAAAAAAAAGAACATGAACAAATGCTTATGACATAAGAAAAATGAGGTCTTCTCTTTATTATTTATACATCAGGATACTCTGAAATATTTGCTTTTATAAATAATGTTACAACAGCATCTCCAGGGTATGAATTTTTCCACATTTAAGATTACATCATTAGGATACAGTTTTAAAAATGGGATCACTTGGTCACAGCCTATGAACATTTTGTGGTTCTTGAGAAATATTGCTAACTTGCTTTCTACAAGGGGAGCATCACTTTGCAATGCCACACAATATAAAAAAAATCCATTTTATTCCCGATCTCTACCAGCAATGAGGAACATACACACTTTTATGCAAAAATGTGCCTTGTTTGTATTTTACTTTATTTTGCTACATTCTCTTCTCATGAAGAGTATACTTTTGCATTTTAGAAATTCAAGGCCAGAATCAGCCACATTCCCACAATTAACAAATTTCTCCAGCCTGGAAGCCTCCACTAGATGAAGACCCCATTGAGACCATGAAGAGTATTTTCAAATTTGAACGTGGCATGTTTCTTAAACACATGGGCACTATAGTAGCAGAGTATTAACAACTGAAGAGGTCTCAAGAGCTCAGGAAACGTTTCACTTTACGTTTGTAGCAGGACCCAGAAAGAAATAATAAGGCCTTTTTAATAAAGTAATAAAAAGCATAAAGAAGTAAACTACCTAATACTTGTCTGTAAATCAGTATTTTTTTTCTGTTTTTTATAAGACAGGAAAACACCAATTAATCAGAATCACCCAAATAAGAATTCTTCTGCATCCTACTTATTGCAAAACAGAAAAATCATAAGTAAGCAAATGGATTTCTTTAAAAACAAAAAAAACCCGCACATACATCACCATTACCCACTTGCACCACCTTTTGGGAAAAGTCCAGGACACAGCATAGCTTCAAACCAGTTTCTTAAACTCTCAATCACTAGAGTATTTTACAGATATAGTATATATTTCTAGGCAAGTTCACATTTAGTTTCTACTTCAGTATCATAATCAGTTAGAGTATAAGCTGCTGGCAATCTGACCTGAAGGTTCTTCTCCATCATCTTGGACAGTCAGCAAGTACGCGGAGCACACCCAATGACAACTGTTTTTTCCAGCCTGCTTGTGGTAACAACCTCTTCGGCACCAATAGGATTAGTGGGATTTTTTTTTTTTAAGTAGGATATTTTAAAAGTATATCAAAGGATTTTGTTTGGGTTTCCTATTTCGTTAAATTAGGTGTTTTTCTTTCTTTCTTCCCTTAATTACTTATCACTGGAAGTTTAACAACCTCCTGGAAAGTCAATTGGGAAAGGAAAACAAGCACATCAGTTCTGCTGTATCAGCTGGGAGCTCCACCCACCATTTCATTTAAAGAAAAGGTGTGCAATCTGAACCACTGTGCAAAGCCAAGAGGACCAAAACTGCAGATTTCTAGAGCTCTAAGGGGTGTTGTCGATCATTTAGCCCAAATACCTCCTTAAGGATGAGAAACTGGGTCCCAGGGAGAGGAAATGACCTTCCAAGGAGCATACAGTCAGTCATGGGAGAGCCAGGCTGGGACCCCAGTCTCCTGCTGTCCCGTCGGGGGCCTCAAAGTGCCCTGGACGTGAAAAGTCATAACTATGCCTAAAAATGAAGTGGTGGTTTGAGACAAAATCATTTTTGTTTCAGAATTATTACTGTTTCACAGAGAGAGGGAGAAAAAGAGAACACCTGTTCCTGAGGAAGAATTCTGGCTTAAATAACCCTCCTTCCCAACCTCTTTCGTTAATAACTGAACTTTTAAATGTCAAAGATTATTTGTGTATACAGAGAAGACACTAAAATGAAAGGTACAGGTTTAAAACAGAGTGTCTTTTATCTGAATACTGAATACATTCTGTCAGTACACAGAGTGTGCTGAGAATGGATTTTCTTAAAGGAAAAAATAATGATGGCAGCAATTAAAATGGAAAATCAAAACAATTAAATAATTTTAATTTAACCACTAAAATGGAAAAATACAATTTCTAATCATTTCTAATATAACACAAATGACAAATTGATACATGAGTATTCTGTGAAGTCCACTGAGGGCATTCCATTATCTGATAAGCTGTAGTTTAATTTGAACTTACCTTGGACGGGTATTTGGAATTGTCGAAAAACACCACATATATAAAATTAGACATAGCAAATGAAAGAGTGTATCATGATTCATTAAATAGCTTTAATGAAAACGGTACCTGACAATTGGAAAACAAAGTTTTTGTTTAAAAAAAAACCACCTCAAATAGTGTTCACATTAGAGGTGACTGTTTCTTTTGTTTCTAACATAAAATAAGACACTAAGTGTTCCACATTGAAATGTATGCTTTAAATACAAAGAGTGTGCTCTGCCCATAGTGTAGCAGGACAGGAGCTCAGTTTTCAGCTCCCCCGGATTCTCAGAGCAGCAGGAAGACAAGTCTCAGAATCATCAGGAGGCTGCATGGACATAAGAGAGGCAAAGGGGGTTATGCTGACGTGGCATAGACGGAACGGGTCGGGGCTCCCCTAACCTGTGCTGCTCCTCAACTCAGGTTCCACTTCTCTCCTACTTTTACTCCTTGGGGCAGGGGTGATTGCATTATCCCTGTATTCAAACTTCCCAGGCGGAACTCAATTAGCCACTTGGAAGTGTTCACCGAGGGGCCGGCCTGGTGGAGTAGCAGTTAAGTTCGCGCGCTCCACTTCAGCAGCCCAGGGTTCGCTGGTTTGGATCCTGGGCGCGGACCGACGCACCGCTCATCAAGCCGTGCTGAGGCAGCATCCCACATAGAGCAACTAGAAGAATGCACAACTTTGCCATACGACTATCTACTGGGCGCTTTGGGGAGAAAAAAAGCAAAAAAAAAAAGGAGGAAGATTGGCAACAGATTTTAGCTCAGGGCCAATCTTCCTCAAAAAAAAAAAGAGAAAGAAAGAAATGTTCACTGAATGAACAAGAAAAGTTGGAACTCGCTGTCCTGAAAATCTGGGATGAAGCTTCACAAGAGAAAGGTTTGGAAGGAAACCCGAAACTCAAAAGCCAGTAAAGTCAAGTAACTTGAAAAAATAATCAAGGAGCAATTTGGGGGATTATTATTATAATCTCAGCCACTTTCCATTGATGGGGTCTTCTTGACCCATAAACCCTACTTCTGATGCCCTCCACCACCCTGTGTCATTTTCAGAACAGGCCCATAACTGGAAAGCA
Source organism: Tapirus indicus (assembly GCA_031878705.1). NCBI lineage: Eukaryota > Metazoa > Chordata > Mammalia > Perissodactyla > Tapiridae > Tapirus > Tapirus indicus. The sequence continues at coordinate 48,264,686 of CM062931.1, read as the reverse complement.
GTCTTTTGTAATCAATCATACTCGCCCCCCAAACCATAAACATAATACACAGCCATACTAGAAAATTCTACAGAAAAGTAGAAAGAAGAAAATTACTCATTACGCTACTACCCAGAGACAAACACTACCACCATTTTGTAGTATTTCATTCTATCCAAGTTTTTTACATACATTTAAAAAAACTGAGATCACACAATATTTGGTAATTTTTTATCCTGTTTTTAATCTCCTACGTCATTAAGATTTCCAATGCCACTAAATAGTTTTTGAAAACATGACACATAGTACCCGCTCAATATTCCATTTACTGAGCATTTACTGAAACACTTCCTTACTGATGAACTTTTAGGTTGTTCCCAATTTTTCATTTTATCATGTTTTCCATTAGAAATAAAGCTGCAGTAAACATCAGTCTTTGTATATATCTCATTATTTCTTTGGAATAAATTGCAAAACGTGAATATGTATATCAAAGGAAATGAACACGCTTATGGCTTTCAACATATACAGGCAGCTTCCAGGAGGCATTAAAGATGTTACCTAGACATTTTTACTTGGTAACATGCTTAATCTCATGGATAGAATTACTGGGATTAAATTTAGGGAAACTTGAGGCTCCCCATTTATCTTTTTAAAAAATATTAAGTTTTTCTCCCTTAAAAACTCAAAATAACTGCAGCAGCCTGTCCCTCTGTCCAACTCTCTACAACAGACTAGGTATCAGATTTAAGTGAATACATTAACTGTCTCAGATGGGTAAATCTCGACAAAAAATGAGGCTGAATTTAATTCTTTATTCTGAAAAAGGTAAGTGTGTACATGTGATCAGATACTACAGCAACACTAAGGGTATGTGACAAAATGCTCATGTGCACATCAACACCAAAGACTGACTTAATGCATGATATCTTAAGGTGTTTACAGTTATGCTTATTGTAGTAAAAATTGCTTTGACCTTTCAAATTAAAACTGACTATTGCTGAGGCCAGTGGTTAAGTTCACCTAGTGGCCTAGTGGTTAAGTTCAGCACACTCTGCTCTGGTGGCCCATGTTCGATTCCCAGGCGCAGACCTACACCACTCATCAGTGGCCATGCTGTGGCAGTGACCCACATACAAAAAAACAGAGGAAGATCTGCACAGGTGTTAGCTCAGTGCGAATATTCCTCAAGCAAAAAGAGGAAGATTGGCAACAGAGGTTGGCTCAGGGTGAATCTTCCACAGCAAAAAACCCCCACAAACCTGACTATTGCCAAAAATTCAGCCCTTCAATATGACAGCAGAGAAAAGCATAGATCAAAACAGTCTTTCTTACCTTAAACCTGCAACCAGCCCAGCCGGCATTATTTTCTTGGATCTCTTAAACCTCACACCCATGATGGTGGCCAGGAAGAAAGCTGTAACTGGAAACCAAGCCAACCCGTGAACCAGAGTTTCAAACATGCACTCAGTGCTCGCTTGTGAAACGAGGGAATTTCAGCTTTCTAATGTAACAACTACTACATAGAAGTATTGAGTTGCTATTTTCTTGAAAAGATAAAGTGCTCCATCAAAACACTTTGTGAACTAACTCATCAAAAAGTTTCTGAGTAAACAAGCATATTAAAATCCATTCCTGACATATCTTCAAAAGTCTTTTTCTAACTTAAATTTCTATTTACAGCATACTCCTTGACGGCAAGAGGTATGTCTCATTCAGCTTTCCTCAGGAACACTCGGCAGTGTACCAGGACCCACAGAAGACACTCAAATGTTTAGTCAATGAAAAGGAAGGAAAATCATCAGTACCTTTTTTTAAAGTAAGAGCTGATTAATAAAATCATACTAGGCAGAAGACTGTTTATTCTGTAGCATTCCATTTTGGGAAATTTGATGCCTGGAGACTAAATAACAACAGTCTAAGTAATAACACTATATTCAGAAGCATCATACCAGCTTTTTAGGAGCTGAAGCAAAATGAAGAGAGAGGTGGTTTTATGTAAGAGATCAGGGCATCCATGTCACAATTTAAGGACAGCTTTCAAGGAAAAATTATTTGCTAATATAAAAGACAAAATGATTGACAATAAACATGCAAACTATTTACAGGCATATGAATAAAAAGCCCAATATATTTATATCTTGCTGATATATTTTTGTCTTCTGACACAATTTCATTATTAAAAATATCCCTAGCTCCTATTTAAAATCAGCAAAGAAAAAAAAACCCACTAAATCTCTTTCTCTCCCTCAAATACAGAACTGATACAATTTGTCCTCATTTGTATTTTCTTCCAAACCCAACCAGGGCACCTGAAATAATTAAACAATTTAAATAGAGACAATTTCCTTGGTGTACTTTTCCAAACCTTCACTGTATTTCTCTTTCAAGTTACACAAAAGAAAGCCAAGTGTCTTGGGGCTTTAAACACACACAGGTTTCCATTTTTCTGTGGACATTCTCCTACTAAGCTGAACCAGGGAAGAAGCTAAAAAAGGGTCAACCTTGCTTTACCAGATTGTCTTAAGGCAAAGCAGGAGTTAAAACTTGTTTGTGAATTAATGCAAGGCTGTCTCTTTTTAGTCATTTTCATAGCAACACAAAACTATGCTAATATACACTTAGAGTTAGCAGAGAATCTGGGCATAATTCCCTGCTTTTTCTAATTTTGTTTTATTTTTCTAATAATAAAGTTTTATAGAAATATTCTGAGTTGGACGGCCTGATAGCAAATATTATTTTTGATCAGGTCTGTCCCGAAAAGAACAAGAATTGTGTTCAGTTTCGACACACACATATGGCCACGTGCCTGTGTCTGACTACATATCTTCCAGTACACCCAGTACAGGGAATCAAAAAAGCCACCCCCAAGGTTCAATTCTCCATAACTGGAAAAAATGCCTTACTTACAAAGTGACAGTTTTACATCTCGCTTGTCATTGGAGACACGGTAAGCTCCATAGCCAGCCAAAAATCCAACAAAAAGACCAGCAATCAAAGATGGAACACCACCTAGAAAAAAAAATAGGCTCAGAAAGAGAATCCCCAAATGAAAGGAATTCCTTCCAGCATGATACACATACCTTCAAATGTATTTCTACTTGGGCATTGTAACTGGACAAAGCCCAATTAAGTATCGGCCTATTCACGGATGGTTTCTAAGAAATGACTGTTTCATGCTGAACCCGAAATGCACAGCAATGCAGGGGTTAGATCTGGCTAGAGGGTCTAAGAAAGCTTGCCCTGTAGGAGTGGTTTTGACACTGACTGCATGATCTTAGGCAATCGGTTGACTTCTTTACACCCTTCTTTTTTTTTTTTTCTCTATTCTCCTTGCCTCCATCTTTTCACTCTGAGGCTGTGATGACAAAAATAAGATGGAAAGGTATTTTCAGCTCATAGAGGTAGAGAGAGAAATCCTGTGCAAACCAAGCGATGATTCTGTCCTGAGTAACTCACAAACCTTCCAGCCTCAAGATGTCAGGACTCAGGAATGAACCGTGACTACACTGAGTAACAGGAAGAACCAGGCCACCGAAGCAGTCAGCCAGCCCCCAACCCACCCATCCACTGCCCCAGGCACTGTGACAAGCACCCAGCACTCTCTATGCACTGAACAGTGGGCTACCTTCCAGCTACACTATGAAAAACATACACACACAACCCTCGCTTCATGGACCCACTCTATTTAGAATCTACTGGATTGGAATCCCTAGGAGTAGGGGCAAGGTATCTCTATTTTTTAAATACCCATAGGAAATTCAGATGCCGAGTCACGGTTAAAAACCACTGCAGCAATAAGTGGAGGCGCACACACACACCCACTGCAGCAACATATGCACGCATGTGTACACACACACACACACACACACACACACACACACACAGAGCAGCATCCTGAATGAGAAGCCAAACACGCTAGGTTCTAGTCCTGATTCTTTTACTTCTGCCTGAAGGACTCTGGCTTGGTCACTTGGCCTCTCTGAGTTTTATCAGTTGCAAAACAGGGTTAATTGTATAATCCACATCATATAAAGGCTTAGAATGCAACAACTCGAGATAGTAATGAATTCCTCATTGCTCCACCCTTGTCCCTGCTCCAAATCTATTCTCCAAACAGCAATATGATCTTTTAAAGACATACATCTGGACAGGTCATTCCTCTAATTAAAAACCTTCAGTGCTTCCCACCGCTCTCAGGAAAGAACCCAAGTCTGCTCTGTTGTTGCAGCCCTGGCCTTCTTTCAGTTCCCTGAATATGCCACTCTTCATTCCTCCTGGCTTAAAATCATGCTGTTCCTTGCCTGGCCTGCTCTTCCCTGCACTGTTCACCTGGTCAACTGGAGCTCACCTTCGGATGTCTCCCTAGGTGTTAGTTCCCCAGAGACGCCTTCTCTGACCCCCCCATTCTGAACAAGGTCCCCAGCACAGTCTCCCATTACTTGTCATCGTATATTATAAGCCTGTTCATGTATTTAATGTCAGTCTCCCACACTTGTTTGTGAGTGCCATGTCCTTTTGCTCACTGCTGTCTTCCCAGGGCCTGAAACAGCGTCGGGTATGTAGGCAGCATGAGATAAACCCTGACGAAATGCATGCCTGGGTGCCCCTGTTATGGGTCACGTTCAAGCAGAAGTCAGAAAAGGATACAGTTAAGGAGATTTAAGCATTTTCTGGAATGCATGACTAGGTCACCATCAAGGTGTCTTCTCACCTAGAGGTTCTCTGATTCTCTTTTGTGTACACCCTATTTCTGCACGGCTAGGATCCTCCTGCCTTAAGTATGTGGAGGGAGTGGCAGCATCTACACTCGAGCCTTGGTGAGATCCAACAGCAAACAGCGGAGACAGGGCAGGCTCATGGTGGCCCAAGTTCAAGAGAACTGGGAAGGTTCTTGGGAGAATTCATCCTGCATGAGGAAGGAGCCAGGACTGTGGGCTCTCCCTTAAAGAAAGCCACCGCTGGGGAAGGGAGTGAAGATCCTGCAGAAAAAGCTCATTGTCTACAGTGGGCCTACAAAAAGGGAAGCTCTCCCCCACCCCCATGTCCTCAGAGTGCTCAACTGGGTGGGGCAGTCTTGGGAGGGGAGTTTTCATAGGAGTTGAAAGGTGCTCACAGGAGCCTCCCTCCAGGTGCTCTTACACTCCCTCAGAGCAGGAAACCTGCCTGGCAAGCCCTCCTCTCCTCTCTGGAGGGGCTGCCATGCCTGACCTTGAACTGGAGTAGGAAGGTGTGAGGTCAGGTCCAGACCTGGTGTAAAGGGGAGACAAAGCGAGCCTTCTGGCCATTTTTGGGGTTTGGGCACTGGCTACCTGGCCCAGAAAAAGCCTCAAAATCATACTGTCTTCTAGGTTATACAATTCTCTGGAGACCTCTGTGGGAAGAGGGGTGACCCCAGAGCAGGCTCGGTGCTCGGGTTCCTGTGTCCTTCCCCTGTGCCGTCTCTCTCTCCCTTCCTCTGCCCCCAACACAAAAAAAGAATCTACCAGCCCCTCACCTGCACCCAAACACCATGCTGCCATCACATCTTTAGCCTACCTAACATTATTCTCAGTAACTGTCCCTTGGAAGGGTCTCCTGGCCCAACTCATGTCTAGGGAAGCTCTGAACAAAAACAGCAAGAGTTGACTCACTTTAACAGAAGTTCTGAGACACTGGGGCCAACACTGGGGCCACAGCAGCTTAGAACACAACACAGAGTGCAAAACTGGACAGAGGTGTTCTGCCCCACGGCCCAGAGACCTTCCACCCGCAGGGCAGCAGCAGAAACAACACGCACATTCATTTACTCTGTGCCAGGCACCATGTGAAATGTGTTACGTGCATTATCTTATTTAATCCTAACAGACTAATTTACAAACGAGGCGTTGAAGCCCAGAAGTTAAAGCAACTCACGTGAGTATCCGAGCTAGTAAGTGGTAGTGTCAAGAGCAGAATTTAGGAATGCTTGATTCTGTGGCCTGTGCTCTCGACCCACATTACACTACAAGGGTGGGCTTCTCTGTGAACACATAATACCCCCAGGGGCTCCCAGGATCACTTAATGGGGGGCTCTTGCAGGAGGCATCAGGCCCTGATATTAGAGACCTTGCAGCCAACGTGATTTCAGGTGTTCTTAAAGAGACTCGGGTTAGAACAGTAAAGCACTCCTCTCCTCTCCCCACCCCCGCTGCCCCAACCCACACTCGCGCGCACACACACACACACTCACTCTCTCTCTCTCCCTTCTTTCCAACCGTGTAAAAGGCAAGCAAAAATGTCCAGACGCTCTCTTCTGTCCTGTAATAGAGGTTATTTAGACCTGCCTTTGAAAATGGAAAGGTTTTTCCAACAACAATCCTAACTGAGGATTTTAAACTGAGTCCCCTTTAAAGTAGATTATGAAACATCAGCTTCTGAGTAGTTGTTTACAGGTCTTACTTTGGTGCCAGTATTTTTTTCCCATCAAATATATATCTGTGATGCTACACATATTGAGAGAATAAAAACAACAAACAAAAATCTAAGGTGAATTACAGGCTCTCAGGAATCAGAAGATAACCTCTTCTAACCTGCCTGGCCCTCAGCCCCTGGGGAGAACTGAGCTTCTGGCCGTGGACTTCTTAGCACTCTCTAAAGGGAGTAACTCTGAAAACTCTGCAGACCTGGCTTTTTCACTCAAACTCGAGTCCACCAATGTCACAAATATAACACTGTTTGAAATATACTTCACTTTTAAAATTTCACAAATATGTAAGAAATATGAGACACCATGACTATAAATCTTCTACCTTAAAAGTGTAAAATACAAAACCTGACCTTTTATTTTTCTCCATGAAAACCCTTTATCAGCTGGGGTTTTTTTCCTCTTTTTGACAGAGATGAAGAGACTTCTTCAGATATGATATCTAAGTATTTAACGAATTTTCCTTTGCAACATACAACATCAACATAAATCAGTTTTTTGACCCTATGAGTATATAAACAAAAAAAAAATCCTCATTTGATAATAAGTAAGTAGCCCCAAGGAGTTACATCAATTAATTATGCAATCAATAATGACAGGTGAAATTAGAATTTTGTAGCAGAGGGAGACCCAGAACCTCCCAGCTGGAATGCTCTGTCATGCCCAGCCCCACACAAACCCCTTCCTTCCCCGAATCCCTTCCATGACATGCTGGTCCTCAGCCACCTCCAGGAAATCTGTAGCTTCATGTCCTACTTACAGACCCTCCGTTGATCCCAGCACAACCACCAACCCCCCACCAAGTCCCTCTGATGAGAAATCTGATTCGGGCTTACCTCTCCGCTTATATCCCAAAATGCTTCCAAATGTCACAAGGGCCGCATAACCAAAACCAATGAGGTCCATTGGCAAGGCTGCAATTCTAAAGCATGGGGGAAGGGACAAATTTTACAAAATAAAAAGAGTTCAGGGGAGCAAATGTATATAAAAATGATACGCATTCCACAAAATTAGAGAAATTGATTTCTCTAGTCTACTAGAAAAGGGCAGCTAAATCTTCACCTCTCCCAACACTCACCCACCGTCCCCATCCTCATCTCTCGAGCACACCCAGGGGCACCTCAGGTAGAGTCTCCACTCCTTGTCTTCAAGACCCACTGTGCCCTTGGCTGTTTAGTTCCTTCCACTTCCCCAAGTCCATCTCCTGCTCCGGTCAGCCTGTCTCCTCCCCGGGCCATAAGGCCACAATCTTCACTTTTCACTTCCATGCCTGGAATACCCTCCCTCTACAAACCCAACCACCCTCCACCCCCACCTCCCTCTGAGGCTTCTCCCCGACTTCTGCCCTTCCTAACTACCCTCACCTCCTTAACCACTCTACCTGCACCACCCAACTGGTCTGGAGGAAACGGCCCTTCTTCCTCTAAATTCCTGGACTTCAGCAACTCCATCTTCTAATTCCTTCCTATTTGTACAGATATTGGTCGTCCTATGCTCCTCACACTGAACAGAAAAGGGGTAACGTGGACGTTTGTTTGTTGACTGAACCAAAGATTCACTTAAAACATTTGCTTTGTCACCAGCTTTGTTATGCGATGGCTCTTCTGTGGTGGCAGAGACATCCACGCTTAATCAACGGTAAATCACTAAGGAATATAACGAAGTCCTGGAATGAGGTGAACTGAATGACAATGACATCCTACTGTGCATCATGCAAGTGGCTGAAACATACACCCAGGGGTGAGAAGTTCTACTGAAACCCTGCCCACGATTCTCTAAGATGTAGGAGAAAGTGTGCCGGCTACAGGCTGGAGAAAGGGGTACTGGTCACTGGCCGGCTGTTGGTCCTTGGTCACACCCCAGCCCTACACCAACTCCCCCCAGAGTGGGGGGAACAGATGAGATGAACTATAAAGTTCCATGCGGCTCTTTAATTCCAAGATTCCTAGTGGAGCTTTTATGTCTTAACTTTTTTCATCTATATTTCCTCCCTGGGGAAAAGAATTACCTTTGTGGCTACGAGGAATGGTGTACGGGACTTCTTTGTATTTTTACAGTCTTCTCACTGCTCATCATTTAGGTTATCCTGGTCTTTTATTCCCTGGAGCAACTGGTGACAAGTTGACCCAGAAGAATAGAAAAGGGTTCTGAGCTTATCTTGGAGAGGAAGCTAGAACTTACCGTGAGGAAGGGTCTGGGGGAGGGAATCCGAGGCACAGAGGGACACGATGGCACTGAAGAGGCCGCACTGGAAACGCCTCAGCATCTGTGGAAGAAGAATTAAAACAGGAGAGCTCAGCCGTGCCCAAGCAGCAGCACAGTGAGTCTAAATATGTAGGAAGGACCTGTGTACAAAAACCATTGTTGACTGAGTGATGGATAAACAAATAATAATCATGAGGATGATGTTTCTGAGCAATTACTATGCACTAGGCACCATTCTGAGGCCTTACATGTACCAACTCCTTTAACCATGACCACAACCCTAGGAGGTAAGTACTATCATTATTATTCCCATTTTCCAGATGAGGAGACTGGCACAGAGAAGGCAAGCAACACCTCCGAGGTCACACAGCAGAACAAAGATTTCAGACTCAGAGAAGTCTCATTCCTAACCACTGGCAGTAATACCTCTGATAACTGAGTTGGCTGGCTGAAAAAAGTGAATATGCAAATGAAACTGATATTCTACAGAGTTTGTCATTCTAGATTAATCACTTCTGCTTGGCCCCATAGCTTCAACTTGTGACCACACTGCACTGTCTTCCATCTGGTGACTTACCATCTTTAGCCCTATGAGCATCTCATGGTCAGTCCTACTTACTGTCTTTCTCAAAGAGTTAATCATATTCCACAAGGTGTGCTTGGCTCCAAACCTGAAGCCACAGATTACTAGCTGTGTAACAGGAGACACGTTTCTTAATCTCTCTGTAACTCAATTTCCCCATCTGTAAAATAGGGATAATAGAAATATCTACCTCATAGAGTTGTTGTGATTATTAAATGAGTTGTTCCTGTAAAGCATTAGAACAGGACCTGGCACATACTGAGCACTTGACAATTACCTGCTCCAGTAATGGTTATTCTTCTCTTTCACCCTTATACCCTTTTTTAAGCTTGATGTGTGTAAGGCCAGCAAACTGAGACGACCACTAAGGTAGGGTGAATTTATCATTCAGGCATTCAATGAATCAAATCATGATATTACAACTTATATTTATACTCAATTCCATTTAACAACTACAGGCATACCTCATTTTGTTGCACTGCAGTGCACTTCACAGATATTGTGGGGTTCTTTCTTCGTGAGGAAGATTAGCCCTGAGCTAACATCTGTTGTCAATCCTCCTCTTTTTCCTGAGGAAGATTAGCCCTGGGCTAACATCTGTGCCCATCTTCCTCTACTTTATATGGGACGCCGCCACGGCATGGCTTGATAAATGGTGCGTAGGTCCACGCCTGGGATCCGAACCTGAGAAGTCTGGACCGCCCAAGTGGACTGCATGAACTTAACCACTACACAACCGGGCCAGCCCCATAGATACTGTGTTTTTTACAAGACCCTCCACCAGCAAAAAGATTGCAACTCACTGAAGGCTCAGATGATGGTTAGCATTTTTTAGCAATAAGGTATTTTTTAATTAAGGTATGTACATTGTATTTTTAGACATAATGCTATTGCACACTTAACAGACTATAGTATAGTGTGAACGTAACTTCTATATGCACTGAGAAACCAAAAAATTCATGTGACTCACTTTATTGCGACATTCACTTTATTGTGGTGGTCTGGAATCCAACCCACAATATCTCTGAGGTATGACTGTACTTACTGAGCATCTTCATTGTGCAAGGCAGTAGGAAGCAATGGAAAGCCCTCAGACATGGGCCTGGTCTTCCAGGACTTACAGTACAGCACAGCGGAGGAGACAGATATGTGAATGAGCCCTGGGAAGAGAGGCATGGGCACCATAATAATGAGTAGCACCCAATGAGGCTTGCGAGTCTAAGGAAGGACTCCTAGAGGAAGCAAGGTCCCAGCTGGGACCTTGGGGAGAGTAGGAGTAAGCCCAGTGAAGAGAGTAGCAAGGAAGGGTGTGTTCTAGGCAGAACATGTGCAAAGGCCTAGGAGCATGAGGAAGCATGGCTTGTCAACAGGGAAAGAAGCACAAGGGGGTAGTGAAAAGATATGAGGCTGGTGAGAAAGACAGGGCTGGACCATCCATGTAAGCCCTGTGAAGGGAGACTGGTTTCTGTCCCAAAGGCAGTGACCAGTGAATGAAGGGAGCCACACAATCAGGTTTAAATTCCAGCAAGAGCTTCCTGGCTGCAGCAGTGGGAGACGGTTGAAGCGAGTCAGGGAGATAAGCTGGGGGACTGCTGCAGTGAACTAAGAAGATGACGGTAGCCTGGCCTGGAGAAATAGCAATGAGAGAGGTGGAATCAATAACCCTGGATGTGCGGAGCAAGGGGGAGGGATGAGTCAGAGATGACTCACACCTAGGTCTCTGGCTTGGATCATTGGGGGGGGCGGGGAGGGAGTCAATGCTACTACCTGAAACAGCAGTAGGTATGTGGTGGGGGGAGGAGGGAGGTGACCAGGAATAATGGGACCTGTTTGAGACATATTCAGTCTGCGATGCCTGACAAATGGTCAGGAAAACACCCTTATACACAGATCTGAAGCTTACGAGATAGATCACCCCACATCAGGTAGTGATTGGGGGACCTAATTTTCTCCTTAAGCCAACCACCTGCTGTGAAAGGCTGGTTCTTCTCCCTCCTCTGAGCCCCCAGCTCTCTCTCTGATCCTCCATGGGGCCCCATCCTCTTCTACCTGGTGTAGAGTTGCTTATGTTGGGCTTCTTTCTCCTCTCAGCCAGATGAGCTCTTTGCGGGCAAAACTCGGGTTCAGTTCATCTTTGTCCTCACAGCACCAAATCCACTGCCATGCACAAGGCAGGTGCTTAGTAAATACTTGCTGAATGAATGAATGAGTGAGTGAACCTAAAGAACAACTTCTGCCTGAAGACATTCTTTAACTCACCTACCCTCAGTATAGCTAAAATACCAAGAAACAGCCAGCCATTAATCTCCTTAGTGAACTGAGTGTTCTAAGAAGGCAGAATAAATCTGTTCCCAATCCTTGCAAGTTTCTGTACTTACAGAGAAAATTCAGACAAAAAGCAATCACCCCTCTTGCTCCTTTTCCACGGCAGGACCATCTGACCTGCCCAGAAGCACACACCAGAGCCACAGGCTGCGTTAACACGAAAGGGATGCGGGTGGGGTGCGAAGTGGGACGCATCACATGCTCCCATCGCAAACGAGATGCTCTGCCTTTAGAAAAGCCAGAAAGCATCTTGGGTGCAATGCAGCAAAATGACTTAATGTACCGCGTACAAAACCAGGTGACAGGGCCCTGCCTTGCCCCTAGCCCTCCAAAATTTGGGGAATCCACGAAGAGATTTTTCTCTAAGCTACGATATAAAAAGCATTTTCATACGTCGAGTATCAACAATTACCTACCTTTGAACTCCTTGGGGCTGGAAAGACACACTTTCGAGGGAAGTCTGGGTGGTGCTGGGAAGGTTAAAACCCTGCCAAGCATTTCTGCAAAGGTCCAAGTGCCCCACCCCTTCCCACCTCTCCCTAGCTCCAGGAAGAAGGGAGAGAGGGAGGACAGGTGGGAGAGTCAGGACAGTGAGAACGAAGAAATTCATGGCACTTCCAGGAGAAAGAGAGAAGCGACCTCTGGGAGAGGAGACCCCATTTCCTGCAAAATCATCCCAAGGTCCTCTGCAACATGGTCTGCTTATTTCTGAGCCTCTGTAAGAAAATTCAGGGCAGGAGGGTCTCGATTGCGAGGTGCACAGCTCACCTGCAGCCCCGAGCCATCCTTGAGGCTGAAAAGAGAAAAGTCGGGAGCCAGCTGCGGGCAAACTTCGTACCCCGAGTCTGGAAGCGGTCCTCGCAGCCAGACCCTTCGGACTCTGCGCCCTCCCTTCCAGCGCTCGACGCGGCCCCTGGTTCCGGGCGGCGCCCTTCCCGCAGCGCGCATGCGCCACGTCCCTCCCTCCCCCGCTCTGCACGCGCCCGCCCCCGCGCACCCGGCCGAGCGGAGGCGGCCAGTCGGCTACGCGCCTGGAGCGCCCGCCCTGTGACATCCCGGGCGGCGGCCGGCCCTGCCCCTGAGCCGGGGCTGGGGCCTGCTGCCTCCTGCCGGATGGAGTGGGACTAACATGCATTCGCGGGGGGTGGGTTTGGGTTTAGCGGGGTCCCAGAAGGCGAAAGAATTTTAACCGTGAAGACGTTCGTTAATCATTCAAGGGACATTTGTGTCTACAGCCAACCCAAGCCTCTTGCATGCTCTCCAGCAAACTGTCCGCATTTTCAGTGGAGAGAGCTAAGGTTCAGAGAGGTAAGTGATTTGTCTGTCTCAGCTCCTAAGAGGGCTGCAAAGGGTAGAGCCTGTTCGTTTGGTTTCAAAGCCCCAGCACCCTCATCACACCGCACTCTCTGCGGGGTCATCTAGATATGGAGGGAGACCAATCCTGGTGTTATACCCCAAGCCCAGGATTTGCTGGGCTTAAGAACCTGAAGGGAAAGATATACAGTGCCAGAACTGGAGGACACTTTAAATCTGACTAGTCCCGGGATACCCCGTTCCCAGGAACGAACCTTAAATTGACTTGGAATTATGCCTGCCGGTGGCAACTCGTCTCACTCCAGTTCTGCCTTCTAAGCCGCTTCCTCATATAACAGCCCTTCAGAGATAGGAAGAAGGCTGTCACCTAGGAGTCATGACGCAGCTCTAGGGGTGCTGTGAGGCTGGGAATAATAGCACAATTTCTTAAACCCTAAGAATATGCATTAAATCTTGTGAAATTTGTTTGCTCAATCTATTCCTTGTGCTTAAAAGTGCTTCTGAGAAGTAGTGTGACTAACTTATGAGAAGTCTAAGTTGGTCCTAGGGAGCTAATAAGATTCCTGAAGATTCACAGTGGAGTTGAGGGCAGGTGCTGGAATGCAGAATGAAGTGGTATCCTGAAGTCCGGCTCTGAGTTCTCCCAGCTCTCCTTTCCAGCCCCTTCATGCCCATCCTTACCCGAGCCGCCTCGCTCCCTCTCTTCTTCAGACTCCAGGACAGTTTCCCTGTTCAGAATAAAACTAAACCCTCTTGCAACACCTCAGTACCTTTAACTACTGTGAGCCCAGTAAATAACTTCCCCTGGACCTCAGTGCCGGGTTTATAAGATGCTGCTCGGAATAGATGCTCTCTAAGATCCCTCCCACCTCTGAGGTATTAGAAGCTGGAAATAGCCTCACGATATTCCTATTCAAGGCCTTTTCACCTAACCCTAAAAGAACGACTCTGTATATTATGGGAATTCCATGCTCTTGGACATGTGGGAACAGGAGGGTTCTCAGGCAAAGGGGCCATTGTCCTCTCAACTCACATGCCACCAGCTGCCACCTACTCCAGCTAATGGTGAGGTTAGAGCAGGAGGCGAGGGTGCAGCAAAGTCTAGTCACCTGAACCCACCTATTCATCCATCTGTTTGTAAAGCTTTCCACTCATGATCCACAGCAGAGACTCTTCACTTCCAATGTGCTGTCAGTCCCCTCGGCAGTCTGGGGAAATGCACAAGAGAAAATACACAGGATTGCCAAGGAAGCCAATTTTACTGAAATACAGTTATCAATTATTACACACTTAAATCTGTGATATAATAGATGTGCTTCTTTATTAAATTACAAGATCTAGGAGCGGGTTTAGTAATTACCAAAATTTCCAAGTAGTGGTGTGCATGAACAATAGTTGGAGGTGTCCGTAACATGCGAGCATCTGTGATTGCTAGTGGTGACAGAATCATGGGTACAAATACTGCTGGGTTTGCTGCCTATTTTCCTAATGGAAAGAAATACTAAATTTTAGTTAGAGGCTAGTGAAAACAGAAATTTCTTTTTCCCATTCAAGTTCTCCGACCTCCTGATTTCCATTCTCAGGCCCCCTGGATCTGTAGAACTCCCAATCTGTAGTAATGCAAGTTTCCATATGTTGTAGACAGGTGGAATTGGAGAAAGAGAGAGCAAGGGTGACATCCCGACTGACTGACAGATGGCTGCTGAGGCAGGACCTCCTGGGACGTTCGCACCTCAGTGAGGGCTCTGTGATCCTGGGCCTGGGCCTCATGTCAGATGTTCAGACACTCAGTTTGTATCAGTTCCTCCAGGGGCACCCTGGCTTTGGGAGATTGATTCACAAAAACCAAAGTCACAGGAGACTTATTGATTTTTAAACAAACAAACGAACAAGCCTGCTTCAGGTCCTTGATTCTTCTCTTCTTCTGGATCCCACAGGCTACACGTAGGCCTCTGCTCATCAGTAAGACAAATTTTGAACAAGCATCCCAACATATGTATATTGTTTATTTCTAAATTTGACATGGACTGCTGTGCTAACATGCTTGGATATTTTGAATACAAATATGTAAATCAAAATAAGATACATAATGTAAGACTCTAAAGGAGAATACAAATATAATAGGACTAATAAATAGATATTTCCTATATTCAATAGGAAATAACGACACATTTCCTTCTGTCCCATGGTAGAGTAGAATGTTTTTATTCTTTCTGTCTCCTTTTCCAATAGTACTTCTCTGAGCTGCTTGCAGCCTTTAGGACATCCTTCTTTTCCTTTATGTAGTGGTAAAACTGAACACAGTCAAATGTGAAATTCACTCTGACCTGTAGCTCTGCTCTTCTCACACCCACGATATACTGATTCCGAGTGTCAGTCCAATGTGATGATGTGAAGCTCAATATCCTCTTGACGAAAGTGTTTGAGCATGGAATACTTAGGATTTTACTGACTAGCAACAGCAAGTTTTTAAATCTGTAGGAATTAGTTTCCATTTCTCCAAAAATGTCCACCCACTTTGAATCCACAGGCTTGTTTTGATAGATGAGCTATTTGTCGATCAGGTCCTTTGCATCTATAAATTCATCATATAGACTATCCATGTCTAAAATATCCGTCATTTTTAAACACTCTGATGCACACTGGATGTTATCATAAGTTAAACATCTCCTTCTCAGGGAAAATGGTTTTTTGTGTGTGTGTGTGTGAGGAAGACCAGCCCTGAGCTAAGATCCGTCACCAATCCTCCTCTTTTTGCTGAGGAAGACTGGCCCTGGGCTAACATCCATGCCCATCTTCCTCTAATTTATATGGGACGCCGCCACGGTGTGGCTGACAAGCAGTGCATCAGCGGGCGCCCGGGATCCGAACCGGCGAACCCTGGGCTGCCAAGCGCGAACTAAATGCTGCGTCACCGGGCGGCCCCCTCAGGGAAAATGGTTTTAAAGCACAGAGGTAGTTTGCACTGGTGAAATTGAAGTTGGATTCCAAATAAGTTACAGTTTTAGTAAAGAAATTAAGAAAGTCCTGTTTAACTCGGCTACCCTTTTCTGGTGACACTTTTTTAGTTCTGAAGCGGTCTTATTTCCAAAAAATGAATCATTTTTCTGCTGTCTGAGTTTTTGTCTCAGCCTATACAGAATACGAAACAGCTCAGGTGCAGTCAGTTCATCCTTTTCTAGGCTCTTTGCAGCCTCTTCAAAGATCATCAACCAGTTTTGGAGAAACAGCATATAAACTTCTGCTTCACTGTAATTCTTTTCTCCACTCTCATCCTCAATATATTTCCAAATCAAAGAAGGACATTCTTCTTGTCCCACACTTTGAAAGTATGATTTTATGCCAGGCCAACATTTTAGCATTTTTTCTATGGCCGGCAGCAATGATGGCCATCTTGTAGGCACATGTCTACAGAGATCATCTCCTTCCATTTCTGTAAAGTCAAAAATCTCATTAAGTGCTTCTGCACATTTTGAGGAAACTGAAAAGTGACCAAAAACTTTCATTATGAATGTCTCAACATCACATTTAAGCAAATCACAACCCTTTTCAGCAGTGTTGTACACAACACGTGCAGGACACTGAATAGGTAAGATCTTTCCATTTTCTTTGGTAAGAAATTTATAGACCGAATGGAACTTGCCAAAATTTACATTTGCACTGTCTGATGAATATGCAGATACATGAGCTAAATCTAGTTTGTATTTAGACAAAATATCAACAATCTTTTGTTTTATGATTTCAGGAGTTTCATTAAAATCTTCATAGAAATCAAGGAGACGATTTGAAACTCCATTTTTCAAGTCAAGGTACCTGAGAGCTAGAGGGAATATTTTTTTGTTGCTGTGACTCGGCGCATCGCTTGAAGTTGATATACTCTAGAAAACATGATTGTTGGTGAGAAATGACAAAATCAGCTCGACACTGTAAGGGGCCAGCACATCAGTTATCAAAACTTCTCCTTTTGTTTGCCCACAGGAGATTCTAGTTGCAACCTCCGAATCAGGAAAGGTAACCTTATTCAGTTTCATACAGCAGTCAAGGGAGCGACAGGTTAGTGCGTGTTTGTTCGTGTGGTATGCCCACGTTAATTCAGCGGCAGCTATTTCTGCCTGAATGTTGGTATCTTTTTGGGAAATGAGAACACTTTTGATTGGTTCAGAGGCCCCTGCCTGTCTCATCCTGGACTTGTGAGATTCAGTCTCCACCTGTGCTTTCACATCCCCTTCTCCACCGTGCCCAATCCCAAATTCTTTCCTGCATATTGTGCAGTGTGCTCAGTTTGGGTGATTTACCTCCCTAATCCAGTTGTATGTGTCCTTCCATCTGTCATTAAAATAACACAGTCATTTAGCCTTCTTTGTCGGTGATGGGATCATGCTTGTATTGGTATTGTTATTGTTCTCATTTTCATTATCCAACCTCTTAGAAAACATGGTCACAATAGTCACAACGTTAAAAAATTAAACTAGCACTACCTTGATGCAGTACAAAGCACAACAGTTAACCCACAGGCAAAGTCAAAGACAGACTGTTAATATTCATAATTACACTTTAAGTCACATCACTCTGAGTGACACAGCAATGGACAGAGAAATCATTACTGTGAACCACCGACTATGGTTGCCAACATCAGTGGTCATGGAAAAGTGGGTGGCAGCAACTACAGAAGGTGCATAATCTACACCATAGCCATTTGACACTAAAAACAGTGCTGCTTTCAGCCCCTCTGTTTGGGCCACTGTATGGGTTTTATACTTTTCCTCCAAACTTCCACACTCATTGCCAAGAACCAGGACCGTTCACATTCCCGGAAAGGGTTTGCCAGCTCACGATGCTTTCAGTGCTAAAATTAGGATGATGGATTACTGTCTTAGGTGCCCACGAACCCGAGGGCTAGCTCTCCAGAGGCAGGAAGGCAGGCACGTGGAGCTGGAGACCCTTACCTTGCTACCACTGATGGTGTGGAACTTCTCCAGAATGTTTCTCACAGTTTCCTCTTCTTAAAGGTGATGAAAACAGAACTTTGTCTTTTGTGAGACTTTGGATCCAAGGAAAACTCAATGGCCTTGATGTGGAAACCCAGGCAAAGCTCAGGGCCAGAGCCTCCTCTGACTCAGGATCTGAAGGGAACTCACAGAAGAGAAGGCACCCGAAAGCCAGAGAGGAGGAGAAAGAAGCCCTGCTGAGGAGAGCTCCAGCCAGCCAAGGAAGGAAGGAAGGAAGCAGCCCCAGGTGGCTGGTGGGGAGCATAAACCACACCCTGGGGAGACACTCACCTCCCCAAACGTGCCAAAGTACTCCCTTATCTTCTCTTCAGTGGTTTCAGGGTTCAGACCCCCCACAAAGATTTTCTTCATAGGATCCTTCTTCACGGCTATGGCCTTTTTGAGGTTCACGCCATGGCCACCCACCTTGCACTCCTTCTGGTCTAGGACCTGTTCCAACAGAAGAGTAGGTTGACCAAACATCCAGGTTTCCTCAGGACCACGGGGCTTGTGGACTTTCAGTGCTAAAACCAGAACAAAGGGATTTCCCAGGCTGAGGGACTCACAGCCCTAAAACTAGGCCTGTGGGGTTCCCGGGATGTGGGACTTTCAGTGTGAAAACTGGGACAATTCCTTCTGAGAAGGGGCTCAAGTGGATCTGGTTCTCATTCTCACTGGCATTTCCTGGCAGCATTACCCAGGGCCAGTCCCTTCTCTTTGAGTCACAACACTCCACCACAGGCACACAAAATGTTTTATCCCCTCTAAACACACCACACTCCACCAGGCCTGACTTCCCGATTTTCTCTAAACCTGAAATCTGGCTGGTTGACTTAATCACACATAAATCAGTCCTCATTCCCTTGAGCCTCTGTCCATGCTGTGCGCTTCTTTCTGTCCTGGCAGTTCCAGTCAGAGGCTTGTTTCCTCTAAAAGTAAAGCAGCAGGGACTAAGAGCACAGGCTGAAGCTGGGCTGCAGGGGTTGGTATCCCCACTGTTCCACCCTCTACTCACTGTGTGACCTCTCCTAGTTACTGAATCTTCTCTGAGCCTTAGTTTCTTCCTCTTTAAAGTAACACTTAAATAATGCCTACCTCATTGCATCCTAGGATGCTTTTCTAATCCTCATATGTGAAGTGTTTAGGGCAGTGCCTAAAGCAGGTACATAAACAGGTAATAAATGTCCACTCTCCTCTTCCTGAACCACTCCAACCCATATACTTCTTACTCCCCACTTAAACCTGTGCAAGAACAAGTCCCTAAACTCTGCCTCCCCCAGTGCACTTGGCCACATGCAGCTCAGACAAACTGATTGTGATGATGCTGTTCTCTTAGAAATCACATCCTGTACATAAGGGCCCCTGGTGGAGGACACAGCTTACCTCCTCCACACTAGCTGCATCTTTAAAGAGGATAAACCCCAACCCTCCTGATCTTTCAATGTTGGGATCCATTTTTACAGTACAGTCAACGACCTCTCCAAATTTGGTAAAATAGTCTTTTGGGTCCTTTTTGCAGATATCCCAGCTCAGGCCACCACCGAACAATTTTCTGGAATGGTAGGGTAAGACACATGGTGACAAGAAGTCTTAAAAGGAAGCCATGAGCTGAGAATGTCTTACAAGAAATCCATGAGTTAAGGGCTGGATCTCCCAAAGCTTTCACTGGAAGGATGCCAAAGCCACCATCCACAGCAAAGTTCTACACACACCCACCCTAAGTCTGTAAGGAGTCTACCTTTGAAAGACGTGAGCAAATCTACACTGCCCCCTTACTGAGACTTCAACTCCACGTTGACCCTAACAAAACTTAAGACCACAGAACCCCAGGCTGGGAGGGGGAAAGGAAGGGCAACCTTACTCACCAAACCCTGGGCACTGGAAGTTAGTTTGCTTAAGAAAACAAAAACAAAAAACCTCTTATCATACTGCTATGGTCTATCCCTGTCTTCCCCTGCACCCAGATGTCGCCCTCAAGGAACTTGGCCTTCCTGGGGCAGAGCCAGCGGTCAGTGACTCCATCCCCAGCTGGAGGGGAGGATGGAAGGGGGGCGCGGGGAGGATGGAGGCCCTGGCTGGGCCCAGGCCTAGACCCAGATCGCCCTGGGTCCAAGAGCCCACCTTCCTCTCGGCTACCTGGCCTCTCCGCCAGGCGGCTCCGAGACGGCGCCAAACCACCCAACCCCTCCCGCCAACTGCCCAGCACCTACCCCGCGTCCTCCTCGTTCACCTGGTCAGCCTCGGGGCCGTTCTGGTTCCGGGTCGAGGGCCTCCCCGGTCCCGGCCGGCGACTCGCCTTCGGGGACGGCCTCCTGTGGGCTCTCGGCGGCACGCGTCATCTCCGGGGGCTGCGCGCCCTCACCGGCCTCTGACATCCCAGGCAGACCCACCGCTCCGCTCACCGCCGTGGACGCCCCACACCCGGCCACTCCCACCGGCCTCAGCCGAGACCACCTCGGTTCCGCAGGCGCAAAGGCCGAATTTATAAGGCCCGAATTGGGGGCGGACCCACCTCGCCCAAGACACATGCTCATTGGCTGAAGCCGCCGGAACTCATCCCTGCGCCGGCGTCCCATTGGCTTCCACGGCGCGCGCTCTAAATTCGGGGTAATTTGTCCTCTGAGAACGCCCCGGAGTCGGGCGCCGCAGAGGGTCCCCGAGGTCCGGCGGGACCGCTGCCTGTCCTAGCGCGCGGAGAAGCGCTTGGACCCGGGGCGATCCGGGTCGAGGTCTGGTCCCGGCCAAGGCCTCCATCCCCCCCCCTTTCGTCCTCCCTTCCAGCTGGGGAGGGAGTCTGCCCCAGGAAGGCCAAGGTCCTTGAGAGCGACATCTGGGTGCAAGGGAAGACAGGGATAGACCCTAGCACTTTGATAAGGGTTTTTTTTTCATTTTTATTTTTTAAGCAAAGTAACTTTAGTTGTAAGGAGTGCCCAGGGCCTCGTGAGTAAGGTTGCCCTTCCTCTCCCCCTCCCAGCCTGGGGGTGCTCTGGTCTTAAGCTTTGTTAGGGTCAACGTGGATCCCTCCACCCGCTGATGCCCCAACATCTCGCCCCGGCGCGCCGGTCTTAGGGCTTCACGGAAGTGAAAAAGAGCCGAGAATAACAACCAGTTCAAACCCCCAAAGCAAAACAGCCAAAAGCAAATTCAAGGAAAACAAATATAAATGAGAAAAGTATAATTAAACAAAAGTCAGTTTTTGCAAAGGCAAAGCAAACAATTGAAATTCAAAGGGATCAATTCAAGAAAAGATAAAACGTGAATCTAATTTCAAATTTAGGATATTTATGCCGGTTTCTATTTAGACCTCGATAAACAAAAAATTCACGGTCAGTGGTCAAGCTTTTCTTATTTGACTGCCTCTCCTATGAAAAGGCAGCAGGGGGCACTAGATGCTCTAGTTTCATTCAGATAAGCAAGGCGTTTTAGCCTTGTCAGAGTTATTTTCAAACATCAGTTTGCTCTTAGAAACAGTGATGGTTATAAAACTTAACAGTGAATGAGGAAAACAGGGTGATGATCTACGTAGAAGAACGTTTGTACCAAAAAGGTAAGGATTTCAGCGCTACAACCTGTTGACTAAGGAGTACTGTTTCCTGAAATATTGTGGCAGTGGGAAAGGGTCAATTATAGGACATAGGGGGAATTTTGAGGTGGGCTCTGAAAGAGAGGCAGGACAGTGGAGAGTGACTGCCGGGTACCGGTTGACTCCCATCCTAGGCCTGCCATCTGGACCCATTTTGAACTTTTGCCAAGGACATGGGACTTTCCATGTTAAACTAGGACTGAGGGGTTTTCCTGGGATTGGGGACTTTCCTATAAACAATAATAACAACAACTAACATTTGATGAGCACCTAGTGTGTGCCAGCCACCTTCTAAGCATTTTACAGGTATCAGCATTCTTTAATCTTCACAACAACCCTCTGAGGTGGATATGATGTCGTCCCCATTTTACCGAGGAGGAAACTGAGGCAACTTGCCAAAGGCCATGCGAACGGCTGAGAAGTGTCAGATCCAAGTTTAAGAAAAGGGCGTGTGTGCAGGCTCTGAGGTCATTCTGCCTGGGTTCAAACTATGGTTCCATTGCATATATTTTTGATACAGGAAAGCATGTAACATTATGATTGGCCTATAAGAAATACTCAACCGTGTTTGCTATTTTTATTAAAAGAGTGGTCCTTGCTCTCCAAGAGCTTAAAATCTACTTGAAGAGGTTGGTAAGATTCATAAAGCAGTAGAGGTGCCTACTGAATGGGTGAATGGGATGCAGAATAGATACATGTAAGTGTTGGCAGGAAGGAACAGCTGTGAGACAGAGTGGTCAGGCCTGGGTCACAGGTTGCTCACGTGGCACCTACTTAAAATTCTGCCTGAGCAACCTGCATGTCACCACTGGAAGGCAGCCTCTGATCCCAAATGACTTGAGCTAATCATTACATTTTTTGTTTGATTATCATATGGGTGTGTATGTCTAACTAAAAATATAGCCACTTTTTATTAGTCACTAAAATTCTCTTAAGGAATGGTATGATATCTACTTTTTTAGCCCGAGGAAGCATTTAGTAATTTATTAATTTTTGGAGGAAGCGTTTATTAATTTCACTGATATTTATCTATTAGATGTCAGGCCCTGGAACAGGACTCAGAGGGAGATGGGAAGGGATATTTTAATTGAAACCTGAAATGTGAGAGGGAGCCATCGGGCAAGGAGTCAGGGGAATCACATTTCGGGCAGCAGGAATAGCCTGAGCGAAGGCCCGAGGTGGGGAAAGGGCTCCAGGCCTTGTGAGAAACAAATCAGGTACTCGGTTGGGGCTGCAGAATTGCGAATTAGGAGCAGAGTGAATTGGTTCAGCCACAAGCTGAGTTCACAAAGGGCTGGGGCTGAGTATGGCTTCCTGCTTCTGTCTTCTATTTAAATCATCTGGATGGTGCGATCTCCAGATGTTGCTGTGTGGAAACTTTACATCATCGGGTGAGAGGGGACCTTTGTGAGCAGCTTGTTTTTTCATTGGTTGTCCTTAACTGAGTTTAATGCTTCATATCTGTGTACACTTAAATCCAGAAGAGTCTCTGTTTGGAATGAAATGACTCCTCACTCTTCTATTTTGCTTAATGGTATAAGAATTATGTTCTTCTCTGTGGTAAGACGGACTTAGATACATTCACTAGCATACATGTCTGACTTCGTCTTACCCAAAAGACATTTCTTGGAAACAAAAACCCAAAAACAAATATTAAAGATAGCTCAATCCTTCTTGTTCTATTAGCCTCCATGGAGCCACGGCTGTACTTGCGATACTTGGAGTATAAAAATCAAACAGAAAATTGACTTGATGAGAAAGAGGACTTGATGTACAGAGTTAATCTGTGTGTCTTCTTCCGATCTCTTGGAACAAACATCCCCTAATGCAATAAAAAAGGCATCTTTGAAGAAAAGCAGATTATCTTGTCTGATGAGGCTGCTGCCTTTTCTCATTATGTACGTGTTGCTCTGATAACGCATTTTAAATGATGTTTTTAATTTAAAAGAAAAAGTCCCAAGGAAAGGCTTAGGCCGAAAAATAGGGTATAGTGATACTTAAAATCATGCATTTGAAGAACATTCTAAAAATCCTTTCAACAGTGCAGCGGGACTCAGTGTAAAGGTGAAATTGGGTCCAAGTTTAATGAGAGGAAAGATTCAGTCCCCTTCTCTTTTCTTCTTAGTTCCGTCTAAGAGGCTAATTGTTACAGCAAGTTGAAGTGGTACCTCCAACAAACTCCTCGGGAATAAGGGCAGTGAATATTAAAGGGATCTGAAATTCAAGCCAGGTATGGTTGGAGTCTTAATTTTACCTTGGGCAGGCGCTGGAACACCTAGCAGTATTTGTATAACTCACCTTCTCAGGCTAGACTTAATAAAGATTATTGGGATGAAGATGGATAGGAAGAAATTACATTATTTTTAAAAGGACTTCTACAAGAATTTTTAGTAAATTATTCCAATTAATGAAGTGGTTAATATTGTTGGCTTTTAGGCTTAAGTTTTCAGTTAGTAAAGCTTCAAGGCTAGGAGCCTGCAGATGAATAAGACACGGCCAGGGCCTGTCCCTCGTATTGACTGGTTTGTTGTTAGTGCCGTCCAGTCGATTCAACTCCTAGCAACTCTGTGTACAGCAGATCAGAACACTGCCCAGTCTTTTTGCACCGTCCTCTCATCTTCCAGTCAGACACTGTGTGTTGCTGTGATGCTGAAAGCTATGTCACGGGTATTTCAAATACCAGCAAGGTCAACCGTGGCGGACAGATTTCAGCAGAGGTTCCCAGCTAAGACAGACTAGAGAGAAGGACCTGCCACCCACTTGTGAAAAAATTGACCATGAAAACCCTATGAACAGCAGTGAAGCATTGTCTGGTAGAGCGCCAGAAGGCGAGAGGATGGCACAAAAAGACCCGGCAGGGTTCCGCTCTGCTGGACACAGGGTGGCTAGGAGTCATCGACTTGATGATGCTAACAACAAATGGTAAGTGCATGCTTAGTTTTTAAAGAAAATGCTGCACTACTTTCCAGAGTGGCTATACCTCTTACATTCCTACCAGCAGGGCCTGAGTGATCCAGTTTCACTGCATCTTTACCAGCATTTGGTGTTGTCTCCCTTTTGTGTTTTAGCGCTTCTGATAGATGCGTAGTGACATCACATTGTGGTTTTAATTTGCATGCCCCTAATGGCTAATAATGTTGAACATCTTTTCGTGTGCTTATTTGCCACCATTTGATGAAATGTCTATTCATGTCTTTTACCCATTTTCTGTTGGATTATTTATGTTCTTACTGTTGAGTTTCGAGAGTTCTTTATATATTCTAGATACTAGTCCTTTGTCACATTTGTGATTTGCAAATGTTTTCTCCCACTCTGTGACTTGTCTCTTCATGCTTCCAGTGGAGCCTGTTGCAGAGCAAAAGTTTTAAATTTTGATGCAGTCCAGTTTATCAGTTTTTCCTTTTATGAATTTTGCTTGACATTATTCAAGGACTATCCAGCATTATGCACTAAACAGACGTTGCATCAGAGACAGAGTCCCTCACTACAAAAAGACAGAGCCCCTCACTTTTATGTTAAAACTTTCCAGCCAGATAAGGATGTTCACTTCTGTTTTCTTTAGTTGAGTTGACTTTTTTTTTTTTGAGGGAGAGTGGCCCTGAGCTAACATCTGTTGCCAATCTTCCTCTTTTTCTTTTTTCTCCCCAAAGCCCCAGTACATAGTTGTATATCCTAGTTGTAGGCCCTTCTAGTTCTTTGTGGGATGCCACCTCAGCATGGCTTGATGAGCAGTGAGTAGGTCCATGCCCAGGATCCGAACCAGCGATCCCCGGGCTGCTGAAGCAGAACACACAAACTTAACTGCTATGCCATCAAGTCAGCCCTGAGTTGTGTTGACTTTTAAAACATGTTTATGGTTTCAGAGATACTCCATGGACATATAGATAGATTTAAAGCTTCCAAAGATTTCACTTGTGAGACTGCTATTGCTTATCAGATCTTGTCCTTGACATTTTAGGCAAGACTCTCTCAAAGAAAGAGCTCTTTACTTGTGGGCACATGGAGTTGATGGATATAAGGATAATTTCTGGGCTGTCAAACACAGGCCATACAACCTCAGCAAGTAAATAGTTCATTGTGTAAAGAAAAAAAGAACTGTTGCCATGATGGGAAGAAGTCAGGAAAAGGCTCAGATGTCCCAAATGGAATTGCAGCTCATTCATTTGGATAGAATTACTATTCATGCATTTGAAAAATAAAAGAGGGAGATTTAAGCACAGTCCATGGGGATCATGAATTATTGGCGGTATGTTCTGTTATTTAGAATGTAGGGGAAAGAAAAACTTTTGTGTAGTCAGAGCAATGAGTTTCCAGTTACTGGAGTTTTTCAACCAGATACTGGACCACCATGTAGCAGGGCTGTTGGAGAGGGGAGTCGGGCACTAGAAAGCAAGGAACGCTTGGTGAGCTCTGAGAGCCTATCCAACCCTGAGTATCTCTGACATCGTGACCCTCCTCCAAGGTAAGAAACAGAAGTATCCTGGAGACAAAGAACTTTGGCAGGACTGATCCCAAGAAATTTAGGCAAAGCACCAGGAAGGTACCAGATAACTGGAGGTGGGCTTTCTCTAGATTAAGGTAGATTAATGGAGCTGCAGAAGACTTTGGAGGAAGGCTATCTTGCTCTTGATAAGGAGATGGAGAAACTGTATTTGTCAGCTAGGCTGGACTATGATGAATAATAAACAAACTATGAAATCTCAGCAGCTTAACACAAGAAAAGTTTATTTCTCCCATGTGCAAAATCCTTCATGGATGTTCCTGGTCAGGCATTCTCCTCCAAGTGATGACTCAGTGATCCAGGTTCCTTCCACCTTGTTGCATGGCCCTTCAACACGTGACCTCTAGGTCAATGTGAAAGGGGAAGAGAAGTCAGGAAAGGCACCTGGATACCTTAGAGCTCCAAGCTCTGTCTGTTTCATGCATCACTTCCGCTCACATCCATTAGGCAGAATTGATCACACAGCTAACATAATTGCACCAGACAGATACTGGTGCACATCAATGGTTTCTGCCACAAGAAGCAAAGACCCAAAAGGGCGCCAAGATTTCATTATGACCATTGTGTTAATGTTGACAGAACTAAGATCAGATTCCAGATAGGGTGACCTTTAGGTTTAAAGGTGTTATATGATGGAATTTGAAGACTTCGATGGCCTGGTCCTGGGCATGATACCGTCCTTTTCTGCCACTCCCCATCTCGCAACTAGAACCTCAGCAAAACAGAGCTGTTTATAGTTCCTCTTGCCCACTTGGCCTTACATCTTTGCTCATGCTGACCCTTACTAAGGTGTGAATACCTTCTTCTACTTCTTAACCTAACTCCTCTTTGTTTACTTATTCTCTCAGACTTAAATAAAGCATCTGTTCTTCCAGGAAACCAATCCCAATCTCCTGATGCCCCACTCCCCAGATTGGGTTAGGTACCTTCTGTGCTCCCATGTTATCCCACCCACATCTCTGACACCATACATACTAAAGGCTATGTCATTATCCATTTATGAGTCTGTCTCCCACACTAGATTGTGTACCTCTTGAAAGCAAAGGACACCACATAAAACATTTTTTTAAATTAACACACAGTAAATCTGCCTTTTTCTGTACAATTTATTAAGTTTAACAATTGCATATATTTATTAGAATTGTGATTTTCCTGCTTCTTGGTATGCTGAATAATTTTGGATTATGTCCTGGACATTTTGAAGATCATGTTATGAGACTCTGGATCTTGTTCAAATCCTATGGAATTGTGACATTTTTGTCTTAGCAGGGAATCAACCCAGTTGGTTTCAGGCAGCAAGTTCTGACCAACCTTCTGTGGGTTGTGGTGTCAATGTCAGTTGTGTTTTCCAAGACTTTGCGATGCTGTTCAGATCTTTCTGATGTGTATGCCACCTAGTGGCCAGTCTGACATCTGAGCAGTGATCCCTCCCATAGTTCCTTTCTCAGAGCCTCTGATACAATCTTTATGGTCAGATCCATGCATGGACAGCTTGGGAATAAGCCCAAGTTCTTAAACAACTCGAGGAGTGCCCCCAGATCCCTCCTCTCTGAGATCTCCCTGCTGCTTTCTGGTTCCCTGAAGTGTCCATTTTTGACCCCCATCTGCTGTGCATTTCCCGTAACTGTGCCCCTGTCTGGAGCTGTTGTGGTCACTCAGCAGAAATGAGATGGATCTCCCCACCCCCCCAGAAAATTTTTTTTAGTTTGGATATTAAGGTCAATGGTACCACACACGCAACAAGAGGGTATGAAAAGGTTTACTGCTCACGTGATGGAACCTTCTGGAGAGAGCAGGGAGGGCTCCCAAGCTGGTCTGGAAATGGCTTGAGATCCAGGAAAAGAGATGGGCTTGGTGTTTCTGATGGCCAGGGAGTGAGGCAGGCTGAGAGTTCCTGCGTGCGGCTGGAGTTCTGTGGTCTGCACTTCCCCCCAGTTACAAAGAAGCATCTGAGTTTTCTTCCCAGCTTTGCTCAGATGTAGGGCAGAGAGGGAAGGGGGAGTGGTGAGGCTTGACAGCTATCAGCAATCAAACATCAAAAATAGAATCAGAGTCTTCATAACGGGGCCAAGTGGCGGGAAGACGGAGAGAAAAAAAGCAATGGGCGTTTGTGCCACTCTCGTGGGGCACAGTTCTTCCAATCAGAGAGGAAGTTCCTCTTCCTCAGAGTTTTAGGTACCTGGGGGCCCTCACAGGCTGGGTTGTGTGAGAGACTGAGGAAAAGGAAAATGGGGAATTTTCCCCACTCCCTCTGTTAGGAGACCCTTTTCCCACTCCTCGTGTCAGAACTAGGGGGCTTCTCCTGGAGCGTTCTGTGTCCTTGCCAATGCTCACTGCTAGGTGTGGGGCTGCCTTGAGTCTCAGTCAGGGGATACCAGGAGAAAAAAAGTGGTAGGCTCACCAGTTTAGTGGTACTTCAAATTCTGGTATTTTCCCCAGTCCATCTGCTGCTATATATCTGCCATATGTATTGTGTCCAGGCTTTATAGCTGCGTTCAGTGGGAGAGACAAGGTTATTTACTCCATCTTACATGGAACCAGAATCTACCTTATTTCATGTTATTCATACTGTGCCTAGCACCGTGCCTGGTATAAGGAAAGGACTTAACAGATGTTCATTGAATAAACAAAGTGAATGGAAGAATGAATAAGTGAACAGATCAATGTTGTATGATTTGTTTTACAAATAACACAGAAATACTCATGTTTCCAAAAAACAACTTTCTGATAACCACGCCATGGTCAATTCTCCCCTCTTCTCTCCCTGGAAGAGTGAGGGATGCTATACAGAGAGGATCTAGCCTAACTTAATTAAAAAACTTACAATTTTACTTGCTGAATCTTTTAAATCAGATAAGTATTCCAAAAACCCAAATTTGCTGTGTCTCTGAAAAGGGTTTGGATTGTACAGGTTTGAACAGACTTTATTAAATTCTGTTCCATTAAAATAAAATAAAATGAAATTGATAAAGCACTTCCTTTAGTTGCACATGTTTATAGTCTAGTTGCCACCAAAACAGGCTGAACTATATGTTTAAAAAGAACACTTGAGGAGCTCTGTGGCTCATTCATCTCCTTCTAAATGTATATAAATTATTGGATCCGCTTACAATCAGAATGCTAGGAAACCCCAAGTATTTGAATTGCAGTCTCTTTTAGTTCTGCCTCTTTATCCTAAGCTGCTCCAACCCCTGCCTGCAACGGGACTTAGCTGATGAGTCCGACATGAAATAGACTCCAGCTCATCTTTTCCGTACTTGCATTTTACTTTGACAGGGACCACGGGAGTCAATGGGACCTCTGTATAGGGATGAGATTCCCAGGAGAGTCGGGAAGGGACTGATGATTCATGATATAAAACATCCCAAAGGGACTCTGCTTCCCTTTGCATTTTGTATCTGTGTGAGGAATTTTGAAAACTGATGCTGATGAGGATGAAATTCCCATCATGAGCTAAGCAGGATCCCTGACACAGAGGATACACGAGCTTCTGAGAACCAGGACCCAGCTCTCTTTACATAGGGGCCACACCAGTGGAGAAGGGCACCCTGCCAAGTAGGGTGCACACTCTTTTAAATGTGTCAGGGACTTGACCCCCTTCTGAAGAACCTTTTTTCACTCTGATTCCATAAGAACAAATCAGTTATCTGCTCACAGTTATCGAATGCCATTTCTCTCTGAGTCTGCTTTTCTGTGCTGCCTTTTTGTTCTCTCTGGGAGCTCCAGCTTTTCAATGGCCTTTTCTGTCCTGGTTTATCACAGGTTTGAATGGCATCCATAGCAGGAGTTCTCTCTTATGGCAGGTCTGGCACCAAATGGAGAAGTTAAAACCTTCCATAAGTCAAATCCACTTCCAGGGAGCTCCAGGAAACCATTCCCACCCTTTGACACAGTGGTTTTGGTTTTATCTGAGCTGTGTGTTTTTTACTGCAACCTAGAATATATTTGGTTATACAAGAATTTTTATCAACATGGGACTAGTCTGGCCACCGAATCCACTCCCTGCCCCAGTTAGTGAGTTTGCAACGGCCCAGGAACCTGCTGCGTTACATCCTCTGGTTGGCGATGATTCAGTCTGAGGTAACTCTGAGAGGAGGGCTCCTGCAGGGTCCTCTAAAGACTGACCTCCTTCGGGGGACCTCCCTACCTCCACTTCTTTCTGGTTGCGCCCTGGGAGTGTTTGTTCTTTCATTTGCATCCAGATTCATCTAATGGGAAAGAGAATGAAACTATCATTGTTACGTTCTTTTCTTCCTTTATTCCTCCGCTCCTCCCAAATGCAGAGAAAGGCAGATTAGAATCATCAATGCATCTTCACTACAAGTACTGAGTCCCCAAATTTTCTTTCATTTTAGAGGTTGTCCCCCTTGTAAAAACTGCACAAGTAAAGAATGTTTGTCGTAGAAAAATGAGAAGAGATGGGTAGAAAGAAAAAAGAAACATCCAAAAAATTCTGCCCAATAAAAAAATCAGGCTTCTCAGTCACTCACTCTTCAGTTTTCTGAGGCTCAACTCCTGCGAACTTTCATCAAGTATTGTTCTCTCCCTGCATCCCGATGGTGACCCTAGCAACCAATTTTTTTTCCCCAAACCACTTTAGCTAAGTTGCTTTAAGGAAAGTATTCTTCCAAAGAAAATACAAAAGGAACATGTATCCATAATAGAACAAAGTAGCCTAATGGACAATATGAACAACTCTCGTAAGGAAACTATGCCTCGCTGCTGCTTTTTAGGTTGGCTTCCTCTGACCAGCCTCAGTTCTTAGGTTTCTTGACCCTTAGGTAATCTTGCTTTTGCGGGTGACTTTCAGAATTCCCTTCTTAGACCCTCTGAACTGTGATTACTTACCAGGCCCAACCAGTCTCTCCCAGCTCCCAGCCCTGTAAGAGGATTCCTTTCCTTGGCTGTTCTGAACCCTATGTCTCTACAAACTCCTTTTTCCATTTTTTTGGGCAAGTGTGGCAGATGCGAACCTCATTCCACAAATTCAGGAATGTGAGAATTTTAATATTCTTTTTCTATAAGCCAACTATTTTCTACTTCAAACCTTCATTTCGTCTGCTAGCAAGAGTTGAACCGGTCAGTGTGGGATTTGCACACATACACACACACACACACACACACACACACACATCCCTATTCTGGGTCACTCTCTATCCAGGCTGGCATCCTCTGAAGTATGCCTGCTCCTAGCTGGCCTTTGGACTGTGCAGGTCGCCACTAAGTCTTCCCTGACCCAAGGTTCCTCCGGTTCCAGTTTGCTCTCAGCTCAATTCTTCACTACTTTGAGGTGCAAAGGATGGGCCTTCTCTTCCCACACAATGCTGGGAAAAGTGAAAACCTCTGGGGGCCTTTCATTACATCTCTGCTGTTCTGGGGTGCAGAGTTCCCTGAGGGCCGTTTCAGGCTGGTGTGCCAGCCAGCTACATCAATTGCTGGACCCAGTGCAAAATAAAAACATGCAGCTGGGCAGGGTTTGGAGAAGTCAACCTCCCCTTACCACGAATCCACAGCGCCAACCCACAGCAGATAAGATGATCCCCAAGGGACTGCAACCCTTGTGCCGGTACACACTCGATCCTGGATCCGAGGTGGGTGAGAGATCCCACTGAGCTGTGCACCCGATGGCTGTGGCACCTGCAGCCTTGAGTCCCACCCCCAGATGCTGTGCGCACCAGGCTCTGACACCTCTCGGCCCCCACAGCTGTGCCCAGGCCCAGGCCAGGCATGGAAGGAGACAGTGGAGTGGGACCCAGGGAGAGGGAAGCCAAGCAGGCCTGTGGCACCAGGGGACAGGGGAGCTAGCGGTGGAGAACCCAACCCGGGAGAAAGCGGGAGGCAGGACTGCGCGGGAGCCAAGGCTCTGGTGCCCACTCCATTGTCCTGCTTTACGAATCACAGATTCAAAGATAAAACTATTAAGAATTTCAGGCAGCCACCGCAGAGCATTAAACCCAAGTGCCCTTGTGGGCACAGTCCCCGTGCAGCTGCCCTGGCTGCACACGCAAGAGGCCGGCTTGTGTGTGTACCTAGATGCACGAAATCTAGGAAATAGACTTCCTGTTTCTTGTACTACATCATCCCTCCCTCGATGCAATGAGAATTAACAGTTCTAGCTGTGGCTTGGAAGAGTGGGAGGAGAAGCGCAGATAGGCCAAGTTCCTGGAGTAATGGAATTTATCAGAAAGAAAACAACCACCACCACCTGAATTTATATTTTAAAAACGTTTTCCCATGGGCCAGCCTGGGGGCGTAGTGGTTAAAGTTTAGCATGCTCTGCTTCGGCGGCCAGGGGTTCGTGGGTTCGGATCCCGGGTGTAGACATTCGCCACTCATCAAGCCATGCTGTGGCAGTGACCTACATACAAAAATGGAGGAAGATGGGCACAGATGTTAGGTCGGGGCCAATCTTCCTCACCAAAAAAAAAAAGTTTTCCCACCATGCAAACATCAGCAGATCCTACCACTTATGGCCTCCTGGCTGTCGTCCTGCATCTGATTCACGAGCGGGCTCACTGAGGGACTCCAGGTACTCCCCCAACCATTGCCCAGGCTGCACCTCACGCTCTAGCGCATCTCTGCCGGGGAGTGGGGAGAGGAGGAGGTGTTGACTTCTAGGACTAGGGCAGAGCAGTGTTGAGGTTTTATGTCAACTGGCCAAGCTCTCTCAGAGTTGCATTCTTAAATCTAAACCTGATCTTCAAAGTGTAGCGCCGCCCACACCAGCAGCATCAGCAGCACTTGGGAACTTTTTAGAAATGCAAATTCTCAGGCCCCGCCCCAGACCCACCGAAGCTGAAACTCTGGAATGGGCTCAGCAGTCCGTTTGAACAAGCTATCCAGTGACTGTAATGCACAGTGAAGTTTGAGAACCACTGCTCTCAACGTATGCTATGTAGGAGACGAATTTCTGGATTCTTCAGTAAGTTTTCATTTATAATCTTATAAAATAAGTATTGGACCCGGTGCTTGCTGGCGTTTCAGAGAATTCTAAGAAGGTTCAGCAATTCCAAAGTATGTCCTCTAACCACATGCTACAATATTTGGGATTCCTGCGTTAGAAATTTATTCCTTTAGGCCCTTTTTACGGGTCTCTTTTAAAAGGTAAAGGTTCTATCTGGTAAGTTCACATAAAAGTCTCGGTGATGCCTGTTGTATTCTGCTTACCATGGCTAGGAAGGGAGAGAGGTCATCATAAAAGGGGAAATAGCTGAACAAAGATAAGCATTGTCTGAGGGTGGCAATTTTGCTTATGGCTGGCATTTCTAGAACTTACATAGTCACTCAAGTAAAAACATTTATTCAAAATGGGCCCTATAGCTTAATTTAAAAATTAAATAAGGGGGAGAGAATGAAAGAGCGAGTTTGGGGGGTTACATGGTACATGAAACCTCAGTTCATATGCTGCCACCAACTAGCTAAAATCTTAAGTTACTTAAACTCAGTCTCTGTAGAGTGTGGTGATATATGATCTCCAAGATATTGTGTCAGTTAGGGTTTGGTTGCAAGTGACAGAAAATCCAACTCAAACTGGTTTAAACTGTTAAAGAAAAAGGTAGTCTATTAGCTGTTGTAAATAAAAAGTCTAGAGATAGTTCTGACCTCAGAAATAGCTTGATCGGTGCTCAGAAGAGGCCACAAGAACCCAGCTGTTCTTCATCTTACACTCCGCTGCTCTGTTAGCTTCATTTTCAGACGATGCAAGTTGGCAAGATGGCAGCCCCAGCTCCAGCCAGCATGTCTCCATGTCTCAAGTCTGGATCTGAGGGCAGACCCAGGAGCCCAGACAAATCCCCAAAATGAGGCTGATTGGTTCTGATTTGCCTCCCTCGCGTTATGTGCCTATCCCCGAACCAGTCACTGACCACAGGAGAAACCAATGCCCTGGATTGTGTGCCAAGCCTGGGTCACACACTATCCCTGGAGTGGGGGGTGGTGGGGAGGTACTGTCAACACCACGAAAACCACAGGGACTGAAGGTGGGGAAGGGTGGTTCCCCCACAAACGTTGGAGGCTGTTACTGGAAATGGGTTAAATGGTTAGGGGCTGGCCGAGAAACCACACACGTCCATCACGAGGGTCTCAGTTCCAACATTCTGTAATTCTGTGAGGTCCTTCCACGGCCCAAAGGGCTGGCATAGAAAGTCACATTCACCAGACTATCCTCCAGATGGAGCATGAATTGGGATTGGAGAGGAAGGAATCTTGCTTCCATTTAGGATGACTAAACTCATACCCCTCAACAGCCCTGACTGGAAAGGCTTTCCCTCCTGGCAAATCAATCGGGTTTCTCATTTCTCTGGGAGAACGCATATCAAACTTTCCCCACTCCTGCCTGGCCGTACCTCTCTGTTTGCCTCTGTCTCCATGTTTACCTCGGTCTGTCGTCTATGCTTCTCTCTCTCAGCACGTCTGTCTCTTTCTTTCCTTCTCCCTTCATCTCTGACCATCTCTGTCTCCTGTTTGATTTTCTCTGCTGCTTCTGTTTCCCTTTCCTTCCATTACTGACTGGAGCTCTCTCTCTCCCTCTCTCTCTGCCGAGCTCTCCCTGAGTTTCTGTCTCTGTTCCTCTCTATTCTCTCTTTCTGGATTTCTCCCTGTCTCTGCCTCTTTAGTTCTCTGTCTTATGTTGTCTATTCTTCTCTATCTCTGTGTATTTAAGTACCTGCCTGTCACTTTATCTGCTAATTTCATTCTTTGTGTCTACTTCCCTTCTCATCTGCCTCTGTCTGAAATAGACAGTTCTCACTGCTCTAGACAGGACTCTAAAATGTTCACAAGTACTGCTTATTCCACATGTTTCTCAGCAAATGAATCAACAGTTTATAAGGATAGAGGAGAGACCTTAGAAGGAGGGAAATCTAGAGAGAAAAGGGAAGCATTGATGGGACGCCCATGGCATAGCCCTGTGGGTAAGTGATTATTCAAACCAAAAAATACACAGTGCGTACACACACACACACATACACACACATTAAAGTCACAAGCCACCGTCAAGCAGGCACTGAGCCTGTACATCATAATTACAGTTGGGTTTGGTTGAAGTTTTGTTTTTCGTAGTTTAATTTTTCTTAACTGAGTAGCTGCTCCCTGAATTTCCAAGCAGTTTGGATATCCATAACTGATATCCACAGTTTCAGCACCACAGCCTGCCAGTTTGTGACACGGGCAGTGAGGGACCTGACTTTGCCGTCGTGTGCCTTTGTGAGTCCCACCCCGTGTACAGCTCAGCCTCTGTTTTCTTCGTGGTGGTCACCCAGGTCTGGCTCCTCAATGGCTAAGCACATCTCTGATGTCCAATTCAATGAGGGCTGACGTGGGGCCCTTCTTAACATTAATCTACAGTTTCCTATTCAACAGGAGACATTGCTGAGTTTTGAAAAATAGAATGTGGCATTAGAAATTAATGTCTATCCAACAGGCTTTGCACCCAGACTTTATTTCCATATACATTAAAAACCTGCTTCGCATAGCATCCTGAGGGCTGTCCTTCTGATCTTCAACAGGGCTAGTCTTCGCTTACTGGTGCCTTTGTTCTCAAAGGTCGATACATTGGCTTCTGCAGTCACTAGTATATCCTTTAACTACTACAGTGTAAGTGGCAAAAAAGAGTGTAAGGCCATAGGACTTTTTTTTTTCTTTTTAACTTTAACACTTAACTGCTCTATAATGGCAAGCAAATCAACCTCTATGAGTCCCAATTTCCACCTTAGTAGAATAAAGGATAACAGGCGCCTAGCACAGTCTCTGGTCCTTAGTAGGTGCTGATTAAATGCACTCATTCATACAAGAGAGTGATGCTCGGCTTTGGCTGCCCATTAGAATCTTCTGGGAAGCTTTTAAAAACCCTGAAGCCCAGGCTGTAGATTAGACCAATTATATAAGAATTGCTGGGTCTGAGATCTGGCAGCAGTATTTTTTTTAAATCCTACCACACATTCCACCCCAGGTGATTCCAGTGTGCAGCCAGGCCTGATAACCACTGATTTCAGAGGAGGTTTACATTTGCTTCGTGCTTGTTTTGTACTTAACAAAGGGTCAAAGGCCCCCCCCCCTTTTTTTTTTTTTTTTTTGCGGGGAAGACCAGCCCTGAGCTAACATCTGTTGCCAATCCTCCCCTTTTTGCTGAGGAAGACTGGCCCTGGGCTAACATCCGTGCCCATCTTCCTCTACTTTATATGGGACGCCGCCACGGCATGGCTGACAGGCAGTGCATCGGCGGGCAACCGGCATCCGAACTCGCGAACCCTGGGCTGCCAAGTGCGGACTAAACCGCTGCGCCACCCCTTTTTTAAAAGTGTGCTGGAGGACTCAGAATTTAAACCTGGACCACAGCCCTCACGAATTAATTTCCCCAATTTCCAAAGATAGCCTATTCCTGCAAGCTCATCTAAAATGAAAAATGACCCAGAAAATATTCTTTATTTGGTCAAGGGAAAGTACATGTTAAACATCCAGGACAACACACATATTGAATATTTTCCAGGTACTGAGAACTGTGCTAAACCAAAATCTCTGTCTTCAAAAAATAATCCATAACTTCAAAAGGCACACCACAAGTAAAAAGCAATGCTTCATAAAACAAAACAAAATAAAAACTTCCTTCCGTTAGAAATTGATGCCTTTAAGCACACATCCTGCCAAGTTAATTTTCTGCTGAATATCAACTCTCCTCCTGCCTGTAAGGAGGGGCCTCAGAAGAGGAACAGCAGTTGGGAACAGGAAGTTTGCAATGATGTGGGAGGTTTACTGGAAAATTCTCTGCTAAGAAAATAATTTCAGTGGCCAACATTGCTAGCAAAAATACACTGGGCTGACAAAAAAAAAAGCGAACAAGCTTAGTACTTTGTACTTGGACACAGTGTTTTTAATCTAAAAAAAATTATGTGTGTGCATTCATGAATTTCTTCCTCATTTTGATGATACTCTTGACACACTTGGAAATGGTACGTGTTTCTGTTTTCCTTCGTTCCTCCCTCTGCATTGGTTGTTCCCAGTCTGGAAAAGAGATGTAACCTCAGAAAGGAGATGATTGAAAGGGGAACCAATTCAAGAAAGTCCATAGGAGGCCCCTCTCGAATCTTCACCCTGTAAGTCATTGCTGTGATGCTCACGTGCAGTGTCTCCTGTCTGCTTCCTACGTCTCCACTTTCCCCCTTACACTCTGGGTCCCCAGTGTCACAGTCTGTGCTTGAGGGAAGATTATCCCAAAGCTTGTTTTCTGCTGGCCCAGTTAACCAACACTACTCTCAAAAGCACTGAAACCAGCGTCCAGCGTTAATGGCCCATCCAGTGGGAAAACATTTGGAGCCGGGAGGCCAGGGTTCGAGAGCTCATTTTATTCCTTTCCGTCTACATGACACCACGCAAGCACACAACCTCTTTGAGCCTTCGTTTTCTCATTTATAAAATGAGAGATACTAGCGTTGCCTACCTCACAGAATGGTTGTGACGATTTAGTCAACTATAGGCTTACGTCGTGCTTTACAAATGTCCGATGCTATTTCGTAACACTCTGCATCTATTTTATTTTTCCTTTTTTTTTTAGGTTCGGTAATATTTCACCCATAATATGACAGATTTATAAATGATGACTTAAATGAACCAACCAAACTTTTTCTACTAAATTTAGCCTGCAAACTTCCCAGCACACACCTTAGTGCAACCCAGGCCCTTTTGCATAGGCAACCCTGAATATCCTATGAAGAAAGTCAGATTTCAAAACACTTTACTTTCTCCTTTTCTCTTTTCCCAGGAAATTTATTACAGAGATCTGGCTGGGCTTCACAGTGAAGTCTGGTGGCTCTGTAGGGGGTGATAAAGGTGGAAATGAATCTTGTCTTTAACCAAAACTGAAGGAAGGGCAGAGAGTTGGCATTTGGCTACAAGAGAGAACTCCACATGCGGGCCCTTCCCTGCCCACACGCTGGGGGGCATCATTCAGGGTTTGACCGTCATCCCTGCAGCCTGCACTGACGTGAGTCTCCACCGCCAGCTAATGGGAAAGTTGGCCTCCCAGATCAGTGCTTCCCAGTGAGCGATAGAAAAGAAACGCACAAAAACAAGAAGAAATGGCTTTCCAAGTACCCTTTCATAGAGAAGAACAGAAACTGCAAATAATATATGTTCATCGTCCTTTATTAAAAAATGCTCATGATGTTCCAGGGCAGTAAAAAGTGAGGCGCTCTCAGCCCTCCCTCCCCCACCCACCCTGATCCACCCATAGCCCCCTCACCTGTAAAATAGTTCAAATAGGACTTGTATAAATTCCCCAAAGAATGTCTAGATGTCAGAGTGGAGGAAGCAACATTCTTTATTCTTGTCTTCTACTCAGGACTTAAGGGAAGGCAGTAATATTTACTGAGCTCCTGGCATATGTCAAGGCATTTGCACAGACAGTATTTAATCTTCATTATGACACTTTGAGATAGGTATTTTTATGCTTATTGATGTGGAGACTGAGCGTTAGAATGATTAAGAAATTTATTCAAGATCACAAAGCAAATGATTGGGAAAAACATCATTCTAAGCCCAATCTACCTCGTTCCTTCCATTAATTCTTCCAGAACACGAACAGAGAGAAGTATTGCATAAACTATCACTGTAGTTCTTCAACTGGCGAAATAGAAAAAAATATTGAGCCTACTTTAAAATAAATAAATCAGTCCTGGTTGTTTCCTCCTAAAAACAATGTTGACTAGTAAAAACCCCTAAAAAATGAAGTCCTGCTGGTATTTGAAAATGACCACATTTTTTCAATAGATGTCAATGGGTCAAATGCTGACATTCCATTGAAATCCCTGGGAAGGCTAGAAAATACTGCCGTTTCTCAAACCATGAGACCTGTCAAGGGGGATAAAAGCCTTTCATTGGAAAGTGAACACACAATCATTCGTGTCTCACAAACATATGGGGATTCGTTATGACAAATGTCTTAAGCAATTTATTGCCAGTAACTGAAGTTAGCAAATGATTACTCAAATATGATGGAGTATTAATTATAGTATACTTTCTCCTTTTTTTCTATGTTTGAAAATTTACATTTACAAAAAGACTTGTTTTGTGTCTTTGTAATTTTTCCCATTTTATTGAAGTATAACTTATATACAGTGAGATGACAGATCTTAAGTATAGAGTTTGATAACTTTCAGCAGTTGCATACATCTCTGTAACCCACACCCCATCACAATACAGAATACTGCCATAACGCCCAAAATATCCCTCGAGCCCCATCCCCGTCAATCCCTGCCCGCCCCCACCTCCACAGGCAACCACTGGCCTGATTTCTTTTGCCATAGGTTGGTTTTGCCTACTTCAGATGTTCATATAAATGAAATCATACGGTATGTACCCTTTATACCTGACTTCTTTCACTCAGTACAATGACCCATCCATGTCTTGCGTGTATCAGAAGTTGTTGTGTTTTTTTTATTGCTGAGTAGTATTCGTTTGTATGGAAGTACCCATTTTGTTTATTCGTTCTTCTGCTGATGGACATTTGAGTTGTTTCTAGTTTGCTGTTATTCTGGTTGTTGAGGTCAAGACTGGGAAAGGAGAAAAGAACAAGGTAAAATTTTTTGAAATCTAATTTTCTTCCTGGAGTATTCAGTGTTGTGAGTAAAGCTGCTAAGAACCTTCACGCACAAGTCTTTTCTGTGTCCAATGTTTCCATTTCTCCTGGGTAATTACCTAAAAGTGTATTTGCTGGTCATTGGGTAGGTGCATGTTTAACTTTACGAGAAACTGCCAGACCAGTTTTCAAAGAGGTTGTATGGTTTTTCATTCCTGCTAGTAATCCATGAGCACTCTGGTTGTCTCCATCCTTGCCAGCATTTGGTGCTATCAGTCATGGTATCTCGTTGTGGCTTCCATTTGCATTTCCTTGATGAGGAATGTTGAGCTCATTTTTCATGTGCTTATTGGCATATCCTCATTTGTGAAGTGACTGTTTCAGTCTTTTGTCCACTTTATTTGTTTTTTAACTTAAAAATCAGGTCATCTCAACACCCAGAGATAACCATCATGAACTTTTTGGGCTTTTTCCATGCGTTTATATTTACACAAATATATTCTTTACAAAAATGGATTCATATTGTATAAACTATTCTGTAACTATTTTTTTTCATTTAGCAATTGGCCATGAACATCTTTCTCTATCAATAAAGACGCTTCTATGCTACCTTTTTTATTTACATGTATGGTCATTGCAGCTTTATTCCCAATAGCCCAAACAAGATATAAGCCAAATGGCTTTCATCTGATGAATGGATTAAACAAAATGTGGTGTTTATCTGTACCGTGGACTACGACTCAGCAATAGAAAAGAAACAAACTACAGATAAATGCAACATACATGCAAAACCATTATGCTGAGTGAAAAAAGCCAGACCCCAAGGTGTAAATACAAACTAGTGAAAATGCAAATATAGTGATAAAAAAAAAAAAAAACCTTGGGGCTGAGGGATGGACTGGCAAGAGGCAAAATGAAACTTTTGAAGGTAATGAAAATGTTCTATATATTGATTGTGGTCATAGTTTCACTGGTACAGGCATGGGTCAGAACTCATCGAATTGCACATTTTAAATAGATGCATATTGCAGGCAAATTATAGCTCAATAAAATTGATTTCAACAAAAAGCATTGTTGAGGAGATGCAATATAGGATACAAGCTGGACTCTGAAGGAAGTAGGGCAAGCCTGGCTAGCACAATTAAAGAAAAGAGAATTAAGTAGTAAGAAGCCTTGAAGGATAGAAAGTTGAGATAAGAAAGTAGAGTTTAGATCTCAGAAAAAAATAGCTTTAAGTTGAATTAGGGCTCTTAGTTAAATCACATTAAGATAGTTTAGGCTAAAAGGGTGATTCTCTGCCTCACAGCATACAAAGAAAGGTTGAAGAACTGGAATTAGAGACTCAAGTAAAACCAGGACTTTTTCTCTACCCCTGTGATCTCTGACATCACCCTACTGGGAGGGGGTCAGGGTGCCCCATTATAACCTCACACGGGTGGAGGTCTGGGCTCCCTACTTGGCCCTTGCTGGCGAGGATGGGGATGGGGTTGCAGTTTTTTCTGTGGTGCTTGGCTGGAGGAGAGCAGTTACTGTCTAAGTTCTCTGTCTTCCTAGGCAGTCCCCCTTTGGGTCCTTTGGCTACAGCCGGCAGGCTTTTCTAAGGGCGTGTGTGTCTGCCCATTGGCATTTCCAGCTTGCTGGCTTCTCCAGCATTCAGTCTGGGATATGTGAGGCAAAAAGAAAACCCAGGGAATGTACCACCTGTTCCTCAGTTCCTGAAGTCTGTGGTTGGTCTCCTTCTCCCCGCCTTTCG
Source organism: Tapirus indicus (assembly GCA_031878705.1). Lineage (NCBI taxonomy): Eukaryota > Metazoa > Chordata > Mammalia > Perissodactyla > Tapiridae > Tapirus > Tapirus indicus. The sequence goes on along the minus strand of CM062931.1, from coordinate 48,223,440 downwards.
GAGTCTTATCTTTGCTTTTCATATAGAATGTCCAGAGTTTTTAGCTATACTTAGCAAGAGGAGTAAGAGAAAAATATGTCTACTCTGTCTTTCTGGAAACAGAAGTTTTCTTGACTACTTTTTAAAAATTGCTTTGTTCATCTTTTTATTGTTGAATCAGAGGAGTTATTCATATATTCTAGATACAAGTCCTTTGTCAGATATGTATGTTGTGAATATTTTCTTCCATATATAGCTTGCTTATTTGGTGTCTTAACAGTATCCTTTGATGAAAGAAGTTTGGTTTTGTGTGTGTGTGTGTGTGTGCGAGGAAGACTGGCCCTGAGCTAACATCCGTTGCCAATCCTCCTCCCTTTGCTGAGGAAGATTGGCCCTGGGTTAACATTTGTGCCCATCTTCCTCTACTTTATATGTGGGACACCGCCACAGCATGGCTTGATAAGCAGTGTATAGGTCTGCACCTGGGGTCCAAACCTGCGAATCCCAGGCCACTGAAGTGGAGCATGCTAACTTAACCACTACGCCACTGGGCCAGCCCCCTGAAAGAAGTTTTAAATTTCGGTTTAGTCCATTTTATCGATCTCTTTCTTTTATGATTAGTGCTTTGTGGGTCCTAACAAAGAATATTTGCCTACCTCTAAGCTGCAAATATAACCCCCTCTGTTTTTTTCTAGAAGTTTTAAGGTTTCTATTTTTACATTAAAAACTATGATCTATCTCAAATTAATTTTTGTGTTTGGTGTGAAGTATGCGTTGCAATTGATCTTTTTCTGCATAGACAGCCAGTTGTTTCAGCACCATTTGATGGAAGTATTTTCCTTCCCCATTGAGTTTCTTTGGTAGCTTGGTCAAAAATCAACACGTGTGGGTCTAATCTTATACTCTATTCTAATCCAATGATCTATTTGTCTGTCTTTATGCTAATAGCACACTGTCTTGATTACCATAGCATTATAGCGATCTTAAAATAGTGTACATCTTCCAACTTTGTTTTGTTTTTTTCAGAATTGCTTCATTTCTTTTAGGCCATTCAAATTTCTATAAAAATTTTATAGTCTATTTTTGAACTTCTACAAAAAAAAAAAAAACTTCTCCCAGGGTTCTGATTAGGTTTGTGTCAAATCTTTAGATCAATTCTTGGATCTAAACTGATATCGTAACAAGAAACAGTATGTCTGTCCATTTGTTTGTCTTTGTTGATTCTCTTAGCAATGTTTGTAGTTTTCAGTGTATCTATCTTGCGTATATTTTATTAAGTGCATACCTAAGTATTTTTAGTTTTTAGTGTTATTCTAAATGGTATTATTTTAAGTTTAATTTTTCAAATGTTCATTTGCTAAAGTACGGAAATACAACTGAGTTTTGTATGTTGACCTTGTATCCTAAAACCTTCCTAAATTCACTCAATAGCTCCAGTAGCTTTTTAAAAGTTATTTAAGATTTTCTATGTACATGATCATGTCATCTGCAAATAAGGAAAATTTACTCTTTCCTTTAGAGTGTTATGCCTTTTTTTTTCTTTTTCTTGTCTTATTACACTGTTGAAGACTTCTGGTAAAAGTATCTAAGCCCTCTACTTGGAGTGGTGAGAGGGGACATACTTGCCCTGATCTTGATCTTAGGGAGAAAATGTTTTAATCTTTTATCATTAAGTATGCTGCTAGCTGTACATGTCCTTTATCAGGTTGAGGAAGTTTCCTTTTATTCTGTGTTTGCTGAGAGGTTTTATCACAAATGAGTGTTGATCGTCAAAAGCCTTTCCTGCATCTATGGAGATGATCATATAATTTTTCTTCTTTGTTCTGTTAAATTGCATCAATTTGTATTCAATTTTTAAACTAATATTGCATTCCTTGAATAAACCCCATTTGATTGTGATGATTATTCTTTTTCTGTGTTGCTGGGCTCCATTTACCAAAATTTTGTTAGGGACTTTTACATCTATGGTCATGATAATATTGGTCAGTAGTTTTCCTTTTTGTAATGTCTATTTCTGGTTTTGAATATCAGAGCAACTCTGGTCTCATAAAACACATTTGTAAGTGGCCCCTCCTCCATTTTCTAAAAAGGGTTGTGTAGGATTAGTATTATTTCTTCCTTAAATGTTTGAGATAATTCATCAGTGAGGTCTTTTTGGTATGTATGTAACTTACCTTATTTGTTTCCCTTCTTTCAGGAATTACAGTCCTCTCTGACTATTGTCCAGTGCCTGAAAACAGCTATTTTATGTGTTTTACCTAGTTTTGTGGCTGTTTATAGTGGGAAGGCTGTGTGGTACCACTTACTCCATCATGGCTAGGACAGAAGTATCTAATAAGAAGTTTGTTTAAATTGATATTATTTTAAGGGAATTCTAAATTCAATAGATTCAATATTACCCCAATATTGAAGCTACCTCAGCAGATTGTACTAATAGCATTTTGACTGAAGCTACCCTAAAATTAAATATTAATATAATTAGTATAATTGAATATTAGCAAAAACTAGTACAATGAACAGCAGTCTAGATTCAATAATTAATAACATTGGTTTTACTCACTTCAATTTACACTTCCTTGTATGGAATACAAAGTAGTAAAGTTATAGGTAGAGTTTTCTTGCATAACTCTGATATACCCCAGTAGTGTGTTTTGCATTTCATCCATTATGCTTATTAACAGGAGATTAAAAGTTTGAAAGCTGTTATTTAGAGACTTACATGTTTCAGAAAGCTTATTGTTTAAAGGTACAAAAGTTTTCTAATAAAAAAAAGTGTGTAAATGATTCTGGTATCTTAGCAGAAACGAGGTGTACAAGAGTGTCCAAGAACTTTGCCGTTACATCTGTATTTCCCGCATGTCGTTGTCCCTGCTGCTTGTTATCATGGGATCGGACCATGTAGAAAACAATCATTTTCCAAAAGGATACATAATATCCAGGTTAAGTAGGGGGAATTATTAGGCTTGTATCTCTCTGCGTAAGGAACCATGCTGGAAACCTAATACTTTGCTTATCAGCCTGTTCTGGGCTTAAATCTACTTTCTTAGGCAAATAATCAAATTACTTCAACTTCCTTTTTGGAATTAAGTAGGAATATTAAACAAATGATAAAGTAAAATTAAAAACGATTGGGCAGTTGTGGTTTTTGCTGTCACTTTGGGTAGGTGAAATAGTTTAGTCTATGCTCACTTAAAGCACCCCCACCCTACTCTTTGGACCACCCAAGATCTGAAGGCTGCATCCCACTCTTGTGTCCAAAGGGAGAAAGCCTCAGAGCTGGGGATTAGCCTGGTTATTCCAGTGCGAACTTTGAAGGGGGAGTAGATTTAAAAAAAAAACAAAAGAAACCCTGGCATTACAGATTGTTATATTGACACTGTGATTAAGGGTAATGTTTCATCCTTTGAAAAATCTTAAATGATATTACAATGCAGAGAACATGTAAGAACACGCTAACTGATTAGCATTGGAGAAAACTGTTATTTAAAAAACACATTATAATTTAATGATACAATTAATATGTTCCTTTGTTGATAGCGAATTCTGGCAAATTTTAGCTATGATTATTCTAGACCTTTTCTACCCTCTGTCCCCATCAAAATTAATCATTAGAGCAATGGAGGGTCAAAGAATCTTCTTAATCTCTGCCAACAAAATGCACGATAAGAAAAGATTGATGCCTTATTTAAAGCAGTGGATTACAAGCCCAGCGTGCTTCAAAATCACCAGGGAGCCTTCAAAAATTCAAATGCCCAGGCCTCATCCCCAGATATTTAGATTTGATTGATCTAAATAGAGACAAGTCATCACTATTTTTTTGTAGAATTCTTTAGTTGAGATATAATTCACATACCGTAAAATTCACCCTCTTAAAATATACAATTCAGTGGTTTTTAGTGTATACACAAAGCTGTGCAATCATCACCACTCCCTAATTCCAGAACATTTTCGTCTGCCCCATAAAGAAACCTGTAGCCCTTAATAGTCACTCCCCATTCCTTTCTCCTTCTACCCCCTGGCAACCATTAATGTACTTTCTATCTCTGTGGATTTGCCAATTTTGGATCTTTTATAAAAATGGAAGCATATACTATGTGGCCTTTGGTGACTGACTTCTTTCCCTTAGCATATTGTTTTCTTTCTTTTTGTGTGTGTGTGTGTGAGGAAGACTAGCCCTGAGCTAACATCTGTTGCTAATCCTCCTCTTTTTGCTGAGGAAGACTGGCCCTGGGCTAACATCTGTGCCCATCTTCCTCTACTTTATATGGGACACCACCACAGCATGGCTTGACAAGTGGTGCGTCCGTCTGCGCCTGGGATCTGAACCTGCAAACCCCAGGCCACTGAAGAGGAGCGTGCGAACTTAACCGCTATGCCACTGGGCCAGCCCCAGCATATTGTTTTCAAGGTCATACTTACTGTAGTATACTTACTGTAGTGTGAATCAGTACATCATTCCTTTTTATGACTAAATAATATTCCATTGTATAAGTATACCACATTTTCTTTATTTCCTCATCAGTTGATGGACATTTGGATAGTTTCCATTTTGGCCATTATGAATACTGCTGCTATGAGCATTGATGTACAAGTTTTCGTGTGGATATATGTTTTCAAGTGGGTATATATTTTAGAGTCAAATTACTGGTCATATGGTAACGCCATATTTCACTTTTTGAAAAACTGCCAAACTATTTTCCAAAGTGGCTGCACCATTTTACATTCCCACCAGCAGAGTATGAGGGTTCCAATTTCCCTACTTTCTCCCCAGTAACACTTGTTATTATCTGTCTTTTTGATTATAGCTATCCTAGTGGATGGAAGAAGTGGTATCTCATCGTGGTTTTGATTTGCATTTCCCTAATGAATAATAATGTTGAGCATCTTTTCATGTGTTTATTGTCCATTTGTATATCTTCTTTGGAGAAATGTCTATTCAAATTCTTTGCCCATTTTTAAATTGGGTTATATGTCCTTTTATTCTTGAGTTGTAAGAGTCTTTATATATTCTGGATACTAGAGTATAGATTTATTGATATATGATTTACAAATACTTTCTCCCCTTCTGCAAGTTGTCTTTTCCCTTTCTTTTAATGCTCTTTGATGCACAAAAGTTTTTAATTTTGATGTAGTCCAATTTATCTATTTTTTTCCTTATTGTTTGTGCTTTTGGTATCAAATCTAAGAAACCACTGCCTAATCCAATGTCATGAAGGTTTAAATCTATGTTTTCTTCCACAATTTTTTAGTTTTACCTTTTATGTTTATGTCTTTGATGTATTTTGGGTTAATTTTTGTATATGGGGTGAAGTAGGAGCCCAAGAGCATTCTTTTACATGTGGATATCCAGTCATCTTATAATTCTGATTCTGATCCCTCTTCTATTTACCAGCTATGATTCTGCACCCAAGTCCAGTGTATGGATTTTTTCTCCACACCACCAAGCAATTCTCTGACACCAGCTGGGTGTCCTACAATTCAACTCAATTCTGACACTATCTACCTGGAGATAGCATCAGATCCCACAGGGTAAAGACAGTCCCACAAGACTGCCCCACCCCACACTTCAGACACCAATAGCAAGTTATCACCTGGGCTCAGGCTATAGTTCAGAGGTTCTCACGATCTTCTCCTTGGGTTCTACTAATTTGCCAGAGCGGCTCACAGAACTCTGGAAAACATTTGCTTACTAGGTTGCCAGTTTATTAAGAAGTATATAACTCATGAACAGACAGATGGAAGAGATGCAGAGAGCAAGGTACGTGGGAAGGGGGCATGGAGCTTCCATGCTCTCTCAGTGTGCCTCTCTCCCTGCTCTCTGAACTCCTTTCTTTTGGGTTTTTATGGAGGCTTCATTGCTTAGGCACGATTGATTAAATCATTGGCTATTGGCAATTGATTCAGCCTCCAGCCCCTCTCCTCTTCCCAGTCAAGAGGGTAGGACTGAAAGTTCCAACCCTCAAATCAAAGGGTTGGTTCTCCTCGCAACCAGCCCCCATCCTTAGGTGCTTAACAAAAGTCACTCCATTAACAGAACAAAAGACATCTTGATGGCTATCATCGATTGGGAAATTCCAAGGGTTTTAGGAGTTCTGTGCCAGAAATGGGGACAAAGACCAAATATATATTTCTCATTATAAACCACAATATCACACATCCTAACACCACTTGTTGAAAAGACTATTCTTTCCCTACTAAATGCTTTGGCACCTCTGTCAAAAATCAATTGACCGTAGACACATGTGTTTATTTCTGGACTCTCAATTCTATTCCATTGATCTATATGTCTCACCTTATGCCATTACCAAACAGTCTTTATTACTGTAGCTTTGTAGTAAGTTTGAAATTGAGAGGCCTGAGTCCTACCACTTTGTTGTTCCTTACAGTTCTGGGTCCCCTGCATTTCCACGTGAATTTTAGGATCAGCTGTCAATTTCTACAAAATAGTGTCAACGCAAATAATCCATAATCAATCTACAAGTCAAAATTGGGGTGAGTTTATTATGAGCCAGCTTTAAGGACTGTAGCCCAGGGCCTTCTTTTCCCAAGGAAGGGCACCAAAGAAGTGGAGTGTACAGAGTGGTTATATACCGTCTTGGAACAGAGTATACATTACATATGATAGGATGTCCCTTTTACAGTAGTCACGAGATTGCTTTGCTGGCACAGCAGGTGAGTGGTCACAAGGTGAGCACAGCAGGTCGGTAATTAATCCTTAGTTTTTAGGAAGAGATGCTTATCCTTAAAGGAATGCCAATATGGGAGAATATACATCCTTATCTTTAAGGACATCATTCTTATCTTTGAGACATTGTAAATGTTTAAAGCAGATGTACAATGCATGCTCCACAGGCCACGTAAGGCCTTTTTCGAAAAACAAGATGAGGCCAGATTAGTTTTAAACCAAATTGCTTCCTCATATACTCCAATTTTTCCTATTGCTAGTCATTTATTCATCAATAGCCAGCCCAGATTTTGAGAGGAATGTGTTAACTCTGTATATAAATTTGAAGAGTATTGCCATCTTAACAGTATTGAACCCTCCAGTCCATTAGCATGAGAGGTTTTCATTTATTTAGGTCTTGTTTAATTTTTTTCAATGATGTTTTATAGTTCTCAGTGTTTAATTCTTGCAACATTAATTTTTTTAAGTTTTTCAGATAGTTATAATATGCAGTCAGTTTTGAGGATCATTGCTTAATGTCCTAAAGATTGTCCCCCAAATCACAAATCTTAGGTTATCTGTCCATGTGTGGCCCTACTAGGGACAGGGAAGTGGGGTTTACCTTGACCAGAATGAACCACTTCTGAGAGATGTCTATTTCATAGGACAAATCTGGTAGTAAAATTTAATTACACCTTACAGAGAATTCTAGAGCTGAAAAAGCTTAAGAGTCCTGAGAATTAATTTGTGCTGGCCCAGAGGGGTGAGATTTTATCTTATTTTAATGTCTGCTGAGAGCGAATGTTCTTTGAACAATTTCCATCAATAACCCATTCCCACGTTAACTTTCTCTCTCCTCTGAAAATATCCTCACCCACTATCTCTGCTTTCCTATTTACAACTAGATTCTTAACCCCCTGGGCTTTCCAACCCATCTGTACCAAAATTATGATGTGTCTAAATTCTAATTATTACAACTTAAGGCCATTTCTCAGTGGATCTGAGGAACATCTGTTCACCATTTCTAGTACAAAGACTAGAATGCATTTGTTGTTTGTTTATTTGATTGGGTTTGGTTTAGCTTTTTTTTTTTTTCTTTTGGCTCTTGGTTTTTGTCCTTCTGACACACTGCCTTCTAGGCTTAACAAAATCACTGTGAGATGTAGAGGGAATGAAATGACCTCTCACTTGACTACTACATTTTATGATCCCATCAATGGCTAAGTAAGGCCCTGAGTAGCTGGAGGTGTTGACTTAGGATGTTATCCTGACAAATGGTCAGTCTATCTCTGTTTGAGGACACTTTGGAATCAAGTCAACACATTGATCCACTTGCAGCTGTAGTCTCTTCCTGATTCTACATCTCTCCTTCACATCTCTAGACCTCAGGGTCTCTCTAGTCCTGACATCATCTGCACCTCTGAAATTCTAGTCCACATGAACTACCTGGAGATTGAGGAGCAATCCATATTTCTGGAATACTGATGGGGAAATGATCTCTTCGGATGGAACTGAAATATAGGTCCAAGGTTCCTGTCTTTTTCCTACCGCAACATGAATGGTGAATGATGGCCACAACCATGCTACTCTTTCATGATCTATTGAGATATTTTTTAAAATCTGGAAATATTTTCTAGAAAAGATAAGAAAGTAGTACTACAGAACTTTTTTGTGATTTGATATTAATAAAAAGATTTTATCTATCTGATAAATCAGTCAGTAGGAATTTCAGAAATTATAATACAATATGGAAAAACACAGGGTTTGTCTAATTTTTAAACTTTATTTAAAATGCAAGATGAGTTGTTTTTCAGCACATTTCTCCATAGGTATATTAACAGGGCAAGGAAGTATTACAATTGAACAATAAGCCTAGATAAAACTTATTTTAATGTGCCATCTGTTGAATTTTTTAAAAATTAGCATTAATATAAATAACATTAATGCTAATTTCATTCACATCGTTGCTTTGGTTCAGTAATAATATGTATTATATATTATTAATAGAAGCGTTCATAGCACCATTCTTATTTATAAACGACTCATGCATACTTTGTCTATTCTTTCTTTGTAATCTGTTATTCATCTATCCATGTTTCTCATTTAAAAGAAAATGAGAAATTTTCTTATGATAAAATGAAAAAACAACACATTACAATGATTTACAATTTTCTTAACTATTAATAGTACTTTAGTAATGAGGGCTAATTTGGGGCTTTGGAGAGAATGGGGCAAGCGGTATAACTGTCTTTTTTCACTGAAAAGAGCATACCACCAACATCAAAGGCAAGATCCATGAAAGAAATATTGGATAAACTGGACTTCATTAAACTTAAAAACTTCTTTTCTGCAAAAGACAACATCAGGAGAACTAGAAGACAAGCCACAGACTGGGAGAAAATATTTGCAAAGACACATCTGATAAAGGACTGTTATACAAAATATACAAAGAACTCTTAAAACTCAATAAAAACAACTCAATTAAAAAAATGGACCAAAGACCTTAACAGACACCTCATCAAAGAAAATATACAAATGGCAAATAAGCATATGAAGAGATAGTCCACATGATATGTCATCAGGGAAATGTAAATTAAAACGACAATGAGATACCGCTACACACCTGTCAGAATGGCTAAAATCCAGAACACCAACACCACCAAATCCTGATGAGGATGTGGAGAAATAGGAACTCTCATTCATTGCTGGGGGGAATGCAAAATGGTACAGCCTCTTTGGGAGGCAGTTTGACAGTTTCTGAGAAAACTAAACATACTCTTACTGTATGATCCAGCAATCATGCTCCTTGGTATTTACCCAAAGGAGATGAAAACTCCTGTCCAACAAAACCTGCCCACGGATGGTTTTGGAAGCTTTATTCATAATTGCCAAAACTTGGAAGCAACCAAGATGTCCTTCAGTAGATGGATGGATTAATAAACTGTGGTACGTCCAGACAATGGACTATTACTCATCACTAAAAAGAAATGAACTATCAAGCTATGAAAAGATATGGAGGAAGCTTAAATGCATGTTACTAAGTGAAAGGAGAAAATCTGAAAAGACTACGTACTATATGATTCTAACTATATGACATTCTGGAAAAGGCAAAACTATGGAGACAGTACAAAGATAAGTGGTTGCCAGGGGGTGTGAGGGTGGAGAGAGGGATGAGTAGGCAGAGTACAGAGGATTTTTAGGGCAGTGAAAATTCCCTGTATGATACCATGATGATGAATACATGCCATTATACATTTGTCCAAACCCATAAAAGGTATACCACCAAGAGTGAACCTTAATGTAAACAGTGGGCTTGGGGTGATTATGATAAGTCAAGGTAGGTTCATCAATTGTAACAAATGTACCACTCTGATGGGGGATGCTGGTAATAGAGGAGGCTATGCATATGTAGGGGTAGGAGGTATATGAGATATCTCTGTAGTTTCCTCTTAATTTTGCTGTGATCCTAAATCTGCTTTAAAAAGTAGTCTTTAAAATTAAAAAAAAATTTTTTTTTTTTGTGAGGAAGACGAGCCCTGAGCTAACATCCGTTGCCAATCCTCCTCTTTTTGCTGAGGAAGACTGGCTCTGGGCTAACAGCTGTGCCCATCTTCCTCTACTTTATAGGGGATGCCGCCACAGCATGGCTTGACAAGCGGTGCGTCTGTCTGCATCCGAGATCAGAACCTGAGAAATCCCGGGCCGCCGAAGCGGAGTGCACGAACTTTGCTACATCACTGGGCCGGCCCTGAATCTGTTATGATTTTTAAAAATCCCAAACTGCTATAGTATTCCACTATTATCAGTAAAACATTAATTGCAACATGTTTCACAGTTAATTGAGGCTGAGATCCTCTGGTCTAAACTGATGGTCTCCAGTTATTTTTTTTTTTTGCATATACCCCTACCATTAAAAAAATATGAGAATGAACTCCCCAATATATGTATGTATATTTATTTTAAAATTACATATATGTACCACTGGGCAGATATATTCTGTACACAGATAAAATAGAGCTTTTTAAAAGGTGACATGAAAATAAATATAAATTAAAACCCTAATATCTTCTTGTTCCATCCATATGGATTGTGTTGCACAGACCTTGGCAAGTTTATTTTTCCCTCCAGCTTCCAGCAAAAATAAAGCAGGGAGTTATTTAAGGGTCCACCAGGGACACAGTCTCTGGCCTCAAATTTTGCTCTTTGGTAAAGAACCTTAAAACTACTAAAGAGCAGGTCAGATGTTTGCTTATGCACGTAATCTATGTTACGTGGGTGTTAGGAGGACTTTGGGTTCCCTCCAGAAGCTTCCAGATTGGATTGATTTTGACCTCTCCTGTGAACTCTGGAAAGAAGAGGACAATGAGTCATTACAGAGGGTTGGGCTTTTTCTTTTATTTCTTCCCTTTTTCCCATTGAAGAACTAGCATAGAATTTTATGCAGCTTTCAAGGTCTTTTTCTTTTGATAAATCGTTGAAATGTACCTTTATCAATTGTCTATAACACAAGGTATGTCGTGAGCTTCTTCATAGAAGTATCCATTTGACTTTTGATCTATTCTGTGCTTTGTTGTTTTCATTATTTCCGTCTCCAGTGTAAATTGTTGGAAATTGCAGTCAATCATGGGAAGGCTTTAATTTCATCCTCAAAGGAACTGAACCAATGACGATTCATTTACTTTCCTTGCTTGCTTTTTAAAATAAGGTTTACTTCTGATTATAAAAGAAATACGTGTGATTATGAAAAATTTTGGAAAATACAAAAAGCAAAAGAACAAAATTAAAATATCCTATATTCCTATTAACTAGAGATAATACCAAACTAGTCTTTTTTTCCATAAAAGTAATGTTTTCAAAATTAAGATCACATTGAATTTCCTGTTTTATTTCATCAGTAAGGGTACCTTATTAATACCTAGCCATTACGAGTATTTTTTTATGTCATAAATTTTTCAAAAACCTAATTTTTAATGACTACAAACTATTTCATCAAGTGGATATATTATAATCTAACCATTCCCTTATGACAGATACTTAGGGTATTTCTAATTTTGTGTGTGTGCTTTATTTTTTTCCCAACTTTATCAAGGAATAACTGACAAATATAATTGTATATATTTAAAGAGTACAAGGTGATGATTTGATGTACATATACATTTTGGAATGATTACCAAGATCAAAATAATGAACACATCCATCACCTCACATAGTTAACTCTTTTTTCTTTTTTGTGATGAGAATACTTAAGATCTACTCTCAGTAACCTTCAAGTATGTAATACCATATTATTAAATATAGTCACCTTGCTGTACATTAGATCGTCAGAACTTATTCTTCTTTAACTGAAAGTTTGCATCCTTTGATGTACATCTCCTCAATTTCTAATTTTTTGATATCATTTTTGCAGTGATGAGCATCTTTATATGTATATGTTTTATTACATCTCATATTATTTGCTTAGGATCGATTCCAAGAAGCTCAGTTCCTTCCTTAGTAAAGAATTTAAGCATTATCCGTATTTTTGAGAATGTTATAAAATTGTTTTATAGAAAGCATCCACGTATTGCACTCCTATTAATGATGGATGAAAGTGCCTGTCACACAACATAATTACAAGTACTGAGTATTATCTCTAAAACGTTCTGGAAAGGGGTTGACTGGGAAGGGGCATGAGAAAGTATTCTGTAGTTTTGAAAGTGTTCTGTGTCTTGATTTGTGTGGTTTCACTGTGTGTGTGTGTGTGTGCGCATGTGAGTCAAAATTCATTGAATATTACATTTAAGATTTTTGTCCTTTACTGTCTGTATATTATTCCTCAAAATGGGTTTTTACATTGTATTTATGTCTTATATTTGCCAGCTTGATAGGTGGGAACAGTATATCTATTTCTTTTTATCTTACCATGTGGATCATTATGCCTGAAAGAGAGATCACCAAATTTCTTTATTTGACCATCAATACATTTTTTTTTGAGGAAGATTGGCCCTGAGCTAACATCTGTTGCCAGTCTTCCTCCTTTTTTCCTTTTTTTTCTCCAAAGCCCCAGTAGATAGTTGTATGTCATAGTTGTACATCCTTCATGGTTGCTCTACATGGGACGTCACCTCAGCCTGGCTTGATGAGCAGTGTGTAGGTCCACGCCCAGGTTCCAAACCAGGCTGCCAAATCAGAACACGCACTTAACCACTACACCACTGGGCTGGCCCCTATTTGACCATCAATATATATATTTTTTAACAATTGGGATTTCCCACTTTAGTCAATGAATGAAAACCTTTGTATCTGTAAATCCACATTAAATTTCCTTGGTGGATGCTACTTTTGAAAGTTGTGATTGATTATCTCTTTTCATCATATTCATTGCTTCATTGAAATGTTATTTTGTTATATCCTCCAGATAACTACTATAAAATAATTTTTAAGAGTATCAAAGCTTTGAAATTCTAGGTACAATATGAGGGTTTTTAGCATGTAGAGTAGAGCATCTCAGACTAGAATGCATGTACCAATCCACCTGGGGTTCTTCTTTTTTCTTTTTTAAAAGATACGTAACATAAAATTTACCATCTCAGCCATTTTTAAGTGTACAGTTCAGTAGTGTTAAGTATATTCACATTGTTGTACAGCAGATCTCTACAACTTTTTAATCTTGCAAAACTGAAACTCTATACTTGTTGAACAATAACTCCCCATTTTCCCCTACCCCCAGCTCTTGGCAACTACCATTCTACTACATTCTGTGAGTTTGACTATTCTAGATACCTCATATAAGTAGAAAAATACAGAACTTGCGTATCTGTCTTTTTGTGACTGGCTTATTTCACCTAGCAATAATGTCCTCAAAATTCATCCATATTGTAGCATGTGACAGGATTTCCTTTTTTAAGGCTGAATAATATTCCATTGTGTGTATATACCACATTTTGTTTATCTATTCATCTGTTGATGAACACTTGGGTGGCTTCCACCCTGTTGGCTATTGTGAATAATGCTGTCATGTACATGGTTGTGCAAATATCTCTTTAAATCCTCCTTTTAATTCTTTTGGATATATACTCAGAAATGGGATTGCTGGATCATATGGTAATTCTATTTTTAATTTTTTGAGAAACCTCCATACCATCTTCCATAGCAGCGGCACCATTTCACATTCCCACCAATAGTGCCAAAGGTTCCAATTTCTCCACATCCTCATCAACACTTGTTATTTTCTGATTTTTTAATAGTGGCCATCCTAATGAGGATGAGGTGTGGTTTTGATTTGCATTTCTCTAGCAATTAGAGATGTTGAGCATCTTTTCATATACTTGTTGGCCATTTGTATATCTTCTTTGGAGAAATGTCTGTTCAAGTTCTTTGCCTATTTTTTAATTGGGTTGTTTTTGTTGTTGTTGTCGAGTTGTAGAAGTTCTTTATATATTCTGGATATCAACTCCTTTTCAGATATATAAATTTGCAAATATTTTCTCTCATTCCATAGGTTGCTTTTTCATTCTGTAGATTGTTTCATTCGATGTGCAGAAGCTTTTAAGTTTGATATTGTCCCATTTGTATATTTTTACTTCTGTTGCCTGTGTTTTGGTGTCATATCCAAGAAATCACTGCCAAATCCAATGTCATGAAGGGTTTTCCCTGTTTCCTTCTAGGAGTTTTATAGTTTTTGGTCTTACATTTAGGTCTTTGATCCATTTAGAGTTGATTTTTGTATATAGTGTAAGGTAAGGATCCAACTTCATTATTTTGCATGTGGATATCCAGTTTCCCCAACACTATTTGTTGAAAGGACGGTCCTTTCTTCTTTGAATGGTCTTGGCACCCTCATTGAAAATCCTTTGACCGTATATGTGAGGGTTTCTTTCTGGGCTTTCTATTCTATTCCATTAGTCTACATGTCTGCCTTTGTGCCAGTACCACACTGTTTTGATTATTGTAGCTTTGTACTAAATTTTAAAATCATGAAATATGAGACCTCCAACTCTGTTCTATTTTTCAAGATTGTCTTGGCTATTGGGGGGTCACTTGAGATTCCATATGAATTTTAGGATGGATTTTTCTATTTCTTTTACACCACTGAGATTTTGATGGAAATTGCAATAAATCTGTATATCACTTTGGATAGTACTGACAATATTAAGTCTTCCAATCCGTGAACACAGATGTCCTTCCAAGCTTTCTCTCTTTTATGAATAGTTTTTTCATATCCTTTGCCTTTCCCAGGCAGTGTTAATATCTTTCATTTTCAACGTTTATGAACTCTTTATATGTTAAGGATATTAACCTTTTGTCATATTGTGGCAAATATTTTCCCCAGTATTCCATCATTTTATAGACTATTTTTGGACTATAAATGAGGTCAAATACTTTTTTAAATGTATTGGACAATTGTATTTCCTTTTTTGCTATTAACAGATAATTAGCAATCTTTTTTGTTTTTAAATTAGGGATGAGCATTTTTTATAATTGATCTGAAAGAGCTAATTTTATGTTGTAGTAGACAACTGTTGGCTTATCTGCCTAACACCCCTTGTTAGGAATTGCCCTTTCCTCTTTCTGTATGGTTGCAGCAGGGAAGCCAGGGTTTCGCAGTGAACTTCTGACTTCCACCTCCACCCTGGCCTCAGTCAATTGGTCCTAGGATAGACATCAGTCCAAACTGTTCTATTCACAGCCTTCTACGGGGATTTGCAATAGAACCAACAGAGTCAGGTCATCCTCTCTCCAAGTAGCTGGGCAAGTAATAGTAAAACTTGGGTGCTTCTGGGGGCCATTTGGCCACCATGTGCTCTGGGAAACCCAGATGGGGATCTGTGAGGAAAGCTAAGTATGAAGCAGAGAAGAGAGAGAACAATCTCGGATCCTGATAATGTTCTAGTGCTGGTTTTAGTAACTGAGGTCCAGCTGCCTTCCCACCCTTAGTCAATTTTAACTTGTTAGCTCAAATGGTTCCCTGTAATTGTAATAAAAATTACTAATAAGTGTATTTATTCAGTCATTTAAAGATAAATCTTAAGTACTACATGCAGGCACTGTTCCAGGTACTGGAGATATAGGAGTGTTCAAAGTAGACACAATCTGCCCTCATGGAGTTTGCATTCAAGAGACAGGGAGACAGAAAACAGAGAAACAAGTAAATACATAGAATGTCAGTGGGGATTGGTACCATGGAGGAAAATAAAGCAAGACCTTGGGGAGCGGCAACCCTACTGAAAAAGTGACAGAGAGGTCTAAGGAAAGTGAGGGAGAGATCCTTGAGGCAGAGTGAAGAACAAGAACAAAGGCCTGGGAATGGGGGTGCGCTTGGTGGGTTCAAGGTGCTAAATGGCCAGTGTGGCTGGAATGGAGTAATAGAGAGGAAGACTAGAAAGAGACGAGGTCAAAGAGGTGGCCATAGGGCCTCGAGGCCACTGGAAAGACTTTGGCTTTTACTTGGAGTGAGATGGAAGCCACTGGAAGGATTGAAAAGAAGAGGGAAGTAGTCTCCTGTGTTGTAAAAAGTGGTCTCCTGTGTATGAGTTTCTTTATCGTATATGATGAAGAAGTGCTTTTCAATTCTGCCTTTATTTAATTTGGATGATGGTGGTTTTGTTTGTTTTGGTGAGGAAGATTGGCCCTGAGCTAATACCTGTGCCAGTCTTTATTTTTTTGTATATGGGATGCCAACACAGCATGGCTTGATGAGTAGTGCCTGTAGGTCCGTGCCTGGGATTCAAACCAGCCAACCCCGGGCTGCTGAATCAGAGCACGCAAACTTAACTACTATGCCACTGGGCTGGCCCCTGGATAATGGTGTTTTTTGGTATACAGAAGCAAGACTGTGGGACTCTGCAGGCTCCAGGAGTCACCATTCTTCCTCTGTAACTGTGTAACTTAGAAATCCTGCAAAAGAGTTTTATTTTTTATGTGCTCAAAACATAATCTTTCCTTTCATGATCTCTTTCCTTATGTTTGGAATGTTCTTCTCTATAAATATCAATTATATCTTAATCTACACTTTCAAATAAAATTATATGTCGTATGGTTATATGGAAATTTTGAAGCCAAAACACTGGAACTAAGCTTGGTTTTGTTGTTCTTTTCATATAACCAATTTAAAAAAATATTATCTGTTGAATAATCCTTCCTTTCACCATTAGATTGTGCTACTTATCTCAAATACATATATTGATAGATAAACAGACAGATCTGTTTCAGAACTGTGTTCTATTCTGTTGAATGAATTTTTCTTCTGATTCTTATACCAATTCACAACATTTAAAAAATTGAAGTTCTGTGCTATATTTTAATATATAGTGGAACATAAAAATCTTGATTTTTCTCATCAGTTTATTCTTCCAAGTAAATTTTGGAATCATGCCCTCAAATTCGAACAATAAAACAAAATCCCACCGGGATTTTTCAATGGGATTGCCTTCATCTTGTAAATTAATTTGAGAAGGATTTGTTCAACCTTTACAACACCCAGTTTTTTCGCCAGGAATGTAATCTGCCTCTCCATTTATTTCAATCTACTTATATATTTCTTAATAAAATTTTGGCCATATAGTTCCCGTATATTCTAGAATGTTTTATGCTTTTCTGCTGCTATTATGAAAATAATTTTTTTCATTAGTGTCTTCCAATTAATAATTGCTCATATATTGGAAAACTGAGCATAACTCTGGATATTTTACTCAATTTCACTTTATTTTGGGAGTTTCCTTATTTACTCCCAAGTTTGCTTATTAAGTATTTCCTAGTGATAAAGGTTTTCGGTAAGAAAGTCTTCACATTTTCATTTGATTATCTGTTTTGTAGTCTCAAAACACCAACTAATGGAAAACATGGTTCTGTGGTCTCAATACACTAACACTAGTGGAAGTTCTTCCTTAAGAAGTCTAAATTTCTTCAAGATTTTTTTTTGTTTTTCCTATGTGAATTCATCAGATAGCTAAATGGAATCTTCATATTAGTAACCCTAAAGCCTGTTCTTTTTCAAGTTAACTTATTATGATTTATTTGATAATTATTACAATTTATAATTACACAGCAAATGCATGAATATATCTGCTTCTAAAAAATTAAATATTTTAAATAAAACTGAAGTCCCCACTTTGTCCTCAT
The DNA here is from genome assembly GCA_031878705.1 of Tapirus indicus. Classification (NCBI taxonomy): domain Eukaryota; kingdom Metazoa; phylum Chordata; class Mammalia; order Perissodactyla; family Tapiridae; genus Tapirus; species Tapirus indicus. The sequence goes on along the minus strand of CM062931.1, from coordinate 48,205,697 downwards.
CCTCTATCCTGTCTTCTCTCAGAAGTAATCACTGTTATCAATTTGCTATGTATCTTTCCAGAACTTTGTCTAATACATTTACTCTCAGAAAAGATATAGAGTTGTTCAAATTTAGTTTTACTTTCTAGTTTTTAATACACAAGTATTGTCAAACTGTATATATTATTCTGCAATTTACTTTTTTCACTCAACTAGATGACAAGGAGAGCTAGCCCTCTGAGTACTTATTAGTATCCATTAGTACTTCCTTCTTCCTTGCTGCATGGTATTCCACAATATGACTAGACTGGTGGATTAGCTGTCTCCCATTAACAGATATTTAGGTTTTTTTCTGTTTTTTTGCAATCACAATGTTGTGATAAGCATCTGTGTGCTTGCTTCTTAGGGCAGATAGTAAAAGTGGTGGAATATCAGCTGAAATATTCTGATTTCTCATTGAGTTCCTAACCTATTTTCAAGGTCTTGAATCATTTTCATGATTTTTTCCATTATTAAAGAGTAAAACAATATGGAGACCCAGAGATATCCTCTCAGGATTGAATTGGTTAACCAGCAGATTCTGGCCAGTGTTTTCTTTATCGGGCAGGGTGATTCCTGGAAACCTCCTGTGAGCGAGCTGCTGCTGTTTATTTTTGACCCTGTGCCGTTTGGCTTGGAACATTTCTGAAGTCATTCAGTTCCTGCACATCTAAATGAATGACTGTTTCTGCGTACAGGTTGGTTGGTGGTTTTTAAAACCTGGACATGGGCCTCTGTTTTTGGAGGACTCAGTTCTGTGTACTTGTGTTCCTGCATACAAGGGAGCCTTATGTAAGGAACCATTCATTACACTTCTCAAATGGGCCATAGGAGAGAAGCGATTTCAGTCCAACCCACTAGTTATTACTATAAAGCGTGGGCCTGAGTTGCAGTCAGTGGGAGAAACATTAGTCCTACTCATTTTGCTTGGTTAAATTCTGCTCTCCCATATGTCATCAGTACAAACCACCCTAAAATATCCCTCACCCCTGGCGTACCCTCCTTTCCTGCTCATTTGTTTATCCAATGCTATCCTTATTTGTTACATACCTACCACTCTAGGCAAAGCATAGAGTAGCCTATACACCTGGACTTATGAGATAGGATGATGGAAAAGAAATATCCTAAAATATCTTTAACACAGAGTAAATTTCAAATAAGTAAAACTCTAAGATTACCTGTACTTTGGAGTCAGATAGTTTGGGTTCAAATTCCAGCTTTATTTGTTCGTAGTAAGCAAATATTTATGATCAACTCTAAGACCTTGAGCCGGATACTTAAATTATTTGAGTCTCAGTTTTCTCATCTCTAAAATGGGTATGATAATGTGTATCTCACACAAAGTCATGTGAGTATATAAGCACTTAGTGAGCACTCAACCAGTGAGAGCTATTATCTTTATGGCAAGAATTTGGTATGAAATACCACCAGGTGATATTCTTGTCTCTGTATTGATTTAGGCAACATATCATTCCCATGTCATTCTTCTAAGGCCCTACAAGAGCCTGAATTCTCAAAGAATGATTCAGTTGGATTTCTTATACATTCAGGACTAATGCAGGGAAATGAATCAAACGTCTTAAGATCATTAACAATAATCCTGGAAAGAAAGGCCTTACTTAATTCTCCCAAACACTCCATTCCTGATTTATGGGACTAGGGTATGGCCTTCTTTAGATGACAGCCCCATCTGCTCATGACACTCTGCTGCTTCAAACCTGTCTACCCTGAACCAGTTCGCCTGGTTTGTGAAATCTCAAATGATCTGGACTTGCTTTCCCTCTTCAGCCTCTCTTGCCATTTCCCTACCCTCAGCGCGCGCGCACACACACACACACACACACATTTGTATTCTACACTGCATTCTGACTCAGATTCTCTCAGTTACTCAAACCCAACATGGTCTCATCACCAGGCCATTGAATACATTCACTGCTCTTTCTGCTTGGTACATACCTCTTCAACTTGTTGCCTACTTCTTCTCAATCTTTGTGTCTCGCTTTAGATGTCATTTTCTCTGAGCAGCATTCTTTGACTTCTCTAAGGTTGGATTAGATGTGGTTCTGTGGGCTCCGATCACATCTAGGGCTTCATTACATCCAGTACTCCTTCTGTCATAACCATGGTTAATTTATTTGTCTGTATTCTGAACTAAAAAATAAGTTGTTTGAGTGTGGAGACCAGGCTCATCACAGCACTGCCACACAGAAGACATCCATTCTGTTCTTGAATAAATGAATAAATACATGGGAGTGGGGAAAGGACATGTACTTTTAATATAGTAATCTGACCAATTTGTCCAAGCAGAAAATTTATAATGGGGAGTTGTGGGAAGTAAGATCCGCACACAAGTTCATTCCCGATTAGAGGCTCTTAAACACTCATATTAAAAGTTTGAGCTTTATCCTGTGAGCAGTGAAGAGCTATTGAAAGTTTTATCTCCATGAAATGACAGGATTGAAATGTTTACTTAGGAATATTAATTTGGCAATGGAGTGCTTGATAGAGAAAATGAATAAGAAATTGCAGACTAGAGATTAGATTTGGAACTTAATTTCTCACATGTGAGGAAAAAAATCTGAGAAATAGTTGATAATTGTAAACTTTAAGAAGCTTTGTAAGCTTCTTAATGGTGAGAACCAAGCCTTATTTCTTATTTCCATCCATCTCTTAGACTTATTTCTATTCATTGCCATCAATACGACTTGCATCTCACTGATGCTCAGTAATAGTCACTGAGTGAATGAATGAGGTATATAAAAACAGACAGATGCACAGGCTTTGGAAAGGAAGACTTGAGAAGATTTGACTGATTGCCTCTGGAAAGGTGTCACGTAGAAAATGGTCCTATTGCTAGATACAGGGGAGACGGGAGGAAGATCCAGTTTATGGAAAAGGTGAGACCAGGAATCCACACTTTTTGTGTGTTTTTTTCCTAGAAGGGATGGACAAAAAGCAATTCATTCTTAGAATATCCTTAAACCTGAGAAGCAATTCATAATATCCCCACTCGCCTTCTACCTTTAATAGCAGGAAGAAAGTTGCTAGATGGTTGAACGCGTTACCCACAGTCATAAAGCTAAGAGAGACTGTACCAAGAGGAGAAGCCTAACCTCCTCCTTGACATGGTTATCCAGGGCTAAGAACAGGCAGTCTCCAAACTTGCACTAAAAAGCAAATCCTGTTTTTGAATAAGAGCCTCATGACACCCGCTCTTCAACTTTTCATCTAGGTCAAAGGAGATGAGACTCTAATTGCCTGTAGTCTGGGGAAACAGCAACAGTGAAAGGAAGTCAAAACCACGCTGCTCTTGGTAGAATCCTCAGGTTGGCTGTTTCCAGGGAATGCTGTTGGGTAAAGAAGTGAAATGTGGTAAAAATGGTTGACTTATAACTGAAGGAAAGGGTGCAAGTGAAGCCCGGTGAATTGTCGTCCATGTTGGGGTTAAGTAAATGGTAATCACCATCCCTGCAGGTTTGATCAGGGCCTTTTTTTTAAAGGCATGAAGATGTTGACTTTTACATGTACTTGGCCTGGGGTCTGTGGATGTTGCTTGCCTGCTGTGAACCATACGCAGCCAACCCAGACTGCCTCTGGAACTCCTTTCCCCCACAAATGCCCCAGCTAGGTCACCCTCTTGTCAATGAGACTGGCTGCATGATACATTGGTGGGCCATGGTTATCCGTTCACACACAAATATTTATAGAGTGCCTAGTTGTCTCACACTGTGATAAGTCTACTGGAGGTGGGGGAGGACCACAAATACCAATATGGGTAAAACATTCTTTGCCTGAAAGGAGCTTACAATCTACTCAGGCAGACAAAGGCATCACCTGAGAACAAAAAGAGTATAAAATTCTAATAAAACACTAGAAGAGATGTAGGTGTCCCAAGATACTAGGCTAGTACTTTACAATGTTTAGAAAGATCAAGAGGTGAACTGGGCTTGTAAGACAGACAGAGTTCACTTTTTATTGGAGGGAAGATCTTACGAAGGAGGAGAAAGTTGAGCTGGACTCTTCTGCTGTTACAGTCTTATCCAAACCTGGCCTGAGGCTGAGCTAAAAGATGCCAAATGAGTCACTGAGAGATAAAACAATTAAACAACAGACTGCTTGGCCTGCACAACCGAACATCCGGTCTTGAAGCCTTTTCCTCTGAATGGCCAGTTGTTCTCATACTGCATAGCCTCAGCCTTTACTGTTTCAAGACTTTAAATGTACTGAATTTACTGTTTAAGGACCAGTATATGCTTTTAGTTGTCATTATGAATGATAAGTAAAATCCCCAGATAACTAACCAGCAAATGGAAGCCATCTCACCCTAGAACTGGGTTGTCAAGGCACATCAGGAAGGATCCCAGAGACCAACAGAACAGTCTAGACCTGATGGGTGATCCCGGTCTAAGATCTGAAACCAGACAGAAGGTCAAAGGCTGCTGCAGCCTCTTCTGTGCACAGCCTTGGTAGGGAGGAAATGATCTGAGGTAGGATAGGAAGAGTGTTCTCTGCTCGGTCCCTCCTTATATAAGTGGGGAAAGACAATTTGGGGTATAGAACTATGTGAAATTGCTCATCTTCCATTCTAATCTAGAAACCATGAGAAATTTAAAAATCCGGTACAAGCTTTCTAGTACCATGGTTGTTAGAGAACCTGGGAGATCAACAAGGCCTTTCTATGTAAAGCCTAGGGCAGTTGTTTTAGCCTAGTGACAAAGGGCATCCCATCTAGACAGTGGGGTCTGAGATGGGCAGAGTGAAGGGAGTGATTTCACATGCAAGGGCAAATCCTCAGAGGAAGGTACCACGAGGCCTCTTGTTCACCGGCAAACTCCTTTTCACTCAAGCTTCATCTATTCTTGAAGTCTTCCCTGCCTGTGTCCCCTTTGAGCCACCACAGTTCCCTGCCCAGCCCTCTATAATTGCACATCACGTGGTAATGCAGTGAGTCATTCACTCATGTGAATCCCTCCTTAGACAGTGAGTTCACGGAGGTGAATTCATGTCTTAATCACCTGCATATTCTCAGTGCCTACTTCATGCCTGGTACATCATAAGGATTCAATAAAAGTTTACTGAAAGAATGAGTCCTTAGGAATAATAGTTGGCAAAGCTGTGGCCTAGAGACGTGTTTCCCAAACTGGGATTTTGAGAGTCCTAGAGCTCCAGAGAGGTGTCTTGGGGACCCCCATGAGAATGTAGGAGAGGGTGCTCCCAAGGGCCCCTTCTCCTGTAACTCTGTCTTTGATCCGAGTGGTTCTGCTTTCATCTATTTTATATATTAGTGGTCTACATCTGGTTTTGTTTGGAAAAAAGTTTGAAAACTGCTAGAAAAATCCTGTAGGTGGAAGGAGAAAGAATCTATGGGACTATATGGTACAATGTCAGTAGGATATTGTCACAGGATAAAGAGGAATCAGGGCACTCGGGAGTGTCCGAGCATGGTCACAGCCTCAAGACTGATTGCAGGCCAGAGAGAAGACCTACAGGAGAAGGAGAAAGGTGGCCAAAGGGATCTTCCGGGTCACTTCTCGAGGGCTTCCCTTTGGTCATTGGCTCTGGACCAACCTCCTTAATATAGCAGACAAGGCCCCATTTCCTTCTCTTGCTCTTCCCGCTCTCTCACTCTCCATTCCAGCTACTCTTCTCGCAAATTCAACGTGATCTTTCCTGCCTCAGGATATTTGCGCAGGCTATTCACTCTGCCTGGAAAACTTGCTTCCTCCTCCTCTTTTCTGGGCCAGTCCTTCTTCAAAGTCTCCACTGAAATGTCCCTGCCTGACAACCTACCTTCCTCAACCTAGACCATGATGAGTCATTTATTACCTGTATTTCTAATTTAGTCTGCTTATCATAATTGCAATAATGTATTTAACGTCTGCTTCCTTTCCCCCAGATAGGTTGTGAGTTCTGATGAGAGAAGGATGTTCACTATAGTCCCTGTACCTAGGACGGTGTCAAGCAGCTGAGAGGTGCTCAATAAATTCTCAACAAATGTGACTGGCAACCTCTAAAGTGGCCCCCAAATCATCCCCACCTCCTAGTATTCACAGCCTTGTGTGATCTTACCTTGAGTAACCTGCTTCTAAACCACAGAATATGGCAACGTGGAAGGTATGTCACTTCCATTATTAGGTTGCAAAAGATTGTAACTTCCATTTTGCTAGTTACCTTCTCAGCTTGCAGGCTCTGATGAAGCAAGGTGCTGTGTTGGAAAAACTCATGGAGCAAGGAGGGGAGGGTGGTCTCAGGAGGAGCTGAGGCCCTCAGTCCGACAACCTGCAGGAACTGAGTTCTGCCAACAACTACATGAGCTTGGGAGTGGATGCTTCCCCAGTCAGCCTTCAGATGAGATCCCTGCCCTGATCAACCCCTCGATTACAGCCCTGCAAGCACCCCTGAAGCAGAGGACCCAGCTAAGGCAGGCCCAGACCCCCAACCCTCAGAAACAAAGATATAAGAGATGTGTGTGGTTTTAAGCCCCTAAGTCTGGGGGTTGGGTAATTTGTTACAAGGCAATAGATAACTAATACGACAAACAAATGAGTCAGTCAGAAAGTGAATGAATGAAACTGAAGACCTCACCAAAGGAGGGGGAACTTGAGACTTGGGGAAGTGGACAGAGGTGGTAAAGCAAAGACAATTGTTAATGCTTCCTGTTGGGTTATATTTCTCCCAGCTACAGAATCGGAAGGTGGGATTTGGGGGAAAACTCTTCCAGAGTTGTCAGAATCAGAAATTCAGCAGGTCAGTGGACATCAGATATGCCCAGGAACTATCTGACATCACTCATGAGAATTTGTGTTTGTAGATGAATGCCAAAAATATATCCTCATTGATGCCAATTTGGACCCGATTTCTGTCAAAATGTACAGTCTGGCTTGGGAGGTCTTTATTTTAAATGGCTGTAGTTTAAATCTTGATCCAAGTGACCCTCTGAGAGTCTCTGTCTCACGTGTATTTGGCTGCAAGAGTCTCGTGTGACTCAGAAAATGGAAAGAGCATTAATAAATTGGAATGGGTTAGTGGGCTTTGACTGTGTTTATAGTCCAGATGTAAATAATATAAAATCCTTGACAGAGCTATAGATATCAGCTCTATCAATAGCTCTCATAATTTATAAGTTCCCGACGCATTTCAAAATGCCAACTCTCCCTTTTTTCCCTAGATTGATTTCCTTGCTTCAGAGCGAGAAAAGGGTGCAAAAAAGTAATGATATAATTCAGAGTGTATTCGTGTTCCAACATCCAATTTTAATGGAGCTCTACATAGAAGTTCCTTTTCTGCCTTCCGAAATCTCATATTTTTCCTTCCCAGTTGCACACGGGAAATAGAATTGCTTATGGGATTTCCCTTGGGTTTAGCTTGTTTCAATAGGAACTACTAATTACTTTATCACTGTGGCATTGTATGTAACCTGCCCTAACATTTAAAGTTTATTTGCTCTCAGATAGATGGCATTTGTTCTTCCTGTTATTTATAATCATTTTCTTAATCTTCTTCTAGCAGCTAAATCCCACTCAAATTGCTCATTATAAAGAGCTCATGTTTACTCTATAGAAATACATAAATGCGTCTAATGGCATGTTGTTCCTTTGTGTGTATCCAAAATGAAAGGGAGAGGGCCCATTCGAAGAAATCTGAATGGTGAAATCCTGAACTTAAAGATGAATGATGGAGTGCCCATTTGAGTTACAAACTTTTAAAAATCATTATTTGCAGAGGGATGCATTGCACTGTTCCTTAAAATGTCCAGCTTCTGCAGAAGTAGCAAAACCAAGAGTCTTAAAGCTGCAGTCTTAGGGGCCACTGTCAAGAGATAATAGGTCAGAAATTAAGATAAAGTAGCTGGGGAGTTGTAATGGGAGTGTACCAGGGCTGGAGATTTACACGCATCATGCTCAGGTGGGCTGAGAAAACGGTTTTTTCCTTCCTCACAAGCCCTCGCCCACGGAGACTCTTTAGTCTGCTGCAATAATTCAAGCGATACTTGAGGAAAAGGTGTTGTCTTTCCCATGTCATTGCCCTCCCCTCTGCTTCCACCAGATGGGATTGGGAGGAGGGGTGCGTTAACTGAATCATCATGGTGCTAGAGTAGACAGATTCTAGAATCCAAGAAGTGACCCTGGTTGCTCCTATCCCCACTGTTGCCCGCTGGTCTGGGCACTGCCCTCCCTGCTGACCTTCACATTACAGCTAAGTTGACTGGAGGTGCGCTTCCACATCTGGCCTCTTGGCCAGGGTTTGGGAGTGATTCTTGTCTGCCTGGCGTCTCCAGCTTCTTGCCATGTCCTCCACCCTCTAAGCTATGTCCTCTGTTTAGCCCCGGGTCTCGGGGATTAGCCCCTGCTCTCTGCTGTAAGGCCACCTCCCCTTGTCACAGTGAGCCACTCTCAACTCAGGTACTTTCTCTCCTCTCACTCCACGGAGGAACTTCAAGGGTCCGCATACCATGTGGGGACTGAGACAGTCACTGTGCCACCACACTTACTTAGGAGTGGCCACCTCTAGGTTTGGTGCAGGGCAGGCTGCAAGGCAGTCTCATTCGAGTCCAAGCCATGAACAGAAAAAAACAAAACAAACAAACAAAATGCCCCTGCCCTTGGTGTCACTCTCCACAGCTCCCCACACTTCCCCTAAAGTGGGGAGATGCAGAACCATATAATTCCCTTCCTGCTGCACATGACTATCTCCTCTTCCCACTCTCCGTTCAGGTAAGAAGGGGAACGTTCCTTTTGTTTCCCCTTTCTGAATACCTGAGAACTCCTCTGTGTCATCTCCTCCTCCCTGCCAACTCCAGCATCAAGGTGGAGACTTAATGAGTGACAGATAGCATCTGAGAAAGGCCTGCTTACCGTTAAAGGAACTGATTCAGGAAGCATTTCAAAAATATTATACCTCTTCTATAAGTCAGAAGGAAAAATATCATTTGATTTGGAATGAAAATTGTAACTTGATTTTTCAAATACACTGAGAAGTTTCTTGGATGCCAAATATATGTCAGCTTTTAAAAATGATGAGTTGTTGGGGAGAGGAGTTGACGACAAAGGGGCACGAAGGACCTTTTTGGCGTGATGCATGTTGATTGTGGTTGTGGTTACATGATTGTATGTGTTTGTTGAAACTCATAGAAATGTACACCAAAGGGAGTGAATTTTATTGTACATAAATTAGACCTAAATAAATCTGACTTTTGCTAAAAAATGATAAGCTTTCATATTCCCAAGATTATAACCGACATGTATTGAGCACTCACTAAATAACCCATTGCTCTACCACTTTGATTGTAATACATCGTTCATTCCTCACAATAACTCTATTTGAAAGGCACTATTATTATCATCATCTCCATCTTATTGGTAAGGGAACTGAGACATAGAAAAGTTAAGTAACTTTCCCAAGACCACAGAGCGAGTACAGCTGGAATTTGAACCCAGATCTGCCTGTTGTCCAAGTCTGTGAGTTTCACCACTATGTTATATGACCTCTCAAGATGAGTAAGTTTAGGCTGAAAAATATTTAAGAGATAAACTGGTAACATTTATGTTTGCCTGTAACTTATCCTTCCTTGAGTCTTTTTTGGTACAAGCACATCTACTCTCAGATCAGAAAGTAAGTGATACTTACACACACACACACACACACACACACACACACACACACACACACCCTGACATCCCAGGAACATATTTCTCCAATTGACCCAATCCAACATCCTCAGTAAATTGAGAGACCCATTCCTGCCAGTAGCCTTCAGTGAGCTAAGAATGAGTCAGATCTGGGTGACTGTTGTTTAGGAGGGTCCCTGGAAAGTTCTATGGAGTTGTGTGGCTCACCATAGCTCCAAATCCTGACCAGACCCCAACCTGTACTCTTAACTGGGGGTTTTGCAGTTCCAACCAGTTACCACTGCAGCCTGGCGTAACAAAGATGGCAGACTCCTCCCCTGTTTACTGAGAGTTCCCTTCTCAAGTTCACATTCGCTTGGCCTGGGTCTGAAAACTCCAGTTCATGCTGCCTCCAACAGCAGATGAATGAAACTCCATTTTCATTAGCTGCTGATGCTAACACACCCCAGAAGTCAGGATGTCTGAGAGTCCTCCCACTGCTTTCCTCTGAACAGACTGCTTTCCATAATCAATTATGGAGCTCAGTGTAGGACAATGGTAAGATATGGCAGACTTGTGGGAACTCAGGGCTGGTTCTTGCCGAGGGAAAGGCTCTGGTCTTCAGGTTTTCCCAACGTGGTATGTCTGCTGCAAGGTGGTCAGAGAGTGCTCTTCATTATGGCTTTGGGCATGTGTGAATCCACTGCAGGGGAAATTTAATTGGTCATGTATCAGTTTGCTCAGACAGGGAACGTGGATCTGAGGTAGACAATGCAAACATGCCGAAAAGGCGATGATCCACCCCAGCAAACTCTACCTTGTCTCTTCATCTTCCCTGCTCTCCTTAGGGAGCAATTAGGTCCTCCAGCACTGCTGCTGAGTCACTGATGCCCAAAGGGCTTGGAGAAGGTGCTCTGAAATCGAGGGAAGACCACCTCGGCCACAGCTTAACTCATCTGTCATCAACCTTTATTGGGCCCCTGGACCAAAGGGCAGGGCTGCTTACAGTGGGTGAGTTGAAGGTCTCTCATCTCAAAAATGCACTTACTTCTAATTCTCACTATCAAGGGGACCTATTGGTAGATTTATGATGAAGATATTGAAGGCTGGGACAAGGCTTGGTAAGTCTGCATGGATGGTGAGATGGAGAGAGCTGTGGGAGTTTGGGCAAGGTTGCAGATAGGGAGCCTTCCCTGAGCTGACAGAGACCCACAGAGAGGTGCTCTTGAAGCCAGGGACCTCTTGACACTGAAAACAGAAGATCAAAAATAGTCGAGGATTGGGGCCGCCGGGTGGCGCAGCGGTTTCGTCCGCGCTTGGCAGCCCAGGGTTCGCAGATTCAGATCCCGGGCGCCCGCCGACGCACTGCCTGTCAGCCATGCTGTGGCGGCATCCCATATAAAGTGGAGGAAGATGGGCATGGATGTTAGCCCAGGGCCAGTCTTCCTCAGCAAAAAGAGGAGGATTGGCAATGGATGTTAGCTCAGGGCTGGTCTTCCTCACATACACACACACACACAAAAAAAAACAAAAACAAAAAAAATAGTCGAGGAGATCCTTAGGAGACAAGTTTTGTCTGTTTGCAGTCTGGAATAGAACCTCTCTGTGCTACTCTAAACTGTTATCAGTTGTTTGTACCTCTGTATAAAGGAGTTTTCCCTTTTTTCTAGAGGGAGCCATGAAAATGCTGGACAACTGGTGGAAAGGGTCATGGTCAAGGGAATAAAGAACCGAGGGGAATGAAGGTGAGACAAAAAGAGCAAATGTCACTTATATTTACCTCCACAGCCCAACCATGAAGGATAAAGATTGTTTAAAACTGTGTGGGACTGACAGAAAAACAGTAGAGAGATCAGCCACGATAGTGACAGAAGGCCAGTCTTCATTCCCTAACAGTAGGTGGAGGGACCTGGAAAGGGGTCCTCCTATAATTTTATTTCCTCCAACATTAGAAATCACATGCTTGAAACCTTAAAGCCATCTTATATGATTAAATGTAAAAGACTATTGCTACATTTAGAGTTGTGCCTTTTCTTGTTTCTTAGTAATCTGTTTTGTTGTTCTAATCCTCCTAAATCTTGTTGCTTTGATATTTTCTTCTGTTTAACAAACAGGCACTGGGTGAGTGCATATGCAAACCTCTTGGCAAAGCTTATCGCTACCGATGAGAAAAGATGAAAATTCCCAAAAGTTGCTCTGTGCTCGATGCTCAGCCCCTTACCAAAGAAACATCAGCGTATTCAAAACAATGAGTACCTGCTGTATACGAAGCACCGGGCTGGTAAGAGAAGACCATGTATGTTTGTCCAAAGTTATGCTGCGCCGCCACTTTTGAAGACTGGGAATTTCTGATTTAAAGGGAATGCTATGGGATGGGAAGGCTCCATTTCCATGATTACTTCCACCCTCTCCAACCTCCCTCCCCCAACTTGCTTTCTCTCATCTATAAAATGCACAAGATCACAGTTCATTGATTTAGGTCATCAGCTCATTGATTTGTAAGCATGGATCAAGATGCCAGACCATCATTTATGCAAATTGGCCTTGCTCTCAGACACGGAAACTAAAATAAATCAGACCTTGGGCCAGCAAGCGGTCAGCATGACCTCAGGAGGCAGAGACTGGGTGCTTCTCGTAGGCCCTCTCTAGCCTTCCTTCAATGCCAAACAGTGATTCAATGTCGCCCTGCCCTGCCGCTTGGTCTCCTTAACCCCAGAAGATTCTTGCCCTCCCCCCATCCCCAGAGGTCCAGTAATCCGCAGAGTGTACCTGCAGGTACAGTACCAGCTGGTAGATGGTAAAGATTCCATTCCGGTTCCCAGTACCAGGGAAAAGATCTGTGAACTTTAACATACAGGATGTTTCAAGTTTAGCCTTTAAAATAAAATAAAAGCAGCATAGGTTTGTTTGAAGAAAATTTGGGAAAGACAGAAAAGCACAAGGGACAAATAAAATTTGCCTTTAGGTACGCTTTCTAGTAATTTTCATGCATATATATCAGTCAAAGCCACCCTTAAGAACGTATTTTAGAGCAAAAAATGGTAGTTTGAATACTATTGTTTCTGCTTGTTCTTTAAGATTGCCCAAGCAATCTGACTCTCCGTGGAATTTTCTTCATCCTTTGCCCTACCCTCTGACTCGATCAAGCATTAGGCCATTCTTGGCGGGGGAAGGGGACAAATCCTATATACAGTATGGCGATCCCTTCCCAATATTTGGGATTTTTGTAAGACACTTCCAGGACATGCAATTTCCCTGTTTTCTTTTAGTTTATGTTTTCGGTCAGGGGAGATGTGTGTGGAGGAAAATGCCAAGAAAAGGACAGGAGTATTTCTTAGTCCAGAGTGGCCCTGCCACAAGCAGCAGGAACATGTTGGAAACAGACTCTCAGTCCTACCCCAGACCTGCTGATTGAGAATCTGCATTTTCACGAAATCCCCAGCTGCTTCCAAACTGTGCACCCTAAGTCTAAGAAGTGCTGGCATGTGGAGCCCCTTTCTGGCCTTCCTCAGGTGGTATTGATTGTCAGGATTGCACATAACTTTCACACCTCCTTGATGTTGAAACTAGCAATAAAAATCCCACCTCTGTGGGACTAAACACCTTTTGCTCAAGCCACAGCTCACATTCTTTTGGGAAAACTCTAAATGTGTTACCTTCCAGTTGCCCTGAGAGTTGTGGGGTTCTCCAAATGGAAGTCGAGGGAAGAGGCCAACCCTTTATTTTGCCTCCCCCTCCAAGTCCATTCCAGGGTCAGAGCTGTTGTGTTTGAGTCACCTCAAGTCAAAGTACATTATTCACGCAATGGGGGGAACAGAGAGAGAGTCACAACAAAGCTCTCTGAATTCTGTTGGGAAAAAATCTACAATATCCACCCCACCCCTACCCCTTCTCTGCCACCATATCTGCCTTTATTTCCTGCTCAACTGATTCATTTAACCTTTGCTCATCCGCCAGGGGGCCCCAGGAGGCACAGACAGGGGGCACGGTTGTGGTGACCCTAATCAGGCGAGCTTGGGTCAAGGACTTTGAGTGCAAAGCTGCCGATAGAGGGAGAAAAAGAAGTGACAGAAGCCAAAACAGTAGTGTCTGTCTGGGCTGGCAGCCACAACCATGTGTGTGCATCAGAATGTATGTCACACCAGCCTGGGCAAAGCCCCCAGAGGGCTGCTTCGATTAGGCCTCCACTTGAATCTCAGACCAGGAAGGTGTTCCCAGGCAGCCATCTGAAGCCATCTGTGAAGAGCAGAATTCCCGCTTCTAGGACTAGCTGCACCCATGTGACATCTCGTTCTCTCCCTTCACAAACTTGATAGGTGTCACAAAGCCTTTGTGCCTGGGCACCGTGGCTTCCTCTGGGTTCTGGAATTGGGGCCTCGTCTATCTCTTCAGCAGCATCAGATAGTCCCCTGGCACCCAGCCCCAGCCGTGGCTATGAAGCACTCCGCTGGCGCCTCTCCACTCCTGGGCCTGGCTCCGTAATCTCTCGGGGACTGATCTGCAAATCTTTCCATGGGAGCATATGGGACACGGATGGGGTCCAGCGCCTGCGGTAACAGGGGGAAGGAAGAAGGACGGTTAAGAATGGCTTCTTCTCAACCCTTGGGGAACTTACAAATATCACCCAATTCATCCTGGCAACCCCTAGTTGTTTATAAAGCAAGCGACTATGGTGGTCTTTTTCTTTCCAGACGTTATGGAGCACAGGTGGTTGAAAACTCAGGCCCTGGGGTTGCAGAGACCTGTGTTCAAATCCTGGCTCCCCATCACTAGCTGGGTGATCCAGTTTTGCTCTCTGAATTTCTAGGCCTCAATTTGCACCTCTCTGAAATGGGGATAAAAATCCTGCCTCATAAGTATCATGAGGATTAAATGAGATTCTGTATGTAAAGCGCTCAGCACAGTGCCTGGCGTTTGGTGAATGCTCAGTAAAAGGTAGCTGTCGTTGTTGTTATTATTTTTACCTAAGAATGGACAGCAAGTCATGCCAGATTACCTACCAAGTCAGTGTTGTCACCCAGAAGGCCTGGGTTTCAGCTCTGGATCTGCCTTGAATTAGCCTTGTGTGTTTCAGTTTCTTCATCTGTAAAAATAGGTGACACTAACCTGGCTTTCTTCCTTGTTGTCACTAACGTTATTGATGCCAACTGTGTTCAGGCACTGCTATAAGCGCTTCTCCTGTTAATTCGTTTGATCCTCACCACATCCCTGGTTGACAAATGAGGAAACTGAGGCATAGGGGTAATGTGCCCACGGTCAAGCAACTAGTAACAGATTGAGCTGAGATTCCAACCCAGGGAGTCTGGCCGCAGAGCCTCCAGTTCTACTTTTTTTCCTGTGAAGAATCAAATGGTATAATGATCATGAAGGTGCTTTGGGAGTGGGAAGCACTATACAAACATAACAAATTATTACTATTTATCCAAGTCTCTTGGTATTTGGTCTTCAGCTGGGATCCTTCACCTTTCCTGGCAGGGCGTGGAGTTGGGAAGCTACTTTAGGTTTTCCTGAAGCTTTTTAATCACCGGCTGTTATGAGTTGAATTGTGTTCCCACAAAAATATATGCTGAAGTCCTACCCCTAGTAGTCGGAATGTGATCTTATTTGGAAAAAGGGTCTTTACAGAGTAATCAAGTTAAAATGAGGTCATTAGGGTGGGCCCTAACCCAACACGACTGGTGTCCTTATATAAAGGGAAAATTTGGACACAGACACAGACAGGCCCAGAGGGAAGACCATGTGAAGTCGTGGGAGAACACGGGAAGATGGAGGATTGGAGTGATCACCTCCAAGCCCAGGGACATTTGAGGCTACCAGAAGCTGGGAGAAAGGCATGGAAAATAGCCTTGTATGCCTGCAGAGGGAGCATGGCTCTGCCAACACCTTGGACTTCTAGCCTCCAGGATTGTGAGACAAAAAATTTCTGTTGTTCTGAGCCATCCAGTTTGTAGTTCTTTGTATGGCAGCCCTGGGAAATGAATACACTGATTAAGATCCAGGAGGAGATGAAGATGAACAAGGTCAGTGGGAAAGTCAAGGCTGATGATGGAAGATAAGAAGATACTGAGAGGGGCCAAATACACCCAGGTGGGTGTATGTGTGAGCACACGTGTGTGTGCATGTTTTGATAGTGTGAAAAGTGATCTATGAGCTCTCCAAGTCTGGAGATCATTCCTCTATAAAAAGATCACATGAGAGGCAAAGTGAACATTAAATCATATTCCATCTCCACCAAAACAGATAGGAAAGAAATCTCTTTGAGATCATTTAATCGAATCCACCCTGTTTGTTCTGCAGCAGAGGAAGTGAGAAGCAGGGAGGGTAAGTTTCCAAGACCCTTTCAGACATGAATAATGGAGTGGGATTGGAAAAGAGTGTTCTGACTCCCAGGCCTGTGGTAGTGCCATTCTGTCACACTGACCCCCAGCAGCTTATTTTTGGTTGGCACACAGGAATTTACTCTTCCTGTCACCACTTATTTCACAAAATTACATCCCGCTTCCATTTTTTGTAAGGAAACTTTTGATTGAAATATAACATACATACAGAAATGTGCACAGATCACAAGACAGCAGCTGAGTGTGTCTACATCGGTGCCAGCAGCACCCAGACAAAGGATTAGTACATCGCCTGCACCCCTGAAGCCCTCCTGCCCCTCCCAGTCGCCAGGGCCAACAAAGGAACCACTATCCTGACTTCTAACATCACAGATTGGTCTTGCCCGTTTCTGAGCTTGATATAAATGGGACTTCACAGTAGTCTTTTGTGTGTGCCTTCTTTCACTCCACATTATGTTTGTGAGATTTGTCTGTGTTTTGCATATGGAGTAGTTCATTATCACTGCGATAGACTATTCCATGGTTCTGAACCAACTCAAGAGGTGCGCAGACAGAGACATGTCGGGAAATAATTCAAGCTGGTCCTTAAAAAACAAAGTTAACGCAACCGAACTGCTGAAACAACAAAAAAGTTGGTTAATCTTTACAAATTGGATTCAATTTATTGGCCATCTATTTAAAAACCACTTTCCCAGATCACTCCCCAACACTCCTTTCCATCCTGTTTTCCTGGATTCCCACAGCCCCAACTGTGACACACTGGGCTGACCCAGACTGGACTGATGGGACGGGGTTAGAGGTTAACTAGCTGTGTTCTACCTGGGTGAGCCCATCTTGACCTCAGAATAACTCAGAGCCAAGACTGTCCCTCACTTGGCCAGTAGGGTTCCTGTACCTTCTGCAGCATCATAGCCACCTTCGCCCGCAGTCGGGGAAGCTGACTCTCACATCTGAAATTTTGGAGTTATTCCCCTTGTCTGAATTGGCCTCAGGATAAAGCTCCTGCAGCCCCAGGCCAGTCAGAGGCAGAATGGAGTCTGCAGAAGGGGCCTGGTCCTCTGCTGAATCCCTCTCTTTGCCACCACTGCTAAGAGTCACTCCCACAGCTTTCTCAGGCTCTGGCCTTCATTCCCAAGAGCAGCTTGGCTGGAAAGAGGCTGCACCCCCTTCTCTCGTCTTTCCCTTGTCAGACCAAAATTGGCCCTGATTTCTTCGTGCTGACCAACCTTTCTGGGGTTTCCTTTTTGCTGGTAACAATGACCTAATCCCAAAACGCAATTTTAAGGGAGTCCTAATGCAAATCAGAAAGACTGCCGCGCTGAGCCTGAGTCCATATATGGTACAATCCCTGAACAGTGACAGGGGTAATGCTGAGTGTAGTGCAACACAGCTGATTCACCAGCTGTCCCTCTCCCTCCCTAAGCTGGGCCTGCCCACTCTAGTTTCCAGTGACATCAGCACTGCACCCATAACAAAAGGTTAAGACAGCCCAAGTGCACGACTTCTTTGTGCCCTGGGGAGCCTGTAATTTTGCTTTATTTCTTTCTAGGCTCCCCAATTCCTGGGAGGCTATCCTTTCTGGAATGTAATAGAATAATAATAGGACTGGGGCTTTTTCTTCAGTACTGCTCTTGTTGTGGGCGTGGTCGGGGGGAGGCGAGGAGAGAAGACAGTTATAACTCAGAGGCTTGCTCAAGGCCAATCACCAAGGACCGTTGAACTGGAAGCAGATAGGGCCCCACCCTAATGCTGGGCAGAGTTCAGTATTCCCAGCCCTTGGCTGGAGGCTTGGCTATTCTTTGGTTTCCACCCTCAACTAGTTTTTATTTGTTTGGCCTTCTGTTAGGTGTGAACGATGGAACTAAGAAATTCTCAGACACAGGAAAGAATATTGAAGTCTGGGAGACCAGCTCTATTCAAAGCTCATTAGTGGATAATCATGTTCTTTTTATTAGCATCCTCACCACCATTCCAGTGCCTATTAAAAGCAAAGCACTATGCTAGACTGGCTGTGGTATGCTGGAGCCAGCTCAAACCAGTCATGACACTAACTTAAATTTTCAGGAAATTTGCAAGCCGACTGTAAAACACAACAATTATTGGGGCCAGCCCGGTGGCGTCGCCGTTAAGTTTGCGTGCTCCACTTTGGTGGCCCGAGGTTTGTAGGTTGGTAGGTTCCAATCCTGAGCGAGGACGGATGCACCACTTGTCAAGCCATGCTGTGGAGGCATCCCACGTAAAGTAGAGGAAGATGGGCGTGGATATTAGCCCAGGACCAGTCTTCCTCAGCAAAAAGAGGAGTATTGGCCGTGGATGTTAGCTCAGGGCTAATCTTCCAAACAAACAGAAACAAAAACAAAAAAACACAACAATTATTATAGATTAAGTTACATAAAATTAAAATGGAATAAATTAGATTTAACAAAGATAATAAAGATAAAACAAAGATAGTAAATAATCAAAACTCATTTACTTCCTAATTACTTTACTGCATTTTATTATTATCTCTGCTCTTGAGGTTATTCGCATCTACTGTAACTATGTGGTGAAAATATCATATAATGGTGTACTTCTGCACATCTCTTCCCAACTCCTGTTCAGTAATGTCACATTGGGAGCTTGAAATCAGCCATGATGGGAGTATCTACTGCATGGAAAACACTACAAATCAGGGCTTGCCCCTTCCCCTCTCAGAGCCAGTTGTTAACCTTGACCAGCACACCACTGACTTTGGGGGTCAATAAAGAATGACTCACTCCCTGCCCTCGAGGTGCTTATAATGCAGGGAGGGAGACAAGCCCTTCAAGACTTGAGTTGGGCAGTGTCTCCTCTAAAATGCCAAATGGGGGAGTGAAAAGATATGGGCTTTAACGTCAGAGAGACCTACTTTAGCATCCCAGTTCTGCCACTCACTGGCCATGTCACTTTAAGTAAGTCACCTAATGTTTTTGAATCATTTGCCAGATGGGATTAAAAGCACCTCCCTACAAGATTGTCACAAGGAAATAATGGTAACGGTAGGAGAGCATAGAAACGGCATTTCTGATTGAGGGACCAGCATGAGGAAAGGTGTAGAAGCATAAAAGTGGAAGGACTAGTCAGAGACTGGCCAGCGGTCTAGGATATCTGGATATTAACCAGATATGAACCAGTCCAGCATATCTAGGATATCTGGATATTAAGATACACCAAGATGGGCTGCATGCAGGTATGATGGGACCCTGGAAATGCAGGATTAATGGAGAGGAAAAAGCTGAGACAGGATGGAACAGGACTGGGGAGACTGAGCCCCATGAGGGCACCAGCAGTCCAACTCAAGTTTGAAGGGCACAGCAAGGTCAGGCATAATTCAGACAATCGTCTCAGTCTGGCAGGCAGCGTTACGGACTACGGGAGATCTCTTCATCCAAGACTAATCCCCAGCCATAACTGGAAATATAGGCGCCTTGCCCATCCTCTAAAGAGGGGGCCAGCAGGAGCTAGGCAGGAGGTCTAGGTTAAATAGGCTAGGTTGGTTCAGTGGTTCAACATTGTCATCCAAAGGCCATACTCTCCCTCTCTTTTCACTCTGATATTCTCACTGCCATCCTCAGTGTGTCAGCTTTTATTCTTGGTGTTGATGCCTAATAGTGGTACCATAGCTGCCACAGCTCACACCACTTCGATCAAAGCAGGTCGGAATGGGGCAAGCCTCCTCAATGTCTGCCTTTTTATCAGGGAGCAAAATGTTTCCCCCAAACCCCAGCAGATTTCCCCTTACATTTCATCGGCCAGAGTGGGTCACGTGCTGTAGCAGGCAGAACAATGGCCTCCAAAGATGCTCACACTCTCGTCCCCTGGAGCCTGTGAACATGTTACCTTACATGGCAACAGAGACTTTGCAGATGTGATTAAGGGTAGAACCCTGAGATGGGGAGGCTATCCTGTGTTATCTGGGGTGCCCGGTCTAGTCATGTAAACCCAGCCGGGTGCCGGAGATGGCAGTGTGAGGAGGATTTGTCACTGGTTCTGACATGAAAGCAGCTATGTATAAGAACTAGAGACAGACTGCTAGGTGCTAATAGAGGTCCCCAGCTGACAGCCAGCAGGAGAACCAAGATCTCAGTCCTACAGCTGCAAGGAACTAAATTCTGCCAACACCTGAAAGGGCAGGGAAACCAATTCTCCCCTAGGGCCTCCAGAAAGGGACTCAGCCCTACAGACACCTTGATTTTAGACTAGTATACCTGTGCCTGACTTCTGACCTACACAACTATAAGATAATAAATTTGTGTTGTCTTGAGCTAAAGTTGTAGTAATTTGTTACAGCAGGAATAGTAAACTAATACACGTGCCCACCCCAAAGCAAATAAAGGCAAAGGAGATGGGGGTAACCATGCTCGGCATAATCCACGTAGGGATTATCCCCTGGGACTGGGTGACAGGCCAAGTTCTCTGAGTGTGCTGGCAAGTGTCCATAAAACACGGAAGGAGGGAAAATGCTGAAGGGTTTGGAGCCAAAAGGTAAGGAGTCATACAGCTGAGTGGGCATCAGGTAGGCTCCAGAACAGACACGTCAGTTGTTTTCAGCCATCTTCTGTTCTGATTGGTCTGGTAATTAAACATTTTAAACATCACTCATGATTACAAGTTGGGGGCCATATAGGCCCATCACACCGGGACCCAGCCCTGATTTGGAGGAAAAGACTCAGAGAATGGGCACACCAGTTCCCAGCCTCTAGCTGAGCTTCTAGAGCTCAAATCTGGAAAGTGCTGCTTACTCCACTTCATCAAACCTGAAATGCCTTCAGCTGTAAGATACACTGTTATTTCACAAACCACTATGAAAGAAAAAGTGCTGCCAAATGAACAATGATGTGCCATCAGTTGTGAGATCAACGTTAAAGGAATAAGATGTTAGAATGAGAAAAAGGGTGCAACTTACAATCAACCAAATATGCTACTGCAAGTCTTCCACCAAAGGTAAAGTGTTAGCTCTTAAGATGCTGCTGGCTCAGTCAAATTGGCAGGGGTGGTGCTCAGTGAGTTTCTAGGGAAGACAGAGGCCGAGGTGGGAAAGTGTGTCATGGAGCTCTTTGAAGCCAAGCTAAAGGATGTGGACTTCCTCCTGCAGGCAATGGGCAGTCACTGAGGGGTGCCTGGCAGGGGAGTATGACATCTCTGATTATATGACGCCTGATATCTGAAACAGTATTTACGACTCCATCTCATTTCAAAGCGTGAAGGATCACTCCTCTCTTGCCCAAGAGAGTTGGACTGGAGCTCACCTCTGACTAGCACTGGTCAGTGCGTTCACCCTGTTAACAAACGAGGATGCACTCCAAGGACAGCTCTCTTTTAATAAGGAGTTCAGGTTTACTCATCCTGATTGGTGAGGTCTGTGTGTCCTCCAAGTCATTAGGTGATGGACAAAGCCTCTTTGCACCCACCCTGGAACCCTGCCCTGGGGCCCCGAGGGGCAGCAGGGACTGCACCAAAGGCCTGGTCTGGACAGAGGGAAATATTACACAGATGAAGCCTTCAGGGGTCACCGAAGATCACTTTCTTCATCCCTTTAGCTGGGGTTGGCCTTGAGTCCAGAAAATTTGGAGATCTTTCTGAGTACCTTTATAATTAGGGGAAAAAATCATAGCATCACCATATGGAAGTGCCCCAAGAAATCACCTCATTGCCATAATTTTTCTGATTTGGAAATGGAGACTTGAAAAATGAGCGTGGCTGGCCTGAAGTAACCCACCTCAAGAGAGGTAGAGCCAGGCTGGAGGCCAAATCTCCTGCCCCACCGCCCTGGGCTTGTCAGGAGAGGCAGTGGGGTGGGTGCGGGAGTGCCATCCCTCAGGCACATGCTGGGTCTGCCTCTTCTAACCTGGGACCTAGGGTGAGTTACTTAACATCTCCAGGCTTCCGTACCCTGGTCTGTAAAATAGGGCTAGTAATAGTACCTACTGCAGAGGGTTGTTGAGAGGATTAAATAGATAAATCCATGAGAAAGGCTTGGACAATTGCCTGCCAGCTAGTGATTGCTCCATAAAGCGTGATTGTTACGGCTGTTGGTCTTTCGTGCCATCTCAGGCTGCCTCCACTATCTAACTCCTGCTGTCAAGCTGGAGGTCTGAACTTTGAGACTTAGGGACAGAGGCATCTGTGGAATTTGCTCCCCTTGCTAATCTGGCAATGTCAACAAATCATTTCTGTTCAACCCCAGAGGAGTCTGGGGAGGTGGAAGGTCATGGCATGGAACAGTGTCGTGTGAGGGCTCAGAGCGTGTGAGGTGGCCAGGGAGAGTCAGCCGCCCAACTGGGGAGAAGAGGCGGCTTTCTGAGGGCTGGGGAAGCCAGCTGAAGGTGGAGGGAACGGAGAAAGGGCGTGGGCACCATGAGGCGCCTGGCTGGGGGCATTTGGCACGGGAATGGATGTAGAAGGCCAGGACAGGGGATGTGATGTGGGCCTTTATGGCTAGAAAGGAAGAGGACTCAGAGCTGATGAAAAGAACCATTTTCTGTGGCACTCAGGAAAGGCCTTTCACAGGGGATTTCCTACACAGGCCTCCAGGCCTTGGCTGCCTTCCCAGGGAAAGGTGGTGTTTGTCGTGGGGAACTTGCACACTGCCCGGCTTTAGTTCAGTGACGAACGGTGCCCACTCCCGTCTCTGGCACTGCCGGTTGGCCTGAGCCTTGTTCAGCTGGGAACAAAATGCTCTTTGCTTGAACCACACACTTCAGACGTCTTAATGCAAGTCAGGGACACTGAGGTCAGGGCAGAAGTGGAATAGAGGGGAATGAAAGCCCTGAATAACGCTGGCATAAGGGGAGGTGGGAGCCATGGAGGGCACGCTCTGAAGACTGGACAAGGGGGCTATTTCAAAGGAATGAGCCCTTGGCACAGAGTTTTAGTGTGGCCCTGAGACTGCTGGCCAGCCCCAGACCACTGGTCATGCGATATGGCTAGTCAATGGAGCTCAATGCAGTCTAAAGCAAAACCCCCTTGAAGAGAAGAATTTCTAAATTAAAAAAAAAAAGCACAATCAACTCCCTTTCCCTCTTTTTCCCAACCCTAATCAAAAAGTACAGTATACACGACTGAAGAATCACATCTCAGGAGCAGCGTGCACTTTCTGACAGCATCTGCCAAGATTCCCGATGAGGCTGATAGAAACGTGTTCCATTTTCATGTTGTATAATGAGTAGATGGAGTCCTTGCACATCTGTTCAGGCAAGATAATGATGAGATTATTACTAGAAGCATTGTGCTGCCAATATAAGCTATTTTTTCTCCCTCCTACCCTCTGCTCATATCCAGCCTCACTTCCTCTTTTTCCTCTCTTCTCTCCTTACTGTCCTGTGTCTCGCTTCTTCTCATGTTTACTTTCCTGCTCTTACTTTTCCTCTTCTCTCTTCATTTCTTTCCCCACATCAGTGCCCTGCCCATCCTGTAGAAACCCGTGGGACAAAGTGAGGAATTCCCATCATCTCAGGAGGAAGGGCTGCCCGAGATCAGGAGAGAAGAGGGTCTTGGGTCTCTACTTGCAGCCCTGGTGCTTCCTATGTAAAGGACCCTCCCCCACTTGTCAGCAAGAGTCCTTTAGCCCAGTGAGAGAAACCTCTGGACCTGCCTTATGCCCAACCTCCTCAGCAAAGCATCAGGGGAGACAGCAATGTGACCAGCTAATCCCTGCCAAAGAGACAACAAATGGAAGGGGTTTAATGTATTTAACATCCAGGAATGTTTTGCATCATAACTGGATACTTTCTGGATACATAATTGATTTATAAAGGAATGAAATTTTAATGTTGGGATATAAGCACAAAAACCAGAATGTGGGGATGAATTTCAGGGTCAGGAGGAGCCTTCCTTTTGTTTCTCAAACTATTTATTTATTCATTCATTTTTATCAACAAATACTCACTCAGCACCTTATATGCGGCAAGGAATGAGCTCGTCACTAAGGCACATAGATGGAAAGCTATGATTCTTGACTTTCAGGACCTTATAGTCTACCCCAAGGCAAAGTTCTACCCAACCTAAATATAGCTTTGGTCTTGAACATATCTCCTGTGTGGAGCAGAATCCCCTTGGGGCCACTTCACTATGGAAACTACCTTGGCACCAATATAAAGATGGAATGGTATAGATTCCTGCATATTGATCCATTAATCCATCTACCCATCCACTCTTCCACACATCCAACCACCCACTTTTATAACCATCCATTCACCCATCCATCCATCCACTACCCATTGATGTACCCATCCATCCACTCATCTATCTAGTTACCCAGCCAACCATCCATCCACCTACTGTTCCACCCATCCACCCACCTACCCATCCATCCATCCATCCATTCACTCACTCATCCATCATCCTTCCAAACATGCAGTAGGAGGTCAATTATTAGCTCAGTGGGGAGCAGGGCACACCTAACCAATTACTGTGGTAGGGAACTGTGCAAAGACAGAACCCCAGTAGTTGCATGTGGTGTCCACGCCTGACAAATCACAAGATCTGAACACTAGGCTGTGATCTGAGAAATAGAGAAGGGATGAATTTCAAAGACTGGTAAATTTAACCAAGACAGTGTCTAGGTTTTTCCCTAGTCTGAGAAAGCTGCTCAGAGAAGGCGGGCACAGCAGTCAAGTAACAGCAGTTCATGAAAAGCTTCTTTCCAGAGTTCTTGCTCTTGAGCTTTTCCTCACTGTGATGGCCCACTGCATCACAAAGACTCCACTCTGATAATTATTGCTTTCTCCTTGAACATAGGAAAAGGAAGGATAAACATTTTTGTGGGCAGTTTAAGCTCCCAATATACTTTCCATCGAAAGATGCCCCCGAAATTGGAGGACTCAGTGGAAATCAATGTTCCCCAAATGTTATATTCCAATATTTTTCTGGTTGTGGGAATTCTGACTGAAATTTACTCATTTCTAATGTCAATTTGAGTCGTGTCTCTTATTCAAAATGCCCCCCTCTTCCCATCGGAATGTCAGGTGGCACATTCATTAGTCGTCTGGAATTAGTCTGTCTCTAGCTGAATGAGAGCTGGAAAGAGGAAACAGGGCAGTGGTTAGAGTCCTGAGCTGTCAGGAGTCCTGGTTCCCACATCTTTCTCTGCCACTGAGTCACTAGCTGGCATTGGATAAGTGACTCAGTTTTTCCGAGTTATTGCCTGTCTGCTAAAGGAGAGCAGGCACGCGATGCAGAGACGGTGCTGGGAGCACTGGGCCAGGAGGGAGAAGCCCCGGTCCTCACCCCAACTCACTAAATCCTCATGAACTGCCCCCCGTTTCTGGACCTTCCTTTCTCTGTCTTTAAAATGAGGGGAGTGGATATCTGATCTTTAAGGTAATTTCTAATATCTGGAATCTTAACTCCACTCCCTCTCAGACTTAGCCTTTTTAATACCTGGAGCAGATTGTTTTTAACATCCTGCTCTTGTACGTGAAAAAAAAAAAAAAACCTCCAGAAATAATCATGGCACATGACATGAAACAAATAATAATAATAATGCCATTTTGTACCTTGTTTCATTGTTTTAAATTTGAAACACAAATAGAAGCTGCAAGTGGTCACATAGAATGACAAAGTATGAGTTCTGTTTCTTCATCTTTAAAATCACTGTGCTGTCATTGTTTGTTTCAAATGTGTGGTTCAAATACAGGATTCTGTAGTACCATAGTGTTGAAGACATGACTGTGCTAGAAACCAGCTCAGATAATTCCAATTGAATATGAACTTACTCAAAACAAATGTGTGTATCTGAGACTGCACGTATCAGGGGTCAGCTGGATACATGAGAGTCCTAGGATTAATGTGCACGAAGAATGCAATGTTTCTTAAAAGATAAACAATAAAAATGTGCTAAGTTGAAACTTACATATATATTATTAAGACTCAACAGTAATTCAACAATACTTTAGAATTTAGACCAAAATATTTGCGGCGCGGGAGTATTTTTATCATTAACGTTGTTTAGAATTGCCATGGTGATGATAAAAAAGCAGACCAATTTTTAGTCAGTTTTATCATTAAAACTTTTTTTATTTTGAAGTAATTTTAGATTTATAGGAGAATTGCAAAAACAATATAGGGAGTCCCCATATACCTTTCACCCAGCTTATATAACCACAGTGCATTTACCACAACACAGAAATTAACATTGGTACAATACTATTAACCAAACTACAGACTTTATTTAGATTTCAGCAGTGTTTCCACTAACGTCCTTTTTCTGTTCCAGGGTTCAATCCAGGACATCACATTGTATTTGGAGGTTTATCATTGTTTTAAAATTCTTTACAGATCATGCAACCTCAGTGCCTGCCCCGGGGCTGACCGCTCCCACCACCCTGCCCTTGCTACATCGCTGATTCCACCAAACTGCTGTGGTATTGGGAGTAAGAAGATCTGATGGCTGTGAAGTCTCATCCTTTGGTGAAAGGTGCCATTGAGCCTGATATAACATGCTGGACTGCCAGAGCACGAACACGCCACTTTATCAAGCTGGAGCTCCTTCGGCCAGACACTCCAACAGTGACTGTTAGGTGTGACATTTGCAAGGTTCGTGTGCCTCATGTACAGAAACCAGAAAGCAAGGCTTGTTTGGGGCCAAAATGCCGCATGTCCTGTGGGGCAAAGAGGCAAAAATATAAAGAGTAAAAAGCCCTGGAAACATCACAGTGCAGACACTTCTGGGTGCCTGCTCCACACCAATTCTCCGTTTTTTTGTGCCATCAGAATTTATTTTCTTGAGGTAAGGGGTAGCCAGGATCTTCAAAGGAGGCTGAGGAACTCTCCTCAGCCTCTTTGAGGATGGCTTCCTGGGGAAGTTAATCCAATCATGTCAGTTCTACTCACCTTGCCCATGACTGCTTTATGAATGGGCATGCAATGCAATTCTGCCCAGGGAGGCACAGAGCAAGCCCAGGATTTCTGGGAAAATTTTCTTAACCCTCAAATGTCCTTCCCCTTCTTGTCTGAATTTTGGGTCTTGTTGTATGAAGGACAGAATGTCTGGAGCTGTTGCAGCCACTTTGTAACCATGAGGGTCAAGCCTGAGACCAAAAAAACAGAGTGGCAAGTGGGAGGATAGTGAGACTCTAGCCTTCGATGGATCACTTACCCCGGGAATGAACTAACTCAGGACTTCTTGTGATGTGAGAAAATACATTTTCCACTTGTTGGGGATGGTGGTCACATTTACACTGCCCATAGCAACAGCACCTCATTCAACCAACACTTGATGAGAACACACCCTGTGGGACTCTTGTGCTTGGTGCTGTTAGAATATGAGGGTGAACGGCTGGATTCTTGCTCTGAAGGGATACACCATCCAAAGGGGGGGGTGAAACTCATAGAAAAACACATTAATTGCAGGAGCACCTGCTGCTGCCTGAGAGGTGTGCCCAAGGTGTTGTGTGCACACCTCCAGCCTAGGGGCCTGAAGACAGCTTTGTGAAGGAAGAGGTACACACTCTTGATCTTGAAGGATGGTTACCTTTTAGGCAAAGGGGCAGCGAACAAGGGCCTTGTGCGTGGAGCACAGACACAGAGATCGGAAACCACAGGGTCTGTTCTGGAAAGAGGGGCTAGTCTTCTTTAGCTAAGAGTTGGTGTAGCAGAATAATCAGTAGCCACGACAGGACAGCAGAGGGACAGATGGTCAGTGCCATGCTTTAGGAAGCCTGAAAGGCTACAGTATAGTCCAGCAAGGCAACCCTGGGGTGACCTGCTGGTCTGAGTCCTGGCTCAGCCACCCACTAATTATGTGGGTCCTCCACGTGTCTCAGAACAGCTCCAAGAAGGGGCTGGTAACAACTGTCTTGCCCCTCTCCCAGGGCAACTGCAAAGTGCAGTAGAAACACGGGAGGTTGCTGTCTCCTCCACTTCCAGACGTAACTATCTATTCACCAGTCTTAGATCCTTGCTCCTGTGGTTGGAGCTACCTGTAGTCTCCTCCTCGGCGTCAGCGACCATCTCCCACATTTCTGGGATTTTCAGTATTTCCCTCTCTCCTGAGTGTTTCTTCCCTGTCTCCAAACATGTTCCAATCTCAGAAAATAAATACAATTTAAAGATCCTTCCTTAGATTCTCTACACCCCCAGGAACACCATCCATTCCCCTTTTTCTGACTAAATTTCTTAAAGGAATAGATTACTTTCTCACGTCCTTTTCTCATCTTCTACCCACTGTTAAGCCACCCCATGTTCAGTTAAGAGTGGGCTCTCAAAGGCACGATGCCTGTACCCAGGGCCTCCGTCTCTTCTCATCCCGCCTGGTTGGACCCTCCCTGTGAAAGGTGTGTGTTGTGGCCTCCTCCACCATCTTTCCTTTTCCTCCCCGTCTCCACTCAGTGTTGGGCTCCCTAGGACTCCGCTGACCTCGGGCTTCTTCTCACTCAGCGCATTCTCCCTGGAACACGTCCTTAACCTCACGGCTTCAACAGTCCCAGTGCAGATGAACCACACATACCTTGAATTCTGGTTTTCCCTCCCTAAATCCAATCCAACAGTTTCCAACTGACCTGTCAAGGCGTTGAATTGGATGTCTCGTGACTCCTCAGCCCAGCTTGTTCAAAGCAGAGGCCATCTTCTTCTCCTCTCTTATGCTGCTCTTTCTCTGCTGTTCCATTTATTTTTTTTAATGATCCCATTATCATTTATGTCATCCTAGCCTAATGTTTTGACTCCTCCAACTCCTGTACATCTTATATTAAAGCAGTCATCGAATCCAGTTAATCAACCCTTGAAATGTCCCTGAAATAATTCACCTCCCTTTTATTCTTATCGCCACTATTCTTTGAGAAGTGTTCATTTCTTTACTGGGCTGTTATGATAGTTCCTCAAGTGGTCTTCCTGACACCACTCTATTTAAATCAAAATGATCTTTCCTATTCCTGAGAGTTCTCTCTAATAAAGACCGATTTGGTCATGCTTAAAAACTTCCCATTCCTTCCCATTGTTTGCAGAATAAAGTCACAATCCTTTTTTGTTTGGTTTTTTTGGGGGTAATTTCAGGAGAATTTGTTTTTTTAAATTTTTATTGATGTCTTAATAGTTTATAACATTGTGGGGTTTTAGTTGTACATTATTATTTGTCCGTCACCATATGGATGCATCCCTTCAGCCCTTGTGCCCACCCCCCACCCCCCCTTCCCCCTGGACAATCCTTTATAAAAAATGTTTTTTCAGCTTTCTTTCAGCTTTATTGACAAATAAAATTGTAAGATATTTAAAGTGTATAACGTGATGATTTGATACACATATACACTGAAAGTCACAGTTCTTCATCATGACATTCAAAACCCATTACAATCAGTTCCATCTTAACTCACCAAAATCCATCTCCCACCCCTTGCCTGCAGTCTCTGTCAGTAAAATCCTACTAGACAAAGGCCCAGCCCAAATGTCGTCTTCCCTCTTCCCCAGACAGAATTAAGTTACCTTTTCTTTGCACTCATAGTGTATATATTTCAATTGTTCTTAGAGTCACCAGCATCACACTGAATTATAACGATGCCTCTGTCTCTTCTAAAAGATTGTAAGCTCCAGCAGGGTTCTTAGTTACCTCCTGCAGCACAGCAAATGACAAGATTTAGCGGCTTAAAACAGCAAACGTGTGTTATTTCACAGCTGCTGTGGGTCAGGAATTTGGGAGTGGCTTACCCGGCTGGTTCTGCTCAGGGTCTCTTATGAGGCTGCAGTCAAGAGGTCACCCTGGGCTGCAGTCTTCCGAAGGCTCAACTGGGGCCGGAGGACCTGCTTCCACGATGGCTCACTCACAAGCCTGGGAAGTCAGTGCTGGTTGTTGGCAGGAGGCCCTGGCTCCTTGCCGTGTGGACCTCTCCCTCAGGCTGCCTGAGCATCCTCACAACATGGCAGCTGGCTTCCCCAGAGTGAGTGATCCAAGACAGAGAGAAAGGAGAAAGCCAAAATGCCTTTTATGCCTGAAGAGAGGAGTATCAAAGAACTTGAGGACATATTTAAAACCACCACACACAGGTTGTCTTATATTTCTGTCTCCAGTAGCCAGCACAGCGTCTGGCACTTAGTATGTGCTCAGCAGACGTTTCTAATGGACTGACTTGTTAAAGGGGGAGATACTGGAGGCAGGGAGATCCACAGGTAGTTAGTGTGGGCCAGGTGAAGAATGGCAGAGGCAGGAGTTGGTGGGAGAGATTCTCAGGTAAGGATTCATAGGTCTCCATTACTGATTGCATGAGAAGGCTCGAGAAGAGATCCATTTGGGGTTGAAGACGGTTTTGAAACTAGGACTTAGAGACAGTTTTGATGGCTGAAGCAGGCATCTAGTACTTCCTCCACGGGGTTTCCCGGTGATGAAATATCAAACTACGCATCTAAGAACGCTATGTCTAATTGTTCAATCATGTTTGAAAAGGCCCAGGGCTGGCAGCACTATGAGCACTGTCAAGGCCAACGCCCTTGCTTCTGGTCTCTCATTTATAAATGTAGAGGTTATAATACCGAAGTTTCTCCCAGGACTCCCAGCCTAAACTCTTAATGTTAAAAGGTTGACAACATCCCACATTTTGCAACACGACACCACCACCACATCCTCTACAAATGGTCATGGGGAAACAGAGCAACTGTTAGGTGGAACCATCCGAAACACTGGTATTCCACTTCTGACCTACACAGCAACCAATTTCGTAGGGTTCAACCTAATAGATGTGGCTGCAGGTTGAAAATCTGAACACCTTTTCACAGTTGGAAAATTGAGATGCTCCAGAGTTCTTGATCTTTCTATTCCTCACAAGACTAAGGTCCAACTTTAAGAAAAGTCAGTCTTGAAGTTAAATGAAGTTTAGTCCGATACAGGCATCACTTTCCCATTTCCTCAAGTCAGAGAAAGGAATTGAAATCCCAAGACTGTATGCTAAATACTGAACAGCCAAGAAACTTAAGAAGTAAATTTATCTAGGAACTCCACATAAGTCCAGTCTCAATCACATTTCACACACTGTGCCATTTTTAAGAAATCACATTTACTTAAAAGTGAAATAACTGTGGACCTAATAAAAAAGGGACTAGGAATTAAATAGTTCTTAGTTCATTTCATATTTTTGTACATCTATGAAGTGATTAGTTGACTCCATTCCTGGTAGGATTTAAACCCAACATTTGCTAACATAATTTATGAAAAGACATTTTGTTCTTCCAGAAGTATTTTTAAAACTTAATATTAAATAGAAACTTTCAATGAGAACGTTCTTTTCTTCTTCAGTGCTCGTGCCTCCATTTCTAGATCAACTACTAATGAAGGCAGTCTTTGGGTAAGACGTGAAAAACTAAACACTACTGAAATCTGCACCCATCCATCCCACCCCGTCCGGAGGGCAAGCTCCCCCAGGGCAGCGTCTTTTTGGTTCGTTTGCTGCAGACGCCCAGGAGTGCGCACCATGCCTAGCCCACTGCAAGCTCTCATAAATACTCGGCGAGCCGTCCATTCATTCCTCAGCCGTGCAGGGCGCTGTGGCCAGCGAGAAGGCCGGCCTGCAGCTGCCCGCCCTCCACCGAACCTGCGCCGCTCTCGGCCCCCAGGGCCACCGCCCGCCACCCCGGGAAGATCCGGCTGCCCGGCCCCCCCACCGGCTGGCCGCGGCTGCCCGGGCCCTTCCCTTCCCGCAGAGGAAGGAGCGGGCGCCGAGGCGTGGAAGCGCGGGACCACTTCCTGTCCGGGCCGGCCCGGGCCGGGCGGCGGCGACCCTGCGGCCTGCTCCCTCGGCGCGAGAGGCTGCCGGGCCGCAGCGCGGAGCACGCCACGGGGCGCGGGGTTCCGGCACCCGGGCGCGCTCGCCGCCCCGCCCCCCGCGCGGCCGCGGCGCCCAGAGGGTTAAGCGCGCGGGGGGCGGGGCCGAGCGCCCCTGCGCGCCGAGGGCGGCGGGTGGGGAGGGGGCTGCGGCCGGGGGCGGTTCCGGGCGGCGGGGCGGGGGCGGGGCGGGCGGAGGAAGGGGGCGGGCCCCAGAAGTTGTCGGGCGCTGGGCCGGCGGGCGGGAGGGCGAGCGGGCGGCGGGGCGGCTGGCCGGCGGGCGGACCGGGCCGGGGCAGGAGAAGTTTGCGCGGCGGCTCGTGAGCGCAGGGTGCGGGCCCGGCCGGCCGCTGCGCGCCCGCTGCCATGGCTTTCCGCAGGAGGACGAAAAGTTACCCGCTCTTCAGCCAGGAGTTCGTCATCCACAACCATGCGGACATCGGCTTCTGCCTGGTGCTCTGCGTCCTCATCGGGCTGATGTTCGAGGTGAGCGGGGCTGGGGAGGGGAGAGCCCCCTCGCGCGCGCCGCCTGGCGCACCCCTGCAGGTTCCCGGGGGCCTCGCCTGAGCCGGGGCGCCCGGCTGCCCTGGACTGGAGCGGCACCCCCGGCTTTGTGCACTGTACCCACCTTGGCCTCCTGGTCAGCCCAGACACTGCCCCCCGGCCCCGCGCCCTGCCAGCCGGGCCCCGCTCTTCCAACCCCTTGGGCACCCGCCGTCCCCTGCAGCTCGCTCTCTCTGCAGCCCTGAAGCCCCAGCCTGGCCTCGAACCAACCGCAGCGCTGCCACTCTGGCCCGACGACTGGGGTTTCCTTTCTGGTGTCCGGGAGCCAAGCCCGGAGACTCCCAGACCCGCAGTCATTGCACAACTCCCCCTCCCGAGCGGTGGCTGCCAGGTCTTCTGGGCTTTTCCAGTGGGAGGGACCCCGACCCTTTCCACCTCCCGCCTCGTTGTCTGGGCCTTTTGCATCCTCGATTCTGGACCGTGCTGGGGTGTTCACGTGTGGCCCCAGCCCGTCCCAGCAGTGCTCTTCGGCCGTCCTCCTGCCTCTCTTTTTTTTTTTTTTTGCTCTTGCCCAGAAGGCCAGTTTTCGTATCCCCTTTATCACTCTGTGGACCTTTTGAGCCATCTGTGGTGGGCGCAGAGCTCCTCAGTACAGGGGCAAGGAGAGGGACAGGGATACCCTCTGCTTTTAGGGGAAAGGTGATTCTCTCGTCGCCTGGGGGTGTCGGGAGAGGATGGAGTCTCCCTGACAGCACGGCTGGTGTGGGCCTCACAGAACAGGGGTCATGGTGCGAGGGGGCTGATGGGCAGGACTCCTTTCTCTGAAGAGCCAGTGACAAAATGGGATATTCAGAGTGGGAAAAACTGGACACAACTGGGTGTAGGGCCTGCTGTGGTATATCTTGTCTCAAAAGTGAGATAGGTGAGTGACACTCCCCTCACTCTCAGCCGGTCCCCTGGGAGGCAGCGCCTTGTCCTCGGTCTGGTAGGGCTGCTTATCTGCATTCTCAGGGATGGCATAGGAGGCTGTATCCATTTATGAACTGCCTTGGAGATGGAGGAGTCCTAGCCTGGCTAATTTCTCCTTCTTGTGTCCCTCTGTCTGCTGGTTCCCTGTCTCCTCTCTAAGGATGACAAGGGTCCTCCTTGGCTGGTGAAGCTGCCCTCAAGCTGGTGACATACTTGTGGTGACCCAGTCAGAGCTGGATGTGCGAATGTGTCCTCCGCTGGACTTCAGGGTCTGTAGGAAATAAACCTGAGCCTAGGAGTAGGGTCTGCACTGCACCTTTTGGGAGTGCCCCTTACTTCACTCCCTCCTTTCTCAACTGGGACAGCTCTCATGGTAGGTTTGAAAGGGCTTTGTCAGTCAGGGTCGGCCCTGTGTCCCAGGCCCTGCTCTGTCACTAGTCTGATGAAAAACCTGACTGCAGCCTCGGTTTCCCCACCGTTAAAGAGCTTAGTAAAACCCGTCTTCCCCCAGCGTTACTGTAAGGTTTAACTGAGATCATGTAAGCAACAAAAGCCGTAACAGATTCCACAAATATGAAAACTGTCGCCTGCTCTTGAAGCCCTGTAATTACTTATTATCATAGTAGCTTAACGACATAGGAGAGAATTTGTTTTGTCCAGCCAGTACCCTCAGTATCTATTTGCTGTCCTCCATTCTAAGAGGCCTCCCAGTGCCGTGTCACCAGTCTTGGAGGGTGTGGTTGGAAAGACACACGTGACAGCTATAGACCTCATAGCCACACGCTCGCAGCCAGCGAAGTCTCTTGTACAGCCTTATGGCTCTCTCTGCAGTGTTTCTGGCATTTGTTAAGGTTTGTGGCTCTACCTGCTTTATCTTTGCTCAAAAAGAGCTGCCCAGTGTTTGAGCTAGGTCCCTCCCTTCCTCCCGTCTTGCGGAAAGTCCAATGCATTAAACTTGGCACTTTGTGGGAGTTGAAAGATGCTCGGAGCCCTTACTCCCAGTACCTGACAGAAGAGAAAAGCCCAAGGTAGAAAACTACAACAACTGAAAAAACTACCTGCCCCTCTTCCCCCTCCTGGGATTGGACTGGGAGTGTGGAAAGGGACCTGGCTGGAATGCCTGCAGGCTCCCTCTTCCCCCACCCCTTCCTGTAGAACCTTAGGCCTGCAGTGTCTGGGCTTACGGGGAGGTTGTCTCCTTCTCTCCAAGGTGCATGAAAGGCACGTTGTGGGGTTGTCGGTGTGTGCTGGTCTGGGAGAGAGAGGGCCATGTCCAGACCTCATTTATGAAGGACGCGTGTTCTGCTTTGCTAGGCACATAGTAGGTCCTCCTTGTCTGTACCTACCAACTGACTCTCCACAGAGATAGGCATTTTGGGGGAACTCAGGCTTTTGGAACTCTGCCCTCCCTACCAAATGAGAGCAGAAACAGTCCAGTTACTTCTAGGAACCTCAGAGCAACACATGTGGGCATTTTCACATTTTGAGGAAAGTCGGGGGTGAGGGGCTTTGTAACCCAGCACAGGACTTACTAGATATGACTTGGAGTCTTCTGGTTTTTCCCTGGGGGTGTGGTGTGTATGTGTGTGTATGTAGGGATGCATATGGGGGGCAGTCCTGCACTTAACACACTTTTTCCTAGCAGTGAGGACAGAAGGAGAGGGAAGGGGAGACAAGGAGGCCGGCAGGCTCTTGGCTTTCTAACTTGGGCAGGGCTAGGATTCTTTCATTCAGAAGCTGAGTCAGGAAAGCTCAATTATAATTCTTCCCACAAAGAACCACTCTCCTGGCCACTCCTCCCTCTGGGGTCCCCTGTACAGCCTCTGCCAATGAGCTGGGCCTCTCTCCCCAGACCCCAAGCAGCCACAGCCCTGGCATCCTAACTGGTCTCTGTCTCATCCTCATCCTGGCTTTCCCTCCTTCAAGTCGCTAGTCAGCTGGCCAGCATTCAGAGGGGGCTTTCATTCCCCTGCCCGGGGACCTCAAGACTTAAGTTCTTTCCCCTGGGAGGTGATGACTCCAAATTCCTTCCCTTGGGATCACTTCCTTTTGGGAACACACATGAAAGGGTGCCCATCCGTCCTCCTCTTGGTATAGTTTGGGCCATCCTATGGTTCCTTCTCCCATTTCCAAGGAAGGGGGCCAGTTCTTCCCCTTGGACCCAGGTTTTCTTTCCGCCCTGCAGGCTGTTTGGAATAGAGCTGTTCTGTGCAGCCACAGCACTTGGCTAAAAAATGTCAGGAATGTGGAGCTTTATTTTCCCCCTCCTTCCCTTCCAGCTTTCTCTTTCTTAACTCTGCTTTCCGGAGAGGTGGTCCAAGGGGGAGTTTCTCCTCCACAGCTTGATCTTTCAGTCCTGTCTTAGGTGGAGCCTGGCCTGACCTTCCTTCAGGGTGTGGGCGGGCAGTTGAGGTGTGTGTGTCGCCAGCTGGGGCGTGTGTGTCAGATTTGAAGGCAGCCTTCCCCCTCCCCTCTCCGCGCCCGCCAGTGTCCCCCGCCAGTGTCCCGTTCAGTGCCACGTTTCAAACCGAAACGGGCAGGGGAGGAGGAAAACTCTCATTAGCGAACGGAGAGTGAGAAAAAGGGGGAGCGTTGAACCGAGAGAAGCAATTATACATTACCTCTAAAATGTCATTTCGAGACAGAAACTTTTTTGTTTGTTTTACAGCTCACTGCA
The DNA here is from genome assembly GCA_031878705.1 of Tapirus indicus. Lineage (NCBI taxonomy): Eukaryota > Metazoa > Chordata > Mammalia > Perissodactyla > Tapiridae > Tapirus > Tapirus indicus. The sequence goes on along the minus strand of CM062931.1, from coordinate 48,169,820 downwards.
GGCTCTGCTGGCTCGGAAGCAAGGAAATGTTCCTAAAATTCTGGGCCCGTCGTTTTTGGGTTTGGTTTCTCTTTGGTCTGTGATGACTTAAGGGTTTAGGACCCAGAGGAGTTTTTGGGTAGTGGCTGGTTTTTGCTTTTTAATTGATATGGTAGAGCTGCCTTTTCTCCAGAAACTGCCTTCTTCCCTGTTCTTAGCCCCATGATTGACTTGTCAGGATGATGTGTTGGCAGCATACACAATGGGAGCCTGGTGCGTCACAGCCTGTTAGTACTTGGGTTCCGTGGCACCAGTTCACATCCTCCCAGATGTACCTGTACCCAACATCATAACCTGAAGTGACGCTGCTGGTCCTGTCTCTTACTATTAGCATTACAAACAGTTCTGCTTAGATTGTGTTGATACAAAGAGGTATGTAACTGGCCCACATGTGCATCTGTGGACATAGGTCGTCTTTCTTTGACTTTTACCAGCTTTTACAATCCCTGACTTTATGCATCTTCCTCTCCAGCCTCTGACATGGTCCATCAGTTCTAGAGAAATGAGTCGGGGGAACCGAGAAGGGCCACTTAGTCTCTTGGGTGCCCTTGTTCTGTGGTTGGATTTCTTCACGCATTGCTCAGTGATCTGACAGCAGAGCAGAAGTTTGGAGCTGGTCTTTCTTCTGGTCAAGCCTCCAGTGTGGGACATATCGTATGCCATGGGACGTAAGGACACGTCAGTTATCTCTGTTCCTTTCCTTGACAGAAATGTGGTATCCAGAAAGGTGGCATTGATCAATTAGTGAGTTTCAACAGTAACTGCAGGATGAAGACTGATCCCTATAGAAATGCCCCACAGTGTGCCTGGCACCCAGGCACTTAATTGATGATCTCAACAACCATGGCAAGGACCCCTGTTACTGTAGGGTCTGTGAAGACACCTTCCGCATCAGACCGGCTGGTAGGGCACCCCGCCTGTACTTCTTTTTAGATGTGACATGTTTTGCAGTGCTGACCGTCTGCTCTCCAAAGGGGGAGATCACTCCACACTGAGCCCCTCTTTCCCCAGGGAGTCGCTCAACGGAGAGCATGTTTTCTCCCTGATGTCCACCTTATTAGAACCGTGCGGGGGCCGTGGGGACTGGAGAGTCTTGTGCTGCCACTGTCAGCTGTGTGGCGGAGTGAACGGCCCCGCAAGCTAAGTAGGTGCCACTTTTCTCTCGCTCCCTCTGATGTCTGAACCGCGAGTCTCTCGTTTCTCGGGGGCACAACAGAGCGCCTTAGTCCTGGCTGTTTGTAGAGTAACATGTGTTGCTATGGTGCAGACTTCACTCTGGCAGGCATGAGCTCCTTTTTGATCTGCTTCGTCGTGGGCAGGGGCCCCAGAAATCACTCTGTGGCAGAGCTGATGTACCTCTCTTCCCACCCTGATAGATGACGAAGCCAGAGAGTCGATAAGACCGGATTAGAGTTCCCAAACTACAGAAGGGCTTTCTAATCAGCCAGAGCGCTATTAGCAGGCTTTGGTGGGAAACTTACTGATACTATCTCTTAACCTTTTTATCCAGCACTGTGTATCTGGTATCCATTGGTACCTAATGGTTAAAGAAAGGGAAAAAAAAGCAAAAGAAAACTAAAACTATTGACATGGCTCCTGTCACAGCCCTTCTTCTTTCAGGAGCAGACTTTATCTTTCACACAATCTGTTGCTTTGCCTGATTTACCTCCGTGGTCTCAAACGTCCCGCGGTGGAAGAGAACTGAACCTAACTTAGTCACAGCTGGTTAATGTTGCGAGTTAACTGTGTGGTTTAAAGAGCTTTGCAAGCAGCTCTTCTGGACATGTAGGTTCACATGGCTTTCCTTGCTTTGCAGCAGAGGAAATGGAGCCAGATTGTGAATGGGGGTTCCTGAGGCCTCCGTAGCCCTCCAGCGAGTTTGTGGGAGCCCACGGTTGGATGAGGTGCCGCTCTGGGGCTCTCCTCCTGAGCCACATTGCCCCTTGCTGGCTTCCCTCATTTGTCTGGAGGGGTTGGCAGCACGTTACATCTGTGAAATGCTTTACTCACCTCACTCTGTAATCTGGATGGTTTATGGGGGTTGTCATGCCCATCCAGAGCCTGGCTTCTAGAGGAGAGACTTGGCCAAGGACCATCCGCTCCGAGTTAGAGTTGGAGCCAAAATAAGAATTCAGCACCGTCTGGCTCACATTTAGAGCTCAGCCCGGTGCTTCCACGAATGGGGCGTCTATGGAATTTAGCCACAGGCTTCTTTATTTGTCTTTGTCTGAGTGGAATCTGTTTATTACCTGGAAGTAATGTCTGCGGGTCATTGTTCCACTTGGAGGCTTTTCTGCCAAGAACAATCATTGAAATTTGCATCTCCCTAATAGAGAATGACCCAAATGTGTGTCTACATGTGAGCACAGGCGAATGGGCAGAGGCTTTACCTACTATTAAAGCTGCTGCCTGTGATGAGCCAACATCTGTGTAAGAAGAGCTGCCTCTGGCTGTTATATTTTCACTGCCCTTGTCATCAGGTTAATATTGTGGCCGTAACTCAAGGGCACATCTTTTGTTTGCATTTTACAAGCTTAAGGGCTAACGAGAAACCTGTAAGTCTTCTACTGTGTTTATAGTAGAGGAAAATAAGACCCCTGGACGTTGGGAGATTTGCCCAGGACAGTGGAGTAAAGTTTTGGCAGGCTTGGGGCTTGAATCCACGTCTTCTGACTCAAGTCCAGGGCATTTTCTACATATCTGCCCACTGGAGTTCTAGATGCTACCTTTGAATGCCAGTGTAAGTGGAGAAGCCTTGAAATTGGTCTGTCTTTCTTAAGTATGCTGCGTTCATTTATTTGGCAGCTGTTTGTTGAGTGCCTGCTCTGTACCTGTGTGAGCTCTGGGAATGCAGATGAAGAAGGTGGGGTCCCTGTCCTCACAGAGGTCATAGGGTGTAGCTTAAAGCTGATAGACTATTTGTGGATAGGAGTCAGGTCTTACACTTGATGTAAGTGGCAGGTGCATCTTACAGACTTACAGACTGTTGGGCCTCAACTTCAAGCCATTGCTGTTGGTGGGGGGGGGGTGGTTTATTGAACTGAGACCTAACACCTTGAGTGTGGGGTCGTCAGAAGTCAAGGACAGGAGTGGCAGTCACTCCTAGACATCTTGTGAGGCACAGCTGGTGCTCTTGTACTTCACAGCTTTACGAATAAGTGACCTGACCAAAGGCAGTGAGTGAGTGTGTGTGCACGTGTGTGTGCGCAGGTGCGATTTCTAGTACTGGGAGGCCCTTACTGATTGAAACCTTGGTTCAGGTGAAGGAGAACTCTCCCATACGGTTCTTAAGATTTTTACCATCAAACTCCACCATGGCCTGAATGTTCCTTTTGGGGTGGTGGGGATGGTGACCGTACTGGGGGAGAGAAGGACAGAATCCTCTGAGCCTCAGTTGCCCTGTGGGGAGAAGGTTTCTTAAGAAAGCTCCTGAGTTTTGCATGGGCAGAGTATTAGTTTAATCAATTCGTTCCTTTGTCTTTATTATAAAGGTATAGGTACTCTCTTTTTACAGAGAATTTTAAAGAGAGACTTTTTGGTGACCCACCAGCATTATGAAGACTTCTGTGGCTTTAGGGGAGGGAGGAGAGTGTGTCTACCCGGGACAAAGGGTAGAGGTGTAATTTTTACAGACCTGCCCCTCCTTCTTCTGCTGACCACCCCACCTTGCTTTGAGCAATGCCCAGGACCACAAGTGTTGATGGTCTGGTCTGTGTGCCTGGGGCAGTGCTGGAATCTGCCAGAAGATAGCGTTGAGAGTCAGTCAGAATGTGGCTTTAGGTTGAGAGGTGCCAGGGATGTATTATCAGCTCCTTTCCTGAAGGTGAAGAGCAGTCTGGGGGCCCCTGACCTGGAGGAGCAATCCTAGGAGAAACAGGCCTTCCCTCCAGCAATTCCTGGAGTCCTGCAGGAAGTCGCAGGGCCTGCTTCACAATGCCTGGTTTCCTGCTGAGAATTCCTCAGAACTTGGAGCAGGATTGAACTTTTCAGACCCAACACTTCTGGAGTTGAGAATGTGTTTAGTTTGTAGTCTGACTTTGTACTGGATCAACTTTTGACCTTCATGGCCAAGGACTAACCTGTTTGTATGGATTTTGTGACTGTTGTTTGGAAGAGGGATGTTGACGTGGAAAGGAATGGTTGATAGCTGATTTTTTTTGGTTTTTAATTACAGTTTGGTCTCTGGTTTGGCATGAAGTGTGAACACGTGCTCCTCTTCCAGAGTTCTCAAGGCATGAATTGTGGCCCAGGCAGGGAGATGTGTGGTGGAGGGGGGTGATGACTGGGACCTGGGGGCTTGGATTCTTCCCTGGGCTCTGCCATTAAATAGCTGTGTGGCCTATGCAAGGCCCTCACCAGTCTGGGCCCCACTTGCTTCCTGGGGGTGTCAACCCTCCTGTGGCTTAGTCATGCCTTCTTAACATGGTTATATGGAACAGAGTTGGAAAATGTGTATAAAACTTAAGTTGCCGGTCAGAAATTGGGAGGAGAGGGAAGGAGGCACCATCCTCCCAGCCATATAGATTTAGGATTAGTCAGAATAAAGTTGCACCTCCATTGGGTTAATTTTGGTTTCATTTCTTGTTTGAGTTGACATCAGGTTCTAGCCTAAGTTTGGGTTTGACAGGTAATACAGCTTAGTGGAACCAGTGGCGGGGAAGGAGAAAATCCGTATATTAGAAAGGAATCTTCTGGGGTCAGGGAGGGGGAAGGCTTGGTTTGTGACTGGCATGTCACCAGGGGACCCAGGAAGAGCAAGAAGAGGTCACTGCCCTCGGCCGAATGGCCCATGCCTTCTCTCTGTCAAGTCAGGTCTTCTCACACCAGTCCTCTGAATGTGGTCTGGGGCCCTGGGCTTGAGTATATCTTCATGTTCAATGATATGCTTCTCACATACACACATTCACTCATCTGTGGCTTATTTTTTTTTCAGATCAATAGGGTGAACCTAGTGTCTGAAACCTGACCTGTGATCTGCCATCCCCCAACCCCACACCCCACAACAGGGTTCTTACGGTTTTTCCTGGCCAACTAATACCCTTACTTCTCCAAGCTCCCACTTCATCTGGAAGGCCTCCTCATGGCATGCTGTCTTCCTCAAAATCATGAGAATGAATTAAAAACAGTACAGGGGTGGAGATGTTGTGAGGAGAGGCATCAGCACTTAATTACATTCTTCTGAAGCCTAGTTTCAAGTAGGAGTTACCCATTATATTTAATGTTTGAAATATCACAGTTTTTGATTCACCAAAAGTAGTCCACACCTGTGCCATCCACTCGGTCGCTACTAGCCACATTTGGCTATTTAAATGTAAATTCATTAGAATGAAATTACATTAAAAATTCGATTCCTCAGTCACACTGGCCACATTTCAAGGGGTCCGTGGGGCAGATATAGAACATTTCAGTCATCTCAGAAGGTTCTGTTGGACAGCACTGGTCTACACATTGCTGTCTGAGTTTTTGTTTTTGTGGTAATAAATAATATGGGATCCTTGTGATGTGGTCTGTTAGGGGGCCGTTAATGGCCAGAGATTGCAGCGGCTGAGGTCATGGCCTGGAGCTGACTGCCTGAGTTTGAATTCTGGTTTTCTGTGTCCTAACAGTCCCGTCTTGGCAAATTATTTAACCTTCTGTGCCTCAGTTTCCTCATCAGTAAAATGGGATAGTAATGTCATAGAGTTGTTGGGAGGATTAGAAACATTAATATAAAATATATTACATTATATTAACATTTCTGTTAATATAAATACAGCACGTGGAAGAAGGCCTGGTACAGGGTAAGAGCCCAATACATGTCACCTGTTATTCTTGTTACATTCAAAAAGTGTTGGGGTGATACCTTGAGTATGTAGAACTCCCCTTTGTGGCTGCTCCATCCATCTGGAACAATGCCAAGATAGAATATACAAGGGGAGGTCCCTGAGCAGCCCGATGATGGCCTTCAACTTGCACCCTGATGCCCTGATGCCGTGTACACCCTGCCTGCGCTGGTCCCTGAGGCCCTTGCTCACAGCCCATCTACACTTACTTTACATACAGTTATTTGAGGCTTGGTTGTCTGGTTCCCAGGATGACAGAAGAAAGAATAAGTTAAAGTGGGAGAAGGTAGACTCGGGGTAGCTGACAGCTGGGAGAGCCACCCATTATTAAATACTTAAAAATCATAAGAAATGAAAAAAGACTTGAATACCTGGTGTCATTTAGAATATGAACAAACAGCTTCAGTAGATTTTGAGGTTATGATGATAGACTAGTACAGTACTTGATTGTAATGATTGCCTATAGTTTCATGAAAACAAAAGGGTATGCAGTATACTTAGAAAGATTTTAGAAAGATTTCTATCCACAATGATTAAAATTTCAGTACCTAAATCTTTAGCAATATGGAAAATTTGGCTATCCAGAATGATTCAGCCCCAGAAATTTCTGGCGAGCCAGTTTTATAGCCCTGAAATAAAAGGCGAAGTTTGTCTGCTGTACAGTGCACTTTATTACCCAAGAAATGTGAAAGAAACACTTTTGACATTCTTATCATCCGGCCTGGGAAATATCTTCATTCAATGCTATTCAACCACCCGGGCTTTCAAGTTTCTTTCTTTTTTTTTAATCATTCATTAAATATACCTATTCTGTGCAAGACACTGAACTTTGCAATGGAAGCTGGGAAACATATTTGCTGACACGACTTGCTCTACTGTGGTCATTTTGGGAGAATGAGACGCTTCTCAGCTACTGTTCTTGAGTTTCTTGGGTCCTGATACTCCAGGCATGACAGCTGTGGCCTTGTCAGATTGTCATTGGACACTTACCACACCGTTAGCCTGCAGCTTGTAGCCAAGTGTAACTTGACCAGCGTTGCTGGTGTCTCAGTCCCACCGGTGGGATCGTTGCTCACATGGCCCAAGGGATATGAGTCTGGCCTAAGCTGGTTCTAATCTCTTGCCCCCTCATTCTACAGACATTGGGTAAACAGTGCTTTTGTGCGAGGCATTGTTCTAGATGCTGGGAGCACAGGAAAAGGACACGTTCCCCAATTGCAGGGAACAACTTTACCATCTAGTAAGGGAGACAGATAAAAGGAAACAAGTACAGTTACTTGACAAGTCTCCAGTTGAGCTGCCATCTTGGTCTTCTTGTCCAGCACACAGTCATGTTCACTAAGTAGTGGTCTGCTAGAGGGAATGCTTCGGGAACATGGAGGAGGGGATCCTAGCCCGGAATAGGAGTGAGTGAACACTGGGTAAGGTCAGGGAGAGGAGACGTGGGGGAGGGCACTAGACAGAGGGATCAGCTTGTCCTTGTGAGGGCACAGAGGTGAAGACAGGCTGGGGCTGGTGTGGAGAAGGCTGGTATCCTAGGATGCTCTGGAGGTGGGGCAAAGAGGGGAAGGAAGAGGAAAGAGGGGAGGAGGGGCCAGATCATGGAGGGCCTTGTAGGTCATGCCAAGGAGCTGAGACTTTATCCTGGAGGTAATGGGGAGCCTTTGAGGAGTTTGCTCTGGAGACTACGTGGAGAGTGAGATTGGAGAGGAGGAGTCCGGTCAGGAGACTGTGGCACTGATCCACATGGGAACTGCTCCCTGCCCCCTGAAATTTCAGCCTCTACCCCCAACCAGGAAGTCTACCCTGGGACCCCCACACCTGACCTCTCTAGTGTTGATTCAGAGACTCGAGAAAGTACAGGGCCTCCTCAGTCCCAGCCCTCTTTCCCCACGCGCTGTATGTGACACAGACAAGCTGCAGGGCGGTGGTGTGGAGCAGACAAGGACAGTTAGAACTGGTAAGAGAAACAGCTTCTCCTCGGACCTCATGTAACCCGAGGCGCGCGTCGATGTGGTGCTGCCCTTGAACATGAATATAATTCTGCTTTTCTGTCTTGTGTTGCCTTTGCATGACTTTATCACTGAAGTGTCCTTCGGACTTATTAAAAGGTATTTTTTGCGTCTAATGTGTTTTCTGATTTTTTTTAAAAGTAGGGCTTCAGCTGGATGGAACATCTTTTTCCTCCGCCCTTTATTTTTTTTAGTTAAAGAAGCCGTGAAGAGGCTTGCATTCAAGTTCTGTGGCCTTACCTATGGAAGCTGGTTTTGTTCCAGTGTTCAGGGGAGGGGGGACCTCTTTTGGAGAGGCTGTTCTAGGGATAGGTGGGGGTGGGGAGGGACATGGGGGCGTTGATTGGTGGACAGAGGAATATGGGGAGTGTAGCGTTCATTCACAGAGATCTCGAGCACTCGCTCTGTACTAGATTCTGCCATATTTTGTCAGGGAGGGCCTGACGGGTGTCAGTAAATAATTCTTTGAAGTGAGCTTGACAAAGTGAGACCTAGCTGATCCGTCATATGCTTCCATCTCTAAACTTTCACCAGACCCCTGGAAACATGCAATGAGATTTTTCCCGGGTCTGATTTCTAGCTCCCTAGTCGAACACCTGGACGTCTTCTGACCAGGGCCTCTTGGTGATCCCCCATGGTTTTATTAACCACCCTCTTCCCCCACAGTGATTGTAGTTTACATCGTCTCCAGAAGAGGGAGAGAAAACAAAAACCCACAGTCCTCACTTCTCCCTTACCTCATCCCCCACATCTGGTCACTAAGTCCCATCGGTTTTACCTCCTGAATTGTCCCCACGTCCCCTCTCTCCCTTACTGCTCTTTGGCCTTAACTCAGACCCTTGACATCTCTTACCTGAACGGTGACAGTGGGTCCTGACTGGTCCTCAGCCCGTGGTCTCCTCTCTGGTCCCTCTTCCACGCAGCTGCCACTGATTGACCTCAAACAGAAAGCCGAGCATGGGTCTCCCTTACTTACAATCCTCCCATGGTGCCCACTGAAGTCTGAGCTGCTTAGCATGGCATTCAAGGCTCCCCAAAGCCTGACCAGCTTTGTCCTCGACCTCCTCTGCTCCTCACTCGGGCCCCACCTCTGTCCTGAGCCTCATGGCAAACCACCTACCTGGGGTTCCTGAACATTCTCTCTCTTTCATGCCTCTCTGCTTTTGTTCATGCACCCCGCCCTCTGCCATCTTCTCTTTGCCCCTTTCATCTGACTGACTCCTACTTCTCCTTCAGTGCCCACCTCCGATATCGCACAGGGACCACCTGCTCAGAATGCATCCCTGGCCCTCCTTCCCTGATAGAGTTCATCGCTCCTTTCTGCCTGCCTCTGTATTTCTCTTGTTTATTCATTCAGCCAGACTCAGACAGAGCATTTGCTCCCTGCCAAGCACTGTTCTCGGGGCCAGGATAAAAGATGAAAGGGCGAAGATTCTGCCGTCACGGAGCCAAGAGTCCTTAGGGAGGTGACAGTGTCATTGCTGCTCTTGTGCGTACGAGGTACAGTGCGAGAGTCAGGGAGGGGAGCATAACCCCCATGGGAGGCTGAAGGACAGTTGATTTGAAAAAGGAGAAGTTTGGTCTAGGCCTTGAGGTCTGAGGGGTGTTGGCCAGGCAGACATGCTGGGGAGAGGGTGTTCCGGGCAGAGAGAGGACCTGTGTAAAGGACAGAGATGTGTGGTTGGGGGTGTGTGTGGCATGTGGCTCTGTGTTGCCAAAGTGGAGGCCAGGGGGTTAAGGAAGGAAGTGATGGAAGATGAGTCTGGACTGGCAGGCAGCGTTCGGGACATGGAGGCCCTTGTTCAAAAGTTTGGATTTGCATCTCAGCTTGGGTAATAGGGAGCCATTGAAGATTTCCTAGCACGGGAGTGACTCAATCAGATTTGTGCTAGGAAGGTCCCAGGCAGGGGGGCCAAGGCTGGCTCTGTGACTTGCTGTGAGCCCCCTGAAAGGAAGGGTTGCTGCACATTTTCTGTCTCCCCAGCACCTGTGGTGCCCGACAGGTAGTTGGTGTGACCTGATCGCAGATGGTCCAGTGCACACACGGGATAGTGTGTGTCTTGAGTTACCTTTCTGCTGCTGCTAGTCATTTGCAGCTTTTCAGTCCACGCTGTCTCTTCTGCGCCCTCAGGTGACCAGTAAGAGATGCTCGTGAACACATTAGGAATGCTGGCTACTTCAGCATGTGCGTACAGATAGAGAACCTAGAATCTTAGCCTTTTAAAGCTTAAAAAAAGAATTTTCTTTGAATAGATGATATTTGGCAATATAGTCGCATTGTTCAAAAATCAAGAATATATAAAAAAGAATACATTGAGAAGTGTCCTTCCCCCACCTCTACTCATCCAGCTCCCCTCCGCTGCCCCCAGGTAACCACTTTTATTAATTTTTGTGTATCCTTCTTGGGTTTATTTATGCAAATACAAGTAGCTATAAATACATGATAGATTTTACATACGTGTGTGTGTGTGTGTATTCCTGGCCCCTTTCTTATGCAAAACGAAGTATGTTATCTATACTGTTCTGCACCTTGCCTTTTGGGGTTAACAAAACATCCTAGAGATCTTTCCATGTCAGCGCACAGAGAATTTCCTCATTTGTGTCTAAGGCTGCATAGGTGTCCATTGTGTGGGTTCACAGTAATTCATTTAACCAGTCCCCTTTTGATGGACACTTGGGTTATTTCCAATCTTTTGCTATGAGCAATGCTGCAATGAATATCTTGGTACGTAAGTCATTTTGTACCTATACAGTCATATCTTGTAGCATGTCACAGTTCTTATTGCCCCCAACTCCACAGTGTGTGGCCTTGTCACTCTCCATGGCCTGACTGTGTGTTCCTCCAGGGCAGGAAGAGGTCTTGCGCCCACAGTGTCTCCAGTACTCACCACAGTACTTGGCATTCTGGTGGTTCTCATGTAATATTCTTTCAGTAAATAAATGGTAAAGTAGAATTGCCAATTGATAACCAGTTTTCAAAGAATTTTTTGCATATTTAATTGAGATATAATTCATCTATCATAAAATTCACCATTTAAAGTGTACAGGTCAGTGTTTTTTAGTATAGTCACCATGTTTTGCAACTATCACCATTGTCTAATTCCACAACATTTCCACCATGACCCAAAGAAACAATTAACAGTCAATTCCCATTGCTCCCCCACCCGCCAACCACTAATCTACTTTCTGTCTCTTTGGATTTGCCTATTCTGGACATTTCATGTAAGTGGAATCATAACATGTGGCCTTTTGTGATTGCCTTCTTTCACTTAGCATAATGTTTTTAAGGTTCGTCCCTGTTGTAGCATGTATCAGTACCTCGTTCCTTTTTATGACTGAGTAATATTCCACTGTATGCAAATACCACTTTTTGTTTATCCACTCATCAGTTGATGGACATTTGGGTTTTTTTGACCATACTACATGAATAATGCTGCTATGAACATTTGTGTACAAGTTTTTGTGTGGCCATAATATTTTCATTTCTCTTGGGTATATACCTAGGGGTAGAATTGCTAGGTCATCAGATAATTTTAATATGGGAAAGGAGCCAGCACTGAAACTAGATGGTACAATTTGTCTTTTTGATCTGGGAGTTATATCTCAGGGCCAGCGTTGTGAATATTCCTCATTATTATCCAGGCTTCACACAGCAGTGCTGGCTGTTGAGAGTTATGTTTAATAGACTCTGTCCCAGTAGTCATCTGTGATTCAGAGGCAAATATTGTCAGAGCTTACACAACAGAATTTACTGAAGTCTTACTGTGTGCACTGTGCTAACTCTATGGTGATGCCAAAATACACAGAACAGAGCTCTTGCCCTAAAGTCATCATTCATTTGAAACAACCTAACTAGCCGTCTATATTGGACTGATTAAGTAAATTATGGTATAGTCATACAATGGAATACTCTAGAGCTATTTAAAAGAGGATAAGGTCAATCTTCATGTATTGACATGGACTGGTGTCTCAGGAAAAAAATAGGTTATAGATTACTATGTACAGAAAAAGCCCATTTTAATAAAAAACTTATGTTTATATATGCACAGGCGAAATCTGGAAAGATCACAGCACACTGTCAACATTATGTCTCTAGGAGGTAGGTTATGGAAGACTTCAGCTTTCAACGTTGTATGCTTTCCTTTTATAATTTTTTTTTACAGTAGGTATGTATAGCTTTTAAATTCATTTAACGTCCCCCAATTCTACTTTGGAAAAAAAGGAACTTGAGATAAGAATTATATCTGAAACACTAGATATCAGTGTTGGATATAACACTACATGTCAGCGTTTGACTAAATGCCACATAAATTTGTGGTAAATATAGTAATCTTACAAATGGTGTAAGCCCAGGGAGGAGAGAGCTTTTAGATTCTGGCCATCAGGGAAGCTTCATGCAAGAAGCGTGGCCTGGGCCTTAAAGGATGGTAAGATTTATACAGCACTTCACAGTTTATTGGGTCAAAGAAGAAACGTGTGTGGAGTCCTCACCTTGTGCCGAGTACCGTAATGACCTCTTTACCCAACTTCTCTCATTCAGTCTTCACAAGCACCATGTGGGGTCGATGCTTTGGTTACTCCCATTTTACAGACAAGAGAACCGAGGTTTAGAAAGACCAGGTAGCCTGACCAGGCTCCCATTGGTCGTAAATGGCAGAGCCAGAATTCAGAGCTCATCTGTCTGACTCCAGAGTCCAGGTCCTGTATTCCATTTTAAATGGAAGGAGACTGAGGCCTAGAGAATTCAAATAACTTGCCCGAGATCACACAGCCGGGATCAGTCTCACAGCCAAATAACCTGTCGAGTGTTACCCTGATGTGTCCTGATGTGAGTGCCAGGCTGTTGAAATCCCTGGGGCTGGTCATGGGGCACAGGGAGGTTCTAGTCACAGAGGTATGTGAAACTCTTGGTACCATGCCCTCTCTCTTGGAGATTCACATCTCATATAAACTTATTAAAGTAGCATCCAACATTTCTCAGACCTCTGACCGTCCCTTTCAAGTGGTATTTAGTAACATCCCACAGATCTGGCTATGTGAAACGCCACCCTCCCATCCTATAAGGAAGTGCGGGTGAAGGTGGGTTCCCGAACAGCTTTCTCTCTCCCTCTCCTTTAATAAATAAGAGTGCCAGCTCCAAAGTCTGGGGTTGGAAGAGTGTGAGAAAGAGAATATTCGTTGGAATTAGTGGAGTGGAATTTCCTGGATGGATTTGGGGCCACATCTCAAACCACCGGCACATTTTATTGACTCTTCCTGGAAGAGAAGACTTTCTGGAAGTCATTTTATCGACTTCTGCCCAGAAGAACTTACTGAGCGTTCTATTTGCCATCTCTTTGGGAGTCCTCTTTTCGGTAAATCTTGATCTACTGTAGATGACAGTTACCTAATTAAACCCGCCTTATACTTCTTAACCTCAAATTATTCAACCTACATGCCACCAAATTTCATATAGTGAGTACTGGAAGTTTCTGAGTGTCACCACCATTTTTTTCTGTAATATGTGGTATTACTGTTTTGTTTTTTTAATTTGTGGTAAAATATATACAACATGAAATTTAGTATCTTTTTTTTAAGAGTACAGTTTGGTAATGTTAAGTACGTTCATGTTGTTGTGTACCCAATCTCCAGAACTCTTTTAAATTCATTCCACACATTTATTGAGCACTGACAAACAAAGGTGCCTAGGACATGGGGATGATTGAGGTATACTCCCTGCTCAGTCTAAGGAGGAAGATGGATGAGAAAACCAGTGGTTACACTTCAGTGTGGCCAGAGTTGTGAGGTGCTCCTTACGGGGTTGGATCCTTGAGGGCTTCTGCGCCTCAGGATGAGACCATGTTACCACCCAGTGCTTCAGGCTCCTTCTCTCCTGGCTACTTTCTGGCTACTTGCTGATTGCTCCTCACCCCGTCACTCCCTGGAGTGGTGCCACCTCTGCTCTCCAGAGCCCTGGGGAGACGTCCTTGGGTTCTGCCTGTGTGAGAGCCAAGCTCTGTAACCGAGCCCACGTGGCCTGGGGCGGGGGCAGGGTGGGAGAAGGGCGCCGCTGCCAAAGCCAGCACTTCACCAAACCCCAAATCAACGGTCTGCCCAAATATAGTATCCTAGACCTTCCACCCGTCGTGTTTAAGCTAAATATACTGTCCTTCAGCTTGCAAGCTCAGCTTCCTCGAGGAGTGACTTCTGGGATTACTCCTAAGTGCCTTTCCCCATTTTCCTTCTAAAACATGACCATGATGACGTGGCCGAAGTCCCAGACTAGGGGCGTGTGTGAAATTAAACAGATTGGAGAGGGCTGGCTCCAGGTCGCAGTTGCTTCTGTGCATTTCCATGGAGACCTCTTGAAAGTGAGACAGTCATAGCATCTTGTAGAGTGCGTGGAGCTCCTTACGGAGAAGAAAGTTCACGATGACGAGTAACTCACAGGCTCTCCTTCCCCTGAAAGACAGAGTGTGGGTTTGAGGCTTAGTCGCCTTAACCGTCAGATGTGTACCCTGGTTCCGCGCTCCACGTTTCCCGGTTGTGTTGGGCCCGTTAACACTGCGGAGTGTGTCCAGGCTGGGAGTGCAGGCTTTGCGTTCAAATTGCCTGATTCTTTACCAGCTCCTTCACTTCTCTAGATAACTTGATTAAGTTACTTAACTGTGCCCCAGTTTTTTTGGTCAGTGAAATAATTGGTCAGAAAATAATTGTGCCTACCTCACTGAGTTTTTGGAGGGATCAAGTGAGCTAATGATGCAGGCACAGCATTTTTACAGATCCTGATGTCAAGTAAGGACTCAGTCGATGTTGGTTATTCATGAATATTAACTAATTCCATGACTGCTGCAGCTGTCATTAGGCAGCCATTTTTCTACACCTCTCATTTTCATATTATAGTTATGTAGAGTCTGTATATCCTGGTGCATCCATCCCGCAACAGGCACATCTTTTACACTCAAACATTGCTGCCTGACATGACAGGCCACCAAGACTATCATGAGATGTGCAGGCTGGTCCATTTGCTGAGGGCTTCTCCTTGGTGGGCTCTGAGCCCCGGCCCCCAGTCCATGGTTCTCCCTCCAGTGCCTCAAGCTCCAGAATCACCCCTCTCCTTTTCCCTTTCTCAGAGATTTTATGGCTTCAAGATTACTATCTCCTTTTCCCACTGGGAAGAAAACTATGAGGTTAAATTAAGTGGAGATCAGCTGCTTGAAATATTTACTGAGGTGTGACCTAATTATCATACCATTTTTTTTTTAATAATGGGGATTTTGCTTTTTACAAATTATTTTTGTTGAAGGACTTTCTTTGCTGTTTGAATACCACTTTTATAAACAGATTTCCTTAAGCTCTTCCACTTAGTACAATTAATTTAATTACTTCTCTGTTCTTATGCCTGGACACTATGGTTTTTCATGATTGTATTAACCATGCACAGACCAAATTTTTATTTTTTCCGACTCAATATTATATTCAAATATTATGAGATGTTAGCATTTTTAAAAGATAAGGTTGTTCCTAAATGTCTACCAGTAAGGGATTGGTTAGATCAATTTAAATGGTGACATAAATCGATATGCAATGTCATAGAATGATGTCCAAAACATATGGTGGTGTTTTTTTTAAAAAGCAGATTGCAGAATGCCATATTGGGATGGGCCTTTCTCTCTAATTTGGGTTTATTTTTATAAAAAATATCTATAAGGATAATCATGAAAATATAATCAGTGGTTTGCTTCGTGTGGTAGAATTTTTATTTTTTCTCTATGTATCTAGTCGTATATATATTTCAACGAAATGTTTATCATTTTGATGATCAGAAAAGGCATGTTAAAGCTGTTTTCATTTTGGGAATGGAAAGATGGAAAGTTTGGGTTAGTGACAGAACCTGTTGCTTGGGGAGCAGGAAAGGTGGCTGGAGGAAGGAGGGAGGGAAGAGGAGTTGAGGGGAAACGGGGGTGTCGGGGAAAAGAGCGGGGGGGGGGAGGTTCAGCAGAGCAGCCCGGGGTGCTGCAGAGATGAGCCTGTGACCTTGATCTTAGAGATATCATTCCCACCTACTATAAATAAAAGCTTTGCTTTTCAGAAGCCTTTTGAAGAGTGGCTCAGAGGGTGAAATGGGGGTATTTTAAACCATTCGGAGAAGCCTGTACAAAAGCATCAAGAAAAAGGCAAGTCAGTGTTGACTAGAAGTGGAAATGAAACTTCTCAGTTCCAGATATTAACTGAACAAGTCACATGAATGAAATGTGGTGAAAATCTACGCTTTTAAAAACAGCAACTGAAAATTTAAAGTTTAAACCCCAGTGCAGCAGCCCACTGCTGCCCAGTTGTGGGGCTGTGGAAGTGGGCCACCCGGGCCGCTTTGGGTGAGGCCTGTTCACATTGGTTTCCAGAGGGCCTCCCCACCCTTCAGGGGTGTAGTTAGCAAACACGGGGTGGGGGGGTGGGCAGGGCAGGACGGCAACATTCAGGGGTTCTCTGAGGTATTAGAACTGTCTGCCTTGAAGACTCTTTGCACCGACAGCCTCTGCTCAGTGCTGATAGACCAGGGCTGATGGCTCACTTTCCTGCCCAGGGTGTGTGTTTACCTGCTGTCTGGGGGAAGGCGAAGCTGTTGGTGGGTTTGCCGCATCAACAAACACACAATTGTTAAACAGATTTATGTAGGGGGAGGGCAGAGGAAGGGACAGCGCTTTAGCCCTGGGGCTTCCAGAGGCTTCCCATCTAGAAGATACACAGAAAATGCTAAATGACATAGCATTGGTGAGAAGAAAAATGACTGATTGTTAGTGAATGCCGTGATGTGTCAGGCCTCTGCTAGACTTGACCTTCTGATCCCACTGACCCCTCAACAGTCCTCTTTAACGGATTCTGTTCTCTCTACATGAACAGTCCGAACAACTCCATCACACAGGTAGTGAGGGCAGAGTGGGATTTTAACACGGGTCTCTCTGAATTCAAAACCAGGCTCTTAACTGTGTGCTCTCCCACCTCTCAACAAGGAGGTACAGGCAGCGAGTGCTTCAGGTGTGAGGGAAGGAGGCAGCGTGGGCGCTGATGCTAGGATGGGGGAGGCTGCCAGAGGAGGGAAGGCCAGATGTGGCCCTTGAAGGAAAGTCAAGGCAGAAACACAACTGGAAGGCAGAACAGAGGGCTGGTGGTCAGAGAATGGAAGAAAGCAGTTCCTAGATGCAATGCTCCAAAGAGTTCCGGGGCCAGATAGGCTCGGGAGATGCTAGGTTAAACAGGGTTTCTTTACTGCAGGACTTGTCAGAGCCTTTAATATCGTGGTAATGAGTATTGTATATCTGCACTAAACATATTTGTTGACCTTGGAGAGTATTTCATGGAATAATATTCTAGAATGTTTTTTAGGACACCCAGGGCTACACTGGGCTTTCGGGGGGAGTTGTCATCATCAAGGATGGAGACAGAAGGAGGTTCAGGAATGTCAGATTAATGAGTTAGACGTTATCCTGTAAGCAGTGGGGAGCCACGAAGGAGCTGCCTGTTGTTTATATTATGTACGGCTTGGCTGTTCTGTCTAGGATGGTGGGAGGAGACGGAGGAAGGTTGAGTCCTGAGACGGAGAATCCAGTTAGAAGCCTCTCCCACAGGCTGGTGAGAGATGAGGGTTTGAAGCCCTTTCGTAGCACCGTGAGTGGAAATAATGGATTTCATAACATCATCAAGGGAAAAGCCAACAGATGGCCATAAGGGACAGTGGGGAGTCCTTGACTGCAGCCTGGAACGTGGGCAAATTCAGAGATGTCTCCTGGGCACCGCGTTTGGAATAAAGATGCAAAGTCTGGCTTTGGCATGCCGAATGGGAGTTGATGATGTGCTGTTTAGGTAAAGATGCAGGACCGCCCCGCAGGAGGAAGAGCTGACCAGGGACGTAGGTTTGAGTGTCACAGGAGTGGAGGTGGCCCTGGTGGCAGAGATTGCCAAGGGAGCTGGAAGGGCTGAGGCTTGAACCCTGTCTTGGAAGCCGGTGGAAGAGCCTGAGGTAGCAAAGGGACTTCAGAGAACAGACTTGAAATAAAAACCCCCGAGGCCCGTCGAGGAGGGTGGGAGCAGCCTGAGGCTGCACATCTGGTCTGCGGCTGAGCTGCCTAAGAACCGGTCTCCTGCCTCCTCCCGCGCCTTTTCTGCTCTTCAGTGCTGCCGGCTTCCTCTTCTTGGGACTAAACCGACCTGTCTGGGGTTAGAGACCTGCAGGTGCTCCCGGAGGGCTGCAGGTGGCCTTCCCAGCAGGTGTGGCCACCAGTGCCCACCAGGACTTTTGACTTCTGTCTGTTCTTGTCCCCCGCTTCCTCTGCAGGCAGCAGAAGGGCCTGAGTGGCCTGGTGGTCTTGTCCTGTGGGGCTGTCTCCTTGAATCCTTGCCCTCTGGGCTTTGCTGGGAGAGCCTGAGTTCTCTCTGTAAGGCTGGAGGCCGGGGTGGCTGCCCGAGACTGTTGGCTGTCCGTGCCCCGCCCTGCGCCTGGCCTCGGTCTGGGGCGGAACGTGGCCCGGGGCCTGCTTGTCAGCACGTGGCTTGGGTTTCCGTGTTAATGTTCCCAAATTGGGACCGCAGAGGATTGAGTGTCCGCTCTGTCTGATCATGCTGAGCCTTCTTGAGCAGCCAGCTGAGGACCTTTCAAAGGGCTGTGTGCAATTGGTTTAGGACACGTTGGTGGGGTGCAAGGGGACCGAGAGGGGGACAAAGAAGTCAGTTTTTAAAAGGAAAAAAATAAATGAACATAACAGCCTTGGGCCATTTGTGTGGGGCGTGGTGCTTGGGCGCATCGAAACCCCTTTCTTCTTCCCTTCATATTTTTCCACTTCCAGAGCCCCCTTTGGCCAGTGTCTTACTGACCCCTGCAGACCCCCTCCGTGTAAATACAGCCTCTGTCTCCCGCCCCCTCACTCATTACGCATTCCTTTAATCTGACCCAGCTGCAGGTCGCCAGCTGGCAGAGACTCAGAGATTCCAAACCCCAGCTGGTGCCAGAGTGTTTACACGGGCGGGGAAGCTTGGCAGACAACTTGCCCCCGGGCTGCTCAGCTGTAGGGAAAGGTAGAAAGACAGCCCCAGATAAGTGGCCCGTTTGTTTGCAGACTTTCCCTCCTCCCTCAGTCACCCTCCCTCTCATGCCCACCCTCCCTCCAATTCCTGCTCCATGCTGAAAAAATAAAAGGGAAAAGAATCTCTTTGTGTCAGAGGAGGGACTGAGTAGGGACTCCCTGGCTCATCCCTTCCACCCTAGTAACCCTTTCTGTGGTTCTCTGGGCGCATGCAGGCAAAGAGGCTTCCTGGCTGCAGCAGATCAGATGTTATTTACAAGGCACTATTTGTCAGTATAAAGTCAGTCCCCATTCACAGTGGACGTGAGTTTCCAAAATCAATGCTAAAAGCTATGTGGTTGAATGTTCATGAAGCCAGGTCTGGGAGTTGTTACTGCAGCCTGAGGTCAGTGTGTCCTCAAGGGCCTGCGTCCCCCTCTTCCTTCCTCAGTAAAGGGCCCTGAAACACGCAGACAGGTGGTCGCTGATCGGCACGGGGGTTTTTCTTGATCGGAGTTTGTGAGAAGCTGGCCCCAGGCATCCTGCACCAAGAGAGCTGTTTCTGCTGGCTGTCAGCATTTCTGGTCATCAGAACTTCGCTGGCCCTTAGAGAGTGACTGTTTGTCCGCCTCCCACTGGTTTCCTGAGGAATATTCCCGGCACATACGGATGGGAGAGAATTTTGCTGATTTGAAGTGCACCGGTTGTATTGATGAGGTTAATTATTATCCTGTGGTGTTAGAAGTAAGCCTTTTATTGAGGAGTGTAACTGCATCGTTCAGGGTCCCACAGGAAACAGATGGGGTAATTAAGGACAGATTCTGGAAGGCCCTATTAACAAGGGTGTGGACAGGATCAGGGGAAACAGATATGGGATGGTAAAGCACCCAGGGCTTGTGAAAGTGAGGAGATAGCCCTAAGCTTGAGGAGACGGGGATGGCGTGGGTACAGAACCTCTTAAGATGTAAGGGGGAGAGAGAGAGGACGAGGGAGAGGTAATGCCAGCGAGCTGTGGCTGAAAGAGAGGGGCCGGACCTCCGGAGAAGATCGTGTCACTGCCCCATCTGCCCAGCAGGGAGGGAGGCAGGTAACGAACACCCTCCTCATGCCCTCTAATCTCCTGCAGATTCAGCTGAAGCCGGAGATCCAGGAAGCACACTGATGCACTCCAGGAAGGTCATCCGCTCTCTGCTCTGGGACGCAGGGCAGGGTGGAGGATGGACCTGGAGGGGCAGGGGAGAATTATCCAGCCCAGCAGCACTTACAGATTTGGTCCTGTCTCCTATTTGAATCCTGCCTCATTTACTCCCTCAGGCGATCGGAAAGGGTGGCAGAGCAGGACTGATGCTCCTGAAATGCTGCAAACTCGGACATCAGGCTTTTTGGACAGATGTTTCCCGATTGCAATAAGCCGAATAGTGTAACGTCTACTTTATGCTACTTATGGCCCTGATCTCTGGTGAGACCAAGATCGCCTTTGCTTCTTAGAACTGGCAGCACATTAGATGCCTCCGCCTCCATCTTTTGCGGCTAGTTCAGATAATGGTCCGGTACCACTTAAACCCATTTCCTTCTCTTACCCCAGTGCTTTGCACACTCGGCCCTCAGGGACCAACAGGAGTTTCCAGTGTAGCATAAATGGGATTCTAATCACCGTGTCCAGTTACCACTAGTCTTTGGATATCTGCATCCAACAGGAAATTACTTCCTTGACAGTTTCACATGGAGGAGCTCAGACTCACTTGTCCATTAGGGAACTGATAACATTTAGTTGGTAAATTATGATATATGGGACAATTTTTAGAGTTTTGTGGCTAGAAATAAAGAGGTCAAATTTTTATATTACGATGTTGCCTCCCTTACTCTGAGGGAAGCAGTGTTTCTTTATCTTGGCTTGGATCATTTGGGGAAGAAACATTTTGAAATGCACTCCATGCTGGAATAGATAACATCCCCACTGATGAACTTGGTAGGCGAAGACAGTTGACTTTGGGGCCCAGTAGCCTTTAGAATGAAAGAATGAATGAATGAATGAAAGCTTCAAGGGGTCTGAGGGCCCGATTTCCTTTACTCTTCTCATTTTGGACTAGCTAGTGTGAAACACATGGGGACAGCTGAGATCTAAAGTTGGCCTGCACAGTGCGTGGTCCCGCAAAGCCCCTGTGACCACATGAATCTAAGCCGCGCCATCTTGCGGCCTCCTCTTGTACTTTCTCAGCACCGTAATGACCCTGTTCTAACCCTCGCCCCTCTCCTCTACTTATCTACTCTCTGTACATCTTTCTGGCTCAGCTCACCCTCTCCCAGAAGTCTTCCTGGAGGAGATCCATAAATCTCCAAACCCAGAGCACTTACTGACATTTATTAAGTCCCTCCTTTGTGCCAAGGATCCTTGGGGTGCAGAGATGAGTAAAGCCGTGGTCTCTACCTTGAGAAAGGGAAAGAGCCTCTACCTCTCCTTTGCCTGATTGTGTCCCGATTCATGACATCTTGTTGTCTTAAAACTAACTCTTCCCGCATCAAAGTCTCGCTTTGATTGTTAGTTTCAGGCACACTGCTCCGGTAGCATGGTGGTTAATAAGAGTCCAGACCTCACAGTCCCGTGGATCTTGAGTTCCAATCCCACTTCCAGAGCTTCTCAGCTGTGTGCCTTTGGGCAAGTGTCTTAAGCCTTCTGCGCCTCACCTGTTCTGTGTAATGGGGCCTCTGGGAGGATTAGACGAGTTAATTTCTGTAAATGTTTAGAGCGGTTCCTGGCACGTGGTAGGAGCTCAGAAATAGTAGGAGCAGTAGTTCCTTCTAGAGTTGGAGGGTAAATGAGGTAACCTCTGGTATTCAGCCTTTAATGAGATCGCACACCATAGTTGTCGGTGTTCCTTTCGGGCTTGTTGAGGGTTACATGAGGTGGTCGTATAAAGTCCCCCAGCCTTGCCCATCTTGTGGTGAGTGTTCAGTAAAGGGCAGTCAGTGTTATCACTTCTGAAATAAGGGAATTGGACTAGATTGATCGCCCAGCTCCCGATGCTGGTCTCTGAGCCTTCGAGGGAAGGAGGTTGGTCTTACAATGTGTTTGTGCCTCCTGTAGCATTGTGCCTTGCCCAGAGCATGCACTCAATATTTTGTGGTTGAAGGATTGATTTTATATATTTTTAATTCTGTTTTTCTAGAGACTGTGCTAAACAAAGACATGTTTCTGGGGTGTGAGAGTGTCTTACCAGCTTGTTCGCTCACACGCTTCTAATGCTTTCCTTGACACATCAGTTTGGAAAACCCAATGTGGCCATTGTAAGATCCAGGAGAAGGCCCTGGAATCACCCCGGGGGCTGTGGTGCCGTCACCACAGGCTTCAGAGCATGGAGCCTGGCCCACAGACAGTCGCTTCTCTGCATGCCTGCAGGTTCTGAGTCTGAAGCCCACCAGTTCGGCCGGAGACAGTGAAGGCTGACAGACTGTTGGGAAGCTGGAGGCCTCTCGATGGCCCTCTGGCCGGTGCCCCAACAATTCCCCGCCTCGGAACGCACAGAACAGCCATCCTCTTGCACGTCCATCCCGGTGGCCCTGCCTCTCCCTCTTGGGAAATGAATGGAGGAAAAGTCTTGCTGAGAGGGGCAGTGTGGCACTGGGTCAAGAGAACTGACTAAGTTGACAGCAGCAGCATTCCCTGGTCCTGTTGTGAGTATGATGGAGGTGTGCATTTTGGTTTTACCTTTCTCCCAAGTCTTCCATATTCCTCTTCATCTTCCTGTTTCCTCCTCTGAATCACATCAGTGCCGGGGGTTTTGACTGAGCATCTTCTCTATATCTAGTGTTTGTATCTAGACAAGTGTCAGAACTTCAGAGGGAGCAGAGATCTTGGGGACTTGGAGAGGCGGTGGGGTCTGATGGGGAGCTGCCCAGGGCTAGTGCTCCCCCTTGGGCCTCCTCTCCTGTGCTCCTAGATCTCATTTCCTGAAGAAATACCCCTTGGGTTGATGTATTCCCCTCCAGTTCCCCCTGACTTCTCTGCATATCCAACCACTTTTCTCCTGGTGGTCTCTCTCCTCACCACATGTTGGTTTAGGCTTCTCTATCCCTCCCTGACCTCCCACCCCCTCTCTCCCGGCCCCAACAAGCAGTCCAGACGTCGGTCTCCACTCTCCCGCTTTGCATGCATCCGTGTACATCAGCTTCTGCCCCTCCTTTCCTCCAGCCTTTACTCAGCAAGGGCCCCAGTGACCTTGTGGTCCCCAAATCTGAGGGACTCTTCATGCTTTCATTCATTCCACAAACATTTAGTGAGGCTCCACTGTGTGCTGAGCACTGTTCCAGCCACTTGGGACCCCTCAGAGGAAAAATCAAGACAGCTGTCCCCGTGCAGCTCGCACCTCGGCCCCCCTGCCTGGCCCTCCCTGGAAGCCCACCCGGCTTGCACTGACTCCTCCTAGTGCCCTCCTCCCTCGGCTGCCGGGCCCCCCTTGGTTTCCTCTGGCCTCTGACTGGTCCTTCTCAGTCTCCTTCTCCCCCCCCCCCACCCCAGCCCTGGACTGCTGCTGTTTTCTCTCAGTTGATGGTACCACCATCCACAATTCTCTCTGAATAGCCGTCGTAACTCCTAGCACATTTTGTTACGTTATATGTTTGTGCATCTGTTTCCTGAACAAGACCCGACGCCACTCTTGACCACCCCCTCACCTTAATTTATCGTGCCTCGAGTCTTCTGAATATCGCCCCATGCTGTCCTGCGTCTGTCGCCGTTACCTTCCAGGCCTGCGCTAGCCCTTCTTGCTGCAGGCTCCTTCCTAACTGGTCTCTGTGCTGCCCGCTTCCCTCCTCTTCCCCAGCCCATCCTCTACACTGTGAGCAGAATGAGCTCCCTGCCATGGACGCCTCATCGTGTTAGCCCCTGTTCACTCATAAGTGGCCTCCTCCCACATGTGGGCGAGTCCACTGTTGATACCTGCCAGGAAGGGCCCTTTGTGGATCTGGTTCCTGCTGGTCTTCCAGCCCCGTCACCTTCCGCACACACACACACACACACACACACACACCAGTCATTTTCCCCAGAAGTCACCTTTCTCCTGCTTCTCTGTCTAGTGCACACAGCCCCCATCCCGTCTTCTTTTAGCCTGTCCATCCCTTCAGGATACAGACTCACTGATGATGTTCTTGTGGGAGGGGGGCTCAGTCCCTGTCTCAGTCGGGGGGCCCCCTCTGGCCCCCTGAATTGCTTGTGTGTACCCTCTAACAGTGATGATTTTGTTGTGTCG
Organism: Tapirus indicus; assembly: GCA_031878705.1. Taxonomy (NCBI): domain Eukaryota; kingdom Metazoa; phylum Chordata; class Mammalia; order Perissodactyla; family Tapiridae; genus Tapirus; species Tapirus indicus. The sequence goes on along the minus strand of CM062931.1, from coordinate 48,145,665 downwards.
TAAATGAGCCTTTGTATGCTGATTTGTCTGGGCTTCAAATTTGGGTGGTGCCTTTCCTACCTGGGATGGTGTTAGGGGTGGGGGTAGGGGGCATTCCCGTGTCTGGGAGTTGAGGGGGCAAAGCTTGGAAGGGTGAGGTGGGGTACCTCTGGAGTCTGGGATGCCAGGCCAGGGTCCTGATTTTCTCTGAGGCACTGGGGAGTCATGGAGGACTGTGGAACAGGGCCTGGGTATTTTAGGAGGATGGATGTGCCATCTTTCCCAGTGCAGTCAGGGGAGATGGCAGAGACAGCACTCAAGGATAGTTTTTTAATCTGCCCTCTGTGGGCCAGGGCCTTGGTCCCTGCCTCAGGGTGCGTGGCCAGTCGGGGGACAGCAGGGGCTGCAGAGTGATGGGAACCGAACCTCACTCCCTGCCCCCACCTCCAGGGCCTTGGCAGGGGAGCGGCTTTCCTCTTCCCTCCTGCTTTGTGTGTGTCTGTGTGTATCTGTGTCTTCCCCTCCTTCAGCTCTCACTGTGTGGTTGTCTCACATAAAGACTATCTGTGCTTCTTGGCCAAAGCTTAAGGTCACTGGTGTCCCGGGCAGTTCCTGTTCCTCCTTGAAATAGAGTTGCCCAGCAGGCCCGAGTAGGGGACACCTGGCCTCTGGCCCTCGCTCTGAGGCCTGGATTTATCAACAGGTGAGGTGTTGCACCTCGAGCCTCGGATGCGGGTCCCTGCAGCCTCCTGTCGACCTCCAAGTGTGGGCTGAGCTCAGACTGGAGTCCAGCCTCTCCTACTGAGGTTTGCTTTCTTCCTGGGCTGCCTTTTCCCTGTGCGGGGTCGCAGCCAGCCTCCCGGGGTGCCGAGGGGCTGTGATGGAGACTGGCCTCGCCGGGCTGAGAAAAAGCTCCACCGAGTTTTAGATGTTATTTAAAACACCACTTTCAATTAGTAAAATGAGATTCTGTAGTAATGTATATAGCTATATCTAAATGTGTGTGTGTGTGTGTGTGTGAGAGAGAGAGAGAGAGAGAGAAAGGGGGAGAGAGAAATATCTTGGAATATAACTTTTAACCTAAATATCAGCATTTGCCTAGACTTTGTTTATTCAGTTTAGGGGTGAGGAGGGACTGGTTTGTGGCAAAGCGTGGGTAGTGTTTACCTCAGGCTGTGCCTTTGGGGTTAGATTTGTCTTTTCTGTTTGTCTGTAGCACATTTTTCTGGGAAATCTTGCCTTTTATGTTGTTATTTTCCTTCTCCACTTAGAAGAGGATTCAGCATATCCCTTTGTGAATATTATTTGCTGAGGAACAGGGGTATTTGAGTGCTGGATGTTTTTCATTAACCTTCTTGGCCTTGATTTAATTCATCTGAATCAAATCCTCATCATCAAGTTCTACTTATCAGATGTCCTCGTGCAGGTGGTCCCTGGCAGGTCTTTGTGGACTCATGCACAGTGGGCTGGATGCCAGCCCAGAAGGGGGTTCCAAAGCATGTCCCACAGGAGCAGGATGCATTGTTGTAGCACAGAGAGTGGTAGGAACTAAGGTGATTCAGAATCAAGATGCAAGAGCAGAGCTCTCGGCCTGGCCTCTGCTTCTTGCTGAGTGTGGGAGAGGAAGGCTCTTACTGGTACCAGAGTGGTACCGCAGTGGCCCCTTCGCTGGGACCCGGCCCTTAATCTCTTTCATGCCTCAATGGACTAGGAGTCTGCTGAAACTGGAACATCAGAGATCACACACCTAAAATTCGTACAGAATGGCTTATTTTAAACTCATTTATTTGTCTTCCAGCCCTGGTTCACCCAGTTTAGATATGGGCAGAGGTGGACACCCTGGGTTAGGGCCTCTTTCTATGTGCCCTGACACAGATTCCTAGAGGAACCTGAAGGCTCACTGTGCAAATCAGCTGGTAGTCCCGCTGACAGGCCTGGTTTATGGCCCCTGGAGACGGCTCCACTTTGCTCCATCCCTGTGAACTCGCAGTTCATTCTTCTAGCAAGCTCTAATCCACATGCCTGGCTCTTCAGTCAAAATGTGGGAATTGACATGCTGATGTCTGAGTAGGAAACTTTCCAGGTGGTAGAGAATAATCAAAAATGGTTGCAGTAGATTGCTGTCTGCCTGTATTTTCCTTCCCTAAGAGTAAACAAGCAAATGAAGGCAATGCACCTGGGCCTTGCCTGGTCCAGCTACCCTGGGTCTTGGTAGCCCCTGAGTGATCCTTTCATTTCCCCCAATACCAGGAAATGCCAGAAGTTCCTTGGGGATGATTCTCCTTGGCATCCAGTCTTGACGATTGCCAGTGATGAGTGATGGGCCGTCGCAGGCACATCTGTGACGATTAGAATTACCCCCTCTCTTTATGCTTCCTGCCTCGCGGAGCTAAAGCTTGTTTAAAAACTGTGGCTAAGACCACACTGTGATGTGTTGGTGCAGTGGTTCCTTTTCTGCAATCAAGTCTAAAATGTTACCTAATCTTAACTCTCAAAAATCACTCGAAACCTAAAATTCTATACTCCAAAATCCTTTCTTTTTTTCTGTTTTGATTTTTAATTTACTTTTAAGATGATATTGCATCTGAACTGGTGGCTTTTGGCCAAAATTAAAAATATTTTGTCCTGACCAACGTGTGTTTTTTAGGAATATCCACACTGCAACCAATAATCTGAACTCTGCCCATGCGGTGCAAGAGAAATACATTTTAAGAACATTGATATTCTAAAAAATTATTTTGTGTGAGTACCTCTTTATCTTTAATAAATTTTTAGCTTCCATGAGGAATGGTTTCTGAGAAGGCTGTGGTTTATGGGTTTATGAATAGACTCCAAATAAGGTGAAAGCTCCTGGGAGTAGGTGAAGAAGAGTGAAGTATATAATCAAGTAAGAGTGTTAGAGATATTGATCAGGGCTCTTTTTTGAGGAGGAAGATGGGGGTATATATATTAAGGCCTTCAGAGAAGAAAGATATTTATTGCATGCAAATGCATATATTTTATCCAAGGCTATCTGTAGGGCACATAGTAGGTCAAGTTCAATCTATGCAAGCATAGGTTGTATCAATGTGCAGTCTTCTTAAAGTTATAATGAAGTGGAGGATATAAAGGAAGTGGGGAAGCACTGTCCCTAGGTCACTTCCTGCTTTTCAGTACTTCACTGACTTCCCAAATTGGGGTTGGATAGCATGGCAAGTTCAATCTTTATATGTATCTTTTTTTAAAAGTCCAATTTCAAAGATTTTTAAAACTCTCTGAGTGACCCTTTCTAAATTCCTCTTTATCCCAATATAAAGTTTAGGCTTTGGGACTGATGAATAGAATAAAACAAGTAATATAATTTTGTCATGGCAGTTCTGATTATGTGTTTTTCTCGTAAATATACATTGTCATTTTCAATCCAATATAAACTGCATTCATGACTGTTAATGGTGAATGTCTTTAGCATGTGAACACGGCTCGTAGAGAATCTGTTGTGTGTGTGTATGTGTGTTTAGCTTTGCTTCATTCTTATATCAAAGGAGTTTTTCAAGTGAGAAAACCAGCATCTCGGGGCGTTGCTAAAAGCCACACAGGAAGGCTCTGTCAGGACTCTGCCCCCTGGTTTCAAGCGCTCGGGCCTCCCAGCCAGACTCTGGTCATCCAAAACGGAGAATTTCAGAAAGCAAGAGTGAAAAGCATCTTTGTTTCAGTTGTATCTGCCTTTTATTGAGTGATAGAGGGGCTGCAAATCCGCAAACATTGAGTCCCAGCCGTGAAAACACGCATGCAGGTGATGAGCCCGACTCCCCAGCTTCTCCTGGAGCAAGAGCTTTGGGGAGCAAACGCTCCAGGCAAGAAGGGCTAAGAGGCTCTTTTATTAAAAAAAGACTGTGCCCCACCAATTGGGCGTGACTTTCACATTTTCCTCTCTGACTGAAATTTTCCCATTTACTGCCTTAGCAGAAAGATGCTACATCAATTTTGGGAAAGTCTAAGTGGAGACCATTTGGCTTCCCAAGAACAGGCTGAGCTGGGGGAGGGATGTTCCTCTTGGTTCCACCTGTGCTTCTGAGGAAGAAGGTAGCGACGTCCTCAGTGTCCGTCACAGGGGTCACGGTTCAGCCACGTGCTCCGCTTGTTTCAGCCCTGGGGTAGGACTGGTGGTGTCCATGGGACAGAGCGGTTTGGAACAGAGCCCTCATCCTCCCTCCTGTCCTCAGTGGCCAGTCGACGAACACAGCCCCTTCCAGTGCCAGCACGTGGATGTGTCTGCCCGGAAATAAACACAATAAACCAAACCCAAGGATTGAATACGTACTACCTAAAAGAAAGCGATGAGCCTTCCTCCATCACAGCTCTTCTCTTTTATCTTCGGTGACCAGATATCAACTTGCAGTGAAAATAGAACAGATTAGGGCATTTGAAGCCTGGGTATGCCCAGCATCCGTGGGTGGCAGGATGGTGGGTTAACTCAAGAGGCCTTCCTTTCTTGCTCTGTCAGACATAGATGATACCCGGATCTCGTCTTCACGAGGTAGAGAAGCAGTAATATATTTTAAACTTTTGAGAAGACCTCTCAGCAGGTTGTCAGTGTAAGGCTGTGTTTTTGACATTGACACGTAAATGGAATCAGGAAATGATAGCTTTTTGGAGCTGACGCTGGAGAGGACCTTTAAGGATATCCCTTCTGACCACCTCAGTTGGCCTTATCCTTTCCGTGTTCGTCTGGAAAGTGATATCATTAGTGTCTACCTTGCAGCATCATTGTGAGAATTACATGAGGTCATTTATCTAAGGCCCTCAGACCTATGCCTGGCTCTGAGAAAGCACTTGATAGCCTTAACTGCCATTAAGTTGTTATGAATGGATGAAAACCTGGGGTCCAGAGAGGTAAAATACCTTGCCTGCATTCACCCAGCTGCTCCAAAGCAGAACTGGGTCTGGAATCCCAGCACACTACGCCTTGCTGGAAGCAGCTATTTCACCAGCATCCTTGGTCTAGTTGCAACCAAGAGCTCAAATTCATGTGGCCTAATAGAACACGGCATGTGGAACAGTTTTGGTTTTGTTATGGCTACACGAGCACGCTCAATGTCACTGCCTTTGTGCTTGGTGCTCTGTTGTAGTTAAAGGTTCAATGAAGCTTTCTGTGTGTGCGTGAGAGAGAGAGAGAGATGGGGCCCCCTCTATGTAATTGAGTGTTCTCCCTCTGCATTAGTTTATTAGCACGTTGTCACTTTTAACCCTTCACCCACTGAGCTTGGCATTTAAAATGCTATTAAGCCCAATAATGTTTCCTATAAACAGCCTGAGAGGGATGGGACATAATTGGGATGACATTTTTAATAGGCTCCTGTTTCTCAGCCCTCTGTGCTACATGAACCAAACTAGCCCATGCAGAGAGGAGCTTGTAGTTGTTTTGTCCCTGGCCTGAGGTTGGGAGAGGGCTATGGAGGGAAGTTTGGGGGCCAAAGGACCTTTTAAAAGCACAGAGAGTGGTTTTTATGCTGGAGAAGTAGAGTTGCTTTTTTTAGTAGTCTCTTTGTTTTTTTAATTAATGGACATGATGAATCCAGGAGCTGATGTCCCTTCCTCCTTCAGATGGCTTCAAGAAAGCTCAGAGCCAAATTTCCAGCCACCTTTGGAGTGAGGCTCCAATGGTGAAAGACTACCAACGAGTAGGACTTCATGGAACGTAGTTTTGTGGATCAGCCTCGTTCCTTGCTTCATCTCTTTGCCTTCAATATATTTTTCTTGGTCCTCTCCTGCTCCCATTTCATGTTGCATTCCATTTTATGTGCTGTATTATGTGTATCCCAGATGTGTTTTTGGAACAAATTTTTGAAAAAACAAGTTGGAACCCAGTATTTTTGCCTTAATCAGAGTCCTAGATCCAACTCTCTCAGAATTGTGTTCAGAAAACATTTGTTAAGCATTCATCTGTGGTTGCTAAATTTTACAGCTGCTTGCAGTATTAGTTCATCAAATAGGTATTTATGAGGTTGGGTTGAAGATGATCAAGGCAAGTAAGATCCCCACTTTCCTAGAACTTACGTTCCAGCAAAGAGAGAGTTTAAAAACAAAGATAAACCCCATAAAGCTGTACACTTACAATGAGTGGATTTTATGGTGTGTAAATTACACGTCAAGAAAGGTGTTAAAAATGAAGAAATCTTGGCCCTGATGGAGCTGGCATTCGGGTTTGCCCCAATGCAGTTGATCCTCGTTCTTCGCGGATTGCATATTTGCCGGTGCTCCTACTTGCTGAAATGTATTTGTAACCTCAGAATCAGTGCTCACGGCGACGTGGCAGTCACTTGTGGACGTGCAGAGAGCAGTGAAAAATCTGAGTGTCCGGTGAGCATGTTCCCAGCTGAGGCTGAACAGGACGACACTCTGCCTTCTCGTTTCAACTCCCTTGCTGCAGGCAAGCGTCCTTTTTATAGTCCGTGTAGTGCCACACTTTTTGCATGTTTATGCTTTTTGTTGGTGATTTTGCTGTTTCAAATGGCCCTCCAGCCTGGTGCTGAAGTGCTGTCAGGTGTTCCTAAGCACAAGGAGGCTGTGACGTGTCTTCCCAAGAAGACACGTGTGTGAGATGAGCTTCCTTCAGCATGAGTGCCAGTACTGCTGGCCACGAGTTCAGTGTTCGTGCTTCGACAACAGACATCAGCTACAGCGTCTTTAAACAAAAACACACTTAAAGCAAGGTTACATATTGATCAGTAGATGGAAATGTTGTGACCAGAGACTTGTAGGAACCTAACGCTGTATTTCTCCTGGGAGCAGTGGTTCTGTATCCACTAATTCAGTGTTTGCAGTGACTTCCTAGGCCGGAACCACCGTGAATGATGAGAATTGACTGAATATGCAGGAGTAGGGCAAGAATACATGTAGAGCCCATAGACCGAAAGTCTGTCTTCCTTAAAAAAAAAAGGTGGGATTATTCTTTCAGTAGAGAGAATAGCGGACTCCATATGTTTATGTACACTCCCACAGAGAGCCTGTTTTATTTGGCTGAGCTTTTCAGTGTTAAACATTAGGGGTAACCCTGGGGGAAGTATTAATGAAAAGCACCAGTATGCATAAGGAAGGTTTTACTATATAACCACTCGTTCATATGTGGGCATTAGTAAACAAAAGGTTGACCTCCACATTTTACACGTAACTGTACTTTGAATACTTTCATGTACATTGAATAGATTTGTACCTTGGTTTATGGGATATGCAGCAGCCATTGATTTACAGAGCTAAAAAAGTGATTTAAATATTATTTAATAAGTTGTAGCTCTTTTAAAATTTTTTCATTCTTTAATCCCTTGTGTCAGTAAACACAGTCCAAGTTATAATGCCAAAATTAAGTCAATTCTAAATGGATAAACACCTAGGAAAAGCTCTCAGAGAATTGACACCAAACACACAGGGGAGACGTGAATATGGTCTGGAGAAACGGAAAAGAGCAAAGAACATAGAGTGAATATTAGATTTTTCTTACATATTGCTGGGTTGGTTCAGTGTTTTAAAGTGTATGTATTTCTCTTGAAGTTAAAATAAAAATTCACTTAAAAAATAAATTCTGTGAAGGACACAGAGAAGGTTCCGAGACAGACTGGCCAGAGGGGCCTGCTTTGAGAGCATGATGAGGGACCGTCTTGGCACGAGTGGCTCTCAGACTTGGCTGCGTGTTGGAATGCTCTGGGGAGCTTGATGACATGCTGATGCCCCCAAGGGTCGGGTTAATTGGCTGGGGGTGGCCCAGGCGCAGAGATTTTAAAAGCTCCCCCAGGGATTCGAATGTGCAGCCAGGGTTGAACATCAGTGCTCTATACGTTGAATAATAATATATCTTAGAAATGGACTCTGACCAACATAGGGAGGCTCTCTGGGGGTTGCCACAGTTGATGGGGCTCTGGGGCACTTCAGGGGCAGGGCTGTGGGGACCACAGTAGAACATTTGGGCAGGTACACAGGGCTGACCAGCACCTTCTCCATTCCCGCCTGAGATTCAGAGCCCAGAAGACATGTCTGACTGGCTGGCCTCTGTCCTGGGGAGTGGGTCTGACCCCTTCATCCTTCCAGAAGGAAGGTGGTCACCAGAGCGACGCCCCCACACCCTCTGTTCCCACAGCCAGGGGGAGGTGTTTCCTCAGGAAACTCTGGTGCTGTTAGGCAAGGGGGAATGGATGCTGGTGGGCCAAAACCCCACGCAGGTCCACCCTGTCCCACGGGTTCCACTCGGCCACACAGGGGTCCACCCCACCCCACGGAGGTCCACCCGGCCGCACAGAGGTCCCCTCGGCCTCATGGCCTTAAAGGACGAGCGTGTTTCCTGAATGGAACTGAGTGAGCGATTTGTGCTAAGAGCACATACAGTGTTTGGTAAATGTTTTCTTCTTGCCTGCCCGCCTGCCCTTCTCCTCTCTCCTTCCTCGCTCCCATTTCCTCTGGCTTCCTCTGATCTTCACTCAGAGGGACTTCGCCTGAGAAGACAAGGTGTACCCTCAAAGGAGTCATGGCAGACAATATAGAGAGTTAGGTGGTTGAGTCAAGGATGACCACTTTCGTTGCAGAGCTGGCAGGGGTTGGGTTCAGGTGGTTTAGCAGCTGAACAAGTCTCAAGGCTGTGGGTGACAGAGGTGACAGCTGGAGTGACAGCACTGGGGCTGCTCCCACTAAAGACAAATACAGTTTGTATTTGGGAACAAATATGGTTGAGTGAAGCGAGCCAGCGCAGAGTCAGCTTTTGACTTGCATCTTCTCCAGTGAGCGATCACTGAGCGCTTACTGTATGCCCCTGGGTTAGTGACTTGAGCAGGGTCTGAGGGTAGATGAGGCAGCACAGTCCCTGCCCCCAAGGAGTGACACTGAGGAGAACCATATGGAAATGATGACACAGTGGGGTGAGCACGCTGAGCTGGGAACAGGCTTTGTGGAGGGGGTTACCGTTGAGCTGGGTTATGAAGATGAGTGAGGTTCTGATCAATGAAGCTTTTTCTTTTCTTTGTAGGGGAAGGTATGGAAGTAGGGTACAAAATGGGATGGGCTAAAACCCCCAAAAAGAAGTGGTGAGTGGCACATTTTGGCTGAAACAAAGTACATCTGTTCTAGGAAAGAAAGCCGTGTACTACATGACGATGTTTTGGTTAACGAAGAACTGCGTATACAACGGTGGTCCCATAAGATTAGTAGCAAACAGCATAGGTGTGCAGTAGGCTGTACCAGCCACGTTTGTGTAAGTCACTCTATGATGTTTGTGCAGCGATGAAATCACCTAACGATGCATTTCTCGGAACGTGTCCCCGTCATTAAGTGATGCATGACTGTACAGGTGATTGGACTGGAAGGGAGGTCAGGAAGACAGAAAAAGTTCTTGAGGAGCAAAGAATAAGGTTTTGGGGTGGGGAGAGGGGAGACCTGTGTATTCAGATAGGCGTTGTGTTTCCAGAGCACCTGCTCATGCCTAGTCTCATTGGACTTTGTCCCTGCTGGCCTGACAGGACCTGTCTAAGGCAGTGGCACCGAGACAGAGAAGGCTCATGCATCACTATGTACAAAGAGCAAATGACCCCCCACTGCAGAGAAACGGGGCTTGTTGATGGGGAGAGTTTTGCTCTGTAATGGGGAGGGTGGTCTCTCTAGGCTACGCCGAGTACAGTGACCTCCCTCGGGGCACGTCGGGAGTGAAGCAGGGAGTCTATACTGCGTCATTCACTCATTTCCATGCTGCCTTTTATTTTTTTGCTGAGGAAGATTAGCCCTGAGCTAACATCCATGCCCATCTTCCTCTATTTTGTATGCGGGCTGCCTCCACAGCATGGCTTGATGGGTGGTGCATAGGCCCGCGCCTGGGATCCCAACTTGTGAACCCTGGGCCGCCGAAGCGGAGTGCGTAAACTTAACCACTACACCACCAGGCTGGCCCCTCTGCGCTGCTTTTGCCATGCCCAGAGTGTTTCCCCTCATACCCACGATGTGTCCTTCAAACCTTTTTGTGTAGAGGAGAACCGGTAACTATTGAGGAGGTGTCTCCAGCGGCCTCCTCCTCACCTGGCCTCCACACATGCTCCAGAACAGTGTGGGTGGTGGTTCTCCGCCCCAGCTGCACATCAGAAACATCTGGGGAGCGTCAGACACTACCAACAGCTGGGCCAGTGCCACCCAGACCAGCTGGGGTCCTACAAATGTCCCTGACTTTAGGGACAAGGAAGTGGAGGCTCAAGGGGTAAGAGGACTTGCCCGTGGTCACATGGCAGCAAATGGCAGAGGCGGTACGTGAACCCAGGCAGTCGATTCTTGAGTCCGAGCTTTGGGTCCCCACATTTGGAATCTCTCCCCTGCAGGCTGAACTGCTAGAGTACTGATTTGGCCATTAATAACCAGGTGACAACCGCAGGTTTTTCACATCAAAACTAAGATTTTAAAAACAGCTTTCGAAATAAACAAACCAGCAGTGTGGGGAGTTATGTCTTGCCCTGTGCCCCGCAGGAGGGTAGTTGTGAAATTAGCAGCTGGAATTCTCGGTTTCTGAAGCTCGGGTTTAGACTTCGGGGCTGCTGTCCAGTGTGCGGTTAACCAACTGCTGGGGAAACCCAGTTCTGAACCTTCTTGAAGGCTGTGACCTCATTTTCTATTAGTTTCCATCCTCCACAATGCTGGGTATGTAGAACTAACTTAATAAATACTTGAATGAGTGAGTGGATGGATGAATGAGTGAATGAATGAATGCATGGCAGATGGATTTGTGCCCTTAGCCTGTGAACTCCCAGCCGGCCAAGCACAGCTTGTTGCATTCCACCTACAGTGAGCACAAGTCTAGATTCCATCCAGGGCCCTGGATTCCTTTGTTTTTAGTGTGGGTATTGGGAGGATGTCACTAAAGAAAAACAGAACAAACCGGGTGCTCACTCTGTGTTAGGTGGAACCGTTCACTGGAGAGGCCTTGAGTCTGAGATGTAAAGGGGGCCCTGGGGGCTATTCCACTTGTTTCTTTTGATGTGACCAAGAAGCTAAATTGGAACTTTTTTCCTTTATTTCACAGGTCACCGCCAAGACTGCCTTCCTATTTATTTTACCTCAGTATAACGTTAGCGTGCCTACAGCAGGTAAGAGAAACGCTGGCTCTGTCTTTCCCTGGCACTGTTAGCTGGGAAGGACTTGGAAACCTCCTCTTCCTGTGTATTTGTGCTACCTTTTTAGATATTTGAACTCGGCGTCCAGCATCTACCACTGTTAGCATACAGTGCAGGCCACGCCCCGCCCTCGGCCCCAGGTTCCGAAGCCTTGGGGTCCTCAGGCCCCACTGCCAGGAACCAGGCATTGCACCACTTTCCCGGTTGCAAAGCGCTGGATGCCCTCTTGATGGATAAAGTTGGAGTTTGTGTTAGCCGATCCTGGTCCTGTCCTTCATTCTGTGGTAGAGTGGTCAGTTGTCTGCACTTCAGGGTGAGATTCAGTTCTCTGCCTGGCTCCACCAGTGACTCGCTGAAGGACTTTGGGGGCAAGTCTCTTAACCCATGGCCAATGGAGGATGTAGCCTCGAATCTTTTCTGGGCTCGCCTGCCCTCTGCAGTCCCTGTAGCCAGACTCTGGAGAAGCCAACTCAGTTCTTCATCTGAGAATCAACTGAGGGACGCTGGCAAGAGAGGAAGAAAACTCCTTGCTCAGGGAAGAACAGTCAGGACAGGCCATGGCCAGCGCCAGTGTCAGGAAACAAGGCAAACGCTGCTCATTCTGAGGTGTGCTCCAGGCCTGGGGGCACGACGGATTGTCTTGCTCAATGCCGTGTGGTCCAAGGTCAAATTCAGCCTCCTCCACTCCTGTCCCTTGAAAATCTTAATAACTAAGACACTTCTAGACCAGCTGTACTTATGATTTACTGATTTAATACTTTTTAGTTTTTTAAAAAATTGTGATAAAATTTACCCTCAGCCATCGTTAAGTGTACGGTTCAGTGGCATTAAGACTGTTGAGCTGCCATCACTACCATCCACCTGCAGAACTCTTTTCATCTTGCAAAACTGAAACTCTGTCCCCATTAAACAATAACTCCTCATTCTGCCCCCCCGCCCCAGCCCCTGGGAACCACCCTTCTTCTTTCTGTCTCTGTGAATTTGACCATTTTAGGAACCTCATATATGTGGAATCATATAGTATTTGTCCTTTTGTGACTAGTTAAAATTTATTTTTAAATAAGCATTTCTCAAAATACATTTACATCAGTGATACATGACGCTCAGAGGAAATTTATAAAATACAGATAAACATAAGAAGATAAAAATCACACCTGGCCCCACCACCCAGCAAAAACTATAGTTAACATTTTGGAGTACTGATTCATAACCCACTTTTTTTGGTGTTAGCATATGATGAATCTTTTTTCTGTGTCATTCATTATTATTCCATTCAATAAGACATTTTGAAAAGCTGCAGAGTATTTCTTAATAGGGATTACTACAAGTTATCTATTCAATTCCATATTATTGGATATTTGTTTCCAATTTTTATTATTAGTGCTACAGTAAACATTCTTGTGACTAAACTTTTGCATGTATTCATGATTATTTTCTTAGGATAAATTCCTATTACTGGAATTTCTGGGTCATGTAGGATGTACATTTTAAAGGTTTTGTATAGGTATTGCCAAAATCCTCTCTGTCATCTAATTCTTATGACCCATAAATCCTATGTCATCTAATTCTTATGACCCATAAATCCTAAGTTTGTAAGTTTTTTTTATAAATATAAAATGCATAGGCTTTTTCTTTTTTTTAATGTCAGAATGCCAATTTATTTATTTATTTTGGGGGGGAGGAAGACCAGCCCTGAGCTAACATCCGTTGCCAATCCTCCTCTTTTTTTGCTGAGGAAGACTGGCCCTGGGCTAACATCCGTGCCCATCTTCCTCTACTTTATATGGGACGTCGCCACAGCATGGCTGACAAACAGTGCGTTGGCAGGTGCCCGGGATCCGAACCCATGAACCCTGGGCTGCCAAAGCACCAACTCAACCGCTGCACCACCGGGCCAGCCCCAAGAATGCCAATTTATTAATTTACAAAGAGATGTCCAGCTATCAAATGTTGTGCCGGTGTTTTTACTACATTTCTCCCTGGAGTCAATTGATATGGGATGCCAGATCATAGCCCAGCTCTGCTTTATGAATTTCCTGTGAGAGAGTAATGTCCTGGGGGGTCACAGCAGTTGGTGTGCGTGTGACCAGGGCATGTCTTTATTATAGGAAGGGCCTGTTTGTAAAGCCAGATCATGATCAGAGAGTTGCTTTTTGAGTTTGACACTTTCCCAGAGAAATCAGCAGACGAGTTATGTCCTGAAAGCCTGCCCCTCACATCAAGGGCGGGAAGCATAGACTCTGCTCCAGCGCTGCCCTCGGAGCCTCTGCCCATAGAGAGCTTCCCACTGTCGATCATATCATGCCTTCACTTGTTTGTTTTAAATAATTAATTGATCAATCCAGACAAATATTTGTGTGCCTACCGTGCGCCAGGCCCTGGGTGTAAAGTAATTATAAAACTCGCCTGATCTCTGACTCATGGAGCTTACCGTTGATTAGGGAGGGAAAGATAATAAACAAGAACACAGTAAATGTAGTTGTGATAAGGGTGGTGAGGGAAATGTACAAGGTTGAGTGATAAGGAAAAATAAAAGGGTGATGACAGAGGATGTTTCTGAGAAGCTGACGTTTGAGCTGAGTATGTGTGGGAAGTTGTCTCGTGGGGATAGGGAGGGGGTCTGGGCAGAAGAAAGAATGTTCCAGGCATAGGGATCAGCATCTGCAAAGGCCTCAGGTGAGAAACAAACACATTGGCACGTAACTGAATGAAGGCCAGGGTGACTGGAGCCACCTAGGTTTGGTATTTTTCTGGGATGGGGTTATTGAATTCTGCTCCTGGGATCCTCCTCCAGGCCACACAAGGCCTGGGTGAAGGTACATTATAGTCCACTGAATTGAGGAGGTTTCAGTTACTTTGGAAGGAGAGGATAAAGTATTGTTAAATAGCCTATCTTTTGTTTAAATCTTGCCATTTGGGGCTGTTGGAAATATGACAAGCAAATAATCAAGAGAGCCAACAGAATCGGAATAGCCTGCTTAATTTCGTTTCGAGGATGGTTAACGTTTGGTTTGTAAGTACTGGAGGAAAGCAAACTTCTCATGGGAAAAACAGTTCACAATCACGGGTCTGTTGAGGCTGCGATTTTTAAAACCCTTCCCCCAAATCTCTTTAAGGCTGGAGGTGCTTGGGAAGGTATCCTTTTTGTATAACCTGGGTAAATTCTGATTTCTAAGGTTTCTTCTTTAGACAGCGTGTAACTTGCTCAACTCAATATTTAAAATTTGAATTTCAGTAGAGCAGTGACTGTCCCCGTACAAAGTGGCCTACCATTTCTAGATTCCCACGTCTTCCCTCGACTGAGGGTTTCAGTTTCTACAGAAAATAGCTCATGTGGAGTTTTCTTGCCTGCTGTGCTTCGCGCCCTCTCCTTCTCTGCTCCCTTCTGCAGCTCCCAGCGATTGTTTATAGGGTCACAGTAACAGAAGCACTACAAATTGGGTGGCTTAAATTTAAACTGGGTGGAGAATTTACTGTCTCACAGTTCTGGAGGCGAGAAGTCCACCGTCAAGGTGCTGGCAGGGCCACGCTCCGTCTGAAGGCTCTCGGGAGGGTCTGTTCTGGTCCTCAGTCCTTGCTCCTGGCTCCTCAGCTGGTGGCAGCACAATGCCAGTCTTCACATGGCGTTCGCTCTGTGTGCTTGTCAGTCTCTGTGTCCAAATTCCCCCTTTTTATAGGGACACCAGTCACATTGGATGAGGGGCCCATTCTACTCCACTGTGACCCCATTTTAGCTAATGACATCTGCAATTATGCTATCTCCAAATAAGGGCACATTCTGAGGTGCTGGGGGTTAGGACTTGAACATATGAAATTTGTGGGGACACAGTTCACCTCATCACAGCAGCTATAAGTGTATGATTTTGTCACATCATAATGATCTGGTTAAGAAGCTTAAGCTCCATTCAGAGATGAACTAAATGAGGAGATGGCGCAGTTGCGCATCCTGGTGGAGCGCCTGCCTTGCTGCGTCCTGGTGGTTTTCTTTAAGGTTAGCAGCGATGAAGCAGGAAATGTTCCTCATTCCCAAATCCCCACCCTCCTTATTCCCGCTCACACCCTGTTATTTGCTAAGTCCCTCAAATAAAATCCAGGACCACCAGTTAAGTTTGACTTTCAGATAAACAGCAAATACTTTTTTTTTTAGTATAAGTATATCCTAGATTATGCATGGGACATAATTATACTAGAAAATTATTCTTTGTTTATCTGAAGTTCAAATTTAACTGGCTGTCCTGTATTTTATCTGGCGACGGGACACCCTGCCCAGCTCTGGCCAGGAATAAAATGTCAGGTTGCTGGTCTTACCATTAGACACTCTGAGTCTTCTTTCTGATGAAAATACCACAGAGTATCTGATATTATGGCCAGAAGTATGTGGTATGTAAAAGTTCAGCAAAGAAGAGAGGTTTGATCCTTTCCACAGACAGTCTCAAGGCCTGCTGGCTTCCCTTCTCATCCAGAAGAGCCGACCCCAAACAGGCTAAGCATTTACAAAGTTGTTTTGGGTTGTGCCACTAATTTGCTGAATTGTCTTGGGCAAACCACTTAACATCTGAGTCCCCATCCCCATCTGCAAAATCAAGCCCGATGGTCCCTGCCTCAACACCAGTGTCTCCTGAAGACAGGAAGCCCTGGGAGGCCTCTGAAGCGCTTGCTGCTCAAATTGTCCACAGACCCGCACCAATGGCATCACCTGGGAACTTGTTAGAAATACAAATTCTCAGACCCCACTGCAGACCTGCTGCTCCAGAATCTTCGTTTTAACGTGATCCTCAGGTGGTTCCTGTGCCTGTGAAGTCTGAGAAACACTGCTCTAAGGGCCCGGGGGAAAAGTCCCGGGTGGGCTTTCAAATGACCGGGTGCTTCCAACCCCACAGGTAAGACAGTAAAGCCAGCTAAATCCGGTAATTCATTTGCATCTTTCTGTTCTCTTCCAGTTTTGGGTTTTCTATAACTGTTTCGTCTGAGGTGGGGCAGGAGGAGCATCAATGGGTGGCTTTGGCTGCAGGCTGGGGCCGCTGCTCCCTCACAAGTCACGTTTGTAAGGCAGTGTGGGTCGGAGTGGGTAGCTTTGATGTTGCCGAGCCTGCCCGAGGCTGCCCACCCAGAACAAGGAGGCTGATGGTGAGGACTCTTTGAGAAAAGGGTTTGTTTTGCAGTAATCAGAGGTGACAAGGACCCATCCCCGGCTCTGTTGGTCTCTGTGGTTTTATCGCCACCAGCTGCTGTGTGTAGCATTTTGCAGCTGGAGATGAAAACCCCAGGGGCCTCCCACACCATTGCTTGGCCATTGTTCTCACGGCCCCTGTAGGATGAGACACACTGTCTCGTAAAAACAACCCCAGACAGACGGTTTAAGGCTTCATTCGGCCAAAGGCTTTTGTCCAAGGCTCAGAGTGTGTTTTTGTTCCCTGTGCTGGCGGCGGGAGTTCGTCTTGTCTCATGCTTGTGTCATGACCTTGAAAGATTGGCACCACTTCTGTGAGATGAGCTTGTGGGGGACAAAAGAGTGGAGAGACAGGTGGGCAGCAGTGGCTCTGGAGATGGAAGCCTTACTTGATTACAGACGAAAGCTACCAACCAGACCTGTGGCCGCTCCAGCTGGAGGAGACCTGAGACTTAGGAGGCCTGGCCCGATCCTTTTACACCCAGGGAGCCGAGGTGCAGAGAGTTGATTGACGTTGCCAAGGATACACCAGTAAGGGCAGGGGAGGGCTGGGCTGCTCACACCCCACATGGCACCAGGGCCCAGGGAAGCTGTGGGAAGGTTGGGTTTGCCAAATGGGGTGGTGGGCAGAGTGGGGACCCAACCAGGGAGGCAGAGACCTGGCTCTGTCCTGGTCCCTTGGGCCAAACAGCCACCAAGAAACCCTTTGGCCCTAAGGTCCTGTCTGTACGAACGAGAGAAAATAAACCAGATTCTCAGTGTCCCTGACCTTATTGGTCAGCCACCTGAAAAAGAGTGGAAGCCTCTGACCCAGGACTTAGAGCCAGCCTCGTGCTTGATTTTTCTTTTTTTTCCAGTAAACAGAAACTCCATATTAAACTTACTGTCTTAGTCTGTTTGATCTGGATAGCTCATAAACAACAGCAGTTTATTTCTTACAGTTCTGGAGGTTAGAAGTCTGAGTTCAGGGTGTGACGTGGTTGGGTGAGGGCCCTCTTCCAGGTCACAGACTTCTTGTGGTGTCCTCATGCAATGGAAGAGGCTAGGGCGCTCTCGGTCTCTTCTAAGATACTAATCCCATTCATGAGGTCTCCACCCTCATGACCTGAGCACCTCCCAAAGGCCCCACCTTCTAACACCATTATATTGGGCGTTAGGATTCCAATATGTGAGTTTTGGGGAGACACAAACATTCAGACCGTAGCACTTATTATTTAAGCGTGATAATGTGTGAAAAAGTGGACCAACCATAAGAGGTGATGAATTTTCACAAAATGAACACATCCATGTCACCAGCACCTCAGAAGTGTCCCCTTCCGGCCTGGTCTTGACTCTGTCCAGTCGCCTGTTACAGCCCAGAGAACTTACCCCATTCCGTGTGAGCTTCCGGAGGTTGAAGTAGGTAGAACCACTGAGTTGACAACTAGTCCGAAGGCCCAGTTGGGAACTGGCGGGAACAGTGGCCAGAATCCTGCCAATGGCAGCTTTGGACTGCTGCCTCCCGCTGCCTTTTCCCAGGTCCTGGCTCCCCAGTGGATCCTCCTTCCCTTCCCTCCTATAGACCCTCTGACTCGGACCGCACCCCCCAGTTTTACTTCTTCACATTCTTATTTCTCCTGATCAGATCTTCTCCTATGTAAATTTTTTCTTACTCAGTTGTTCTTACTGAAATAAATTTTGTCCTTAATTTAACAATGGGCTTATGGACATTGTTATTTTTATCCAAATTTTAAAAAAAGACCATGATTTTAGACTTTTTCTGGTATGTGATCTTGAGGCATTATTTTTCTTTTATGACTCTCAATGAATTAAAAAAAGAAAGTTCACCCCTTCCCCCGCTGTCAGCCTTCTTCACGCACTGCCCGTTGTCTGCCCAGGCCCAGGCCGGGTGTATGTAGAAGCCTCAGACTTGTAAACTGCAGTGGGGCCGAGTGTGTGCCTGGCACCTCGGAGTTATTGCTATATTTCTTTCTTGAAGGCCACAAGAAGGGTTACAGCCTTTTAAAAAGAATGGTACATCAAGAAAACTATTGAGAAGCTAGGCACTTTTATTTCCAAGTTCTCTTTAATGCTTCTCTCATTTTTGCTACATTTTTACATCATAAAACTGTCCTTTCCTTGTCTTCCTACGTTTCTATAAAACTGGAGAGAGTATATTCCAAATCATGCAATTCGGGGTTACAGGGGTCACTTTGAAGATTCCTCAGCTAGATCTTTAATTCTCTGGGCAGCCTGGGAGGGAGGTGGAGAAGGGAGTGTGTGAGTGTGTGAGTTGGCCCGGGCTGCCATCATAAAGTCCCGCAGACTGCGGGGCTTAAACAATGGAAATGTATCTCACAGTTCCGGAGGCTGGAAGTCCAAGATCAAGGTGTTGGCAGAGTGTGAGGGCAGGACCTTCCAGGCCTCTCTCTTTGGCTTGTAGACAGCCGTCTTCCCTCTAGGTGTGTCTGTCTCTGTGCAAATTTCCCTTTATAGGGACACTGGGCACATTGGATTAAGGCCCACCCTAATGACCTCATTTTAACTTGATGACCTCTGGAAAGACCCTATCTCCAGATAAGGTCATATTCTGAGGTACTGCTGGTTAGGACTCCAGCATGTCTTTTTTCTTGTTGTTGGGGGCAGGGGAGCCACAATTCAACCCCTAACTGTGTGTGCACATGAGGACCGTGAAGGTGCTTGTAGTTCAGATACCACTGGCCACATCTTCCAGGTTGGGAGGCCAGGGAGGGTGTGGCCTGGCAGCCTTGGGAGACAGGGCAGGGTTGGAGGTCAGAATGCTGCCCTTCGAGGCTGTGTGCCCCATGCCTGTCCTTAGCCCCTCTCTTTTCCCTGGCACCTCACGGAGAGGGCAGGCCTTCGGGATTTAATGAAGGCACTGGCTGTGTGATTTGAAGGCGAGGTGGGAAGCAGAGAGGCCTGGTGGGGAGACGATGGGCCTTGGCCTCTGGCATTGGCCACATAGTTAGAGTCCTGACCCACCCCTAACTAGCTGCAGGTCCTGGGGCTCATTACTCCTGGCCTCTGACTGCTGTGTCTGTAAAACGGGATAATACTCAGGATTCCTGTGAGGGGTAAATGATGTCACTTATGAGACAGGCTCACTATAGTGCCTGGCAAAGAGCAAGTGCCCCATAAATGGCTTATAGTTGTCGTTTGTATTATTTGTCCTCAATGAGCACCCTAATGGGAGTATTGTGTGTGTGCTGCTTGGTGACTGTTCTGTTCCTTTAGCTTCTGATTGCTTCTGTTGGAAGCAGTCATGATGAGCTCATCTATTTGTGTAGCACTTTACAGTTTATAAGTCAGCTATTTCATCCTTACAGCTTTGTGAGAAAAGATAGATGGTCTTATCCCCATTGTCCGGAAGGGGTAACTGAGGCAGAGGGACCCTGGATCACATGATAGGCAAGTGACAGCTCCAGAAATGAGCTTCAGGTCTTGTCTTGCCTGGTCTGGGTCCCTGTGGGAAAAAATAGAGCAATGAAGTAGGGAAGACACCACTTTTAAAATTCTGTTTGTACAAAGTGGGAAGAATTTGAAGATTTATTTATTTAAAAAATTATTTTTTGAATAGAAAATACACAGGCTTAAGTATAAATCTGTACAAAAAGTTAGAGTGAAAGTCTTGTTCCCACCCTGCCTTCCCTTCCTTTGACACCCGCTCCCCTGTGGTCATCACTGTTGTCCCCTTCCAGAATTTCTTATCTCGCCTTCCAGGGTTTCTTTATGCAGATACAAATACATATTTTTCTCTTCTCCCCTTTCTCACATAACAGGTAGAATACTGTATGTTCTGTTCTGTACCTTGCTTTTTCCAGTCAGTACTGTATCCTGGATATCATTTCATGGCGATCTGCAGAGAGCGTCATTTTCTTCAGAGAATTTACTGAGGTGTATATAACACAATGTAAAGCACACACATTCGGAAGAGTACAGCGTGATGAAGTTTTACCCACGTGCACACCCATGTAACCACCACCTGTGTCGAGACACAGCTGTCCCAGCTTCCTCGTGCCCCTTCTCATCAGCACCCACTCCCAGAGCAGCCACTCTTCTGCCAAGTCCCCTGACTAGTTTTACCTGTTCCTGGTCTTCGTTTCTCTCTGATTTTTTAAAACAGCTCCATTGTTTACATCAGCGCTTCTTAAATGTTAGTGTGCGTCAGAATCAACCGGAGATGTTGTTACACGTGAATGCCTGGGCCATACTCCGAGTTTCTGATTCAGTTGGCCCCGGGTAGATACGCAACGATGTGCATTTCTAAGCACGTTCGCAGGTGATGCTGACGCTGTTGGCCCACAGCGAAACTTGGAGAGCCCCAGCGTATTTTGACTATGGTTTATTTAACCAGTCGCCTATAGATGAAAATAACTTGAGTGGTTTCCATTAGTTTATTGTTAAAACCAGTGCTGCAGTGCATAACCTTGTACACGTGTCATTTTGAACGTGGCAGGTACTGGCTATGTAAATTCCCCGAAGTGGACTTGCTGCATCAATGGGCCGGTGCATTTGTAATCTGGATAGAAATTGCCAAATTGCCCTTCCAAAGAGGTGGTGCACTTTGCATTCCCACCAGCGGTGTGTGAAAGAGAGCCTGTTTCCCCACCATCTCAGCAAGAGTGTATTGTGAAGCTTGGATTTTTGCCCATCTGATAGGTATGAAATGGTATCTCGTAGTTTTAATTTGCATTTCTCTTCTGTGTAAGGTTGAACATCTTTTTAAATGTATAAGGGCTATCTGTGTTTCTTTTTTTTCTTTCTTTCTTTTTCTTTTTTTTTTTTTTGTGAGGAAGACCAGCCCTGAGCTAACATCCGTGCCCATCTTCCTCTACTTTATATGGGACGCCGCCACAGGCGTGGCTGACAGGCAGTGAGTCCGCAGGCGCCCGGGATCTGAACCTGCGAACCCTGGGCTGCCAAGCACGGACTAAACCGCTGTGCCACCGGGCTGCCCCTATCTGTGTTTCTTTTTTCTGTGAATTATGTTCAGATCTTATGCCTGTTCTTCTGTTGGATTTTTTATCCTTTAATCCTCAAGTTCTAGGAGCTCTTTATGTATTAGCAAAATTAGCCCTTTGTTTATGATCTGAATTGTAAATATTTTCCCGCAGGTAATCATTTGCCTCTTAATTTTGCTTATGGTGGTTTTTTCATATCTAAGTTCTAGATTTATATATATCGTAAAAGATTTGAAATAATATGAAAACAGATTTGGCTGTAAGCACAGAAACCAATAGAAAGCAAATTTTACAAATCCAGATTTTCAAGGGTTAGGAAGGAAACTGGGAGAGAAAGGAGCATACTGGTTGTGCAATGATGCTCTTAAACAACCAGTTTTTCAAACAAAGGCAGAAGCCTCATAGGCAGATGCCCGGACTCTAAGGAGATCTGAAAGCAGATGGGACGTCAGCAACAAGGAGCCACCAACCAGCTCAGGCCACAGGGAGGAGGTCAGAGACTGCCCAGTAGTATCTGGACAAGATCGGAACATGTAAGGGCAGGCAGGAGAAGCTGCGTACAGGTGACACCAAAGGAAACAGGAAAATATCTATTAGTCATAGGAAGCAAAACAGGAGGTCAATAAGAAGGGTACTCCCAAAAAGGGACAGCTGCTAACAGAAGTTGTCAAAACAGCCAAGGCTGTTACTGATTAATTTAGCTTTCTTTTTAAACTGTGATCAGAGATAAGCAAAGCAAGTGTCACTTTTGATGGGAGATGGGATAACTCATCTACAGTGGGAAGATCATTGTTGAAGGTGCTTTCTTCCAAAGCTAGGTTAATTCCCACAGTGGGGCATATTGACCTACTCCATGAGAGTGTGTAGGAAGAAGACACAGAATATTGGTGTTGGAAAGGTGTCAGGGGTCATCCTGGCTGGAGATTGCAAATTGGTGGCTTGTGGTCAGAGTTGGCTTGCAGATGTGTTTTCTTAGGCCAGTTTGGTGTTGGCCCATAAAGTGTTTTTAAAATTTTTGAATTAGTCATCGACATTTTTAAATCAGATGATTTCATGTAAAGATCTCTCTCTGCTTTTGAAATATCGGGAATTTGTCCACATGGGGCTGCACCCCTCCCGTGGCCACCGTAGCTGAGAAGCACCTTCCCCACTCCCTCCTGACCACCTTGGGACATGCGCTCTGCAGTTTTCCACAGTCACCACTCCTCTCTAGTATGTCCCTGACATTGAGACTACCTGTCAGTTGCCATTTATCCCAGTTTTAACTGTTGTTTTTCTTTTAGTAAGGTTAAAAGGATAAAAGTGGAAAGTGGTTAAAAGGAGACTTTTAAGAAAGTTATTTCTTAAACTTGTTCCTCTCTCAAAGTGGAAATGTGAAGGATAGACCAAGAGGGCGATGTGTTTAAGGAGAAAATGGTGGAAAGCCTGTGGTGGAAGTGGAGACTGTTACCTGTTTGATACAGTGGACTCCCGTGCGGAAAGGATCTGTCTTAAGACACCTGGATCACTTTGCTCATTTGTGTGACCCATCTGGCCTCTGCAGGCATTTTGCTGCAACTTGTGACCGGAGGCACCTCCCTGGTCTAATAGCTCAGAGACGGGCTGAGACTTACTCTTCTAAACAGTTGTGATAGGTTCCTGCCACACCACTGCCATTCTTGTTGAGAGCTCGTGGGCGACAGGGGTGGTGCTGAAAGAGGGGAGCTCCAACTTGGGTAGTGAGAGGATTTTTCTAGGGATTAGTGAGCAACCCAAAATTTAAAAAGAAAAAAACATCCATTTGTTGATAGCCTCCTAGAAGGACACGAGGCTCCAACCTCCATAGCTCTGTGGGAAAGCAGAAGGGGCCAAACCGATGTACTTTTCTGCCCCGATCAAAAGCAGGAAGATGGCAGATGCGGAGACGCAATGGTGAGAATCTGAGTCTGAGCACAGCTTTTCAGTATTTACGTGTGACTGAGCTTGTTATGATTGCAGGAGAAAAAGAGCAAAGGAGCAGCTTCTTACCAGTAGGGAGGCAGCCCAGGGAGGGTCTGAGGGTGTCCTCTGGAGCCTGAGGTGGCTTTTGGTGGCTGCGCTAGGGCCTGGACACTGGGATACCTGAGAAGTGGCCCATGTCCCTTAACTCTCTGAACCTGTTTCTTCATCTGCTTTCCTTGCCCATCTTATGGGATGGTTACGAGGATCCAACAAGATAACAGGTTGCAGAATTCTGAAACTGGGGGGAGGGCTACAGGGTACAGGTGAGATTCCAGAAGGAACTTAAGAATCATCCCCACAGCCAGTCCATCCTATTGCAGGGCGCCCACTGCCATCCCCACGGGCCTAACTCTTCCTAACTGCTCTCCTGGCATCCTTGTCCCTCTATCCATTCTCCATAAGGCAGGAAGAGTGATGTTTATAAATACGCATGCAACTAAAATCCTCCACTGCCTTTCCTATACGTCTTGCCATGACCTGTACGGGGACCCTTTGTGATACGACCCTGCCATCTCTGCAGCCTGCCCCACCCCTGCTCTCTAATTCCACTCCATTCCTCAGTCCACCCGGATCTTCCCCCTGGGGCCTCTGCCCAGACCACTTCTCTCCCTCTGCACACCTCGGCTTCCAGCTTCCATGTCCCCTCCTCGACCGCCCTCTGTGAGGCCTCTGCTCCTTGTTATTTCTCCCTCAGTCTTTGGTCCACATCAGAACACCTATCACACCTGGCTGCTGGTGTTTTTTTTTTTTTTTAAAGAACTAAGTCTTTATTTTTTATTATTATTTTTTTTTTATTGGGGAAGACCAGCCCTAAGCTAACATCTGTTGCTAATCCTCCTCTTTTTGCTGAGGAAGACTGGCCCTGGGCTAACATCCGTGCCCATCTTCCTCCACTTTATATGGGATGCCGCCACAGCATGGCTGACAGGCAGTGTGTCGGCGGGCGCCCGGGATCCGAACCCGCGAACCCCGGGCTGCCAAGCTCGGACTAAACCGCTGCGCCACCGGGCGGCCCCTGCTGGTGTTTTTTAATTGTGGTAAAATATACATAGCATAAAATTTCCCATCTTAACCATTTCTAAGTGTCCAGTTCAGCAGTGTTAAGTACATTCTCACCGTTGTGCAGCAGATCTCCAGAACTCTTCATCTTGCAAAACTGAAACTCTGTACCCATTAAAAAACAACTCCCCATTCCTCTTCCCCCCAGCCTCTGGCAGCCAACATTCTCCTTACTGTTTCTATGAATTTGACTAATCTAGGAACCTCATCCGATGGAATCATACAGTATTTGTCTTTTTGTGACTGGCTTATTTCACTTAGCATAGCGTCCTCTAGGTTCATCTATGTTGCAGCATGTGACGGGATTTCCTTCCTTTTTAAGGCTGAATAGTATTCTGTTGTACGTGTATACCACATTTTGTTTTTCCCTTCATCTGTTGATAGACACTTGGGCTGTTTCCACCTTTGGCTGTTGTGAATAATGCTGCAGTGAACATGGGTGTACAAATATTTCTTCAAGATCCTGCTTCCAAAGCTTTTGAGTGTATACCCAGAAGTGGCATTGCTGATCATCTGGTAACTCTATTTTAATTTTTTGAGGAACCACCATACTGTTTTCGATAGTGACTACACATTTTGCATTCCCACAAACAGTGCACAAAGGTTCCAGTTTATCCACATCCTCGCCAACACTTGTTCTTTTCTTTTCTTTTTTTAATTGTAGCCATTCTAATGGGTTTGAGGTGGTATTTCATTGTGGTTTTGATTTGCATTTCCCTAATGATAGTGCTGTTGAGCATCTTTTCATGGACCTATTGGCCATTTGTATGTCTTCTTTGGAGAAATGTCTATTCAAGTCCTTTGGCCATTTTTCAATCTGGGTGTTGGTTTTTTCTTGTTGAGTTGTAGTTCTTTGGCCTCTGGTTTTTAGGTATACGAGAATTTGGTGTGTACCTGCTAAGCTCCAGGAGGGCAGGGCTGTGCCCACCTTGTTCCCTGCCGTCTCCCCAGCACCCAGCATAGAGCCTGCACATGGTTATTGGTTGATGAACAGACATGCATGTAGCTCTCAACAGCAAAGGAGTAAAAGAGTGTATTAATGCATGCATTCATGCTTGTTTCAAGAAGGATTTAAGGCTCTGGTCACGTCTCTTTGGAACCATAGCATTTGGGGTGAAGAATGGCAAGTGACCCTGAATAGGCTTTAGAATGGACAATCCAGGTGCTATTTCACTACTTTTGGACTGTGCTTGTTTGGTTGACTATAAGTCCCATTTTGTCTAATAATGCTGGTCCTGAGGGTGAAACTTTGCACGTGTTCAGTTATTTTGTAGTTTTGAAATATGCTGCCGTCTCATCAGTCTCCTTTGATCCTCCCTTATGAGGAAGGCAGGGGAAGTGTAATGCGGCTTCACAGATGGAAGAGCAGAAAGTGGAGGCTGAGTCACCCACTGTCTCTTCTCCCACTCCAGTGTCTTCTCCTCCCATCCTCGTCCTCATCCTCGGTGCCTGACTCCCCCTCGTATCTCTGCCCCTTCGGTGGGTCAGCCCCTGGTCTTACCAGTTCTCTGTCACTGACAGCCCCTCCCTCCCTTCCTCTCTCTTCTCCCGCTTCAGTTGGGCGTTGTGCTTCCTTACCTGGATCAGTGGCAGCTCCCAACCTGGCGTGGACCTCTAGGCACTGCTGCCAGAGTAAACTTTCCAAAACCCCAATTTCATCATTTTTCTGTTGAATTTGAATTTTTTAATGTTTCCATGTTGCTTTCAGGACAAAGTCCACACCATTCATGTGGCACCCAGGCCCTTCACCGTGGCCTCAGCACCCACCATGACTGCCTCCCCCACCGTGCCAGCCCTCCAGCCTCTTTCCTTACGTCCTTGCAGATGCTGCACCTCTGCCTACAATGCCCCCCCACGTGACGCCCCCGACTTATTCCCGAGTTTTGATGTCATCCTGTTCACCCCGACCTGCTGCCCCACCACCTCCACTGCAGCCGGAGTCGGGCCCCGCCTGCCCTGCCTTGCTGTGTCTCTGTGTTTACCTCGCGGTAGCACATGCCTGTCTGTAGGTGGTTGTACATTTCTTGGTCAGTCTCCTCGCTGAGCTGTGCATTCTGAAGCCAGGGCAGTGTCTGTTATCTCCATATTTCAACAGTTGGCCCAGTGCCTCTCACAGAGTAGGTCTTTGTGGAAAGGAGGAGGGAGAGGAAAAGGAAAAGTTTGTCTGATTTCAAAGTTCATGTGCTCGCTGTCCCTGCCACCTCCTCTCACCCCCGCCCACTATCACATTCTCCCAGTCCAGGGTGAGGGAGGTTATGGGTTGACTCCCAGACTGACCCAGTCAGCTCTTCTTGGTTCCTTGGCCACCCTGAAACTCACCAACCCCAGCCTACCTTCTGGTAAATGCATCCCAGCAAAGAGAGATGACTCATGTGTGACTCAGCGTGAATGCAGCACAGCTGGGAAGGGGGAGGAGGGCTCAGGGAGCAGCAGAGAGCCAGGCCCTGTTTGTGAGCTCTTGCAACCCTGCAGCCTGCTAACTGGAACGAAGGTATAAATCCTCCTGCGTCCGTGGAGAAAGAGGCTGCTGTAACAGAGCTTTACAAGACTTCTATAGCTGGGATGCTAGCTAATTTATTACTGTTAAATAATATTTTAATAAACTTCCACTTATTCTGTGCTTACCATGGTTATAGGCATGTGATGAGCATCCTGCATATGAATTGTCTCATTTAATCCTCACAATAGCCCAACATCAACAACAAAAATAATAGCAGTTAACATGGAGAGCAGTTACTACGTGCCAGATACTGTTCTAAGCACTTTGCATTTAAGTCATGTAATTCTCCCAATAACCCTGTGATACGGGAACTATTATCCTTATTTTACAAATGAGGAAACTGAGGCACAGAAAGGTCACCCATAGAGGTGCCCCAAAGTCACATGGGAAGTAAATGGCAGGGCTGTGATACACACCCAGACTTCTGAGTCCACACTCTTAACCCCCACGCTGTGCTTCCTCAGTGAAGTATAACTACAGTCCCATATTACAGAGGAGGAAATTGAGGCTCAGAGAGGTTGGTCACTTACCCATAGTCACACAGCCAGGGAGTGATGGAGAATGGCTGTCTCCAACCCCTGGCTCCTCACCACTGCACCCTTCTGCCCGGGCTCAGGAGATGTAGTCATCACGATATGCAGTGGGCTTGGTTCTCCTTAGCCCGCCCCCCCTGGTGCCACCCAAGGGCCCACAGGTTGGGTAGGATTCTAGGGAAGAAACTTTTTCTACTAAGTCTGGGGTTACAGCAAAAGGGAAGCATTTGATGGCACATTCTGCTTCAGATCTCTTTTCAGTTTTGGGTCCCAGGGCATTTCCTCCCCCTGGGGATGCTGACAGGACTCTTATTACCTCCACAGACAGCGAGACCGTGCACTACCACTACGGGCCCAAGGACCTGGTCACAATCTTGTTCTACATCTTCATCACCATCATCTTGCATGCTGTGGTTCAAGAGTACATTTTAGACGTAAGTGATATATCTGGATCCTGAGAAAGAGATTGGGGAGCTGCTTGGAGGAAACTGCAGTTCTGAACTCATTCACCCCCTCATTTGCATACCCTGGTTGGTCTTATTGACTGGACGTCCCTCACCACACTTTGGTCTCTGTCGCTCTCCCAGCCTTCTTTAGTCAGCACGTGGGACAGCAGTATTTATTACACAAGGAGAGGGCTGCTCAGACTATGACGAGGCGGCGTCCTCATGGGTCTATGGTAGATAGCATGATGGGGGAATTCTTTACATCTAGGTTAAAGACATTAATCTTGCTCTTTCTCCAAATGCGTGCCTTAAACTAAGCACTGTATGCACACAGTAGGCTTACACTAAATAACTTGGATTATGGCTGGCTTCAAACTTCAGCCCTTTCGTGGGGAGAAAACAGGAGTTTATGCCTGTTACCAAACACTTTTATATTAATATGCAGGATTCTCTTTATTCTTTAGAAAATCAGCAAACGGCTTCATCTCTCCAAGGTTAAACACAGCAAGTTCAACGAGTCTGGACAGCTGGTCGTCTTTCATCTCAGCTCGGTGATATGGTGCTTCTACGTGGTGGTGACGGTGAGTGGTCCTAGGGACCGCTGGAGGGGCCACCAGGCAGTGGATCTCTTCTTGGATTGCTAATGAAATGTCTGCGAAGGGCTTAGCGGGGAAGAAAAAGAATAAGGGGCAGTATGTGAACTTGGGGCAGTTTCTTAGAACTGAAGCTGTTTTTGCATCCTCGTGGTATTTGCGATGAGAGACGCCAAACTGTAGAGATGCCATTTTATAGCTGGAGAGTCACCTTGTGCAAAAATAAACACTTCTTACAGTTATGTGATTGTACAATAATGATACCCCATATCTGCATAGCACTGCATCGTTATACAGGACCCTCCTACAAATGCTATCCACGAGAGAAATGTTATGTTCATTCTGGTGCCCGTGTGATGGGTTGAAGAAACACAGCCTCCAATTTCACAGTGTGCTCATGGGCCCCTGGTTTTGAAGTGACAAGGACAGGGGTTGGACTTGAGAGTCTGGTTCCAAGTTCATCACACTTTCTGTTTTACCACATTGGCCTCCTGCAAGCAAACCCAGCACCCCTTGTCTGCAGATCGAATCCCGTGAGAGCAGATGCCATTCCCACAAAGGCCTAGAGAGCCAGACAATTTGTCTACTCCCCTTTCTACACAGTAGACCTCTTACTTCAAGCAACCTTTGATACAGCAGAATTCCTTCGTACGAAGGAACATGGACAGTCCTTTGGGGTTTGCTGTAACCAGACTTGGCCTGTCATGCTAGAAAGTGTTTAATTGTGCACATGCGTCTGCACACACACATACCTGGAGCGCCGCCTGTCTGTATCCTGGCCTCTTTCTCCAATTGTCCTGTGAGAAATCCAGTCCCAGGGATTGGAACATTCAGCAACCCTCTGTCACCTTTTAGAAATTTCCTTCCCTGCCTCCCACTGACCCCTCACCCCGTTCCTCTTCCTTCAGTGACAGTGATGAGCTTTCACGTCCCAAGGAACTCTCTTGTCTCCAGAGCTGAGAGCTGAATTCATATTCTCAAAGCAGGAGTAACATGTCCTTTGGATTATTGCTTTTGTTTCTATTATCATGTAACCACAGAACAGTTTTCCTAAACAGAACACTGGGAATTTTAAATGAGGGACCTAAGACTTCTGTCCTCTCAGTCAGGGCTGCTGTGTTCCTGTCCCAGGGGGCAGACTTCAGTGTGGTCTGTGTGAATAGTACCCCCTGCCGTTGTGCAGTGCACATCCTGGCCCTAGGAAGTCTAGGTGCTTCTAGATTCCAGCCCTCTCCTGAGTGCATGGTGTTTGGTTCATGGGGCATCTGGAGACCCTGAAACACTTTGAGGCAGACTGGCCTCAGGGTGCCAAACATTTCGCTGCTCTTTCAGGAGAAGCATCGCCTCATCTCTGAATCACTTCTACCCTTTCTACCTCGCGCCCAGACATTCCACCCCAGCTGTGACACA
Source organism: Tapirus indicus (assembly GCA_031878705.1). NCBI lineage: Eukaryota > Metazoa > Chordata > Mammalia > Perissodactyla > Tapiridae > Tapirus > Tapirus indicus. Next base: position 48,115,923 of record CM062931.1, on the reverse strand, counting down.
TTAGATCGGATTGGAGGCCAACAGCTAAGTTATGTAACACCCCTTCCAGAGTGTGAAATGCTCAACTGCTCTGTCTGCTTCTCTCAGGCCTTCAGGGGCTTGAAAATGGTGATGCTGATTTGTCTGGGAGCCTGTGGCACTTTTCTTCGGGGAAGCTCAGAACCGGCTTCTATTATGGTGATAGCCAGCTCCTCGCTCAAAATCTTCAGTAGGAAATGGAGCCAAGGGGACCCTGGGAAGCTCCAGTGACCCCCAACTCCTAATAACACTGTGTAACTCCTGGCCCTCACCTGCTCCATCTGAGACACTCTAAAGTGAACGAAGAAGAAGAAAGGGTGGCTTTGTAAAAGGAGTAAAAACAGCTAGTTTTTTAAAGAATCATATTTTTTTATGTTACGATGCAAATTCCCCTTGATTCTTCTCTTTCTTTCACCTTCCACAGTCAGTCCATCAGCGGGTCCCGCCAACCCTACCTCCAGACACACTGAGGTTCTGTTGGTTGCTTTCTACGTGCACCACTGCCCCCAGGCCAGTGGCTCTCTCCAGGAAGAGTTTGTTCCCCAGGGGACATTTGGCAACATGCTACTGGCACCTAGTGGGTAGAGGCCAGGGATGCTGCTGAATATTCTACAGTGCACAGGACAGTCCCCACAGCAGACTAATCTGGTCCCAGATGTCAGTAGTGCCAAGGCTGGCTGATCTTTAGTCTGAGCCATCATCATCTCTTGCCTGGATCACTGACTATCTTCCATCTAGAAAGAGGCTCTTTCCACTCCTGTACCCTCCCACCCTAGTCCATTTTCTTCTCAGCCAGACAGATCTTTCAAGTCATGCATTCTCCTGCTTAAAAGCCCCCGTCCCACTTGCAGTGAAACTGTTTTTCTTCCTCTCTCCTGTGCTCTGGGCCCTGTGGCCTTGCCTGTCTCATCTCACTGGCCCCAGCCCCAGCCCCACCGTCTCACCTCTGCTCCCCTTACTCTCCTGGCATTCCTGCCTGCTGGGCTTTGCACGGTGGTTCCTCGGATCAAATCCTCCATCCCCTGACATCTCTTGGCCGACTCCTTCTTGCTGTCCAAGTTGCCACCTAAATGTCACCTCCTCAGAGAATCCCCTCGGTTTGTATTTTCTTCACCATGCCCATCACCGTGGTGTTTTTCTTGCTCGTATGTGTGTTCTTTGCTGTCTCTCTCTCCCACGAGACCCCAAGCTGCTTGTGAGCAGGCACCGTGCTCACTGTTGTATCCCTGGTACAGCCCCCGGCACGTCCTGACTGCTCACCGAACACTGGTCGTGAGAATGAATGAATAAATTGCATCACATCTTCTTGGTCCGACCTTCAACAGTTTTTAAAGTAACAAATTGATTGTTTTTATAAACATCATAGATGATTTTTTAATTTTTATTTTATTTTATTTTATTTTTTGTGAGGAAGACCAGCCCTGAGCTAACATCCGTTGCCAATCCTCCTCTTTTTGCTGAGGAAGACTGGCCCTGGGCTAACATCGTGCCCATCTTCCTCTACTTTATATGGGACGCCGCCACGGCGTGGCTGACAGGCAGTGCGTCGGCGGGCGCCCGGGATCCGAACCTGCGAACCCCGGGCTGCCAAGCACGGACTAAACTGCTGCGCCACCGGGCGGCCCCTAGATGATCATTTTTTTTAAAAAGTAAGCAATATATAAAAGTTCAAGAGATAAAACAAAAATTTACCTCAATTCCTTCCCTCCAGAAATAACCAGTTTTATTTTGGTGTTTGATCCAGACGTTTCTCTCTGCATTTATTCAGGCAGAGTGATAGGGGAGTGGCTGAACCAACCGCTCATTTTATGAGAATGTCAACCTACTTTTAACTTTCCTTTGAACTACTATTCCTTGTTCAGGGGAAGAAAACAAACCCACTCTACTGGGGAAAGCGGGGTGGGTGGGCATTTGGTCTCCCCGCCTGACTTTGTGTTTTAAAACCTAAAGTGCAGGGCTCAGTGAGAACCTAGTAGGGGAACAGCTTCAACGCTGGTGCTGGTCAGGGCTGATTTCCACCAGTGGGCTGGTCACCTAGAGCAGAACTTCAGTCCACGGGGGTTCCTGAGGGACGGATGATAAAAGGTGTGTCTGAACCTAGGAGCAACGGCTGTGTTACGACTGGATTCTGCTGTTTCTGTGAGGTTTTGGGCATACACTGAAAGGAAGGCTGCAGGGGGAAGGGAGAGGTGGTTCCAGCTTGCTCAGGCCCCACTAAGCTTGTTGGTTGATTGGTAGAAGCAGAAGAGAACAAAGGACTTCAAAAGCTCCCCCAGACCCGGTGCCTGTCGTTGGGTGGGATTGGGGTGGGTTCCAGGTGCTCCCTCTGCCGCGCTCAGCCCCTCCCTGTGGCCTCAGGTAGTTGGCGTGTCTGAGCTCAAGGGTGCCCCCTCCCCAGGCCTCCCCCAGGCAGCTGCCTGGCCCGAGCTCTGGAAAAGGCTGCTCTGAGAGTGGTGAGTCATTTTCCCGCTGGCTCCCCTGCTCCCCTCCCTCCACCCCTCCTGCACCGTCCCCGTGGACTGGACATTCAACAGCAGGCAGCATTTTTCTCGGGAGTTTTCTTGGCTTGTTGGCTTCAGAATCCTGACCTCTCTGTCTCCCAAGTGAAGGGGCCAAGCCGAGGAGGGTTCCTGTTGAAGATCACGAGATCGTCTGGCCTTCAGATTTCTCTCAGTGCTGCTTCTCTTGACCAGGGGGTTTTTTTTGGCAGAAATTCCTCTCCCACCTCAGTCCCAGAAGTACCATTTTCCTCCTTAAATACCTCGCTGCTTCCTCTAGGAAGGAACGTTCTTCCCTCTCTGATTTCCCTGGCGTGAGGTGGAGAGGGTGGCAGGCCGTGTATGGCCGTGTGCCCGGGTCTGACACTCTGATGCAGGAGAGGTGGCAGCAGTGTGGGGGTTGGAAGGCGCTCCTCCCACCCAGCAGATGCCGCAGGACCTTCCACCTCTGTGCATGACTAGGGGAGGAAGGGCTGCGAGAGTGAGGAGAGAGTAGAAATGAGGCCATTAGGGTTTGGGGTGAGACTTTTTCCTTCAAATCTAAGTCACTGTGACTACACTGGTGCGTGAGCCTGATTGGACCTGTTAGGTCACCGGGCTAAGGAGGCCCTAGGGTGTGGGGTTGGGGCTGTGGACTGTACCTGAAATGTCCAAGGGCGTTTGGTGACTGGAGGGTGGGTGGATCAGCCCTCCCTTGGAAATACAACTGAGGATCTGATGGACAGTCGCCTAGTGCTTCCCACTCAACCACGTTGGCCTCCTCCTCCTCCTGCACACTGCTCGCCCCTGCCCTTTAAGGTTCTCAGCCTCCTCGTCAGAGCCACCGGCTCAGTTTACTTCCTGACTCACTGAAGCAGCTTGGCCGAGGTTATTGGACCAGGAGCTTGGTGGCCCAGCTCAGATTTCAGCTGTGCTGCTGAAAAACCATCTTGTTTCAGGAGATCCTTCCTGTCTGTTCTGTCATTTCCCTATTTCTAAAATGAGGCCACACTAATCTAACCTTCTCTGAGTGACACATAAGAGCCTTTTCTTTTTTCTCGGAAGAGAGAAATTGTCTAAAGCATTCATCATTCATTCATTCATTCAACCAACAAGTTTTTATTGGACTCTTGTGGAGTCAGCTGACTCTTGCTCGTGGTGGATTGTTTCCTTGTGTGTTTTGTAATCTTGGATTATAAACTCATCTTTAGCAGGATTATATGTGTGAGAATCCCAGTCACCCTTGGATGAGAGTAGGTCCCAATGGTATCACTAGCCCACAGTACTACTAATACTGATTTCTTAGCTTGGTGGTTCCTGGACCAGATGGGTGGTAGGAATTTGAACTCCAAACCCAAACCCATGTGAAAGTGAACCTGAGGTTACAGATTTTCCCAGGATAATATTTTGTTGTCTTCCTGAACCCAGGGTGAACAGACATCTTCTTCATCTCCCTGTGTTGGTTGTCAAACTCTTTCTAGTCAACTCTTTCTCTGAGGTTATAGCCCTTTGAGGGTCCTGATTTTTCACAAGGGTCTCGAGTTCCACCTCCCAAGGCACCATCTTCTGTTTCCATGTGGGCAGGAACACCGTGGCCCCACAGCCCCATCTTACTGCTCTAGCTTTTAACTCCTTATCCCTTTTGGGTCCTGGGGATTTTCCTTTTCTTATTGTGAACTCAGATTTGCATTAAAAAGAATATTTGTTAGATTTCATCCAGCATTTCTAGATGTTTTATGATGGGAGGGTTTTCGGGTTTCCTGCCTATTTTGTAAGAAGTCCTGGGGTAAATGCTGGAGATACAAGAAGGACAAGAAAAGACCCCAGCATGAAGGAACTTGCAGAGTGATGGAGGCAACTGGCCATAGTAATGCAGTGTGATAAGTGTCACACTCATGAGCCCTGTGGGGCGAGGCCTCACAGGGCGGGGTGCTGCCATTCTCTCTATTCATGGCGATGTGAAAAGCCAAACTAAGCTTTTCATTTTCCCAGTGGATGGCGGTTTTGGAGTCCATCTGCTTATTCATTCTACAAGCATTTCCTGAGTGCCTACATGCCAGGCCTAAGAGTAGATGCTGTCACATCAACATAAACTGTCACATTTATTTCTAACAGTAACTCTGGGAGGGTATTTTTATCCTCATTTTACAGATGAGCCAACTGAAGCTTAGGGAGACTCACTTGCTCGGAAGATGCAGCTAGTAAGTGTCTGACCCACGTTCAGACACGGGGCTTCTGACCCCAGAGCAGAGCTCTCCTACTATGCCGTGGCTCTTTCACAATAAAGAAACCGTCCAAGTGCCAGCAGGCCCCACACAGAGAAGTTCTTCGTTTTCACGTTTCCTGTTCCTTCCTCTTTCTGGCAGCTAGGGACTGGATCCATCCCTGACCCCTGACCCCTCAGCCTGCCCAGGCCCCAGCAGGTCACATTCACATCTCTAAATGCTGTCTCTTCTCGCCCACTACAGGAAGGATATTTAACAAACCCAAGAAGCCTCTGGGAAGACTACCCGCACGTGTACCTCCCGTGAGTATGCTCATGACTCGGGCCCCAGGGAAGAGCGAGCTGGTCCCCTGGCTTCCTCATCCCAGAATGTGGCCAGAACACTACAGGGCCAGCTAGCATGAGGATAGATCATACCCTGAGCCTATTAGGGCACAGTATTGTGGGGGCAGACATGTCTGGGAGCTGCTTCCTCCCGGTATGCTTGACTGGAGAATCCCAGAGTGAAATGTCATCTGCACTAGCCCCCATCACAGAGGTGATGTCGTAGCAGCTCAGGTTGCTATAACAGAACACCATCAACTGCGTCGTCCAACAGTTATAAACAACAGAAATTGACTTCTCACAGTTCTAGAGGCTGGGAGTCCGAGATCAGGGTGCCAGCAGATTTGGTGTCTGGTGAGGGCCTGCTTCTTGGTTCATAGACAGCCGTCCTCCTGCTGCGTCCTCACATGGCAGAAGCTGGGAGGGAGCTCTCTGGGGCCTCTTCTACAGGGGCGCTAATCCCACTCACGAGGGCTCCACCCTCATGACTGTATCACCTCCCAAAGACCCCCTTCTAATATCATCACATTGGGGGTCAGGATTTCAACGTATGAACTTTGAGGGGACACAAACATTCAGTCTGTAGCAGGTACTCAAACCACATGAGGCAGATACGGAAGCAGAGCATCTCCATAGAGTTCTCCGGGCTTCCTGGCTTCCTGACGACCCGTCACGTTCATAGCACACCTTCCCTCCGGCCATGCATGGCTGGGGATCCTTTGGAGGCAGGACCCCTCCTCCCCTGCTCTGTGGGCTGAGACTCCAGGAGGACGGCCCCTGAGCCCGGCTCCCTCGGGAGACCAGTCTGCCTTTCCCGAGACCCTTCAGAACAACAGTGGAGGACGCACAGCTGAGCTGGAGCCTGCCTTTGCTCCTGAGATCTGTCATTCCTCAGCGTATTCGTGCCGCTGTCTTCTCCATTGACGGTGCTCTAGAATCAGCTCCCTCCTCAGCCTGCCCTTCTCCGGGCAGAAGACCCTCCCCCTGTGCACTTTCCATCATTTCTGTTTCTTTAAATGCCCTTGTGTGCAGAGCAGGGTCCCAGGCTCAGGGGTGCAGGGCATGGCTCCCTCCCTCCCTGGCTCCCGGACCAGCTCCTCGCCCAGTCCCAGCCCTCACCTCCCCTCCTGTGCTTGGCAGGCACCCGCAGGGACATTTGTCTCCATCGCTCCTGTTTGACTCACTTCCTTCTCTCCAGCTTCCAGGTGAAGTTTTTCTACCTGTGGCAGCTGGCCTACTGGCTGCACGCACTTCCTGAGCTCTACTTCCAGAAGGTACGGAAGGTGAGTACTCACTTCCCTCCCCTCCTCCTGTTCCTAGTGCTGCCCCAGTCTCTTCCTGTAGAAGCACAGAGCGTTGGGTGGGGATGTGTGGGCGCGTCAGCCCAGTAGAAGTCTCCACGCAGACCTCCGGCAGAGGAGGCCACCAGCATCCGTCTCTTTCCTACCTCCCACACTGGACATGTGGCTCTGGGGGAAATCTCCCATCTTCTGGATAGCGGATGGAGAGGGTTTTGCCGTTCCCACAGTTTTTTTTTTTTAAATAGCTTCCTTCTGAATTATTTCTAAAAGCCCTGTTCCCCAGTCCGTCTCTTCTTTCTCAACCCACCCCACCCTCTGACTGTGAACCCGAAGCTGCTGCCTCGTCCGCCCTCAGACTTGCCAGAGGCCTGGGCACGTCCTCAGACTTTTCAGCTGCCTGGTGCCCGGGCCTCTGGGATGACCTGGGACAGTCTGTGTTAAAGCGACCAGCCCTGCGGTGGAAGGTGGCCTAGCCCGCCCTGTCCCTCTGCCCTTCCCTCCGTTCCCGTGTCTTCAGTCAGGGGATGAGCACGGTCACTGTCTGCTTCTCTCGTTTGCAGGAGGAAATTCCCCGCCAGCTACAGTACATCTGCCTGTACCTGGTCCACATCGCTGGAGCATACCTCTTAAAGTGAGCGAGACCCCGGAGCTGGCCCCATCTCCTTGCCCTTTCACGTCTGTGCATCTCTCCACACACTCATTCATTTAGGAGGCATTTATTAGACGCCTTCTGTGTGCTGAGCACCACGCTAAGACCTGGGAACACAAAGATGGATAACGGATGATTCCTTTATCTTTAGCGGTTCATTATTGGCCTAGTAGGAGAGACAGTTACAGACATAGACCAAGATGGTTTAGCATGATGAGTGCTTACTGTGATATGTGTCATCTGCCACGGGAACCCAGAAAGGTGACTGATGACCTCAGCTCAAGACAGAGCCAGGGAAAGCTTCTAAGGGATTTTGCGCTTGAACCCATGGCTTCTGCTGGGCTCCTGCCTCATGTCCAGTGGTGGACACAGCCAGAGCTTGGAGCCCTGGGCTCCCTTCCCCTCTGATCTCTGAGGAAATGTAGATAGTCGCTGCGTGGTTGTTCAGAAGTCGGAAGAGTTGCTATAGTGTTTGGCCTTAAGTGTCTCTTTTTTTTTTTTAAATGAGGTTCTGCCTTTTTTTTTTTCTCTTTTGAGGAACATTGGCCCTGCGCTAACATCTGTTGCCAGATCTTCCTCTTTTTTTCCCTTTATTCTCCCCAAAGCCCCAGTACATAGTTGTGTATCATAGTTGTAGAGCTGTAGCTCTTCTATATGGGAATCCGCCTCAGCGTGGCTTGATGAGCGGTGAGTAGGTCTGCGCTCAGGATCCAAACCGGCGAACCCCAGGTCGCCAAAGCAGAATGTGCGAACTTAACCGCTATGCCACTGGGCCGGCCCCCAAGTGTCTCCTTTATAAAAAGAATCATATTGATGAATAGGATCTGTCATTGCACATTTGGAATTTTCTTGAGCTTGATCCCTGCAGTAGAGGAGGACACCCTGTACTTTTTCTAGGCTGGCATTTCGAGAACTTGCAGTGTATAACTTTCTGCTCAGGTGCCTGGAGGTCCTGGGGCCCCTTATCTCCTGGGTCCTCACGGCAGGCATCCTGTGAGAAGGACTGACTTGGGGCAGCAGAGTCAGGAGGAAGGCAGCTGTCAAACTCTGCTGTCCGTCTCGGGAGGCCCAGAGCAGTGTCGATTCCTGGAGGGGTCTTGGAGGGACAAAGGCTGTGTGGTGGAGCCAGCTCTGCTCCTGTATCGGATGCTCATGTGTCGCACGCAGACTGGGTGTAAGAAAGCCAGGCTGCACTGTTCCCCCAGCAGCGTGTGGCTAGGACCGGGATGAGAATACACAGGAAGGACCACATAGAAGGAGAGCTTCCGGCTGCTCTTGGATCCCTGCTGTATCATCACTTCTTCCTCCCAAAGATGTGAGGTGCTTCAAGATTCACTTCCCCACATCTCACGTGTCCCAGGGAAGGACAAGGGCAGGTATCTGACCCTGTTTGGAATGAGTCCTATGAATTCTTATTTTGGAGTCGGAATAGAACCGAGAGGGCAGGGAGCAGATCCTCCAAAATCACCCATTCCATTCCGTTCCCAGAGAGGCTGGCACCGTTTCAAGGTGAGGCTGTCTCTCTCTGCTCCTTTAGGAAGCATGACCTCCTTTCCCCTCCATCCTTGGTCTAGTTTTCAGAGCGGCAGTGTGGGGAAAGGAGAGACCCTTTGCTGCGGGATTTTTCAAGGAAGACAGACCTTTAAAATGCCGAATGATACGGGGTCTCCCTTTGGTGAAGAGCTTGGCTTTAGGAGGCCTTCACTCAGCACGTGCCTGAGCCCCTCCTATGGGCCAGACCCTGCTCCAGGAGCTGCAGTTACACCTGAGTGAAGGCAGACAAGGCCCTGCTGTTCTGGGGCAGACCATAAATAAGGAAATAAATAGTTTCCCAAGGTGGTAAGTGTAATGAAGAAAATAAAGCAGGATAATGTAACAGAGCAACTTGTCCATGTGGCACCTTTGGTGTGGTGAGGGAAGGCCTCTCTGAGGATGTGACTCAGGTTGAGGAGTGAATGACAAGAGCCAGGTACATGAAGATCTGGGGAGATTACCAGGCAAGCAGAGGAAACAGCAGGTGCAAAGGCCCTGAGGTGGGGGTGGGCGTAAAGCCCAGTGTGGCTGGAGTACAGAAAATGGGGATTGAGACAGGTCATGGGCAGGATCATGCTGGACTTTCTAGGCCATGTGAAGACATTGGGTAGTTTTCACATCATCTCTCCATCATTCTCAGGACCCAGTGACCATCCTGATCGATTTCCACTTCTTTGGTCTCATTGGGTGGAATGGCTGTATCCTTATTTATCACTGCCCGTAGGAGTGCTCCCACTGATCTTGACTTACTGAAGCCCTGCGTGTTGGCCGAGATCTGTAATTTCACTTTGCAGTCTTTTCACATTTGTTTGAACTGCAGCTGACCATCTGCAGGAAACTGCCTAAGAAACTTAGCAAAAGTGTCCCGCCTGGAATTAAGCAGAGGGGCGTGTCTGAGTGGGTGCTAATTTAATGAGGTTGGTTCACTAGCACAGATTTTTGCGTTAGGTTGAGTTTGCTTCCTCTTAGCTGTGAAGCCTTGGATGATGAAAGATCAGACGGTGGGGATCCCTCGTATTTCTACACGAAAGCTCAGCAAACTTGTTTTGTGCTTGGTCCCGGGCTAGGTGACGAAGACAAGGTGACAAATACTGTCAAGAGCCTAAAACAGGCTCCCCATGGGAGCAGGTCGGGGCCCCCACGCAGACAGGCCAGGCGGAAGGCCAACGGTTCCCGATCAGGGAACATTCTTAGCAGAACTGAATCCTCAAGGATGGGGCGGGGCCGGGGAGAAGGTGGGCGTGGAAAGCGGGCCCCTAGCCGCTGCCCTCCGTGGCGTTTCGGGGGGCTGTGAGGCTTGTCGTCTCTCCCCAGCCTGAGCCGCCTGGGCCTCATCCTGCTGCTGCTGCAGTACTCGACCGAGCTCCTCTTCCACACGGCTCGACTCTTCTACTTTGCGGACGAGAACAACGAGAAGCTGTAAGTGGTGCTGCTGGGAGGCTGCCCTCCCCCTCCCCGCAAGGCGGCGCTGTTGGGGAAGGTCCTGCCCTGGGGGCAAACTGCCCCCTTACCTGCAGGTGGCACTCCGAGGTCATTTTTTTTCCTGGAGTATCTTATTCTAGATACCTCATCCCTCAAGCACCCTACTTGGCCACCCTTGAACCCTCTTCCCACTTGGGGTCGCTTCTGGAGACGTGGGTAAGGTTCCCTCACGGGCCCTAAAGGCTGACGTCCCTTTTCCACCTCTGCGAGCAGGTTTAATGCCTGGGCTGCAGTGTTTGGGGTCACCCGCCTCTTCACCCTCACCCTCGCCGTGCTGGCCGTCGGCTTTGGGCTGGCTCGCGTGGAGAACCAGGCCTTTGACCCCGAGAGAGGGAACTTCAACACTTTACTTTGCAGGTGAGTTGGGCAGAAGCCCGAGGTGATAAAGCAGGGCTCCCTGAGCGCTGGGAGCCCCCTGAACTTGGCACAACTTCTGCAGGAGGTCAGGAGGCAGCTGACCCCTGAGTCTCCCGCACACTGACATTTAGCTGGAAATCCTGGATGTCAGGCCTGAGGGCACAAGAGAGACCAGCCTTCTGCGCCCATCAAAACCCCCTTGACCTCCCGGCCCCGGCCTGCTCAGACTGCAGTCGGGCTCTCGGTCGGAGGGGAGTCCCCTCACCTTGTCCCGCGCTTCATGCTGCACGACAGGTTTCACATCCAGCCTCTCAGCTGATTGTCCAACCACACTCGGCTCCTTACAGCCATTTTCTCCACAGTTTGGCCAGTGGCCTCCGGTGGCAGCACGGCAGGCAGCGAGGAAGCCATTGTGTTTCGATGAGACCCTTGGGCCTGGGAGGGCACGTGATTTGTCCAGGGTTGCTCAGCGTGCAAGTGGCGTGCTAGAGGAGAAGCCACTCTTCTAGAATTATTTCTGCTATATCATCATTCATTTGAATTCTTGCAGTATGCGTGGAGCTTACATGAGTCGTGTTTTGTGCTGTGGGTACAAGGGCCATGGATCCCATGCAGGCCTGGGGGCAGTGTGGCTATGGAGCTGGACGCGCATCTGTCTTCCTCCCCAGTCTTCCTAGCCCCTGTCCATCCATCATCACCCCTAAAGTCCACTAGCACAGAGACTGTCCCTGAGACACGCGCTCTTCCCGGTGGGCATGCCGGTGCGAAGGGTGACGGGAGCTCAGGTTTCTGACCCTGTCTCCTCCCCTGCCTGGGGCCTGCGTGCACCCCTGAGCCCACCGCTGTGCCCCCTGCAGGCTCTGCGTGCTGCTGCTGGTGTGTGCTGCCCAGGCCTGGCTCATGTGGCGCTTCATCCACTCCCAGCTGCGGCACTGGCGGGAGTACTGGAACGAGCAGAGCGCCAAGCGGCGAGTCCCAGCTGTCCCCAGACTACCAGCCAGGCTCATCAAGAGGGAATCTGGTGAGTGCCGGGCCGCAGGCAGGTAGCAGGTGAAGTCTGGCTGCGTGGGCTCTCCCAGACCAGTGCTGCCACTCCTCTGTCCTGAGCTGCCCCACGTGGCTGGGCATGGGCCAGGGACACATGGTGGGTGGGGCTGGCCCTGACTAGGCAGGGAGCCCTCCTGGGCATGCTGGGCAGGGCTGCAGCTGGTTGGGGAACTCTGGCGGGAAGCGTGTCCTCAGGGTGGCTTCTGGACCCCAGCCAAGCTCCACCGCCTGTTCTCTGTCCCCACCTGCCCTCTTGCTCTGCATCTCAGCCTGGCCCTGCCTCCCAGGTTGCTGGCTCCTCCTCTGTCTTCAGGAGTGACTCGAGGTGACACAGTGCTAGGTGGGCGGCTGGGGTGGGACACCCACTTCTCCTCTGGCCCCTGCCACACACTCTAGTAACCCCCCACCCCCCACCGGGTCCTGGGGCACTGCCAGCCCTGCGCTTTCTGTCCAGCCTGGGGGCTTGTCTGCAGCAGGGCCTGTTTTCTGACTCACCTGCTTTTCTCCAGGTGTGGCCTGCTTGGCAAGGGCTCGTGTGTGTTTGAACCAGACACGTGCGTGGCTGGGTGTGATGAGGCATCGGGCCTGGCTGGGGGTATGGGCGGGAGGCTGCAGCCAGATGTGCCTCTGTGTGAGCAAGCACGTGGAGGTGTTTTTGACAACAATGAAAAGATAGCACAACCTTTCTGCCAGAGGCGCATCGGGCGTCTGAGTAAGGCCTTGTCCCTACGCCTTGTCCCTCCTCCCTTCTGTTCTCGCCTTCCCGGAGTTGGAGCTGAAGCGGGCTGGTGCCCAGCAGGGGCCTGAGAGAAACTGAGGACACTGGCTGGCAGCCTCTAAGTGATTTCACAAGGATCCGGCCTGGGTCAGGCCCGGGCGGGCGGGCCTCTGCCTGCTCCTGGGTTACTGTGTGTCATCCCAGCCCCCTCCCACTGAAGGACAGTCAGAGACCCACCACCTCAAACAGAGCCGCTGGTAGCCAGACACGGGGAAAGCAGGAGCCCCTGGGAGCTGTCCGCTGGTTTCCACTTGCTGTGTCCCCCGGGCTCGTCCTCTGTGCGGCCACGGGGCAGCCTGGCCCCCACACTGTCCCCTCCAGCGGAAAGACCGTGTCTGTCTGTCTGCCTTCACTTCCTAGGTTACCACGAAAATGGAGTGGTGAAAGCAGAGAATGGAACCTCCCCACGGACTAAGAAACTCAAGTCTCCTTGAGGCCAAAGTGCTGAGAACAGGAATCCTCCGGCCGGGCCCTGCAGGGAGGCGGGGAGCCCAGCCTCCAGCCCCGCCTCCCGCTTCCGGCTCCGGACGCTCCTCCTCAAACAGGAACCTGTCTTCCAACAGGGCTTGTCCTCTGTCTTACTTCTTGGCTTTCTCTTCTGATTCTTCCATAAACCATTCTCAATAAAACCAAAAATCTTCCTCTTTCTCTCCCTCAAGCCACCTCATGTCCTCTCCTCACCTCTGTCCTGTGTTGGGTTTTCTAGAAGCCCAGCTTCTCATGGTTATCTTTCTGCTCGCCTCCTCTTTCTCTTCCTCGGCTGCTGCCTTTTCTTTTTACTTCTTCATTTCACTATATCGTGCAATTTTTCTGTGTCTGATTTTTACAATGGAGGGAGCTGAGATTGCAGTCCTGGCCATCCAGCACCCAGCGCCAGTCCCGGGACCTGTCAAAGTCTGGAAGCCTCGTGCCAAGGAGCCTCCGCCTGGGGCCAGTAGCAGGCCCCCCAGTGGTCCCTGTGTGGATGGGCAAGAAGAGGAGAGACCGGCCCTCTTGGATCACGATCTCCTAGGTGCTGATTAACAACTGATGAGATGTGTGAGTCCAGTTCTGCACGTGCGTCTTAAGGCCCAGCAGTGCCCCTGCTAGTGGTAAATGCCAAGACATTTGGCTTCAGGACAGGACGGCTTGGTCCAAAGGATGGTGTGAACTGCGTCGGGTCTCGTGCCTCGAGACAGCTTACCAGGGGCTGGTCCCGGCCTGGAAACCAGTCCGCTCGCGCTCTGCCGGGGAGGCGCTGCAGGAAGACAGGTCTCCCACTCTCCAGAGCGGGAGCAAGTGGACTGAGCAGCAGGCCCTTCCAGAAAGGTGGCGGTGGCGGAAGTGGTGGTGGAGTTGCCCTAGGCCTTTCTTCAGCAGCCTCAGCTGCTTTTCAGCCATTCACCAGCATTCAGAAAACCAAATCAGACCCAGTTAACAGACCAGCCTGGGATCTGCTGGTCCTGAGCCCCAGACCCGGCCAGCCTTGCTCCCCGACTTCGTCTCTCTAGCTGCAGGAACACTAAGCCCCACACTGGCCCCCTGATGCCCCAGGGAGGGTCACCCGGGCCACTCACCCTCTAGCCGTGCTCGTTGAGTGTTCTTTGGAATTGTCGCTGTCATCTGCTGATGTTTGCTGGGCACACCGACAGCTTCTTAGACCGCATGAAACCAGGGCTGACTCAGAGTCACTCTGCTGGCTGGGGAGCAGACACAGCTGCACCCGTAGGATTCCGCCCTGGCCCTCACACATTCCCTCCCCTCCCTCCGCCCAAAGACAAGGCCCCAAGTCCTTACGGTGCCTTGTGAGGACTTCCCAGAGGGGCGTTAAGCTTTCAGAGATCCTAATTAAGAACTCCTGAACTCTGCTGAGGTGAGGGGCCACAGTTCTTGGTGGGCACAGGACTATTAGTGTCATTTGACATGCTGGTCCTCTTTCTGACATCACAGGAGAAACCAAACCTTGGATTATTACCCAAAAGGGGGGAGATGGGTCTTTCCATCAAGGCAACTCCCCTTTTCCATGTCATGTGCATCAGAGATCAGTTCTCCAGTGGCTGAGGGGTTTGTCACCCAACACCATTGTAGACCTTCCTCTCTGTCCAGGATCAGGTGGCACAAACGGGAAGAACTACCCTTGGCTTCTTCTGATCACCCTTAGGAACGTATGCACTTCTCCCATCCTGCCCTTTCATCCCTGGCGCCTCTCTGGGCAGCAAAGCAGAACGTTGGTAAAAGGGTGCATTGGTCTCACCCCAACAGACCCCATCTGGACCCCCATAGCCGTTTCAGCCTAACAGCCCTGATGCGGCTGGAGTTGAGTTCACATCCCCCGCCTTGCCTGGTGGCCGCTAATGGAAGGGGTGTTCAGGCAGTGGCCTCCTCTCCCCATCCCAGTTCTCTCCAGCCTTTGTCCTTGGCAGGCGTTCCTGTTCCCTGCAGGAGGCTGCCCCCCAGGTGCACCCCACTGAGCCGGCCTTCGGGGCAGGTGCGCGAGTCCTCGGCGTGTGGGGTGCTGCGGGCCAGGGAGGTGGAGGGCGGCAGCTGCCGTCCTGCTGTCAGGCAGCCGCCCGTCTCATGGACGAAGGTGGTTGCCAGAGACCACGTGATTTCGCGTTCCCTATGTCTCCTGCAAGCTCCGGGCGCTGCAGTGTAGTGCGCCTCGGAGGTGCACCGCTGACCCAGGGGCTGGCGACTCCCGCTCTGTGCCTAAAGGACAGGGTTTGTTCGGTCATGAGTCAGTATAATCTTTTCTGCTGTGTATAAACCCGAGACTATGAGTAAGGCTAGCATCTCACCAGCCGGGCTTCAGGAGTGATTAGAGCGGGGAGAGGGGTGGGGGAACTAGTAGGGTCTTTGTCACCCCACTGGCGTTCTCGGCACATTTATTTCAGAGCAGAGCCAAGGCTTTGGCAGTTGGGCTCAAACCGTGTTGCCAGGGGACCAAACAACTCAGTTCCACTTCATCCTGTGCGCCTGGTGGGCTGGTTGGCCGGATTTGGCCACTCTGGCTGTTTTCTTCAGTCCCAGACACCTCCTGTTCCCAAAGTGCCGAGCCGGCTGTGAAGGCCCTGCCAGACCTGTCCAGCTTGAGAGGCCGCTCAGCACCACCCGCCCAGAGCCGGCGAACAGACGCTAATCTACCTCAGCAACCACTGCCTCCCGGCACCGCTGACCGGCCGGGTGGGGGAAGCCGGGCCGGGGCAGTGGCAGGAGAGCGAGGGTCCGCGCTGCCGTTCCCCTCCTTGGAGGTTCGGTGATGGGAAGGTTATTTCCACCATCCAGGCCCTGACAGCTGCACTAGTGATAAGTCACGTGTTCCTTTTGAAGGTAGGGGAAGGTTCTGGGGGAGCCGAGGAGAGCTGCTTCTCTCCCATTCTGGTCAATTCTAACCCTGCGTGTGTCTGGGCCACCAGACCTCAATTATTGCCGAGAACCTTTTCCATTTCTGTCCCAAGGCAGAACTTACCAGCATTTCAGAAACCAAAGTAGACATCTGTGCTCAGGCCACCTCTGCAGGTGCGTCTCGTGACTGGGACCCGTTGGACCCTAGAAACCCCTGAAGGCTGGGTTGGGTGTTCCAGGGGTGTGTGCTTCTGGCTTTTCTTTTGGGACTTTCTTCCTCGGTACCCTTTGACTTTTTTCTAAGTGGTGAATAATAGGGGCAGAGAGTGCACCCCCTCCCAAAATTCCACAACAGAAAATTCTATTCCCTGGAGGTGTTTTTAGTTTGAAGCGGTTTGCTGACCCCATGCGGCTTGGTCTGGATTTCCTTCATGGCTTTAGCCTTTCCAGGTGGTGTCTCCTAGGCCTGGGGTGAGAGAAGGTATGGCGGTCTGGACGTAACTGCCCTGCCCGAGGGCCTGAGTGTCACGGGTGGCCAGACTTCCATTCCTGACCTTCCAGGCCCCTGTCCTTCTGCGACAGCGAGTATGCTGAAGGCTCGTGAGTGGTCTTTCTTCCTTCCCACTGCCTTCCCAGCTCTCAGCCCTGTTCCTCAGGAGGGACTCTGGGCACAACGGGAATTGGGTCATTGTCAGATCACTTGAAAACCTAAAGAAAATCCCTGTCTTGCCCAGGGTTGGCCCAATGAGGAAGCCTTCACTAACAAACCTCCACTCTTTACTCCGGTTCTCAGTTCTGACATGAATATCAACTCCTCCCAAAAGGCTGAAAAAGACCCCTCCTCCGCTGCTGCCCCCCCCTTTTCCATGGAGGTGTCAGAAAAGCACCGGGACATTGGGACTTCCTGACTCTGTGTGGGTTCTGCTCGGCAGCCCCTGCGAGTGTTTGTCATAAGCAGATCCTTCTTTTGGTGTAAGAAGTGCCTTACTTGCCGGGTGGTCTTCGGCCTTCCCTTGTGCTGTGTGGCCATCCCCCAGCTGCTGGGATTCTCGGGCCGTTAAGTCATGTGCAGGCAGGGACACCAGACCTGGTACAGCTACATGTAAAAGGGACACGGATTGTGACAGTTTCGCCTCATTCATCTCTCCCCCGTTGTGTTGGGTCTGTGGTGTCTTCTCTGTGTTGTTTCTAGTTTCTCCCTTGTGTCAGTTTTCTGTGTGGGCCCAACTGCAGGCACCTGTGCCTCCTGCCTATTAAGGGACTAGGCCTCTGGCCCCGCCTGGTGAGCCCTGCTCTTCCAGTTCCCCCTGCATTAAAGGAAAAGGTACCCTTGCGATAGCCTCTTCTCATCTCTCTTGCTTCCCATTCAACCTAAAGTTGATATGATAAAGGTGTTTACTTTTACTTCTGAGTCACAAGTGTTAACTCACGGATGCCCGTGTGACAGTGGGTCTGGTTCGGCTGTTGCAGAACTTCCTGGAGCTCCTCATTCAGTGTCACCGTGTGTTGGCAGCAGCTCCTCTGTCCCCTGCTGGCCTGCCTTTTCCTTGCTCTTCCGGGTTGTGCAATAACTCTCCCAGCCAGTGGTCCTTTCCACAGGCCTTGCTGTCCCTTACAACGCCCTGCAACTGGGGAGGGAAGGGACGCATGGGAGGGGTAGTGGTCATCCCCTACAGAAGGCACGTCAGCCACTTTCCCTTTGTTGCTGTCATTCTTGTGATCCTAGCTGGGTTTCTGTGGCACTCTAGTAGAACATTGTAGCATCATCTTAGAAGTCCATATATTTAAAAAAAAAATCTGTTGAAAAAAAACCATCTTCATGATGGGCATTAATAAGTCAGCATCTGGGAATAAGATCTGTTGTGACACCCGAGGCGTCACCATCACCCTGCCTAAGAGCATTCTAGAGTTTCTAGTTCATGTGGAGAGGAAGGAGACTTCCCTGAGAATCAGCCCCGCGTGGACAGCCCCGTTCACCTGATAGGATCTGGCCGCGACTGTCATCACTGCCACATCCTTGGGTACAGATTCGAGTGTTTATGTGACGAGACGATAAACCTCATTTTTCAGTTCCTCATGTTTAATAAACATCTGAAGGATGAGCTGAGGCTGCTGGTGTCCTGAGCAACTCATAATGCAAATGTGGGCAGACTGTCTTTGTTTTCCACTTCAGCCTGTTCATGTTATGGACCAAATTTCAACAAGGAACTCAAGGAAACCTTGTCCTTGCCGTATTTATGCTCTCATGTAAAAGGGTTCCGGGGGGGCTTTTTACTTTCAGTGAACTTTTTTCAAAATCCTTTTTCCACTGTTTCTGTCTGGTTTTAAAACAAATTACAGTTTTGTATGGATTTTTTTAATGTACATTTTGAAACAAATGATCAGCAAATATTTTTGAAATAACTGAATAAAAGGCATAGAATTATGAGTCTAATTGTCTCTGGTATAATTCCTTATGTTCCTTTTTAAATCTGGATGCTTCATTTGCTTTTACTTGAAAAATGAGTTTGCATCAATTTCAGCCTCATTTCTAACGTTTTCCACTATATTGGTCGTTTCTTATGTATCTTTTGAGATATAGCTGTTCATTGCGGTCACATGATTTAGGGCGTTGGCATTAAGGATGGAGAAAGAGTCGGTATATTGAGTGCCAGGGAGTAATAAGCATCATTTTATTTGTCTATAACAGTGAAGTAAAAGAGTGGAAAGTTCTCTTGACGTGGGTCTGCGGGTAGGAAGCTCACCATGCTTGCTGCCTACTATATAATGAGTCATTTGGCAAGGAGTAGATGGGATTACGTGTGTGGAAGCCACCACATACTAGTGTTTGTGCTGAATAGAAGACGTCCAAGTCTTAATAACGCTGAGCATTGCTGGTGTCAGATGCCTCCTGTTGCCCACAGCTGTCTGCCGTGTTTTCCGGAACCATCTTCACAGCTCACGCGATGAGAGCGGTTACATGTGGCAGCTGGCAAGGACCCGCCCACCCCCAGGTCTGAGGATTAACCAGGGAACGCTGACGGGGTGCAGGGAGCGGTCCTATTGGAGGGCGTGCGTTGGTGCAGAGCTGGGCTGCAGCCCCGCTCCGTCGTGAGAAGCCGCGTGACCTCCAGCAGCTCACCCTCCCGAGCCTGTTTGCTCCTCTGTGTTCTACAGCCCTGCGGGTTGGTTGGTCTGCCTGCTTGCTTGTTTTTGTAGGGAGTGGTGGCGGGAGATTTAGGGATAGTGAATGCTAAGTTCATGGTACAAACAAAGCACTCAATAAATTGTTTTTCATGAACATACCCATGTGCTAGCAGGACAGTCAGGAGTCACTCACCCAAATGACACTTGATTCTCTGAAACAACATTTGGAGACGGCTTCTCTACCTCCTGGTCCCAAGTACCCTCAAAGCCTGTAGATATGGGTTTGATACACCCTAATTAGATGGTATTTTCAAGGCCCCCTGGTGGTACAGACAGTACAGGCTCAGGGCTGAGGAGTGGCTACCTCACAGCCAGTCTTCACCACAAGGCAGATTTTACTAGCCCTGAACCCATAAGCTACCCCAACGCATCCTAATACATCCTTCAGTGAGAGCCACCAGCCGCACTACTAGCGTGCCTCCACGCACACGCTCACAGGTGATGCTAATTCTGTCTCGGCTCCCTGGGGGCCCATTCAAAAGAGGGTCATTTCTTCTTCCCACAGTATTGCTTGCTGCAGGCTAGTGCTCGGTTCCCCTCCATCACCTGAGCCAGGACTCCAGGTGCATGCCAGGTGTGACTGTAGCATAAGGTGACAAAAGTGACATCCAATGGCTGCACTGCCATTCAGGATCTCAGTAGGAAGTGATTTGCTCTGACTTTTGTGGCTGCTACGCTTGGCTGCCTTGTATAAACTAGTGAGTGCCGACATCACAGAAATGACCTGCCGGCTCGGGTCTTCTGTGAATTGGCTTCTACACCGTGTGATGGTGCTGGCAGATCTCAACTTCTCCATCTTGGGTAAATTTGGAAGGTGAGGCATGGACAGCAAGCTTAAGGCATGTGTATGTGGATGGTGCCAACTTATTCAAGATAGGTCTGAGACACTTCTAACAATTACAGTGGGGCTGACAAAATTCTGGTCCCCATTACAGTAGAAAAGGTACAGGAGGAGAAAAGATGTCAGAACTGAGGTTAGAAGGCCTGTGAGCACCTGGATCTCAAAGGTTGGGTAAGAGGATGTTAAATGACACTTTTCCCCAATGTCTCCAATTTCAGTTATGGACAAAAATTGGCAAGTGTCTCCGTAAGCTGCAGATTGGTGCAGATCCATGACAGACTTGCCAAAGAGGGGCCCAAAGCTTTTGCAAACTTCCCTCTTCCACAGGAGGCAGGGCTGATGGAGAAATGACTGGAGAGGGTGGATCTCTTGAAAGGAGCTGTCCTAGTGCTGTTGTCCACACACTAAGAGGGAGGGGCTCTACCAGACTTGGGGCTTGACAAGCATCCCCTGTAGCTGGGAGAGCACAAGATTCTGGGTGCCCGAGTCTCACCTAAAATGAGTCTCAAGGAGAGGGCCTGGCTGAGCTGCCTACCTGCACAGCCAAGAGAGCAATCTAGAAGGAAACATGAGCAAGAGTGGACGCCCTGGAGGGCGGGTCAGCCTGACGGGCCCACCCGACTGAAGAGCTCTGAGAGGGTGAGCAGGAGCCCGGGGAAGGGCACTGTGAGAGTGGCGGTCAGCCTCCGAGAATGGGGCACCAGGGGGTTCCTGTGGGGAAGGGTGCCGAGAACTCACGAGAAAGGTGCCCTGGGAGAGAGCGAGCCAGCCTTCAGGCACATGCCACTCAGAGGGCCCTGACCCAGATTATAACTTCACCAGCCGCAGAAATAAGACTTTGCCCTTTTCCCGTTTCTACCCCCAAACCCTTCCCAACACTACAAAGGCCACAAATAGCAGCAAGGCTGAATGGGGGCAAAGGGAGCAGAAACCAGAAAGAAGGAAGAAGAAACAAAGCCACCACACCTGCCCCGCCCTCCCCCGCCCCCACTCATGCTACAGGCTTCCTACACTTAGCGCAGGACTGAGCTGGGGCAGGCAGGATAGAGCTTAGTATTTTTATTTTAGACTGAAATGGACTTTTAAATACTTGAAAATTAGTTTTTAATAGTTATGAGTGACAGGAAAACCAAACAAAACATAGTTCTTCTTGAGATATCAACCTGAAGCAGAAAAGGAGGAGTCACTCTAACACGTGCAACCCTTTTCAGAAGCTGGTTAGAGGTGGCATTAGGAGAGGGAAAACCAAGGGAAGTTCCCCACGAGTTCAGAGAGAGCCAGGCATCCTGATCCTGTGTAACTCCATCCTCATTTACGCCACTTGTTAGGTGGCAGGGAGGAGTCTGAGACACCATTGATAAAGAAGAAGTTGGTGGCTGACTTTGACTAAGGAGCAGCCCTGCTTCTAACAAGTCCATCAGCTCATCAGATAACCAGTAACTGCTACTAGTGTTTTCTTCCTGTCTCAAGGCCAGGCTCTCTAAATGCAGTTTTTCTTAAAAATTTTTTTTACTACAACCCACATCAAGAAATACATTTTACATCATGACCCAGTAAATACACACTCAGTTGAAACAGAAGTTTCATGAAACAATACATACCCTACTGTGTGTACACACTCTGATTTTTTCAATTCTATTTCATTTTTTAAAAATGCAGGTCCTACTAATGGGCCTAGATCCACAGTTTGAAAAACATGTGGTGTATTTCCCTATAATACTAGGGCGAGCAGGCAGGTGGGGAGGGGGCGTTGGGAGCAGCAATACTGGTACTGTGTGCTTATTTCCAACACCCCAGATGATGCTTCTAGCAAATTCCACCCTTCCCCCTACTCTTACTCGTTGTACCCCCATATTAGTCAGGGTTCTCCAGAGAAACAGAACCAATAGGATGGATAGAGAGAGAGAGAGATTTATTATAAGGAACTGGCTCACGCGATTCTGGAGGCTGACCAGGCCCTAGATTTGCAGTCAGCAAGCTGGAGACCCATGAGAGTGCTGGCGCAGGTCCAGTCCAGTCCGAAGGCCTGGGAACCAGGATTGCTGACGGTGTAGTCCAGTCTGAACGCCAGCAGGCTCGAGACCCAGGAAGAGCCGATGCTTCATTTTGAGTCCAACGGCAGGAAAAAGCTGGTGTCACAGCTCGAAGGCAGGCAGGAGGAATTCTCTCTTACTTGGGAAAGGGTCACCTTTTTGTTCTATTCAGGCCTTGAATGGACTGGATGAGGGCCACCCACACTGGGGAGGGCAATCTGCTTTACTCAGTCTCCCAATTCACATGTTAATCTCATCCAGGAATGTCCTCACAGACACACCCAAAATAATGTGTGACCAAATATCTAGGCACCCACGGTCCAGTCAAGTTGACACATAAAATTAACCGTCACGACACCCTTACCCCTACCTCCCTAAATAAGGCACCAATCTTAGCTCCTTCAAGACCCAGTTTAATTTAGACTTCAGTAGTAGCGAAATAGAAGAACCAAAAAAAGAAATATAATTTCAAGAGCCCTGTAAATGCTTCTACAAAGAGTACAAGGTATATTTCAAAGTGTAGGTCCAACCTCAAAAAACTGTATTGCATTCTCTCATCAGCAGGTCAGTTGGAGAAAGCACGAACAAAGTTATAGTAGTCGATCTTGTCTTCTCCGTGAGAGCACATCCTGATTAACTGCAGGGAGAGCAGAGAGAGCAGTGAGACAGACACGCAGGGCTGCCCTCTGCTCACCTGCAGTGCTCTTATTAGTAATGATCCCCAGCCTGTGTAAATCAGTTGAGTTTTTATATCCTCAGCTGATTCTGAAATGATCCTGTGAACCTGTTAGGTAGGTCAGACATGAGCCCCATCTTACACTTTATAAAATCAAAGCTCAGACGGAGTAAATGGCCTGCCCAGGATTTCAGGACTAATAATTGTATTTATAAGGGCATTGTCATTTCTAAAGCACTTTTAATTGTTTTTATATTCAAATACAAGACTTTTCCACCCAGTCTGTGCAGAGTAAGACTCTTTAAAATAGCAGGTTGCTGTTATCACAGCCTAATACCTAGTAGAAGAACCTAGTTATGTCACTGCTCAAACCATGTCCCCTGAAACTCAGCTGTGAGTGGCAGCAGACTGATCTGCTGTGGTACCTTTATTACATGTACAAATCTATCCCACGCACACCTTCCCTGGCCTACCTTCCACTGATGGCAACTCCTCTCTCCCATGTCAGGTCACAGATAGTACAAATGACTTAAAAATCAAAATCTGGGCATGATATCATTAGAAATTTGGGAAGCTAAATAGGTGTTTGGCCACGTGAACCAATATCCTTCTATCTGCCTCCCCCGCTCCTTGCTAATGTTCTGTCTACAACAAATCCTCGTCTCTACCCTAGTCACTCTAGGCCTAAACAAAAGCCTTCCCTAAATGAGTCTTAACTTCTGAACATCCTTTTTGCTAAAAGATCTTTAAGAAGGTCTACAGCACCTCAGCGTTCTTGATCAGTGAGAATGTCTCAGTGATAATAAGTCAGTCATTGACAATTGTCAGAGAAATTTTGTTCTAATTTCTAAGGGAACCCTGGCTAAAGGGGTTTATAATGAAAAAAAGGCATGAAATGCCCTCTTCAACTTATTTATGAAAATTCTGGGAGGAGAACGTCTGTGTCATTTCTCCATGTGCAGTTGGCCATGTGACCCCCTACTGACAGATGCCGCTGCCCCTGAGTTGTGGTCATGCCCTTTTCCATGCTGGCCCTACTGATGCGCTGTGATGCGTGTCAAAGGCTGCCCGCCAACCTGCTCAATCCAGTTGCCTGTGAGTCCCCCTTGGCGGCAGCCCCTCTATGATCACCTCTGCTGCCCTCCTTCTGCCCTGACATATATCACCAGCCGCTCTGTGCTGCCTAGTCCCACACCCCTTACCGAGATGTCCTGCAACAGCACCTAGAGAGGAACACCAGGGCTAGCATCAAGGGGAAAGACCATAATCGGGACCGACAAGGAGATCTGATTTCAACATCCTCCATCTTCCCCAGTTAAAACAAAATACACATGCAGCTGCCTTTAGGAGAGAATGAACGGTGCTCAGGCTGTGGTCCACCCAGAGGAGTAACTCATACTGACCTCCTTGATCAAGGAATCATCAACTGGGAGGTTAAGAGAGTCACAGATTTTAAAGAACATTTCTTTGTCCACATATCCTGAAGCTTCCTTGTCATAAACTTGAAATGCCTCACGAATGTTGTCTTTGCATGGATGATCTTTCAGTTGCTTCTGGATTGTGTCTATTAATGCTTCCAGTTCTTGCATGCCTGGATCCACTTCAGTCTGCTTGCTGTAGAGAAAGGAAGAAAATGACTTGACGTGGTATTTATTGTTGACCGATATTATCTCAGGGACCAAAGTTCTCACTTGGTGAAGTCGGGTAAGCTTCTAATGACAAACAGCTTTGACGCTGAGCAGACCAATAACTGAACACTTGCCGCAGGGGCCTGCTGACCAGGAAGGCCTGATTGGGGCAGCTTTTGAACTGAAGCTCAGCCTCCCTTGCTGCCATTGCAAGGGGCCAAATCCCTAACCACCACCACCACCCCAAGTTCCTTGTTTGTGGGGGTCACATGACTGCCTTGTGATGCTGTTGCAGACCTACATCCTCTACATTACATCATCTAAAAACAAAGACCTGAGTTTTAAAAATATTTAACCATAACTCTGCAGTCAGGAATCTCTTGCACTTTTTTTTTTCTTGAGGAAGATTGGCCCTGAGCCAACATCCATTGCCAATCTTCCTCCTTTTTTCCTTTTTTCTCCCCAAAGCTCCAGTAGATAGTTGTATGTCATAGTTGTACATCCTTCTAGTTGCTCTGTGTGGGATGCCGCCTCAGCGTGGCTTGATGGGTGGTGAGTAGGTCCACACCCAGGATCTGAACCAGTGAATCCCAGGCCGCCAAAGTGGAGTATGCAAACTTCACCGCTATGCCACCAGGCCCACCCCAAGGAATCTCTTGTACTTTTAACATCCCCTCTCCAATTCACTCTGAATTTTGTGAAAGGCTATCTACAGAAGTTAAGAGACTGCTCTGTGATGTGGGCTGAGAAGTTTAGGCCTAGTATTTACTGAAACGAAGGGGGACTAGTAACCCAGAGCATCAGGGAGAGGGAGGTCTATCCCTCCAAGTCACAACCAGGAGACGCAGAAGCCTGAGTTTCACTTGCTCTAAACATAAAGGTACAGTTATAAATTAAAGAATTTTAGAGCTGGAAAGGATTCTCTCGTGTTCAATCTTCATAAATCCATTTTGGAACAAAATGGGGCCCAAATAAACTCAATAAGCACCCTCCCTTTTTCAATGATGAGAAAACAGGCTTGAAGACCTCAGTGACTTATCCCAGATCTCAGGTCAGAGGCAAGACCAGAACGGACATCTCACTCGAGTCCTAACATGTTCTTTCCAGTCTGCCCAGCTTCTCACTGACCCCCTCCTTCTATTCCTTCACAATACTAACCCACCATTGCTTCTTTGTTCCTATTTTTTCTTGTATATAATATTTTAAAAGTTCACTGTTCCAAATAGCCTTTTCACTCATTTCCCTTTTTACCTGCTGGCAATCCTTGCTGGAGGAGGTATAAAATGGTATAACCTTTCAGGAACAATTTGGAAACATGAAGCAAAAGCCCAGCAAAGAATTTCGAATAATTTATCCCACGGAAATAATCATGAGTCATATACAAAGGTACATCTATAAAGCTGTCTTGAGACAGTCTAAATGTCCAAATAAAGGTCTAAAAATAAGGAATTGGTTAAATAACATGCACTATAATCAGGCAATATAATAACGCAGCATTGACAATGTTGCAGAAAGAGCAGAAAAATAAATTGTTAGTGAGAAAATCAAGATGTAAAAGTGTGTATAGAATGCTACCTTTTGTGTAAAAGTCATGGGAGGAATAAGAATATATATATAAATTTGCTTATATTGTGTAAAGAAATTCTGGGAAGAGATTAAAAAAAAACAATGAAAGAGGTAGTTACCTATGGAGAACGGAGGGTAACAAGCAGATAGATGGAAGACGGGGTGGGAGCATAACTTCTCATTGGTCTTTTCATGTATATATATAACCCATGTGAATATAATACCTTCTCAAAAAATTAAATTATCAATGCTCCATAAAATATTTCATGATATCAGAAATGTTCATGATATACTATGTAGGGAACAAAGCTGGTAAAATGGTATTACAGAATTATTCCATTTTATATGCATATTAAAACAAAATATTAGAAGTAGTGATCTCTGGGTTATGGGATTTTAAGAAATATTTTTGCTTATTTCTATTTCTTAAATTTTTTCTCCTTGAATGTTTTTATTCTGGGCACGTGTTACTTTTGTAGTAAGACAAAAACAAGGACAAAAATTAAAATTGTACGAAAAATCTCCAGTATCTAAATGCTGTCTGGCATTGTTTATTAGACAAGCAGACTATGTTTATCTGATGGGTGTAACTCCAACCATACCAAATTATGAATGACTGCCAGGGAGCTATTTTAGGGGCAGAAAGCAGTCAAACCTCAATCTTCCATATCTCCCCAGGAGTTAAGAGCCATGGAACATATAAATTTAAAAATGATCATCTAATCATTTTGGGAAAGAGGAGATAACTCCCCCTTCCCTGAAGGAGCCAGACACCCATACTGCTTCATACAACATGGGACACGCCCACGGCAATCTGCTGCCTTTGAGTAAGATGGAGTCAGTTCAAACAGAGCTTGCAATGGGTAGTACTGTTTGAGACAGAGCTAGTTAAAGTTAGAGCCCCCACACTATTGCAGAGGCCCAAGCCATGGCCTGTTCTGCAGGAGAGTGCAAGACCCACAGTAAGGTTTGTTCCACAGGTTAACAAAGGAACACAGGGGCCAGCTGGTTATCCTTAACAGGGACTGCCAACTGAGAGAGGTGGCTGGGCTCCCAACACGCCAGGTGCAGACTGCGCAGGCCCTCTAATGCCCACCTTTACTTCCCAGAAACGCATATGTGAATTTTATAGGATGATTCATCTCTCATAGGTAAGAGAGACGTCATGGTCTTCAGTCTGCTCTTAGAATATTTTCCTACAAGCACTCGGGCAAAGCCCCCCACTTAGCAAGAACTAAATGGAATTCATGTATTTTCTTAAAAAGCAAACAGTTTGCAATCTTGTTTTTTCTTTATTACAGTTCTTTTTTTGTTGTTTTCGGTGGTGGGCAACTCTTCAATACTAATAATGCGCTAAAACTTTAAAGTGTGGCCATTTCAATTGCAAAGGTTCAGCGTTGACCCCTTGGCCTAACCTTAGTTCTTGATCCATGATCCAGGGCCTTGCCTAGAGAGCTTCAAGTAGTCAGGAAGCTGAAAAAGAACATCCCCAATTTCTTGGTGCTGTTCTCTGGTGAGGCAGAACAAATCATAGTTAAGAGCATGGGCTCTAGAATCTGCCTGGTTCAAAACCTCAACTTTGCCACTTAAAGGGTGCATTATCTTGAGTACATTACTTAACTGCTCTATGCCTCAGTTTCCTTATCTGTAATACATTAGTTTTTAAGGGAAGCCACCTCATAAAGATTGTTGTGAGAATTAAATGAGTTATTACATATAAAGCACTTAATATCTGACATAGCAGACACACACAAATCTTAGCTTTTAACAAAGTTCTTTTGACAGTCCTAGTAGAAATAGTCATTCACTCATCTAACAACTATTTATTGAACATGTATGGCTCAATGCTAGCTCTAGAATAAACTATTGAGTGTAACAAGCAACCTGTTTCTAGTAAGGATCCCTGCTCTCCAGAAGGGGAGGTAAGACATGGACTTTAAAATCGCTAACAAAAGGGAGAAAATGACCATTACCATTTTAAGAGAGGTACAGAGGATGAGAGGATCAGGAAGGGCTGAACTAGGAGGTGGCATCTGACCTAGGCCTTGAAGGATGTGAGCGGTTGGATCTGTAGAATGAAATAAAGGAACTACAGACAATGGGAACAGCCTGAGAAAAGGCATGAAGAAAGGAATGCTTGAGGTTAATACAGTAAACCTGTTTGTCTAGAATGCAGAATGTGCAGAAAGGTGAGCTAGAACTCCCAGTTAGACAGTTATTGGGAGCTACACTATGGAGGTTGTTGAACACCACACCAGACTAAGAACTTTAGAATTTTGTTTTTAAGTGATGGCAACCTCTTAAAAGTAGTATGATTAAAAAACCAAATAAGATCAAAAAGGAAATCAAAGAATATCTTGAAACAAACAAAAATGGAAACACAATATACCAAAATTTATAGGATGCAGAAACAGCAGTGGCAAGAGAGAAGTTTTTAGTGATAAATGCCTACATTAAGAAAAAAGAAAGATCTCAAATAAACAACTTTATACTTCAAGGAACTAGAAAAAGAAGAAAAAAACTAAGCCCAAGTTAGCAGAAGGAAACAATAAAGATCAGAGCAGAAATAAATGAAATAGAGACTAGAAAAATGACAGAAAAGATAAACAAAACTAAGAGCTGTTTTTTTGAAAAGATAAACAAAATTGACAAACTTTTAGCTAGACTAATTAAGAAAAAAGGAGAGAAGACTCAAAATCTGAAATGAGAGGAGACATTACAACTGTTACCACAGAAATACAAAGGATCATAAGAGACTAATATGAACAATTATACATCAACAGATTGGATAACTTGGAAGAAATCAATAAATTCCTAGACACAAACAAATAAAAAATTCCTAGAAAAGTACAACTTACCAAGACTGAATCATAAAGAAATAGAAAATCTGAACAAACCAATAACAAGTAAGGAGATTGAATCAGTAATTAAAAATCTCCCAAAAACAAAAAGCCCAGAACCAGATGGCATCACTGGTGAATTCTACCAAACATTTAAAGAAGAATTACTACCAATCCTTCTCATACTCTCCCAAAAAACTGAAGAGGAGAGAACACTTCCAAATTCATATTACAAGGCCAGAATTACCCTGATCCTAAAGTCAGACAAAGACACTACAAGAAAAGAAAATTACAGGTTAATATTCCTGATGAACATAGATGCAAAAATCCTCAACAAAATACTAGCAAACTGAATTCAATAGCACATTTAAAGGATCATACACCATGATCAAGTGGGATTTATCCTCGGTATGCAAGGATGGGTCAACATACACAAATCAATAAATGTGATACATCATCTTAACAGAATGAAGGAAAAAACCATATGATCATCTCAATAGATACAGAAAAAGCATCTGACAAAATTCAACATCCTTTCATGATAAAGCTCTCAACAAATTAGGTATAGAAGGAATGTGTCTCAACATTATCAAGGCCACATATGACAACACAGCTAACATCCTACCCAACAGTGGACAAGGATGCCCATTCTCTAAGATCAGGAATAAGACAAGGATGACCACTCTCACCACTTCTATTCAACACAGTCCTAGCCAGAGCAATTGGGCAAGAAAAAGAAAGAAAAGACATCCAAATAGGAAAGGAAGAAGTAGAATTGTCTCTGTTTGTAGATGACATGACCTTATGTATAGAAAACCCTAAAGACTCCACCAAAAAACTTAGAACTAGTCTATGAATTCAGTAAAGTTCCAGGATACAAAATCAACATACAGAAATCAGTTGAAAGAGAAATTAGGAAACAATCTGAAAGAGAAATTAAGAAAACAATTTATAATAGCATCAAAAACAATAAAATACTTAGGAATAAATTTAACCCAGGAAGTGAAAGACCTGTACACTGAAA
Source organism: Tapirus indicus (assembly GCA_031878705.1). Taxonomy (NCBI): domain Eukaryota; kingdom Metazoa; phylum Chordata; class Mammalia; order Perissodactyla; family Tapiridae; genus Tapirus; species Tapirus indicus. The sequence goes on along the minus strand of CM062931.1, from coordinate 48,086,615 downwards.
ACTATAAGACACTGATGAAAGAAATTGAAGATGACATGAATAAATCTCATGTTCTTGGATTGGAAGAATTAGTATTGTTAAAATGTCCATACCACCCAAAATGATTTACGGATTTAATGCAATCCCTATCAAAATTCCAATGGCATTTTTCACAGAAATAGAAAAAAAATCCTAAAATTCATATAGAACCACAAAAGACCCCAAATAGCCAAAGCACTCTTGAGAAAGAACAAGTCTGGAGGCATCACACTTCCTGATTTCAAGCTATATTACAAAGCTACAGTAATCAAAACAGTATGGTACTGGCATAAAAACAGACACATAAACCAATGGAACAGAACAGAGAGCCCAGAAATAAACCCACATATATATGGTTAACTAATCTTTGACAAGGGAGCCCAAAATACATAATGGGGACAGGATAGTCTCTTCAATAAATGGTGCTGGGAAAACTGGATATTCACATGCAAAAGAATGAAACTGGATCCTTATTTTACACAACTCACAAAAATTAACTCAAAATAGATTGAAGACTTAACTCTAAGACCCGAAACTGTAAAACTCCTAGAAGAAAAGAGGAAAAGAGCTCCTTGGCAATGATTTTTTGGATATGACACCCAAAGCACAGGCAACAAAACCAAAAATAAACAAGTGGGACTACATCAAACTAAAAAGCTTCTGCACAGCAAAGTAAACAACCAACAGAATGAAAAGGCAGTCTATGGAATGGGAGGAAATATTCGCAAACTGTTTTAGTCTATTCGGGCTGCTATAACAAAATTCCAGAGAGTAGGTAACTTATAAACAACAGAAATTTATTTCTCACAGTTCTGGAGACTGGCGAGAGCTCTTTCTGGTTCATAGCCAGCACCTTCTCACTGTGTCCTCACATGGTGGAAGGGGGCTAGCAAGCTCTCTGGGGCCTCTTTATAAAGGTGCTAATCCCACTCATGAGGGTTCTGCCACCATGACCTAATCGCCTCCCAAAGGCCCCACCTCTTAATGCCATCAGGATTTCAACATGTGAATTTTGGAGGCACACAAACATTCAGACTATAGCACAAACCATCTAAAATATATAAGGAATTCATACAATTCAATAGCAAAAAAACCAAATCTGATTAAAAAGTGGGCCAAAGACCTGAATAGACATTTTTCCAAAGATGACACACAAATGGTCAACAGGTACATGAAAAGATGCTCAACATCACTAATCATCAAGAAAATGCAAATCAAACCACAATGAGATATCACCTCACATCTGTTAGGATGGCTATTGTCTAAAAGACAGCAGATAATAAGTTGGGGAAAATGTAGAGAAAAGGACCCTGCACATTCCCAATGTTGTGGGAATGTAAATTGGTGCAGGGAATGTAAATTATGGAAACAGTATGGAGGTTCCTCAAAAAATTAAAAATAGAACTACCATATGAACCAGCAATCACACTTCTGGTTATATATCTAAAGGAAACAAATTAGTATCTCAGAGAGACATCTGCACTCTCCTGTTCACTGCAGCATTACTCACAATAGCCAAGATATGGAAAGAACCTAAATGTCCATTGACAGATGGATGGATCAGAAAAATGTGATACACACACACACACACACACACACACACACACACAGGAATATTAGCTACAGAAAAGAAGGAAATCCAGGGGCAGTCTCGGTGGCATAGTGGTTAAGTTTGCATGCTCTGCTTAGGCAGCCTAGAGTTCGTGGGTTCAGATCCTGGGCGCAGACCTACACACAGCTCATCAAGCCATGCTGTGGTGGCATCCCACATACAAAATAGAGGAAGATTGGCACAGATGTTAGCTCAGGGACAACCTTCCTCACCAAAAAAATAAATAAAATTTAATAAAAAAAGAAGGAAATCCTGCCATTTGCAACGACATGGATGAACCTGTAGGATATTATGCTTAGTAAAATAACCCAGATAGAGAAAGACAAATACTGTATGATATCACTTATTTGTGGAATCTAAAAGTAGTCAAACTCATAGAAACAGAGAGTAGAAGGGTGGTTGCCAGGGGCTGGGGGTTGGGGGAAAAGGGAGATATTGGTCAAAGGGTACAAATTTTTAGTTATGAGATGAATAAGTTCTGTGGATATAATGTACAGCATGGTGACTACAGTTAATAATACTGTATTGTAGACTTGAAATTTGCTGAAAGAGTAGACCTTAAGTGTTCCTACCACACACACAGAAAATTAAATGCTAACTATGTGAGATGATGGATGTGTTAACTTGATTGTGGTAATCATTTCACAATGTATATCAAATCATCACATTGTATGCTTTAAATATATACACTTTTATTTGTCAATTATATCTCAGTAAAACTGGGGTGGGGGAGTATGATGAATTTGGAGTGAAGTTCCAGGATGACTGGTCTGGTAACAACATGTGAAATGGATCAAGGAAGAAAGAGTGTGGAGGTGGGAAGATGAGTTAAGAGGCACTGCGGAAGCCTAGGCCAACAGGCACAGGAGTAGGGCAAACACTGGTGGTTACCTGTCCAGTATTCATCCTCTCCTTCCTGACAGAGCCCTTATTTTGTTTGAAGCAGCAATTAGGAATGGCCGTGTGACACAGCCCAGACAATGAGACGTAAGCAGAAGTTGCTAGGTGGGGCTTCTGGATAAGCCCTTCAAAAACAGGAAAGACATGGTGAGATTGGCTTTTCAGTCTTTCACCCTTTGTCCTTCCCCTTCTTCCTGCCTGGAATGTAGATGCAATGCTGGAGATGGAACACTCACGTCATGGGACAGAGTAATAAGCATGAAGACAAAAGCTACTTGCTAAGGATGTCTGAGAAGAGAGAGAGAAAAAGTCAGGGCTCTGCTGGCATCGTAAAGCCATCACACCAGCCGCAGGCTGTTTCCCTCCAGACACTGTGTTCCATGAGAAACATAAAACTCCACTGGGTTAAGCTAATGTAAATTTTTTTTGTTGTTATTATGTGCAGACAAATGCAACTCTTAACTGATTGAGTGCTTTAAATTAGGAAATGGTGGTGGGAATGAAAAGGAGAAGTCAGAGATATTGTAGAATAAAAGAAATTAGCGGCTTATTGAATATGATGCACAATAGAAGAGGTCAAAGGTATCTCCGAGGTTCAAATCAGGGTAAATGGAGCTCTGATGTGATTAAGAGAAAGAGGGGCTAACAGTTACTGCTTGTCTCCTGTGTGCCAGACGCCGTGCTGGCACTTTACATATGTTATCACAACTTTATCAGGCAGATGAACAGGAAGAAGGAAGAGCAGGTGTGCTAGAAAGATGAAAACGACAATGGTTTCATTTTCAGTTGTGCAAAATGTGAGGTGCTGGTGCCACACCCAGTAGGCAGACAGGAATCTAGGAATATTATCAGGAGAATGGTCAGGATGGAGAGCAACTTATTTAGCCACTGTGCAGTGAGATGAGATGAGATTTCAAGAGTTTAGAGAAAGCAAAGAGGACCAAAATCAGGATCTTGAGAAACACCAACCTAGTAGACAGAAGTAGGAAAAAGACACAAAGAATAGGCTTCCAGAGAAGCAGGAGGAGTACGAGAGACTCTGACTTCTTAGAACTCAAAAGAAAGTGTTTCAAAAAGAAGGTGGCAAAGAGTAATTTATATTATATGTAAATCAAAAAGGCAAAATACTAGGAGCCGGCCCGATGGCATAGTGGTTAAGTTCACACGCTCCGCTTCGGTGGCCCGGGGTTCGCAGGTTCAAATTCTGGGCACGGACCTACACATCGCTCATCAAGCCATGCTGTGGCAGGTGTCCCACATCAAAACAGAGGAAGATTGGCACAGATGTTAGCTCAGGGACAATCTTCCTCACCAAAAAAAAAAAAAAAAGGCTAAACACTAGACTGGGGGTTGGCAAACTTGGGCCCACAGGCCAAAGCCAAAGCCAGCCTGCTTCCTGTTTTTCTAAATAAAAGTTGATTGTAATACAGCCACGCCCACTCATTCACACACTGTCCATGGCTGCTTTCACCCTATAAGGACAGAGTTGAGTAGTTACAACAGAGATGGTATGGCCCACAAAGCCTAAACTATTTACTACCTACCTCTTTACCAAAAAGCTTGCCAACTCCTGCCCTAGACCATGCGCTCCCTATTCTCTCATGTATTTGCCTAAGCATTTATTAAGGTCTGGCACATGGTGCAAGCTCAAAAGCTGTTAAATTAACGAATAAGTGACAAGAGACCATTAGACTTAAAAACAATCAATGACCTTCAAGAAAGCAATTTACGAAGGGTGTTTGGATACTGGAGCAGTCAGAAAGGAGGTGGGTAGTGACAAAATAGAAGAATTAAATTTGGAGAAATGGGAGCTACTTTTCTCTGACAAGAAGGTCAAGAGAAGCTGAGCGACAGTACAGAAACATTCTAAGATGAAGAATGGAAAAACTGAAGAGGCTCACATTGGACCATTTGATCTCATATTTGACACCAACTGCAAAGCGAATATGGAAGAGCTTGGACTTAAAGAAAATGGAAGAAGAAATGAGAATAGTTGGAAACATCTATATGGGAAAAGTGGCTGGAAGTGAAAAAGGAGAAGTAAAAGGATCATTGATCAGGGGAGGAAGGTCCTCTTGAAGCTGAAGAGCACAAATAAGCTAAAAGAACATGAATAGTATATATGAACCCATGGGGTGTGTTTATGCTACTCACATATGTAGATTTCATGTAGAGGGCTGGATTTATGACCATTTGTTATCTGTAAGTCTGAGTTCAATATATTGCAATGAGGACCCAAAACCCAACAGAACTTCAGATGAAGTCAATACTCAATTACCCAAGCACTATTTTAATTTTCTGGCTCAGAGAAGAAAACAGCTAACTCCAAATTTTATCATCCTGTAATTGACACTTGATATAAAAAATACTCAGGCCTGACAAGTACTTGGGATCCTCTTTCATTAATCTTAGAAATGATTAGTCAAAGGATTTGTATTTCCTTAGGGCTGGATTCTTTAACAGAGGGGAGGAGTTAGAAACCAAAGACAGAATGGCTAGAAGACATAGAAGGCATGACCCTTGGATCCACATCACCTTTGAGCATTTTCTCTCAGTCATCTCTCTGACCCATCACAAGAGAAGAGAAGAAAGGTGAGGATCAAAATAAGAATAGCAGTGGAGAGGCCGGCCTGGTGGCGTAGCAGTTAAGTTCGCGCGTTCCGTTTCAGCAGCCCAGGGTTCGTCAGTTCAGATCCTGGGTGTGGACTTACTCACTGCTCATCAAGCCATGCTGAGGCCGCATCCCACAAAGAAGAGCTACAACTCTACAACTATGATACACAACGTGTACTGGGGCTTTGAGGAGAAAAAAAAAAAGAGGAAGATTGGCAACAGATGTGAGTGCAGGACCAATCTTCCTCAAAAAAAAAAAAGGAGTTTAAAAAGAAAAAAAAGAATAGCAGTGGATCTCTTAACCCAGAACTTGAATTTCTTTTTATTTTTATTGGTATCTTATTCTAAGTGCGATAGTGCTATCTTTTTCTCATTACCAAATCAGAAAAAAAAAAGATTCTACTGATAGTATGCCAAAGCAAGAAGCTTTCCAGTGTTGCTGGTATTTGCACAGACATGGGAAAATTACATTAAAAAAAACCTTTGAGAAGTACATGAATTAAATGTATGACCGTGAATCTCAACTCCACACTTAATGCTGCCCAGCCACCAAATTACACCTCTCTAGTCCATTTGTCCTCCCACTTTCTGAGATAGCTGCCATACTTAATTAGTCCTGAGACAACATTTTTTACATCTCCGGAATCAGGATGCATTTTTTTTGCTTTTTTCTCTCCAAAGCCCCAGTAGATAGTTGTATGTCATAGTTGTGCATCCTTCTAGTTGCTCTATGTAGGATGCCACCTCAGCATGGGTTGATAAGCGGTGCGTCAGTCTGCACCCAGGATCCGATCTGGTGAACCTGGGCCGCTGAAGCGGAATGCACAAACTTAACAGCTACGCCACTGGGCCCGCCCTGAGGATGGATTTTTTAAATTTATGGTGAATATCAATTATAATTGTTGGTTTTTATTTCTTAGTAGTAGATAAAATAATGCTGTGTATTTATTTTCATGTTATTTCTATATTCATTTTATTTATATAGTCAATAGAAAAGAGCATTTCACAACTTTTCCTCCCTCCTAAAACTTCCAGCATCTCCCCATCCTCATTCTTCCTCCTGTACTACTACACTGGAAACGATGAAACAATCAGACCCCTCAACCATATCTACCTCCTACCAGCATCTGTACCCACCCACTCTGCCATCCTGCCTGTCACCACAGATCAAGTTTTCAAAGAGTAATCCCAGGACCCCTGAAGCTTCCTGAGACTCTTTGGGGGTCTTACAGTCAAAACTATTCTAATAATACTAAATCATTGTTTGCTTTTTTACTCTTGCTTTCTTACAAATGCACAGTGGAGTTTTCCAAAGGTTACATGATGAATGATATCACAGAAGGCTCAGTACAGAAGCAGATGAAAATCCAGCTGTCTTCTATTAATAAAGTCAGCCATTAAAGAGATTTGCAAAAATGTAAAACAGTGCCACTCTTCTCACTAAATTTTTTTGTTTGGGAAAAAATAGTTATTTTTTAAAAATTATGTTATTTGTATTAACATGAAATGAGTTTATTGCTTTTTAGAACATTAATAAATATTTTTAAATGTCTCAGATATAATTTCTAACATGGTAAATATCAATAGATATAAACTACATAAACAAAAACCCTTGGAGGTCCTCTATAATTTTTAAAGTGTAAAGGTGTCCTGAGACCAAATAGTTTCAGAGCTACTGCCCGAGATGAACGATTGGTGCTTCTATCTAAAGGCATTCCTCCGCTTGTGTACTAAACTCCATCCTCGCTCACATACTCCACAAATCTCCCCTGTCTCTCACACATTTATCAATGTTTCCCTCTCTACAGAATCATCCCCATTTACATACAAATATGCTGTCATTTATTCTGTCTTAAAAACAAACAAAAAACCCTTCTGTTGGCTACACTTCCTCTGCCAGCTGCTGCCCCATTTTTCTGTTCTCTTTTGCACCAAACTTCCTCAAAAGAGTTGTCTATACATACTTTCCATCTCAAATTCCTCTCCTCTCATTCTCTCTTAAACCCACTCCATCAGATCTTCCTACCCTCCCATTCCACTGAAACTCCTCATTAGGGTCCCCAACCCCCCTACATTGCTAAATCCCATTTGACACAACGACCCATTCTGTCTTCCTTGATATATAGCACTTCTCGCTTTGCACAGCTCTGATGTGCATGAATTTCAGTTACCACCGTTTGGTTAAATAACCCAGTCCCTCAACAATATGGATCAAACTTCAGTTACCACAGCTGATCACCTGTGAGTAAGTGCATAAAATACAAATTCACTGTCAGGTTTTCAGTCCACTAACCTCTACATTAGTAACAGACGTGCATTGTGATTAGTGACAGTTGTATCACTTCTTTCCAGGCTGTTGGTGACTGGTCATGGGCGTCTGTTTTTCAGTTCACACAGAGGCAGCAAAGTGTGTAGCTATGTTGCCTCCTTGTCTCTCAGTGATAAACCCACATGACATTTTACAAAAATGGATGACTGAATGAGGAGATTGCCCAACAAAGATGAAAGTGTAGCAGAGAAACAAAAAGTGATAATGCTAGAAGTAAAACTTGAATCAACTAGAATGGAGTTACAGAAGAAAGAGCTGATGCGGGGATGCTGCTGCCGCCATCCAAGAGACTCTTGCTGTGCAGCTGGAGGGACTCGGTGAAGGCCCGCTTACTGACACCAGTGAGGAAAGCGACTGTAAAGAAAAGGCTGGACACATCCCACATGCCAGGAAAATACTGCACATTAAAAGAACTCTGAGATATCTACCTGTCATAACGGAACCCTAGGAGACATTTCACAACACTGAAAGCAAAAATAATAAAATGTTGGAAGTTGAACCAAACTTAGAAAGGAATATGACAATTTACCAACACATACAAAAGACGTTCGCTCTGTATCGTAAGTTACACGATAAGAAGGCAAGCACTGCTCAAACCACTCTGAGGAGTTTTTTACAAAGAAATAAAACACTTTAATTTTCAGTGTTGCCTATGTTTTAAATTACAGTGTACTAAATATAAATTAGTTTTACTATTTTTTCATTTTCCTGTACATTTATAACCATCAGAGTTCTTCATGTTTTGACAAAAATTTTTAAAAGTCACAGAACACAAGTAAATGTTACCACTGATTATGAAGATTGTCATTTTTAAAGACCCGCACTAGCCTGCGAAGGGAGGCCTTCCCATCCTCTCATCTGCTTCCAGGATACCACACCCACTTGGTTTTCTTCCTGCCTCACTAGTTGTCCTTTTCCCTCTCCTCTTCTCAGCTCTTGGTGTTGGAGGACCCTAGCACTCAGTCCTTGGACCTTTTCTCTCCTTTATCTACACTGACTCCTTTAGAGATCTCACCCAGTCCTGTGGCTTAAAATACCATCTATATGCCAACCACCCCAACATGTACATCTCCAGCCCAGACCTCTAGCCTGCACTCCAGATTTCTCTATCCAACAGCCTGTCTGAGATCTCCTCTTGGATATCTAGTAGGTATGGTAAACCTCGTATAGCCAAAACTGAAATACTCCCCCCTGAAAAAAACCTCCTCTACCCACAATGCACCTCTTCCCCATCTCCGTTGATGGCAATTCCTTCCTTCCAGTTGCTCAGGCCAAAAACCTTGGAGTCATCCTTAACTACTCTCTCTCTTATATCCCCTGTATAAACTGCTGAAGTCCCATTGGCTCTACCTTCAAAATATAGCCAAAATCAGGGACCGGCCCAGTGACGCAGTAGTTAAGTTCATGTGCTCTGCTTCGGCAGCCCGGGGTTCACAGGTTCAGATTTTGGGCGTGAACCTACACACTGCTTGTCGAGCCATACTGTGGCAGGCGTCCCACATATAAAGTGGAGGATGATGGGCACAGATGTTAGCCCAGGGCCAATCTTCCTCAGCAAAAAGAGAAGGATTGGCAACAGATGTTAGCTCAGGGCTAATCTTTGTCACAAAAAAAAAAAAAAAATTCTAAAATCAGACCAGTTCTCCCCACCTTCACTGATACTACCTGGGTCCATGCACCATCATCTCTTGCCTGGATTACTGCATGTTCTCCCAACTAATTTCCCTCCTAATCTATTCTCGACATGACAGCCAGGGTAGTTCTTTTAAAACATGTCAGAGCTTGCCACTCCTCTGCACAGAACCCCCACAGTGGCTCTCCATTTCACTCGGACAAAAGCTAACATCTTTCCAAAGACCTAGTAGGTCCTACACAATCAGGCCCCTCATTAATTTTCTCACTCCATCTCCTACTCCTCTTCCTCTCACTCACTCTATCCTAGCCACTTTCCCCGGCCTACTTCTTGCCAGTGTCACTTGAATATTCTAGGCATGCTACTTCTCAGGGCCTTAGCAATCACCATTCCCTCTTCATGGAAAGGTCTTCCTCCAGATATCCACATGGCTAACTCCTCTACCTTCAAGTATTTGTTCAGTGTCACCTTCTCAAGGTGTGACCACCTCCCCTGATCAATTGCAACCCCCCACCACCCTCCAGAAACCCTTATCACCTTTATTTTCCTCCACTGTTCCATAGCCCTCATCACCTAATATACTGTGTAATTTCCTTGTGTTGCTTATTGGCTATCTCCCGCTGCTTAGAAGGTCAACTCCATGAGGGAAACAACCTACTGTCTATTTTGTTTACTGATGAAAGCCCAAGGTCCCAGTGATAGTGTATGTCACATACTAGGCATTCAATAGTTATTTGCTGCATAAATAAGCTGAAAAAGTTCCAAGTTACTAGTTATTATATTGGACCCAGGGAATCTTCTGTGTATGACTAATAACTCTCACTTTGTGAGGGAAATCTGAAAATCTAATATGTGATTACCCATTCATTTGATCAAGAACTGTTTCCTGAATATCTCATATGTGCCAAAGCCAGAAGGGACCCTAGACGGTCAAACATACTTTTCCAATTCTGGTGCAGGAGCTTCTCGCTTTCGAACATGGTTCTGAATTGACAAGAGTGCTTCTGGTGAATACTGGGCAGCATTGCTTTCCATGTATTTCAAAACATAGTCGTCTGTATCAAGGATGACGAACCGGTGGCCAAACACTGAGGAGAGGGTAGAAACACACTTAGCTTGGTTATGGTTTTTTTTTTTTTTTTTTTTTTGTGAGGAAGACCAGCCCTGAGCTAACATCCATTGCTAATCCTCCTCTTTTTGCTGAGGAAGACTGGCCCTGGGCTAACATCATGCCCATCTTCCTCTACTTTATATGGGACACCGCCACCGCATGGCTGACAGGCAGTGCGGCGGCGGGCGCCCGGGATCCGAACCCGCGAACCCCGGGCGGCCCCTAGCTTGGTTATGTTTTTATCATGCAATCAGGAGTAAAATAATACTGATCCTCCAATGACAAATTCACAGATATGCATTTGTGATCTAGACTAATGAATTTTCAAAAGCTCTCTAAAGTAATATGCAGTAGTTTGCTCAGTGTTTAGGAAGCTTAGGGGTCTACATCCATGGCCAACAAATGCAACCAATTTACAGTTTAATTGATAAGGAAGGAGATTAAGACACTGTACCACTATACAAGAATATTAGCTTTATCTCAGCTGGATTGCATTCTTACAAGGGTTAATTGAATTAAATTCCAACTAAGAAGAACCCATTCCCTTGGCTAGGAGGAAAGCCTAAGCGTGTTCAGACCTACCCTCAATCACAGCACCAATGAAGAAGTCACTAGGGCTGTAGTAGATGGGGTTCTCCGCCGATGAGTATGGTTTAACAACTTTAGTTCTGCCAAGGTACTTGCCCCCAATGATACCAGAATTGCGAACAGGAGGCTCAAAGATACTGATCATGTCGGTGGCCAGAAAATAAGAGAAGACAAATCGGCGGTCTTTGTCTTCTGGGATGGGGGACTCCTAGAAAGGTGAAGAAAGGTGAAGGATATTATGAAGATACATGATCTATCCAGATGCTCAAAACGTAAATACTACAGGGACTAGGTATATAAAATAAACCTAATCTATAAAGTGTAAGCATAAATGAACAGTATGGGGGGACTCTGGTGGCTTAGAAAGGACATGCCCATTTAAAGGAGGCTGCCCCAACTCAACTCCATTGATTGCTGCTCTGTGGGAATGTTGCTAGGTCTTATAATTTTTCACGAGAAGATAGAAATTTGGATTACTATAGAAAACCCTGATTTGAAAATGCTGACTTCAACTCCTTTAAAGCACCAGGCAGGCCAAACAAAACACTTAAGTGGGCTACACTCTGCCCACAGGCTGCCAGCCTGAGACCCCCGGCTGACACTGTGTTCAATTTCATGGACACTAAGATGATTATGCAAAGTTTAGTTCTTTAAACAAATCCATTTATATACATAATTTTAAAAAGAAAATTTAAGAAGGGAGGAATGAGTAATGTAACATTATAGAGCTGAAAGTGATTCTGAGAAACTGTCTTGTAGACAAGACATTTCCTACATCAAATTACTGAACAGTGATCACATAACCCTTAAGAAACAAATTCCAGGGGCCGCCCGGTGGCGCAGCGGTTTAGTCCGCGCTTGGCAGCCCAGGGTTCGCAGGTTCGGATCCCGGGCGCCCGCCGACACACTGCTCGTCAGCCACGCCGTGGCGGCGTCCCATATAAAGTAGAGAAAGATGGGCACAGATGTTAGCCCAGGGCCGGTCTTCCTCAGCAAAAAGAGGAGGATTGGCGACGGATGTTAGCTCAGGGCTGGTCTTCCTCACAAAAAAAAAAAAAAAGAAAAGAAACAAATTCCAGATTGGACAAGCCTACATACAGACATGCTTATTCTTGACCAAAATCCTCTCACGTTGCAACTTCAGCACATATCTTTTCATTCAGACCATGGAATTATCTGTGTAATAATTTTTCATTTATCAAAGAAAGTCATTGGGTTTCCTCTTAGCAAAATAATTTCCTCATGCCATTCCCTAATCTAATAGTCTCTAAGACTTTTTTGATTGGACACTCCTATAATAAAAAAACCAACAAACATTCACAATATAGTTAATAAAAATCAAACCACATCACTCCTCTGCTCTCAAACCTCCAGAGGATTCCCATCACGCTTAGAATAAAATACAGAGTTCTGAGCAGGGCTACAGGCAGGGGGTGTACCAAGGGGGATGGGATGGTGGCAACAGCTCACCCTGGCAGAAGGGAGTATTTTAAAACTTCAAAAATTTTTTTTTACCTTTTTATTTTGAATTAAGCTTAGACTCACAGAAAAACTGCATAAATAATAGAGAACTCTCATATGCCCCTCACCAAGTTTTCCCTAACATTAACATCTTACATAACCAAAGTACAATTATTAAATCCAGGAAAATAACAATAGCACAATCCTATTAAGTAAACTACCGCCCTTATTCAAATTTCACCCGTTTTTCACTTATGTTCTTTTTCTGTTTCATGATCCTGTACAGGATCCCACATTGCACTGAGTTGTTATTTCTCTTTATTCTCCATGTGACAGTTCCTCAGTTTGCCCTTGTCTTTCATGACCTTGATACTTTTGAAGAGTACTGGCCCATTATTTTGTTGAATGTCCCTCCGCATCTCATTTTTGCATTTATGGCAACAATACCAAGAAAAAATAGCATGTCCTTCTCAGTGCACATCAAGGAGTTCATGATATCAGTATATCTTATTATCGGTATATTGAGCTTGATCACTTGCTTAAGAAGATGTCTGCTGGGTTTCTCCCCTATAAAGTTACCATCTTTCCCTTTGCAGTTACTATCTTGAGAGAGATACTCTGAAACTTTGAAAATCTTATTTCTCTTCAAAGGTTTGCCCACTAATCTTAGCATCCATTGATGGATCTTATCTGCAACAGTTATTGCTGTGGTGTGTGCTTAATGGTAGTTTTCTATTGCCCTCTTCTCTCCCACATTTATTAATTGAAATTCTACTATGTGGAGGACCTGTCTCTTTGGGATGAGTATTTTATCACTAATGTTGTTTAGAATTACAGGCACATGATGACAATAAGAAGCAGATCAACTTTTAGTTGGTTTTATTTTAAAATTCTCTACAGGCTTGTTACCTACACCCCTTGTTAGCTGCACCTGGGTGACTGCTCCCACCACCCCACCCCTGTGGCGTATGCCACTGGCTGCAGAGCCCTGAGCTGGCCTCCGAGCGCATCTTCATTTCTGCCCCTCTACCCTCCATTCCCTGTACGCTGCCTCTGCCTGAAATGCAGTGCCTCAGAGAGTCCCCTGGCCTGCTCCCTCGGTTATTCATTCTGGTCTCTGCTCAGCTGTGCCCTCCTTGGAGAGGCTTTCCCTGATCTTCCAATGTAAATGAGCCCCTCCCACCACTGTCTCCTGCTTTATCCAGCATGTGCTGCTACCTGTCCCTTTATGATATATTCACTTATTGACTAGAAAGTCCGCCACGAAGGCAGAGATTTGTCGTCTTGTTTTCCACTGTACCCTCAGACCTAGAACTATGTACCTTGCCTAGAACTATGCCAACCTCAGAGTAGTTCTTTAATATCTGTTGAATGAATGAATGATTAAACATATGTTCTTCTATATAAATATGTTTTGTGCATTACAAAGTATAAATAAAAATATCAGGGGCTATAAAATAAATGCACCCCTAATAAAATATAAACAGAGGCTGTCATATTTTCTCCACAAACCCCACGGATGACACTGTCTTGCAGACTCCATGGAAGGGTGAGCGTGCTGCTTCAGAGATCGCTGCTCCAGTCACCTTTCTCATGCTCTTCTAAAGCCTCCTTGACTTTCTCAGCTAGCACTCCACTCGGAGCCCCAGACATCTTTACTTGGGCACCAGTTGCCTACCTGGATTTATATACTTTATTTCCTCACAACATGTCCACTGTCATCTGAACTTAATTTATATTTCTCTGGTCATTCCTCCAGCATATTCACTTCTTTTGAATTTCTTCTGAAGTCCTCACCTTATTCCTAAGCCCTTTCCCTTTATTGTCAGACATGCTTTCTTTCTTCCCAGAGCTTTTTTGTTGAGCTGAATGGCTACACCCTCTATTTCACCAAACAGGTCAGGGAAAAACCTTTGAAGATTACCACTACCCAAACATCCCTTCTTTTTTCTTGCTCATAGCAAGATATCCTCTATTTCTTTACTAATAGTTCTGTTGGTTCTTTTAAATATGTATTTTTTACTGTAAACTGTAACAGAAAACTGCAAAAAAAAAATGTACAGTTCAAAGATTTTTCACAAAGTGAACACTCATGTAACCACCACCCAGGTCCAGACAGGACACTGATGAAACCCAGAAAGCAGCCTCCCACATGACAAATATGGCACTGCAGAGGGGTTGGGAAAAGAAAGTCTTTTCAGTAAATGATATTGGAACACTTAGCTATTCATATGGGCAAAAAAAGAAAATTTGACCCTCCCCCCCAACACACACACACCAAAAATAGAAATCAGTTCCAGGTGGATTGAAGATTTACATGTGAAAGGCATGTAAATCACCATCCTAGTCCTCCCCACCAAAGAAGCCATGGTCTTGAGTTTTATGGGATTTATTTACTTTTACTACAAAGCAGGAATCCCTTAACAGTTTTGTTTTGCCTGGTTTTTTTCCTCATATAAATGAAATTACATAATTTGTAGGTATTCTTTTGTGTCTGGATTCTTACAACTAAAATTATGTTTATCGGACTTATCTTTGTTATTTGTAGCTGTAGTTCCTTAATTTTCACTGCTGAACAGAATTCCAATCACTGTATATATGCCATAACTTACTTATCCAGTCTCCTATGGATGGACACTTTGGTCTATTTTTTATTATCATGAATTATGCTACTATGAACATTCTTATCTCTTGGTGCACACACAGTGTACCATTTTGGCACAATTTAGTGTACCTGACTATGCCAAACTGTTTTCCTAAGTGCGTGTGTCACTGAGAGTATGAGATTTCCAATTGTTCCATATTCTCACCAACACATTAATCATCCTGGTGGGTGAGTAGAGGCCATTCACTGTGGTTATAATCTGCAGTTCCCTGATCTCTAGAGGCTGAGCACCTGTTCATACGTTTATCGGCCTTTTGGATATCCTCTTTTGTAAAAATCCCTGTTCAAGTTTCTTGCTTATTTTTAAAAATGATTTCAGAGCGTTCTTTACATATTCTCGATATGAGTTCTTGGTTGATTTCTGTAGTAACATCTTCTCCCACTCTGACCTTGCCTTTTTTACTCTCTTAATAGTGTTTTTTGAGGGACAGAAACTCTCCATTTTAATGCAGTCAAATTTATCAATTTTTAAAAGAAATGCTGCTTTTTGTGTCCTGCTAAAGAAATCTTTCCTTACTACAAGGTTATGATTATATTATCATTAAGAAGTTTTATTGCTTTGCCTTTCACACGTAAATCTTCAATCCACCCAGAATTGATTTCTATTTTTGGTGTGGGGGGGGTCAAATTTTCTTCTTTTTGCCCACACGGATATCTAATTGTTCCAATATCATTCATTGAAAAGACCTTTCTTTCCCAACCCCTCCGCAGTGCCATATTTGTCATATATCGTAAGTGCGTGTGGGTCTGTTTCTGGGCTACCTACTCTATTCTGTTGGCCTAATTATCTATCTTTGCACCAATACGATATTGTCTTAATTACTTTATATGGCTTTTTAACATACTGTGATATTTGGTTGAGCAAATCCACCAGTCTTGTTCTCTAAGAGTGCCTTGGCTACCCCCAATACTTTACATCCCCACATACATTATAGAATCAATTTGTCAAGCTCTGCAAAAATAAAAACCCTTGGGATTTTGACTGTAATTGCTTTGAATCCATAAATCAATTTGGGGCAAATATCTTTATGATACTGAATTTTCTAAACAGTGAACACAATACGTCCCTTCATTTATTTAGATCTTCTTTAATTTTCTGTTTTAGGTATTACATACCTTTTGATTGATTTATTCCTAGGAATTTAATATTTTTGTGGTATGGTAAAGGGCATTTTTCTAACTTTATTTTTTGTTTGTTCCTGTTTGTACACTGACTCTGCTAACATGTAATGTAGATTCTCTTTTTCTGCATATATAATCATTCATTTTAGAACTGACAGTTTTATTTCTTCCTTTTCAATCCTTACACACCTTTTCTTTCCCTCACTGTCTTACCACTCCAGCTAGGACCTCCAGGACAATGCTGAATGGAAGGGTGACACAGAATAGTCTTGCCTCGTCCCTAACCTCAGAGGGTACGCTTCCAGCATTTCATCACCAAGTATGCTTCTTGCAGTAGGTTTCTGGTAGATATCCTTTATCAGACTAAGGAATTTCCCTTTTATCCCCTATTTACTAAGAGTTTTGTTTTAAAACCATAAGAGATGAATTTTATCAAATACTTTTCTGTATCCAATTTTTTTCTTTTATTGTTACTGTTATAATTTTTCAAAACTGAAATACTTTGTTTTGTTTATGGCTCTCTGAAATTCTCAATCTTATCCTTTATCTCCTCAAACATAGTTAATATAGTTTCTTTTTTTAAGTTTGAGTTTGATAACCCCAGTATTTGAAGCCCTAAGGAACTATTTCTATTGTCTGTTATTTCTGCTCAGTTTCCTTCATATCATCTTGCCTTTCATCTGGACACTGTATTATTAATATTGTGTTTTGGAATGAATGCCATACATAGTATTTCTTTCTCCTTTCTGTTTTGGCTGAGGAATAGTCGCCCTGAGCTAACATCTGTTGCCAATCTTCCTCTGTTTTGTATGTGGGTCGCCACCACAGCATGGCTGCCGATGAGTGGTGTAGGTCCACACCCGGGAACTGAACCCAGGCTGCTGAAGTGGAGCACGCTGAACTTAATCACCAGGCCACAGGGCCAGCCCCAAAACATCATATTTCTTAAATTGTTTGTAGAAATAATTTGAAGCCTAGGATAATGCAATCTTCAGAGAATTTACATTTGCTTCTGCCAGATACATGGGAGCATTAGTAACCCAGGATCATCTTAATCTGATTTCTGGGGCTGGGATACATCAAAACCAGACAATAGTCCCTTCAAGGATTAGCCACTTACAGACTAAAGCACAGAAGGTTTACCAAGTGCTTCTGCCTTTGAAAGGCCCTAGATTCCAATGTTTGCCCTCAGACAATGCCCTCAATCCAATGTTTGCCTTCTAGCATCAGCCAACAGCCCCAGAGGAAAACAGCCCCATTTGCCAGGCTCACCTCTCTGGTTGTCAATAGTCTCTTGGTTCTTGCTCAGTGATTCTTCACATTTTTTTGTGTGTGTGAGGAAGACCAGCCCTGAGCTAACATCTGTTGCCAATCCTCCTCTTTTTTTTCCTGAGGAAGATTAGCCCTGGGCTAACATCTGTGTCCATCTTCCTCTACTTTATATGGGACACCGCCACAGCATGGCTTGACAAGCGGTGCGTGTGTCCGCGCCCAGGATCTGAACCTGCGAACCCCATGCCACTGAAGCAGAGCATGCAAACTTAACCACTATGCCACTGGGCCGGCCCCTCTTCACGTCTTTTCAGCTGTTCAGCACCCTCTAGCAGTAGTAAATACACACACACACACACACACACACACACATACAGCAAGAGTCCTCAGCAAGAGAACTAATCCAAATTACATAGTCTATCATTGCTAGAAGTAGAAGTCCTCTAACCTACTTTTCAACCTTCTGTGATACACCACATTTGCCTGGGTTATTTGTGACTATAGAAGACTGTAGTCAACATATATGTATTCTTTCTCCTCATTTAGCAATATTTAACATTATTCACAGAAATTTTTATAATCAATTATGTAACAATTTTCCCAGGATTATCAGGTAGGGAAAGTAAGCTTACAATTATGTAGTTTACAAACTCATGTGTCCTTTTCCCTTTTCATAGCGTAAGTATTATACTGGTTCTTGATCAAAAGAATGCTGGGTTGAAGATTCTCAGAGCTGCAGGAATAGGATTTTTTTCCAACTTCCTTCCTCATGATGATTCTTCATGTCACCTTCTTGAGGGCTGTGGTAACTATTTCTCAGTAGTGAAAACAACTGTGATACTCTTTTTCTCTACCGCTTCTTCACACATAAGATAGCAGTATTAAAATTGCTTACACTGAACGTACTGTCATATTTCCAAAATTATATACATTGTAAAATAAAAATATACTCTTTAAATTAAAAAAAAAATGCTGGGTTGAAAGTCAGAAGGTTGAGTTTTAGTCCTGCCTCTGCCTGGGCAGCACTGAGACCTGGGACAAGCCAATTAGCCTCTCTGATTCTAATGTTGTTTTTGTTTTGTTTTTTTTTTTGGTGAGGAAGACCAGCCCTGAGCTAACATCCGTTGCTAATCCTCCTCTTTTTGCTGAGGAAGACTGGCCCTGGGCTAACATCCGTGCCCATCTTCCTCCACTTTATATGGGACGCCGCCACGGTGTGGCTGACAGGCAGTGCGTCGGCGGGCGCCCGGGATCCGAACCAGTGAACCCCAGGCTGCCAAGCGCGGACTAAACCGCTGCGCCACCGGGCCTTTTGAAACATAAAATGGGTATAATACTATATTGCCTAACTCATGGATAGTGTACATGTAAATAAATTCATTTACCCATTCAACCAACAGTTATTGAGTACCTACAAAGTCTAGAAAGACATGATCCCTGCCCTCAAGGAGTTTACAGTTACTGCACCATAATTCAACAAGCCTCTTGAATTTTAGCAGTAATTCAAAGAACTTAGTAATAATGCAAAACCTTCATTAATCAGAATTCTTATGGTATGGAGTGTTCTAGCTGGCCTAGAGTTTGCTAGAACTCCCTTTTTATTTTAAGCTTTGTTCAACATTTTTCTAAAATATATGAGCCAACTGTGTTTTCATTTAAGTTTTGTTTTCAAATACAAGTATAGAGTTGGAAAAATCACCTGACCCACCCCTCCCCACTCCCAATTCCTATTCCCAGAAGTAACTTATTTCAATTTTTGCTCTTATGTTCATATTTCTAAATAAAATGCTTATATTCCTATTTCTATATTTTTTCTATTTTTAAAGACATTATCCTTTGAATTCCTATCAGTAATTTGCCTCTGGTAATTCAGCCAGTGAGTAGAATATTCAGGATTTGAATGTATGTCTGTTTCTACACCCATGCTCTTAACCACTAGCCACATGATCTCTCAAAGGCAACATCTATTAAATTGGTATGATTCCATTTATTGCATTTAATGAATATAAATGCATCAAGCTAGATATCACAGGTAATGCTAAAAATTAGTAAGACACGGTCCTTACCCTCAAGGAAATCATAGTACACTGGAAAGTCATACAGATACACAAATACTTTGAATGTAAGTCAGGCTTTCACAATTGATTAATAAAAAAGGCAAAAAGGTCTTCAAAATTTGAGGGGTAGAGAGAGATTAATGATCTAAGGAAGACTTGGGGGGGAAATAGGACTTGAGCTAGGTCTTGGTTCGGGGACACCATACTTAATACTCCCCAACCTGCCTGAAGGCTAGGCACTAGATCCAATGGTTAAGTAAGCATGTAACTCTTACAGCTATTATTCTACAGCTTACAGACAAAATGGACAACTGTGCACAGCACTGAGACAGAACAGAACCTTAGCATATAAAAACTGTCCTCACCAGTGCAGCCAAATAACGAAGCACTTTGTTATCATTCATCAGCATTTTCATAACATCTCTTCTCGGAGCTTTTGGAATGAGAGCAAAGCAATTCTGAGCAGAGTCTTCAACTAGGCCATAACCATTATAGGGAGGCAATTCCTGAAGAAATACAGGAAACAAGAAATAAAGCAGATGCTCTTTGTGTTAAACATTGCATTAATAGTAACTAAGTTTCCTTTTTAGAAAACATTTATTCAAAAGCAATTTCTATATATGTACACAAATGCAGTCAGAAAAAATAACATAGTGCAGGTTCTGTTCCTCTTTATTTAAAAGTTTTACACCAAGATCAGTGCTCATAGATGTGACTGATGATGCTACAAAATATCCTTCAGGGCTAGATGGAAACTATTGCTGATGTCCACTGACCCCTTACTGCCAAAGAAGGGCCTGGCCCTACTCCCAGTCCCGATCCCGGCCCTTGTGGTCATCCTAGCATGGTGAAACCCATGGGTCTGCCTGTGACTTCTTTGTTCTAGGGTGTGTGCCTCAGCCTGACAGGTCTGGAAACTGTTTTCTCAGCTCATTCCAAGTGTGTATCTGTGTTGGAGTTGGGAGGGGTGGGTCAGGACTTGGTTCATGCTACTTTTTTCCTATTTACCTCCATATTTCTAATATTTTTATTTCTTTATTTTGTGTGTGTGTGAGGAAGACTAGCCCTGAGCTAACATCTGTTGCCAATCCTCCTATTTTTTGCTGAGGAAGATTGGCCCTGGGCTAACAGCCATGCCCATCTTCCTCTGCTTTATATGGGACACTGCACAGCATGGCTTGACAAGCGGTGTGTCCATCCGCACCTGGGATCTGAACCTGTGAACCCCAGGCCGCTGAAGCAGAGTGCGCGAACTTAACCACCACAAAACTGGGCCAGCCCCTAATATTTTTATTTCTTGATTTTTGCCTCACAGAAGAGGGATGACAGCCACACTTTATTGAGAACTCAGAACCCTTGTCCACCCAGGACTCTTCTATCCTAGTGAAGGAGTAAACTCAAGAAACCAAATTTCAGATGCGAAGGTTATTTGGTGAGTTAGCATGAAAGTGTAGGAGGAGCTTATATTTTTCATTCAGGTTCATGAAGAGCTGAAAGCATCACCCTAGGACACTAGGATTTGTTTGTCTAAAAATGTTAGTTCAGAGGCTGTTTTCCCTCTCTCATCGATGCTCGGCAGACTGCAGCAGAGTTATTTTTCTCTGACTCCTTTTCACTACGCTTTCTCAGCAAACTCAGCTCGGACCATGCTTTTCACTTATAAATACCTTCCCCAATCTTTTTATATATTGTATTCAGGCACTATAACAAATTAGTCTACACGATCCCTGGTCCATCTGTAACAGGGTACTCCCTCAAAAACCCGTGACTCTGCCTTGTTCATCCAAGGTGTAGTGGAACACTGACCTTCAACCGCTTCCCGGGGCTGCAGTTAATGTGATCGTGAAGGCTGAAACACGACTAGTGGATCCAGTCACTATGGAATATGACTAATTGGCTCCAAGCAAAACTACTACTCAATGAATATACAAGCTGCCACGGACAGAGGGACCTCGGGTGAGACACCAAATACTAGGAAGCATTTGGGTTACTCTGGAGGCTAGGCAGAAATGCACAGTGGTGGAGTCTACACTCGCTTTGCATCCACATCAACACACAATGAGAGCAGCCTGGCTGGGGATGGGGGTGGAGGTTGAGGGATTTTGAATTAGGGAGGTAGCTGTAAGCCTCTAGCCTTCCTCTCAAATTCCTTTTGTGTTTCAACAAGCTTCCACTTGTTTTTCCTTAATCACACCTCAATTCTCCTATTTGGAATAAAGACCTTCCCTAAATATCAGCCCATATGCCTGGGGTCCTGGCACCAATGCTTCTTGTACTCCAAGCTCCTGCCTGGGTGCTGTCCTAAACCAAGTAAGTCACTCCTCTGACGGTTAACATTATCGCTCCTAGACATACCTGCTCACATGATCCAAAAATCAGAGTCTCTGCCCAGGCTTTCTTAACAAAGCAAGTACCTATGGGGCCTGAGAGTTCCATAATCCCTCACCCACTGCTTTTAGGGGTCAGTTCCGTAGCAGATAAGCTTTCCTAGTCCTGGCTTCTTCCTCTTACCTATTAGCATGTTTCCAGATGGAGCCAGCCTGAGACAGAGTGCATCTAGCCATTGGATCCATGTTTACTTATTCCTGATCCAGCAGATCAGCCTGCCCTATGAGTGTCATGATTCTTGAGTTGAATATATCTACTTCATATCCACTTCTGTCCCTGACCATCAGCTTGGCTCTAGCTTTATCCCTCTAGACCCTGCTACAGCTTCCCATCCCTGTTTCCAACTGCTTTGTTCAGGGTTTAAATGACTAAGTATAATGACTAAGGAGAGCTAAAAGTTATCTGCTGTTTGGTAAGTGGGGCTCTCCCACTCATTTCCAACAAAGACTTTCATGGACAGGCAGAGAGAATTTATTTGTAATAGAATTATTTATTATAGAGAATTTACTGAAAATAAACCGACCTAACACTATGATTAATATGCCATATGTGTAAATGTAGAATTAGTTTTAACATCCAGAGTGACTGAAATAGGGCAAAACCAACCAACCAACCAAAACCTACAATGGTTCTTCAGTTCTCTCTGCCCTCTATTCAAGCCTTCCCTCCCTTTTCTTTCTTTAGAAGACAGGTTAGGAGAAAAAAGATGATAGTAATGAGGATGGGAAGTAGAGGTATTCTAGGACTCAAAAGCTTATATAAGCTCCGAAGATGGATCAAAACTCTTTCACTAAGAAAAGTGCACCATTATGTTGCAATCTCTCCCCATCCTACCTCCTGGTTAGGTAAGACTCCTTCTTGCAAGACCATTTGACATTTAATAGAATCACCCTTGTAGTTTGCAATGTGACCTTGGGCAAGTCCCTTGGAACGCTATCTCACACTATATTTACCTATAAACTAAAGTGGTGGAATAGTTTGCTTGATCAAAATCTAAATCTATTCCCACGGTATTTTTTCCTGTATACTCTATCAAATGCTGCCAAAAAATTGGGGGGTAGGAGCAAGGGTTTTATTATAATTCTTAATCAATGAGCACATTTATTGGTAAGGAATTCCAACATCTTCAATTAATCAGTTTTTGTTTTGCTCCCAGTTTTTATTTGAAAAGGTTTGATAAATAGGCAAGGAACAATGAAGTGCCCTAGAGGTCTGAAATTTTAAAAGATGTCCTTTTTTTTTTTTTCTATAAAGACAAAAAAAAATTATAAAAGTAACACGAGGTTTGTGGGGCTGGCCCGGTGGCATGGTGGTTAAGTGCATGTGCTCTGCTTCAGTGGCCTGGGGTTCGCAGGTTCGGATCCCAGGCGCAGACCTATTCACTGCTCATCAAGCCATGTTGCGGCAAGCATCCCACATATAAAGTAGAGGAAGATGGGCGTGAGTGTTAGCCCAGGGACAATCTCCCTCAGCAAAAAGAGGAGGATTGGCAACGGATGTTAGCTCAGGGCTAATCTTCCTCATGAAAAAAAAAAAGTAATACAAGGCTTGGCATAAAAAGAGAAATTAAAACAACAGAGAGTATAAAAAGAAAAGTCCCTTGTCACCCCCCACTTCCCTCCCTACTTCCCATTCCCACATGGTGAACTAACCACTGCTAATAGAACGGGTGGATATTCTTCCAGGTCTTTTCCTCAGTGTGTGTAAGCAGATATTGTATAAGTCATTTACAAAAACAGCGATGTATCACATATACACATTCACTTAAAAATGTTATGGACATTTTTCCGTGTTAAAATGCATAGACTTACTTCCTCTGTCCTCTAATTGTATGGATGGATATGCTATAATTTATTCTGCCAACCTCCTTACACTTTATTATAAATAATGCTACAATACACATCCTTACACATACCCCTTTATAGTCTCCAAACCAGATCTTCTGGGTCAAGAGACACATAATATTTTATTTTGAAAAAATTAAAATGATGACAAACTGTCCTTCAGAGAGGTTTTTCTCATTGGCTCTCCTATTAACAGTATATGAAAATGTCCATTTCTTCACATCAGGGCAAACACTGGATACTATGAGTCTTTTTTTTTTTTTGGTGAGCAAGAATGGCCCTGAGCTAACATCTGTTGCCAATCTTCCTCTTTTTGCTTGAGGAAGACTGCCGCTGAGCTAACATCTGTGCCCATCTTCCTCCACTTCATATGTGGAGGAAGCCACAGCGTGGCTTGATGAGTGGTGCATAGGTTTGCACCCGGGACCCAGACCCGCAAACCCCGGGCCACCGAAGCGAAGCGTGCGAACCCAACCACTACGCCGCCAGGCTGGCCCTTGTGAGTCTTTTTAAAATACTATCAAATCAAATAGATCCAAAACCTCATTATTTTCATTTCTATTTCTTTGATTATTAGTTAAGTTGAGGGTCTTTTCATATGTTCATTAGCTATTTGTACTTCTTTTGTGAACTGCTCATACGCTTTGTCCATTTTTTATTGGGCATTCACATAAAGTGTTTTCTTCTTTTTCTTAAACTTCCACATGACAAGATTAATTCTCTCACTACATTTAGAACTAGTGTTCCACTACCTGTTTCACAGGAGCTGGTTCCTTCTTGCTCACATCAATACGTGGTAAATCAGAGATTCCAAACTTTTCTCTGTAATACTGTCGAGTAAATGGATCACAATCATAAATGAAGAAAGTTCTCCCGAGGATAGTGAGTGGTTTCCCCACGATGAAGTCTTTGGCGGTATACCATTCCAACACCTCTTGATCAGAGATTTCCAGCACACACTGAGGGAAGTTCTCTAAAATAAGATAGCAGGGAGAGAGGAAAGAAAAAGGAATGAGGACGGGAAGAAAGACTGACAGAACAGCCGGGCATTCTTGAGAACATGAGGGAGGACGGTCTTTAGCTCTGGTCAAGGGTCAGGGACTCTTCTACATTCCCTGCAGAACATAAGGCTGTGTATTCCCATCTGTTGGCAGGACACATGTCCTGTCAAATAATATCCCAGATGGTGGTTGTAAAGTCTCTCTCCCATATTCAGCTCAAACTATCACTACAGGTCACTAATCTTAGCAGAATTAATGCCTAGAAGAAATCATTACAGGAGGAAAGGATAAATGTCCTTCTATACAGAGAGTATTAGATCTAGGAGGGATCCAAGTCATTTAGTTCAAACTCCCACTCATTTATTCATTCATCCAGCAAATCGTTGGTGACCACACATATCATGTACTAACTAGGTGCACTGCTAAATACTGAGATTACAATTAACGATATGGATAAAACTCCTGCCTTGATGGAGAAAACATTCTGTTTGGGGCGATAGATACTAAACAATTATACAAATAATGGTTTCCTTTCAATTGTGATCACTGCTCTTAGGACAGTCTGACCTAGTCCTGTGGCAGGAGGCAGGGACAGTCAGTGAGATGTACAGTAATCCGTTCACCTGGGGAAATCAACAGATTTTTCAAATGTAGATTCAACCTTGCATTTTGGAATAAATCCAATTTTGCCATACCGTTCTATGAGAACCAAGGGTTGACTGGTTTGAGACTGCTTCCTTGCAGCCTGGCCTCCATGGAAACTATGAGATAGTCAGTCAATTCTGGTAAAGTGCCACACTGTATAGCTGTAATCAGAAAGCTTGGCCCCAGAACTCTGATCACAGAGGGCAGGATAGGTAGCTGGTATTCTCCTAACTGACAATTGCCAAGATGGAAAAAGAGGCAAGGAGGCTAAGTTTCTGCTACATCAGACATAAAGGCTTGAACTGCAGCCCTTGATCATGCCATAAGAAGGGCTGGTGTTTGCCTAATCAGGCATCTTAAAAACCCTGCAGACCAAGGGCTCCTTCTCTCAGTGTCTAGTGCCTAACCCTGCGAGATCCCTCTGAGTCACTCCAGGAAGTGATGGGCAATGGAGGACACAGCTAATGACTCCATGGGTTCCCCTCAGTATACAATGTTTCAGGACATGTGTGTGTGTGCGTGTTGTCTAGCCATTCACCTTTGTTGCTCAACAATTATGTTTTTCATATACTGCTGGATTTCATTTACTGATATTTGTTTAGGTTTTTTGCCTATATGTTCATGAGTGAGACTATACTTCTTTCTCATGATGTCTTTGGTTTTCGTGGTCTTTTTTAATGAATGAATTAAATTATTTTTCTTTTCTATGAAAGAGTTTGTATTAAGCTTGGAATTATCTATTGGCAAAACTCTGAAAAATTATCTGGACCTGGTGTTTTCTTTGTGGAGAGTTTTTAAACTGATTTTATTTTTATTAAAGACATTTAGTTTCTACTTCTAAAAGTTTGCTCATTTCACCAAAGTTTTCAAATTTATTGGCATAAAGTTGCTGGTATTATTTTGTTTAATCCCTATTGCATTTTTAAGTATGCTTCTTTCATTTTTAATATGGTGTATATGTGCCTGCTTTTTTTTCTACCTTGATAAATGTCGTCAATGGTCTGTCATTTTATTAGTCCTTTCAAAGAAACAACTTTTGACAAATCTTCTGTTACTCTTGTTTTCAATTTCATTATTTTCAGGCTCTTATTTTATTATTTCCTTCCTTTTAATTTCTTTAGATTTATTCTGTCATTCCTTTTCTAACTTTTTAAGAAGAATGCCTAGTTTATTTTTTCAGTCTTTCTTCTTTCTTAAATAAGCATTTAAGGCTACAAATCTTCCTCCAAGTACCACTTTATATGTATCTAAACATTTTGAGAGAATTTTTACTATCATTTAGTTCTAAGTATTTTCTGAGTATTTTCTAAGTATGTTTTATACTCATGGATTATTTAGAAATGTTTTTCAATTTCCAAATACATGAGTTTTTGAGTTATATTTCCAAAATTGAATTCTAACAATTGTGTTGAAATCAGAAAATATGGTATAAGATGTCCAGTCTTTAAAATTTGTTAAGACTGACCAGTTTTTAAAAGTATTCTACATTTGTGTTTGAAAAAAATGGGAATTCTCCCATTTTTGAGGTATATACATCATCATGTATATATCACAATACATCAAAAATGTTGATGCATATACATGTTCATTAAATCAATATTGGTAATTAAATTGTTCAAATTATATATATATGCTTATTGATTTGTCTTTTTTTTTTTTTTTTTTTTTTTGGTGAGGAAGACCAGCCCTGAGCTAACATCCGTTGCTAATCCTCCCCTTTTTGCTGAGGAAGACTGGCCCTGGGCTAACATCCGTGCCCATCTTCCTCCACTTTATATGGGACGCCGCCACGGCATGGCTGACAGGCAGTGCGTCGGCGGGTGCCCGGGATCCGAACCAGCGAACCCCGGGCTGCCAAGCGCGGACTAAACCGCTGCGCCACCGGGCCGGCCCCGATTTGTCTTTTTGATCTAACAATTATTAAAAGAAATGTTTTAATGAGTCCCACTATTTTAATGTATTTGTCCATTCTCTTTACATAATAGTGCTAAAAATTTTTGCTTTATATGTTTTAAAGCCATGTAATTAACTACATTCAAGTTTAGAATTATTACATTTTCCTAGTAAGTATAGTTCTTACAATATGTAATGATCATCTTTATCTCTAAGCAATGCTTTTTGCCCTAATGTCTATTTGTATGATACTAATATAGCTTTCTTTTTTTTTTTTTTTTTTTTTTGTGGGGAAGACCAGCCCTGAGCTAACATCTGTTGCCAATCCTCCCCTTTTTGCTGAGGAAGACTGGCCCTGGGCTAACATCCGTGCCCATCTTCCTCCACTTTATATGGGACGCCACCACGGCATGGCTAACAGGCAGTGCGTCTGCGGGCGTCCGGGATCCGAACTCGTGCACCCCGGGCTGCCAAGTGCGGACTAAACCGGGGCGCCACCGGGCGGCCCCTAATATAGCTTTCTTAATTTCTTTTGTTATTTGCTTGTGCATCTTTTTTACCTTTTCTATGTCCCTATATCGTAAGTATGTTCTTAAAAATAAAATTTTTCAGAATTTATTGTTTTTTTAATCCTATCACCCCCTCCTCTGCCATTATTATAAATATATTTTAATTCTACCTTGATATTTTTTAACCCCCACAAATTCAATATTATTCCTTTAGTTTGTATATTAGATTTACTCACACTTTGCTATTTTCTTCATTTATCACTTCTTATATTACATAATATATCTTTGCTTCTGGAATCATTTTCTTTCTACTAGAAGTACACTCTAGAAATTTCCTAGTAAGGATCTATCGTTAGTAAAATCTGTTTTGTTTGCCTGGAAATGTATTTCACCTTCTTCTTGAAAGACAGTTTCTCTAGGTAATAAATTCTACTTTTTCTCAGCACTTTGAAGATATTACTACAATGTCTTCTGGTGACCACTGTTGCTACTGAGAAGTCAGTTGTCATTCTAACTGACATTCTGTGTGGGTAAACTTGTTCTTTGAGGCTGCTTTTATGATCTTTTTGAATTTGGTGTTAAGTTTGACTATGATATATCTAGGTATGAATTTATATTTTTACAGCTTTATTGAGGTACAATTGACTACAATAAGTTGCACATATTTAGAGTGTACAATTTGGATGTTGTTTGACATATGTATTTACCCGAAAAAGGCAAGATCAAAGTATGAAAGCCAGTTTAAAGGATAGTTAACAGACTTTCAGAACTTAGCACCTTGGGTTCGACAGCTGAGTTAAAGGCTTTTGATGAGCCAAATACCCTTCTTTTGACATTACTCATCGCATACTGGTAACCTGCAATTATCTTCAACAAAGAAAGAACTTTTAGAATTCCTGATATTTTAACTCCATCCATCATAAAATTATAATTTTAATTCAACTTAACTACTTAACAGAAGGCCCTGGCAGAGAGAACTTTTGAAAGATAACACCCATAATTTCCTATTACTGCCCGACACAAACTCTGTGCCCAGCCACTGTCTCTTGGATGCCCCTGAACATACAAAACTTGTTCCCAATTCCCAACCCTTGCTCTTGTTCTTCTCCTCAAAGTGCTCTTGCCCTTTGTTCTCTGCCATTCTAAATCTGGGTCCAATCCCAGCTCTGCCACAGGCCTTCCTCAGTCTTTCTAGCTCACCTCTCTTCTTCTGAGCTGTTTATATAACATAACTAATCACATAATCAGATCATCTGGTACACTGTGCTATTGTTTAACAGCTTCATGTATTTATATGACTTGTCTCCCCAGTCACGAGAAGTGACTGAAGGACAGGGATTCTCGGTTTGGGAGTTACATTTTCATTTTATCCTCCACAGCACTTAGCACATAAAATAACTCCCATAGCAGATATTTAACTCTTATTTAACAAAAATCACCCATTGGATAATGCCTTTGAGTCAGTTAGATGCCACCTCTTTAACACCACAGTTCCAGAAAAAGGAATTACTTAGCTAATGGGAGGTTAGTTAGCCTTTTCTGTCCTGCTACAGCATGACTAACAATAACTTTCACAAAAAGATGTTTCCTACCTCTTAAAAGGACCCTACATGTCACCAGGCTGCCTCTCCATATAACTGATGAAAATTTTGTTAAAATTTGAGAAGTTATAGAGGAGGATGATTACATATTGAAAACTTTAAACACGGGCCACATTAAGAAGACAGAGACAAACATGGAACCCGAGATTTCAAGGGATTCCGTTTCAGTGACATTTATTTTGCTACCCTGAATACATGCCCATTTTTTCTCTTAATCTACTGAAAATCTGATGTTTGTTAGCTCCAGGTGGCAGAAATTTCAGGCTCATTTAAGCATTCTGGAAGGCCAAACTTCATTCATTAGTCCCAGTATCATGAACTCTAAGAGGGTCCTATAGGAGGCTGAGTATAAGGATACGGCAGGCAGCAGCCAGACCACATGGAACCTGGGCACAGATCCAGTTGCTGCTATCCGAGAATGCAAGCTGTGTTAGCAATTAATCTCATTCCTCAAAAAAAGAAATTTTTAACATTAACTCTCTTAATTTTAAAATGATGAGAATTTTTACTCCCTTTTATCCATTTCCTCAATCTCATTCTCCTCTCCCTCACATGCAACCACTCTAATGTTGCAGCTTTTTGATTATGCGTGTACTACGTACACAGTTTTTATGTAAATGTTATTGCATTATACATGTCATTTTACATATTTTTCTACACAGCACTATGTTTTTAAAATGCATCCATTTACTTTCTTATACATTTCTTTATTGCTTCCAACTACTACATATTTATCAAGATATATCTTTACCACATTTTATTTATCCACTTTCCCAATGATGGAAATCTCTAACTCCTTGCCCCAAATAATACTGCATTTTTCTTTAACACTGTGTATGCCAAGTAATACATGTGGGTAGGTTGAATTTAGCCTCAGACTGGCAATTTGTTTATAATCTCTAACTCAATTTATTTATAACCTCTAAGACAAACCTCTTGCTCAATACCTGGAATTTCTTATCTCCTAGTTCCAAAAAATAGAGAAAAAAGAAAAAAAATCAATGCAAGTATTTACACAGTTCTGTCAGCCATCCAAGCATGAGAGATGTCACTACATGCAACTAAGATGATACTTTTGTAAAAGAAAATTCTGAAACTACTAAGGCTATAACTAAAGCAAGCCTGTTTATCCCAGAAACACTGATGGACGGCAGGGCTCAGCTGCACTTTGCCGCATTCTCCCTCTCTAATCCACTAGGTCATTTTATGTCAACAAGGAAAGAGCAGGTTGACACAATGGGGCTCCACCTCTGTGAGTCACAGACATGCCTTTTCCAATCTTAAGTTATCTCACAGAGAAACCTCCTATTTAGGAAGTAGTTGAGGTGAGAAGCAAAGTCAGGAAGGCACATAAGGAAATGGTAAGCTATATCTTTGAAATAAAAACAAGCTTGTTTTAGAAAAGCATTAAAAATCTGATACTAAATTGCTTCAGTTCAGAAGCCTTGGTCTTTTACACTGTCAGTGAATCTCCTACTGCTATTTTGGTTTTGTTTCGTTAATTGGAAACAAAATTGTTTCGTCATCTCCACCAGACCATTTCAGAGGCAAGCCTGGATTGAGGGACAAGTAAAGAAGGGAAGTTATGGGAAACCCATTTTTTGCGTACCTATGAGAACACAGTGAGAACCTCCCAAGTGTCAAGGGAATGACAACACTGATTAACTAATTCCTTTGAGATCCAGAAAAGGTCCCAATTAACAGAGGATAAACCAAATCAAACATACTTGCATTCTCCACCAAAACCTTGGGCACGCGCTGGCGGTTCATCAGGAGTGGGAAGGGATCTCGCCCATTATTCCGTTCGTGGACCTCTCGAATTTCCACTGTATCATCCATAAGATAGTAATGAATGATGTAGGTCCGACATTCACCAAACATGCTGTCTGTATCATCCCAGATTGCATAGAAACGAAGAACCTTTGAGGAATCCAAAGTAGTGATTTAAGTAAGAATTCTACAAGGGGAGAGTTTAACTTAGCTATTTTGGCATTTGTATCAGTCAATGATGAAAAGATTAGCTGGAAAGACTATGAAGTAACACCAGATGGTAAAAGAAAATACAAAAACATCTGAAATTATATACCAGATGTCAACAGCTGGAAAGTATTAAATAATAGACTTATAAGTTTGTGCTGAGAAAGAAGAATTCACTTTGATCCAAAAATATTAGTCACTAAAAGAGAAACTGAATTAAGAGAGTAATGGGTCCTTTATACAGTGGTTTATAAGTATTAATAAAGGTACATGTGAATGGTTTATATATAATTAATATGGAAAGAATTGTCATTTATTAGTCATTTTTTAGTTCCATCAATATACATCTTCTAGTAACAGTATCAACAACACAATCTTTAAATACAAAATAATAACAGATATATGATGGATATAAAGTATGTCCTTAAAAGACTATGCTAGTGCTAGGTAAAACTTTCTGAACTAAAAGGAATTACATTTCTGAGAGAAAAAGAGCAGCAAAGAAGCAGTGAGAGTGATCTCTGTGTTTTGTCTTTCCCTTAGTACAGGAGAAGTTTGTCTTTCCTTTAGTACAGGAGAAGACTCAAATCTGCCTCTACACACCGGCCCACAAGAGGGAGGACAGGAAGGCTGGAACGGAGTTGGAAAACAACCAGAACATTTTGTTCTCACACATTAATATAAAATTTAACAAGGAAGCATTTGCAATGGGATTTCTGTGAAATTACTATTTTAACATTAAAAACCTACATATATGCAATAGCTTTGAAATTTCCTAATAATTCATTTAAGGTTTCCCAAAGGATTCTATGAGATTAACTCATATTTGAGAAAAGAAGTAGTCATTTAGAAATGTGAATTGAGAAGCAGATGTACCTCACAAATTGCTTTAAGAATCAAAAGTTCAGTAGAACCCACAAGACTTGACTCCACAATCTTCTCTGAATCTCTGATAAGAAATTTGGGCATTCCTATACCTCTAACTCTAGATGAAACCAGAATGACAGCACTGTATCCAAACAGTTAAATTATAGATATAATGTTTCAAAACACATATCTATCAAAATAGCTTGCTAATAAACACGTGCCACATTCGGAAACAAGTAAACCTGGTGCCTGGGTCACTTACTTGTTTATCGAAGGTGAGAAACTGCTTGAGTTGATCAAAGTCCGATGGGGTGACATACTTACGAAGAGGCTGTTTCCGGAGCTCAGTGTAAGGATCGAGAGCCATCTTCTCTGGTGGATTTAGTTCAATTCCTTGACTTTCCAAAAATACCTAAATAATTCAAAATTAATAATGATCATCTTTCTTGAAGTTTATTAAAGTATTAACTAATAGTGTAAAAATAAGTGTAATAATAATTTCTATGTCATTGTCCAAGTTAACCATTAGTTTGAGGCTTGAGCATATCTTAGCAGTACTAAGCCTCCAATTGACCCAACTCTATAATACAGGTAATAATCGATAATTACCCTAAGTATTCTATATTATAAAATTGCTAGGCAATGTGCTAAGCTAATGGAAGACATAATGGTAACGTAACTGGCTCCAAATATTAATTCAAATCAATGAATTTAGTTATGTGCCCAAGAACAGAGTGAGTCCTAGGATTGCTTACATGCACACATCTGGAACCTGACCATAGTTTCAGACAATATGTAACTCATATCAGGTATGGGGGCAAGCTGCACAATGGCCGACGTAAGCTGAAATCAAATTCCCAACTTTCCAACTCACTTAGAACAAGTATACAATCAAGTCTCCCCCGAAAAAAAGAAAAGAAAGCACACCCACTGGTTATTGTAGACCAGAAAATATTTTAGCAAAATAGAAAAGGCAAGTTCTCAAATCTCGCCAGAAAAAGCTAAGGAAAGCACCTGAACGTCACATAATCTAGAATTTTATTTTGCTAATTATGAACACAGTTGTTCCTTGGTATCCACAGGGGACTGATTCTAGGACCACTGCGGATACGAAAATCCGAGGATGCTCAAGTCCCTTATATAAAATGGTGTACTATTTGCAAATAACCTACACACATCCTCCCGTATACTTTAAATCATCTCTAGATTACTTGTAATACCTAACACAATGTACATGCTATGTAAATAGTTGTTATACTGTATTGTTTAGGGAATAATGTCAAGAAAAAAAGTCCGTTCATGTTCAGTACAGACGCAACCATCATAGGCCTTCTGATCCGAGGTTGGTTGAATCCATGGATACAGAGGGCTGACTGTGAATATATTATTATTCTCAGAGTCATTGTATCTTTTAATACAACTTGACATTTCTTTTTCTTAAAAGCAGAATAAACTGTACCTTTTTTGATAATCAGAAAAGAAAAGAACAATTTCATGGGATCTGTTTACATTCTGAAACTGGAAATGAATCTGAAATCTGGGTTTCTTTTGGGAATTGTGTGGTTTGCTTTTGGACAATTCGACAGAAAATACACAGAACTCAGGCCCAAAATATTTGGGTTCTAGTATTAGCTCTGCTGCTGACTAGCTTGTAACCTGACTATTTAAAATTTTACTAGGCAGTCTCCAATATCCTTTCAATAAAATACTATGATCTTAACACCTATTAAAACTACTGAGCTGGAGATAATGACTGACAATAAAATTCTCTTCTCCCTTGAGACGGCCTATTATTGTAGCAGAATTGTTGACTGAGGTATTTAATGGGTGTTTTACTCCTTTCTGTTGCTTATAACAGATAACCAGGACCTTAACCTTACCTTGGGGACTTTGGCAGGCATGTGGACGCTTCCTGAAGTTGACTGTTCTTCCTGTCTCTTAAAAAAAGCCTAAACTCTTTGAAGAGACTATTCTAAAGTGACCCAGGAGGAGAGGAGAGAAGGGAATGTCTTTGAGAACAAGAAAAGGGAAAGGGGGAAACTCCCCGAGACTGGTGTCAGGACAGCAAGTCTCCACACACGCTCTGGAGGGGTGCTTGGAGCACACGTGCTGCCAGTCCAGCACATTCAGACTCAGGCATTCAGAGTCCTGGTGTCCTACCCAGCACCAAAGTATAGGGAGGTGCCCTTGGTCACTGGACAACCTACGGACCCTGCCTGTATGCCCCCTTTAGGTCTGGGAGTGCCCTGCTTCCTCATTCTTAGGGCTTGGAATCTTTGGCAAAGCTGAGGGTGAATAGAAAATCAGCCCCGTTGGATTGGGGCTTAAGTAGGTTTTAAGATATTTTTAAAAAACAAAACAATATTTCTTGCACACCTGCATTTGTGGAGTAGGATTCACATCTGCTATGCTAGCAGTAATACTTTAATAAAGACAATAAATTCTAGATTTCTGATTTCTGGAGCTTTGTTTTTTTAATTCAGTTCATTCTATCTATAAGACCAAACATTTATTTGGAGCAGTGAGGAGGTAGTGAAAAGGGCTGGTGGTGGTGATATATTTGAACAGAGGTGGTTTCTGGTTCAAAACACACCATTAAACAGCTATCTTCCTTATCCACTCAGAGGTCCAGCCCTAAAGAAAACCACCAAATTAGATAAGATGTGTACAAATGTTACAGCAGCCAAGTTCTAACCTAACAATCAATTACTGAAAACACAATTCAATCTAATCATCAGTGCCTGAAATACACAGCTCCAGTCAATTATCAGCCATTAAAATACAGTTGATCATCATTAGTCACAAATTCTGTATTTGCAAATTCACCTACTTGCTAGAATTTATTTGTAACCCCCAAAATCAGCACTCATGGCACTTCCACGCTCCTCTGCAGACCTTGCAGAGCGGAGAAAGTTCTGAGTTGCCCGATGGCACACTCCCAGCTGAGGCTAAACAAGGTTACATTCTGCCTCCTCGTCTCAGCTTCACGCTGAAAGAGTGTCCCTCTTGTACGCTATGTAGTGGCACTTGTTCTCATTTTGTGCTTTATTTTGGTGATTCTGCTGTTTACAACGACCCCCAAGCTTAGTGCTGAAGCGCTGTCTTATGTTCTAAGTGCAAGAAGGCTGTGATATGTACTTAATGCCACTAAACTGTACATCTAAAAATGGTTAAAATGGTAAATTTTATGTTATGTACATTTTACCACAATAAAAAATAAAAAAGGCAGTTGTGATGTGCCTTAAGGAGAAGACGGGTGTGTTAGAGAAGCTTCACTCAGGCATGAGTTACAGTGCTGCTGGCCATGAGTTCAGTGTTAATGAATCAACATATTTTACATACGGCATCTTTAAACAGAAACACACATAAAACAAGGTTATGTACTGATCAGGTCATGAAAATGTTGTGACCAGAGGCTTGTAGGAACCTAACCCTGCATTTCTCCTGGGAGCAATGGTTCAGCATTTGCTAATACAGCGTTTGTGGTGACTTTATAGAACACGACTACCAGGAATAATGAGAACTGACTGTAAGTGGCTTAGATCAACCGCTCAGTGATCAACTTGCAAATGTTCAAATTGTCCATAAAGACACAACTGTAAAAATAATTCTAATACCTTAAATCTATATAACGTTTTATAATTTCTCATTGTTGGTACAATTGTGAAACTGCCTATGATTAAAAAGACTTAAAAAATGAGAGATCAAAACACGCCTGATGGGAACAATAGCTCAAAGATGGTCTAGCACCCATACCTTCTAGACTGTTTCTCTGTGCTGTGGGGTGCCACAGACGCCGTGGCTCCTTTCTTCATTTCCTTGAGGTCTCTGTTCAAGTGTCATCCGATCAGTGAGGCCTTCTCTACCAGTCTTTATATACAGTATCCCTCCTCCAACCCCTATCAACCTTTATCTGCTTTAGTTTCATCCATAGCTCTTAACAGCATCTGATATACTACGTATTTGTTCCTTATTGTTTGTCTCCTCCAACCAACATGTAATAACCCCCGTAAGGGCACGTCTTTATACCTGGCACCTAGAACAGTGCCTGGCACATAGCAGACACTCAATAAGTATTTGTTAAATGAATTACTAAATGAAAAATGTAAATGAATGAATTCATAGGAACTCAGTGCATGGTAAAAATTAATCACACTTCGCATTATGCAACATGGGATGAAGGGCATAAAGTAATTCAGAAACTATATCTTTGCCTGTAGAAATTTTTTAACTAAGATAAACTTGGAATTGATTTCCTAATACCTAAATTTAGTGCTAAAGAAAGGTCACCATCTCCCCTCTCTCTCTCAGTATACATATATGTACACTTAACTTTAAAAAAAGTTGTCAAAAATCCATATTTATGAAATAAAGTGGAGGGTTTTTCTCAATATAAAAAAGTGTTTTCCTTTAAAAATGGTTTATTTCAGGAATTCTTTAGATAGCAAGTTTCCCTAGAATATAGCAAGTATGATTTACAGAAAAATTAAAATTGCACAGAAAATTTTATGCTCTATCTACTGAGAGAAGTAGTACTATTTTGTAAACTCAAACTTCAGATAAATTGTCCAATGCCTCTTCTATGTTTGCATCCCATCAAGGGTGCTACCTCCCTTACTCTCTATTTGAACTGGCATGTGAACTCGTTTCTTTTCAAAATGATTCAGCTATGATGGGAGTTTAATTTTATTTGAATGGACATGTATCAATATCACTGTAGAAAAGATGATGTCACTACATAGTGTTGGCACCTATCAGTACATACACAGATACCAAATTAACCTACATAATAATCCAGACTATCAGTGTCCTCCTCTTACCCTAATAAACGAAATGCATCCTTCCACAAATGAGAATGATGCCTCAGACACCACAACTTCCAAAAATGTACACCATACCTGTGTGAATCGATCACAGTCAACAACACGGAAAGTTTTGCCATAAATTGTAATGTCTATTCCTCGATTTAGGTCTTTCCAATGGTAATGGTCTCCCCGGTCATTCTTGGCTAGCCGCTGGCGTTTGATTAACTTGCCTTGAGGGATCCCAGAGTTTTCCACAACAGGCTCGATGACAGACATGCTGTCATCTTCTAGATAGTAGTATATTTTCACTTGACGGATCCTATAATGCTCCTCAGTTGACACAGGAACATCTTCTTGGAAATAGGCATCAAATTTCAGCACCTGTAACCCATAAGGGAGAGAGAAATGGTGTTGTTTTAGTTTCTCACCCCAAAAATATCAAGTGCCCTCCTGTAAAGAGAACCACTCAGGGAGATGTGAATACTCATCACTCCTGTCTTCTAAATCAAAAGTTGCCAAACTACAGTCCATAGGATACATCTACCCCTACCACCTGTTTTTGTATGACCCGCAAACTAAGAATGGTTTTTTACATATTTAAATGGTTAAAAAAATCAAAAGAAGAATAAAATTTCACAACACATGGAAATTATATGAACTAAAGTAATTATGTAAATACTTAACACTTATTTGCTAATGGCTGCTTTCCCATTACAAGGGCAGAGTTGAGCAGTTGTGACAGAGACCATATGGGCTGCTGCTATGGACTGAATTGTGTTCCCCCAAATTTTATGTGTTGAAGCCCTAACCCTCAATGTGACTATATTTGGAGATGGGGTCTTTAGGAGGTTATTAAGCTTAAATGAGGTCTTAAGGATGAGGTCCTAATCCAATAGAACTGGTAGCCTCACAAGAAGAGGAAGAGAGACTCTCTTAGCACACGTGCCCCAAGGAGAGGCCATATGAGGCCACAGCAAGGAGGCAGCTGTCTGCAGGCCAGGAAGAGAGCCCGCACCAGAAACCGAATCAGGAGGAACCTTGATCTTGGACTTCCAGCCTCCAAAACTGTGAGAAAATAAATTTCTACTGTTTAAGCCACCCGTCTGTGGCATTTTATTATGGCAGCTTGAGCCGACTAAGACAGATGCAAAGCCCAAAATGTTTACTATCTGGCCCTTCACAGAACAAGTTTGCTGACCTCTGCTCTAAACACTCAAACTATATGTAGACATTTACTGAATGTGTTCCTTGATGAGATGGCTTAAAGACTTTAACTTTATAGCTTTACCTCCATGTTAAAAAGTCCCTTTTAGAATTTCTGGAAAGAGTAAGAAATTTGGACAATACTATGACTTTTGGTTTCAAAATGAAAATGAAGGCTCAAGACCATTTCTCTAGAAGTGGAGTCCCTTGTAAATGCATATTAATGACATACCCACTATTAGAGACTTTATATGAATGAGTCTCAAATCATCAATCCACCACAGAATCTCTGGGTGGCATGGAAATACCCTCATTGTGCTCAGAAACATATATGACAGAGCAAACCCTTGGTCCTCTGGGGTGCATCAGCATCAGTGTGAAGTCACAATGGCCCATCTGTACATTTAAAAAAACATTTAAAATACCATAAAAAGCTTATGTTGACATGCTTAGGATTTTTGAATTTCTGTTATTTTGTTTCTATTTTTAATATTTCTTTTCAAGGAGCGAAGGTATTAGAATGACGTTTTAGGTAGTCAACAGTGTTAACCCAATTCTCTACTAGAATAAGAGGAACAAACAAAAGTGATCCTCCAGTAGAGACACAAATATCACTCAGTGATGGGAAGATGAAATAATTTTATACATGAGTGCTGTTGCTAAAAATGTATAGTGTCGACTGTGGCAGAACAGGATACTTGCACAGAAGAAATATGAATATAATGGAGTGAAGGCCTTAAAACTCATAATAAAAAGAGAAAATGGATGAATGGAATGTTTAAAGAAGAAAAACAATATGGTAAAAGCAAAAGACAACGATCATTTTAAAGTAGCATTTTAGATTAACTGTCAAGAACTGAAAGTGGGGACATGATCAGTAAGTCACATATAAAATGGTCCGTATTTGAGCCGCAGATTTATAAATAAACAAAACGTTCGAGCCAAGAGTGATCAGCTAATTGAACAGCCCTCATTTTCCAAAGGAGGAAACTGAGGTTCAGGAAGGTGGAGTGGCCTGCCTGAGGCCAAACAAGGTCAGGGGCACAGCTGGGGCTGACACTCAGTCTGCAGACTCACAGCCCAAAGTTCTCTCCACACGCCTCACTACTTCCTAGATAATAGGTGCTAGAGAGGTTCAGAAAATGAATCTGTGCAAGCTAAAGTGGTCAGAGAAAGTTTAAGTAAGGGGATGAGAGGGGGTTCCAGGCTGGTAACACCAGAAACAGAGGAAGGAAAGCCAGCAGCAGTATGCAGGCTATGTTGCAGAAGGAAGGTGCGAGGCATGACCATCAGACTGAAAGCACCTCCAAGGGTCCAGGCCTGCAGTAATAAATTAGCAGCAATGGAAAAACAAAGGAAGGTTGATTGGATTGATAGTGAGAAAGTGGGAGGACAGAAGCTAGATGAGGTTTTGAGGAAACCACAGTGCTGGGGATATGGTGGTGATACTCACAAAAATGGGGCTTCCCCTTAAGGGGAAGAGAATTTTGGTAGGGCAGACGGTGAGCTCAATTTTAGACTTACTGAATTGAAGTGACAGCACAAGTTGATACTGCAGGGGGCAATTTGAGATACAGGACTGGGTTTTGGGAAATAAGTCAATATTAGAGAAAAATCAGGATGACTCAAACATTTTGACCTGAGCAACAGACAGGATAGAACTACTATCAAATTGACTTGCGGAAAACTGTAGTGAAGCAGATTTAAGGGACAGGGAGACAAAATTAGGAGTTCGGTTTTGAATACGTTTAGTGTGAGATTTCTACTGAACATTCAAGAGGAGAAGTCAAATAGGCAATTACGTATACCATCTAGATTTCACGACACAACTCGTCATCATGTAAAGGACATTTCAAGCCATGAGTCAGGACAAAAGGAATAAGCACAGACAGAGAACAAGACCAAAGACTAAGCCCTGGGGCACACTCATGTTCCTAGCCATCTGTTTTCTAAGACTGGAGGGGATGAAAATGCCTCCAGGCATTGGCCTCAGAATGGGAGGCTGGGAAGAGATACAAACAAACACACACACACACACACACACACACATTTTAAAGGTTCAAATAACCAGAATTTTTTGTATTCTATTTTTTTAATTTAAATGATAATGAGTTAATTAAAAACAAACCTTCTAGACTATGCCACATGACCAGTACAGATGAATCCTAATCTCCTATCTTTGTGCATCTGCAGTAGTGAACTGTGACATGATCATTTTGTAAAATCCAAAGAATGCCCTTTGAAGCAAAGAAAAATTAAATAATATACAGCTCAGTGTTTGTGTTTATTCATTTCAGCACATTCAGATGGTGTAGGGAAAAAAGTAACTGATTATATATATACATATATATATGGTATATTTGGTACTTATCAAAGAAACTGACTATTCAATTAACTAGGGTGCCAAACTCTCAAGTTCTCTGGTTATTTGGGAGTTTGCTCTCTGACATGAACTGTAAGTGGCAAAAATTTTGTCATTTAAAAATATAGATCAGTTTGTTCAATAAAGTACCTGACTTTCCTCTGGCATATGAGCCACACATATGGCTAAAACTACATGTTTTCAACATGTAATTCACGATACAGAGAGCCAAGCTAATAAGTGAGGTCTCAGGTAAAGAATACTCTAACCCCAAAAGTACTTATTCATTTGATTGTTAATTAAAAAGGCACTTATCTACTTACTTATAAAAAATAGGATTAAGAGTTCTGTGCTCCTCCCACAAAGAAATGACTGGGAAGGAAGTTAATATAGGAAGCTCTTTAGCAAGTAGTTAGGATAACATTAGCTTTCCCAGATAGAGTAAGACCTCAGTGTATAATGTAGAAAGGAAGGAAAAAATAATATTTAGATACTGTGCTTAAAATGTATTTTTCACGGAATTTTACAGCTGGATGGACTCCTAGTTATCATGTATTCTAACCTAATTTTATAGATGAGGAAACTATGGATTGTGACTCCCCAAGGTCACAGCACTAGTTGGAAGAAGACCCAGAATTAGAATCCAGGTCTCTTAACTCCCAAGAAGTGCTCAGAATGCCACAACAAACATGGAAATATTTGCAATTACTCCAAGACTGAAGGGGAAAATGCTGAGTGAATATTTTCATGTCACATACAAGTATAAAAAGCCTAGTCACACTTTTTATTATTTTTTACTTTACTCTATTACGTGTGTGTGTGTTTTGCATGTTTGGCTTGTCATTTTTCAGCAGTGACACAGACAATAAGTTAATTTTGTTAAATAATGATTCATCTCATTTTTTCAACTAATATTTATTGAGTACCAAGCACAGAATAAGCCAGATGAGTTCCTGCCCTC
The DNA here is from genome assembly GCA_031878705.1 of Tapirus indicus. Classification (NCBI taxonomy): domain Eukaryota; kingdom Metazoa; phylum Chordata; class Mammalia; order Perissodactyla; family Tapiridae; genus Tapirus; species Tapirus indicus. Next base: position 48,045,178 of record CM062931.1, on the reverse strand, counting down.
ATGAAGTACGCACTCAGGTGGGGCAGATAAACACTAAACAAGTCAGCAGGACAAAGTGTAACACAACGCTGTGAAGAAACCACAGAAAGGGAAGTGAGAGAGAACAACAGAGAGGAACCTCTTGGGTGTATGGTGGCCAGGGATAGCTTCACGTAAGCCACCCTGAAAGATGAGACAGAGTCAGCTGCTCAAGGGCAGAAGGAAAGCTATTCCAGATAGGGTGAACAGCATGTGCAAAGGCCCTGTAGTGGGGGGCGGGGGGGCAGAGCTACAATTTCAGGAGATTAGGAAAATAAATTTAGTGTGATTGAAACACAGTGGGTGAGGAAAAGAAAGGCCCAAGATGAGGTTGGGGAAAGAGCAGGGAGGGCCAGATCCAGTAGGGCTGTGAGGAACCCACAGAGTTGGATCTTAGTCCATATACAACAGGAAAGGCATGGGAGCGTCGTAGGTCAGTATGTGACATAATCTGATATTTATTTTTAAAAGATAAGCCTGGCTATTCTATGGAAAATAAATTAATAGTAATAGTGGAGATGGCAATAAGTGGTCAGATGAGTTATATATTTTAGAGGTAGAAATGACAGAGCTTGTTAATAAGATTGGATGTGGGTTGTGAGAGAAAAGAAGAATCAAGGATGACTTTCAAGTTGGGGGTTTGATCTGCTAGGTAAACAGTGTTAACATTTACTGTACTGGGCAAGAGAGTCTGAAGGCATTTTCCCAAAGAAATGACATAATCAGAACTGTGCTTTGGGGAATAAACCAAGCAGCAGACCTGTTATGAGTATAATAAACAAGCATGAGATGGATATAACAGTTAGCAATACGATAACAGTTGACATATTGCTTGTCTGAACTACGGCGGTGGTAGAGGAAACGGAAGTGAGACATACCTGACTTGACAACTCACTGAACGTGGGGAGTGAAGGGGAAAAAAAGTCAAATACAGCTCAGGTTTCAAGCCTGGATTATCTGCATGAACCACACAGACGGAGCGGATCTATGGGAAAAGGTGACGAGCTGAGAGGCATACAGAACCTGAGGTGCCAACAGCTCATCCAGGTGAAGATATCCCTTGGCAGGGGAGAGGGGGCTGCAGTTTCGATGAGGTCAGAATTGGAAATAAATATTGATAGCTGTCTACATTAAGATGATAGTTGAAATCACAAAAGTAGGTGAGCTCTCTCAAGAAGATGGTGTAAAGAATAAGAACAGAACCTTGGAAATGCTCATAGTAAAAAGCAAGAGGAGGAAGGCAGGCCAGAGTAGGAGCAACCAGATGGAGAGAAAGAGAAAAACCAGGAGAGCGCAGGGTCATGGGAGCAAAAGAAAAGCAGAGTATTAAGGAAGGGAGAATCAACAACAGCAGATATTGCAAATAGGACAAAGAGAAGGCCAGCAAAGAAAACCTCTCTAGATCTGGCAAAAAGGACAACACTGCCTACCCAGGAAAAAGTAGTTTTGGGCTTGAGGGTGGAGAGAAGTCAGACTGTAAGCGATTTGATGGTCAAGTGAGGAATCAAGTGCTGTTGCTTAAACGGGCCACAGGTAGAAAGGAGGTTTTTTAGGACAAGACAGTATGACCCTAGGCAGAGAAGCAGTCACTAGAGCGTTTGAATGGAAGTTAAAGATGAACAAGATGAAAGAAGAACAATATCAGGCACACAGGGCGAGGAGTTAGCCTGGGAAACAGGACACAGTGGGCGATGATGAGAGAACTGGATGGGAGCAAAGAGAAAAGACGAGGGCGTCACAGGAGATGTGCTGGTCCTTATCACCTGCACAGGAAATGAAGTTATAGTCTAAGGATGAAGAGTAGTACAAACAATGTCCGAAACATGGACAAATGTTGACAATTAAGTGGACCTCTGGGTATTCCTAAAAAATTAAAGCTCTGATTTAATTCAGAAAAGCCATAATTCCTTTATTGCAAAAAAAAAAAATCTTAGTTTCAAAACTATGCATTTAACTACTCTCTACCTCATTATCTATGGTAAGGATCATTTATCCAGAAACTGTGATGATCCAAGTAAAATGAACAGGAAAATAAACATGTAAATATTCTTCTTCATGCCCACTATCTTTAAAGAAATGAATTATGAACAATATTTAAAAGTACAAATTAAGTAATGACAATTAGCACAAAATAATATAGGAAAACAAAAAATAGGAAGCCTACTTCCTATGCAGGCACAATTTCTCCCTCTCTGAATTTCACTAATACTTTCTCATGACATATACGACTTTGTCACTTTCTAGTTCATAATAGTTATTTGCTATTCTTTTTAGTGAAAATTGAACCTACCAGGATTTATATCTTGATAAATTGTTAAATGCCTACCCCACTCCTCTCTCATATTTTCACCCCTCTCTCTTATCTACTGATTTTGCAGTGCCTGTCACAGCTGTGAATAAATAAGAGAAACAAGAAAAAGGTAAAGAAATAATCACAGAACTGATACCACTTAGTGGACGTTTAGGTTCAACCTATGAATGGATACGTGAACGCACTCCTATCACATAAATTACTGAGGTGGGGAAGATGGGATTATACCGATTCTGGCTGAGACATTTAAAATGTTTTTTTAATTAAGTGAGTATTCATGTAAATGGCATAGTTCCACCAACAGATTATTTTGTACCCTCCAGCATTTAGCTTCAATAGGTACTCAATAAAGGTTGACTAGCTGGACAAAAATGGTATAGACCATTAACAAAAATACTAAAATGAAAACAGAAAATAGGCAAGGAGTAAACTAAGAAAGCTAACATAAAAATTGGTCAGTAGTTCTCAGACCCAGTTATACATAAAAATCATCTGGAAATTAGAATCGACGAGGGTTGGGGTGACATCTAAGTTTCTTAAAAGTCCCCCCAAGGATTCTGCTGCATGGCCAGAGTTAGGACTACCTCACCTTAGTGAAAAGAGGAGGCTTCCTGACAAGGAAAATCAAGCATGATGTGGAAATGTCAACAAAGGGAAAGAAGGCAACTCACATCACAAAAGCATGGGGTAAATGAGGCCCACAGAAAATGTTACACTACTCTTTGGTCACGCTGTGCGAAACCTGAAATGTTTCCTGAAAAACAAAAACTTATGGAGACAGTCTGGAGAAAACTGACAACAGATGGAGTTGCGTTGTCATGATGACATTTTGCATTTCATAGGATATAGGACTTTTTTAAAAGGTAGAAGACACAGAGCAGGTAAACATACAGCAATATGAACTCAAGAATTTAGAATTCATCCAACTTTTAACTGTATTTGGAAAATTTTTCAGTGAAGCCTACAGGGAATTATTTTCTGTAATCAGCTTCCTGACTGAAAAAAGCCTCTTTCAATCCTGAGTTCAGTTGTCTATGACTAAGGGTTGAGGCATTTGCACAATTTTCTCCTCAGAGCACCATGGAAAACCTGTGGTTTTCTGGTGACTTTTCTGCAAATAGTTGGCTCTCAGAAATTTGAATTCAAGGGGCACCCTAAAATCCCAGATGATACCTTTTTGTCAAAAGCCACATGAGCAGGAATGAACTCTGCAGGTGGGGCCTGCTTAGGTTGGCCATAAGTCAGAACTGGTGCCTTATTGGCCAACTCATCCAGCTCCGCCTGGGACAGCTGGTTGACGTGGAGCCGGTTCCCGCCTATCCCCACTGTTGGACGTCGAACAACAGCATAGCCGTTCTTGTAGCCCAGTGTCTGGCTTCTATGAAATGCAGTTTTCTGAAGGAGAAGAGAAGTATGTCAACAATATTTTACAAATATTTGTCAGGCAAAAAAGCTAACTTTCAAAAATATTACAACTTAAACCTTTGCTTATAAACATCACAAACCTTATATCAAAAAGTTTACCTTAGAAGGTTCTTGTATTCTAAGCTAAAACACTTGCCTAGGAACAAGGAGGGAAGCAGCAGCCTGAGCTTAAAATAAAACTTAAAGCCCTGCTCCAGAATGCCCAACTGAATTACCAGCTCACTTTTCACGAGAAACTAACATATTATCTCATCTAAACTCTTAATTTTTTCACCAGTCTTCCCATGTTTTTCATCTTATCTGGTGGTCATAAACCATGGAACCTAGAAGATCTGGTTCTGTGAAATGAATTTTTACCAGAAATGAAAGGCCCTTCTTGTTACAGTGACACTGATACATTTATACAACTCTTTGGAAAGCTAGTGGATGTTATATAAAGTCTTAAACTCCATAATTCCACCCCTGATCCTTTATTTTAAGGATATAATCCAAAATTATGAGAAAGAACAACATGCCTAAAGCTGACCATTATAATGTTAATGACAATAGTAAAACACTGGAAACAATGCAAAAGACAAACAAATGAGTTAATGATGGAAAACTCACTCAAAGGATTATTATGCAGCCATTAAAATACTGGTTTTAAAGACCATGTGACAATCTGGGAAAAATGTTCATGATTTACTAAGCCCAAAAAAGCAGCATATAAAATTACATGTGTACTATAATTACAAGCAAACACATGCATGAAAAGAGACTGGATTTGGAAAATGTTCTCTGTCTGAATTACACATTTCTGAATTATGCCTTTTTTTTTAAACAATGAACATACTTTTATTGGTAATTGGAAAAAACAAAAGATTAAATAAAAAAGAAAAAAGTAGAAAGGAAATATTTTTGAGGGCTGAGCAGACCAAAATGATGACATAGGAGACCCCAGCCTCCTCACCCCTCCACAAAGATCAATGATTGGACTGCTACCCACTAACAAAAACAGCTCTGGAAGAGTTCTAGAGTCCACTTGTAGAAAATTTTAGCCACATGGTGAAACAAAAAGTCTGAGAATAATCCCACAAGGAGAGAAGGAAAACAGCTCCATTTTGCTTGCATCATCCCATCCCCCAAGCCAGCATTGTTCAGTGCCAACAGGGAACTCCCCGGCTAGAAAGAGTTCCCCTTGCCAGGAAAGGAAGAGCAGGGTGAGCAACCTGCTTCTCCAGTCTTTGGGGGCACTGCATGAAGGTCCCACTTCAGTTTCACTCCACTCAGATGGGCAAAGCTTAGGTGTATAAAGCCAGCCAGGAACAAGGAAGAAAAGCAGGGGCTACTGGCAGCAGCCACTTAGTGGACGTGATTGCAGTTCACAGAGACCTGCTCGGCAAACAAATCCAGCAGATTTTGCCACTGACCCAAAGCCGATGGCCACCACAGCCACAGCCACCACGTAGCCCCTGCAGACTTCATCAGCCTTCGGCCTACAGTTATTCATGTTTGCTGACACCAGCCACCTGAGTCCCTCCCCACTCCCTCCCCTACCCCTATCCCCACCAGAGCCCAGGAACTCAGCCAGCACAGGCCTGTGCAGCTGCTCAAGCACAAGATACCAGCATAGATGCCCACCCTGGCTGACCCCCACTGCTATGTGTGCATTTGAAGCTAGCCCCTCCAGCTGTGCAACTACACACCAGCCCAACCCCCATCCCCGGCCTCCACTGCAGTGTGCATGCCCAGGGGGAGCGTGTGCAGCCACAGGAGACCACACCTACAGCCAGGGCCTCTGCAGCTGCCGGTGAGCCCGTGGTTGGCTCGGGCCCTTGCTGCCGGCTCTGGCCCGCACCATTATGAGTGTGTCTGCAATGGGCCCCTGTCATTACATAGGCACCTGCAGCTGGCCCCCTGCAGCCAAGTGTGTGCATGCCACTGGCTCCAGTCACCACTACTGCTTGCCCTGGTCCCCAGCCACTGGACCTGGAGGTACCGCTGAAGCCTTAAGAGCCCTTGCAACCACTGTGGACCCCATGCAGTGCTTGCCAAGGACTACACAGCTGTCCATGCTATAGACCCCAGCTGAGCCGAAGAGTCATCCTGGCCCCCACCCTCGACCCAGTGCCGCCACATGCCCCTGTACTTGGTGCCCTGCACCACTAGACCCAGGGTCACAGCACAAACTTCAGTGTGCTCCCACCCAGAGGTGAAACTCATCCCTTACTGAAGGCAGTCCATAGAGTCTGGAAGAGGTGGCTGCTTCTTCAAATGTGAAGACACCTATGCCAGAGATCACAAAGAATCAGAGAAACATGACTCCACTAAAAGAATACAGTAAACCTATAGTAACTGGCCCCAAAGAAATGGAGAACCAGGAATTGCCTATAAAAAAATTCAAAGTAACTATCCTAAAGATGCTCAGGGAGCTACAAGAGAACACAGATAAACAATTTAGTGATATCAGGAAAATGATACAAGAACAAAATGAGAAGTTCAACCAAGAGATAGAAAACATAAAAAAGAGCCAAACACAGAAATTTTAGAGCTGAAGAATACAATGACTGAACTAAAGAATTCAATAGCAGCTTCAACAGAAAACTTGAACAAGCAGAAGAAAGAATCAGTGAGCTAGAAGACAAATCAATTGAAGCTATCCAGTCAGAGGAGCAAAAAGGAAAAGGAATGAAGAAAGCCTACAGGATTTATGAAACACCAAGAAGAGAAATAATGTATGTATCACTGAAGTCTCAGAAGGAGAAAAGAGGGAGAAAGGAGTAGAAAGCTTATTTAAAGAAATAATAGCTAAGAACTTCTGAAACCTGGGAAGGAATTTGGACATGCAAGTTCATGAAGCTAATAGGTCACCCCAAGATTTCAGTCCAAAATGATCTTCTCCAAGATATATAATAATAAAACTGTCTAAAATCAAAGACACAGAGAATTTTGAAAGCAGTAAAAGGGGAAAAAAAATTCTCTCCTACAAGGGAACCTCCTAAGGCTATCAGCAGATTTCTCAGCAGAGGCCTTGCAGGCCAAGAGAGAATGGGATGATCTATTCAAAGTGCTGAAAGAAAGAAACTGCCAACCAAGAATACTTTACCCAGAAAAGTTGTCCTTCAGAAATGAAGGTGAGATAAAGACTTTCCCTAATAAACAAAAGCTAAAGGAATTCATCACCTCTAAACCTGCCTTACAAGAAAGGCTGAAAGAAGTTTAAGCTGATACAAAAAGGTGTTAATTATTAACATGAAAATATACAACACTGGTAAACATAAGCATAAAGTCAGATTCAGAATACCCTAATACTGTAATATGGTGATGTGTTAACCACTTAACTCTAGTGTAAAGGTTGAAGGACAAAAGTATTAAAAACAGCTATAGCTTCAACAATTTGTTAATGGATACACAATATAAAAATATGTAAATGATGACATAAAAAGTTATAAAAGGAGGGGAGTAAAAGAGTAGTTTTTGTATGTGATCAAAGTTGAATTGTTATAAGTGTAAAATACACACACACACACATATGTTTTATGTAACCCTCATTGTAACCATAAAGAAAAATCTACAGTAGATTCACAAAAGATGAAGAGAAGAGAACCCAAGCATACCACTATGGAAAATCATCAATTCACAAAGGAAGGCAGCAAGGGAGGAAGAAGAAACAAAGTAACTACAAAACAGCCAGAAAACAATAAGATGGGAGTAGGAAGTCCTTTACCTATCAATAATTACTCTAAATGTAAATGGATTGAATTCTTCAATCAAAATGCAAGCTGGATGGATTAACAAAAACAAGATCCAACTACGTGCTGACTACAAGAGACACTTTAGCTTTTAGGACATACAGACTGAAAGTGAATGGACAGAAAAAGATATTCCATGCAAGTGAAAACAAAAAGAGAGCAGGGGGTAGCTACACTTATATTAGACAAAATAGACTTTAAGCCAAAAACAATAACTAGACACAAAGATGATCATTATATAATGATAAGGGGGTCAATTCATCAAGAAGGTATAACAATCGTAATATACATGCACCCAACATCAGAGCACCTAAATATATTAAGGAAATAGTAACAGATGAGAAGGAAAAAGAGATAACAAAATAATAATAGTAGGAGAATTCAATACCTCACTTTCAACAATGGATAGACCAGCCATATACAAAACAAGGAAATAGACTTGAACTAGACTTTAGATCAAACAGACCTAACAGTCATATATAGAATAATCTATCCAACAGCAGCAGAATACACACTCTTCTCAAGTACACACAGAACATTCTCCAAGACAGATCATATGATAGGCCACAAAACAAATCTCAACAAATTGAGTAAGACTAAAATCATACCAAGTATCTTTTCTGACCACAGTGGTATGAAAACAGAAATCAATAACAGGAAGAAAGCTGGAAAATTCACAAATATGTGAAAATTAAACAACACACTCCTGAACAACCAACAGGTCAAGGAAGAAATCAAAAGGGGAAAAAAAAATCTTGAAACAACAAAAAAAAATGGAAGCACAACATACAAAAACCTATGGGATGCTCCAAAAGCAGTTCTAAGAGGGAATTTTAAGGTGATAAATGAGTGCATTAAGAAACAAGAAAGATCTTAAATAAACCACCTCACTTTATACCTCAAGGAACTAGAAAAAGAAATAAGCCCAAAGTTAGAAGAAGGAAGAAAATAACAAAGATCAGAGCAGAAATAAATGAAATATAGACTAGAAAAATGATAGAAAAGATCAATGAAACTAAGAGCTGGTGTTTCGAAAAGAAACAAAATTGACAAACCTTTAGCTAGACTAGTTAAGAAAAAAAGAGGATTCAAATAAAAAAAAAAAGCAGAAACGAAAGAGGAGACATTATAACTGATACCACAGAAATACAAAGAATCATGGGAGATTACTATGAACAAGTATATGCCAACAAACTGGATAACCTAGAAGAAATGGATAAATTCTTAGAAACATACAACCTACCAAGACTGAGTCATAAAGAAATAGAAAACCTGCACAGACCAATAACGAGAAAAGAGATTGACTTAGTAACCAAAAACCTCCCAACAGAGAAAAGTCCAGGACCAGATGGTTTCACTGGTAAAATCTACCAAACATTTAAAGAATTAACGGCACTCCTTCTCAAACTCTTCCAAAAAACTGAAGGGGAAGGAACACTCCCGAACTCATTTTATGAGGCCACCATTACTCGGATACCAAAACCAGATAAGGACATAACCAGAAAAGAAAAATCACTGACGAATATCCCTGATGAATATAGATGCAAAAATTATCAACAAAATACTAGCAGACTGAATTCAACAGCTCATTAAAAGGATCATACATCATGATCAAGTGGGATTTACCCTGAAGATGCAAGGATGGTTCGACATACGTGAATCAATAAACGTGATATACCCATGTGTACGGTGATGGATGGTAATTAATCTTTGGGTGGTGAACGTGATGTAATCTACACAGAAATCAAAATATAATGATGTACACCTGAAATTTATATAATGTCATAAACCAATGTTACCTCAATAAAATAAAATAAATGTGATATACCATATTAAGAGAATGAAAGATAAAAATCATATGATCATCTCAATAGATGCAGAAAAAGCATTTGACAAAATACAACATCCATTCATGATAAAAACTCTCAACAAATTGAGTATAGAAGGAACATATCTCAACATAGTAAAGGCCATATATGATAAGCCCACAGCTAACATCATACTCAGTGGCGAAAGGTTGAAAACTTTTCCTCTAAGATCAGGAATAAGACAAAGACGCCCACTCTCACCATTTCTATTCAACATACTATCGGAATTCCTAGCCAGAGCAATCAGGCTAGAAAAAGAAATAAAAGACATCCAAATAGGAAGAGAAGAAGTAAAACTCTTTGTTTGCAGGTGATATGATCTTACACTTAGAAAACTCTAAAAAACTCCACCAAAACACTGCTAGAACTAATCAACGAATTCAGAAAAGCTGCAGGATACAAAATCAGCATACAGAAATCAGTTGCATTTCTATACCCTAACAATGAAATATCTGAAAAAGAAATAAAGAAAACAATCTCATTTACAATGGCATCAAAAAAAATAAAATACTTAGGAATAAATTTAATCCAGGAGGTGAAAGACCTGTCCACCAAAAGCTATACGACTTTGATGAAAAAATTGAAAAGGACACAAACAAATGGAAAGATACCCCATGTTCATGGATTGGAAGAGTTAATATTATTAAAATGTCCATACTAACCAATGCCATCTATAGATTCAATGCAATCCCTACCAAAATTCCAATGGCATTTTTCACAGAAATAGAAAAAAAATCCTAAAATTTGTACAGAGCCACAAGACCCCAAATAGCCAAAGCAATCCTGAGGAAAAAAAAAAAAACAAAGCTGGAGGCCTCACACTTCTTGATTTCAAACTATACAACAAAGCTATAGTAATCAAAACAGTATGGTACCACCATAAAAGACACATAGACCAATGGAACAGAATTGAGAGCCCAGAAATAAACTCTTGCATATATGGTCAACTAATCTTTGACAAGGGAGCCAAAAATACACAATGGAGAAAGGATAGTCTCTTCAATAAATGGTGCTGGGAAAACTGGATAATCACATGCAGAAGAATGAAATTGGACTCCTATCTTATACCACTCACGAAAATTAACTCAAAATGAATTAGACTTAAACATAAGACCTGAAACCAAAACTCTTAGAAGAAAACATAGGGGAAAAGCTCCTTGACATTGTTCTCGGCAACAATTTTTTGGATATGACATCAAAAGCACATGCAACAAAAGCAAAAATAAGTGAGACTACATCAACTAAAAAGCTTCTGCAGAGCAAAAGAAACAGTCAACAAAATGAAAAGGCAACCTACGGAATGGGAGAAAATATCTGCAAATGATATATCTGATAAGGGGTTAATACCCAGCATATAGAAAGAACTCATACAACCCAACACCAAAAAAAACCACAAATGATTCAGTTGAAGAATGGACAGACGAATTGAACAGATATTTTTCCAAAGGAGACATACAAATGGCCAACAGGTACGTGAAAAGGTGCTTGACATCACTAATCATCAGGGAAATGCAAATCAAAACCACAGTGAGATATCACCTCACATCTGTTAGGATGGCTATTATCAAAAAGACAAGAGACCACAAGTATTGGTGAGGATTTGGAGAAAAGGGAACCCATGTGCACTACTGGTAGGAATTTAAATTGGTATATACTATGGAAAACAGTATGGAAGTTCCTCAAAAAATTAAAAATAAAGCTACCATATGATGGAGCAGTTCCACTTCTGGGTATATAGCATCAGGAAATGAAAACAGAATCTTACATATATATATATACATATGTAAGATCTTACATATGTATATATATATATACATACACACACACAGACACACATATAAATATATACACATATATATAATTTAGGATTAATCATAATTCTAAAGATATATTTTTTATGAAAAAATGACTTACCTGCCTCCTAATTTCTTTGCACCCCAACCTACCATTTTCAAGATCTGTACTAAAATAAAAGGTACAATAAAGTAAACTTCTTTTGCTAAGAGTTATGGGCTGTGGACTTTCTTTTAAGGGTCACAAGCCATTTGACAGGAGCTGCTGCAGATGCATAACACACATGACATAGAATAAAGTGGGCTGAGTTGACTTCTTCACTGGGTAACCTGGGTAACTTCAAGCTCCTTTTCTCCCACCTCTAAAGACAGAAGCAACATCAGCTGCTTCGTTTGCTTTCCCCATTTTAGACAGACATCTCCACCATCACTCAACTACATAATCTTTATTGGTGGACCCCCATAAGCACCCCAGGCAAGGCAACCTCAGGCCCCCCACCCTCACCCCTCCGAGTCATTATGGTTCACCTTTTGAATGCCTTGAGAGTTATACATACCTAGTCCTTCAGTGACCATGTTTTTCAAATCTCAAATAAGGCAAGTTGGCTGGCACTTGGCCAGTGTATTTAAAATATGAAACATGTCCAATGCACAGTTCATCTTACTTGTAGTATGGCAATATATGTTCTCAGAGACTGGCACCTCCAGTCCACACCTCGGTAACCCCCAAATCAACTCAAGCCTGCCTTGTGGGTAACCCACACTCACCACCACCAAATGCTTAGGCTGCTCCTGCACAGGGCAGGAAAGTGACTACAACATTTTCTAAATTACATAAAACTGAAAAGTTCACTGAAGTGAAAAATCTATGATGCTGTGTCTTAATGCAGGAATAATTATGAAGAGATTCAGAATCCAAATTCCCTCACCAAACTTTCAATTCATTTTCCCAAAGAAGATAAATTGACTACATATCTTATCCTATCTTTAGGACCATGGAAAGAGTATAGTTTAAATTATCAAACTATATAAATATAAATGATTATTGCCTCATCTATGATAATCAGCCTAATGAATCTCAATATTGATCTTCCAACATATATTTCAATAACTTTGTTAGAATTAAAACAAATACTAAATTTTGTCAAGGGCTAAACTATGTCAGGAGAAAAAAAAACAGGCATCTTTTTTCCCTCTTCGTTTTTGTAGAGGACACAACTAAAAACACTTAAGGTAGGGGAGGAGCAAAACAAAATCTAAACAGGAATCTTTTACAAAAATGTCAGAGCAAAAAGAACAGGGCTAGGGGAAGAAAAAAACCAACTCGTCTATTGTGGTTGAAGGAACTGGAATGGAATTATCTCCTACAAAGTAGGGAAGGCTGGTTTGGGAGGAAGATGGGCAAGGGTTGAAAGTCTAACTTTTGGAGAAACAGCAATTGAGAGAGAAGATAAAACAAGAATAGGGAGAAGGTGGGACCAGATTGTAGAAAAGGCAGAAGTGCTGGAAAGAAAAGGGATGGGGCTGGGTAGAAGCATAAATGAGAAGGGCAGAGACTGCGGAAAAGGACCCGGCAGGAAAGAAGAGAAAGAGTGGAAATGATATGTAAGACAGGAAATGGAGCTAGGAATGGGAAAGATGACTGCGTCCAGCATTCAGAAGAGGAAGGAGGAGGGGCGGGAATGATGGGCCCCGGGAGAGTGGGTGGGATGGGATTGTGAGAATGAGGATGAAGGTGTAAAGAGGCTGAATGGGAGAAGGGGACGGGGCTGGGGGCAGGGGTAGTGTTAAGGATGGAGCTGGGCAGAGAGGGGTAGGGTGTGGGAGAATCAGCTAGGGAGAGGACCTAGACAGAGCTTGGGAGTAAGGCGGGGAAAACAGTGATCTGGAGGGAACAGAGGCAGGGGCTGTAGGAGCAGAGCAGCAAGGAAGAACGCGGCTCGGAGGATGAAAAGGAAGGAGGTCAAGAGACTGCCAGGGTGGAGGAGAAACACTAGAGAGGGATGGAGCGGAGGGCAAAGGATGGGAGAGAGGATGAGGCTGGGTGGGGGAGGGCGACAGATGCGGCGGCGAAGAGAACAGGGTCGGGGCAGGGCGCGGGTTTGAAGGGAGAGGACAATCCTGGGCGGAGGAGAACGGAGGTGCAGCAGCCAGCCCTCCGAGGCCGCCCAGGCGTGGGGACAGGTGGGGCTGGGCAGAGAAGTCCTCACCGTGGAGTCCTTAAAGGACATGCCTGGGAGAAAGGGCAAGCCATGCACGGGGTTGGACACCATCGCAGCCGGTATCGCCGCCGCCACCTGGGCCGGGTTTTGCCCTCTCCCGTTGCCTGGGCGACGAGCCGCGTCCGCCGGCCCCCCCGGGGCTCCATGGTAATGCCAAACATCCCGAGCGCCCGCGAGAGGAGGGCGGGGCCTGAAGCTCAGGCGTGACAGGTCTGCGCGTGCGCCGCCTGCGGGACTCCGCGTTCTCGCGGTAAGTGGCCGCCGGGAAAGGGGCGCGGTTAGTGGGCGTTGCGGGGCTGGCCCCGCCCTCCCCGCTCCAGTCGCGGGATGTGGGAGCTCGTGGGAGTTGCGCTGGGAGGAAGGTCGCCCACTTCCCACCGTAGTCCCCGCCCCTTCATGCCGGCGCCTTGAGCTCAGGCAATGTTCTCCCAGCTCCGGAAAAGGGCCCCTGTCACCACTGAAGTGTAAATGATTGGTTCCAGTTAAAAGTGTTACGTTCTCGGGCCACTGCTTCTTGGGGGCGCGGGCTGAGGATTATTCATGGTTGTGTCTCTGTGGCTCAAGGATGTTCAATGAACTGATGCAACCATCCCTTTCCTAATGCTCCCACAGCCCCATTATCTTTTTTTCCACCTTCACCTTTCTTTATTCTGTTGCTGTGCCAGGTACGTTTTTGCACGTGGCCCAGAAAGCCAAACACCCAGTTGGTGAGATTGCAGCAGAGAGAGTTTAATCACTAGGCAGCCGTGTGAGGAAATCGGAGAGAATGGATCTCAAATCCGCTTCCCGGAAAACAGGGACTCAGGGGTATTTATGGGGTTGGGGGCAAGGTGGTCTGAAGTGATTGGAGGTGAGGACAGATGAGGCAATTGATGATCTGCGCAAGTGTAGTCAGGCTTCAAGCCTCCTCATAGGAGGCATGTCCACAGAAGGGCAGCTCCTGAAAAAAATAGCTCGAAAAACCCATTACCATGGTGACCCAGGCTCCAGGGAGATGTTATCCATAGGAATCTAGTGGGAGTAACATAGCATATTGCCCACACAGCACAATTAACAATGGGTAAGTTTATTGTGCAGATTTAAGTCCTTGCCTTCCATTCTGACAAGTTTCTACATAAGGACATCCTCTGGTTCTTGGTATAGGAAGAAGACACCTTTACAAATGGAGATTTCCTTTACAAATGTAAATGTGTCTTACACAGGGTAACCAGAACTAAGAATGGGTTTAGCAAGGAACCCCCAGATACCATCCCAAACTCTTTTGATCAGTTAGTTGGGGGGGTGGGGCGTCAGTGTGTCTCCAGCAGGCAGAGACGTGTTTTGAGGTGGCCAATTCCAATCCCCCCCTACCCCCCAGTTACTAGCTGCTTAACCATCAATGGCTGTTTGCTGGTTTCAATTATACTTTATATTCTTTGTTCAATCCCTGCGGTCCTGCACCCTCTCAGTTCCTGTAGGCCGGGCCTTGCATATTTGCCTCAGGACACTCCATGTTTGTTGACTGAAGAACTACAGGATGCTCATCTCCGTTCTCCTGCTCTCTAGTGTATACCACCTGCAGCTGCCATGAAAAGATCTGAACCACTAGAGGAAACGCATCTCCTTCAAAGAGAAAAATAAGTCATAAGAAAGAACGAAATAAGTGAGATGAAATATTGTCAGGATCATGGGTATTCTTGCCTTTGGTGCTTTTTACAAAACTTGTTTAAATTATTATTCCTTAAAGGAAATGTAATCCTGTTCCTGAAACATTTTCAGGGGAGAAAAAAAAATGCTATCCATCAGCACTGAGGAACTTAAGAACAAAAAGCAAAACCCAGGTGCCCAGACATTGGATGCGTTAGGTCTGAAATGGGGCCCAGGAATCTGATTTTTGCAACAGCTCTTTCTGATAATGAGCCACTTTAGGAACATGAGAATAGCGGGCCTGACACAGAAAGCAGAGCTCCGTGTCTGGGGTCGTTTGCTGCCAATACAGACAGCGGCTTTAGTTTTAGTGCTGCTTGTCAGAGCATATCCCCCCGTTGGGTTTCACTAGTGGGCGTGGAGCTCAGGGGACCCAGGACGTGAATCCACTGGTAGCATCTGAAGCAGTTATTGGTGGGTGCCTACTGCACTCTGCCCAAAGTTTCTTTTCTACTAACTCTTCCTCTCCCCTTACTACTTCTATTTCCCATTCTGTCTGTTTTATTTTATTTTTTTTTACCGTTTTAAATTTTCTTTTTCTATTGGTATATTACCTTAATGCAGGCATTGAATACATTTTTTTGAAATCAATGAATTGACCTTAAATTGTTGAAGCAGTTATTGAAGGTGCTGAAAACTTGAGAAGTATCTGTTGAAGGGGAGAAAGAGCATTCTCTACCCACTCTGGGTCCTCTCTGGCTGGGCTACAAATTAAATTGACATGAGGCTGAAAAGCAGGAGAAAATCAAACAAAGCTTTATAATATGTATACATGGGAGAGATCAGGGAAACTGAGTATCTCTCAACAAAATGGCAGAGATTCTCCTCTTAAATAGACAAAGGAGGATATTGGGGGTTGGGCCAGCTATGGGAGATTATCAGAAAAGCACAGTAAGGTTATTATGCAGATTTAAGGCCTTACCTTCCACACTGACAAGTTTCTAGAGATGAGGTCATCTGCCCCTCTTCCCAGTACAGAGAAGGAGACACCTTTACAAATGGAGATTTCCCGTACAAATGTAGATGTCTGGTAAACAGAACTTTGATGAGAATGGGCTTAGCAGGGACCCTCCCAGTCTAGTGACCCAGAGTTATCTGTGGGGACAGCCTGTCCTGGGGACAGGCCTTCCATCCCAAATCCCTTCAGACAGTTAGTGGGGGCAGGGAAGGTCAAAGCTTTCTTCAGTGATAATAAGGTAAAGAGACATATCTTGAGGTGGCCAATTCTGGTCCCCACACTGTCCATTGCATTCTATCTTAGCCACTGACCTAGGGTGGAAGCCAGCTACTGGGAGAATACTTCAAGGTGGCGAGTTCAACCTTCGAAGAGAAGATGCCTCCTATGCTTCCCTCCACCTCATTGATGCAGAGTACTCAGAATCGCTGGTGACTATAATCCTTGCTGACTCTTCATGATAACCTTTAACTCTCACCAGTTATACGATCCCCCCTCCCCTCTCCCTTAATAAAAGTAAATCCATGGCATTAGAATACACTTTGAAGAGCCCTCTGGACTATGCACAGCTGCACTTGGTCCTGTGTTCCTGGGGTTGGGTAGGGAAGGAGCCCATGGAGGCTGGAAAGGGTGAGTCATGGGAAGCCTATTGTCCATTGTGGCGTCTGTTTTTATGTGAGGAGTGTCCTCTGCTCAAATGCCTTTCTTTCCCAAAAGAGCACACTAGTTAAATGGTTAACGGAGTGTATTGTGTGTGTGTGTGTGTGTGTGTGTGTGTGTGTGTGTGTGTGTCTCCTGGGTGTTTCTGCAGTGATTTTGGTGCTCTATTTCCCTCTGCTGGATAAAAATGGTACAGCATGATTTCTGGAATAAAACCCCAATTAATTAGGCACCTCTAGGTTTGAAAGGGCTGGGGTGTGGCTAGTGTGTGAATATGGAGAGAAGACCTTGCAGGGGAATGTCCCTCAGTCAGAGTGCTCTCTGCCATTCATTTCCATCACCCCTTGGTCTCTGGAATCTCTTATCTAAGAAGAGTGCCCGGTCAACCACTTTGATCTTTGTAAACTATGGAAAAAGGAGAAAGAAGCATCCACAGTGGTTTCCAGGCAGACTCTGGAGCAGATTTAGGTCCCACAGGAAATCTTCATTTGACACAAAAACACACAATTTGGAATCACACTATTTTAGTCTTGCAGTGGACTCCTGCGAGGGGGTTGAGAAAACTTGTGTTTCTGCTGCTTTTTCCTCCCTAAAGTCAGACCCATTCTATGTCTTTAGCTGATTCAGTTGGAATTCCCTTCCCTCTGAAAAAGCCTATCAAACATTATTTCACAGAATTAGAGATTCCACAGAATGTACGCTTCTAGGATAGGTTCTTTGTTTTGTTCATTGCCATTTTCCTAGCTCCCATCACAGTGCCTGGCACCTCATAAATACTCAATAAACAGTTGTAAAATGACTGATGAAGTAAATGAGTGAATGATGACTTGGAAATCACCTGGTAAAGTATATTTTAAACTGCTAGTGGATCCCCATTCGTAGGTCTTAAAATCAACTTAATGGATTGTGACAACAACCAGACTTTTTTAAAAAAGGAAAGAAAGAAATAGAATATAAATTATCAGGATGCATCTCGTGTTGTGTGGCTAAAAATAATTTAGTGAAAAAATTTTCAAGATATATACATACACACCCATTCAAATTTCTTATTGTGGTCAGAGTCAAAAAACTTGGAAAGTGATTGACACAATCCAACCCACTCATTTTACTGATAAGAAATCCCCAGATCAAAAGAGATTATGAAACCGTTGGTTAATGATTGGTTCTCAGTCGAGTGTCTCAATCCTTTCACAGTTGGGAAGGACATTCCTCCTTCAGCACATGAGGGATCATTGATCTCAGCATCCTACTTGTCAGACATCTCTGGCCTAATAAGGCTCTAAACAGTATGGAGAAAGAGAAGTGTGACAGCGTTGTGGCAGTAATATTGATTACAGTTAGTTTCCAAATGTAGACGGGAAGTGAACCCATTAATTCAGGTAATGACAACCTTGAAACAAAAGGCAAATCCCTTTGATCCCTCCTCTCCCATCCCACATCTCAAATCACTCTTCCTTCTCCCCTTTCATGTGTGCGGCATGGAACAGAAAATTAAATATCAGATTGGGGGTTTTGACAGCCGTTTTCATGTCCTCATTGTGTTATGAATATTTGTGTGAGCTTGGACAACTTACCTTCCTGAGCCTCTGTTTTTTTCATGTCTAAAATGAGAAGTCTGGACCAGAGTTAATGATCATTAATTGTTTGGGAGTCATGGGATCATTCTGAAAACCCAATGAAAGCTGTGGATCCTGTCTCCCCAAAATGCATACGTTCACTTGTAGAGATTTTACTTATAATTTCATGGAGTTAGTGAGTGAGCTCCAGTGGGCCTAGGCTCTAAGGTCTAGAGGTCTGCCCTCTCTGAAACCTTATGGAATGAGAAGTCCACATCATAGTTCCCCTGAGGCAGAACAGTGTAGTGGTTGAGTGAATGGACTGTAGGAAGCTCTTCAGGACAGGTGACCCTTTTTTTGCCAAGAAATGAATTGCAAGTGGGGGAGGGGAGAGTAAAGTGGAAGGAGAACCTATAAATTAAAAGAGACTTAACAGGTCAACCAGTTGCAGTGTGTGAGCCCTGTTGGGATCCTGATTCAAATACACTTTAAAAATAATGATGACATTTATGACCACTGCGAATTTGAACACTGGATATTTGATGACGTTACAGAATTGTTCTTCAATTTTTAAGGCATGGTAATGGTACTGTGGTTTTGCAAAAAAAAATTTTCATCTTTTAAAGATACATACCCAAGTGTTTATTATGGAGAAAATGCTAAGATGTCTAGGATTTGCTTCTAAATAACATGGGAAGGAGCAAGTGAGTGGGGGTGTCGATGAAACTAGATTACCCATGAGTAGATCATTGTGGACATGTTTACACGGGAATTCATTATACAATTCTAATTTTGTGTATATTTAAAGTTTTCCATAATAAAAAGTTAAAAATGTTTTTAAAAAGCGTGGACTCTGAAGCCAGACTGCCTAAGTGCAAGTTCTGATTTTATCACTTACCAGGTCTGTGACCCTGTGGAAGTGTCTTAACCTTTCCTTAGCTATCAACAGCGATCATGATAATTATTGCCACCTCCTAAGGTTGTTGTATTAAATGAGTTAATATATATAAGCACTTACAATAGTGCCTGGTACATAGTGAGCCTCAATGACGGCTCGCTATTAGCGTTGGCTGGGGGACCATTCTGAATGGACAGTTTGGAGAGTGACTGGGGACTGGAAAAATTATGGATGCTGAATTAGAGACAGAATAAGGAAAAAGAAGAGAGGGAGAGGGGAGTGTGTTGGGCATTTTAAAGCGTGTGTAACATCTAGAAGGTTTGGTACCTATGACTTAAGTCTTTCTTTCTTCTTTACTCCCCCACCCTCCAAACTCTCTATAAACATCTCGCACAGACATGGACACCCCCCCCAGATCCTTTTAGAGGGTAGGAGGGCCTCCAAACTCTCTTTGAGGTATCGGTTACAAAAATGCACAAGTGTCCCCCTGTGTACTGTGGAAGAGGCTGGGGGACTGCAGCTTCCCAGGGAGCCACGGACTTCTCCCCTGTTCCTTTGGGTCATCATCTCCTTTTTATCACCACTGGCATGAGAGAGCAGACAGTGAATTTGAAGCCTTTGCACCCAAAGGTGAAGGTGCTGACAGGTAGATGAGTCAGTTGTGAGAGCTGACGAGTAAAGGCAAGGACCCAGGTGGGGAGTCGGCAAGGTGGCCCAGGAGCACCTGCTCCAACAGGGCAGAGTCGATGGGAAACACAGTTAACCACACTGATACTGGCTGTTCTGACTTTTTTCTCTGTATTTAATTTCCTACCACAAAGGTTCTACTGCATTCACACATGTGATAAGCTTCCCATCAGTATTTCCACTGAGTTTATGCTGGAGACCAGCAAATCCCACGTCTCCCTTTAGTGGAGTGTGGGTGTGGATGGGATGGGGTCTTCGTGTTCCATTCTCCACCTGTGCTTGCCAAGCTGAGAGACTAAGAGCCACTTGTTAGGGCAAATTGTGTCAATTGAACAGAGAAGTAAAAACTGAAACTGGCCCCTGGGTGGCTTAAAACAACAGAAATTTATACTCTAATAGTTCTGGGGGCCAGAAGTCGGAAATCAAGGTGTGGATAAAGCCACACTCTCTCCTAGCTTCCGGTTGTTACCAGCAATCCTTGGCATTCCTAGGCTTTCAGCTGCCTAACTCCACTCCCATCCTCCATTGTCACATGGTATTCTCCCCTGTGTGTGTCCCTCTGCCTTCGAGTGGCCATATGCCTTCACATTCCCTCTGTGTCTCTCTCCTCTTCTTATAAGGACACCAGTCACATTGGATTAAGCATCCACCCTACTCCAGTATGACCTCCTAACTACTTACATCTGTGACTACCATTTCCAAATAAGGTCACTTGCTGAGGCGCTGGGTTTTAGGACACCAAAATACCTTTTTGGGAGACATAATTCAAGCCATAACAGATGGGAATCAAGCCATTCAAAAAATGGGTGAGTGGAGCAGTGAGGTTTCCTCTGTAGGCTGAGAACATATGGGGCCCACAGCGAAAAAGGACAGCGCCGCTAGCCTGTCTGGGTGGTCTCGATGCCAAGGGAAGGGTCTCTGTTGATGCCTGTGATAGTCTGTGACACGCAAACCGAGTGTGGAAGAAGGAATGTGGAGGACAGCAAGAAATTCTCCACCAAAACAGACGCAGAACCTTGGGAAAATACAGCACATCTTAATCTGTTGTGAGTGGAGAGAAATCTCTCCCAAGGGCAGAGAGCTCCCACCCTGGTGAGAGACTTCTGGAAGCCCATGGAGAGGGTGGAGGCATTTGTATAGAACCCACAGCACCCTGCTCAGCATTAAGTGATAGAACTAATGATAATAACAATGATTGCCACTAGCACTTGTTGAAGACAAACTTTATGCTGAGGTATTTTTTTGACAGTAAAATTAGTCGGATTCCAAGATAATTTGTTCTTGTTTGAAAAAGAAGAAACAATGAGTGGTGATGTTTTGCATGTTGCCATGGTTGTCTTTAAGAAAAAGAAAGTTTTAGCCCAGAATAGTGCTCAAATTCACTTTAATGAGGAATAGGGATATATTTAATAGGTCCTGAAGACAAGGAAGGATTCACTAGAGAAGTGTAAAGAAATAATTTGAAGATAGTCAGTGGTTCTGAAAGCTGGTTTGCGCCCTTGGAGGTCTTTCGGGTGGACACAGATGGCCCCTGAGTCTACCATTTGTAATGTGACTAGGTCCACGTTGGATTCTAGCACAAATTACATTTAAGAACCTCACCATTGGTACCACTTCAACAGTAACAGTCTAAGGACTTTTGCTTGGCCAAAGTGTCTAGAAATGAAACAAGAACTGCATCTTTAGGTTTATTTCATTTATCAGGGCAAAAAAAAAAAAAAAACACCTGCATTACATTTCTCTCTCGATTCTACACTTCTGGTTCACACAATTGGCAATGGGGAAGTTAGACCAAAGGACTTTCTACTTTCACTTTATTTTGGTGGTTAAGAACATGGACTCTGGGTTCAAAGGCATGGGTTTCTGTGAGATTCCATTATTTAATAGACAGGTAGTCTTGGGCAGATTTACTTAATTTATGTATCCGTTTCCTCATTTATAAAATGGGGCAATAACGGTACCTACCTCACAGGGAATGACTTCATGATAACCTGGTTTTGTGTAGATCACAGGGAACAGAATTTGCTCTATTTCTACAGGCAAGGTATTGTGCAACTAGGAATTAGTCCATACAGATAAACAGCTACCCTGAATTTCCTTGGGCAGAATTCTTCCCAGGCATGCCCCCTCCTGAAGTCACAGTAAAAGCCGAAGTCCTTACAAGGCTCTCATGATCTGTCCTCGTCTCCTACCGTTAGTCGCCCCCCCCTCCCCCGGCCTGCTCTGTTTGTGCTGGCCTCCTTCTCTTCCTGCCATGCTCTGGCCTCAGGGCCCTTGTGCCTGTCCCCTCTGCCTGGGAGAGAGACAGAGCTGGCTCCCTCACCTCTTTCGGTGGTCGTCCCCGATCCCGTTAAGATTGCACACTCACTCCACCCCTCTGGCCTATCTTATTTCTTTGCTCTCCTTCTCCTTGGCACCATCACCTTCTAACATACTATATAGTTTGGTTCATTGTTTGTCCCGCTCCCAACCTCTACCCCCTAATGTGGCTCCCTAAGGGCAGGCACTTGTGTGTTTTGTCCACTGCTGGATCCCTGGTGCCTAACCAGGGCCTGGCACCTGGCAGTGTTCAGTGTTTGTGGAGTGACTGTGGATGAATCCACATACTCACCAGTTCAACAGGCTGGGCCCTTTCTCCAGTGAAGGTCTTCCTAGCAGAGTACTCTGAGAGGGCTTGATTCAGGGGAGGCATTTCAGAGAATTCTTTCAACACGAGATAATGTATCACTGGCTTTGTTTCATGAGCGAGTATCTCAGCCACAGCATCGTCAAATTACCCACATAATGTAACATCAGAAGAGAGTGTAGTGTAACTATCTTGGTATTCCTGTAAACTGAGCCAAAGACTGTTGATTTTGTACTTTATAGAATGAAAGTGTTAGGTTGCTTAAAATTTCTAGTTCCCAATTAATTCCTGGGTTTCAGGAAGCTTTGTATGACACTGCTAATTTATCTATCATTGACATTTGACATAGCCTTATTTTCCCCCTGAAGGCCTTTATTTTAGTGATGGGTCCATGGACTATCTTTTCCCCCTATTTTTCTGCCTTTTATTTAATAAGCATGTTACTTGAAAATGAGAAATAATCAGTGACTCTTTTTGGACTTTCTACGAAGTCTGCATAAGTCTTTTGTAAGGCAGAGAAACACTTTTTTTAAATCCCATGTTCAAAGTCATATGACTTGTCAAAATCCCTGGGATAGCCAATTGTTTGAAGAACAGACAATCGCACTGAAAGATGAGAGGGAGAGCTTGCATGATCTTGGCAAGATTATCAATCCTAGATTAGTTTCTCATCCAGGGATTCAAAGGTATTTTCAAGAAGCTGTGACTGGAGAGTGAGATTTGACTTTATAATCCAGGCCACCAAGGGCCTGTGGCCAATGGAACTTTCGGGCTTCTGAGAAGACTCTGAGGTGCAAAGAATGCTTTACTTGACATCCAAGGACATGGCGTGGTCACTTTAACCTGAAAAGAAATGATACACCCCTGGCTATTCACGAGGTATTTAGGATCAAAAGTTAAAATGAGATTAGGTTAAAGTATACACAATGTGTAAAAGGGCTTCCCACACTGTAAAGGACTCTGCAAATATTGGATGTTGATGTTTCTGATTAGCTGAGCCCTGAATTTATCTGAAGGGAAAATGAGTTTGAGTTTAAACATTACAACTGGTTGTGTGACTCAGTCATTCCACTTTCTTAGTGTGTTTTCTAGTTGAATGGAGATTTTTTTTGCCTTACCTCACACGATTATTTAGACACTCAAATGGACGTGGAAATGTTTGGAAAGCGTAATGCACGATAAGATCTGAGGTGTTATTCTGTGGTCTTTGAGTTGGTCAAGGCCTCCTGGAGTCTCAAGTATATGCCTACCTCTTCCTATGAGAATCATGTTAGGGAAGAAAAGCCGCTACCTTACATAGATATGCTCTCAAAGTTAATATTTAAATTCTCTTTAATGTTATGATTTTCCTTCCATATTAAATTATTCCCATAAAAATTCCTTAAGGGATAAGGTGGTTATTTTTTTTAAAAAGAAGGCAGCCAGAGTGTGGCATCCCGTTTCCAATTTACCAAATCAGGAACCTGTACTCAGGTTGGAACCCTATACCCCCTTCCCTGAAGGATGGGACTTGAGGTACCTGGGCAGTCTATACTGCCTGTGGAAATACAGGGCTGCTGTGTCTGGATGTGTCAAGGATACCCAAGACTGAACTAAAATGCTAGAGGACATTGAGAATGGCTGGAGAAGCGGCAGGAGTAACAAGAAGGGTCGAGGAGGTGGCCATAAGGTGACAGCCTTGCTGGTGGGGGAGATGTTTCTAGCCTGGGGGGGAGAGAGAGAGAGAGAGCTCACTCCTTTAGAAAAGGTTCTGGCCCAAAGCAGGTCCCAGCCTCGTGTGGGTTTGGCAGGTCATCTGGCCCTCAGGCTGTGCTTGGGACCAAGACCTGGAGAGGGGAACCTGTCCTGGCCCAAGATGGGGGAAACTGTCCTTGTTTAGCAGACTGCAGACTGTCCACATCAGGGTCCCTGGCTTTTTCCTCACTGCGGTATCTCCAGAGCCAATACGTTGCTGGCCACCAACAGGTGCTCATAAATACCTGCTGAATCAGTAACTGAAGAGTGGTTCAACTGGTAACAGTGACAACAGAAGCATGTGCAAACTGCCTAGGGCCACTGTTGGTGATAGAAAGGGTTTGGGCAAGAGGGACATCCATAATCCTACCAATGGAGCCTTGAGCCAGAGAAATGCTGTTTTCTTACCTTATTGTGATAATATGATAGCCTGAGGCTGGAGTAGTGCAGAGAATCCCTTTTCACAGCTATTTAAATCTAACAAACAGTTAAAACTACACAATCGTTTGGTTGAGTGGCACCACATTTCACAAAACATACATTATAGCACCTGTTAGAGTATAATTATAGTATAATTCATAATTTTTAGATTTCAAAAAATATAGTCGATCAATTCAAAATTTTGAAATCTTGAACACTATTGTCCAATGAAACTAGGAGGATTTATTCAATTAGACTGAAATGCTCAGAGAAATCAACTCCATAGCTTTTATTGGGGCAATTGGATCTACGCACAAGTGGGGACTTAGGAGGTGTGTGTATTTTGGGGGTTTGGGTATGGAGATTTTTTTAAGCTTTTATACTTTCCTACTTCTAGGTGGATATAAAGTGTTCTGACCTCCTCCTCCTGGCAATGTTTATCTAGATAAAACCTTTCTTTAAGATGAGCCTTGTCCAAGTAGCCCTTGTCAAGGTCCTTGTCAAAGAAACAAGGTAGCTGCTGACAGTACAACAATGCATATACAAAATCTGTTTAATAGTTTTTCGTGTAAGTAGATTTATACACACAGAAAACAGTTCCATTTTTTCTTTGCCAAGCAATCAAGCAAAACACTAGGACCAATACAATTGGCAGGCTGAGGCCCTGGGGACAATGGCAGTGCCCTCTCTGAGGAAGACATGAGCGCCATCTGGAGGGCCCACGTGAAACTACAGTGCAGCAACGGAAGAAGCTGATGTTTTGAAGCATTAAGGTACAATTTGTGAATAGGTGGACAACAGAGGCAGGAATGCACTACCTTCATTCCGTGGCATGAGCTCCGAAGATTTCAAGCTTCCAGTAGAGGATTGAGATTACTGTTATTGACTGAGGTACTTTCAGCGGAGGTGGGAAATGACACTTTAACATCTGAAGAGTATTAACATCAGCTTGTTAGTAAGTATAGGTCGGGAAGTACTAGGCAAGAGAGGAAACAGGCAAATGTGTCCCCAGTCTCCTGCTGTCCCCTCTCCCTACCCTGAACAGGGCCTCATACAAATCCATCAGAATTTTTATTCTCAAGACGTAAATGACTGATAGTTTAGCTTTTTACACAGGCATTTACATTTTAATAGGTTGAAAGTCTTTTTAAAAAAAAGAGTGAGGCCAACCAGTGGCGTAGTGGTTAAATTTGCACACTCCGCTTCAGTGGCCCAGGGTTCGCAGGTTTGGATCCTGGTCACGAACCTACACACTGCTCATCAAGCCATGCTGTGGTGGTGTCCCACATACAAAATAGAGGAAGATTGACACAGATATTAGCTCAGGGCCAATCTCCCTCACCAAAAATTAAACACATAAAAATTAAAAATTAAAAAAAAGAGAGAACCAGCAGAATTTCCAGTAGATATCAACTGTTGGAGGGGCTATGGTGGAGTAAGATAATCATCTCCTTTATCAAATACTTAATTATTCCTTCTAAACAAACTAGGTCTGTTCCTTACTGACACACTCATTTTAGTGAAAATATTTTAAAAGGAGTATGTGAGCCCTCAAAAGTTTGAGTAGTTGAAAACATCTTGCTCTCTGAAATAAGTGATTTTAAAAATTTCCAGTCACTTGAGGGACCCATACTTGCATAAATTAAAATGAAAATTTTATGGCAATATCTAAAAGTTTAGTCTCTCTGTCAGTACTTCTCTTGCCACAGACCATTGACAGCATGCAGGCTGGCACTGGTCTGTGGACTGCATTCGGGGATCACCGCTCTACTTCCTGTTTTCTGTCTTAAAAAATACCTGCCTTTGGCCTAAAGATCTCTGCCCACCATGACCACCACGGTTATATCCAAGAGCTTGACTTACATCTTCCTTCCAACTTTTAAAAGAATATGTTCTTTCAATCCGTGATAACGTACATTTCAAAGACTTTCTAGTTCCCATTTTAAACAGACCCTCGATGGGCAATGTGTTTGCACAACTCCCCTGTTCCCTTGTTTAGTTCAGCCCAGTTCAGTTTTGCTGACTTTATTTGTGGTGAATTTGGCCTACACACCAGAAGCTTGTGTAAGACACTTGGGTAGCATAGAAGTTCAGGTATTTGAGGATTAATAGGAGAAATCCACCCAGGAAAACCATGTAGCTGACAAGACATACACTTTCTTAATATAAAGATTATAGGAAAGCTCCAGTTGAATATCTTTTTTTTTTAGCCAAAATACAGGTCGAAAGAGTCTTTTGGTTGACAAGCAATTCTGATTTTCTGAAGTTCCTTTCATCCACTGGTTGGAAAGCTTTTGTCTTATCCCAATAACCCCAAACTGAAAATCCCACACGGCCATATATTAAGTATTTATATGTTTCCATTTATAAGGCACAAACCCCACAAATCTCTCAGAGAAAGGGAAAACAAATGTTTGAAGACAATAAAATACCGTAGTAAGAGAGGAGGTTCATCAAACTGGAGTGAAGACAAACCACTTCCCATTTTGGTCAATGGGGACCTTATACTGATAGGAAACGTGGCCTCTGAGAAGGCTTCCGCGGTCCTTCTATCAACACAGCCCCCTTCACTGGACAGCGCGGAAGTCAGTCCTCAGAGCAGGCTGTGTGGCCAGAACATATCACTTGTACGTACCACCTATCCCATAGACACTGCTGGACAGTGATGTCCCAAGCAGACTATTCCACCTATAGGGTGCCCAGTTTACCATTTTTACCCAAAGGAGCCTTCAGGGACCAACCCGCAGTGAGCACACTTGCTCGCCTGTCCTGGGGCTTGATTATTTTAAGGGTTCTGCTCTAAGCTGAGGCACCACCGCCTGCCTGAGGACCCTGAACTGGGGTAGTTACAGGAGTCCTGTATGGGCAGCATCTATTTAAGAGGCTGGACCTTGGATTCCTCTTGAAATAACCAGATCCCTAGAGGGACTCTCAGAGCCAATTCACTCTACCAGGGGCTCTTTGAACGTGCTGGTCAAAATCTGCAGAAGATTCCCTGGAGCAAGCCCCCAATCTCTTGGCCTGTAAGGCAGCCCTAAGAGATCTCAAGCAATCCCGCAGTCCACGGGTATAAAAACAGAAGGGTCCCGTGACACCAAGCAGTATCCACACTTGTTGGTCGGGCCTCCTGGTGGCTCTTGGCATTGAATTTTCTAGTACCATTTACATTAGTATTATATGAGAATAAGCTTTCTGAATGTCCACGTGGATCCAAGCATTTCCTGGAAGTATGACTGCTTCATGGTCCTCTATATGACCATGCAAGGTACAGGTGGGAGTGAACAGCACTTTAGAGAAACAGCCCGGCAGACATCATCCTGAGAAAAGGGTCAGTGTTCGAGTGGGTGAGAGAGGAGGGATTAGAAATCAGGTAAACTGGGTAGTTCATTGCATCTAAGGGTTTCACTGAATCATCTTGAAGATTCTGACTTCTCCACCCTGGACAATATGGAATCCAAATGAAATCAGGTCCTTGGGTCAATTTATTCAGTTACCAAAGACCAGCATAATTAGACGGCCATTCCAATATGCTGTGGACCAGCCACCTACCTACTTGTCAGTCCAATTGAGAATTCTAGTAAATTTTGAGGCATGAAGATGGTTCTCCTTAATTCAGTGTGCCGTGAATCTTAGGTCCCTTCCCTTCCTGTGCCTTATAAGGCTAGGACCCAGAGGGAAGAGGAATACTCCTTTTATTAACAACGATAACAACCACCAAACTCTCAAATCCTTTGGCTCTCCAATGCCGTAGTCATAGCATATCCTTGGGAATACATATTAATTTAAAAGCCAACTCTTAAAAACAAAAAGTCAACTCCTACAGTCGAATCGAGTTTTCCCAGATCACGATGGGCCACTCCACACCGGGCCCCACCTACCAGCCTCAGGATTCCTTCTTGGTCAGTCTGGCCTTGACTTTGTGCCTCAGGAGGGCCGCGGTGGCAGCGCTGCAGGCGGCCAGAAAGAAGAAGGAGAGGCAGGCCATGTAGATGGACAGGGGACTGTGGCGCTGCAGGAAGATCTCCTGCCGCCCCTGGTAGTCCAGGAGGATGGCCTCCAGCTGGGAGAGTGTGCAGACAGACAGAAAGGCATGAAAGATCTGATGCCCATGGCCCACAATGTCACAGGCACCTGGGAAGTACTTCTCGGGGACCGGGCAGGAGAAGAAGTAGGCGCTGACCAGGAAAAAGAGGATCTGGAGGGTGTGGTACCAGGCAGCTTGCTCCTGGCAGCCAGCCAGGTGGCACAGGGCCACTCGGTGTGCCACGGGGCTGATGTCTAGGACGAAGGCCAGCCCTGCAGGCACCACTTGACAGATCTTCCTCATGACTGGGTAAGGCCTCCGGTACCGATACTTTGCATAGCAACAGCCAGCGCAAGATAACCAGCCACAGAAGGCAGCTGCTGGCAAGAAGAAAAGCCAGAAGCGCTCATACCAGGCCTGGTCAGAGCTGTAGAAGAAGTGAACCAAGGCACTGCCATACTGGTACACGCTCACGCCAATGTAGTCCACGAAGTAGAAGGTGTAGTGGGAGAGCTCTGACTTGGACTGCAGCAGGTGGGCCAGGAGGCTGCACGTGAGGTAAGTGATGGAGGACAGGATGTAGAGGAGCAGGGGCAGGGCGTGGGGAGAGGCCCACGGCAAGGCCTCAGCCTCAGCAAAGGCCCAGAATCGCAAGAGGACGGCCAGGGCCGCCAGCAAGTGGGTCCAGACATTGACCACCTCATTGTGTTTCTGAAAGAGGCTGAGGAAGTAGTAGCGCCACTCGTGTCCCGTGGGGCGGTAGCCACTGTGGATGTAAGGCTCCCGGAAAAGCTGTGGCACGTCCGTCTCTGGGACGGTGCAAGGCATCTTGGGAAGCCCATCCTCCAGGATCTTGGGCAGCCGGCGCAGCTGCTGCCCGCTTACAGACAGGGTGCTCAGGCGCTCCAGGATGGCGGTGGTCATGGCTGCACAGCACGGCCGGACGGGGATGCAACCTACAGGAAGGAAAGTAGAATGGGCAAGAATGCAGTGAGAGAGGGATGAGCTAAGACAGTGCAGGGACTGTGGGGATTTTTTGCTTTTGTTTTTTGGTGAGGAAGATTGTCCCTGAGCTAACATCTGTGGCAGTCTTCCTCTATTTTGTATGTGGGATGCTGCTACAGCATGGCTTGATGAGTGGTGTGTAGGTCCGCACCTGGGATCCGAACCCCCGAACCCTGGGCCGCGGAAGCAGAGCACACGAACTTAACCACTGCACCACCAGGCTGGCCAGTTTTTTTAACGGAAAGTGGCTTTCTAGTGCATTAGGGGAGGAAGGGTGCTGCAGACAGCTTCTTTGAGCCTCATTTTTTTTCATCTGTGGAAAGAGTTGCAGCAAGATCCCTTACTACCCTCACATTCTGATTTTGTCTCTGCTACCCACTACAGAGTGAGGCAGTCACAGCTTATAAATTGGGAATGTTAGCCACCCTCTTTTAATGATATCTAGAAGGTAAGTAAGGGTACCTTTAAAGGCTGTGGAGTTTTCTGGACGTTATTAAAGTGTAATCATCAGATAGGCTCTAATAGTATTATGTTGAAATATAAAAATTATAAATATTGACATTACTAATGATAGCCTACATTTCTTAAGCACCTCATCTTAAATTATCCACTAATTTAACTGGTAGCTTGAAAATCTGAAATAAGCAATAGTTAACTTGCAACTCAAAGTAAAGACAGGCAAACGAGTCATCAATTAGGTTGGTGTGAAGGAACTTTTGGGCCCCCTCTCCCTGGTCTAACAGGGGAATCTAGCAGGGAAGCTGTACAGGCTTAAAGTCAGTACAAAATTCCGTGCTGTCCTGTGAAGCGGCCCTGCAGGCCATCCTCAGCCTGTGTAAGAATGACCCTGCAACCCCTCACCTCGTGACTGAAGACACCAAGCAGACAGATCCACAACAGGAGAAGATAAAGGGTACCTCGCTTTCACATTTCCCAGCTGCATTTCTTAGAGATTGAGGGAAAAAGCAATGATCCTGGTTGTTGCCTCCTTCCACACGTAGATAACGCCAACATTACAAGTCTTGTTTGATATATAACCAAACAGCTATTGTCTATGTTATCTTTAAAGTGCATGAATATTAGATGTGTAAGCTCTTTTTATGCACATATAAGAAAAGTGTATAAACTGCATTCAGATCTGTAGACCTCGGAGCATTTCCTGTTGGACTGTTTCCCGGGACTTGAGTTCTTCACCTTGATTATTTGTATAAACTCCATTTAACCTTTACCCAGACTCTTTATTTCAGCCGACAATGGTAAAGACCAATGCAGATTCTGGGAAACGTTTGAACGGTTCAAAAAAATTAGCACGTGGCCTAAATTTAACATAAAATCTAATTGCAAAGATTGTGGTTTTTTGTTTGTTTGGTTTTGTTTTTAAAAATTATGCTCTGGAAAGTAGGTAGTTTTGGACTTGTCTCTCCTAGGTACCTAAATCTGTAATCAATGAATTTCAGGCCTCAAAAATGCTTAACTTGGGGCTGGCCCGGTGGTGCAGTGGTTAAGTTCGTGCCCTCCGCTTCAGCGGCCCAGGGTTCGCAGGTTCAGATCCCGGGCGTGGACATACGCACCACTTAACAAGCCATGCTGTGGCGGCGTCCCACATAAAGTAGAGGAAGATGGGCACGGATGTTAGCCCAGGGCCAGTCTTCCTCAGCAAAAAGAGGAGGATCGGCAACAGATGTTAGCTCAGGGCTAACTTTCCTCACCAAAAAAAAAAAAAAAAAGCTTAACTTACACTTGGAAGTTTTAGATGACAGATGAGCACAGTGATTATTTCATAAAACAGCTGCAAAATTTCATGTGAAGTTACTGGGTAAAGGAATGTATTTTCAGCATATCTCCAGTTACCTTTTGTACTTCATACTTTGCAAACTCTTTTCCTCAGAAAAGTTCAAAACCTGATTTATCTAAATGGCGTCCTTCCTTCAGAGCCCTTCTGCTGGCAGAGAGACAGCAAGTGCTTCTCAGGGCACTACTAATTTTAGTGAAGAAAATTTCATCTTCCTACTCACCCTTCTTAATCAATATTGAAAGAGAAAAAATGCCTAATCAGGTCTAAAATGTAGGGCATGAAAATTTTAAAAATGTGAAAAAAGTTCAGGGAGACGTGGAATCAAGCCTGGTTTGGGCCACTTACTGGGTAACCTTGGGCAAGTTAAAGAACTCGCTAAGCTTCAGTTTCTTCATCTGTAAAATGGGAGTAATAATTCTACCTATCGCATGGGTAGTTGTGACAGTTAAATGAGAGAATCTAAAATATAAAGTGCTTAGTACTCTGCCCGGCCTAAGATGGGTGCTCAGTCAATGTTAACTACTGCTGTTATTTTTATTAGTAGGAGCTGGGCTCTGTGCTGGGGATACAAAGACCAATAAGATATGCTCCCTGTCTTCAAGGAGGTCAGAGTCGACTGGGAGAGATAGACAAGTAGGGAAATCACGACACAAACATGGGATGAGTGCTCCATGGGAGGCGAGCACTGGTTCACAGGCAGGGTCTCTGTGAACACAACCAAAACAGAAGGTAGGGGAGGAGGGGGGTGCAGGCTTCTCCAAGTGAAGAACCTTGTCGTGAAGGAAGTCAGAATTCCCAAGAAAAGATGAGGGGGAAAGAGATCTCTAGGCAGAAAGCAAGGCCAAAGAACTTATGCCAAGATAAGGCCCTGGAAAGCCTGGAGCACCTGAGGAGGTCGCATGTGTGGTTCCAAGTAGGACACTAGCACCAGAGACCTCAGCTTCAACCATGAGCCCCATCGATGAGCTGCGGAACTCCAGCTTGGGCTTTGTCATCTGAGAAATAGAGTGAATGATAAAGAGAAGCTTTCTCACAAGGCTGATGCGAGGACTCTATGAAGTTACGCCTGTAAAGTGCTTAACGAAGTGCTTGGTTCCACGTCCACAAAATCATCTGCCATTATTGGGACCACTGGTACCAGAGACGGGTGGGGGTGCACAAGTGGAGGATCTAGTACCCTCGGCAGCAGGTACCTACTTCTGTGGTGGCCCCGTTACCCTGTACTGGGTCATGTGTTTAGCCAGCACCAACTAGTGGTTCCCTACCAAGAACAGGCTGTGAACTGGTGCTTGATAGAGGAATTAAAGACCCAAGAGAAACTTATTAAACATTACAGAGTCAGTCAGGAGGACAGAAAAAGGGAGAGTGGGAGATAAAGAAAATGGTCCTCAGAATATCTTAATTCATTTAAAAACAAACAAAAAGGATAAGCTAAGCAGTGCTTCTGCTGTCAGCCAGCAGAGGGATCCGAGCGCCTGGCAGTTAAATTCTGGATGGAGACTCCTCCAATTGACCTGCTGGCAGATGGTGACCAAGCACAGCAGAGGTAAGGGACAAAGGAGGTGGGAACGGGTAGGGTACACTGGCCCTAGGAACAGGTGGACCCACTGCAGGGCTGGGCCTGGAACATGGACGACGTTTCAAGTTGTCCTGTTGCTGTTGGCTGAGAAGCATATAATCTGGGGGAGCTGGGCTTGTCGGGGTTCTGGGGAAGTAAAGGGCTCTGTTCTTTAGATACAGGCGTCTACCATCTCCTGTGAAGCAGAGAGGGAATTAGATGAAAATATTGGTCTGATTTTGTGGTTGGGAGAAACAGGTGAGTCCCTGGGGATATGAGTTGTAGAAGAAGGAATCCCTAAAGATGCTCCCCAGTAGGCCCCACTGGCATTGCATCTAAGATCAAGGGTGTTTCCATTATCTCTGGGCACCCAAACCAACGGAGACAATTCTGCATCCAGAGTTAAATAACACATGCCTGCACAATTTCTGCTCATCTCTGAATCCTCTAAAACAGGGTGCCTGGCACAATAGCAGGCTCTTATAAACTGATGATGCAACTGAATTTCTAAAGGCTAAAAACCTTGGGTTTTGGTTGTCTCATGGTTGGAACTGAGCACAGTTCAGACCTGGGAACCAACTGGCATCTGTCCGTTCTGAGGGAGGAAGGACAGACCATGACGCTGCCTTACTGTCGGTTTTCAGAAAACCCCGTCTGCAGAGCTCTGACCCCAGAGTCCCTCCAGTCCTCATACCACAACCTAACCTCAGGGCTTTATGTTGACAAGTGCTTTTCAGAAAATTATTTCTACTTCTCTCCTACTTATGGAAAATAAACTGGGAAGAGGTTTACAGAACTAAGAGGCAGAGAGGAACAAGACCAAAAGGATATTAACTTTAACTTCAGTGGAAAAGGTACACGGTAAAAAAAAAAAAGGCAGAATCATCATTTCTCTTGCAAATGAGGCCTCCTTTTTCAAGGACCTTTAAAATGCAGCCACACCAGTCTCTGAGGGTCCTTAATAACTCCCTTCTCTGGAGTGTGTAGCCTGACACACACAGAGGGACCTCCATGTTCCAGGGATATGACCACCACAGCCTCCAATTCAGGGTATGACCCCTCACCTCCCTCAGCAATGAGGCGGCTGCAAAGATCTAGTTCCTCTATCTATGGGTGAAAAGGACCTACATTTCCCTTTGGAAGTCCAGGGTCATGAAAAATTCTAAACTAATGGTCAGAAAGAGAGGGGATTATTTCTTTGTCCTTTGCTTAGCAACTACTCTTCCCCTGCCACAAAATTCTCCCATTGTCCATGAGCAGCTACCACAGCCACAGCGACGGTAATGAGTTATAATTCTTTTATCATCATTCCCTTCAGGAGTCGCTGTCCAGTGGGGCCCACCCCCCTAGGCAGGCCTTACTTTCACCAAGTCAAAGTGGGCATTGCTTCCAGAAATCGGGTTCAAAGGGCCAGCTGTAAAGTTTGAGAGCCCGTTTTGGAGGAAACCACATTATTGGCATCACGATGTTGGTGCAGGCACACCACCCAGCCTTCCCACGACCACTGAGTGAGGGTCCCTCCGTCATTCCTGGCCTCTGTCCCCATGCACTGCTCCATCAGCGACAAAGATGCAATCTTAGAATGATCTCCCTTGCACAGGGTACACTCCAACTCCTCTGCTGGGACAGCTGAAATGTAAATCTTCCTTAAGAATCCTCATGAACCAGATAAGCTCATCTTAATAATTTTGATCAACCAGAGAGTTTTTCAGAGCAAGGATTGTCTGCTCAACAATATTCCAGGTGACAAAGGCCACAGAGGAAGAATAAAATACAACTCCTTACCTCAAACAGCTTACGAGAAGAGCCAGACTTCATGAATTAACAGCCTACACCACCAGACTGCACATAATCAAGTGTTCAGTAGAGTGAAATACAAACAGGTCTCTACAGAGCAGAGCACGCTCGGGGCACGCTGGGGCAGCGTGGGGCAAACGGGACTTGTGCTAGCCTGGAAGGCTGGAGAGGACTTAAGACAAGTGGAGGGATGAGGAGCGGGGCGTTCCAGGAAAGGGGCAAAATATGAGCGTAGGAATGGTGTGGCCTCTTTGTAGGCCCATGAGCAGAGGCGCTGTCAGGGAGGAATGAGGAAGCAAGTGGGGGAGGTGCCTGCAGCATTAGATAAGAAGTTAGATTTGATGTCACAGAAGCAAGTTGGGAGTCATTTCTCATCCCTGAAGCTTCAGCTTGTTCAATCCTTCTGTGACCTGAGCCCTAGGGGGTTCACAATGCTGACCACTGCCTCCTCTCTTGGCTTAAGTGACACTACCCTCTCTGGTCTTACCTGTTTTCTTCTCCCACCACCCCTGTCAACTGTAGTGTGCCCGCGGTTCCACCATCTGCCCCTTTCTGCATCCAGGGTACCTCTCACACATGTCCTCCCGTGCCCTTGGCTTCAGCTAGCACCTGTATCAGATGATTCCCAAACATTTGCCTCCAGCCAGATCTTTCCTGAGGTTTGGATTCAAATATCCCACAGCTCTGGATTTGTCCAACTGACTATCCCACGGGCACTTCAAACTCAACATCTCCACACTTCTCCTCTGGCCCAGACTTGATCCTTCCCCTACATCTAAATCAGTCATCTAGGCCTGTTGAGTTTATCTCAACGTTTCTGGAATCCATTTGTCCTTTTCATTTTGACTGATCTCCCTTAATTCAGGCCTTCAAAATGAACTTATGTAAATGATGAAGACAGCAGTCTCATGACTGACCCTTCCTGCACAAGTGATGGTTCTCCCACCTCACGTCCCCCAGACCCTCACTTCATTCTCCAAACCACTTCAGGCTGATAATTTAAAAACGGAAATCTGAGGGCCAGCCCAGTGGTGTAGTGGTTAGGTTCACGTACTCCGCTTCAGTGGCCTGGGGTTCACAGGTTCAGATCACAGATACCGACCTACATACAGCTCATCAAGCCATGCTGTGGCAGTGTCCCACATACAAAATAGAGGAAGATTGGCACAGATGTTAGCTCAGGGCCAGTCTTCCTCAGCAAAACAAAATAAAAAGAAATCTGATCACCACTCCCCTCCTCAGATCCCTCAGTAGCTCACCATTGTTTGTTTAGAACACAAACTCTAAACCCTTAACATGCAAACAGGCCCTTCTGTTGACCTCCTTCCTCTTCCAGCCTCCTCTCCCAGAGAGGGCCCACACCCCCAGGCCACTTGGATGGCCTAGATTATAATACTGGGAGTTTTTCAAAAGTGTCACACTCTCTATCTCCAGTGCAACCTCAGTACCCTCGGGCCCTGCAACCCCAGGTCATCAACACTCTGCCCAGGAACCAGCTCTGCCAGGCAGCCTTTCTTACCCCTGGAACAGGAGTAGAGCTCTCCCCGGCAACCACCTCCTCGGGCCTGCCTCCCCAGCACACTTCTCTCCTGGGGCCCCCCACTGGTCTCTGCTCACTTCCCCACTCCATTCAAGGCCAGCTCCTTTAGGGGCAAGGACGGTGCAGTGTGCAAGCTCCCAGGTCTAAGATGGCATGAGGCCTATAAAATAATTATACACCTGATAATTATTTACTCAATGAAGAGTTCTTCAGGCCCAGACATATGGCACCAATTTCTTTCTGTTTAGCAAAGTCTGGCTGTTCATATTTGCCCTACTCAATTAGTTGTGTGGCCAGGCCCAAGACATTCAGTGTCATTTTCCTCATGAAAAAAGATGGATGGGAGCAGGTAACCTCCTGTCTCTCTACTTCTCAGGAAAAAAAGAGAATAAATAATAATAAAATGGGCAGTAGTTGGAAAGTACTTTGAAGAGGCAAAACATGCACATTGCAGCACTAGTAATATCTGAACTAAACTCACAGAAGGATTATAACTTAGTGATCTGCACTTATATATTTTTTCTGCCTTGTAATTGATTTTAATGCAATCTTTGAAAACTGAAAAGGAATTTAACATTTTTGGTTACATTTCTGGGAATCCTCATAATACCTCCCCCAGCTGCTTTGTAAAGAGTTTTAATTAGACTCAGATTATAATGGAATTGGAATTAAAAGTTCTATTTTAATATGAACTATTATTTAACTCTATTTTTAATAACCTGAGTATGATATCTGTATCATAAATTCAGTTAACGTTTATAAGAAAGTGTTTTAAAATGTTACATCATGCTTTGGACTATTTAGGGGTCTAATCTTTTAGTTTTATCTTAGGTGCTCCTTTAAAACTATTTAGAAAAAAAGTTAATTACTCTAAGAAAAAATGGAGAGAGAAAAGCAGGGTAAAACCTACGTTCATGGCAATAATTTGACATTTTAGCCAAAAATTGTATATTTAGATTTTCTTTTTAAAAAGAAATCACAACTAAAGTACTCATTTTTAAGGTTTGGTTTTGTTTACCTAGTTTTGACTGATGAAAACTACCCACAGTGCATTGCCTTTTCAGTAATGTTAAATAAAACAATGAAAAGACCTATTTCTGGTGACTGTTGTGGTCCCCTGAAAACATAGTAAAAACACATGTCAGATGCCCATAAATAGATATTTAACTTTCCGAGGGGAGCTGTATGGATGAGCAGAGCAGCATCTGGGCCTGTCTCCCATCCCCCAGGAACAGGTATAGCTGCGTACACCAGGTATGCCCCCTGCCCTCCCTGCCCCTCGCAACCTCCTTCACCTGCTGGGTTCCTCTCAGTGCGGGCGCTGGGGCGATGCGGCCACTGTTCTACTTTGGGCCCTCATTGTCTCCCACAGGAACCTATCCTCGAGGATAGAGGAGGC
The DNA here is from genome assembly GCA_031878705.1 of Tapirus indicus. Lineage (NCBI taxonomy): Eukaryota > Metazoa > Chordata > Mammalia > Perissodactyla > Tapiridae > Tapirus > Tapirus indicus. The sequence continues at coordinate 48,007,470 of CM062931.1, read as the reverse complement.
CTTTCCTCTGCTCTCTATCTGTCTATCTCCATGACTGTCCCCAACCATCCCCACCCTAGCCACTTTTATGTTCCAGTAGTTCTGCCATCCTCTTAGGCCTTCGTGCTTGTGTACATGCCCACATCACTGATGCCCACTGGCCAACTCCTATTCATCCTTTATGTCCCAGCTCAAATTTCCCCTGTGGAGCATTCCCCCCTGGTTCTCCTTTGTCTATGCTACCATTGCACTAGTCCTCCATTACTGTACTGTCCTTACTGTATAGCTATAATGTCCTGGTTTATATTATATGTCTCTCCCCACTAAACTGTAAGATTCTTTATCATCTACCACTGTGCCTAGTTCATAGATGTTCCAATAAATTCTTGAATAAATAAGTAAATGGAATGAAAATGTCAGAATAATAACAAAAAACACATATAGTGTTTACCACATGCTCAACAGTGTTCTAGGTACTTTGCAAATATTAACTCATTGAAAGTTCCCAACACCTATCTGGCATTGGTACTACTATCATCAATCCCATTTTATAGGTGAGGAAACAGAAGCACAGAGAGATTAAGTAACTTGCCCAAGGCTACACAGTAAATCGCAGAGCCAGGAGGTAACCCGAAGCAGTTGGCCCTAGAGCCTGGGCTCTTAACCATTATGCCCTCAAAAAATGCATTCTAAGACTAAACGCAAATACTTTTTGATGATATGCAACTTCAGATAAGCCACTGCATCACTGCCTTGCTCCATTAACAAAGACAATTTGCAGCTGGCTGTACAAAAGCAATCAGGACTGCAAAGCTTCTCAGTTCTCTGCCACAGAGTTTATCTGTCACTCAGATTCCAGTACTCTCCAAGAGAAGATAACATGACTGCTACAAAAATGGGAGTAGAATCTATCAGATAACCCAAGTGGGTCTGTAATCCAGATAAAAGTGATCATAAGCCCTAATGGCCTCTTTCATCTTAAAGAGACATGCGAATCGTTGTGGCCGGCTTTGCAGAAGTGGTGTGTTCCAGTCAGAAACCTAAAGACTGAGGTCATTTACCAAGCTGTTGGAGGGAAGCACACTGACACTGAGAATAGTCAATGAATTCTGCTACACCTGTAGCATGCTACCTAAAAAGCCTTTCCCTGATTAACAAAGTAGAGAATTAAATAAAAGGCTCCATATTTGGGAATGGACATAGTTTAGTACTGATGACATTTTATCTGGAGGCCAAACACAAGGGCTCCAGAGTAATGGTGTTTCCTGATCTGTTACAAGGACTCTACTTGAACGGACCACAAACTTGGAAAAGCTGATTCCTTGGAAAAGCACTGGACCAGGAATTAGAAGTCCCCACTGTAGTTCCAACTGGACCATTAATTACGGGACTTTAGGCAAATCACTCAACCTCTCCATGCCTCAGTATTCTTGTCCATAAAATAGGGGGTAAAATCTCTACAAGCTCTAATACTGTGAACTTCTATAATTCATCTGGGCTATGTTTGCTTTGTACAGAAGTCAGGCAATGTGCTGAAATCACCAACAGACAGATCCTGTGACATCACCTCGTGTCACTGTGTGTGGGGCTCACACAGATGGCAGGAAGGTGGCCTGCTGGTTGTTGGAGAGAGAACAAAAGAACAGCAATTTCCATCAAAGAGGGCAAAAGAAATGCTTCCAGAATCCACAGAAACACAGCCTCTCACATCACTGCATAACCATAAATGGCTGAGAAGGAACAGCAGCCAAAATGCCAACATGGTGTCCAGTTATAGCTAAAGACTGGAACTGCGCTCTGAGCAGCCTTTGATCTCACCAGAGACAGAGGTGAAGCTGCAAACAGCTTCAGATGCCGCGAGTGTCTCCACAGTCATCCACCGAGAGGCCGCTGTAGCCACATCTGCCAACTATCTCATCACCGTTTATAAAATCATATTTTAAGGAGTGGCACTACCAGCAGAATCCTATTATTAGCAGAGATAATTTTAACATGGATTCAGATTTACCAACAGTCAACACATATCCTCCCCATAGTTCAGAAAACCTAACACACGTAAATAGCATCTCGATATCCAGAAATGGGAGATCTGATATAATAAATTATGATGAAGCTATACAATAGAATACTACGCACCTATTAAAATAATTATATAGCCAACTTACACGTTGTTAAAGATGCACATGAAATATACGTGGGCTCCATTGTTTTTTTTTTTTTTTTACAATAGTCTCCCCTGCACTTAGAACGGTGACTGACTAGCACATAGCAGGTGCTTGACAAAGATTTGTTGAATAAAGAAATAAATGAAAGATATTGTTACAAGGAAGAAGCAAATTACAAGTATGCTTCCCATTTTTGTAAACATATATGTATGGCACAGAAAAAGTATGGAATTCCATATAATCAAAACATTAATTCAGATATTGCTAGGTGGTGGGATTATGGGGAAATTTCACTTTTCTTCTGGGTAGATACTATCATTATAGTCCTTTTTAACAAGGAACACTTACTACTTTTGTCACTGGAAAAATGAAGTTATTGCTATTCTACAAACAGGAATGTTTAACATAAATATGTGAAAATTGGTAAAACATGATTAATTAGTACAATGGATATTAAGATGCCCTCCACCCTCCAAAACACGCCAGCTTTATAAAGGAATACATACTTATTGGCATTATTCTGTGGATTTTCAGCTCAACTAGTTAGCCAACCATACTAATAAAATTATTATTAGGAGTAACCAAGCTATACTTGCCATAATGTAAGCAAATGGTCATGGGGGGCGAGGGTGAAGGGGAAAAAAAATACATAACATCTACTGTTAAGGCAGCAGTCACGTTCTCTTAGATTGGGAAAGCCAGTCTACACAATACTGTCAAAAGACTCTCCCCACAGCACACAAGCCCAAATGGCCTTAATAAGTGAGTCAATTCCTGACCACGTGGTTACCTGGCGTGGCTGAACCCTGCCTATAAAAACAGTGAGGTATACCTGTGTGCCACAGACGTGCCAGGAGCACATGTCACCTTCTGGGCTCAGTGACCTCTCCACCTCTGCGGCTGCCCATCATAACGATAGAAGGAGAAAGAAAAGACAACCTTAACTGGTTGCTGTGCCCCGGGGAAGAGGAGCAGAGCATACCTTTTTCTCTTTCTCCAGCTGGAACTCTCTAGCTGGGATTCCTGAATTGTCTTTGTTACTTCCAATACCTCCCACATCTCAACTTGAGCAGGTCTATTTTCAAAATGCATCATTGCAGACACAGAATGCACCTTCCACATGCAATAAAGAGTATCTGTGTTTAATTCTAGTGGGAGAATTCAGAGGAGGTGGGGACAGTTTAAAACACACTGAGCAGTCTAAGGTCAATCAACAGGTTAGCTGGTTGTGATGATCATTTTTCTTCGGAGACTTCTTGTTTGGGTAAAGGTAAGCTCTGCTGTCTGAAACGCCTGTTAATTAAAGCCTAGGGACAGGAGTCTCCCAGGACTTCCCATAAGAGCGTAACCACTGGCTTCATTAGCTGTGGGATGGCTTCAGTTATGCAGCCTCCCAGTTTGATCCAGCCTCGCACCTGCAGGAAGCTCCATCACCCATCCGCAAACCTGCTGGGACCTGGGCCAGCCCAGGTGAACCCTGAAGAGAGCTGCAGATTTCCACTGGCAGGAAATCAATCATGGAAATGTACTTTGCAGAGCAGAAGAATCTGATAACAAATGAAGCCCGGGCTGGAGCGCTATGTAAGGAATGCAGTTTCCCTAGCTATTAAAAGTTAACCCTCTTGCAGCTAACGCAGTACACTCTCCTGTTGGTCCCAAGAGCCAGACTTTTTATTTGCTACCAAGAATCAAGCAAGTCACTTCATTTTCAGTTTCTCTTTAGATATCTCCAGGCCTTAGTTCAATTCCACATTGGCCAGGAAGCCTTCTCCAGCCATCTTGATTTCTTTTCTCCCTGAACGTTTATCTACCTGGTCTACACATTTGGTGAGCAGAACACCCGGACTTGCGTGCTACTTCACTGCTGTGTCTGTAGAGTCTTGTCTCTCCTATGTATTGGGCTGCAAACTCCTTGAGACAGAAGCAATGACTTACCCATCCTTTATTTCTCCCATCAGCAACTTATCAGAGTAAAGATGCCCCTGAGTGCGTCAATAGACAATTGTTCAAAGACAGTGAAATAAGACTCTCCTTTGGTCCTCTTTGCTTCTAAAGGTAAAACTGGTGAGATCTTAGATAATGAAAATGTGAGGTATTTTTCAAAAGGAAACAACATTTGAGTTGGATGTTGTTTTCTGTGGGTGGTTGAGCTATGTGATAGGGGTCCATAACAGTATTTAAATTGTTAATTGGATTTTCAATCACCAGCTCACTATCTCCTCCTACCATCGGTACTTTGCGCCCAAGAATGCCTAACAAAAATGCAGGAAATAGAGAGGCCAGGCAGAAGAAAAATCAAGTAAAATAACATTGGAGCAGGAATTAGGAGACCTAGTTTTTTATTCTTGTTGCATAGAAGGCAGAACAGACTGTCCTGGTTCCCTGAACGAACCACACACTTTGCATCGCCAATGCTAATTGTACCCCTCCATGCCTGCAAAGCCTGATTCTCTCTCACATTCAGGTTCAGATATAACCTCCTCTGTGAAGTTTAGCAACAGCCTCAAGCAGAATTAATCATGTCCTATTATACCCCCTTAGCATTATGTTGTAACTGGTTGTACATGCATCTTTCTTTACATTAAATTGTGAAATTCATTGAGCTGCACAGGGAAGTTGCTCAAGACATTTTTTAAAAACATTTTACTTCGTGTTACTTGATTGTAAGAATAACTGAGGCATCGAGGATTTCAGTGACCTATTCAAAGCCTAAACCAAATCAGCCCTAAGGTACGGGCAGACCCCACTGCTTCTGACTCCTGTGTCCCAAGAGCGCAGCCACCTGTGTCTCAGAAAAAGAAAGTGCATCAAACATGAATGGAAAAGGGAGAGCCAGTTGAGAAGTGAGTGCCTGTCTGCCTCTGAGCTGATGATAGACTAGGAATCCTGGCTTGCTGTAGCATCCTAGGTGTGTAACCCAGAGCCTCATCTCCCAGGACATTCCATGAGGGCTCTCCTAAGGGTGCCCCTGAAGACCCCTCTCCACTTCCCAGTGTGGCCTTTTCTGCAATTTGAAGTAGTCATCCATAACCAGTAGCTGGTTTGGTTGAAAACCATTAGTTATTCCATAGAGGAGCTTCATTTGAGAAGTTAATCCACTCAGTTGAGATCAGTAACTGAACCGCCACACGGCTCCAGCTTGCATCTCCATGTGGTACCACTGGCCCCTGCCCAGCCTGCAAGGCCCACAAGGTGGTGACTATTTCTCACTCAGGAACTTTAGCTCCAAGATCTCCGACCTGAAGTTCCTCCTTCCTGAACACAACACTTCTGATCTCCACCTGCTCTATATCCTCCCACCTGTGACCACACTCTGGGCTCCTCAGACCCTCCAGTCCTCCAACCTTTCTTCTCTCTCAGTCCACCTGCCTCATTTGGCCCCACTGCCACCCCAAAACAAACCGGACCCAGTACCAGCCACTTCATTTCTGCCCTGGCCAGCTCTCCTCACCCTCCACCCCATCACTGCGTTGACCCGCCTAGCCCAGTGACACCTAATTTCTCTTTTTTCCTCGCCATTTGAAAAATCATAAAACATTATGAAGCCATTATGAATTCATGCCTTTTAACCCTCAACCCAGACTTCACTAGATCCATCTGGATGTCCCATCAGCACCTTAAGCATTATGTGTATAAACCAGACTTCTCCTGCTGTACCTAGTTCTGTTTCGGGTGTGACCAATCTCCCAGTCGCCAAGCCTCAAAGTGAAATTTCTCCTTTTCTTCCTTCTTCCCTCAAATCCCAGGCATCAAATCCTTTCTTTTTTTTTTCCTAAATAGCAGCACGTCCAAAACCTATTCCTTCTTTTCACCTCCCCTGTAGGATTATATACCGTCCCTGTTATACACGGTGATAACCTCCTAACTGACCGTGCATCCTCCAGTCTCTGGCCCCAGTTCCATCTTATTTGATTTGGCTAAAGCTCAGCTCTGAGGATGATACGCCTCAAAGCCACCAGGAGCCCTCTCCTCTCTGCCAACTAAAGCTCACACTCGGAGGCTGGCGGTCACAGCTTTCCATGTCCCGGTCCTAATCTCCATCCTCAAACATCACCCACTGCTTGCTTTCATGCAGAACAAAACAGAGTGAACGGACTAGAACATGTCAGGGTGCACCCCACACCTTAAGGAGAAGTACTGTCAAGAAACTGCTGGCTCCTGAATAAGATATATTTCTTACCAAGGGTCACGTTAAAGCTTGAAAACCCCTGATTACATCTGCTATTCCTGAACTTGCCTTGTGACTTTCTCTTTCATTTTAAAATTATGGAATACTTCAAGTATACAGAAAAGTATAGAGGCTAATACAACAAAGTGTTTGTCAACACTTAACTTGTCATATTTACTTCAGATTTAAAAATCTATATGTATATGTGTGTGTGTATATTTGTGTGTATAGATGAGTGTCTGTCTGTCTGTCTGTAAAACAGATACAACTGCAACCGAGCTTCCTGTGTCCATCCATTTCCTTCCCTCCCTCCCATTAGCCATTACTATACACTGAATTTGGTGTTTTTCATTCCCACTAACGTTTTCACATGAAAACATTATGACACTATAAAATTATATAACTAAATGTAATGATATAATAAAAACATCACGAAATTAAATATCCGTAAACAATATATATTGTTTTGCATATTTTTAACCTTTATATAAATTTTGTACCTAACATTCTGCAGCCTTCTTTCTTTCATCTGACATGTTTTGTGTGTTTTCCACATTAATTGTGACATGATTCTCTAGTTGATTCAGTTCTCTGCTGAATATTTTCCAAATCCCACAATTTATTTTTTCCTCCTCCTGTGCATGGACATGCAGGTTGTTTCCAGTTATCTGCTGTGACAGACAAGGCTGCTGGGTATATGTCTGGAAGGGGATTCCTCTTCTGGTCTTTGTCCAGGCTGTTCCCTTTACCTGGAATGGCCTCCTCCCTATCTCTACCTTGGAAAACTTTAACCATCCCTGAAGTCACCTCTCAGATGCTGGTTCTTCCAATTCACCAGTCAAAGCAATATCCTCCATCCATCCTCCTGCGACCTTCAGTTTGTACCACTTAAATGATACCATCACATATAACTGTCCTGTAGTTGTTTGGGTCCTTTTCTTATATCCCTAGCAGACTGTAAGTTTCTCGTAGGCAAGTACAACATCATGTGGCATTAAATTCCCTCTCTCTCCAACTTAGAGCCTAGCACATATATTTGCCCAGTGGACCCTCAATGAATGTCTGTTGAATCCACTGAGCTTTCCTTTTTTTGCTACTTAGTACTGCTCTCACCATCTAACGACATATATCTAATGACAACAGTATACACCTAATGGCTGTACATTCCCATGTATTATCACTGGGCCATGGGGATTAGAGAAGCCTGTCTGTCATCGGCACTGCACGTTGGGAGGAACTGGAGGTCCAGGGGAATGCCTCGAACTTGATAACCAGCCGGGGCTAAATGACCATAGGCAGCTGCTTATGCATAAAGATCAAGGAAAATCTTCTTCTTCCTCTCTTTATTGTCAAAGCACCCAATATATTACATTTATGCCAAAAATTTCATAAGAATTTTGTTCAGAACTAAAAGAAATCAAACATTGGGCAGATAAGAACGTTACCCCAAAAAAATGTGGGGGTGGGATTTTTGAGATTGGTGTCGTGCTTTTTAAGTCAGCCAATGCTTATTGCCATCAGCGTGGAAACAACTTACAGAGGGAATCCATTCCTCCTCCCTCCACCTGGTCCCTGGGACATTAGTAATTACTGTACCACTTGAGCCTGGGGAGAGAGGCACAAGCAGCCATGTGGGTTTTGAATGGCTGCTAGTGTAGCTTCAGAATCCTTAGCCAGGGACAGGATTGTGGAGAGGAACTGGTCCCTGTCCACCCACAGATGTTCAACTCTCCTCTAATTTCAGCGGGTGGGGGTGGGGGAGGGGAGGGACTTCTTCCTGATTCCCAAGTAGAGATTCATGCTCATTATACATCTTTTTTACTAGTCATGGGAAGGTTAAAAAAATGAGATGTGGAAAAGTCACTTCAAGAACCCAGTGCTGCAAACCTCTCTCAATTTTTTCATGACTGCAAAGTACTGGCTTAAATGATGGCAAGTTGATCCCTGTTTATCCCAGCCTCATAAATTAGTAATAAAACATGCCCCGGTCACAGGATTTCTATAAGCAGCTCACCGTTCCCTGCCATATGACCTACCAAAGAGAGAATAATTGAAATAAGTACTCTTGAGCTGCTCTCTCTAGTATTAGGTTGACAGAAAGGTCATCTGAAGTCCTGAAAATCCTTGTCTTATAAAGGAGTTTCAAATTTACTTTGGAAATGGCCTAAACAATAACCTGCAAATTTAGGAGTAACTGAAAAATCAAACTCCCAATCGTTGTTTCTAGGTTATAGTTTGATTTTCAAAAGGGCCATGTATAAGGACACCCATTTCTCTTTACTGTAACATAACCTCATGTCTCAGCTGACATCTGATTATAATCTGTGCAAGTGCTACCTGAGGGCCTGGCTTGTTTTTTCATCGAGTTGAAATGCCCACGGCCACAGTTTCTGCGTCAGCAGCCGACAATGTAAACTTTACAGATAGACGCTGCTTGATCATTGTCTCGGCATTGCCACACACCACCTGCGGGCCCTGGAAGATTTAGACACTGATTATAACCGAGGCCGAGAGACAAACAGCTCCTTCCAGGCCTTGCTCGAACCTCACCTCCTCAAGGAGCCTTCCCCACCACCCTATGGATTGAATATTGCATTTGCGCCCTCCCCAGCAAGCCAGAGCCCCCTTACTCTGCTCAAGGTTTTGTTTTCTGTAGTACTTTTCACCTTGTGATTTAATTTATTTTCTTTCTGATACTTAAAAACAAATTATGGTAAAATTCACCTAACATAAAATTTACCAGCTCAACCATCTTTAAAAGTACAGTTCAGGGGCTGGCCTGGTGGCGTAGTGGTTGAGTTCACACACTCTGCTTTGGGGGCCCGGGGTTCACGGGTTCAGATCCTGGGTACGGATCTGCACACTGCTCATCGGGCCATGCCGGGGCAGCATCCCACATACAAAAAATTAGAGGAAGGTGGGCACAGATGTTAGCCCAGGGCCAATCTTCCTCAGCAAATAAAAAAAAAGTACAGCTCAGTAGTGTTAAGTACATTCACATCGTTGTGCAACCAATCTTTAGAACTCTCTTCCTTTTGCAAAACTAAAACACTGTAAGCATTAAACAATAACACCCCATTCCTCACTTCCTCCAACCCCTGGCAAAAACCCATCTATTTTATGTCTCTATGAATTTGACTACTCTAGGTACCTCATATAAGTGGAATCATACAGCATTTGTCCTTTTGTGACTGGCTTATTTCACTTAGCATAATGTCCTCCAGGTTCATCCACGTTGTAGCATGTGTCAGAATTTCTTTCCTTTTGAAAGCTGAATAATATTCCATCGTATGTATGCACTACATTTTATTTATCCACTCATCTGATGATGGACACCTGGATTGCTTCCACCTTTTGGCTATTACGAATAACACTGCTATGAACATAGGTGTACAAGTATCTCTTCAAGACGCTGCTTTCAATTCTTATGGGTAAACACTCAGAAGTAGAATTGCTGGACCATTGGTCATTCTATTTTTAAATTTTTTGAAGAACTGCCATACTGTTTTCTACAGTGGCTGCACCATTTTACATTCCCACCAACGGTGTACAAGAGTTCCAATCTCTCTGCATCCTTGTTGTCAACACTTGTTATTATCTGGGTTGTTTTTGATGTAGCCATCCTAATGGGTGTGATGTTAATATATTATTTTCATTTATTATGTATATTGTCTGTCCTCCCTAGCCCTACTGCTTGCCAAGAATATAAGCCCCAATAGCAGAGGGATCTTTGTCTATTTTGTCCACTGCTGTATCCCTGCACCTAGAACAGTACTTGGTATACAGTAAATGCTCAGTAAATATTCATTACAAGAAAGAGTAAATGAATGCGGGAAAGACAGACACACTGAAAGTGTAGTGGCCTTTACATTCCTTGTAAAGGAATGTAAATATACACAGTACCTTTACACACACATTACCTTTACCCAAGTTACTTAGGACCTTTTGAAAGCAATTATCCCTACAACAAATATTTGCTGAGTGTCTACTGTGTGATATTATTATGTTCAATATTATTCAGATGGAAATTCTGAAGCACATGGGATTTAGATTTTTTGGAAAGCTCATAAGAAATCCATAAGAAAACCAAAGAGAGAATCTGTAGTTCACAGAAAGCGTAGTTATTTTCTGGCACGGGGTACATCCAATGCCCATTTGATAAGCTGCAACAAAGATATCTCAAAATGAGCTCAACCAAAAGAGATTGGAGCTTCCTCCAATAAATCTGCTTCTGTCCCATGCTTTTTGTTCCTTTCTCAATAAATGGTGGCACCCACGTGCTCAAGCCAGACACCAGGGATATATTTTTCCCTCATCTTAATCTGGTACTCCTCTTATCCAGTGGCCAATAATAATTATTATAATAACTCACATCTATTAAGCACTTATTCTATGTGAGGCACAGTTCTAAGTTCTTTGCATGTTATTAACTCATTTATTCCTCACAACCCTAAGAAATGCAATACAGATGAGGAAACAGGTTAAGTCCCTTGCCCAAGGTCACCCAGCCAGGCAGTGGTGGAGCCAGAATCTGTACCAAGGTAGTCTTAGTCCAGAGGCCATGTCCTGAACCTCTACACTCTTCAGGAAATGCTTTCTGTTTCAACCTCATTTACTGAAAATCATTCTAAAACATATTAGTTCACTTTCACACATGAATATAATTTTGATAATTCAGAACAGTCCAGGTCCTTCATCTCCTTCTGGATACCTTCCGGATCATTATGCACCTGGGATAATGAAGGTACCAATGGTCAAGAAGATTGGACGGTGTCCATAGCAAGCCTAGGCCCTTCCTGGGAAGTTGCTCTTAAAAGTTCTAATAGGACTTTATTTTGCTGTGTTTCGACGTTTTTACAAAGTGGAATATGTCAGTAAAAAGTAGTTTAACTGAAGACTTTGATTAATCAGACTACGTTGAAGTAGAGATACTGTCATTAATACCAACAAGGCACATCCATTATAAACATCATGTAAAAATGGACAACTTTCTCTTCTTCGAGGTTGTATTGATCTTGGAGGCAAAGTGAGCTGGAAGGCAGAAGGCCCAAATCCTACTCTCATCAAACTAAATGAATCACATACTTAAAAATAAACCACAATCCTTCTGGCACCGGCAGTGCCATCTGTAAACTGACAACAATAAAGGCCAACAACTTGAGATTTCTGAATTAACGCTGGGAAAAAAAAATGTCGTTACAAGCCTAAGGCAACATCACAGCAGGTCCAGAAAGTGTCACTCCCAGGCTTATTCAGTGTCTAATAGCCAACATTATATAAGTTTATCTTCAAGTTAACACTCAGATAAGATGCTTTTAAATAAGAGGATTTTAACCCAAAGGGTGCATTTTAAAGTCCCCAGGGTGCCTTTAGAAAACAAAAGGTGCAGTACCAGCCAGAAGCTATTCCTGCAGATCATATGGTCCAGGAAGACACAAGCACTTATTGTTACCAGAACACTCAAGGTCAGTGCCTGCAGCTTCATTTCCACCACCCCAGTGCCCCCTTCAACAAAGGACTGTAGTCTTTACTGAAAAGTTGCAATTATTCCCCAGCTGGCCATTTCGGCCTCACTGGCCACTGTTTCCTCTGGAGAATTCAATTACTTCAGACATTCCCAAATCACAACAGCAAATGATGTTTTCTGGCCTCTTTTTATATGACATCCAAAAAGATGGGGAAAGTAAAGAATAATCATAAACAAGAATAGATTTCAGCTGAAGTATGGTTTTAAATAAGCAGTGCTAAATACGAGTACACGCTTAAGGGGAGGGCAGGCACTAAATTTAACCTGATTTAAAAAAAATACCTTTAAAATACTTGGCCAATCTAATGCTTTGTTTGTCCTGCATGTTTTCCCCCCATTTCCCCTCTACTACCTCCAATATCCAGTTGAGACTTCTGAAATGGAAAAGTACCTCTGTTGGTCCTTGCTATTAAAGTAGAGCATTCCAAAATGAGCCTTGGTTTGACTTTTTCTTGCAAAAGAATGTACTGTTGATTAAACCAACAAGAGAAAACCCCACTTGTGCACACACAGCCTGATCTTCACCACCCACACAGCAGCCTGGCATCTTCTGTCAATCGTCCTGGACACAGCCAGGCCTGGACCAGCCCGTGCAGCTTCTGCCTACACAGCTGGTCAGACGTTCATGATTTCTGGTGGCTACAGACTGGCCTAAGCCATTCCTAAAGTCCAGTACAACATCTATAACATAGTCATGAATACTTAAGACATCTTCTGTCAAGGAAGTCCTGTTGCTTCACAGGCATTATCTTAATACCCTCCAAATTTCTTCAAAAGTAAAGACAATTGTTAGTCAGCTGAGAGAGTGAATTATAACTAGGCACTAAGTTTCTTGCTCTTGCACCTTATTAAACTACACTGACTCTAAATTCAGCTTAATACAACTGCTATACCAGATTAGGAACTCCTTAAGGACAGGCTCTGGGCCTCCATTTCCTTTATATTCCCCTTGGGCATTAAGTATTCTGTTTCTCCCAGAAAAACAATGACTTCAATTAGTCTTACTGACTAACCAATCTACAAACCCACTGACGGACCCACTAGGGGTTGAAAAGGGAGTCACGACCTCCACGAACTACCAGCGTTTAAAACATTTTCCCGTCATCTGCTTTCCAGAAAGGTTTAGCATTCTCGAGTGGTAACATTTTCCTGCCCTTTGATCTGATTCTCGGTGAAAGAGGAGCGCTGGTCCCTGGCTGTTAGTGACCTCATGTGACCCTCCCGCAGAAAGGCTCAGGGATTTTAGTGCGGGAAGGGTTCTAAAGACCACGTACTTAGGAAATGGCAAATAGATTTCAACCGTGTGCCAGCCCTGTTGATTCCTGGAGCTTCCTGGAGCCCAGTCTTGAGAGGCATTCTAGGCTGGGAGGAGCTCGGAGGGGAGGTGCTGTGATCAATTTAGGGGGACTGCCAGCAGCTCTGGAGGGAGCCCAGGCTCAGGAGGGAGCCGCGGCACAGAGCATGTGTATTTGCCATCCCTGAGCGGACTCAACTATGTAGAGCTAAGCGACTTGCAGTTCACTGTTTTCCTTACTTGACGTTTTTTAAGAGTAGAAGTGCACGAATCATAAAACTATTTCAAAATATTTGCAACAACCCATGTTTAAAGAAAGTACATGCTCCCTGAACAGGACACCAGCTGAGGTCCTTGCTGGCATGTCCCAGAGGGAGCCTAAGGTGGAACTGCTAAGCTCTGTCCCAACTGCACCCTGACAAGCACCACCTCTTAGTGCTCCAGGGGTGAAAGGGTTAAGAAGGAGCTGAGTAGCTCTCCATCAGTTACCTGGTTTCTGTGATGGAACTGTGTGGGGAAGGGGGAAGGAAAAGAAACAGGTTTGAGAACCAAGTGAATGTCAGGGATCCCCAAGACAAAGGAAAGTATTCAGCAGAGAAGTCACTGTAATGTTTGTTTTCATAGGAAAAATGGAGAATCAATTTCTTGACTTTGAACTAGCAAAGCTCTCTCAATCAATCAGTCAGTAGTATTCACTTGCTTTCTGCTCTGCTGTTAACACTGATGGACCAAGTGGGTGCGTATAGGTGAACATGGTTCCTTTCATACAAGCTTATATAATTTCGCTCCCTCGCCGCTCAGGTGGGCTGGGATGCCAGGGGCCATGTCAGCCCTCTGGAGAGACAGAATTGGCCTCCCAGATCTACTCTGTGTTGTCAGCCAACTGGCTCCCAGGTGAGGAGAACATTTTTGGCAGTAACCGTAGTGCACAGCAGGCAAGAGACCTTAAGAAAAGGCAAGGGAGAGGAGGCAGCCATGTGATCCCGGAGACAAATAAACACAATTAGCTGTGCTAGAAACAAACTGAAAAGACTCAGTGGGAAGAAATTGATTCCTTCTGCCAAGAGAGAAAACCAAAGGAAAATTCACTTTAAAAGAAACCTTTTACTTCCCTAGGCAGCAGTGGCCCAGTGACAGTCATATTTTCTATCAAGTCCTTTTCATTGTGGGTTTCTCTGACATTTCAAACACTGTTACAATAATGGTGCTTTATCAGTTTTGCTGCCCAAATAGAATCCACTAATATTTCAGGCTGGTCCTTTCATTCCTAGAGATGACAATTCCAAGCCCTTCACAGCCATTCTGTCACTGTGTACGTAAACAGACCAAATTTACAGCAATGGTCCGGTGGTTGAATTCACAGAAATCAATAGTCATGTCCCTGGGAGTTTGCTCTGCTACTCCCAGGATCCAATTCTGCAGTGTGGCATTAGCGATAGCAGAAAGATCCAGTGGCTTCCACACAGAAATGGGGTTAACAGGACGGGCTCTGGAGTTAGGCAACTGGGTTTAAAGTCTCACTCTGCCACTTACAAGTTGGGTGACCTTGGGCAATAATTTAATCTCCTTGTGTCTCATTGTCTTCCTCTATAACAGAAAGATATACTGGTGCCTGACTAATAGGGTGGTTGTGAAGCTTAAAGCATTAAAGCAAAAGAGTCCTTATTTTTTAGAAATACATTCTGAAATGCTCACAAATACTGATATGATTTCTGGGATTAGCTTCAGAATCATCTGGAGGTAAGGGATATACAAAGAAGTTGGCCATGAATTGATAAATGTTGAAGCTGGGGGATGGGCACATGGAGGCTTATTACACCATTCTGTCCACCTCTGTCTGTTTGAAATTTCCTATAACAGAAGGTTTAAGAGACAGAGAGAAGATAACACATGTAAAACTGCTAGCACATAACGTGTGCTCAAGAAGTGTCATCTGTGATAGCTCAGAGAGGGTCTTGAAGGCATTGTTTCTAGGTCAAAGGGGCACCGTGAGAGCAGCCTGCCTCTCTAGAGACATGGGCGGGTTCTGGGGCCAGCAATGGGGGACGGATGGACACCCACCGAGAACTTCACTGTCACTCTAGGCCATCCATTATTGCCCAAACTTTTCATCATCAAACCTGTTTTAAATGGATTATTTTTAGTTCTCCATGCTTTGAAAGTTTAGTGAATCAACCACATCCACTAGATATTCATTACCCATATCTTTTAGTCAGATACACATAATCACAAGTCAGAGTTTCAAGTCAGCTTTTCAAGGAGATGGTGGATGGCTCCAAACTGAGCTGCTATCACCCAGCAGAAAGCAAAGCACTTCCAAATTTTCACGGTCTGAGTAGCTGTTTGACACACATATATATGCTTTCATAGGCATGTGAAATAATGATAAAATGCTCAATGCACACCACCATCACCACCACTACCACTACGTCCCACCCTCTGCTACCACAGTCTATGCCTCCAGTAGGTTCAGGGAACCACGTATATAAATCCAGAGTCAGTCCCAGGCACTCCCAGCTTCTGGAATCCCTTAGATAGGGTGATGAGCTGGACAGATAGAAAACCCCACCCTGGACCAATTCCAGGCTAGATATGCACTCTAAAGGAGCCCTTAATTAAACCCAAACTAGTCTGCCCCACGCCCTCTCACAAACAAGGAATCTGTCATCCCAACTCTGCCAATTACTAACTGTGGTGGCCTTGGGCTAGCCACTTCACCTCTGTTTTCTCATTGGTAAACCGGGCTAGCTCCCTCCTAAGGTTGTTTCAGGGCATAGAGACCATGCCTGGCACATAGTAATTGCTCAGTACATAGTAGCCATTTTATCTCTCTGTACGCCTTTATGTACACGTGGATGTATTATTACCTCCTTTGGAATTCGGTTAATATATTTAGACACAGTGGTTCTCCAGGCCACGAGACGTCTCACAGCCACATAATTATAAACAGCTCAATATTCTCTTTCTCTTTCATGTGACAAAATTTTGATGCAGGTGCACTCAACCTTCTCCTCCAGAGAGCTGATATACAGATAACTATGTTAGTGCCATCAATCCCTACACCTCCTCTCCTATGGGATTCTTCCCTCTCTCCTTCCATAAACATCTTGTGACAATTAAATTAATAGAAAAATTACAAAAAGTAAAAAGTAAGGAGAAAAACGTGGTCCACTTCAAGTCTAGCAAGGCCACTCTTACTACCACTATGAAATGCTTGCTGAATGTCCAGTGTATACGCCTCGTGGAGGGGAGTCAACGGAGGAGGTGAGTGTGAATAACAAAGCTGGACTTGATCAGCACCGACTGTGGTGGTAATCCAGGGGTAACCAAGCTTCTCTAGGGAAGTTCTAAAGAAGGGCCAGTCTAAAATCTTGATCTTAACCTTACTCTTAACCTTACCTAAAACCAGCATTGTCTTTCCCCTATCCTGATTTATTTTTCTTCATAGCATTTTCACTACCTAAAATTATATACTTCCTGATTTACTTGTTTATTGCCTGTCTCCCCCCAAGAGAATCTGTTACATGAAAGCAGGGGTCTTGATCATCTCTGTATCTCTGACACCTAGAAAGGTGCCGAGCACAGAGTAGACCCTTGAAAAATATATATATATTTTTGTGTATGTGTGAGGAATATTGGCCCTGAACTAACATCTGTGCTAGTCTTCCTCTATTTTGTATATGGAACACCACCACAGCATGGCTTGATGAGAGGTGAGTAGGTCCATGCCTGGGACTCAAACCCATGAACCCTGGGCCACCAAAGCAGAGTGCACAAACTTAACTGCTATGCCACCGGGCTGGCCCCTGAAAAATATTTTTTAATGAATGATTTCATTTCCTCTTACTTTCACCAAACACCCAACTGCAAAAAGGAACCTAGATCTGAAATCCTGCCCTATCTATTCCTTACATAGCTGACCACTGTGACCCAGTGAGAAGACAGAGTATAAACAAATAAACATATAATATGTGAAGTGGTGCCATGTGATATGAAGAAACATGAAGCAGAATGAAGTGATTTCCTCAAGGCCTCACATACACATATACCATTCCAGTGTTGCCGTCTGTGCTGTTTCTCCCATCAGAGATGCCCACTTCTCAACCTAAATGGTACCCCAGCTCTCTCGGGTTGTTTCTCCTGAATTATACTCCGACTGTTAAGAGTTACACAGACTTGCCCTTTTCTAAGCCGAGTGGCACAACCTACTACCAGTGCTTCACCGCCCAGCACTTAACTGTAAACATCTAAAGTTTTCTTTCTCTTACATGGGAGAAAAACTTGATGCTCCGAATGTGTTATAGGCTCCTTAAGCACAAAAACCATGCTTCATGCTTCTCCCTTATCCCTCAAAGTATCTAGCACAGCATTAAGCATTTACTAAGTGGCAAAAAAATCCCTCTGGGGCCAGCCCCAGTGGCCTAGTGGTTAAGTTCAGAACTCTCCGCTTCAGAGGCCCAGGTTCAGTTCCCGGGTGTGGACTTGTCTGTCAGTGGCCATGCTGTGGTGGCGGCTCACATATAAAATAGAGGAAGACTGGCAACAGAGGTTAGCTCAGGGCGAATCTTCCTTAATAAAACAAAAATTAAAAAATCCCTATAGATGAACTAACAGATTTCCTATTTGAACCCACCTCTGCAGCTCTGGCATGATTCCACTTACACCCCAAGAACATCCATTTCCTTTTTCTCCCTCTTCCTCTCAAGTGCTCCTCTGTCAGAATGACTCTCTGGATGCAAAGATCTAAAATATTAACATCCCAGATTAGAGAGAAAATTGTCAGGGACCCTGTGAATTGACAGCAACGACTCAGAAGGTGGCATTACCTCCAGGGATGTAAGCCCTAAACAACAAGTCATCATTCAGGATGTTTTAAAGAGAAAAAAAAAGGCCATGTTGGGCCAACCCTGGTGGCTTAGTGGTTAGGTGCAGTGCACTCCACTTCGGTGGCCCAGGTTCAGCTCCCAGGTGTGGATCTATACCGCTCTGTTAGCGGCCGTGCTGTGCTGGAGGCCCAAATACAGAAAAATAGAGGAAGAGTGGCACGGATATTAGCTCAGGGTGAATCTTCCTTAGCAAAAAGAAAAAGGCCAGGCAATTCAAGAAATACCTCTAGCACTTCATGAATTAACCTGAACTTCTTCACCAAACTGAGATTTGATGAATCAGTTTCCACCTTCCTGAAGCGCTGCCCAGTTTCAATAACATGCTTGGAGCTTTACCTGAACCTGTCTGGGTGACATTCCAGTACTGCAGCCAATTCCAGCCTCAGCATCAGCCCAGGCATACGACGGACTAATTCCACTTTCTGAAGTGCTCAGGGTTTCTGGCAACTCAAGACAATAATATCAATGCCTTTATCTTGCTTAAGTGCAGGAATAGAAAAGCTAAGATGAGATTCCTGGAATAAATTCTTTGGACAGTTACATACACCATGGAGAATATAAATTTTCTAATTCAAGAGCCGTTTTTATATAATCCTCCTTTTTCTTCCATATTTTATACAACTTTACCAATCCTCTTTAGAATGAGTCTAAAAAGAAAATGAGAAGATAGTTTTCACCAACAAAAAGTTTCATTTCTCACAAAAATATGATCTACGGCAATATTCAGCAGGGTATGTGTATTTTACTTCCATCTTCAACTGGTTTGGGTGAGTGTAGCCCTCCTTCAGTTTCCAGACTTATCTCTAATCTCTTGGGTATTCTTATTCTCTGAGACTCCAAACAGCAAGTGCTAAGGATGGGGCAAATATACAGTTTCAAGCTACCGATGAAAACAACAAACTTTCTATTCCTTGAGAATAGAGAATTGTTTTCTTCTTTGCTTTTCTTTTTTTTTGTTTTTGTTTTTGTTTTTGTGAGGAAGACCAGCCCTGAGCTAACATCCGTTGCCAATCCTCCTCTTTTTGCTGAGGAAGACTGGCCCTGGGCTAACATCCGTGCCCATCTTCCTCCACTTTATATGGGACGCCACCACGGCATGGCTGACAGGCAGTGCGTCGGCGGGCGCCCGGGATCCGAACCCGCGAACCCCGGGCTGCCAAGCGCGGACTAAACTGCTGCGCCACTGGGCGGCCCCTCTTCTTTGCTTTTCTTAATCTTGGACTACATCACCTAGAAGAATAAATGTCACTGCCCTTAATGCTAGCTGTATCTCAAGACCAACAAAAAAATCTTAATAACCCTAGCTCTGATCTCCTTCAAATTCTTACAGTCCTAGGAACTGGGGATCGGTTCAAGTCAGGAACCAGCTCAGCCTAGAAAGGGAGAGAGCTAGCCTTGGTTCTTTGCTGGTGTACTCGTCTCGAAATCTTGAAGTCTCCCATGACCTCTATTATATATTAACATTCATCATAATTATTATTAATTCTCTCATTCAACAAATACTGTTTTGATATTGAATCCTCCTCACATAAGAAAATAGGGATAATTTATTAGCTATCTAGACAGCTTGTAAGCTTGTACCCTCCAGACACACAGAGAAGAAAAGTCTTCCTTAAACCCCAGGCTTAGCTCAACTCGATCATCCAACCCAGTTGACTTACAGCAAAGAGCGGTTCCCCACCTTTGGGGAAGTTGCTGGTTTCTGAATGTCATGTGAGATAACGTGAAGTCTAATTCTTCTACTCTAAGTAGGTAACCAACTGCTCCTGAGTAGGTAACCAACCAGCCGCCTCCTATTTATATGTGGCCTGAGCTTTGCTTTGGCCTAGTGATTTTTGCCCCGTGTACAGGGATTAGAAAGCCATGATAAATACTTTCCCCACCCATCTTTGAAGTGGAGTGTCATCTCTAAAACTTACCTCCAAATTGTAACCTCCATAAGGGCAGGGATTGCATTCTTCCTTATCACTCTATTCCCAGTGTTTAGCACAGACCCCAGCCCTCAATATTTGATGAATGAATGAACAAGGTATCCTTTGGTTCCCAGACTACTGAGAGGTCCATCAAGATCTCACTACACAAGAGTTAGTGCTCAGGTTCCTTCTCAGCCAGGACTATCTAAGCCACACCATGAATTTCAGCAACTCATAACATTAAGTATCACAAACGGCCGGGACAAGGATCCATAAGGTGGGTCTGGGCAGCAGAGACGGCTTTCCTCCCTTAATCACTGGCAGACAGAGGGCTCCAGCCAGATACGCAAGGAAAACTGAGTAGAAGCTACAAGTACTAGGGTGTTACAGACTGAATGTTTGTTGAAAATTCTTATGCTGAATCCCTAACCTCCAGTGTGATGGTATTTGAATACAGGGGCCTTTGGGAAGTAATTAGGTTTAGATGAGGTCATTAGGGCTAGGTCCCCATGATGGGTTTAGTGCCCTTATAAGTAGAGGAAAAGAGAGAGAGTATACACTCTCTTGCTCTCCCTGCTCTTTTGCATGCTTGCTCTTGCACATGTGCGCTCTCTCTCTCTTTCCATCCCTCCCAAGAAAGTAGCCACCTGTAAACTAGGAAGAGGACCCTCACCAGGAACTGAATGTGCTGGCACCTTGATCTTGGACTTCTTAGTCTCCAGAAATGTCTGTTGTTTAAGCCGCCCAGCCTATGGTATTTTGTTATTGCAGCCTGACCAGATTAAGACATAGGGCCATTTCCCTGCTACTTAAACTGCCCCTAGACAGAGGAGTCTAGAAGCTAGAGAAATGCTAACAAATTAGAACAAGGGCAATAGAGAGCACAAATAAAGAATTTGGGCTTGCTGTGCAGGCCCAGCTCTGCTCCTTGGGCAAGTCAAAAAACAAAAAACAAAAAACAAAAAAAAAACACAAAACCTCTTTGTGCCTCAGTTTCCCCATCTGTGAAATTGGGCTAATAAAAGTACCTGCCTCCTAGGATTGTTCTGAGAATTACATGAGGTACTATAAACACATTTCCTGATACTAGTAAGTGCTTAGTCAATAGTTATTATTTTCACGATGCTGAAGCCAGACTCCTGCTCTAGCTGCAGTTCCTTTTTCAAAGAGTCTACTAATCAGAAGAGACAGACAGATGAACTGGACAGAGCCCCGTACAGAGATCAGAAGCCCTGGGTTTGAGTCCCTGATTTTGCCATTTTCTCATCATGACTTTGACAAATTTCTTACCCTCTCCAACTCCAAGTATCCTTCATCTGTGAAAAAAATCAACATGATGCTCTCTATGATGATAGGATGGCTGCAAACGTTGTATTTGACAAGGTATATAAAAGCACTTTGAAATCTGTCCAGCAGATGTTTGCAGAGAAACATTGAAGGAAGTAAACTTGTCAAATGCCGCTAAGGCACTAAAACAACATTTTTCAAACTTTTTTGACTGCAAGCCATTAGAAGAAATATATTTTACGTTGCAAACAGGCATTTATTTATCACTAAAACAAAAGCTTAACAAAATAATTATATTACTTTGATATTTTTAATTTGGTTCTTTTCTTTTTTGTATGCAGGTCATTAATTTCACAAGGCACGGTCCTGACCTTCAGCTTTCACCAGGGGTCAGCATCATCTGGGGGAGCATTTAAAAAATCTGATGTCCAGGCCCTCCCCACCGAGATTCTGAATCAATGGTTTAGGGTGAGGCCGGGGCATCAGCATTCTTAGACCCCAGGTGATTGTATTGTACAGGCAGGACTGAGATCCACAGAACTAATGGTTTCTAGCTCACAGCTGAAAAACCACTGTGTTATTTACATCCCAGTCTGCTAAACACTCTCTGCACCCGGAATGTTGCCCCACCCCGCTCCTGCTGAAGCTCTGCCTGGTTACTCTGAGTGGATTACTCCCTCCTGTGGCTCCAGTGTGCACAAGGAAAACACAGAATGGCCTGAAGATCAAAGCCTCCTTTCTCCTCCCAGATGACCGGGTAACCCCAACAAAGCAAAAACTGCAGTGGATTTGGAGGAGCTTGTTAAAAGTGAAGGGACGCCTACAAGAACTCTTTGTTTGAGTAGGAGGGGCTAAGGAAAAGTAAAGGGAAACTGCCAGACTTCATTGCCTGCTCACGCAGCAGAGGCAGCTCTGACCATGCACGGAAAGGGGTCTTGGGAGAACTTAGAGATAAGCTCAGGTAGAGGGGCCTTCCTGGCCTGACCATCTCCTCCTTCCCGGTGTATCCCGGGTCAAACAGAAAGTTCCTCCATCCTCAGCTCATCTCTGCTTTACCCAAGAGAGGTCTGGGGGATGGCCCTGTTAACCTGGTTGGAGTGATCTGTAGCCCACACTTAGCTGCTCAGCAGAACCAGGGCAGAATCTGGGCCAGAATGCAGAAAGAACCACAGATGCTGGAGGGCATAGGCTATGTCCCTGCCCTCCTCTTGGACACCCAGATGGGATCAAGAAACCTGGATTGGTTCTGTACACAATGGGTTAAAAAACCAAAGCTGCCTGTTTGAAGCATAGCCCCTGGATTTACTAACCAGACATAATACCAAGAGTTTCCAATTACTGGGCAACTTCTGTGTGCTAAGCACTTTATATACTCCATCTTATTTAATTCCACAATCTCTCTCTTCAAACATGCATTTTATTATAGAATCTCAGACCTAAGGAACTCACCCAGGGTCGTGCCAGGATGCAAACGCTGGTTGATCTCCACTCCAGATCCCATGCTCTAGGCCACGGTTTCTCAGCATTACTGACATTTGGGGCAGGATAATTCTTTGTTGTGAGGGGCTGTCCTGTGCATTATCTGAGGCTTAGCGGCATCTCTGGCCTCTATCCATTAGATGACAGTAACATCCCTCCCCCTCTAGCTGTGACAATCAAAAATGTCTCCAGAATTGCCAAATGTCCTGAGGGGGTGCAAAATCCCCCCCCCCATTAAGAACCACTGCTCTGGTCTAAACCGCCATGCTGTACTGTTTCCTGGTACTTTATAAGTACATGATCCACCACTCAGAAGAGAGACAAAGCAAGAACCCAATGCCACTATGGAGATGATCATCAGAACCCTCCCAGAACATACGGTACAACAGTAATAATACCCCTGATCCTACGGTTTAGTATAGCTTCCAGTTCACAAGTACTTTCATAGCCATTACCTCCTTTCATGGCATCTGAATGCACAGAGGAATCTAACCCTGTAAGAGTTAATACACCTCAAAAATATGAACACTACTGAGTGATCTATATATTTAAGCCTTCTCCAGGAAATTGAGGGAAAAGAAGATGTGGGGAAATTCATATGAATCCATAAGCCATCAGGAGAAAAAAACCTTGCTAATGCATCATCCTAAGAGAGCACCTTATGTGAACTGCTGGAGGACAAAGTCTGTTCCTTGTACCTCGTTCTATCTCCTGCCAAACTTGCCTAAATCACAGAGGACTCGCACTAAATGTTGAACATTTCACGAAACGTCTATTTCATAGCAACCCCTAACCATTTGATTAAAACTAAGATAAAATTATGTTTCCACATTTTTGTATCTTCCTAATTTATATATATATTTTAATAAAATTCATAAATCTGAAAAAAATTAATGTCGCTATCTAAGCCGAGCAAAAGTCACGTTCAACCGAAACATATGTTCACCAGAATCATCCCTTTCAACACAGGCCAAGAGAACTGGGGTTATTTCATTAGAATAAGATTTTATTGGATTAGGGGAAAAAAATTACAGGAGAAGCTTTTAAACTTTTTCCCTTCGGATTTTCACCAAACTGTTATACCTAATACACGACCAAAACAGGAATATTCATTTTTAAAAACATCTGAATTCAAAATAAAGTAGTTAGCTACAGTTGCTTTTAAGATCACTCTTTAAAAACTCTTAAGAGGGCAGAGAGTAAAAACAAAATGTTCTCATTCACGTATTTATTTGCCAAGCCCAGCCAAAGGGAATATCATTACCTGTGAAATGATAAATTTGTACATAGCTTCAAAGGAATTTTAATATGAAACTATCAATAAACAATATTAATAACAAAATAGCTAGACTCTACTGAGCACTTACTATGTGTCAGGCACCTGACTCAGAGTTCTACATGCAGGAATCTTATTTAATCTTCAGCCCAGCCCAGTGAGGTATATACTCATTAGCATCTTCAATTTAAGGTAAGAAAACTGAGGCCAAAAGAGATGAAATAACTTGCCCACAAGTACGGCTAGATCGAGATTCAAGCGATGGCTGTGCGAAGTTTTATGTTAGATAACCTGACACAAATAGGGAATTCAGGGAAACAACGGAAGAAAAGGGATCTGTTAATTTTTCACACTGGGTGCCATGGGATCCCAAAACTGAAATGGATTTTTGGAAATCATTCTCCTTCCCTTGCCTCTAGATAGATCCTTTCACATAAAAACTCAAGTACTGGGCATTCACTACATATGGATTAAGTGACTTTCTGGGTACCTTTTTTGGTGAGAAAACAAACCTTTGTTTCGTTTTCTGTAAAAATGCACAGTGATGGAAACTGCCTGGTAAACAGTACCTGGAAGGCAGAAAGAAAGGCTTATTTTCTCCAGCCCAATGGGCCATAAGGTATGACAATACGGTGACAGGACCAACTTTTTAAAACACAGACCAGAACATAAATACTCAAATGAAGGCTGCACCCCAGTTACTTTCCAGTCCCAACCACGTACACATACCTTTACTGGATGTCCCCTTCAGAGCTGCCAGTCCTTCAAGAGGACTCTCATTATGTTAACGGGCATCCTTCCTATTGCAACCTCAACTCCCCACCTCAGAAGCCAAAGTTGGCCCCACACACTGTTTGGCTCTTTCCCAAGTGAGGAAGGTCTGCCATCAAGGAGGCAATTCAGTAAATGCGTTACAAACTCTGAAGGCAACCACAAGTAGGAGCTCCAAAATTATTCTCGCCAATGACAGCATCACTAGAATCAGTACACAGCTTGCCAAGAGGTGCTTCGGAAGGGGAGAAATACTCATTTGAATGTATAAATACTGGCATATTTATTTTAACATTTGGATAAAGAATTCGAAGAATCGGCCAGCTTTATGTCCAAGTGAATAATATGCTGCTGCAATAATGATAATGCAGATTTTGGTGGAAGGTTCTGACCACCCCGTGAATGAAAAAAGAGCTTGTCCTGAATTGAAACTCATAAAATGAATAAATGGCTTTCCCATTAACTTGCCTAATGACTGAAGAGATTTCCTTTTTGTGAAGAAAAAAATGGGCCCAGCAAATGCTAGTTGCCAACACAGTTCTTGATCTTCCCAGGAAGATCAACCGCAGTGTGTGTCAGAAGATGGACCTATAGCAGAGCACAGAAGGAAGGGAGTGGGGGGCATCTCTCTCCCCTTGTCCCCCAAAGCCCAGAAACTTCCCAATGGAGAAATCCACAGACTAGGATTCTCAGGCCCCTGATCTTCCTGAATTAGCTGTTACACCAAATAATTAAACTAACCACCATACAAAATTAACCATATAGGCTAAGTTAATGTGTCAATATTATTTAACTAATTAACGGGAGCTGGGGAACCCAAGACAAAACCACAGAAAAAAAACCCAAAAAGTAAAACAGACAATGCACAGGTCTTTTGTTTATCTTTAGACACAAACTTGGATACCCATCCACTGAGGTCCTAAGCAGCCTAGCTCCCTGCCAGGTGACCTGGTCAAGGGAGCAGCACAGGGGAGGATACAGAATGTGGACATCTTAGGGGGCAGTCAAGGAAAGCCCACCTTCCCTGTAGGTAACTTCCTGTTAACCTCAGGAAAGGGGCCCTCACCAACACAAACCATCCCAAACTTACAATACTCCTCGTGTTTACTCGCTGTGGAATGCTGTGCATTTGTGGGCGTGTGTGTTTGTGTGTGCGCGCTGATTTTCCTCCAGCTTTTACTCAGAAACAGCCTCTCACAGAGCACAGGAGGGTGAGGAGCCAGTAGCACATATGGATCTAAAAATGGCACACACCTTTATTGTGAGTTATGCCTAAGGCACACACACAAGTAGATCTTACCTGTACATTTGAAATCTCACTTCACAACTATTCTTTTAAGCCCAGACTCTTTTTCAACGGTTCCCTGGGCAAAATCACTTCTAACCCAGCTCATAAATACGGGATGCCACAAATAGCCCGCCCGGGGCCCGCGGGTGTCCCCCTTGCCCGTCTGTGCCTGAAGGTCCACAGCTGCACAAGATGCTGCGGTGCGCCCCCTCCCCCGCCCCGCCCCGCCCCGCCGGTTGTCTTCAGGTCCCCGCGCGGGTCAGCGAGGGGCGCCCCGCCCGAGTCTTTCCCGCTCAAGTTCCCATCACTCCCCGAGCTTGCCGGGTGCAGAGTCCCCACTTGTCCCCGTCTGGGGTTGCCTGATTTTGCTCCCTCCGTGGGTGCCTTCTCGAGGTGTCCATGACCTCATTCCACCGAGGGGGCTGCGTTCCCTCGGCCGAGATGGTCCCCGAGTCCTTACCACCCTCCCAGCCTCCTCGGATCCCCCGCCGCGGCGGCGTTCCACCGCTCCAACCCCCTATCCTCCATAACACAACTCCTCTTCCCGCGCCCACCCTCTCGAAACCCCCTCCACCTTTCCCCGGAGAAGCCACACGCCTCGCCCCACCCTACGCTTTCCGGGGCTCCCGTCCCTCGGGCTCCCCCTCCTGCCCCGCCCGCCTTGGGCTTCCTCTCCCGGGTTCTGTTCCCCTGCGCCCTGCGGAGGGCGCCCCAAGAATGCCGACAGGACACCCCTCGTTCCGTTCCCCAGGCTCCCGCACAGGAGTTTTCCCAACGTCGTGGTCTTGACTCTCCCGCCCTCCAGGCTCGGGCCCCCCCAAATCGTGGTCCTGACCCTTCAGTCCTGCAAGGGCTCCGGGACTCCCCAACATCGCGGTCCTGACTCGCCGCCTCGCCCTCAGGGCTTCGGTTCTGGGAGTCCCCGACATCGGGGCACCGAGCACCCGCCCCCGGGCTCGGGTTCCTCAACAGCGCGATTCTGAACGCCCCTCCGGGCTCCGGCTCTGGGGCTCCCCAGCGTCGCGATCCTGACATCCCCGCCCCATGTGCTCGCGCCCCGGGGCTCCCCCGCATCGCGGTCCCGATCCCCCGCCCGACCCTCCGCGCGCCTGCCCGGCGGGACTCACCGGCAGGGGCGCAGCCCAGCCCGGCCCAGCCCGCACTCCCGGCCCGCGTTCCCGGCTCCGCGCTTCCCGCAGGCTGCTGGGACCGCGGCCGGCCGGCGCGGCGCGGGGGAGCGGCCGGGAGGAGGGGACCGCCCGGCTCCGCCCCTTCCCGGCCCGGGGGCGGGATGCGCAGACCCGCGCACCCCCGCGGCCGCCGGCCGCCGGCCGCCGCCGCCGAGGAAGTTGACTGACGCCTCTTCCTTCCACCCGGGGCTCAGACCCGCGCGGCCCCCTTTTCGGCGGCTCCGGGCCGGAGGGGTTGAGAGAGCAAGAGGCGCGTTAACCGCTGCCCCGCTGTTTCCGAGAACCCACCCCAGGGGGCCGTTCCCCAAGCCTTTCGAGAGCGGGAACAACAACAGCAAACTCATCTTCCATCTCAGGACTGATTCAAATCCTGGCCTTCTCTCGCCACCTGCCTCTGCGCAGTCAGGGTCATTCTGCTGTGAAATCATGTTATAACACCGAGGAGGGCCCTTGCAGACACACACCCTTTCGCATCCCTGAGATACACCCGTGAAGGACTCTCCCATGACTTATGCAGCACACAAACACACCTCTTACACTGACGTGCTAGGAACCCGTGTCTACACCCGTATATCCTCGACCACAGCATCCCGACCGGTCCTTAACATATATAACAATGACCCACAATGACCCATACAAGCAGTAGGGGAAAAGGGGAATTCCACGTCTGGTGCCGGTTTGCTCCTCACCCACAACGCTATGTTTTACCACGAGAAAAATACACAAGATGTAGGAGCGTCAATTAACAAATCAAGTTGGCTTTGCTGTTAAAAAGCTGTGTTCATTATCTGCAAAAAGAGAAACCAATCCGAACCCGCCAGCTCCTGGGAAGATGGCCCGCACCAATGCAGCTGTAAGAGGTTCATTTAATTCTTTTCCTTACTTTCCGGAGACAATCAGGCCCAGTTCGGGTCTGTTGATACCCGGCGCTTGTCCGTTATACCGCCGGCGTCAGTGACATTGTTAACAGCTCACGTCTGTAGAGTATTTTCACTTTTCAAAACGTTTTAAAAGCCATTATTTTATTTACCCTCAGCAAAACATCATGAAACAAAGATAGTAGGTCATCCAGGGGGAGTTATTTTAGTTCCAAGAATGAAGACATTTCGACTCTGAGCAGTTAAATGGCAGGTTTGAAGCAGAGTCAGGACTAGGAAAAGACCCAGTATCTTGGTCTTCAGGGCCACCACTCTTCCCACAGAATCACCCTCCCAGCACACGTAGATGCTGGTGGAAATGTCACAGTAGGCCTCTGGCAGATTTTCCCTCTCCATCCCTGCTTCACCCCAAAATGTCAGGGAATTCTCCCCTATTCACAAAAACTTGAGCCATCAGTGTAACAGGCATTTATTTTCACCCTGAGATCATAATTGTACAACAGCTGATTGAGAGGAGGTGAAAAGTCCCTTTTTTTTCTCTCTAGAAACAAAATCACAGGTCAGCAAATATGAAGGTCCAATCACAGGCTCCATCCGACTGAAGTGAGCTTTTGGGTGAGAGCTGATGAGTCTGTGAAATGCATGCTGATTATTCTTGCAGCTTTTTTTCTCCCTGAGACTTCCTCTGCCTGGAGTGTGGAGAAGGGTTTTCTTGTCTTAAAAGAAGACCAGCAAGTCCTTCAATGGTTTCTCAGCTTCGCAGTAAGAAAATGGTAAACGCTCCTTTCTTCTGAACCTTTATCTAGGGGGCAGGTGTGAAAGTGCATCAAGAAGTGTAACGAGTGTTAGGTGTTTTTACCTGTGGGAGAGGGGGTTCGGATTACAGGTGGCGCTGTCCAGAGCTGCTAGATAAGAGAGAGTTTCTCATCCTTCAAGATTTTTTCTTTTTTTTTTTTTGAAGTGTGGTAAAATCATGTAACATAAATTTTACCATCCACATTTAAAAACATTTAATTAGGGTAAAATATGCATAACATAAAATTTACCACCTTAACCACTTTTTAAATGTACAGTTCAGTCGTGTTAAGTACCTTCACATCCTTCATACCTTTTAAAACTTCTTGGATCTCACTCTAGCTTCTTCCATTTTCTACTCTGAGATGAAAGTGGCCCACTTCAGTTTGGACAGTCCAAGTGATGTTTTGGTAATTCTAGAAGAAAAGAGCCCTAAGATGACCTTACTATTTTTGAATCATAATAAAAGACTTGGATCTTTCATAAAGGAGAGTCAGGATGACCTTTAGTATATGGAAATTCACAGACAACCTCCCTCCATAGAACACTCACATCTGGCCACAAAATTTTGACTTGTGGTTTTTCCAAAAGCTGGAAATAGGCAAGATCTTGGATATTGCAATATTTCCTCTAAAAGGAGAATGCTCATCTGCTAATCCAATCAACACTCTATCAGACACATTTCCCTTTCAGTTTGCCCTTGAAAGCCACAGACACCGGCAATATGCAACATGATTAAAAAATAGATTTGCAAGATTAAGGGGCTATTTTTGTCCCAAACTCTAAGAAAATAATTTGGTCCGTTTTCTGTTGTATACATACCACACTGACACTGTTTTTCTATCATTTCTACTGTGTGTTTACATAGCATCTCTTTTCCAAGAAACTCAAAGTGCATCTGATGACATCATATCACTAAACTTCATACATTTTATGTGAAGCAGGAAAGGGGCTGGAACGGCCAGCCTTACTGTAATGATACCGGCTCAAGACCAGATTGACATGAGGGAAGCCATATCGTAGAAAAGAAACCCTATTGTAACTTTGAATGACCTCTGACTAACTAACTCAGCCGCATATGCACCCTCGAGGAGATCTAACTGCTCTGTAGATTTTATGACCCCTGCTTGTGCAGGTACTCCCAGCTGCGATAAGATGATAACTTTGTTCTTTTGAGTTCCTTAGGAACGTGATAACCCCTGAACAGAGAGCCTATGCTGATGGCCATCATCAGGGCAACTGAAAGATCTGGGCATAAGGCGTTGCTCCAGTCTCTGATGCATATCCAGTAAAACAAAAGACTATCAGAAACTAAGATCAGATGGATGCCTCCACCCTGAGACCAGATGCCTCCCCGACCCGGAGACAAGCTCCCCCATATAACTGGCCTGTGGTCTTTGTTCTGTAAGATGGTTCTTTCAGACGTTAGTCAGCCATCTTCCCTCTTGCTGTCCAGCTGTAATAGTCTTTTCTCTCCTACCTCTTTGCCTCTTGACTATTGGCACGTCTTGCAGCAGGCAGACGAACCCCCTTTTGGGCGGTAACAGTAACATGAAGAAACGGAAGTGTGACATAGTTAAACAACTTGCCGGGAACATCCTGGCATACTGGTTTATACTAGTCTATCCTCAAAGAAGACCCACTCGTGAAAACTCATACAAGAAACAGAGTTGTTTAAAAGCCCTAGTCACTATTGTTTTCTTCTTACATCTTACGGAAAGACTGAGGGCCATTAATTTCTTCACCATCTTGGCAGAGAAAAAGAGAGACACTGTGCACTGTGGTTAAAAGTGCGGGCTTGGACGTCAGACTGTCTTGAGTCTGAGCCCCACGATCACCACTTAAAGCTTTTGGTAAGTTACTTAACCTTTCCGTGCTTCAGCTTCTTATCTATAAAATGGAAATAATAAGCATACCCACTTCGTATAGTTATTGCTAGGATTAAATTAAATAATACACAGTACGCACTCACATAATGAGGGCTTCATAAAGGTCGGTAAAAAGGCATTGCTTCATGTAAGTGATGGCTTATAGGATCCTAGTTCCAATACCTTCTACTGGAAGAAAAGATGTCCTGTCCCAGTGGACTACCTGGGAAGAATTTGGCGAAACTTGTAGATCTATATTTTTAAACCCTAAGTCAAATCTATCCATCCTTGACATTCTGTCATCAGATAGCCACCCGTAATTAGCTTTTCTGTTTAGACCCCCTGCCAGCTGGCCAACTGGGAAAGCAATCATGATACTAATTTCGCCAATTTGACACACAGGATGCTAATGAGCTGTGGTTGAATCAGATTAAAAATAAAAATAAGAATAATAGTTTTCTTGTATTGTGTGTCTATGTTATCTCATTTAATGGTGGAATGGTAGGGGTTTATTAAAGGCTAATTTGATTTCATCTGAAGTGGTTCATTCCTTTTGATTTTCTTCCATTTTATTTCTTAATAATAACAATTAATTAATTTAGGGAGCAAACCAATTAACACATGTAGGCAAGAGAGACAAGATGCTGAAATTGCTCCCAGGCCCTCAGTCAACCTGGGCACGTTTGAGGTTGTGTGGCCTTCATTTGATCTCTGGCTCTCAGAGGTACCTAGTTCCTGGTGGAAGAGTTTCAGATGGCAAACTCTAAGGATGAATGATAAAATGACCAACCAGAAATCCTTTCTGTTATTAATAAAATAATATGAATTCCTAAATTCCAACAATGTTTGATGTGTGTAAGTGTTAATTTTAATACTTGTTCCTAAACGAGACCTAAATTTAGGGAATACAGTATGTAATTGGATTGTAGTAATTTAAGGGCAAATAAAAGTGTGGATATTAAAATGAGATCTTTCCTTATTCTTCAGAAGAAATTTGCAACTAATAAACCTCAAAGTAAATGGCCCAGATTGCTCACCTCTTCAAAGGTCCTGACAATTTTGTTTCTTCCATTCACTTTGCTCCTGATTCTTAGTCATTATAGCCTGGGGAGGGAGGGGGTGGGCAATCACTGAGCACGGGGAAAATCAGAAGAATTGAACTTCAAAGACTGATGTCAAAAGTTTTGAGACACAAACATTTTCCAGTCTGCCCAACTCCAATTCAATCTGAACGATGTTCTGAAGGAAGATTTTAGAGGGAAATTTCTCAGATTTAGGACTAGAGAAGGAGAGCCATGTGAACTTACCCAGGGGCTTGAACCTTTGGACTTTGCCACACCCCCTCCACTGGTGTGTTGCCAGGGGGAACACTCAACCTCTTACAGCTCATTTCAGTCTATCACTTATCACCTAAGGTAGACTAATGAGCAAAGCATGGACCATCCTCTGTTGAACAGCTGGGGAACAGAAGTGGCAGAGTGTTCTGTCCATAGCTTTTTAGTTGATGTCTGTCTGGAGAAGACTTATCTTGGCTCTCGGTTCCTTTAAATAGAATGGAAAGATGAAAATGGCCATCTTGGACAAGACAAGTAACAGCTGCATTATTCATGCTTGATCCTGGCTTGGTTTCAGGGTTTTAATGATTTAAAAGGGAAAAAAAAATCAATGCAGGATTGACCAGTTTAATTCAGCTGGTGTTTACTGAGTCTGTTTTCACTGCATAGGAGTCAGCTGGGGGGCCAGGACTGGCCTGTCCATGTGACCATCTGGAAGGCCTCTGAGAATAGATGAGACCCAGGCTATACTCCAGCCCAGCCCTCAGGACTGGGGAAGATAAATTGGAGTTTTCTGTAGCTCATATATGTACCTCTCTGAATGAGCCCAGGGACCTGGATGTTGGGCCAGGTTTCAAGTTATAAGTTTGGTCAAAGGTAACCTTTGATCTAAAAGACATAGTACCTTGAGCTAACCTCTCTTACATCATTTTTTAATTCCCTACTTACTTCTTTGGCTTCTCCACTAGAGTGTACGCTCCTAGAGAGCAAGGTTTGTGCACACGCTATTCATTGCCATCCATATGACCTAGCCACATAGTATGTGCTTGAAAAAGATTGCGAATGAAGGAACCACATGATGTGAATGATTAGCATATTTGGAATCCAATTAGCCCAGGAGTCCATGATCATTTACTCTAGATCCCTTAGAGGATGCTAGAATGATCTAGAAATGGACTAGAAGAGAGTATACCCCAGGGGAGGAAACAATGAAGACAAGAAAAAACAATTGAGGGGAAGCATGTTTTCCCATCTAGGAGAGGGGGAGAGAGAAGGGAAAAGAATGAGCTGGGGTAATTCTGGGTCCCCAGCAGAATGCACTACAGAAATAGACCACTCAATTGTTTTAAGTGTCAAATAGAATTGAACTGAAGTAAACTGAGTTGAAGGAATTCAGCCTATTGGAGGGGCATCCTGAAGGGTTCAAACTAAAGTAAAATTCTTCTCCTCCTTTATTCTCCCTCCCAATTAAATTAAATTTCTCTGATTACCCTTCCCACCACGGGCTGGATGTTTCAGCCCGGAGGACATCCAGGGAGGACCCTGGAAGCCACCCTGGATGTGTAGACCCAACTATTTATTGGGTCCTTCTCCCCAAATGTTCCTGAGAGCCTCCAAGAATTGCCCAACAGTCTGGGGGTTTTGACCAGAGCCTTAGAATCCTGGCAGTGCCAACTGGAAGTTCCAGCAGGAAGCTTACAAAGCAAGTAGTCCTTGGGGTGAGATATGACTGAAGCCTGACCAAATTAACTAGGGTCCATGCATGAGATGGACTGTACAGTCTTCAAAAATCACGGAGACCACACGGCATAGAGAAACATGCAGTCTGAGTTCTGTGGCTCAGTAAAACAGAGTGGGATCCAATTCTTTAAAAAAGATATATATGCATTGCAAAAAAACAAAACAAAGCTCTACACTCATAATGGTTATTTCTAGATGGGGATATCCCAGGAAAAGTTAATTCTTTTTTATAATTTTCAATATTTTTCAAAATATCCTTAATAAATACATAAACAAATGGTTGTTGTTCATTGTTCCGTACCTAAGTATAATTCTAATGGACTATAATTAATTGTAGATTATTACAGGACAAAAATATAATGAAGTTAATTACAGCAATTGTGATGTGTGGGGTGCTTTGTGAGCACCTTGTGCTTCTGAGTCATAACAACAAACAAAAATCTTTATTCTCTTTTTAAAGTAGGTGTTAAAAGAGGTAACTTGCTCAAGGCAACCACAAACTGTGTCAGAGTCCCTCCATCATTGGTGGTACCGCGGGAGCAGGTGGCAGGGAGGTCAGACTCGATGTGCTCAGATTCCAGGAACCGAGGTCTTGGAGGCGACACTGAGTATAATAGACAAGGTGCCCCCTCTCTTAGCCGCCACTGATGGGCAAGATTGGCTCCTTTGACTAGCTCCTTCAGATCTGAGCGGTCTCCCTTCCTCCCACACTCCTCTTTAATGGTGCATTCAATATCTCTTGTCCCCTCTATTAAATCAGGGCTGGAAGAGAACTGCACCAGCAGATCCAATTTTACTGAGATTGAATCCAGTAAACTTTGCAACAAGATGAGGCCTGGCTGCTTTAAGTCTCTTTCTCTCTTCCTCTTTAGACAAATCCAATTAGCCCTGATCCCTCCTCATTTCTGACAAGGAGGTCAGAAAATTGTTTAGGTCAGAAGGGAAGCACCGTATTAGGAGGCTGTGAGGACACTAAATAAGATTTAGTCTGGGGACAAAGGGACACATGGCTATTATTCAGTATGCAGTATTCTATTATTAATTCTTTCATCTATTTAGAAAATATTTATTGAAAATGACCTGGGTGCTGAGAGCACTTTGCTAAGATCTGAGGATAAAGAGATAAACCTGATGCAATCCTCACCCTCCCATCTAGTGGAGAACACATATTTACACAAATAATTACAATGCAGTGTTACGAGAGGTACGCTGGATGTTATGGAAAAACAGAAGAGGGGCACCTAGCTCCCTAGGCACCTCGCTTTTTGTTTGGGAAGCTCAGCAAAAGTTCCAAGGTGAATGATGAAGGATGAGGATAAGGCAGATAAGAGAGAAGGGAATCATTCCAGGCTGAGAGAACAGCAGTTGTGAAAGCTCAGAGGCACAGAACAGCACGACACTTGCTGGGATGACAATGGTAAGTGTGTAGAGCACATATGGCTGCAACCCCTGTTTAACAGCCCTCAACATTGAAGGAAGAGATGGTACAGTCCATAACCAAGTTGTTTTACTGTTAGTCACTTAATCACACACAAAGTATAAAAGAAAGTAGAAGTAATCCTTTACGTTGGGTTCCAGTGGCATGTTCTGACTCATATAAAATCCTCAGAGGAATTAATATTCTGGAGCAGCTCCTCTTACTGCACCAGTTCCTCTAACTAGCACCAAGATTTAAAATCAATATTTGCACCCTGAGTGGTCTGCACCCTGAGTAAGCAATGGCAAGAGAGTCATCTCTCCTCTTTGGGTTCTCTGTCTCTTCTCTCCTGCCCCATTTCTTTGGTCCATTTAAACTCTTTCATTTCCTCCACTCCCTGCTCTACCCAACATCCCACCTTTTATTGTACTCAGTCTTAGGGGGGTTGTCAGTTACTCAGTTCCATCCACATCTGCTGCTGGACTGGGTTGGGGGCTTCAGATCAAGTGGATAGGGGATAGAGCCCATGAACCGGCCTCAGAGTCAAATATCTAAAAGACCCTCAGATTTTTCATATGCCCTAGTTTAGCTGGTTTAGCTACCTGCTAGCAAAGCAATGGTGAATTGTTAGATTAAGTCTGTCAACTTCTCTGCTTTGGGGAGCATTCTCAGCTTGGTGATGTGTCGACCATGCTCTCTGGGGAAATTTGGAGGAAGAAAATCTATCCAACAACATGGGAGGAAGCATGGCAAGGAGTGAGACTGGAGAAGTAAGAAGAGGTCACATTATGAAGGACTTCACATGTCCTAGGAAGGAACTTGAACTACAAGATTCTCCACCAGAGTTGGAAATGAGGGGCAAACCCCCCATATGTCATCCATCACTGCAGTTATGGGCCCCTGTTCTGATAGGAGCATGTTATAGCCCTTAGGGGTGTTGGGTCACTATAGGAGATTAAAAATTATAAACAAAAAAATTGCATGAAGAGATGTTTTGGTTTTGAAAGATCTTTCTAGCAGCAGTGTGGGAGAAGGATTTGAGACTAGCAAGGCTGGAGGTATGAGAAACTGGGATGAGGAGTTCCTAACAGACTACAACTGTTTCAGTTGTAGTCATATGGGCAAGAGTTGATGAGGGCTTGAAGGAAGGCAAGGGTTGTGGATGAAGAGCAAACACTGTGTTCTAGATGTATTTAGAAGGCAAAGTCAACAGTATTTGGTGACTGATTGGAGGTAGGAGGTTGGATTCCTGTGCTGTGTGCTTGCAGTTTCCTGTATTTCCCATGCCATAGTTCTCATCTCTCACTCTGTTGGAATTCTTGATTAAATAGTCTTCCCAGTGTCCTCCACAAAGGCTGAAACCAAGGGTGTCTTGTTCCCAGTTATGTCTCCAGCACAAAGCACAGTGCCTGATATAGAACAGGTTTTTAAAAAAGATTAGCTGAGTGCTGTCAGCATCATAGTGGAGTGAGCTTTCCCCTTTAAATTCTCCCCCTGCTAAGCTACAACCAAAAGGACAATCACATACCAACAGAGGACACTCACACAACACAAAAGACGTCTGAGAGACCCACACAACCATATATCTGAGTGTGGAAGTGCTGGACCCCCCAGAGGAAGTGGGGAGAGGTAAGGAGAAATCCTCCCCCTCCCTATTTGATTGGCAACTCCAGGTCCACGCGGCTCCCAGAGATAGAGGGGGAGGGGTGGCCCTCTGTGGGAAAACCGTCACACTCAAAGTTCTCTGACAGCCTGTGGGGAATCCCCACATGGAGAAGACTGAGCTGTTGCAGGGGTGGCACCATCATCAGAGCACCCCAGGAGAGCAGATAGTGAGGGAAGAACAAGAAGCCCCTAGGATATGGCTAGTGAAAGAGAGAGCCCCTCCCCCCACATTCGTGGTGCTTCAGCACAACCAGTCGGCCAGAGTGCATGCAGATCACAGTGTGCTCAGAACACACAGTGCTTGATCCCCATCCAGCAGCAGCAAGGGGAAACTGCAACCAGACATTTTCAGTATGAGAAAAAACAAGCCAACATCCGCAGGCACGATGCAAAAATATATTAAATCTCTGGATCAGAAAAAAAAAAGACAGGCACCCAGAATTCAATCCTGAAGGCACAGAGATTTATTTATTTATTTATTTATTTTTGTGAGGAAGACCAGCCCTGAGCTAACATCCGTCCAATCCTCCTCTTTTTGCTGAGGAAGACTGGCCCCGGGCTAACATCGTGCCCATCTTCCTCTACTTTATATGGGACGCCACCACGGCGTGGCTGACAGGCAGTGCATCGGTAGGCGCCCGGGATCCGAACCTGCGAACCCCGGGCTGCCAAGCGCGGACTAAACCGCTGCGCCACCGGGCGGCCCCTGAAGGCACAGAGATTTATAAGCTAAATGACAGAGAATCCAAAACAGCTATCAAAGAAAAGCTCAATGAATTACAAGAAAACACAGATAGACAATACAATGATATCAGGAATTTCTTCACAAAAGAGATTGAAACCACAAAGAAAAACCAATTACAAATGTTGGAGATGAAAAACACAATGGAGGAGATGAAGGAAAATCTGGAATCTTTAAAGAACAGAGCTGACAATATGGAGGAACGAATTAGCATTATTGAGGACAGGCATCCAGAAATGCTCCAGGTAGAGGAGGAGAGAGAACTAAGACTAAAAAGAAATGAAGAAATTCTCCGAGAAAAATCTGACACAATTAGGAAATGCAACAAGGATTATAGGTCTTCCAGAGGGAGAAGAGAGTGAAAAAGGAGCAGAGAGCTTGTTCAAAGAAATAATGGCTGAGAACTTCCCAAACCTGGTGAAGGAGCTAGAAAGACCAGTGAATGAAGTCAATAGCTCTCCTAAATATATCAATATGAAAAGACCCTTTCCAAGGCATATAGTAGTAAAGCTGGCAAAAGTCAATGACAAAGAAAAAATATTAAGGGCAGCTAGACAAAAAAATTAAATAATGTACAAGGGAATTCCCATCACGCTCTCAGCAGATATCTTGACAGAATCTCTACAGGCTAGGAGAGATTGGAATGATATATTCAAAATTCTGAAAGACAAAAACTTTCAGCCAAGAATACTCTATCCAGTGAAAATATCCTTCAGATATGATAGAGAAACTTTCCCAGATAAACAAAAGCTAAGGGGGTTCATTGCCCCCTTAGACACCCACTACAAGAAATGCTCAAGAAGTCCCTCATGCCTGAAAGAAAAGAGAAAGGGGATACAAAGCTTTGAGCAAGGAGAAAAATAGGTAGACAAAACCAGAAAAATCACAGCTCTCTATCAGAATAGGTTAGCAAACACTTAACTATAAACATCAAGATTAAGGGAAGGAAAACACCAAAAATAAATATAACCTCATCACTTTAAAAACACACTCACAACACAAAAGGGAATAAGCTGTGGCAATAGTAACTTAGAAGGGGAAGAGGAAAGAGATCAAATCCACTTAGTCTAAGGAAATAAGAAATCATCAGAAAATGGACTATCTCATCCATGAGTTTTTTTATACAAACCTCACTGTAACCACTAAAAAAATAATCAGAACAGAGTCACATACGAAACATAAGGAGAAAACTAAGAGAATTATCACTCAGAATTACCAAACTGAATTGGAAGTCCAAAACACACAGAACGAGAAACAAAGGAAATGCAAAAGAACCAGAAACTGAGTGATAAAACAGCAACATTAACCCCTCATATATCAATACACTCTAAATGTAAATGGATTGAATTCTCCAATCAAAAGGCACAGAGTGGCGGGATGGATTAAAAAACAAGACCCAACAATATGCTGCCTCCAGGAAACATATCTCAGCTCTAAAGACAAGCACAGACTCAGAGTGAAAGGATGGAAGACAATACTCCAAGCTAATAGCAAACAAAAGAAAGCAGGTGCTGCCATACTTATATCAGATAAAGTAGACCTCAAGGTAAAAAGGGTAATGAGAGACAAAGATGGGCAATATATAATGATAAAAGGGACAGTCCACCAAGAAGACATATCCCTTATAACTATATATGCACCCAACACAGGAGCACCAAAGTACATAAGGCAACCATTAACAAATCTAGAAGGAGATATTAACAACAATGCAATAATAGTAGGGGATCTTAACACCCCACTTACATTAATGGATAGATCAAGCAGACAAAAAGTCAATAAGGAAATAATGGACTTAAATGAAAAACTAGATGAGATGGACCTAGTAGATATATACAGAGCACTCCATCCAAACACAGAAGATTACACATTCTTCTCAAGTGTGCATGGAACATTCTCATGGATAGACCATATGTTGGGAAATAAGGCAAATGTCTATAAATTTAAGAAGGTTGAAATCATAACAAGCATCTTTTCTGACCAGAATGCTATGAAACTAGAAATCAACTACAGGAAAAAAACTGGGAAAGTGACAAAGATGTGGAGACTAAACAACATGCTACTGAACAACCAATGGATCATTGATGAAATTAAAGGAGAAATAAAAAAATATCTGGAAATAAACAAAAATAAAAATACACCATGTCAACTCATCTGGGATGCAGCAAAAGCGGTCCTGAGAGGGAAACTCAAAGCAATACAGGCCCACCTTAACAAACAAGAAAAATCCCAAATAAGCTACCTTAAACTACATCTAACAGAACTAGAAAAAGAAGAACAAAGCCCAAAGTCAGCAGAAGGAGGGAAATAATAAAAATTAGAGCAGAAATAAATGAAATTGAACCAAACCAAAAAAAAAAAAAAAAAAACAAACCAGTAGAAAGGATCAATGAAACAAAGAGTTGGTTCTTTGAGAAGATAAAAAAAAATTGACAAAACCTTAGTCAGACTCACTAAGAAAAAAAGAGAGAAGGCTCAAATAAATAAAATTAGAAATGAAAGAGGAAAAATTATAACAGCTACCACAGAAATACAAAGAATTATAAGAGAATACTATGAAAAACTATATGCCAACAAATTGGACAATTGAGAAGAAATGGATAAGTTCTTAGACTCATATAACTTCCCAAAACTGAATTAAGAAGAAATTAAGAAGAGAATCTGAATAGACCAATCACAAGTAAAGAGATTGAAACAGTAATCAAAAACCTCCCAAAAAATAAAAGTTCAGGACCAGATGGCTTCTCCAGAGAATTTTATCAAACATTCAAAGAAGATTTAATACCTAGCCTTCTCAAACTTTTCCAAAAAATAGAGGAAGATGGGATACTCCCTAACACATTCTACAAGGCCAACATCATCCTGATACCAAGGCCAGACAAGGCCAATGCAAAGAAAGAAAACTACAGGCCAATAACACTGATGAACATAGATGCAAAAACCCTCAACAAAATATTGGCAAACCGAATACAGCAATATGTTAAAAACATCATACACCATGACCAAGTCGGATTTATACCAGGGACACAAGGATGGTTCAACATCTGCAAGTCAATCAATGTGATACACCACATTAACAAAACGAAGAATAAAAACCACATGATCATCTCAATTGGTGCAGAGAAGGCATTTGACAAGATCCACATCCATTTATGATAAAAACTCTCAACAAAATGGGTATAGAAGGATGTTACCTCAACATAATAAAGGCCATATATGACAACCCACAGCTAACATCATACTCGATGGGGGAAAACTGAAAGCCATTCCTCTGAGAACAGGAACAAGACAAGGGAGCCTGCTCTCATCACTCTTATTCAACATAGTACTGGGGGTTTTGGCCAGAGCAATTAGGCAAGAAAAAAGAATAAAAGGACTCCAAATAGGCGACAAAGAAGTGAAACTCTCACTATTTGCAGATGACATGATTTTATATACAGAAAACCCTTAAGAATCCATTGGAAAACTATTAGAAATAATCAACAACTACAGCAAACTTGCAGGGTACAAAATCAACTTGCAAAAATCAGTTGCATTTCTATATGCTAACAACAAAATAACAGAAAGAGAACTCAAAAAGACAACCCCATTTACAATTGCAACAAAAAGAATAAAATATCTGAGAATAAATTTAACCAAGGAGGTGAAAGACCTATACAATGAAAACTATAAGACGTTATTGAAAGAAATCAGTGATGACATAAAGGAATGGAAAAATATCCCATGCACATGGATTGGAAGAATAAACATAATTAAAATGTCCATACTACCTAAAGCAATCTACAGATTCAATGCAATCCCAATTAGAATCCCAATGACATTCTTCATGGAAATACAACAAAGAATACTAAAATTCGTGTGGGGCAACGAAAGACCCCAAATAGCTAAAGCAATGCTGAGAAAAAAGAACAGAGCTGGAGGCATCACAATCCCTGACTTCAAAATATACTATAGAGCTATAGTAGTCAAAACAGCATGGTACTGGTACAAAAACACACACAGATCATTGGAACAGAATTGAAACCCCAGAAATAAAACCACACATCTATGGACAGCTAATCTTCGACAAAGGAGCAAAGAACATACGATGGAGAAAGGGAAGTCTCTTCAATAAATGGTGCTGGGAAAATTGGACAGCCACATGCAAAAGAATGAAAGTAGACCATCTTCTTTTTCCATACACAAAAATTAACTCAGAATGGATCAAAGACCTGAAAGTGAGACCTAAAACTATAAAACTCTTGGAAGACAATACAGGCAGTACACTGTTTGACATTGGTCATAAAGGGATCCTTTCAGATTCCATGTCTACTCAGACAAGGGAAACAAAAGAAAAAATAAATAAGTGGGACTTCATCATACTGAAGAGCTTCTGCCAGCCAAATGAACCAGGATCAAAATGAAGAGGCAACCCACCAGCTGGGAGAAAATATTTGCAAATCATATATCTGACAGGGGGTTAATATCCATAATATATCAAAAACTCAACACAACTGAACAACAAAAAAATAAACAACCTAATCAAAAAATGGGCAGAGGACATGAACAGATAGTTTTCCAAGGAAGATAAACAGAGGGGCAATAGGCACATGAAAAGATGTTCAACATCACTAATCATCAGGGAAATGCAAATCAAAACTACGCTAAGATATCACCTTACACCTGTTAGAATGGCTATAATCACCAAGACAAAAAAACAACAAATGTTGGAGAGGATGTGGAGAAATGGGAAACTTAATTCACTGCTGGTGGGAATGCAAACTGGTGTAGACTCGATGGAAAACAGTATGGAGATTCCTCAAAAAATTAAAAGTAGAAATACCTTATGACCCAGCTTTCCCACTGTCTACCCAATGAAACTGAAATCAACAATCCATAGAGGCTTATGCACACCTATGTTCATTGCAGCACTATTCACTATAGCCAAGAAGTGGAAGCAACCCAAGTGTCCCTCGACTGATGATTGAATAGAGAAGATGTGCTATATATGTACAATGCAATACTACTCATCCATAAAAAAAGACAAAATTGTCCTATTTGCAACAACAGGGATGGACCTGGAGGGTATAATGTTAAGTGAAATAAGCCAGAGAGAGAAAGACAAACACCACATGATTTCACTCACATGTGGAAGATAAACTAACACATGGACAGCGAGAACTGGTTGGTGGTTACCAGGGGAAAGGGGGATGGTGAGTGGGTACAAAGGGTGAAGGGATGCATTTATATGGTGACTGAAAAACAACAACGTACAACTTAAATTTCACAATGTTATAAACTATTAAGACATCAATAAAAAAAGATTAGCTGAATGGATAAACAAACAAATGAATGAATGACATAAAGCATGATACACATATGGATGGCCTAAATGACTGGATGGTCAGGGGAGCTATCAACAAAAGCAGGAAGCACAGGAGGAAAGGGAGGTTGGAATCTAAAACTGCAATTTTATTTTCATCCTGTTGGATTAGAGGTGTTTATGAGATCTC
Organism: Tapirus indicus; assembly: GCA_031878705.1. Lineage (NCBI taxonomy): Eukaryota > Metazoa > Chordata > Mammalia > Perissodactyla > Tapiridae > Tapirus > Tapirus indicus. The sequence goes on along the minus strand of CM062931.1, from coordinate 47,964,598 downwards.
TAGTGAAGATGTCCAGCTGCAATTGGAGCCCAGGGGAGAGTTCTCATCTGGTATTATAGATTAGGCAGTTATCAATGAATAGATAGACATTCACAGCACAGGTGTATGTCGGACAAGCATATAGAGTGAAGCAAAGAGGACAAAGGACAAGGAAGGTATTTCTAACCAGAAAGTTGGTGTTTTCTTTGTTTTTGTTACTATTTGTGTTTTACTGAGATACAATTCACACACCATAAACTTCACCATTTTAAAGTGTACAGTCAAGTGGTTTTTAGTGTGTTCACCACACTGTACAATCATAACCACAGTCTAACTCCAGAATATTTTCATCATCCTCAAAAGAAACCCTGTACCCATTAGCAGTCAGTCTCCATTCCCTGTTCCCTGCAGCCTCTGGCAACCACAAACTATCTTTCTGTTTCTCTGGATTTGCCTATTCTGGATATTTCATATAAATGGAATCATATAATATGTGGCTTTTGTGTCTGACTTCTTTCACTCAGCATAATGTTTTCAAGGTTCATCCTTGTCGTAGCACAGATCAGTAGTTCCTTCAGAAGGCTGGTGTTTAATCTTGAGCAAAGTTCCTTGCATTCCCAACCTTGACTTACAAGGCTCCCTCAGACCTTTTGAGTACATCCCTCACATCCAGATGGTGGGTCCTTTCATTAATCCATAGAATCTGGAAAATCTTTTTGCTGAAAAGAGCCATAGAAAGCATCCTCAGCTGCTCCCTGAAGGCATCCCTGACTTCTCTGGTGCACAAGAATCTCTTCTTTCTCTGACTCTTAGGGCACTCTCTGTGTGAGCTGCACAATTAAACGTCTGGTTCTGTAAATGTTTTCTATGTCTTTCTTCTCAAATCAGAGTGAAAGCTCCTGAGGGCAAAGGGTAGGAGGTGTCCTGTGCTATATTTTTCTTTTACCGTTTGCAACACTTAGCACACTGTTGAACGGACTTCTTACCTACAATCAAATAGAAACCAAAATGGCACTTAATCCCTCTCATTGCTGAAAAGTTTCCAGGAACACTATTATTTTGTTTTTAAAATGGGTTTGACTATTTTTTCCTTAGACTCTGTAATAAGTCACTCTTGGATTGACTGCCCAATTCATGATTATTCCCCATTTTCTCGGAGCTGATCCTCTTCTTTCTCCATCCCAAGCTGATACCCAGCTAGAATGCCCTGGTTCAGTTGGACTCGTTTATGGCTGGTGTCCATGCTCAATGGTTGATGCCCACCCCATCCCAACTGTTAAATATTTTCAATTACACTCCTATGCTACCACCCACATTGAAGCAGCAGCAGGCTTGGCTCCCAGCAGTTATTTTTTCCCAACATGACTATCCCACCTTGATCACAGCTAGATGGTCCAGGAAAAGGCACCTACCCAAGCTTTGCCAATTAGACCACCTTCATGAACTTGGTTTATCCTTAGTCTACGTGACATTTTGAACAACAAAGAAGTGTACATTCAGGAGATATTGGCAGTATGTGAACTGGAAAACCAGGCAAAGCCAGCCAGAGCAGATAAGACAAATAAAACAGTGAAGGAGTCCTACAGAGAAGGCCCACAAGAGATGGATCTAAAGTCTTAATGCCACTCAAGCCCCTGAGTCCAGTTCGTTCCTGCAGGCGGGCTGCATCTCCACCCTTAAGTTCCATTAAATGCCTAGGTATCTTTATGTGTTGAGTCAATTTATTGAGGTATTAATATTCTTGTTTTGGGGGAAAAGAATCAGGAAGGAGAAGAGCTACTTGTGTTTTATTGTTTTATTCTCTATTCTCTAAATATTAATTAGTGCTTGTACTACTTACCTTGATAATTGTCACTGATAAGGAGAGTATAACTGCGTTTTAGGGAAGCTGTGTGACCTCTTTGAATCTATCTTTGCTGAATTGCTAGATTTTGACTGTGGCTGATAAGCAGGAATTGATGCACATTGTGATATGGTGGTTTAACTGAGCAATTGTGAAATAAAGACAACATTAAACTGGCTAGGACATATTAAGAGGATTTCCTACTCTTTTCTTTGCTACTGCCAAGCCCTCTGACCCCCATCTGATAACTCTACAATATTACAACACACCCAGCAATTATCTTCTTTTTTCATTATGATTTCCACTTCCACTTTCTGCACCCTCCATCCTAGTGTAAATTTGGCAAAGGAAAGTGAGTAAACCTAGAAGGTCATGAGTCATCAAGGATGTCCCGTATGCCTGGTTGTGAAATGATCTGATCGGCTGAGTCCCATAAGGCTGCAGGGAGCAATGTGAGCGTATCGCCAGGCACAGTAAAACGCCTCCTGTCCAGCCAGATGCTTTGAGTGAGCCAAGGTGAATCGTGATCACAGTCTGGAGACACTCATCATGTCTGCCAGGATGGAGTACCCCTCATCGAAGGGCAGAGTCTAAAACACCAGGCTGGAGGGACTCAGGATGTTTAACTGACCCTCCCAAGGTAACGATCCTGTATTTTGAGCCCACTTTGGTAACTACTTTCAGTGCATCTGTAGATACATCATTTAAATCTTCTCCTTCTCAGTTTGTTTATGCAAAAGTACACCACTGACTTACCTCTGAATCTCTGTTGCTCAGAATCTCATGGCTTTGTTTGTGCTCTATATTTTGTTAAACATTTTTCACTTGTTACCAAAAGAATTATATTAAGCCAAATAACCATTGTCTACCCCAGGCTGTAAATATCTTGAAGGCAAATATTATTTTTTGTTATATGGCACAATGCTGCCAGGATAGCAGCATTTAAAATATATTAAAACCTTGAGTATAACTACTTTGTAATCATACTTCCATTCAATTTAGCAGCAACATATTGACTCCCTTTTGTAGGGGATGTGTTTCTGCTGGCAACGTTTCCTTTAGCAACTCACCCTCCCTTACACGGCAGTGCTGATAATCATATTGCCCCATTTCTCCTGGCCTGTGGGTCAGGAACGGACCCAAATTGGCCAATCAGAGTTTCCTGGCCCATTGGCAACAGGGATGAATATGTAACCCAAGCTGGACCATTTGTTGTTTTCTCCAGGACTTGCAGGACTCATTAATAAAGAGACATGCTTTTTCTCTGCATCATCTGCTCAGTGAGGCTCACGTAAACCCGGTGCTGCCATTGGGATACTGACCATCATTTTGAAAGACTCTGCCTGAGAATGAAACCATGGACCCAGTTCTGGCCTATGCAACTTAAAGAAAATCTACTGGACTTGGCTCTGGAAAAATTTCTGTTAGTAAAGAAGATAGTCAAGGTCTCATTTATTTTTCCTCCCTCCTGACTTGAATGCATATGCTACAGCTGGAGCTGAAGCAGTCATCTTGAGACCATGAGGGAAAGACAAAGAGAATCACAAAGATGTCTGTTCTCACATCTAAGTCACCCACAGAATTATGTAGCAATTACCTTACTCTAGGGTTGGCAAACTACAGCTCCCAGGACAAATTTGTGTTTGTGTGCCTCAGGGGCACTGCCTGAGAAAGCTAGCACTGTGAGAGGTGGAGACAAGCCAGGGCATCCTCCTCTTCCCCTACTTCTCTTTCCGCTCCTAGTATTTGGCTCCCAGGCAGGGGGCAGCTATGCATCGCCAGTGCCTAGGGTCCAGCTGGTCACCATCAACATGTTGGGGACTCCACTGTTGGCAACTGATGGGCAATGAGTGGTGGACTCTCATTCTGGGGGCTGATGACCACGGAAGTCACCTTGCATCTAGCCAGCTACACAAGTTGATATGCTGAGCTTGTCAGGAGTACAGGATGCACAGGATTCTGAATGTCACTGAGGCAGAGAGTGAAATAGACCATGGAGGTTGCCATTCTCAGCATCTACCTGGCCAGGCTCTACCCCCTTGGACCGCTGCTCTTTCTCCAGAGAATGTCTGCAGCAGAAGGCAACTGGATGCAAAGCCTGCCCACCGCCCAGAAGGCCCACCCCAAGCAAATGGGGCAGGCAGGAGTTTTCCCTCCTGTTTTGTAAGTGCTGATTCAATATCTTTGATTTTGCCTCTTGTCCCACCAAGTGTAAAATGTCTACTACGAATATTACAGAAAAAGTTCACCAACTTTTCTATAATATTAATAGTATTTTTTTTTACTATTGCTCTAGGTAACACCTGTTTGTGGCAGAAAAGAAAACCTTTTTTGTTTTTAGAGATACTATAGTCAAGTTTCCTGTAATTTGTAGCCAAACACATTCCTAACTTGTCCTACAAGTAGGACTTCACTAAACAGAGATTTTTCAGGGAGAGCATTTTTTGGCACAAAGGATCGCCTAAATAGGAGCTTATGAGCCATTGTGAGGAAAACAAGACCTCTGGTGTGGCTTGAGAACAAGGTTAATAGGGCCAAGTAATTGAAGACTTCTTCTAAAATCATCTGCTATAACCCATTAGAGGATCATGAAATCGATTCAGTGGGCTGCAACCAGCTGTTTGTTTAGTTTGGTTTTGTTTTTTACATGAGTGTTCATAGCAGCTTTATTCATAATAGACAAAAACTGGAAACAACTCAGATGTCCTTCAGCCAGGGACTGGTTAAACAGGCTGTCATACATCTATATCATGGAGCACCCCCCAGCAACAAAAAGGAATGAACCACCGATAGAGACACCAGCTTGAATGGATCCCAAGGAAATTATGCTGAGTGAGAAAAAGACAGTCTCAAAAGGTAACACACTGAATGATTCCATTTATGCAACATTATTGAAATGACGAAACTATAGAGATGGAGAACAGATTAGCAGGTGCCATAGGTTAGGTCAGGGGAAAGGGCAGGAGCTGGGTGTGGCTAGAACAGAGTAGCACGAGGAATCCCCATGATGGGATGGCTCTGTATCTTGACTGTGGTGGTGGCCACATGATCTACACTTGTGATAAATTGTGTAGAACTAAATGCACACACACATAAATGGGTGCATACAAAACTGGGGAAATCTGAATAAGGTGGGTGGATTATAGTCATGTTAATTTCCTGGTTGTGATATTGCACTCTAGTTATGCAAGATGTTATCATGGGGAGAAACTGGATAAAGGGAATATTAGATCTCTCTGTAGTATGTCTTACAATTGCATGTGAATCTACAAGTATCTCAAAATAAAAAGTCAAAAATACATAAAAAAGAGGATGGTAGCTTGAGCTAGGCAGGGTCTACGGGAAAAGCGTACAAGATGTTAAAGAAAGATGGAAGACGGTCTTCATAGCAGAGGTTGGGGTTGCTGAGAATCTGCATATGTGGCTAGCCAATTCGTTTCAACTGGAATTTGTTGTATCAACACTATTATAAATTTCCTTCATATTTGTTTAATTCTTAGTTCAAGTATTTGAGGACCCGTTATATTTCAGGCAACTTTGCAGAGCATTTTCTACTGGCTTCCCTTGAATTAAATTGTAAAATGAGCTCTTCTGAGGGGAAACTTTGAACCTCCAAGTACACTGATTTATACTGAATATGTTAATTTTATTTCCTGTTTATGTATGTAAAAGACAAAAAAAGAGAGACTTTTCTAAAAATCCTCAGTATAAGTCACTAAACAACTGATTCTTAGAATTAAAGACAAATAAGAAAACTCATTACTATGATGTTTCTGAAGTTTCTCTTAACGTTTTTGCAACAATCAAATATAAAAGTTTAAAATGCTGGCACTAATCAACCATACAAAGCAGCCCTGTCTAAGGGCCTTTCTTACTTAAAGCTGAAGTTTTTGCATTTTTTTCTCCCTTAGTGATCTAAAATACTGCCTGCATAGGAAATACTTATATTTTTCAAGATTATAATATTTCTTATTTGTGGCCTATATGATGGCTTTCTTATCAACTGTGAAAAATTCCTATTATTCTTACACCATGATTAACTATAAAGTGGTGATTTAGAGGGTGTTAAATAGCTCAAATAGTCCCCATTAAGAAAGCGGGGGAAATGTTTACGTGTAAGGACATATTTTTGTGATTATTATCTTGAAAATAAAAGAATTCAAGCAATACACAAAACATTGTCTTTGCTAACTGAAGGTCCTGATTGTTTTGTTTTACGTGCTGTGCAAAGGTTCTGTGCTTTCATCTTCATCTTCATCCAATAATTCACCGAGTCACTTTTTGCTTTCACTTGTGGTTATTGTACATGTTATTTTTCTGTCTTCCAAACTTGCTTTCTGTTTCAAATGAATTTCCCCATCCAGGTTGAAAGCACAGCTGTCTCACTGAACCCTCCTGAAGAAACCATTGAGGGTGAGCCGGGCTGGTGGCGTAGGGGTTAACTTCGTGTGCTCCGCTTTGGTGGCCCAGGGTTTGCAGGTTCGGATTTGGGTAGGGCCCTACGCACCGTTCATCCTGTGGTGGCGTCCCATATACAAAATAGAGGAAGATGGGCAGAGATGTTAGCTCAGGGCTGATCCTCCTCACCGGGAAATAAAAAAGGAAAAGAAGAAGCCGTTGAGGAACAGAAGATGGAGGGTGGGGTAGATGCGTATCAAGGTGAGGTCAAGTTCTCTTCTGCTTTGGAAACTAGTCCTTCAGGAGTAGATTCCTAGAAATCTCCCTCTCTCTGAATTCTTTTTATCCAGAACTGTGAGGAGTTTCCCCAGGAGCCATTGTTCAATGTTTGAGCGTCTTGGTGAACCCTAGCAGGACTGTCCAAGAGAAGCTGTTCCTCTTAGTCCATTTCTGAACCATTAGGGCTTACAGAGTTCCTGAGGAAGGCCCAGCCTCATTCTCAGTGGCAAACTTCCTAAATTTGGCAGAAAACTTGGGCTGTAGATTCACTCCCCATAAGAAAAGCCCTGGTCTTGGGGCCCCCCCTCATGACATAGAATTTCTCAAAACCCCTATAGCTACAGTGACCACAGCTCTGAGTGGCAAAGCAATTGCACATCTCACTCTCGTGAGGGCAGAAACATTTTGGCTGTAACCAGCATTTTTAGAAGGAATGAATGGAATAGAAAAGAAGAAAAGATAGTGAACCATACATAGTAAGAGTAAGTATTGTTTTGTAAAACGTTTGTTTTAGTTACATGTGTGTGTATATATATATATATATACGGTCAAAATGTAAAAAATACATATATATACTAATACATAATTATAAATTATATATGTTATACGTATAACATATATTTTATAGTATACGTAGTGTATAATTTTATATTATACATATTATATATAATACAAAGCTATATATTATATATAATATATGAATATATATATTTTTTACATTTTGACCCTATAAATATATACATATATAACTAAAACAATCCTTTTACAAAACAATACTTACCCTTACTGTGTACAATACCTTCTTTTTCTTCTTTTATATTTTATATATAATTTATATATATATAGTTTATACAATTATATAAATGTAATTTACATAATTATATTTATATATCATATTATATATAATATTTCTTCTTGTAGGTGATGGTAAAAAGTGAAAGTTTAAGAAACACTACTAGAAGATGGTGAAAAGGTAGGCTGGGGCTAGATTGTGAATGTCAGTCTGAGGAATTCTGGCTTAAAGCTGCCTTCCATGGGGTGCCCTGGGGGCTTTTCAGGAAGGAAATGGCATACCCAGATACAGAGAAGGAACAGACTGAGGAGTGAGTGGGGTCAAGCAGTAGGCAGTAAATTAGGCAAGGTTACTGCAGGTGGGAGAAGGGCAGAGGAGAGAGGGTGTTAGTTGGGATTCTTTCAGTGCAAGTGATGGAAATCCAACTCATACCCAGGTAGGCAAGAGTTTATTTATTGGCTGGCATAGCTGGGAAGAATGGGAGGTCATTTTAGAGAACCAAATGATAGAAGCCACAGGAAACCAGAGCTTTGGTGACAGTATGGGGACTCATGACTGCCATGTCTCATCCTCTCTCTCTGAGTTTGGCCTCATTGTTTCCTGAACAGAGGTCCTCTGAATGTGGGGGTAAAGACAGCTTCCAGCAGGCTGGATTTATTTCCTCCCACAGCTTAGCAAGCCTACTGGACTTTGCCCAGAATCGGGGCATCAGTCCCAATAAATGATTCTGAGAAGCCCTGCTCTGGTCATGTGCCCATTCCTTGTTCTGAACCTTTTTTAAGGTTTCAATAAGAGTGCTTTTGTCTGGGAGCTGCAAAAATATCCATTTAAAAGTGGTTTAAATACTGAGGATAAGATAATATTTTACTCACAAGAAGTTCCCAGGCAGCTTACTGTTGGTTTAGATAGCGATTTGATGGTGTCAGGGTCCCAGGTGGGCTTCTCTGCTATTCTCTTGACTTTCTCTCAAGGGCAAGATGGCCCCTGTGTTTCTAAGAATCATCTCCTCACAGAACAAGGTCCAGGGCAGGAAGAAGCAAGTCCTCGACATGCATTCATATTTAGGATGAGGAAAGCTTCCCAGGAAATGTCCTCTTAAGTTTCATTGGTTAGGATTGTGTCATATACCCATGTTCAGCCAATCATTGGTGAGGCAAATAGGATAAACAAGACTGGCTTAGACCAATCAACCTATATTCCATAGGATTGGAGAGGTACCTGAGAAGCATGTGAGTACCCAATATCTGAAACACAATTAGTGTCTGCCAGAAAGAACATAGGGGAAAATGGCCAGTAGATAAGCAGCTAACATATCTGCTATGCAATGAGAATGGGGTACTGCGTTAGTTTTCTATGGTGGCGTAAAAATTTACCACTAACGTAGAGGCTTAAACTAAGACACATTTCTTATCTCATGGTTTCTATAGGTCAAGAGTTTGGGCACAGCATAATAGGGTTGTCTGCAAGACTTCAATCAAGGGGTCAGACAGCACTAGGTTTTCATCTAGAGGCTAAACCAGGACAGGGTCTACTTCTAAACTCACTCAAGTTGTTGGCAGAATTTATTTTCTTGCTGCTGTAGGACTGAGGTCCCTGGCTTCTTGCCGGTTGTTGGCTAGAGGTTCCCCTCAGCTCCTAGAGGCCACCCACAGTTCCCTACTGAGCGACTTCCCTAACATGGACACTTACTTCATCAAACCAGCAAGAAGAATCTCTAGAGCAAGTCTTCTAGTGAGATGGGTCTTATATAATATAACATAAACGTGGGTGTGACATCCCATCACCTTTGCTATAGTCTATTGGGTAAAAGCAAGTCATAGGTCCCATTCACAATCAAAGAGAGGGGATCACACAGAGGCATTCCAGGAAGTGGGGATCATGAAGTGTCACCCTAGCATCTAGCTAGGTCACCCTAGCCACAGACACCATGAGTAGCCAGGCATGCATATACCCAGCTCTATTATCAGAAGAAGGGAGATGGGAAAGCTTTCTGGGAAACTGAAAATAGAAGGTCCTTCAGTTCACATGGAAATGAGACTGACATTCTGAAAATAGAATTGCTGAGATTTGGCAACCATGGATTATACTACAGGAAATGAAAGAGAGAAAGGTGACTCAGGGCTTTACCGCCAGTGATTGGAAAGAGGACAAGACTATTACTAAATCTGGGGACAAGCAGAATGAACAAGAAGGGAGGAGGAAGAAGAGATTCATTTGGAGCCGTAGGAATTCCACATGGAGTTGTGTATCCGGAGCTCAGGACAGAGACCTGAGACATAGATATGGGTATAGTCACCTAGAAGTAGTTGACATTTGCCGCTGTGGGAATGGATGGTACGTTTGTATATGTAGCCACATGGACCACACACTTCCCTGCTAAAAACCTTTCATGTTTCCACTCAAACTCCTGAAGTTGGCAAGGTCCTTCATGGTCTAGCTCTTGCTTACTTCTCTATGCCTTGACAGATCCTCTCCCTAGAGCTCTACTCCACTCTTTGCAGGTCTCCAAAATGGCCTGTGCTCTCTATTTTCTCTGAGCCTTTGCTTACCTTTCTCCCACTGCGTGAAACACTCCATCCCTCCTCCTGTTATTGCCTGGGTATATATCCTTTGAGTCTCTGGGTAGATTATTCCCCTAGAAAGCCTTCCACGATTCCCTGAGACAAGTTAGGTGTCACCTCTTTGTGCTTCCAGAGCAAACTGTACAACCTCTTTCTGTAGTTCCAATGGCACTATACTTTCATTACCTATTTACCTGTCTCTTACTAGACTACAAGCTTCTTGAAAGCAGAGATGGAGTTTAGTCCACAATTGTATCTCTAATTCCTAACACAGTCCTTAGCACACAGAAGAGGCTTGATCAGCATTTGTTGAATGAATGAGGAGTGAATGTTAACATATTTCTCTCTCAGTTAAAATTCATTTGCTTTTTTTCGGGGGGGAGGGCGGGAGGATGAGGAAGATTGGCCCTGAGCCAATACCTGTTGCCAATCTCCCTCTTTTTGCTTGAGGAAGAGTGGCCCTGAGCTAACATCTGTGCCCATCTTCCTCTATTTTGCATGTGGGTCATCACTGCAACATGGCCTGATGTGTGGTGTAGGTCCATGCCTGGGATCCAAACCTGCACTCCTGGGCCACTGAAGTGGAACATGCCAACATTAACCACTACCGGGCCAGCCCCCAAATTCATTTGCTTTTAAGTATCAGAAAACTCAGTCCAAAAAGGGATTAATACTTAGGCAGAAAGGGGACTTAATGGCACATGTAAGCAAAGGCCAGAAGTTATGTTGCTTTCAGGTGTGATGTGATGCAGAGCCTCAAATGATGTCAAATGACCCAGGTTTTCTTTTCCATTCCTTTGGTTTGACTTCCTCAGGCTTGGCTCCATTCATGGGCTGGGTCTCCCTCATGGTAGCAGAATGACTGCATTTGCATCTGGTCTTATACCCTCATACGTTCAAGCCCAGTGGGAAAAAGTGTCTCACTTCCAGAAGCCTCAGTAGAAGTCTTGTGGAATCTCAGTGATTCTGAGGGGAGTCTCCTGCTCATTTCTGAACCAATCACTACTTGTCCAGGAGAATTCAAGACTCTGATTAGCCAGGCCTCGGTCACACACCATGCCCAGATCTGCTCCACCAAAACCACTCAGGATGGAGCTGGAGGTTGGGAAGGTGGAGAATCTCCAGACAGAAATCTTGGACTTGTCCTGGAATTTTGGTGATCCCCCCAAAAGCAAATTTCCATTCAGCAATGCCTGCCATTCAGGGGGATAGGAAAGATAACGATCCAGCAAGAAATTTTAAGTAAGAGAGAGAGGCAAAGAACTAAAAAGACTATACAGTGTCATCAAAGAAAAGGAGACTAATATTTGTTTAGCATCTACCACGTGACAGGAACTTTTCATACGATATCTCATTTAATTCTCACAATAAGCCTGGTACGTAGACTTTTTAAATTCCCAGTTGACAGAGTATTAGGGTAAACTGAGTCTCAGAGAGGATATGGGACTCACCCAGGCCACACAGCTAGTAAGTGTGGTGCAGCTGGAACAGAGCTCTCTGTCTGCAGAGAACCATGTTGTGACAAGAGTTCAGCAAGATGTCAAATCCAGCAAGAGGGCTGGAATGAGTGAGTGCTAAGATGAGGACCGGACATTGGGAAATAGGAAGTCCCAGCTGACCTTCCTGATGGCTATTTCAGAGCTGTGAGGTCCACAGGGATCAAGTAAGGAACAGGTGGTTACTATTCCAGAAAGTTTGACAATGGAAAGAAGGAGAAAGGTGCCACCAATATATACCTGTTTCAATCTGTCTCCCGAACCACAAAGTGGGCTCCTCAAAGGCAACGACCTTATTTGTTTCTCTGTCTCCAGCCTAGGAGAGGGCTTGCCCATAGTGTCATCGCTATGCATTTGTTAAATAATGAGTAAATGATTGCATGAATGGAAGAAGAAAAACTGTATCCCAAGAGGAAAGGAAGACAGAGAAAGAAAGGTAAAGATAGGTTAGATCTGAACATGTTTCTAGGGCAAGTGCAAAGAGGTTGACAAAAGAGAAAGCTGATGAATGAAATGAAGTCTCCTGTGAGGTTCAAATCCCATGGAGGGATAAGGCTTAGATAAAGGTTTCCACTTTTCTTCCCCAGAGAAAGAGGGAGGGGGGAAAGAATGGGCTGTGATCTTCAGAAGGTCTATGCTGAAGGGGAGGCAAACCAAAAGCATTTGTGTCTACTGCGCTTAGTTGTCACTGTGAAATGATAAAGGTGCTTATTTCTCTAACTCTGTTGAATGTACCTTCCAGGCAGCCCCAATATTGTAATTCATGCCTCACCCCCACAGTGCCAGGCATAGAATAGATGCTAAAATAAATGTATAAACTCAATGGGTTGAGTTGAATAAAATTAAATTATCTGTTATAAAAATTTGAGCACAACCTGCAAAAAGGACAGCCACAATACCATCCTAATTTGGTGGCTTGTAGGGACTTTGTAGGGTGCTGTGGGAAGATGGAGGAAGGCAGCACAATGTGCACATGGGATCTGCTCTACAGAATGTCTTTGCTGGGCAAATAGCTCCTTATTGTTTTCTTTTTAAATACAAGCTTACACACCCACTTCTTCAGAACACCTGGACTTGGGTAGTGATTAGTAGGTTGGGCATTTGTAATCACAGGTCTGTCTTGGGAAATTATAGGATGTGAGGTCTCAGAGGTTAGCAATCAGCGGGGATTTACTAAGCCTCCCCTGGGCCAGCTCCAGGGCTGTCCCTCTTAGCAGAATGACTCAGCCAGCATTGACACCTGTTCAGCAGGTGGCAGAGCTGATCGCATCGCCTCTGCCCATTCCCTAAGGGTCCCCGACAGCAGCCAAATGAGTAAAGCTAGGGCTTTGGGGGGCTGCCTCCAGCTGCAGAAGGCAGCCTGATCTTGAACTCTAACATGATTTTAAATTCTTCACCTCATAGAATGAGGTAACAGGGAAGATGGATGACTGTTGATTAGAACAATGAACTGAAAAAATAAAATAAGCCACGGTGAAAAACTCACTCCCTTGACGGTGTTTAGTCTCTAACAAGTACAAGGATAAAGTGATTGATGGAATAGGGGGTCGAAGAGGGAGTGAGGTGGTGGCATCAGTGGGCCCCATTTGGCCACCAGAAGGTACCTTTACAGATGTGTTTCTATGAGGAATAACAAAGAAAGGGGACTGGGGAGAATGGAGTAATTCCATTTCTTTGTGGTAGTGGAATGCCACGGGTAGGGTCGGGCTCGGCAGGGGAGCAGGAGGAACTCACTCGCTCACCTCCAGGGATTTCTGGGCTTCCTATTTGTACAAGTAGGTGGTTTATCTCCATGTGAGCTACTTTGGATTCTTACTTTGTACACAGTTGGTCTGTGCTTTCTGCAGAGGCCCAGAAAGAGGCAGGAAGGGGAGGGAAGGGTGGCATCGAAGTCAGCCAGGATGAGGTTCCTGATATATGAATCTTTCACCCAATTTCAAGCGAATATATCTGCTCCCTTCGCTCCTTCCACTTACCCAGCTCCACCAGGCACACAGTTTCCATCTTTACCAACAGGTCTGTATTAATCAACTGCGCCTTCTCAGTGGACTGTCTGTTATTCCAAGAAGGGCCAGCCCTGGAAAAACTGTACAACAACTGAAGTTCCTCTTCAGTTCCTCTTTCTCCTGGTCCTGCCCTCCCCACCCACTCCACAGCACAATCTAGTTGTCGAGGAACTTGGTCAATTTCTGGTTTAAGGATGACCTTCTCATGGTGTACTTTCATTCTAACAATAGACCTTATGTTCTGCTTTCCTTATGTTATCTCATTTGGCCAGCAACCCTGTGAAGAAGGCAGTAATGGTCCTTATTTCCCAAAAGGTATTTTTGACCACTTATGAAATGAGCCATTTACTGGGTACTTTTTACTTATCAGTCCCTGTGCCAAATGCCTTCCATACCTCATTAATCGTCATAACCACTCTTGGATGTTGATAACATTATCCCTATTTTACAAAGGAGAAAGCTAGGTGTAGGTAACTTGCCAAAGGCCATGCAGCCAATTAATGGCAAACCAGGATTAAGGCCTGGGTCTAGCCAAGTCCGAATCCTGTGCTTTTCTCTCCTACGCCATTCTGCCTGTGCAGAAGGCAGGCTAGATACCAGTACATCCATGTTCTAAAGGATCTTTTTCTCTTTTAAAAATGGAAGTTCAGAGAACTGTTTTACAGAACTAACAGGGCTGAGGCTAGAGCCCCCTTTAATAAAGGAGGCCAGAAGGAAAATTCCTACATCTAGAGGGATTGGACTGCCATGTTGGATTTTCAGGCACAGTCATAAGCATGGAATAATCTTCCTGTACCTCTCAAACCATATGGTAATACCTGGCTATAACACCTCACTCTTACTTCATAAATTGAGTCCAAATAAAATGGAAGAGTGTCCTAAACCTCCCGCGACCAGACTTCTTCCGCTACTATTCCACTGAAAGTGCTCCTGTCGGGACCATCTGTGACCTCCTGGCTACATTATTTTATTTTACGTTTGTTTTGGCCTCTCTGCAGCATTTAATCGCTGACTATGTATGAAACTCTCCCCTCCCCTGATTCTGGGGCAGTGATCTGTCCTGGTTTTAGTGTTATTTCTCTGGCCCTTGCTTCTCAGCCTCTTTCAAAGGCTCAGGTTTCTCTCACTATATCTGTCATGGTTTAGGGGCAAAGGGCAGAACCCACCCTGGTTAGTTTAAGCAGAAAGAGATAATTGCGAGGTATCAATTGATTTGCAGAATCCATGAGAGAGAAGTCTGGGAAATGTTGTTTTTAGCTTTCCAACTCTGCAGTACAGGAAGGCACACTAAAAGGAGATTGAAATAGATGTTGAGTCACATAGTCTCTTAAATTTGGGTGTTCTTTAGAATTATGTTCTTAGCCCTTTTCTTTCCTGTTGCTAAGACTATCTCGTGTCAACTCACGGTTTCAGCTACCGCCTGGGTTATCTCTAACCCTGAGTTCCAGATTTGAATATCCAGCTGGCAATTAGATAGCTCCATTTCCTCTGAAGTCAGCATCCTCCTCCTATATTTTCTATATCAACAAATGGCACCACTATCTATCCAGTAATCCAAGCCAGAAGCTGGGGACATTGCTCATCTGCCTCATGCAAATGGTTATTGCAGTTGGTCTATATTTTCTTGTCTTCCTGCAGTTAGGTGGAGCCACGTGACTGCATCCTGGCCAATGTAATCTGAACATAGATAACGCGAGCAAAGTCCAGGTGAAACCTGTGGAAACCTTTCATACATTATCTGCATTCTCTTTCCCTATCTGCCAACTGAATGGAGGGAACTTCAGGAACCTAGAGGAGGGCGGAACCATAGACGTAAGGAGGCTGGGTCCCTGAATGACTCAGTGGAGCCCTGCAACTCCCAGAACTAATCTGCGTCATACTGTGATGTGGGGGTGTGAGGTCACGATAGTGTGCTGTTCAGAGCTCCTACTGGGGGAACAGATTTACTGCGGCCTCTGCTGCTGCTCCACTGAACTATCAGTGTGTTTGTGCCAAGGCTACACTTCCCATGGGCTGCTCCCAGCCAATGTCTGAGCATGGTGGGGGTATAAATTCAAACCCATTCCTGTAAGACACAGGATTCCTCCAGCAGGTGACTTTGGCTCATGGATTCTCCACCACCCTGGCTGAATCTTTCTTGGAACTACACTTAAGTCCAGGACTCTTCCTATCCAATCCTCCTTCCTTGCCCCTCTCCTTTGCAGGTGTCAGACCTGCATTGTGGTCTGAAAGCTCTCCTTGCCTCGCTTGGCATCCTCCTATTTATCCTTCACAGGCATTTTCCCCAATAAATCTCTTGTATGTCTAATCTCCTCCTGCCATCTGCTTCTCAGAAGACCTGAACTAACTCGGGAAGAATACAACCTTATTGTATCATATCATGGAGATTTGGGGGTTGTGGGTTAGAGTGGTTGGCCTACCCTAATGTGATCAAGTTTTGAACATTTCCAAAAGTTATTCTCTCCCCCTTTGCAACTGCCTTAGTTTAGGCCTCCTGTGCTAACTGCCCATCTTCCTGAGGGACTCTTCTGCACAGAGCCTTGGTAAGCAACCCAGCTTCAGAGTCCACCTCCACATCACCTTCACGATGATCTTTCTACTATAAACCACCACTTTTTAAACACCTATACAAGCACTGAATACATGTTCTTTCACTTATCCCAACAATCTTGCAAGGAAATTTATTAGCTCTATTTTACATAAAGGGAGCTAAGATTTAGAAGGGTTAAATGTCCTGCCCAGTGTTACATGACTGGTAACTAACAGAATTGGGATTTGAACCCAGATCTGTCTGTTACCAAAATTTGTGTTCTTTTTACTACCCCAGCATTGCTTGGATTTTAAAAATTGTTTTCCTGCCACAACAAATGACATTCACATGCATGACCTACTCCCTTGAGTTTATCTAAGTTCTAATGCAAATTTAGCTGGAAAGTAAAGCAGATAGACCACAGACTACTCAGGGAAGGAGTGTTATAGTCATAAAAACATATTATAAATAAGTAAAGTATCCATTGAATGACGTTGATCTTCTATGCATGTTTTCTTCATTTATATTTTCTCTCCTTTTTAAACTAAAAATACAATCAGTGGGAAAAATAAAAAGAAAGTGGAAATAAATACAAAATTATAAACAAACACAATATTTTAATCTCCACTGGTATTAGAGGTGCTATCAGGTGTCTCTCTGAAAGCCAGCACGAAGATAAGCTGGGATGTGAGTAATGCATGCCATTCCCACAGCTCTGGTGATAACTCCATTTAAAACAACATTTAAAAGCAAGTGGTTCAGAGTGGTATTATATAAAGGTATAACCAAGTATCTGCTTTAATTGATTAAAAGCAAGTCATTTACAATTTCAATTCTTTATTATTATTTTCCAAAAAAATTTTCTTTTTGGTGAGGAAGATTGTCCCTGAGCTATGTCTGTGCCAATCTTCCTCTAATTTTGTATATGGG
Organism: Tapirus indicus; assembly: GCA_031878705.1. Classification (NCBI taxonomy): domain Eukaryota; kingdom Metazoa; phylum Chordata; class Mammalia; order Perissodactyla; family Tapiridae; genus Tapirus; species Tapirus indicus. Next base: position 47,947,783 of record CM062931.1, on the reverse strand, counting down.
ACGCCACCACAGCATGGCTTGATGAGCAGTGTGTAGCAGTGTGTAGGTCCGTACCCGGGATCTGAACCTGTGAACCCTGGGCTGCCAAAACAGAGTGTGTGAACTTAACTGTTATGCCACCTCCCGGGCCCCTTATTTTCAAATTTTAAATGCAACTGATACAGAAGCAACCTCCATGCATGGGTGTGAGTACCACCACCCCTCACTCACGCTCCATGCAGATCTGATTCTGTCACGCCTGCTAAATAGCTTCCAGACGCTACACATCCCATCGAGGGTAAGGGGTAAGTGCCTCGGACCAGCATTCCAGGCCCTCTGGGAACTGGCCCTTGCTGCACCTCTAGCACAGTCTCCTTATCCACACCCCACTCCAGCCCTAGCAAACCAGTGACAGCCCTCCAGGGCACTACGCTCCCTCCCACCTGTCCCCGCAAAGTAACCAATAACCATTCCACAGATAAGAGAAATAAGGTGAGCTTACTTGAGCCACAGGGAGGATTATAACCCGGGAAGGCCTAAGAAAGTATTCTGGAGAAGCATGGTTTCCAGTACAGTCTTATATCTTTCTAGAACAAAGCACATACATTAAACACACCGAGGATACATTTTCATCAAAATTTCAAAGTGGTATTCAGTTGCAAATTAGTAGGTCAAAGTGACTGTGATGTCAAGAAAGGGACTAATCTGGGTGTTACCAATAGGGCGTTACCAATAGGGCATAGGAGGGGCAGTGTGCATTCTTATCTTAAGAGAGAGCATTCTTTACTTTAATGATTAAGCAGATGTACAAAGTATGTTTGATAGCCCGTAAGTCAGCCTTTTTAGTTCAGGTCGAATCAGTTTTGAACCCGAATAGTTACTCCATACGCTTCAATATGTGAAAATCTCTTGTCACACCTCTGGGGTTCTGCAAACCCTATCCCTTCTGGAGCGAACACCTTTCTCCTACTCCTGTCTTCTGAAAACTCTAAGAATTTCCCAAGTTACAGTTTATGTGCCACCTTCTCCCAAAAGCTCTCCCTGAGACCCCTCTCAGCCATACCAAACTCCCAGCCTGAATTAGATGCCCTCCCCAGTACCACCCTCCCTTCACGCCTTCCTTCCCTAAGGCTCCAACAGCTCCCTCTGTCACAGCACACCATTGTAATTGTCTATTTACATATCACTTCTCCCAATTAACTGGTTTTTTTCCTTTTTTGTGTGTGAGGAAGACTAGCCCTGAGCTAACATCCGTGCCCATCTTCCTCTACTTTATATGGGACACTGTCACAGCATGGCATGACAAGCAGTGCGCGCCTGGGATCCGAACCTGCTAACCCCGGGCCGCCGAAGCGGAGAGCGCGAACTTAACCGCTACACCACCCGGCTAGCCCCTGGTTTGTTTCTTAAAGTTAGAGATTGATTTTATATAAATGTATTACTCCAAAATAGTCATTGCTTAGCAAACAAATATTTGTTAAATGAATGAATGAATAACAAACAGAGGAAGGAATGAACGAATGAATTAAAAAGTTCGCTTCCCTAGTACACAATTTATGTGTGCTTTATGTAGTTTATATGAACAATTCATTTGCCAGTATAAAAAAAACGAATTTTACATCCTGATGTGGCATCTAAGTGCATTATTAGTTTAGCTAAAATTTGGGGGTCAGGATTTCAGGAACAGACAGTTAGGCAAACAAACTATGTGGCTATTAACTGGGACTTACGCAGGGGTCCACGAACTCACTGAAATTATATGCCAAATTGTGTTTGTGTATATGCACAAGCCTGCACCTCACATTCATGTGTTCTCCCCATCAGGCTGGTTGACAAGTGTTGTTTGAAAGGACAAGTGGGATGCAGCCAGGTCAGTTCCAGACAAAGCACCATGGAAACACTCTGATGGACAAGGAGGAGATGGAAGAGAGGATGGGTGGTCATAAGAATAATAACATGGCAGCTCCAAAGAAGGAATCATTCCCACATGGTAATTTATTATTGGGTTCTTCTCATCCGGTGAAGTGTGTCACCATCAAATATAGCGTTAAAAATATATAACATTTTTACCAGTTCAAGTGTGACAGGGTCAAATTTTACATCGCCCCCTCTGTTAAGGAGTCTGTGTTTGCCCTTTGTATGCTGTTGAGGGTGATGAGAACAAGAGAATTGAAAAGTGCAGAGAGAGGCTAAGTTCACTGATATACATAAAATTGATTTGCATATATACTTGTGAAAGAAAGGACTAAATCCAGAGGTGGAGGAAAGGGTCTTTGAAGTTTTGCCAGTGGTAGAAAAGAGAGATTCAGAAAGCAGCAGCTTGAATGAATGGAAGCTAGGGATGAGCTGTCTAAATAGGATTTATAGGAAGTATAATTTTTTTTCTCAGAAACTGTGATAAAACATCTTTGCCACATTTTCACCAGACTTCAGTAAAGGCATACATTATTTTTCAAGGTCTTAGGCATCAGATTATATTTCTTTTTAGTGTAAGTGCCAGGTGGCAATAGGCCTCCAAGCAGAAGCATGGGGGCCTTGATTTATTGGTTCAAGTTATACGGGTTGCCTGCCTGTTCTGCTATGGAGCAGCCCGGAGACTACACCTGACCCACCTATTTCTGGTCTGGGTTGGGTAGGGTGGAGGAGGTGAGTCAGTCGAGAGTCACTGACCCCCCGTCAGCAGGGTCACTGGCCAAACTGCTCCCAAGTTTCTGTTTGTTTTGTGGGAGATCTGAGCCATTCTTCAGATGGGGAAACATCCCTGGGACAAATCATAAAGTCTCTGGACCAAAGAACGCAAAGTGTGTCACCATTTTCTCCTGAGCAATTTTTTTAAATGACTTGATTTCTTTTACTATTAAAACATAATTATAACAACTTAAAAAAGTGTCTGCAGTGGACACTGCAGTGTTGCCCAGACCCAGGCCCTCCTTTCAGGTCTGTCTTCCTCCAGCTGCTGGGAGGGCAGACGGCTGGCAGATCCCAACTCAGCTCCTCTTCCTGCAATTATCCTCTGCTGAAGAGAGCCACGTCATCCCAAGTTACACCTCCTTCCCGGGGCAGCCCACTTCCAAAGACTGGTCAACGTCCTCAATTGGAGGACAACATGTCAGGGCCATCCCAGTTCCAGAGACCCTCATGGAATCTGCTGAGCCCTGTGTTGTGATGGTGTCACAGCCAAACATCTCTCTGCTGATCCTTGCTTCTTCACACTCTTACAGATGTTGATCCAAGAGCACTCTCTAATAAGCCTCCTGCATGTTCATCTCCACTGCAGAGTCTGCCTCCCAGGAAACCCAGCTTGTGACAGTTGGTGGCAGGAGTGGGGTAAGAAAGCAGATGCTAAAGCTGGGTCACCCACCAGCTGACTGGAAATAAGGACCCTTTGTGGATGGGTGGTAGAGCCTGGATAAAGCTGGGCCCACGGCTGCTGTGTGGACTGTTGATGGCATAGCTTTGGAAGGAAATGTACCAGCTAGAGCAATGGAACCAGTATTTGAGAAGCAGGGAGGGAATTAGTAATTAGAAAGACAATGGTATCAGAAGGTGGTTGCTGGGGGCAAAAGATGTTCTGCAGATAGACAAGGAAAGGCTGAGGTGACTAATCAGCAATTCAAAGCTAAACATAAAAGCTAGAGGTCCTCCTTGGCAGAATACAATGAGATTCATCTCCCATAGCTGGAGGGCAGGTAAAGCTGACCGTCAGGCTCAGGACTTAAGCATAAAAGTAGCAGAGCTCCAGAAAAGACTGAGTTCTCAGCGGCAGATCTGCTACACCGAAGTCCAAGCTCTGATTGGGAAGGAGTGGGGCCCTGATAAACGGGATGTGGGTGTTTAGGTAGATGCAATGAAAATCTTGAATCCGCATATTCCCCTGAGCCTCTAGGCCTGCAGAAAGAGCCTGGTCCTTCCTGTCAAAGGAAGTGTGCATCACTTGCTTGAGGATGGTGTTGAGGCCTCTGAATTGCAAGACAACATGTGTCCCCATCAGGATCTGCCACCATTTTTCTTCTTGCCACTAAACCTATTACAACCCATTATAGCCAATAACATAGGCCATTAAGTCACAATAAACAAAGTAAAAAATGCACTGAGTCTGCTAAGGAGGAAAGGGACCATACTGTTACCCCACAAAATTGGGGTTCCTTTGCCTGATGCACATAAATGGCCAATTAATTATGGCATCAGCCTTTGGGAAAAGAGATCAGCTATAGTCTGTGAGATTGATCCCAGGGAGACAGGGGTCTGTGCCATCAGATCTGTCTGCCCGATTCAGGATTTGGGGCTGAGGGGGTTCAGGGCAGGCAGCCCCAAGATGCACCACTCTAGTATGTGGATTATTTTGAGCTGAAGACAATAAAGGCTCAAAAGACTTAGGAAGAATATTGCCTAAAAGAATTTAAGAAAGAAGGCCAGATCCAGGAAGGAGCTAATACCACAAGATAACTACAGTATAATATAAAATAGATGTGATAAGAAAGGCACCAAGAAGCCCATCTTATCAAAATTCTGTCTCTCAGACCACATCCTCTGTAGGTGTCCCAGTAAACAATTGTCTAGCTAACATTTCCTTTTCCATCTCCACGTGAATTGCCTTCCTCCCCTTCGAAGTCCCAAACCACTACCCCCCAACATCCTCCTTTGTCTTTACCTGAAGATACTGTACCTGAAGATGCTATTTAAGATGACAACCTCAGCCAGATGGCTGAGTTATTTGGTTTCCCCATGGGTGTCTCCCATGTGTACATGTTATTAAACTTTGTTTTATTTTCTCCTGGTAACCTGCCTTTTTAATTATTCGGCCAGCCATTAGAACCTTAAGGGAAAGGATGGGAGGGCATTCTCCCTCTTCTCCAACATTTTTGGCATAGCTGGAGGAATCCTTGGCTGGCAAGTTGCCTTCTCTGGCTGGAGGAACCGCCTTCTCCCTGGGACTACTGCAAATGAGGAGGTCCTGGGTCGCCTGACAAAAGCTGGCCAAAGGTAAGAGTTCTTGCCACATCAGTCTCCTGGAATCTCTATCTGCGGGGTCCAGTGGAAGCAAGTGGTGAGAATTTTTTTCTCTTTCTAAATTTAGATTGGCAGGAGAAAATATTTGGGCAGCTTGTTTCTTGCGCTTTTAGTGAGTCTGGTAAATTTGGTAGAGTACTCTTGGTTTCAAAGATCCTTTTCCTCCCAGAGACAGTTGCTGTTTTTTTTCTTTTGTCTCTCTCTTGTGTGTCATGTGTCATAAGAAGGAAATACCATAGAGTAGGACACACACTTAGGTCCTGTAAGCCTGTTGTCTGGGCTGGCCCCCCAGGCTGGTGAGTTTGGGGTCTCACCAGACCAGCGTCTATTTAGACAAACTTTGCTGTGGGTTAATATGCACATGACGGGAAAAGCTATAGCTAAGGGCATCTTGGAAGCCAAAAGGCCACAAATTTGGTGGGTTCGTGTCAAGCAGTTAAGAGCCATTAGGGCGCTTGCCACCTCAAGAAGTCTCCCGTGAAAGGATCAGTTGGTCACAGAATGGGGTAGATGACACAGGTCTCCTACAAACTTCAAGAAAATGTCCGTGCAACAATGAGGTACTCTGTAAAGCACACACAATCCAAGCGCTGTGGCATCTCCCCCTCTAGGTATTATTCTGGCTCCAAGAGACCCAAGGCTTACCTAACGCTGTCATTGTGCATGTAAGAAAAAAATGGATGAGGTTTTTCCTTCTGTCTTTTTCTATATCCTGAGAACTTGGCTTCTTGACAGTGAGAACATTCTCTTTGGTCTCCACCATATGGAAGGTGCATTTACCAGGGTGCACCTTGGTGGCCAGTCAAATAGACTAGGGTTCTGAGCACTCTCTCTCTGTGTAGCTGTGCCAAGCTCTCAGGGGAGTTTTGTCATAAAAGGCCCAGTCCACAAGGGCCTTTGTCATCTCAACCTTCATTGCTTGTTAGTGCTGGAAAAAATCCCATTCCAGTAGCACCTGCCTGGTGTCACAGATTAGTGGGTCTGTGATTGGAGGCGTCCCACACTCTCGTGGGAGATTGGAGACACCATTTTCACTACACCATCCTTACCGCCTGTGCAACAAAGGTCTTTACTTTCTCTGAATATCTTTGGAAGTGAACTTTTTGGATCATGAGGGCTACATCATCTGCACCCTCTCCAGGGACACCTCTTGCATCCATGGTAAAGATTTATTCTAAGCCTGGAATGTTACCTCCAGGCCTTTCCTTAAAAAGGCTTATTGGATTGAGTCACTATTGGAATAAATATACAAATGGAAATCCTACTGGTCAATGGCCAGACAACAGGTCTTTTGAATTGGAAAAACTTCTATATTTGAAAAATATTTTAGAGAGCTCTCATCACACATCCCTTATCAGTATTTATGGGAAGATCAAATTGAAAAGAAAACGTAGAAAAATATAATGGCTAGCCTTAGAGAATCTCTTAATAAAATAAAAGAACAGAAGTCAGAGCAAAGATTAAAAAGTAAATTTAATGAAAATTCCTCTTCTCCTCCCTCCTATGCTCTCCTATATCCCCAACTCCCTGTCCCTGTTTCCCCAGAAGACCTTTTGCATCTCTGGGCCCCTGGTTCAAACCCCCCCTCCCCTCAGGACTTAGCTTCTCAGCCAGCTCCTCCACCAGTTCCCTTAGATCCTAAAACTCCAACTTCTCCAAAGGGCATTCAGCGGCCTATTTTAACTTCTCTCTCTCTCTTGAAGACTTAAGGGAGCATGTAGGCCTGACCTCCAAGCAAGGGGCATACAGATTACTTTTGTAAATGCTAAAGCCAGGAAGTGAATTTAGTAGAAGCAGCCAGGAAAGGCAGAAAGGTTCATTTTGCTGTGCCTTACAACTCCTCCTGCTTTCCAGGGCTCTGTAGTCAGGCTCTGCCAGCTTCAGGCATTCCCATGCAGTGTCCATTGTGAATGTATCCCGGACCTCCCTGCAGAGAATTCACATCCCCTGGACAGCAGCTGATCTATTAAATTATAAAACTCCCCTGCCTCCATTGTCAAAAGATCCTACTAAATTTAGAGAGGAATTAGAAAGACTAGTGGCTATTCATAACTCCACCCGCAGAGATCTTGACTGGCTGCTCAGGGGCGTTCTTCCAGCCCATGATCACACTGTAGTTATCAGACAGGCCAGACGACCTGCTGGAAAAAACTCCCCTCATAGAGGAAATAGATGGCCAGACCCTGTCCTGGGCCCTCCTGCAAATGACCAGGAAGTGGCGCAGCTAGAGGCTGACATTCAAGGTTTAATAGGAGCAATTTTAGAGGCATTTCCTCCTAAAGTTAAATGGTCAAAAATTAAATTGTGTGCTCAGAATGAAGGGGAACATCCAAAAGCCTTTGTTGAACATTTTATACAAACTTTTCAAAGACATACTGCATTAAACCCAAAAGCCCCGGAACATAGAAATCTTCTAATTTCTGCTCTAGTTGGAAATTTTCTTCCCGATGTAAAAAAAACAAATTCAAAATAGTGTGGTTGGTTGGTCAGGGCAACCACCAAGTGTAATAATGGAGGCTGCTACACAATTCTTTAAAAACAGTCAGCAGGAGGGACCAGCCCAGTGGCCTAGCAGTTAAGTTTGCATGCTCTGCTTTGGCAGCCTGGGGTTTGCGGGTTCGGATCCCGGGTGCAGACTGATGCACTGCTTGTCAGCCGTGCCATGGCAGCGTCCCATATAAAGTAGAGGAGGATGGGCGTGGTTGTTAGCCTAGGGCCAGTCTTCCTCAGCAAAAAGAGGAGGATTGGCAATGGATGTTAGCTCAGGGCTGGTCTTCCTCACACACACACAAAAATAGTCAGCAGGAAAGCAAAAGGAAAAGAGAATTAAAGACAACTCTTCTTGCTTTACAAGTTGAATCTTTTGAGAAGCAAAAATGCAACTCTGAAAGTAAACTAAAGCCCACTCAGAGGCCTCCCTATTTGCCTCCAGACAATTGCAGGTATTGCAAGACACCAAGGCATTGGAAAGGAGAATGTCCTGCTCTTAAGAGAAGGCAAAGTTTAAAAAATATTCCCGCTTGGCCCCAGCACACCGAGAAGGCTCCTTTTTCTCCTCCTGAGGGGCATTTCTCCCTTAAATGATGGTATCAGCCGATACTCAGTCACACCCCGGAGCCTACCGTTAAACTTTAAATAGAGGATCAGGAACTGGATTTCTTAATAGACACTGGCACAACTTTCTCTACTATATGTTCAAAGAATTTATCTTTGCCTGTCACCTCTGATTCTATTCAAGTTGTTGGAGTCTCTTGGCAACCTATTTCACTGCCCATATCTCAGCCCACTCCAATATCTTTAGGCCCTTTTAATACTCATCATGCCTTTCTAGTCTCCGACTATTCACTAGCAAACCTCTTTGGCAGAGATTTGTTATGTAAATTTAATGCCACTATAAACTGTAATAAAAGAGATGTTTTTACCTCCTTGCCCTCTGACCACACCCCAAGTCTCCTACTCTCCTTGCTAGAAACTCGTCCTGATTTAAATTCTTCTGAAGAGGATGAGTCTTTAAAAGATGTCCCAATTAGTCTCTGGGCTGCACATGCAAATGAGGTAGGATTGTTGCTCAGTGCAGAACTCGTGCACATTACTTGAAAAAAGAATAAGCCGTTTCCATCAGGAGCCCCATACCTGCTCTTCAGAGATGCAGAGTGAGGAATTGAACCCATAATAGACTCCCTTTTGCAACAAGCTGTACTAGTTTTTACTTCCTCACCCTGTAACACTCCAATCTTGCCGGTAAAAAAAAAAAAAAAGACAAATTAGACTCAGATGGGAATCAAATCTACAGATTTGTACAAGACCTCAGAGCCAAAAACTCTTTTGTAATTCCTTGGCATCCTCTCGTCCCTAACCCAGCTGTCATCCTGACCTCATACCTGCTGATACAGCCTGGTTTACAGTAGACCTCTGCTCAGCTTTCTTTTCAACCCTGTTGCACCCTGACTCACAATTTCTTTTTGCATTTACATTTAAAGGAAGACAATTAACATGGACTCGCATACCTCAGGGATACTGTGAGTCCCCCTCAATATTTTCCAAAGTCTTTAAAGCTGACTTGGATTCTGTAGTCTTTACTCAAGGCTCCACTCTTGTTCAATATGTTGATGACCTTCTATCGTGTAATCAAACTAAGCAGGGAGCCCTTACAGACTCCCTCATCCTCCTGAAAACACTAGCTGAACGAGGCCATAAAGTCTCCAGATCTAAACTTCAGTGGGTACAAATGACTGTTACCTACTTGGGCATGAGATATCTCAAGACATTCAAAAGCCCACCCCAAAACGACTTGAGTCAATTTTATCCATCCCTCTCCCCAAAACGAAAAAACAGCTACATAAATTTCTAGGAGCAGCTGGTTGCTGGTGCCTAATTTTGCGGCCCTTGGTAAACCTCTGTATGCTCTTCTCCCAGATATCGCTCTAGAGCCTATTTCCTGGCCTTCAGAGGCATTAAACTCTTTTGAAGCCTTAAAGTTAGCTTTGTCCATGCCTCCGGCTCTCAGCTTACTTAATTTTGACAAACCTTTTCATCTATACTGTCATGAAAATAATGGAATTGCTGCAGGCATTCTAGGACAATCTTTTGCCTCTCAAATACATCCTATAGCATATTTCTCATGCCAACTGGACCCTGTGGCACCAGGCATGCTCCCATGCTTGCGGGCAGTGGCTGTAGCTGCCACCCTGTTTGACAAAGCCAGTACTCTAACATTAGGCTCTCCTATTCATCTCTGTGTTTCCCATGCAGTGCCACTATTTTGCAAAGTCATAGTACACAACACCTCTCTACATGGTGACAGACCAGGCTCTTTTAACTAACCCTTCCATCATCTTACATCGTTGTAACACTTTAAATCCAGCTACTTTACTGCCCCTTCCTGATGACGAAGAGCCCCACTCCATTCCACATGATTGCCTTGCAACTGTAGAAATGGTCTCAAAGCCACGAGAGAATCTCTCAGACATCCCTTTAGACAATCCAGACTTACTTCTGTTTTGTGACGGCTCCTATAAATGAAATTTCCGGGGAAACATAATAACTGGTTATGCCATAGTTTTCCCACATGAAACTCTTGAAGCTTATTCTTTGCCCACCATAAAATCAGCCTAAGCTGCTGAACTCATAGCTCTCACTAGGGCCCGCACACTAGCAAAAAGAAAAACCACCACTATTTACACAGACTCCAGACATGCTTTTGGAGTCTGCCACGCTGTTGGCACAATTTGAAAATCCCATGGATTCTTAACTTCTGCAGGAGCTCCTATTGCTAATGGGCACTTAATTGCAGCCTTATTACAAGTTATTCACCTCCCTTCTAAACTTGCCATTGTTCATTGTTCAGCCCATACTAAAGAGACTGATGTCATATCTTTAAAAAATGACAGGGCTAATAGAGTTGCTAAACATGCAGCTCACAATGGACCCCCTTATCCTTTTTTCACCCAATTTTTAAACTTACCTTTATCCCTGACTGATATTATTAACTATGAGACAAATGCTCCACAATCTGAAAAAGACAATTGGATACAAATAGTGCCAAACAATTATCAGATGGGTTATATGTTGGGCCAAATGGACTTCCTGTAGCTCCTTTTCTTTTGGCTTTTTGGCTTACACTTATTTCCCACCAAAGGGGATATATGTGAAGATAGGGGATGGTTGAGGAACTAAAAGACAGTTGGTTTTGTCTTGGCATCCATAATATTTCTGACCAAATTATTTCCCAGTGCACTAGCAAATCTTACCAAGTTTCTGGGAGAAATCAGTGTACCCCAGGAAGTCCTCCCAGGCCTACACTGCCCTTTGCAGCATTCCAAATGGACTTTATAGACTTGCCCCCAGCTTTAGGCTGCTCTCACTGTTTGGATGTCATCTGCATGTTTAGTGGGTGGACTGAATACTGCCCGACTAGACATGCAGATGCCACAACAGTGGTAAAGAAGTGAATAACTGAAGTTATTCCTCATTTTGGCATTCCTTTATGGACTGAACCAGACCAAGGAACTCAGTTTACAGCAGAGATAAACCACTTGCTTGCAAAAGCTCTGGGGTACTTACTAAATTTTCATACCCCACATCACCCTCAATCATCAGGGCAAGTGGAACGTAAAAATCTAGACATGAAAAGAACTTTAGGAGACGTCTGGCAAGAAACTGGACTTATTTGGCCAGAAGCTCTGCCCTTGGCCCTTATAAAGATTCAAAATACTCCAAATGGGAGGCATGGATTGACTCCTTTTGAAATGGTTTTTGGATGCCCGATGCCTACTGGCATCTCTAAACCTTCCATTCCTGGATTAAGTGAATATTATGGGAACTTAAGTGAATAATTTGATGCTATGACTAGCTATAGACAAAAATTAACTAGTATATTAACTAGTTGAAGCATATCATCAACAGGTAAAAGAGGCGTGGCCCCACCTCCTGACAAGCCTAAGCCATCCCTTGCGACCAGGAGACCGGGTGTACATCGAGGCCTTTAGAAGAAAACATGCGCTGTCACCTCACTGGGAAGGACCTTATGAAGTCCCACTGACCACCTACACTGCCCTCAAAATAAAGGAAGAATCTTCCTGGATCCATGCAAGCCATGCCAAAATAGACCCAGATCATCACTCCCAAGACAACTGGGAGGCGGTCCCCACAGGTGACCTTTTTATTTATTTATTTATTTTTGTGAGGAAGACCAGCCCTGAGCTAACATCCATTGCTAATCCTCCTCTTTTTGCTGAGGAAGACTGGCCCTGGGCTAACATCTGTGCTCATCTTCCTCTACTTTCTATGGGACACCGCCACAGCATGGCTTGACAAGTGGTGCATCTGTCCGAGCCGGGATCCAAACCGGCTAAGCCGGGGCCGCTGGAGTGGAGTGTGAGAACTTAACCACTACGCCACCAGGCCAGCCCCCCACAGGTGACCTTACACTAAGGATTTCCAGGGACAATACCCAGGCCCCAGAAGCAGCTAACATCTCGAAGTAGACAGCTTTTCCCAAGATCACAGATCAAGAACCCTCACCTTCACGTATTTTCTCCCCCTCACTTTTAAAACTGCCTATACACATATATACACACACATACAAAAACCTATTAATGAATATATTCTTTCAATCATTTACTAGAAAGCTGACTGGAGAGTGCTGGTCTCTATCTGTCCTACTTCCCCTCTTTTTTTTTTGTGAGGAAGACCAGCCTTGAGCAAACATCCGTTGCCAATCCTCCTCTTTTTGCTGAGGAAGGCTGGCCCTGGGCTAACATCCGTGCCCATCTTCCTCTACTGTATATGGGACGCCGCCACGGCGTGGCTGACGAGCAGTGCGTCGGCAGATCCAAACCCGCAAGCCCCAGGCTGCCAAAGCGCGAACTAAACCGCTGCACCACCGGGCGGGCCCTTACTTCCCCTCTCTCAATTTCCACTATGGGCTCTTTTCCAATCTGTATCTTGCTTTTTACTAACCCTCTCTTTTTCAACAGGTCACGCACAGACCAAACACCCCCTTATGCCAGTTTACCAAGCCCTGGCCACGCTAACTAATCAATCTGACTGTTGGTTATGTCAACAGCTAGATAGCACAAAAGAACCTGAACTAGTCTTTGTTCCTGCTGATGTGAGCACCCGGTGGACTAAGGATGGAAGATGGATGAATGACATGGTATAGAATCCATGACAAGGAAAACTTCACTCTGCCTCTTTTCCTGGTGAGTCACTTGGGCCCCAGAAAACCTCCATAGAAGCTCAAGGACTGTCCCTCACCCAGGTAAAGACAATAGGTGAAAGTTTTTCCTTTTGCATTGAAAGTAAACATGACACTAGACCTTTCCTGGGTGATATACCAGGACAATATTGCAGTCAAACTCTGTGGTTTGTTTCCACAGGTGGCATCTTCAAACCTCCCAAGGGAATTATAAGTGACTCTAGAACTACTCCCTTTGGCACAAACATTTGCCAAATCACCAAATTTTCTGGATGGCTTATGAGCCACGCTTGTACAACTTGGAGTATTGCAGCTGCCCACATGATTAAGCTGCCCAATACCACAGACTATATATGGGTGGATCAAAAATCTGGACTCACTTGGTCAGGTGACAGGACCAGGCTTTATAACTGCCAAAATCAGACTGCAGGCCTCCTGTACCAGCTATTCCCCAATCTGTTTTCTTCTCACAGATTGACAGGAGCGAATGGAAAACAGAGATGTTTAGGCACTAACAGTACCAGTGGCAAAGGAATACTCCAGATCCTGGGAACCATAGATTCAGTTCTAACTTTGTCTTTAAACCACACTGATCTTCATATTTTATGTGGCAACAAAGTATATAAAGGATTCCCACCTAACTGGTCAGGACACTGTGGACTCAGATAACTGGCTCCTTCTGTCATCAAATACGCCACCCTAAATGCCAGTCAAATTACAAACTTGGGTTCCCTTGTTCATAAGATTGTGCCAGATAAACATGCCAGTTGAGAAATCATGGAAAATCCACTTGTGTATCACAACTCCAAGTTCTTTGCAGCATTGAGAGTCTTATTCCCCAGCTTTGGAGATGATGAGTTGGAAAAGGTGATCCTAAATCTCTCCATAGTAATGGAGCAAGAGTTCAACACCACCATGCAAACTTTGAAAATACCCCAGTCAGAGATTAACAGCCTGGCCTCTGTGGTGCTCCAGAATCGACATGCTCTGGATACACCAACTACCCAGCAAGGAGGAGCATGTGCAATCATCAGTGAAGAATGTTGCTTTTATGTGAATCAAACAGGGCAAGTAGTATCTAACTTACATCTGTTAAGAGAGAAGATTGACATTTTCCATCAGATAAACAAAGCTCACACATTTTATTGAACTGACTTGTTTCCAGGATTGGGGAACTGGTTTAATGGCGTGTGGGGAAATGTGCTTCGATCTGTTCTTTTCTGCCTTTTTATCCTCATTCTAATCTATGTTCTCTTATCCCTTTGCAGATTTCTTACCACTAGGCTAGTAACTTGATTCCTCTCTCTACAGTCACCAGCTCAGCTTTTAACTTGTGAAACTTCCAGGGAAGTTTCAGAGGAGGGAACTGATGGGGTTCAGGGTAGGCTGCCCCAAGATGCACCACTCTGGTGTGTGAATTATTTTGAGCTGAAGACAATAAAGGTTCAGAAGATTCAGAAAGAACACTGCCTAAAAGAATTTAAGATAGAAGGCCTGATCCAGGAAGGAGCTAATACCACAAGATAACTACAGTATAATACAAAATAGATGTGATAAGAAAGGCACCAACAAGCCCATCTTATCAAAATCCTGTCTCTTGGGCCACATCCTCTGTAGGTGGCCCAGTAAACAATTGTCTAACAAACATTTGCTTTTCCATCTCCACGTGAATTGCCTTCCTCCCCTTTGAAGTCCCAAACCACTACCCCTCAACATCCTCCTTTGTCTTTACCTGAAGATACTGTACCTGAAGATGCTATTTAAGATGACGACCTCAGCCAGATGGCTTGAGTTTCTCAGTTTCCCCGGGTCTCTCCCATGTGTACATGTTATTAAATTTTGTTTTATTTTCTCCTGCTAACCTGCCTTTTTAATTATTTGGCCAGCCATAAGAACCTTAAGGGAAAGGATGGAGGAAATTCTCCCTCCTCCCCAACAGGCAAAATGTAAGAGGTTAGGGAGAACAGGCTGGCATGTGGAAACGCTGGCAGGACAGGTTTTGATTGGTGGGCTTCAAATATTTATGGTAAGGTTTTAGACATTTATGACATGGTTCTAAACATTTATGATGAGATAGGGATGGAATTTTAACACTGTATCTTACTAAACGAGGGAACCCCCATTTCTAATAAGAGTCCGACTTTCAAGTTCCCGTCATGTCCTGGTCCTTGGGTTCTGTGGGGAGGAGGATCTTTGGTTCTGTGGTCATTTCAGGTCAAGACTTCTTCTTCTGTGTGTGCTCTGGCTACAAGACTTTGCAGTTTTTCTGAAAGGCAATTCTTGATCACTCTGTTGATAAGAGATGGGATCAGTTGAACTGGTCCTAGAGGGCCCGCAGTTATAATACCCTGAAGGAGCTGCAGGACCTGGCCAGGGTGTACCAGCAGAGCTAAGACAGCATGTATGGGATTGGATTCTGAGGATGTGGGATCAAGGAGAAGTAGAACATAAAGTTGGCTATGGGAGTGTTGATTGATATGGGAGCATTCTCCTGGGCTCTAGGATTATTAGACCCTGGCAGGGACCCCAGCACACACTGCTAGTATGTCTTTTAGACACTTGGAGAAAGTGATGCCCACACTCAGTGAGGAATAAATGCCAGAACTTCTCTGTTGCAGACAGTGGAAAAATGAACCAAATATCTCATAGAAGGGGGCCTGCTTGAGTGGGTTTATTATGTGAGGCTGGAAACCTCACCAGATGACTATTTTCCATGTGTGGGCTCACAGGATGTTCCATTTACCAAAGCAGAAAGGAAGAATCTGGTAAGAGGGACACCAGATGCACAGAAAAATGCACTGGTGGCTCTCTTTTATAGTCCAGAGCTCATGGTAAGAGATGTCATTACAAAATTAGGCTCCTTGATAACAATGGGGTTGATATTAGCCTGAAATATTGAAGATCGTGACAGTGCTTAACCATTAGAGGCAAGGTGGGTTCAATTATTGCAGTGAGAGACAAGGTTGGAGGGGTGGCAAGAGCGGCCTGCCCCACACAGAAAGCTATGTTAATAGAACAGAGCATCCTGATAGGCAAGATAGATGGGCAGCCAACAAGAGTATTGTTCAAAGTACTCAATCAAAATAATCAAGGATGAATGATCAAGAGGCTGAGGGTAGCTGTCCCAATAAAAACTCATGATCCCTTGCTCAGTTTCCATATCAGTCTGTTTTCACACCAAGAACTCTTGACGACCACAGAAGACACTAAGCACTAAGTAGACAGAATGACTCAGCCACTTGACATTAGCCAGCCTCTGTGTTGTGCCTCAGTGTTGGCACAGCAACATACCCATAGTGGCAGGGATGGAGGATATGCATGGGCTTGACAGCATATCCTCCTACTCAGTAAGATTGCTTGAGCTACTGCTGCTACCAAAGCTACTACTCCAACCTGCCAGCAATAGAGACCAACTCTATGCCCCTAATACACACCATCTCTTGGGGGAGGCCAACCAGCCATTTAGTGGCAAGTTAACTTCATTGGACTCTTTCCACTTTGGAAGGGGCAACAATTCATCTTGACTGGAATCAACAAATATTCTAGCTGTGAGTTTGCCTTCCCTGTTTACAGGGTCCCAGACAGCACCATTATCCAAAGGCTTGCAGAGAGTTTGATCCATGAAGAGGGGATCCTACAAAAGATCATATTGGAATAAAGGACACACTTTATAGAAAATAAGGTGTGGTAGTGGGTACCTGACCATGGGAGTCACTGACCCTATCCCAAACTGCATCACACAGATAGAGCAACAGAATGGCTTGTTGAGCTGCAACTGAAAGGCCAGTTTGGAGGTGATACCTTACAGTACATACTCTAAATCAACAACCATGATATGGTGCAGTGTCCCTAATAGTTAGATTACATGGGTCTGAAAACCAAGGGGTGGAAGTAGGGGTGGCCCTGCTTCCCCACACTCCCAGAGACCCACTGGGAGAATTTTTGCTCCTGTTCCTGCATCTCTAGGCTCTGAGAGGTTAGATATCTTGACTCCCAGGAAGAGGATGTGGAACATCCAAGAGAACATAGCAAGAATTCCATTCATGTTTCATCTGCTGCCCAGTCACTTCGGGTTCCTCATGCCAAGAACTCAGCAGGCATAGAAAGAAGTCACCTGCCTGAAGGGGTAATTGGCCCTAATCCTCTGGAGGAGGGAGGACTCTTGTCATCCAATGGGGGCATGGGAGAATATATTTGACCCCAGATGATCTACTTGGTACTTCCTCGCAGCAGCCTTAGCCTGAGAAGGGCAAAGAGACCAGGAGCTCGGGCCCCTGAGGCATAAGAGCCTGGGTCACCCCACTTAGGAAAGCCTAGAACCTAGACCAGCAAAAGTGCTAGTTAAGGGTGAGGGCACTCTCTCATGGGTAGTGGAAGGTGGAGATAATGAGTATTACGTGGGGCCTTGAGGTCAGTTGTAGTTTCTAGTTTGCAGGTGGAAACTCTAGTTTTTCCCATTAACCTTCATTTTATAAGTTTCCCTCAGGGATAGATGTCCACCAGGCTGGAGAGAGCTGCTTCACCCAAAGTCACTCCTGCTGCCCAGAGCCAGTCCAGCTTCAGAGCTCCTCCAGGGATTCCATTGCAGCCCAACTCCCCCTCCCCGCTCCATGCTCCAGCAGCAGTCACTCCCCACAGGTGGTGATCCTGAGGGATCAAGAGGTAAAAAAAAATCTCTTGCATTCAGATCTCTATCTCAGAATCTGCTTCCTGGGGAGTCCATCTTGTGACAGTTTTTAATAGTATCAATCTCACCTCCCTAATACATCTACTTTAATTTTTTTCTGTGTTTCTCCCTAGTCTATACACATATATATATTTTTTGCTTGATTATTATCTTTGTGTACGTGTACTTTTGTGTTTATTTTTTAACTTAACAATGTCATAAAGCACTCTTCACATGTTATCACATAGTATTCATAATTACAATTTTAACGTCAGTGTAACATTCCCTTCAGTTGATGCAGCATAATTTTTTAAAAATCATCCTTCTATTGTTGAACATTTAGGTTTATTTTTATTATTATAGAGTATATCTTACATAAAATTATTATCTTTCTTCAGATGGTTATCTTCTTCAATTGAATTAACTCTTTATATAATCCTGCACAGTAGGATGATTGACTAAAAGGGTATAAACATTTATCTTTAGGTCTCTCGGTATCTGTTACCAAATTGCTTTCCAAAAAAATTATAGTAATTTATACTGAAGCATCAAGGAGCATTTCATCATGATCTCCCATCATTAGAAATTATTACTATAGAATTTATTGGTAGTTTTTGGGACGGCCCAGTGGCATAGCAGTTAAGTTCTCACACTTCGCTGTGGTGGCCCGAGGTTTGCAGGTTCAGATCCTGGGCGCAGACCCACACACCACTTGTCAAGCCATGCTGTGGCAGGTGTCCCACATCTAAAGTAGAGGAAGATGGGCACAGACTTTAGCTCAGGGCCAATCTTCCTCAGCAAAAAAGAGGGGGATTGGCAGCGGATGTTAGCTAAGGGCTAATCTTCCTCACACACACACACAAAAGAATTTATTGGTAGTTTAATAAATGTAAAATAGTATCTCAGAATTAAATTACTTGGTACTTTGTATCCTTGCTGCAAATTGTGGCTGAGATTTTAATAGTTTACTGTTGTTTGAATTTCCTCTTGTGTGTTCATGTTCCTGGGAATATTGACACCATTGTAATAAATTGGAAGGCACTCTCTCACCACCATCACAAAAGTAGAAAAGAACTGAAAGGGTTTCTGATGAGTAAAATTCAAGTAGAAGCAACTTCATAATCTACTGGAAAGAGCACCAGACTTAGAGTCATTAGATGTAGCCTTGAGTTCTGGCTGAGTCAGTTACTACTTGTGCAATTTTGAGAATGTTTCAGACCACAATAAGATGGAAAGGCCTCAAATTAGGCCAGACAGTATTTTGATTTCTCTCTCTCTCTTTTTTTTTTTTTTGCAAAGAAGGTTAGCAATGACAGAAAATAAAAAATAAAAACTGTTGAGAAGGATTTCAGTCTCCTTTTATGCCCTACAAAATGCTGTATCGAGCAATACCCAGAAGTACCCACATTACTTCTGCCCTCCACCTGGAGGTTGGAATCTTCAGCTCTCCAGGTTGTCCAGGGCACTGCAGCTGACCAGCACAGTTCACTTAGTCTTGGGCAGATGATGTTTGGTGATAGGGAGGTCATGGGCATCTGAAGCCAACACTTGGTTGGCAGAACAGAGAACTAGGCCAAGGTGGGAAGGTGTTCAGACCTAAAAACATTGTGTTCATTCATCTCAAAAACTTTAAGAGAAATAGGGCTAGTTGACATTAATGCCAGTTGACATGGACAGACACTTTGCAAATGATAGTTATTGTAATGTATTTAGGATTGGATTATTGGTTTTTCTTTAATTTTTCAACAAACATTTATTGAGGTACTAAGCTTAGTGCTGGGGATATAAAAGTGAATAAAACAGTTCCTGCCCTCAAGAAAGATCATAATGTAACAATGGAGACAGCCACTTAAAAGATTAGAACTACAATATATAATTATAACTATAAGACAGTATGGTAACCACAGCTGTAAAAGAATACATAATGGGGGCCGGCCTGGTGGCATAGTGGTTAAGTTCGCACCCTCCACTTCTGGTGGCCCAGGGTTCACAGGTTTAGATCTCAGGTGCCAATCAACGCACAGCTTGTCAAGCTATGCTGTGGCGGTGTCCCATATAAAGTAGAGGAAGATGGGCACGGATGTTAGCCCAGGGCCAGTCTTCCTCAGCAAAAAGAGGAGGATTGGCAATGGATGTTAGCTCAGGGCTAATCTTCCTCACACACACACACACACACAAAAGTATACGCAATGGCTCTCTTCTCTTATTGTCAATTATGTGTTTTAGGGTTTTAAAATATCTTGTACTTTTGATTATTAAGCAAAATAAAGAAATTAGAGGCTGAAAAATTGGAAAAGAGAAAGCAAAAATATCATTATCTAAAAGCGATAACACTGTATGTCTGAAAACCCCAAAGGAACTAACTAAAAAACTGCTATAAACAGTAAAAGAATATAATAAGGTGGTTGCATTCAAAATTAATTTACAGAAATAACTAACA
The DNA here is from genome assembly GCA_031878705.1 of Tapirus indicus. NCBI lineage: Eukaryota > Metazoa > Chordata > Mammalia > Perissodactyla > Tapiridae > Tapirus > Tapirus indicus. Next base: position 47,927,989 of record CM062931.1, on the reverse strand, counting down.
TTCATAGATACAATCAGTCACAAATACACAGAAAAGACCCCACTTACCAAAAAATTTTTATAGATAAAATAGCTAGGTATAAATTTAACAATAGATACATAATACCTATATAAAGAAAATTTTAGAATGCCAGTGAGGTACCCAAAAGATAATTTGAACAAATGCAAAGTCAAAGCATATTTTGGTAGAGGATGATGACTCAACATCATAAATATGTCTGCTCTCTCTAAATTAGTCTATGAATTTAATTTAGTCATCCCTCCCTCACATTTAATTAGCAAGCTGATCTAAAGTTTATATAGAAAGATAAGCAAGCAAGAATAACCAGGAAAATTTTGAAGTTTGTAAGAAGGGACTTATTATTATTGTTGTTAGTGCTGTTAGTCAATTCTGACTCCTAGTGTCCCCGTGTACAGCAGGGCAGAACCCTGCCCAGTCTTTCTGAACCATCCTCTCACCCTCTGGCGCTCTATCAGACAATGCTCTGCTGCTATTCACAGGGTTTTCATGGCCAATTTATTTGGAAGTGGGTGGCCAGGTCCTTCTTCCTAGTCTGTCTTAGTCTGGAAGCTGAAACCCATCCATGGGTGACCCTGCTGGTATTTGAAATCCTGGTGGCATAGCTTTCAGCATCACAGCAACACACAGCCACCACAGTATGACAATGACAGACGGGTGGTGTGCTTCCCTGACCGGGAAATAACCTGGGCCGTGGCAGTGAGAGTGAGAAGTTTTAACCACTAGACCACCAGAGCAGGGACTAGCCCTAGCATCTATTAAAATATATTATAAAACTATAATTTTTTAAGCAGTATACTACTGACATATGAAGAATTAGATCAATGGAGTAGAATAGAGAAGTCCAGGAATGGATCCAAATACATGTGGAATTTTGTATATAATAAAGGTGGCAAAGAGATGCATTAGTTAACACGTGGTGTTAGGAAGGCAGTGCAGAGGATGCCGTGGTATGCCACACGTTTCCCCCCTTCAGGACCAAGGCACTGATCCCCCCAGCTGCTGGGGGTGTTGTTTGCTGAAAGCTCCTGGCTGAGTCCCTCCCCAGAAATTGCTCGCAGCCAAAGGGAGCCACCTCGTCCAGAATTACAGCCCCGGGGTCAGTCATATCCACAGACTGGTTGATGCGGGAGTATGAACGCCTGGCCCTCTCCCCTCAACTTAAGACAACTCGGAAAGACCCTTCCAGGTCCAGAGCTTGTGGAATTGGTTGAAGCTTTGTTGCTACTGCATCTCAGTTGACTTCTCCCTCTGCCCAATTTTGCTTCCTTCACCCCTTTATCGGGGTGATTCCTGACAGCACTCCCCAGGAAACTTCTTTCACTCAAATCTCTGTCTCAGAATCTCTTAGGGAGCCCAATTTTCAAAATGGCTTCCTTCCTTTGTTGGATGCAAACCTCACATATTCAAAAAGAATAAATTTCAGCTGCAGCAAAGCTTCAAATGTAAAATTAAAAAAAATTAAACTATAAATGTAGTAGAAGTGAAATCGGCAAACAGCCATTTGATGACTAAGCAGCTAGTAACGGGGGGATTGGAATTGGCCACCCCAAAATATGTCTCTGCCTGCTGGAGAGACGCTTTAACCCCCAACCCCCACTAATTGACCGAAAGAGTTTGGGATGGGAGTCCTGCCCCCAGAACAGGCCATCACCATAGACATCTCCGGATGTCAGGGGTTCCTTGCTAAGCACATTCTTAGTTCTGGTTACTCTTTGTAAGAGACATTTGCATTTGCAAAGGAAATCTCCATTTGTAAAGGTATCTTCTTCCCTGTACCAGGAAGAAGTGGGGGGGAAGGCCTAACCTAGAAACTAGTCAGAATGGAAGGTGAGGACTTAAATTTGCATGATAAACTTACTCATTGCTAATTGTGCTGTTTGGGCAATATGCTATCTGACTCCCACTAGGTTCCTATAGACAACATCTTCCTGGGGCCTGGGTCACCACGGTAATAGATTTTTTGACCTATTTTTTCAGGAGCCACCATTCTGTGGACATGCCTCCTAAGAAGAGGTCTGAAGCCTGACTACGCTTGCGCAGATCATCAATTACCTCATCTCTCCTCACCTCCAATCATTTCAGACCACCTTGCCCCCTACCCCATAAATATCCCTGACTCCCTGTTTTCAGGGAAGTGGATTTGAGATTCATTCTCCCGTTTCCTCACTTGGCTGCCTTGTGATTAAACTTTCTCTCTGCTGCAATCTCACCATCTCAGTGTTTGGCTTTCTGGGGGGTGGGCAAAAATGGACCTGGTGCGGTAACAGAAGAAACTAGAGAAGAATTTTTTTATACCTTTGATTGGTCCAAGTTTCAGAAGCGATTAAAGAAAAGATGGATTCTTTCCACACTGAAATAAAATTTTGATGAATGGATAAACAAAATGTGGCATGTACATACAATGGAATATTATTCAGCTTTAAAAAGGAAGGAAATTCTGACCCATGCTACAATATGGATGAAACTTAAAGACATTATACTAAATGAAATAAGGCAGTTACAAATACAGATAAATACTGTCTGGTTCCACTTATGTAAGATACTTACAGTAGTCAAATTCCTAGAGATAGAAAGTTGGATGGTGGTTACCAGGACTATGGGGAGGGAGGAATGGGGAGTGATTATTTAACGGGTACAGAGTTTCTGTTTGGGATTTCTGTTCTAGAAATGGATAATGGCAATGGTTGCACAACATGGTGACTGTACTTAATGCCACTTAATTGTACACTTTGTTAAAAAAGAAATAGCAGGCCCAAACTGTAGTCATCTGCCCCCATGACAGCAAACCAAGGCTTAATTACAGTTTCAACCTAGCCCGGGAATGTGACCTTTTTAACAGTCAATCTGAAATTTCCTGATTGGCACTGGTGAGGTAGTCTGCGTGATAAAACTCCTGCTGTTCCCTTCCCCCTAAAATAAGACATCCTGGCCTGAAACAATCTTTTCTTTTTTTTTTTGCCAGTCACTTCCTTACCCCACCCTCCTTCGGCCTATAAATTCTTCTATTTTGTACAGCTCCTCAGAGTGCCCTTCTCTTTGCTAGATGGGATACTGCCCAAGTTGTGAATCATTTAATAAAGCCAATTAGATCTTCAAATTTACTGGGTTGAATTTTGTTTTTTCACAACTTAAAAATGGTTAAGATGGTAAATTTTGTTATATATATTTTACCACAATAAAAAGTAAACAAATAAAATTCTATTTGGCAAACCCACCAAAATGAGAAGAAACAAAATAGTTGCAACTTCTATCAGAACAAAGGATTTCCCTACAAAGCAATAGGGAGAAGACCCAAAGCACAATAGAAAAATGGAAAAATGAGAGGAACAGAGAATTTAAAGAAGAAATAAAAATGGTTCTTAATATATAAAAATATGCTCAACTTCACTCGTAAAAAGAGAAATATAATTCAAATCACGCTGAGATACCACCTTACACCTATTAGGTTAGCTAAGATCAACAAGTTAGGATTTAAAGAGCTAATGAAGGTATGAGGAGGCACACAGACATTGTCACTTCATGAGAAAAATTTGGCAATATCTATGCAAATTATAAGAGCATGTGCCTTTGACCCAGAAATTCTACTCCCAGGAATTTATTCTACGGATGTACTGTACTTGTGGCATATTACAAGGTTATTCATTGCAGTGCTTTTTGTAATAATAAGAGTTTGGAAACAATCTGAAAATCCATCAATGGAAAATTTGTTAAAGCTTTTTTAAGAAGGAAAACCATCTTGGACTGAAGAAACATGGGTCAGGGGATTTGTTAGGAGTTCCACCTTCTCCAGGTACAACCTGAGTCTCTGAGAAGTTCAGACGGTTCTTGGGTTAAAAGATGAAGCTAATGATCTGAACCATGATTGTGTTTGCAAGAAAGGTAATGATCTTGCAAACAAATTCCCAGGCTCAGGGAGTGTGAGTCCCCTCTACTGTCCAAATGAGACAAGGGCTAGAGGGGGGTTTCCAAAAGAAATATAGGAACTTGACTCTTAGGACTAGGAAAACTGAAAAGACATGAATGAAAGCAACTAATGCCTATTAATTCTGAAAAAGTTTCCAGTAATCCACACAAAAACTTGCACACAAATGTTCATAGCAGCGTTATTTGTAATAGCCCCAAATTGGAAATAACCTAAATGCTCATCGAAGTTTCTGAATGGTAGTCAAACTGTGGTATATCCATAGAATGGAAAACTACTCCACATTAAAAATGAATAAACTATAGATGACCCTCAAAAACCTTATGCTCAGTGAAAGAAGCCAGAGACAAGAGACCACATAGTGGATGATTCCGTTTATATGAAACATCCATAGAAAGCAAAGCTGTAGAGACAGAAATCAGATTTGTGGTTTCCCGGGGTGGGGGGCAGGGAAGAGAGGACAGGGATTAACGGCAAATGTGCATGAGGGATCTTATTGGGGTGACGAAAATGTTCTAAATAGATTTATGCTGATGGTTGCACTATTTGATACATTTTCTTAGAAATCACTGAATTGCACCCTTGACATGCAAAATACCTCAATAAAATTAGTTTGAAAAAGTTCTAGTGGAAGATGGTGTCCACCTTGGTGGCCTGCAGACTTCTAGGGGGAGGAGGCTCAGCTGGGGCCCTTTCCGTACTCTCCTACCTCATAGTTTGCTTTTTGCCAGCTGGAAGCAGCCCTAACAAGGCCTGGTGGGCCCCTGGAAAGGGTAAGGGAAGAGGGTAGGCCTTCTGAAACCTGGAGTGTCAGAGGCTCTCTTGCACCAGAAGGAGGAAATAGGGAAGGGCTGGGTTGGTGCAGGATGGCCTGAGCCCCAGTGGGGAATCTCAGGGGATTTAGCAGGAAGACCCTTCCTCTGCCAGGACTTGGGGCTGGAGCAGCACGCAGGGACTGAGGGCCCAGAGGGGAGGTATAAACCCAAGCTGAGGCCAGAGGGGAGCACCTCCTGCCACATAAGCAAGGAAATGGATACGCCTTGCAGTTGGCGAGGTTTCCAGCCTGGATGGGTCTTCCTGGGGGCCAGGTGTGGTGGAGAGAGCAGCTCAGGTCCTGAGCCTGCAGATGTGATGCTGCACTAGACAGCACTGCTAATGATATATGCCCTTTGGGAGACAGAAACTCAGAGTGGTTGGAGCAGGAGATGCACAGAGGCCTCTAAGATAGTGCTTAGTTGGTTAATTTCATTATTCTGCAGCTGATTCTATGAGGTTCCAGTATGAACACAGAGGCCCACTAGTGAGCCATGTTAATAATTACCCTCCCAGGGCATTGCCATGGGACTAACAGGTTGGAGAGGGCGATGTGAAGGGAGAGGAGGGTGTTGAGAGACTGCAGTCCTTGTTAGGAAAAATCCTCAGAAGGAAAAGGGCCACGATCCCACTGGTAAGGCGCAAGGTGTGGCACAGTGGCTTAGGTCCCCATCTTTGCCATCACTCAGACTGGATTCTAATCCCAGGCGACCCCTCACTTTATGCATTTGTCCTTGAAAAGTTGCACAGTCTTTCAGATCTTCAGTTTCCTCATTTGTAAAACAGAGACGTAGCATCACCTTCCGCCCAGAATTCTTGTGGGGATGAAAGGATATAAAGCAGCTAAGTGTTTGACCCAATCCCAGGCACATAGCGTCTGCTCAACAAGTGCTAGACATTTTATTATTACCACTCTCTCATCTTTTCTTGTCTTAAAAGTAGTGCAATAGTGCAATAGGGAAACGCCAGGGGGGCATTTCCTCTTTCACAAGCAGCAAATAAGAATCAAACCACACTTGCAGGTAGTGTGACAATCCCCATGGATATCCTGAGAAATTGGCAAGTTAGACCTGAGGGGCGTGACCAAAACCAAGACTCAGCTGTCCACAGACCTTCTATTTCTCCCTCTGTCTCTCTAACCCTGAGACAGCCAACATGAAGGCATCTTGGTGACTTATAACAACCATCTGCAGAAGGGACAAAGGTGATTTCTGCTCTGGTCAGAGGAAGAATTAGTGAGCTGTTTTGTACTGCAACCTTCTCAGAATGCCAGGCCTGGCGCCTCGCCTTTGCTTGAACCATTGCCAATAATCCATTTTGATCCCTCTTAAATCTTCATAGTGGCTTCAATGACTGTGAGGGTTTGGGGGCAACTTTTTGAGCCTTAAATATGCACAAATAAATTAGGTGGCCATTTAATATTGGGCGTGTTAGTCTGTATTTGTAATACAACAGATAGAATGTATGCATTATTTACAATGTCCTGTGGATTCAATTTTGTAAGATTTATGAGATGGTGGATGTGTTTGTACTTGAGTTAAATTAGAAATAGTGGTCATCATCTATCACGTAAACTTAATTTAAACCTCAAGGCCATGATTTCCCATTTTTATAGCCAAGTATGCCTTTCTCCCTCAAGATCATGCCAAGGTCACCAAATTGTGCCCTTGCTCAGCCAGGACATTTTGTTTCCACTAGGTGGTACCACTTGGAAGGCCACCAAATCTAAACTTTATCAGGGATGTCAGTTCTGCAACATAGCCTCTAAGCTTGGTTTTCTCACCCTGGAAAATTCTATGACTTCCCAATATTTAAAAAATAAATACCTTTTGTGTTTAAATTAGCCAGAGTTGGCTTCTGTTGCTTACTACAGAGAATCCTGACTATGTACCTCTCATACATCACTTTTTCATGTAAAATGTAAGTAGTGTTAATTATACATTACTAACCCTAAATTGGGTATTAAAATGTTAAATAGGTAGTCTAATTACCCATTAGTTAGTTGCAAATAACTATCAAGAAAATTATTTCACATTAAAAATGAAATTAGACCACTTGCTTCTTGCTTCATTATTCTATTTTCTTTCAAAGAAATTTACGGGTATTAAAATGAGAAAAAATAATGTCCTTGAGTGAGTTGGAATGTCATTGGTTTTTAAAACAGCTGTAAAGTATTTTGGTAATAAAAACATTATAATTCCTTGAACACTATGGATATTGAAATTTTGATTAATGAAAGAGGTATTACTTTTTTAAAGTTTTAAAAAGCTTTGATCTTGTAGGAAGAAAGATGATATAAAATGTAAGATATTCTTATTTAAAGATATTACAATGGACATATAAAGGACTTAGACACATGTCCACACCCAGCTGCAAGAGACAGCAGGAAATGTACTTTTTGTCCCAAGGGGCCATGTGACCAGCTATCATCGAGGGGTCTACTGTATGGAAGGGGAGAATGAACATGTGGGTTTCTGCTGGACGGGTTTCCTCCATGTTGAAAAATACAAACAACACTGTCATTTTTAACAAATGCATAGCCATTTATAGTTCATATTCTCTGTTAATTCAAGGTCATTTTAATATCAGCTTCATGTCTTACACGGAGTAAGCATTTTTCTCACCTCATCAGAGCTCTGTTTTAAAGAGAAACTTTGAAGGAACTAGACCAGATGAGGAAATATATGGACATGCCCAGTCCCAGAGGCCAGTGGTAAATCCAGCCACTGGATTAGTGGTTATAATGAGTGATTGCTTCTCAGTAGGCAGATATGCTGTATGTATCAGGCAGCACTAGGCAAATGGCAGCAATATTTGTGCAAGAAACACAAAATATCATCCTGATTTTCTCCCCCTCTGCCCCTATTTTCCATCTATGCAACAGAGATTGAATAATTATTTCCTGATTTAGAGAGAAAAAATGTAAATTCATGCTCCAATTACCTCAGCTACTTGATCATAAAAAATAAAATAAATCCATGGTTCATATTGTTTCAAAGTTCCAAAGGAAATGTATGCTTATGTTTTCACACTTTTTTCCAACTATAGATTATTTAGTGTATTCGTGTCAGATTATCTACGTTTTCTCAGTTTTGTCAGCTATGGTTCAAACCTTGAATATTTAGAATTTAATAAGGTGTAGTGATGGATATAAAAGTATAAAAAAATAGGATCCCTGCTTTCAAAAAGCCGTTAGAATCTCAACCATGGCTAAGCACAAGGGTCTGCCAGTCCATCTCCCTGAACTCCATCTCTGTTCTTTGCCCAGTTCACCGTCTGCCCCACAGTTCATCTCCCACTGCTTTCTTCATGTCTCACCACTGTTGTCAATGGCTCCCCATTACTCTTTTTTTAAAAAATTATTTTATTGAGGTCATATTGGCTTATAACATTGTGTAATTTCAGGTGTATATTATTGTCCATCAGTTTCTGTATAGACTGCATTGTGTTCACCACCAATAGTCTAGTTTTTATCACCCTACATATGTGTCCTTTTATCCCTTTTGCCCTCTCCATTACTCTTAGAACAGCTTTCAAGTCTACCTGTCTTATTTGGTCTTTCACCATTTCCAAGAGGGAATCAGGCAGCCAGGCTAGTGTTTCAACTGTTCTGAGACCAGCAAACCTAGCTTTACACCCCAGCTTCTCCTCAAGCTGCTTCCCCAACTCAGAGGGCTCAGTCTCTGAGGCCCCTCTTCATCTATTCAAATCCTATTTATCCCACCTTTTCCTTGAAAGTCTCTCAATGCCTCTCTTATAGATCCATGACTCTTTTCTGATTTCCTTTTTTTTTAAGACTTTAATTTTTTAGATCACAGCAAAATTGTGAGGAAGGTACAGAGATTTCCCATATACCCCATCCCTACACACGCATAGCCTCACTGATTATCATCCCTCTCTAGAGTGAAACATTTGTTACAACTGATGAACCTACAATGACACATCATTATCACTCAAAAGTCCATAGTTTACATCAGGGTTCACTCCTGGTGTACATTATACAGGTTTGCACTAAAGTATAATGACATGTATCCAACTTTATAGTATCATACAGAGTATTGTGATTTTCTTTTAATTCTGGGCATTTTCACATTGCTATTTAATTGTTTTAGGAGTGTGGGCCTTCTTCTCTTATTAAACAAATGCCTAATGAACACTTCTTGTCTATCAGGCAATGTGATTGGCACTGGATATACAGTAACAAACAACACAACACAGACCTGGTTTCTATACTCCTAGAGTTTATAATCCAATGAGGCAAGATAGACTGTAAGTAAAAAAAACAAACATAAAGTAATTTCCAATGATAAGTGCTGCAAAGGCAAAACCAAAACTCCCAAAACATCAGGAAGTTATAAAAGAATAACAGAGAGGAACTAAATTAGAGTGGATGGTGGGGGCAGGGTGTAGTCAGGGAAGGTCTCCAAGGAAGTGACATTTAAACAGATAAATGTCTGTTTCATAAATGGACAGCAGTTGGGCAGCCAGGAGAAGGGTGGCAGGAAGAATAGTCTAAGGAAAGCATCTGCAAAGGCCCTGAGGTGGGGAGGAAGGAGCTCAGTGAATTTGAGGAACTGAAAGAAGCCAGGGGAGGCAAAGGAAAGTTGGGAAAGATGAACCCCTTGTAACCAAGTAGACATTCAACTCCTTAAGCCCAAGGACCCCACTCTATCTTTGGCATATCACCCCTCACTCCTCCCTGAGTAAGGAGCACAGCACTTAACTCATGGTGGAAACACCAATATGTTGAAGGAATCACAGTCTTACTAAGGCATCAGGGGAGACATGGGAAATTAGAATAAAGTATGAAAGAATGCATAATCAAGCAGAGCTGGTTTAAGACTCCGGTAGGCCCCGGGCTTTCTTACTCTCAGAGGCCCTACTACCCCCACATCATTCAAAACATGTTAAAATGAACCCACAGTTTACATCAAACATTATTTATATGTTACTATACTATATAGCATTGTTTGTATGCTACTAAGAGTAGAATTGAGTGCAGTAAATTGCTTTCCATAATGTTAAATTTGTGGACATTTAAAGATACATATATTTATTTTAATTTTGCAAGTTTTCATTTTTGAGGAAGACCAGCCCTGAGCTAACATCCGTTGCTAATCCTTCTCTTTTCGCTGAGGAAGACTGGCCCTGGGCTAACATCTGTGCCCATCTTCCTCTACTTTATATGGGATGCCCCCCCAGCATGGCTGACAAGCAGCGCGTCGGCAGGCACCTGGGATCCGAACCCGTGAACCCCAGGCTGCCAAGTGCGAACTAAATCGCTGCACCACTGGGCCGGCCCCCTTTGCAATTTTTTTTGGTCAATTTTTTTTCCAGGTCCCAGACATTTTTTTAGACCCTAGTGCTTAGGTCCTGAGCATTTTCCCTAATAGGAACAAAGCCCTGTAATCAAGGGCTGGACTGAGTAGAACAAACAGATGCCGTAGGGATTCAGGAAAAGGAGACATCAGTGGGAGTGGGAAGGCTCATGTGCTGTATCTGGTAACCTGTTCATCTGCCTGGCCAACAACTGTACCTCCTAGGAAACAAAGGAGTAAGAGGCCAGTCTGGGCCTAACTTGGACCCCAAAGCAGAGACTAGCAGGTCACTTTGAGGCACTAGGAGTCTTGGTAAGAAGGAACCACGTCTTTGTAAAGTTGGGCTACCCAAGAACAGGCAGTCAGATTTTGTAAAGGCAAATGTCAAACCATTCAGGAGAGAAACACAGGTCTGATTACCTGGCCTGAGACACTGAACAGGAAGATGTCCCCAGAGGTTAAGAAAACTGTAAAACCCAACACTGAGGATACAATGCACAATGGGAAGGCAGGAAGCCGAGAGCTGGAGAGACTGAGGAGGCTGACACGCAAGCTGGTTAATGAGTCAGATTTGAAAAAGGCCAAGTTGGGGAAGGAGGGCACAGATACAATGAGAGTGTCTTAGTCTGTTCAGCCTGCCAGAACAAAATACCACAGACTGGGTGGCTTAAGCAACGGAAATCTATTTCTCACAGTTCTGGAGGCTGGGAAGTCCAAGGTGAAGGTGCCGGCAAGGTAGGTTTCACTCTACCTCTTCCGAGGGCTCTTCTTTTGGCTCGTAGGCCAGCATCTCGCTGTGTGCTCACTTGACTTCTTCTTAGTGGGTGTGGGGGTGGGGAGGGGGGTGGAGAGCAAGCTCTCAGGTGCCTCTTCTTATAAGGGCACTGATCCCATCATGAGGGCTCCACCCTCAGGGCCTCATCTAACCCTAAGTACCTCCCAAAGGCCTCATCCCCAAATGCTATCACATTGGGATTTAGGGCTTGAACACATGCATTTTGAGGGGACATAATTCAGTCCATAGCAGAGGCACGAGGGAATGAGCTGAGACTTGAGAAAAATAGGCACAATTCTTTTTCCAAAAGGCTGTTAAATAGTGCAGAAACAAGCAGGGGCTTCAGATTCAGACAGACCTGGCTGAATCCCAAATACTAACCGTGCAAGCTTGGACAAGTTACTTAACATTTCTGAGCCCCAGTTTCCACAGCTGTAAAATGGAGAAAGTGTGTGCATTACGGGTTGTTGTAAGAATTAATGAGATAGAGGGTTTTAAGTACCTGGCACAGAGAAAAGGCCTTTTAAATGTTTCAATGGAGCATGGAAGGCACATGTATGTTACTCAGGAGTAGAAGTTGTGATGGAAAAAGGTGAGAGAGAAACTGTTTAATGCTGAAATTCACTGTTTCATGAGTAGTGGTCTCACTGAGCAGGAGGTAAGAGAACTGGGCAAGTTCTCTAGTAACTTCCAACTCTGAAGTCCCATTAATCCACATATCGATGAGGAAGCAGGTCTATTCATCTCATTTGCTTTGTGGTTACTATCAATTCATGCTAAGCACTCTTACAAATATTATCTCATTCAATTTTCACTACAACCTGACAACTTGATAATACTAAGAGCTGTCATTATTCCCATTTTACAGATGTGCACACTAAAGATCAAAGAACTGGATAACCGAGCCCAAAGTCATACTGCTCAAGAATGACACAATGTGGATTTGCATGCAGGACTTCCTGGCTGCCACCTCAGAACACCAGCTTCTCTGCTCCCACTTTTGTGAAGTTGAATACACGGCATACAAACATCAGTAGGAAGACACTGAAGCACAAAGTGAGGGGAGTTTGTACGCGAATGCCTGGCTTTGAATGAGCTTATGTCTCCAAGCTTGGACACATTCCGGCTGGGGTACAAATAGCATTTATATATGAGAAGACTGCTGGCAGTTTTCCAGGGACTGTGGAGTCAGGGAGGGATGCCAGGAGAGGGTAGATGGGTACATACTGTTCCAATTTGTGAAAAGGGGAAGAAAGTTGATTCTATAAACCATAGACGTCAGTCCCGGGCAAAGTTCTTGAAGGGCAATTTGCGAACATAAAAAAAAGGGGGAAGAAAGTAATTACTAGATGCCAGCAAGTTTTCACTGAGAAGAATTTATTCCAGATGAACCTCACTTCCTTTCTTGATAAAGTAGAAGGCTGGTATGTTTTTATCTAGACAGTGCATTTTGCTCATTATAATAAGCAAGTTAGAAATGTGTAAACTGAATTATAGACAGGTGGAGTCATAACAAGTTGAAAATCTATTTTTTTCAAATTAATAAAAGATTTTAAATGTCATTGTTTCCATGAAAAATCAAAAATTTTGTGGTTACTCAGTTTTAAAAATGGAGACAATTATAGATTTACATGGTTGTAAGAAATAATGCAGAGAGATCCCCTGTACACTTGGCCCAGTTTCCCCCAGTGGTTATATTTAGCAAAACTACAGTATAATAGGACAATCAGGATATTGACATTGACACAATCTGCTGATCTTGTTAAGATTTCCCCTGTTTCACTTGTACTCATTTGTGTGTGTGTGTCTTTAGTTCCTCACAATTTTATCACCAATGTAGTATTGTCTATCCACCATGGCAGTTCAGATACTGAACAGCTGCAACTGAAGAATCATTTTTAATGGAGGAGATGGAATTTTAACTGAGCCTTGAAGGACAAAGGAGGAGAAAGAACATTTCAGGAAGAACAAAAGAGAAAAATCAGAGGCATGGATGAATATTGGATTGGGGAAGGGCATCAGCTCTATTGAGGGGGAGGACTGCCAATTACAGAAAAGGTAATTAGGTTAGATAGATAAGATGCATAGCCACATTATAAACAGCCTTGAACATCAGGGACTATATCACTTATATTAAAAATCTTATACCATCTAAGTCTTAGAAGGCATTCCAATATTCATCCCTGTGACCACTGGCACAAACAGGCATCAGTGGTTTTGCATTTGCTGTTCCCTCTGCACAAAACACTCTTCTCTGGATACTAAGATCTGGCTCCATCTCATTATTCAGGTCTCAGCTTAAAGGTCACCTCCACAGGGAAGCCATCCCTGATCACCTACCCTAGAGTGCCTGCCCTGCCCACTCTTTACCTCTGTTCCCTGCTTTATTTCTTTCACAGCACTTGTTATTTTTAAAAAATCTTATGTATGTGTTTGTTTACTTGTCTATTATTCTCTCCCCCCACTAGCATGTAAGTTTTATTAGAAAAGAAATGTTGACTTTTTTTGCTTACTGCTGTACCCCATTGCCTAGCACAGCCCTGGCACATGGTGGGTGCTTGACAGTTGTTGAATGAATAAACAGGCTACCTGTAGAAGTTGTGGCATATACCGCTTTGAAGTTTCTTTGGTCTTGTGTCCCTCTTCCTATTTTTCCTTTCTATTTCCCATGACTTTGTGGGTTCAGAACACACAAATATAAAATGGGGAGATCCATTATCACTCCTATGTAGGCTTCCCAAATTTCACTTCAAACCATACAAAAAGCATGTGCTGAATAGTGAAAAGATAGGGCAGTATTATTTGTTAATATGTGATCAGGCTCCAAAAGAAGGCCATTCGTTGATTTGCAGACTTTGTGCCCATATTACGTACCAGGCTGTAGCCAAGAGACCTTGTCTTCAAAGAGCTCAGAGCCTAGTGAGGGAAACTGACATGTAAAATTACACTATGTGTGAAAAGCACAAGAGTGGAGGCATGAATGAGGTGCAATGTGGACAGTCACTTAACATCAGAGTCAGAAAAGCATTCACAAATGAGTTACCATTGAGATTGAGACTGGAAATAAGTGTAGCTATTTACTGGGTAAAAAATCAGAACTAGAAAATCACTGAAACATAAGACAGCTTTACATATTCTGGAAAATCGCTCTACCTCTCTCCCTACCAGTATTCTTTCTTTATTTCTCTCTCTCTCTCCCCACCTCCCTCCCTCTCTCTTCCTTCCTTCCTCCCTCCCTCCATCCCTTCCTCCCTTCCTCCCTTTCTTCCTTCCTTCCTCTCCTTCTGTCAATAATTTTTGAGCACCCAAATCTATCTGGAGAGATACAAAAAGGTAGGCTCAGTTCGTCAACCCTAGGCATTCCTAATCCAGTTGGAAAGGGTTTGTGTTGATATAGTTTTCTGTGGACAAACTTACTTCCTTTTCTGGGCAATCAGTTTCCATGGATTTTATATCAATTGAGGGTTCAACTCAGCTTCTCAAAATATCTTCTCATGCTTAGGGGAGGCAGATCAAGCCCCAGAAAGTCCCTATAAGGTATGAGAGTAGACTAAGTGGAGAAGATGAGGGGCAACCTTCTGGAAAGGAGTTAGGTCTGACCCAGAGCAGAGCCCACACTCAAATGCCCACAGGGACCTGGCTGGTAGCAATGTGAGAATCTGGCTTGGAAAGGACTGTATCTAAACTATCTTATAACCATCTTTTACTGATATGTGGGAAATATAGGTCCAGTGTTGATGGAAAGTACTAGTCTTTTTCCCCCCCAAATCTGGAAATCTAGATTTTTATAATATTCTAATATTATAATGTTAGCACTAATTTAAAAAATTAAAACAAAAGAGGTCTACAGGCAAGATTCAGCCCACAGACCATGAGTTTGGCCTCTGAGAGGGTTTAGTGTTCCAGGTGCAAACAGTCTCCCAGTCCACACCCTCCTTACAGGGGAGGAAACCGACTCAAAGCCACACAGCTGGTTGCAGAAACAACGGGACTAGAAGCGTGCTGACAAAGCCAGAGTAAGCTTGTTGTTACAGGCTGAGTTTAAGCATTCATTTCTCCAACAGCCCAAGTCCTCTAGCACCAACTTCTTGCACTAAGGCTTCTCACTTCTGTGAATTTTGTTTTGTAATCACCGGTGGAAATCTTTGCTGCAAAGACAGGAAGCGGGAAGCCAGAACTTGTAGGTTTTGTTTTGTTTAGGTTTTTGTTTGTTTTTCAGTCTGGGAGCTTTTTTATTTCTTTCTTGCTTTTCTCTATCGTTTTTATTCTTGCTTTCCTTTGGTGAGAGCCAAGTTCTTAAACTGCAGAATACAACTCAGGTGGTCCCTGCCAGGTGACACCCACGACCCTGGCCCTGGCCCTGCAGACCAGTGCTCCTTTGTCCAAGGATCTGCTTTCAGCTAAGAGTCAGCTTGGAGTAAGTTTGACACACTCACGTACTTCAAGTGTTAATAGCAGCGAGGTCAGTGGCCCAGGCCTCTAAGGTCTAAGAATGATACCCCACAGTCACCTGTTACCTCCTCAGGAGGGTATTTGCAGTTTAAGACGCTTTAACTTCAAAGTCAACTTTTGATCCTCGGAAGTGCAGGCCCCTCAATGGATGACCGGAAGAGATCCTTCCAGTGGTCTGCGGAGTGAGTAGGGGCTGTCTCATGGGGGTGACAGTGCCCCACATGGGTCAAAAGGAAACAATCCGTGACTTTGGGTTAATGGCAGATGGGAGTTCCTCGGACTCTTTTTGAAACTTTTCCATAAGTTGAAAACTAAAAAAAAAAGTTACTTAAAAAAAGTACCTAAAGGAAGCATTTATTCACTATGCTAAGTGAAATAAAACAGAGAAAGACAAATACCATATGATCTCTCTAATATGTGGAATCTAAACAAAACACCAAGCTCAGAGATGCAGAGAACAGATTGATGGTTGCTGGAGGCTGGGGGTGAAGGGGGTCGAAAGGTACAAACTTCCAGTTATAAAATGAATGAGTCATGGGGATGCAATGTACAGCATGGTGACTATAGTTAATAATACTGTATTGCATATTTGAAAGGTGCTAAGAGAGTAGACCTTAAAAGTTCTCATCACAAGAAAAAAATTTGTAACCATGTATGCTGACGTATGTTAACTGGACTTATTGTGGTGACCATTTCAAAATATATACAAATATTGAATCATTATGTTGTATGCCCGAAACGAATATAATGTTATATGTCAATTATACCTCAATAAAAAAAAATTACTTAAAGTACCTAAAGGAGGCTTGGAGGAAGAGGGGAGGAGGAAGAGGAAGGAAAGAGCGAGCGGGAGGAGGAGCGGAGAGCCAGGAGGGACCCGCCGGGGTCCTGGCTCCGCCCCCGGGGGGCCCGGAGTCGCCTCTGAGCTTCAACCCCGCGGGCTGCCAGGCGGTCGGGATGCAGGATGCGCGCGGGCCTGGGGTGGCCCCCAGCCCATCACCGGCAGACCCTCAGGGGCTTGGGCGGCGGGTTCTCACCTGCTTCCCCGGGTACCGCAGGTCAAGTTCGGTGGACGGAAGCCCTTCTCCTGGTGAACCAGGGAGTCAGGTGAGCGAGGCGTTTTAGGTGAGTTCTCCGTGCATCTGTGCTTCAAGGACGTTGTGCAGGTTTTCAAGTTTAACACTCTTTCCTGTAGAAACCCCTGGGCGGGTGGTAGGTAACGTGGGTGGGGGCGGGGAGGGAGAGCAAACCGTTGGGACAAGGGAAGGCTTACAGCAGTCATTAAAGGTGATCCGGGGACCAGTTTCTGTGTGAGAATCTTCAAACCTAATGGGAAAAATAAAGTTTTTAAACCGTCTTCATCCATTTCTCTGCTTTCTTCTTAAGGGGTGTGTGTGTGTGTTAAGAGCCCTCATTTTTCTCCCTTTTTTCACCAACCAATTAATAGATACAAAGTGGCTTATTAGCAGCAGAAGCACTTGCTAGAAAGTAGGCAATGGGATGAGGAGAAAATCAGCTGGAAACTCCCCTTCATCTCCATTTCTCCTCATGGAGTCCAGTGTGGCCAGTCTGGGGCTGCTGAGAGGAACTTAAAATGATTGATGAAAGGACCCGACATCTAAGATGGGAACTTGAGTTAATAATAACTAAGGAGGAAGCCGACTCACCAGCCACAGATCTGTGAACATGTTTGGAGGAGTTGTTACTAAAGACTGATCATGAGGATGTCTTACATCAAAGGAAGTCATAAGGCAAAAAAAGCAGAAGGTTTCCTTAGATCTGTGGTGGTTGGCTAAGTTGTCATTTCCAAGTGGAAGATGCCAAAAGTTTAGTAAGAGAGGAATTTTCCAGACAGGTGGGCAGGGAATATGCTATTACAAGAGGATACAGTAAGCCCCAAGGTCGTGACAATGACTGACAAACTCTTTCCCACCCAGATAGAGTTTTAGGAAATATGTTTAATTACTGCATGAAAGGATTCATCGAAATCATTAAAGCCTAGGTGCCAGAATATTCAGTCCTGCCCAAGTCAAGAATCAGCCACCAATAGCAAGCACAGACTTTCCAGTTACAAACAACCACCTAGAAAGGGATGACAAAATACTGCATATACTTTCTCCAAGCTTCTGATCCAATAACCAACATGAAATTTAGTCATTGATGGCTATCTCACTTTATCCCCTGGGCCTATTGTAATTCCTAGCACATAAAGTGGCTTAATAAATATGCATTGGTAAGTTCATAATGTTTACCACATTCTATTTAGACTACCTTAGAAATAAGCTATGAGATGTAGAGTTTCACCCATCTTCTCAGCTGACATTTGGTGGGATCTGACCTTTTCAATTAACCTGAGGATGTTAGAGCAGGATAGGACCTTACGGTTAGGTGAGTCCAACCTATTTGTTTTACATGGAAAACACTTGAAAAACAGAGAGGAAGGTAATTTTTTAAGGTCACACAGCCTATGGAGCTATGATACGAACACGTCTTCTGATTCCTAGTCCTGCCTAGGATGGACACCAGCTCTTAGAGAAAGAGCAGCCTAAAGGACACATAAAATATGGGAGCAGATTTTCAATGGGGAGAAAATCATCAGGAAAGGCATTGCAGTGGTGTGTGGAGATGTCCTTTGTGGCCTCTTAGTTCTAGCATTAGGCAACTCATAAGGGCATTCATTCTAAGTGACTTGGCAATGCCGGAACTCTCAGATCTTGACATATCCAGTGCTGATGTTAAAGTCTATTCTTCCTTGTGGTTATTCATTTTGAAAACTCTATGGAATGATTTTCTTTTGCACCCCTGTGGAGCAGGTTCTCCTTCATAATAAAGAAGTTGAAATCCAGAGTGAAAATTCTAACTAAAAGCCAGGAGCCTGAAATTGAAAAAGATCTCGTCTTTTTGTCTAAAAAAATATTAACAGACTGTCTCTTCACCAGGCACC
Organism: Tapirus indicus; assembly: GCA_031878705.1. Lineage (NCBI taxonomy): Eukaryota > Metazoa > Chordata > Mammalia > Perissodactyla > Tapiridae > Tapirus > Tapirus indicus. The sequence continues at coordinate 47,909,744 of CM062931.1, read as the reverse complement.
AGATGATCAGGGCAAGTAAAACTGACGGTGAAGTAGTTTGGTTTTCCTTGATTTTAGTGTGTGTGTGGGGACTTCCCATAGACTTTCACCAATGTGTTTGCTTAGTGAAGAGAGTCAGAAGGCTAGGAGAAATGAAGAGTCCTTTAGGAGTCATTAAGGAGAGGAAGTCTGTCTGAAGAAAAGAAGCCAAACTGAAATCCACACTAACAGCCTAGCTCTTGTATCGGGGGGCTGAACCTGTAGGAAAATGAATTGAAAATGCTGATGTGTGGTTACACAGATGTAATCACATTTATAACCTCAGCCAGTTCATAATGGCAGGCCTGATATTGATCAGCTAACTCAACTCTGAACTTCCTGCTGCCCACACCCACCTGAGGGATAAGATTTCATTGACCATCATTGGGAAAGGCATACACACCCACACATCACTCTGCCCAACTCAGCTCAGTGGCACCCACAATCCCAAAGCATGCTCCATGGATCCAGCTCAGGAGCGGCTGCAGCTTCTTGCACAAGCCACCCTGCAAATGGGAGCCACTGCTGCCATGCTTGTGGCTGAGAGTGAGGAGGCTGAGAAGGTGGCTGCCCTGGCCCAGCCCATGCAGGTCCGTCTGAACCAATCCATCCTCCATACGTGGAGGACCAAGCAGTCATCCACTCTCTGCTTATAGAGCCACAGATGCCTGCTGTGTCCCGCTGCCTTAGAAGAGCCACAGGACCCGGGCTCTCCCCACACTGTCTCATCTTTGGCTGGACCTCTGAGCCAGTAGATTTAGCCCTCACAGATGGAGGCAAGCCTTCTGGATGTCTCAGGAGACATTTTGCTATATCTGCAAAAAGCTGGCTCTGCATCTTCAAAGGGAAGCCACCTACATGAAATTGCCTCTCCCCATGCCTCAGAATGTAGCCATTGGACTGTATTGGCTGGCCTCCCCAGTGCACAGTGTGGCTAAGCTCTTTGGGGTGGGCAGATCTGGTGCTGGGCATGCCTTCCATGAGGTTGGGGATGCCATCTGTGCTACCTTTCCAGGAAAGCCAGTTTGGCCTAAAGGAGGTCCTGGAGAGGTTCTGGACCAAATAGGGCTTCCTGATGTGCGCTGGGGCTAGTGGAGGCACATGTATTGAAGCGTCCTGCCCCAAAGGGCAGGGAAAGAACTATCTGAACTGTTGTCAGTACCTTTCAGTAGTTCTTCAAGCCAGGCTGGTCCTGACCTCTGCTCCACCAAGTGTTTTTCGGCTGCCCAGAATCCAGCTATAATTTACACGTGTTGGAGGCAAGTCAGCTTTGCCATAGGGGAGATGCAGGCACTCTCTCACCTCCATCCAAGAAGAAATGGGGGGTGTGCCATAGGGCCTGTCCTTGTGGGTGACAGAGCGTACCCTCTCCATCAGTGACTGATAGCCCCATACCACCAACCCATAACCCCTGAGGAGCTGCATTTCAACGAGTGGCTCTTGGCTGTCTGGGGCACTGTTGAGCAGGACTGTAGGCAGTAGAGAGGCCGGTGGCAGTGTCCCCAGGGTAAGGCACCGTGTCCGGCAGAGCACATCTGTGAGGTGGTCACTGGCTGCTGCTTGTTCCACAATCTGTGTATCGATTGAGTGAGGTCTTCTGCCCAGAGTGGGAGCAGAGCCTCCACCCTCACCATGGCCTGGAGCACAGGCAGCCTGCAGAGCAGCATGCAAAGGATGAGCGCAAAGGCAGCTGGGGTTCCAGGTGCGCCAAGCCATCAGTCGACATTGGCATTCCAGGCCCCGGCAACTCAGAGTGATGACTAGCCATCCTGCTTTTTCACTTGAATTTCTCCTTCAGGCCCTCTTTCCTCCTTCCATGTGAACCCTACCGTCTCCCTTCCCGAGACTAAAGCCCTGTCGTTAATATTTAGAAATCTCCTAAGGGTGCTGTATCTTTTAATAAAGTTTCTGGAAAGGGCATGTGGGCTGGTCATCTCCAGCAGACAGGGAACAAATGTCTGCACTGGTAAGGGGCCTGTAAGAAACTTGTGATGGGAGTGTGGCTTCTTTAGAGCCCAGGCAGTCTATAGTGGCAGGTCTACTCTTCTGTAGGTCCTACTCTAAATTTACTGAGTGTGGCTTTTATCACCCATAAATGCGTATACATTTTTATATACATCCACCTTTGCACTTGGACACACATGCCTGTCCTTCTCTGAACCCTGTTCAAATAATATAATCTGTATTCATTTCCTATTGCTGCTGTAACAAAGTGCGATGAACTTAGTGGCTTAAAACAACACAAGTTTATTGCCTTACAGTTCTGGAGCTCAGAAGTCCAGAGTCAGCTCAGTGTGCTAACGCCAAGGTGCAGGCAGGGCCACATTCCTTCTGAAGGTCTAGGGGAGCATTTTTCCCTTGCCTTTTTCAGCTTCTGGACAACGCTTACATTCCTCGGTTTGTGACTCCTTTCTTCATCTTCAGAACCAGCTCCATAGCATCTTCTCTCCTGTCTGAGCTCTGCTTCTGTTGTCACATCCCCTTCTCCATCCTGCTTCTCTTGAGCTGTTCCATCCCTGATAGTCAGTGATCCTCCCAGGGTCAGATTAAGTGTTTTACAACTGGGAGGGAATATAGGTATGTGGAAGCTGCCCAGGAATCCTTCGAGGCATGAAGTCATCTGCCAACCTCTCCTTCCTGGGCAGTGCCTATGCTCTTAAGATCATTCATTCACTAAACATTTTATGTGCCTGCTATATACTAGGCACTACTTGTACAAAGGTGAAAAAGATACAATCCTTGTCTTCAAGAATTCCAGTAGGGGAAAAAACCAAGCAAATCAACAGCTAAAACCCAGTAAGAGTTGTCCCTCCACTGATGATTGGATAAAGAAGATGTGGTATATATATACAATGGAATACTACTCAGCCATAAAAAAGACAGAATTGTCCCATTTGCAACAACAGGGATGGACCTAGAAGGTATTATGTTAAGTGAAATAAGCCAGAGAGAGAAGGACCAACACTGCATGATTTCACTCATATGTGGAATATAAACTAACACACAGATAGAGAGACCTGGTTGGTGGTTACCAAGGGGGAGGAGAACGGGGGGTGGAATGGGGTGGGAAGGGGTGAAGGGATGCATCCATATGGTGGCAAATAATAATGTACAACTAAAACCCCACAATGTTATAAACTATTATGACATCAATAAAATTAAAAAGTAAAAAAAATGAAAAATAAAACACAGTAAGAGAGCTGTTGTGACAAGGTGAGTGCTGGGCATATGGCTATCTAGAAGAGGGGCACCAAACTGAGTAGACCTGCGAGAGTCTACACTTGAGCTGAGCGGTCAAGGACAGGCTTGGCGGATGAGCTCCAGGAAGGGGGGCCTGCAGAAGGCACAGGAGCGAAAGTGGTGTGGCCCTTTGGGAGAACTGCAGGTAGTCCTGCAAGCTGGAGGCCAGAGTGAGGGGGAGTGCGGGGCTACAGAGGCAGGCAGGGACCTGCGTCCCACGCTGAGGACATTGAACTGCTTCCTTTGAGCCAAAAGGAATCACTGATGGAATTAAGCAAGAGGCGACATGATCACTTTGGCCTTTTAAAAAGATAACCCTTAGTAGTACAGAGGGGTGAATTAGAAGGGGAAGAAAGGGAGGAAGCTGGGGGCAGAAGGACCAGCTGGGAGGTGTGGACAGATTTTTGGGCCCCATCTCCTTGGTCTAACAGGTGAGTCTAGCAAGCAAACTGCATAGGCTTTAAGTCAGTACAACAAAATCCAGGCTGTCCTGTGAAGCAGCCCTGCAGGCCATCTTCAGCCTGTGTCAAATGACCTTGCAACCCCTCACCTCGTGACTGAAGACGCCCGCTGGACAGATCCACAACAGGAACAGAGAAAAGGTACCTCGCTCTCATGTTTCCCAGCTTCATATTTTAGAGACTGAGGGAATAATCAATGACCCTGGTCCTTGCCTCTCTCCACATATAGATAATGTCAGCATCTCTGAACTTGTTTGATGAATAACCAAAGACTTCTTGTTTATGTTACCTTCAACGTGTAATCTAGAGAAAAACCCAGATATACTCTATCCTTCTTTTTTTTAACATATATGAACTCTCATTGAAAGGTTTTTTTTTTTTTCTCTTTTCCTCTTTCCTGCACTTGCACTGTTTGTGGAAGAGACACAAGCTGCACTTAAGCTCACGCCCCTCGGAGCAGTTCCATCAGAGCGCTCTGCTGAACTGTTTTCCAACGGTTGGAACTCCTCACGCTGATTATTGAATAAACTCCACTAATATCACCTGGACTCTTTCAGTCGACAGAGGTCAGTGGAGGAATATAGGAAAGCAGGAAGCTGAACTGCACAGCCACGCGCCCGTGTGTAGGGGGGTGGGGGCTACTTCCTCAGAATACCCACAAAGCTCCGCCTTGTTAAGCACCCACCCTCTTATACTTGTGATTGGCCATTGTAGGGTCGCCCACTAGTTTATTGGGTGATGGGGCTGTCCCTTCTCTGGGTTGGGTTAGGTTGAGGGAACTCCTGGGATGTGTAGTTTCTGCGGCTGCCCTGCCCTTTCCAGCAGTTTCCAAAAGGCAAGTACCTTTCCTCGCCTCTGCCCCTCTCCTCCCGGCCCTCCTTCACCCCCCCAGCAGAGGCCCCAGTTTGCGAGAGTGAGAGGCAAATCATGGGCTGGAATTCTATAGGGCTGGAGGAGGAGCCTGGGCTTCTCCATCTTAAGAAATGTAGCCAGACAATCCCCAAACTCAGCTGGGATGTTCCTTGTGTTTACCCACTGCCCCTCCCCTTTCCCAGTTGTCTCTCCTTGTCTTACACAATTTCCTGGAAGTGGAAAACCTCACAGTGTGTGTGTGTGTGTGTTGGAGGGAGGTAGGGAGGGGGAGTGGGGAGGATTTTAGGGTGAATGACTATACCACAATGAGAAAGCTCTACTAGTTAAAAAGTGCAATTAAAAAGAGTTTTGGTTAGTTTTTAATCTCCTTTAAGATTTATGGGTCACCTGGGGGGAGGTGATAGGTAATTTATAAATGCTTTTTAATGTTAATGGTGATAATAAGGCAGAGAGGTAGCCTTTATTTTGGTTAAGACATACTGTTGAGATAGGGCAGGTGTTGAATTATTTGCTCATTTGGGGGTGAGAAGAAAGAGGAATAAGCCTTGTTACTGACCTGTTTCAGGCTTGAGGTGAGAGGAAGGCTGGTCTTAGGGCTTCAAGAATCCTAAGCAACTGGAGTCAGTGACCAGTGGGGAGGGTGTGGCACCCAAGCCTTGGATCAGAGGAGTAAAACCTCACCTCAGGCCCATCTTTCACTTGCCACGCACTCTTCAAAAGGATAAATGCCGGCCTGATGGTGGGTGGGGCTCTTTTGAGATTAAGGTAAGCTTTGGGTGAACTCCAAATTTGGAAAAGCAAGCCTGGTGGTCTAGTGGTTAAGATTTGGTGCTCTTAGGGCCATGGGCACTGGTTCATTTCCCCGTTAGGGAACCACACCTCCCGTCTGTCTGTCGGTTGTCATATTGTGGCAGCTGTGTGTTGCTGTGATGCTAAAAGCTATACCACCAGGATTTCAAATACAAGCAGGGTCACCCATGGTGGACAGGTTTCAGCAGAACTTCCAGACTAAGAAACAATAGGAATAAGGATCTGACCACCCACTTCTGAAAAGACTGTCCATGAAAACTCTATCAATAGCAGGGGATCATTGTCTGATATAGCATGGGAAGGTGAGAGGATGATGCAAAAAGACGGGGCAGGGTTCCACCATGCTCTACACAGGGGCACTAGGACTTGGAAGGAGTTGGAATCAACTCAAGAGCATGAACAACAATAAAAACTTGGAAAAGTTCTGGACTGAGGGGTCCATCTTTTAGGACCCCAAGGTCCTGAAACTCCTCCAGGTCTCAACTTCTTTCTCTGTAACATGAGAGAGCCTTACCAAAATCACCAAGTCTGCTTCTAGCTCTAGCATTGCATCACTTCTAGTGTGAAAATGTTGTCATTGTGCCTGCTCATTATAGACCCAGCATCACTCTCTGAGTCCTCAGACAACTTTGAATGATAATCAGAGTTGGTCTCAGTATCATCTGGGTGGTGGTGGAAAGGAAGGGGGAAGGAGCCCTACTTCTCCTGTCCCCTGCCATTCTTAACCTTCTGGAACCACAGAAGGAAGGTGCCTACCTAGAGACCTGGATCATGGCTACAGCAAGGTCCTGGGCTGAGGGCGGAGGTGAGCAACTGAGCAGAGGTTGAGAGAGTGAAAGGTATGGAAGGAGAGAAGCCTCACCAATGGCTTCACCATCATTTGGCGAGACAGCATCAGAGGTAACTCTCTTCTCTCCATGTGAGTTTGACTACTTCAGAAACCTCGTGTAAGTAGAATCATAGAGTATTTGTCCTTCGGTGACTGACTTACTTCACTTAGCACAATGTCCTCAAGCTTCATCCATATTGTAGCATGTGACACAAGCTTTCTTTCCTTTTTAAGCTGCATAGTATTCCATTGTATGGATATACCACATTTTTTTTAATCCATTCATCCATCATGGGTATTGTGTTGCTTCTACCTCTTGGCTACTGTGAATAATGCTGCAGTGAACATGGGCATGCAAATCTCTCTTTGACATCCTGCTTTCAGTCCTTTTGGATATATACCTAGAAGTGGGACTGCCATCATATGGTAGTTCTATTTTTAAATTTTTAAGCTGCCACACTGTTTTCCAAAGACGATGTGCATTTTTGTCACTAATGAATACCATACCCTGTACTTAATATAATACCTGGGCATAAAGTAGACCTTCAAATGTCTCTTGAGTGTATGAATGATAACAGAAGGGACTTGGGGGGGGGTCACGAGAAGACTAGGCCTGACACTAGAACCCAAGCCCAGTGATCCTTCCACTGGCTTATAACTGGCCCTTGCCTTTCCTCCATGGCCTCTCTTGGCTAAGGCCTGATTATAATCATTAGAAGCCCTGATCTAGAGGCTTGTCCATCCTTTGCTGTGGGGCTGAGACAGAATGTAACATAAGAAAAAAACCCCAAATACTAGCTGCCTTCATCTCAAGATCTTTTATTAAAATCCTAAGTTTCCTTGCCTTTTGTTCACCTCGTTATCTACCCCTTTCCTCCAATTAATTTTCAAATTTCTCCTAAACGAAAAAGGAGGAGAAAAGAGAAGCAAGAATCCAAGTCTCAGTGGAGAAATCTCCCCAGGTCCTAGGGTAGCTTGGTATGGCAGAGGCTGTGGTCTAGAGGTCTCATTCCTGGCTCAAGTGGCCTAGAGATGACCCTGGGAGGGCTACCCCCTCATTGACATCATCAGTAACATCCTGAAGAATGGCCACCACCTCCTTGCACTGGCCTAACTGCCTCTGGCCACCTGGACCAGGGCTGCCAGGTGGGCACTGTGCTGGTCTACGTGGTGCTGCAGCTGGGCAGCTGATTCCTGGGCCAGTTGGCTGACCGGGCACCTGTTCTCTGACATCTCAGCTGCAATCATGGCAGCAACAGTCTGGTGGCACCTGAGGGGCAGGCTCTGAGCTGGAGCTGGTGCACTTGGCCCACCTGTGCTTCAGGGGACACTGTAGACACCCCTAGAGCATTTGGGGCTGATGATGGAGTCTCTCTGAGGCTGGTTTCTGTATGGAGACTCTGGCCTTCTTTGGACTTCTGCTGGAGAAAAAAGAAATTCTAGCTGCTCTCCTCATTCTATTCTTTGCAGGCCCCAGTTTTAACACTGGAAAAAATTACCATGATGACCAGTTATCAGCTGGCATTGGCAGTATATTTAAGGCAAGGGCCAGTTATAAGCCAGTGGAAGGATCACTGGGCTTGGGTTCTAGTGTCAGCCTTAGTATTAACTGTCAATGTCACCTTCTGCAAAATTACTTTCCTCTGGCTTAGTTTCCTCATCTGTAAAATGCAAGGGTTGAAGATAGTCTCCAGCTGTCCTTCCCAGCTTTAATATGCTGACTCCAGCACCTGCAGTGAAACCATGCTTTCTTAAGTTTTCAAGACCTCCAGCTCCTTTGAGGGGATCTTGACCTTAGTTTTATCACTTATGACTTCCTTTTCCACCCAGTCCCATGGCATCAGGGCTTTGGTAGAACACATTTGCCAATTTATATGCCCCAGTCCCTTGGGCATGCTGGCTAATCTCCGCTCAGTTGTCTTGTCAGTCTGGGTACCAGCTGGGCTTTCAGGACTGAGGTCGCTGGACAGCTCTAATGCTTCTACTTCCAGCTTAAACTGATACTATCTCTATCTCCATCTCTGGTTCTGGTGCCTCCTGCTGCTGCTGCTGCTGCTGGGAAGACTATTCTTCTGCTCATCCATCTTTTTGCTCATTACTTTTTTCCTTCCCTGGATCAGCCGGTGGTGGTGGTCGGGATCTCACGGCCCCGTGTGCTCCCTGAGGTTGTCTGGGCTGCTGCCAGTCATCTGCACCAGACCCATCACTCCTGCACAGAGTGCAGGATGGCCATGTGGGTCTTCTTGTAGGCCACCTTGAGGGCCTTGAACTTGGTATGACACTGGTATGCATCCTGGACATATCCTTGCTCCTGAAGGTGCATAACCACATCTTCATAGACTGAAGTGTTGCAGTGAACCGTCTTCAGGTACCTCCTGGTGGCAGGCTCCTCCATGATGGTGGGCAGGTACTGGATCTCTGCTGGAGCCCAGTGGACCCCAGATGGATCCTGCTGTGGTGCCTGTGGTGCTGACTCCTGGCCTGGGAGCATGAGGGCTGAGGCCATCAGCAGAAGTCCTGGACTGGTCCTGTCAAAGAGAAACAGCACTGAACACTTGTTAAAGGTGGCAAGGCAGATTTCATTCAGACTACTGCAGTAGGGAAGAGGGACTCCAACAGAAACTGAGCTCAATGCTAAGACCAAGGTGACTGAGATTTTTTAAGGGACTAAAGGGGAGTTAGCCCCTTAGAGGTAACTAAAAGGGGCTATAGGGGGGTGAAAAGGGGGAACAAGATGGGGCTAGGGAAGACTCTGGGGAACTAAAAAGGGGGATATGGGGACATGGAAAATTACAGAAAGGGGGCGAGTGGAAACCGACTACAAAAGCTTTGGCAATGTGGGTTGAGACAAAGCACATTTTGCGGTTTGGCAGAACTGTGTTTTCTTGAGCAAAGACTCAGCACAGGGGCTGGGGTCACCTTTAGGGACACAGCCTAATGCAGGCAGAAGCCAGGCTAAAGTTTGGTCAAATCTCTTGGCACAGTGTTCAGGCAAGTCCTTTGTGCTGCGTGCGAGTTCACAGTCCACAGCTCCTTCCTGGCGCAAAGTCTCCCTATCGGAGCAGTCTGGAGGCTGTGAGGCAGTAAGGCTGGAATTCCTTTCCTTTCTTTACAACCCCCAGTGGGTGATGGGAGGGTCAGGGTGGACCACATCTAGGGCAGCTTAATGTGAAATGTCCTGCGCTCTGTTTCAACCTTTATTGCAGAGAGTGGCTGGGATGGCAATAGGAGAGGGACGATGTTATTGAGGAAGGATTCCCACAGAAGCTTCAGAATTTGCTGTGACTGCTGCTTTTTGTGCTTCTGGAGATCATCAGGGATGTGCCTGGTACAACAGATGATGCTGTGTAGGTTCCAAGATAGTAGAGTTTGCTAATGTCCCAGGCCCTTGTGCTCTGCCCTGCTTTGCTCAAGTTAGAGCCTATGGCAGGGAGGGACAGAACCAGAGAGTTGTGGATTCACCCAACCAGAGGCTCCAGACTAGCCCAGGACCCGACAAGACTGACTGTCAGGTGAGGAGTTTCCTTGGCCAGCCACAGCCACCCCAATCTGTTGACAGGGAGGGGTAAGGATGCACCTGCCATCTTGTCCCCTCTTAAAGCAAACGGCGAGCTTCCTCTTGGTAAGCCACAGGTGGCTCTGCCCACACACGTCTGCTTCACTGCAGTGCGCAAATATCCGAGCTACATTCAGCCTTCCTGCTTACTTGCCTCCACTTCAGCATGAACAGCTCACTGCTGAAAGGCCAGCGGGTCTAGCACACTGGCTGGCCAATGAGCAAGCAGCCTCAAGGCAGGGGCCAGTCACCCTCCAGCAGACCATTTACACAAACGTCTTTGTTGGAAAATCCCTTCAGTGGCAACCGAACAGAATAGACCGGTTCCCACGGCACAGTTGACAGAAAATCTTGCAGGGCCAGACTTCTGTCTAGGTTAAGATAGGACCACCCACAGCTGTGAGCACCAGCTGATTTCTCTTGAAAAGACGATTGTTATCATGAAGACCAGGGCTGGCTTTGGAAGGCCAGGTCTGGGTGTGAGAAGCTGTTTGGGGGCCCCACACTTCAGCCTGGGACACAGGGGAGGAAGGACATGACCACTAGGTGTCAGGAACTGCCACATCCCTCTCCTCTACCCTCTTGACCATGGCTCCCTGCCAAGGCTCCCATAAAGTAAAAAAAGTCAGGTTCAGGATTCTGTGGCACTCCTGGGGCCCCCAGGAAGTTCCCATTTCCAGACACTGCCCCCAGTCTATCTCCCTTGTCTTCCTGAGAAAGCACTCTGTGGACCACCTAGAAGCTGATTTGAGTGTCCCAGCTGAAAGCTGGAGATAGAAAAGGCTTAAAGGTTTCAAATTTTAAGGGCCTGAAAGAGGACCCAAGAAGGCAGTAAAGCAAGAGACAAAGGTGTGGCAGGCTTAAACAAGAGGCCAGGAAATCATTTAAGATCTGAAGTGGTGTACTCAACGTTAATTCAACAGACATTTTTTTAAGGCCTACTCTATGTCAGGCATTATGCTAAGCACTCAGGGTAAGAAGTGGAGTAAGACATGGTCCAGTGGGGGAGACAGAAATGTAAACAGTAATTGCAATACAATACAAGGAACACCAATAGAAAAATGTCAAAGCGATGAGATGAGGTCATTCTATCCTATTTTCTTCTACAGGGATATATTGTGAGCAAAGTCAATTGGTAGCCCTCTACCATAACTCTTTCTCTTTCTCTCCCTCTCCTCCCTACTCTTTTCCTTTTCTTCTTCCTCTTCTTTCTTCCTTCCTCACAGCCATCCAGTGGCACCCAAGAGCACTCACTCGTCCCACTAACAGAACACAGGGTTACGTGAGTTGCTGACCCCTGTCCTAGGGAAAGAGAACTTCCCAGTGGAATTGGGCTGTCCAGCTCCTTAGTCCTCTGCTGCGAGGAGGACTCATTATGTTAGATTATTTTGTGAACAGAAGTTTCCTAAGTGACAAGAAATCAAGTTCAAATGGTAAGATCTAAACCAGTCAGATATAAATAGTCCAACACAGAGAAAAGAGGAAAGTATCTGGATGGATGGTTTGGCCTAATGTGCTTCTTTTGAATTTGAATTTTTATTTATGAGAGATAATAGTTTCAAACTACTATCAGTTTCAAACAATATAGTTTGAAATCCAAGCACTCGCCCCCCAGATTTTGTATGTTAACCTTTTGTCATATTTGCTTCAAATCTTTTCTTAAAAATATTTAGATTCAACTAAAGATCTACTCCCCTTCCTTTGTCCCTCCTCCAGAAGAAGTCACTATCCTGAAGTCGGGTTGTGTCATTCATTCTCATGCATATTGTTATAGTTGATGTATTTTTGTGTTAATAAAAATAAATAGTAATAGTTTATATGTTCGAAACTTTATATTAAAAGTTTAATACTGTACATATCCTTTGCTACCTGACTTTTTTCACTCGGTATTCTCTTGAAATGTGAGGCTCCATTAAACTTCTGTATTCCATTTTAAGAATAAATCAGTTTATTTCTTATTTATTTCTATTATATTTCTTAAGCTTTCTATTTACCATGCTTTTCTTTGATTTCCTTTTTCCACCTCTTTTCCTGTCTTCTGTGTATTGAAAGTGTTTTCTTTATTCCTCTTTTCCCTCTTCTACTTTGGAAATGATACATTCTATTTCAATTTTTCTAGTCTTCATCCTTAAATTTTTCATATAAATAACTGCCTTCAAAATGTCCATTCTCCTTCCAAATAAAGACCTTAGAATATTTAACTTTGATCTGCTCTAGCCATTTGCCATGTTATTGTCTAAAGCTGTGCTGTTTAATAAGGTAGCCACTAGCCACATGTGGCTAGTTAATGTTAAATAAGATTAAGAATTCATTTTCTTAGTTGCTTAGCCACATTTTAACTGCTTAATAGCCACAGGTGGCTAATGGCTACCATATTGGACAGAGCAGATAATAGAACATTTCCATGACTGTTGAAAGTACGATTGGATAATGCTAGTTATTTCCATCTAGTTTTCACCCCCCTCCAAATTAGTCATTATTGTTAGTATTGATATTTAGAATCAACATTTCTCTAGATTTACCTTCGTGTTTACCAATTTCTTTGCTCACCATTGTTTTTTCCTTACTTCTGTATTCAACATCCTTCTTCCTGAAATGTATCCTTCAGGAGTCTGCTATGGACAGAATTGTATCCCCCCAAATTCATGTGTTGAAGCCCTAACCCCCAAATGTGATTGTATTTGGAGAAAAGGTCTATAGGAGGTAATTAAGGTTAAATGAGACCATAAGGCAGGGCCCTAATCCAATAGGACTGGTGGCCTTATTAGAAGAGGAAGAAAAATCTCTCTCTCTGTCTGCATGTGCTCAGAGGAAAGGCCATATGAGGACTCAGCAAGAAAGTGGACATCTGCAAGCCAGCAAGACAGCTCTCACCAGAAACCGAACCCTGCCAGAACTTGATCTGGGACTTCTAGCCTCCAGAACTCTGAGAAATAAATTTCTGTTGTTTAAGCCCGCCAGTCTGTGGTATTTTGTTATGGCAGCCCTAGCAGACAAATATGGAGTCCATTCAACAAAGGTCTGGAGTGTTATTCCGAAAGTCTTTATTTTGTCCTAACTCTTTAATAATAGTTTAGCAAGGTATAGAATTCTAGGTTGTCAGTTATTTCCTTCGGGCCTTTGAAAATATTATTCATTGTTTTCTGGCCTTTGTTGTTGTAGTTGAGAAATGTGCTGTCAGTCTAAAATTTTGTTCCTCTTTTCTTTTCGATTGATTTCAATATTTTTCCCATATTCCTGGTGCTTTGAGTTTCATTACAGTGTGCCTAATGAAGGTTTAATTTTATATTCCTTGCTTAAGATTCATTGAGATTCTTTAATCTGAGGATTCTTGTCTTTGATCAATTCTGGAAAATTCTTGGCTACTATTTCTTTTATTTCCTTTATTTTTCTCCATCTGAAATTCCCATTAGATATATTTGAACCTTTTCATTCTACCATTCATTTCTCTTAACTTCTCTTTGTATTTTTCATTTTCCCCACTCTGCTGCATTATGGCAATTTCTTCAGCTCTATTTTCTAGTTTATTAGCTCTTTTTTCAAAAGTGTCTACTTTGCTTTTAACCAGTCCATTAATTTATTCTTTCAATAACTGTATTTTTCAATCCTAAAAGTTTGATTTGCTCTAATCTACCTTTCTTTCAGAGTCTAGTTGTGTCCTGCATATTTCTTTGCCTTTTTTTTAAACCCTCTTTATTTATTTTAAATATATTGATTTAAGGATCTAACTGCATTTCTCTGGTCTTCAGTTGTCTAGATTGTGAAATGGAGCTTTAGACTAAATGGCCTCTAAGGTGACTCCCAGCTCTGAAATTCTAGTATGCACCCTGATTTTTTTTTATAAACGTTGTGGGCATACTTTGCATTTACAATTAATGAAGGTGGTACTGGAGCATGGCAGTGAATAAAGAATGATTATTTTAAAAGCCACCTTCCCCAGACCTCTAGGGCTCTGAGCCAACACCTTCTGTTTTCTCATATCCCCTTCCTGTATTGGCAGAGAGAAGCAGGTGGCTAACCAAATGAACACAGGCCAGGAAAAATATCCATCTGCGTTTGGTTTCAGATCGGAGATATTTTTTGGAGGCTCATCAAAGAATTCAGTGGAAGGCTGGGGAGATGAGGTAAACACTAAACCGCTCAGCTTCTCAGAGATTTTTGTTTTGATCATTATAGCACTTAAAATATAAAATTAGGGTGTTAGTGGTTTTCTACGCTCTCTAAAACCAACAGAATATTGGAGGGCTGGAAGAAGGATAGTAAAAGCTTGTATTTCTTTTTGTCTAAAGACTCCCACAATTGAGCTAGAAGAATGTAGGAAGGTGCTGGAAGTGAACCGCGGGTATGAGCTGGGGTGGGGAAGGAAGGAGGTGATCTTAGTATATTTCTGTAAAGGGCAAGGGAATGATCAACACAACCATTTCTGCAGCTTGTATCCCAAGATGCCTCACAAGCATCTTTCAGATTCTGCTCCTGTGTTGTCAAATGTCCAGTGAGCACAGGATGCAATGAGATTCAGTCTTCCCAAACCCTGGCTTCTGGTCTAACAAACTGGTTGTGAATGCTGTGGACAGGAACTGTAGATTCTTAGTCAAATGGCATGGAGCCAATTAAAACAAATATTCAGTTCACTTCAAAGAACACTGGCCTTCCCTCCTCCCCATCCTCCCCCTGCCAGCTGACCAGATGCAGCCATGGTGCTTTTATGATTTATTTTCTTTGCTTAGATTTTTAGAATAAACTTGATTGAGGCATAATTTATATACACTTTGCTTTACTGGGGTATAATTTATACCTACTTTGTTTTAAAATTCAACAAAAAATTTTTCTTTCCTTTTCCATACTGTCCTAGACAAAGTTTTGGAACTAGATGTCAAAGTTGTATTCTTCTGACGACAGTGTTTTGGGAGACGTGGTTATCTCTTAAATTTCTTTACCTCTGTATCTTAACTGCAAAACAACTGTTCATTCTAAATTAAGATCCAAATAGAGATCATTAACATCTACATGCATTTTGTAAGCCCTTGGCGCACTCACATGTGTGTGAGGCACATGTATTTATTTCACATACATGTAATTTTTATCCCTCTCTTTCCCTCATTCCTACTTCCATCCAAATAGCTTTTAGGTCTGTTTTTCTCTGAAATATCTCACTCTCATCCTTTTCTTTCTGTCCCTTCTTTGAACCCCTTTTCCAGGCCTCATTTCTTTTTATCTGATTTAAAGAATCCATTCTACATGTCCTCTGGCCAGATTAATCTTCCTAAAGCACAACTCTGAAACTGTCTCTCCTTTGCTCAAAAGTCATCAATGGCTCCCTTTGCCTACTAAATCAAGCATAGTCTTCTGACTCTGCTGGTCAGTGTCCTCTACAGTCAGGCCCGATGCACCGGTTGCTTCCAGTCCTACCCTGCACCCTCCTCTTCTGCTGACCCTTCATTCCAGCCACATTAGTCTCGCCCAAGGACTTAGTCATTGCTGCCTTTATATTTTGCTTAGAATGTCATTGCTGCCACATCTCCCCTAGAGGAAATATTGCCCACCTTTTGATCCTCAAATCAAATACTACTCCCTTTCTTTAGCTTTCCCTCATTACTCCTGTGCAAATTTGCATCTGCAATTTTTTAATGCATACGGCACTGTATACCATGCCTAGAGCACATGTTGCCTTTTCTCATGGTTATTTGTGTTTGTACCTTATTTTCCATACTAGACTGTAAACTTTTGATCTTTGTATCCCCCTAAATACTTTGCATATAATATAATAAAATACAGGCAGTATTATTTGTAGTGTGAATAAACATCAGCATCTCAAAGCCCTGTTTGCTGAATAAAGACAGGCATTTTAAATATCTTAAAACTTCAAGATGATGATGTACAGTTTACTTGAAGGATAAGCTTGAATTAAAACCGATTATAAATAATGTCTAGTTTACTGTCTCATACACGGTTCATGCATAATTGATTAAATGAATGAATAAACAAATGATACCAGGGACATACAGATGCTAGCCCATCTGTAAACTAGCAGAAAGCATTCATCATGTCCAGAGAAAGGTCTCTATACTTTAAACAGTAAAATGAGTAAGAAAAACTACAATGCACGAAGGTAAAAATATAATACACTTTTTAAGTCAATTATTCTAAAATATAAAATATCTGTTCCCTTAATATTTAAGTAACTTCTGCTGAATCTTATGGGTCAGATTCTGCATTTGGATATTAAAATACTCGTTTGTTCTTAAATGCTATTTGATATAGCCATATGGGCCTGGGTTCAGATCCTGCCTCTGTCCCTCACTGGTATGGGATTCTGGGATCTTTTAAGCTTTGGTCTCCTCACCTGTAAAATGAGGATTAAAAATAACCACATCACAAGGTATTATAAAGATTAAATGAGATTATATGGTAAAGTGCTTAGCATCATGTCTGGCATATAGTACATGTTCAATAAATGGTTGCTATTATTTCAAGTTAAATCATAAGCTATTTCAAGAGATAGATTTTTATACTTTAAAGCTGCACTTTATCTAATATAGTAGCCACTAGCCACGTGGCGATTGAGCACTTGAAATGTGGCTAGTCTGAATTGAGATGTGGGTTAGTGTAAAAAACATTCTAGATTTTTAAGACTTAGTACAAAAAAAGGTAAAATATCTCATTATTAGTTTTTAAAATATTGATTACATGTTGAAATGATATTTTGGATATACTGGGTTAAATAAAATATATTATTAAATTAATTTCACCTTTTTCTTTTTACTTTTTAAAATGTAGGTATATATGTGTCTTGCATTATATTTCTGTTGAGCAGCGCTGATCTAGAGTCTCTGGTCAAGGACAGACTTAGGTATGCAGATGCTCAATTAATATTTGATTGGTTGATTGACATGGCTAAATGTCCTCATCATTTCATTATATTGGCACAATTTAAGCATTAAGGGACTATATTTTTTAAAATGCACACTTAAATCTAGACAGGTTTAAAGTGGAGTTATTATTAGAGAATCTCATATACCATATTCATATTTACTCAGTAAGTTTTTGGTCATTTCCTCCTGCAAATCTGTGGTTCTAAGAACGGAAGCAAAGCGCTTCAAACAGCCTCAGTGAAATTTGTGCAACTAAGAATGGGGGTGACTTTTCAGCGACTAAGAAACCTGATTGCTGAAATTAACCTTGGCAAATGCCAATGAATCAGAAATTGTTGGCAGGCCCAACTGTGTTGTTAAATTTAATGAGCAAATCAGGATCATCCATGATTTCTGGCTTCTGGATTTTCCTGCTCTTTGTAGCATATCTAAGTCAAAGGATTCCAGCAAGCAAACGATGGGGGCAGAGGCTATGGGACTCTCCTGTCTTTACAAGGCACACTGGCTAACTCCAGGGATCATTTGGTCTTCCATAATGTTCCTTAAGCATGGAGCAAATGCCTCTGATGGCTTTCAACACTGGCTGAGTGGAAGCCAAACAATATCCTGTCTGTGAATGTATTACTCCTTTAGCCAGTTGGATTTGCAGCGAACAAGGTCTCACTCAAAGAAGTGTCTGGATTGGTTCCATTGTAAGCTTTTGGTGGGAGTGGAAAGGGGGCTTGAATTTGGTTGTCTAATTGTTCCAGAATACACCAGGGTGCTTCCTCCCCTCTCTCCCCAGCATCTCTTGACCCCTCTCCAACCACTAATACCACCACCACTGGAACATTTACTTAGTGCTTACTACATGCCAGGCACTTTTCTCAGTATTTTACATCTGTTATCACCTCACTGAATACTCAGACCATTCTTTGAACTCTTCTATCCTAATTTTAAAGGTGAGGAAACTGAGGTACAGGGTGGTTAAGTAAGTTGCTCACAGTCACACAACTAATAAGCAGAGCAGCCAGAAGGAGAAAGGAAATCTGCTTGTCTTGGTGCTCGTAACCCCGCACTGCAGCATCAGGAGAAGATTCTGGCTAGTCTGTATTATAGAAGAGAACAGATCTGCTTGGCCAGGGCAAGCCTGGACCTGCGGGTTATTCCTTAAGCTGTGCTGGCACCTAGAGGTATAGAGTTTTTTATATCCAAGTTTTTGTGGCCTTTGAGGGAGTGTCAAAGGATTATGATGGATTATGGCACTTTCCTGAGTGCCTAAGGCTAGTGATTAATCACAGGGTATTGTTTGAAAAGTTTTGCACCATATAATATTGTTCATTGGTTTGAACAAGGATATACATATCATTTAGTAAGCATAAATAATATTTATTAAACATTTTTTAATTGAACAGAGACTTTGGGTACTGTTTGGTCCCTGAGGACATGGAAAAGTGGAAGCGTTACATACGCTTTTGCAGTCTCTCTGTTTTCCACTGTCTTCCTGCATACTTCTGCTCTCCAGGGAGCCCCCTAGTGTTTATTTAGCCTTGGAGATTGCCTTAGGTCCATCCAGGATGGTGGAGAGGAAATGGATACAGAGAGAAAGCAAGAATGTGAGCAAAAATGGAAACCATAGATACACTACTTCATCAGATTACCTGTGTTTCTTCATTTTGAGTAAGAAGTAGAGGAGAGCCAACGGCTAAGTCCAGCTGGACTCTGTATGAGGTATGTACAAATGCCCCTAACTTTTTTATAGCAGCATCTGATTGATTATTCTCTCTGCAGTTGAAGGAGCAGGAGATAACAAAGCAAACATCCTTCCTCTGCTCAAAGATCTCACACCCTAATGAAAGAAGGGAGAAACACCAGTTAAATATTCGCATGACCTTCATGGCTGAAGATGATGACGTTAAAGCAAATCAAGTCTTTATGGAGGAGCATGGCATAATTAATTCTAAATGGAATCGTCTTTACACAGTTTACAAATTTGCCATAGGCTCACAAATGTTACAGGGGGATAGATTATTAGAGGTTTTCTAATTTCCTCATCTTTAATCTGAGGAAACTGAAGCCCAGAGAAAAGTGTGTTAGAATCAAAGATTTGGTTTTCACACTCCCACTCCTTTGGACTTTTCATTGCAAATGACTTGATTTTTCTTTGCTTGTTTGAACTAAGCTTCCTGGTTATTTTAGTCTTAATTTCAAGTTGTTTCCAGAGCAGACAATATGGCCAGTATTACCTTCAATATATTCATAAAATGAGAGTTACCATCAAGTGATAAAGGTACACTTAAGCTAATAAGTAATCTTCTCTTACTGTATAATTGCAAACAGGATCCTCATTCTAGAATTTCTTTTTTTCTTTTTGTCTGTTAATATAAACAAAAGCAAGATGACTGGTCTTTTTTCTTTGACTAAGGATTGATTTATCTGCCCACTGGGATGACACAAAACATAGTAACTATAAACTGTATAACAACTAAAAATATATATACACATACAAATAGATGGCATATATTTTGTTTAGGCAGATTATACTTAGAATACTTATCAGGGCACAGTGAGTCCTGGAGACGTTCAAACATAAACTAATAATTAGTTGGCCGAAATTTCTGATGTGGAATTACCAGGTGTCTAGTATTAGGCAATCTGGTATTTTAGCTTCCAATTCAGTAAAAGCAAAAAACACACACTTTATTGTGCACTGGGTGGTTACATGGGTGTATACATAATAAAAATTCATTGAGCTGCACACCTAAGATTTGTGCATTTTACTGCATATAAATTATACCTCAAAAAATGAAGCTAAAAAATATAAACAAACCACAAAAGACTAAAAACGAGCAAAAAAACCCCCTTGGACATGCAATTGACCTTTTAATTATTTATAATTTCAGATTTGCTATATCTTAATTACTGATTGATACTTGAGTGGCTTGAAACACTTTTTTTGTTTCTCCTTGTGTTTATCTTTCAATAAACTAAGTTTTTGAAAAAGATCCCGTGATCTTCCTATGTCGAGAAAGCCTTTAACTTACCCGTCTGCAAGTAAGATGGTGCAGTAATTTTGTCCAACACATGAGGCCATCTCTAGGGGGCGGGGTACATGCCGAAAATTTTTCTTTCACTTCACCCTCCTCCGCGGCCTGATATTTTTATGGGGTACTTCAGACAACTATATTCAGAAAGCAAGTGGGGTGCTGAACTAAAATAACCTTTCCCAAAGATGCTATGATTCTATTTTCCATCCCACAGATTCTCAAAATTCACTTTTCCCCTTGGATGCCATCTGAGGATAGCTGTTTGAGAAACATATCTAGCACACCTGATCTGAATAAATTTTAAAATCGATTTGCTTTTATGTTTTCAACTCCCTGCCTTATGAACCCCCATTCTCTGACTTTTAGTCTGTTTTCACTACAACCGCCGGGCTGAGTTCGTTCACTAAGCGGCTGGTCAGGGGACCGCAAATCAAGACTACGACTCCCAGAATGCATCCCTTCCCGGTCTCGCCCACCTTGGGCTGCCCAATGATCAGGCTCCGAGAGCCTCCGCTCGGCCCCATTGGTCAGCTTTCCCGTCAGTGAAGGCGGAGCGGGGAGGGGAGAAACAAGAGGGCCCCGGATGGCCCATTTCCCGCCACCGCGAAAAAGAAGCAGCTCTCGATTGGATACTCACTATTCTGGCGTCAGAGGATTCAGCCAATCAGAATGTATTACGCTCCCAGAGCCCCCGCCCCTTCCTCGAGGTAACCTTTGGTGGCGGGAAAAGTTCGGAAGTTTTCGCGCCGGGGCGGGGTCATCCAGCGACCCTCTGCGCTGCTGTGCCGGAGGCAGTTCCGAGGCGGCGAGCATGGCGGGGACCGTGGTGCTGGACGATGTGGAGCTGCGGGAGGCGCAGAGAGATTACCTGGACTTCTTGGATGACGAGGTGAGGGAGGCGCCGGGTCGCGAGACTCTGGCGCTTGAGGCGGACGGGCCGAGGGAGGCCACGCGGGACGCCACAGGGCCGGGAGCGGGAGGACCGCCAGCGCTCGGCTCAGGAGCCCTCCACCCCGATCTTGTCACTTTTCCGGCGGCGGAGTCAGTCGTTAGTGGTTTTCTATAGGGGAACTCTTGGAGAGCGGTCCTGTAACTTTCTCTCAAGCACAAGTGATGGCCGGGGCTAGCGAAGGGCGACAGGTTTCCTTTAAGTGCAGACAAAATGGCAAAGCCCCCCTTGACCTTTTAGAAATCGCTCCCTGCTCTCATCATTTTGGGGGGAGGGAAGGGGAAGAATGGCTGTAGAGCGGTAGTGACCCGCCGCGGTTTAGGGTCCCCATATTTTAGTGACTGACTTCCTAACATGGCCGCATTCTTTTTCAATACCAGCTGAGGTGCAGAAAGTGGTATGCAAGTAAAGGGGCTTTTGTACGCAACCCAGACTGAAAGCCATAGCATGTTGGTAAAGCATCTTGAAGGGTTGATAATGCTGTGTCTGTAAACAAATAGCTAGGGCTGCCAACTCCTTTAGGTCTGGATATGAGAACCCTTTCCATATTATATAGATGATCGGGAAATAAAATATTCTAATTCCATACATAAGTCCTAAATGAAAATTTTAATGTGAATGTTAAAAACTCGTTTAATTTATATTTTAACAAGGTTTTTACTTATTGTCCTTCTTGTGAGTTTAATTCCCCATTAAAGGGTGAGAAATGATTGCATACAAAAAAGCTGTTAATGATAAAAGGAATAATAGAATGGACCTTGAGAAGTCACTCTAATTCCTGCACTGGCCTCCTGGGGTGTATTTGGAATCTGAAGCTAGTGAATGAAAATATGGGAGAAATTGGGGTTCCGCTCTGCTGCAGATATTGACTTACCTTGCTGCAGGAGCTGCCTCTGTTTTAAAACGTCTTATTTTTGAATTTGTGACTGTTATTTGTGCTGGCTGTTTTGCAGGAAGACCAGGGAATTTATCAGAGCAAAGTTCGAGAGCTGATCAGTGACAACCAAGCCCGGTTGATCGTCAACGTGAATGATCTGCGCAGGAAAAATGAGAAGAGGGCTAACCGGTGAGTGGCAAGGGTTTCCAACGGGATGTCCTGGCCCTGGGTGAGAATGGCTCCCCTTTCTCCCCCAGATTGGAACAGTCTTCCCAGGAGAGGACCTGGATGAAATCTTTTTGACGTAGGTGTGCTCTTTGCCTCACCTGTTCCTATGTTTTTATTTTCTTCCAAAAGTAGGTGGTGGGTGTTTTCCTCTCAAGAGCTCCTCCTTCCTTGTTTAACTGAGTATCATTTCTGTATCTTTGATAAGTTGAATTCAAGTTGGCCCTTGGTCCTGGTGTATTTTACTGAGTCTTGTAGGATGGCAGGAGAAAGTAGGAGCTAGATTTTCACTTCTTGGCCTTGGTCATCTAAGAATATCCACTTCTGTTTTGAGGGTCAGTTTTTTTGCACTGTGCCCTCTCTGCCTAATTGTTCTTTCTCTTGCCCATATTTAGCCTCCTGAGCAATGCCTTTGAGGAGCTGGTTGCCTTCCAGCGGGCCTTAAAGGATTTCGTGGCCTCCATTGATGCTACTTATGCCAAGCAGTATGAGGAGTTCTACATTGGATTGGAGGGCAGCTTTGGCTCCAAGCACGTGTCTCCCCGGACTCTTACCTCTTGCTTCCTCAGCTGTGTGGTCTGTGTGGAGGGCATTGTCACTAAGTGTGAGTGGGTTAAAGTGGGGGTCTAAGGGAATGGAGGTGGAATAGAGTTGGGGGCGTGGGAAGCAGGAGAGGCAGAATAGGGCTGGGGAGCTTGTAGCAGAAAGGAGAAGCATTGAAACTATGGGGTGAATCTCAGAGGAGCTCTGAGTGGGCACAATGATTAGTGACCTTGAGTGACCGCCTGTGCTAGCAGAAGGAGGAATTCTGCAGAGGAGTCTTGTCTCATGGCAGTCTCCCCATTCTAACCCTGAACTCCTACTGTTTCTCACTTGGGATTGGTTGTACTTAAAGTTTTACATGGACCTGGTGAGGTTCTATATATGAATATAAAAATGAATAAATTACAAGTCTCATTGAAATAGCCTAAATTAGATGGGAGAACACAGTATTTGGAGTCATTATAGGCTTTCCTGGGTTAGATCCTACCTCTGTCACTGTCTAGTTGGATGACTTCATATGCACATTTTCCATTCCTAGGCTCTCTAGTTCGTCCCAAAGTTGTCCGCAGTGTCCACTACTGTCCTGCTACCAAGAAGACCATAGAGCGACGTTATTCTGATCTCACCACCCTGGTGGCCTTTCCCTCCAGCTCTGTCTATCCCACCAAGGTGAGGGGGATGAACTGACTGGGCTTCTTTGAATGTTGGAGTCAAAGATGAATGTCTTGATGCAAGTAATTGGGTGATATCTGAAGTCTTTCTTCTAGAAGTAGATAGGGTGAAAAGTAAGGATTAAGGATTAATCTAAAGGAGAGATTGATTGTTAGCCAGAGTTTAAAATGAAAAGTCCACAATTCTTATTTTTTTAAAAAAGAATAAATATGAACTCTAGAAAATTTGGAAAATTATGGAATGGTTGAAAGGAAAAAAAATTATCTAATCTACATTGCTCTTTTAGCAAAGTTATAATCATGTATATAATTTTATAATTTGCTTAAAGTAATATGAAAAAATACTTATGCTATAATGTTAGTATGTAATCTTTGCAAATATTTTACTGTGAGTTTGAGAGAAGGTTGGTATAGGAAGTTGCTTTATTCTTAGTGTTAAGATTGATCTGAATTGAGGACAATGTGAAGCTTTACTTAATGAGACAAAAAAGATGATTAATATTGATTACTTGATGTCTGAACTCATTTATCAAAGAATACCTGTCCCCACCATCAGATTTTAATTGAGACCTACTGTATCCAGAAAATTGTTAGGTACCATGGAGGACACAGATATAAATAAGACCCACTTCTTGTCTTCAATTTTATCAACTGGTGGAGGAATCTTAATATGTAAACAACTAAAACAAGAATGAGTATCTTAGTACTGAAACTGAAACTTACTTTAGAATCATTATTTTACCTCCACATGGAATCCTGAGGTTTGAAGAGGTTAAATGACTTGCGAATGGTCCCAGTTAGTGATGGCCCTAAGGACTAGGGCCCGTGTATTTCCACTTTCAGGCCAGTTAGCATTTTCTAAGTCACCCTACTCTCTTCTTCAGTAAGAATCCTACTTTTTAGAATTTCTTTTCCAGGAAGTACTCAGGGAGTCCTCTTCTGCTGATTATTGTGGCCAAGCTTCTTTGTCTGAGCCCTGAAATACATTGGACCAGATCTTTTGGAGGTCGTCTATGTGGTGCTTAAGAGCAGGGGCTTTGGAGTTCCATCGGCCTCGAGTCCTGGCTCTGCTACTTACTGTGTGACCTTGGGGAATTTATTTAACCTCTCCCAGCCTCAGTTTCTTTATCTGTAAAATGTGAAAAATACCTGCTTTACTGAGTTGTTGTGATGATTATGTGAGACAGTTTCATGAAATAACAGCCCAGTGCCTTGCACATGGTAAGCACTCAATAAGTGATAGCTGTTGTGTTTTTAGAAACTTCAAAGGGCAAGGAGGTAAAAGTTTAAAAGTGTTTTTACTGAAGTTTGATATACATACAGGAAAGCTCACATAAGTGTACAGCTTGATAAAATTTCACAAGCTGAATATACCTGTAAAATCAGCATCCAAACCAGGGAACAGAATCCCATCCGTGCTCAGGAGGCCCTCTTGAGGGCCCACACTGCCGGAGGGTAACCCTATCCTGATATCTAACAGCGTAGATTACTTTTGCCTTTTTTTGGTGAGGAAGATTAGCCCTGAGCTAACGTCTGTTGCCAATCCTCCCCTTTTTGCTGAGGAAGACTGGCCCTGGGCTAACAGCCGTGCCCATCTTCCTCTACTTTATATGGGACGTCTGCCACTTCGTGGCTTAATAAGTGATGCATAGGTCTGCGCCCATGATCTGAACCCGTGAACCACAGGCCACCGAAGCGGAGTGTGGGAACTTAACCACTATGCCACTGGGCTGGCCCCTACTTTTGCCTCTTTTTGTATTTTATCTAAATACTCTGTGTTGGCTTTTGTTTGTGAGACTTCAATCCATGTTGTGTGTAGGTGTATTTCATACATTTTCACTGCTGTATAGTATTCATTGGTGTGAACATACCACAATCATTTAACCATTCTGTTGATGGCATTTGGATATTTTCTAGTTTTGCTATTAGGAATAGTGCTGCTGTGAACATTGTAGTGTGTGGTTTTGGGTGAACGTTACTGTTGGGTGTTACCTAGGAGCAGGAATACTGCATCATAGTGTAAGCACATAGTTAGCTTGAGAAGGGAATGTAAGAATCTTAATTTATATGTTAATACAACCATCGACCCTTCAGACTGTAGATTGCCCCTTCCATTAGATGGTTTGTTTTTAGAACAGATAGCAATGGGGAAAGCTGAGAAGATATTTGGCTTTTTTTGTTCCTGGATACTAAAATCTCATGAGGTCATCTCCAAATGATATTTGTTTCCGACAACAAGTGAGTGTGACATTTCTAAGACAGAGCTGAGAGAAGTCTGCTTTCCTGTGTGCCTTTTCCAGGATGAGGAAAACAATCCCCTTGAGACAGAGTATGGCCTTTCTGTCTACAAGGACCACCAGACCATCACCATCCAGGAGATGCCGGAGAAGGCCCCGGCCGGCCAGCTTCCCCGCTCTGTGGACGTCATTCTGGATGATGACCTGGTGGACAAAGTGAAGCCTGGTGACCGAGTCCAGGTGGTGGGGACCTACCGTTGCCTTCCTGGAAAGAAGGGAGGCTACACCTCAGGGACCTTCAGGTAAAGGGTCAGTCGTGAGGCATTTGGAATGCTGCTGGCAGCTTGCATTTCTGGTAGTATTCTTTCTCCAGTTTGCCATATTCTGGAGAGTTCTGTTAGATGGAGCACTCTACCTGCCTGGGAGATGGGATACCTCTTTTCTATCAGATAAAACTGGTGCTGCTATCTTATGCTAAAAGTGGGAGTTACTGTGGCGTGGTTATAGCCTCATGGCTTACCCGGAAGTTTCCCATAGATACCCACGTCCTCCCCATGCACACTTCTCTCTGATGCTCTGTGGGTCAGTGGAGATAATAACTTCCTTAGGTGAGGCGTCCTCAGCGTATTGTGTCCTAGACTAAGAATCAGTTGTTGGATTCAGAACAGCCTTTTTCTTTTTTTCTGATTTGCTGTTTGAATTAATAGCCTAAAAAGGCTCTGATGTTAGGAATTGAAAAAAGCTGGCTTCCTCCTCTTCTCTTTGTCCCAGGACAGTCCTGATTGCCTGTAATGTGAAGCAAATGAGCAAGGACATTCAGCCTTCATTCTCTGCGGAGGATATAGCCAAGATCAAGAAGTTCAGTAAAACCCGTTCCAAGGTCTGGGCCTCTGGGGACTTGAGGGTGGGGATGGATTTGTACAGGTCCTGTTTGGGCCTGGCTGTCTTTGTACTGGATCAGGAGGAAGGTCAAGGTTTTTCCTCTGAAGTATTTGGTGGTAGCTTCTAGTTTTGACCCAGTCAGCAAGTAAAAGAATGTTTTTGCTGTTTGTTCTTTAGTATTTCTGTTGTGCTACCTGTTGGGCTGCTAAGTGAACCTAATACAAACATTATACTAGGAGTTAGAATATCAGTGTACCAATGAGTCTGTACTGAGCACATTAGTGGTACATTGCTGCTTCAAATAGTATGCTGTTGTTTTAGTTCTCCAGTTGGTTTTTCTTTTTGAAGACAGAATGTCCACATTTAGAATTGAACAAGATATATGCATGTGTCAGAAAAGTTACTGCTGACGCTCAGTACACATTCTTATTAAACCTAAAGTGTTTTAAACCTGGAAACACTTCTTTTTTTGGCTTAAAAATTAAGATAATTTATTGGTTAATACCAATGGAGAGTATAAAGATAAACAGATTTCAGTTTTGATCAGGAATCACTCTTTTTCTTAAAGATTAAATCTGTAAGCAATTTTGGAATCAAGGCTTCCTCTGTATCTGTTCTGATAACTGTCTGATCAATGTGATTTGTCTTAGAGAAGAAGCTTTTACAATTACAAACAGGGTCTACATTTGTGTATTTCTTGAAGCATTTTCTATAAGCTAACGTGTAAAGTGGAGCTCAGCCAAACCCCAGTGAATCTCATTAGGTTTTTCACTTCATTGGTTGTTCCTTCTGTAGGATATCTTTGACCAGCTGGCCAGATCGTTGGCCCCTAGTATCCATGGGCATGACTACGTCAAGAAGGCAATCCTCTGCCTGCTCTTGGGAGGGGTGGAACGAGACTTAGAAAACGGCAGCCACATCCGTGGGGACATCAATATTCTTCTGATAGGTATGGTGTGGGGATTTCCTTGTGGAAATCCTTGGTCTTCCCTTGTGGAGTGTGGCTGTGGGAATCTATAACCCGTGAGATGGTGTATTCTGTACCTGTTTGTATTTCAGTCCCATCAAAGGGCAAAAGGCTAAAATGAATCTTTTTTTCATTATTATTATCATTTCTGGGTTTCCTGATTTATAATATCTAAAATATGTTCTTCCATGAATGGTAAAGGGAAAGTGGAGGAAATAATATTAACAATCAACAACCATGCTCAGAGCTGTGCTAGAAAAGCAGAACTCGCGGCTGGCCTGGTGGTATAGCGGTTAAGTTTGCACGCTCTGCTTTGGTGGCCCAGGGTTCACGGGTTCAGATCCTGGGCGCAGACCTACGCACTGCTTATTAAGCCATGCTGTGGCAGGTGTCCCGTATAATGTAGAGGAAGATGGGCACAGATGTTAGCCCAGGGCCAATCCTCCTTAGCAAAAAGATGAGGATTGGCAACAGATGTCAGCTCAGGGCTTATCTTCCTCACAGGAAAAAAAAGGACTTGTTGGGGGGCAGGGGGAGTTTCCTAGTGAGTTGCCACTGCCCTTGTCCAATTACAGGAGACCCATCGGTTGCCAAGTCTCAGCTTCTGCGATATGTGCTTTGCACTGCACCCCGGGCTATCCCCACCACTGGCCGGGGCTCCTCTGGAGTGGGTCTGACAGCTGCTGTCACCACAGACCAGGAAACAGGTAAAGGTGGAAGGGTTCTTGACAAAGGTCCAGCAGTGAGATGGAGCATTATTCTCTGAGCTTCTCTAGGCACTGGCTTGTGTTAGAAGGATACACTCTAGAGGTTACGTTGGGCCAGATTTTAGAGGGCTAAGTATCTGGCATTAGTGAGTGTATTATTAAGTCTTTGGTTGGCCCTCTATTGACAAGAATGTCTCCAAGAAGGCTATTCGAAAGAGTTTCAAAGGAGAAAGCTTAGCAGATTGGAAGAGAAATAAAAATGAAGATTGTACTATTTTATAAATTCAAGGAATGGATTTGAAGACTGGTGAAAAGAGAACAGAGATCTATTTGGGAAATCACTTAAGGATGAGGATGGAGAGAGAAAATCTATGAAGGAAGTTGGAGGCTAGCTGCTTAGGGGTCAAAGTGGGTCAAAGAGATACTGTTCAGATTGGAACTTGAAAAGGTGCTCTGCCAGGGTTTCCTCTCAGTCCCTAGGAGCTGACTTCACTGTGTTCTCGTGTGCGGCAGTGAGAGGTGCCTAGGAGGAGATTGAACTCTCTCTGCTCTGTCCCCCACAACCTGGACGGTAGCATGTGTTTTTATCTCCCTGCTTCCCAGGGGAGCGCCGTCTAGAAGCAGGGGCCATGGTCCTGGCTGACCGAGGTGTGGTTTGCATCGATGAATTTGACAAGATGTCTGACATGGACCGCACGGCCATCCATGAAGTGATGGAGCAGGGTCGAGTCACTATCGCCAAGGCTGGCATCCATGCGCGACTGAATGCCCGCTGCAGTGTCCTGGCAGCTGCCAACCCCGTCTACGGCAGGGTGAGTGGAGGCGGGCCCTGAACCATCCTCCTAACCCTCACTGAGTTTTGCTGGATAGTTGGGCCGAGGAGTTTATTCTAGGTGACCCAGGGGAATAACAGGCCACAGACTCAAGTAAGCTTGTCGTCATGTTACTGTCCTTGGTTTAGGGCCACCTCACCTACTCATACACATCAAAATTCCCAGGAAAGTTATTTATTTAAAATAACTTTTTAAAAGAAGAAAACAAAAATATTCTGCAGTCTCACAACCTGGCTAACCTGTATTGACATTAAAAAAAGTGTTATGTGCATGTAGTAGGAGGATTTATAAACAGAATGGAGAGATATCACATGGAAATTAAAAGTCTTTGTTATCCTATCCCTTTCCCAAGAGATAGCCACTGGTAACTCTTGAGTGTTTTAGGAAACAGAAACCTTAAGCATGTTCCAGCAAATACACATCTCTTTGCTAAGAATTCGTCTATTTTTCTTTGTTTTTTAGACTATGATGTGCTTAGGTGTAATCTTTTGTATTTATCCTGCTTCAGGTTTGCTGAGTTTTCCTTTTTTTTTAAAAGCTGTCTAGTATTCCAGTGTATGCATCTATAGTAATTTGTTTCACTAGTCTCCATTTAATGGGCATTGGTATTTTCCCCCTTTCCCCCTGCTATTATGAATGAAGCTGCAATGAACATCCCCTTGTGTGTGTTTTGTAATACATTTCAGAATATACCTAGCAATGACGTTACTGGATTGAGAGTTAAATTCTTTTTTATTTTGGAAGAGATTGCCAAATTGCCCTCTTTGAAGATTGTGCCATAACAATACTAATTGCTATTACTTACAAATGCTTTATATTTATCAATTCCTTTCATCCTCACAATAACCCTGTGAAGTAGGTAGATATTATCCTCATTTTATAGATGAAAAAATAGAGGCATAAAAGTTTAAGTAACTTGTTCAAGAGTCACAAACTAGAAAATGGCGGAGCCGGGATTTGAACCCAGAGCCCATGTTATACTCTGGCAGTTTGTGATCCCAGAATGTATGGGAATACCTGTTTTGCTGGCATTTTTTAAACATACAGGTACCTGGACCCCAGCCCAGAGTTTCTGAATCCAAATCTGTGGGTTGGGGCTCTTGGTAACTATGGTTTAGAAAGGCTCCATAGGTTAGTTCTAATGCACAGCCTGGGTTGAGAACTATAGGATTTTAGATTAATGGTAGCATGTGTTTATGTCATTCTGAAGAATTGTATTGGGAAATGTCCTGAGAAAATGGCCAGTCCTGAAATGTGAACGTGGTCAGAATCATCACTAATGTTCCCCACAGGTAGTCAGGCCCTCTGACTAAAGGGTGTGTGGGTGGGCAGGCATCAGCTTAGTAGGCCCCAAATTGAAAGATGAGAGTAAAGGAGTTCTTGAGTCCCAGGGAAGAACTCCCATGATCCAAGAGGGCATGGGAAGCATTATGATTTATAGATAATTGACCATTTTTGTTGAGATTTTACTCATTACCTTCTGAGTAAGGGACTCCAAAGTTTCCAAGTGCTTCTGGCTTGGCCAGCTTGTCTTTATGACAGGTGGTGGTGGGGGGGATCATCCTTCAGGGTTGGTCCTGCCTTGGGACTGAGAGGGGCATTGGGAAGGAGGAGGCTGGTTTTGAGACCCACACTCAGCCTGTTAGAGGCGCCTAAGTGAGGACGTGGTGCTGTCTTTGCTTGGAAGGGAGGAGGAGGGGCTCTGAGTTCTCTCAGGTCACCTGAGCTTCAGTCCAAGAAGAACTGCAGGTAGAAGAGGTGAATTAAGTATTTTAATAGCCTTGAAATACTTTATTTCACTGCTTCTTGTCTGTTTTTTCTTGAAGGTCTAGTCTTCCATTGTTACTCCCAGCATCTATCTGGCCTCCTTGTCCTTTCTTCCTATTGATATCCCTCCACTTTCCTTTTCTCCTGTTTCCCAGTATGATCAGTACAAGACCCCGATGGAGAACATTGGGCTGCAGGACTCACTGCTATCCCGATTTGACTTACTCTTCATCATGCTGGATCAGATGGATCCTGAGCAGGATCGGGAGATCTCGGACCATGTCCTCAGGATGCACCGTTACAGGGCACCCGGGGAGCAGGACGGCGATGGTGAGCCATGAAAGGAGTAGGGAAGGGAAGGGAACCTAAACAGATGCCGTTATTGTGGCCCCAACCCAGCTGGTGGTGGGTGTTTCAGTGTCTGGGTTGACGTTGAAGATGCCCTTGCCTGCGTGACCACGTCCCCTTCTTGCTCGCTAGAGGTTATCCTAAGGTGTGTCTTGTGTCCATTTCTGGGTCTGGGAACACTTTTGAGCATCTTCTGTGGGCCAGGTGGTTCCACCTTCCTTATTTGTGGGCTCTACGTGTCTGTTTCCTTCTGGGTCCTTGCTTTTTGAGTCTCGTCTGTCTTCCTTCCTGGGCTATAGAAGAAGCAGTTTCTCCTGGGTTAAGCTCTTGCTGACTCTCCTTTCTCTCAACTTGGGTTTTCTAGCTATGCCTTTGGGTAGTGCTGTGGATATCCTGGCCACAGACGATCCCAACTTTAACCAGGAAGACCAGCAGGACACCCAGATTTATGAGAAGCATGACAACCTTCTGCATGGGACCAAGAAGAAAAAGTGAGCATTCCTCATAATTCTCCCTTGAGGGAACCTGAGATTTATGTCATATTAGAGCACACGTATGTCTAATGTTGTGTCATATTAGAGCATATGTATATGTAACGTGTCATATTAGAGCATGTGTAAAAATGCTGCCCAGGCCAAAATCATGCTTGGAGTCATAACCATATGGGTGTGTTTTCTTTTCTGGATCCATAGATGCACCCTTTTTCCTGGCCAGTTGCCTTGTAAATGTTTGTGGGTGATTAAGCTTAGGTTCTGATCTTTTCCTAAAATACAAGGCTGGATGACATGCCTAACTGATGGTGGGTGTGTGATGTCACCCTTATATGTGAAGGACTGCACAAGTCATGTAGCCATTTGTGTTGAGTTTGTGGTGAAGGCTCAGTAGATAGCAAGCAGTGGAGGCTTTGCAAGTCGATTTGGAAAAAGGAGACTTGTGATCAGGTGCTCAAAGCATGAAATGGTACAGTAGGAAGCATAACATAATCTTCAAACCTCTTGGTTTAAGAACACAGTTTGGAGTCAGAAAACTGAATTTAAGTCCACTTAAGCTTCTCTCATAGTTTTCCCACCTATAAAATAGGGCAAATAATACCTAAACCTTCTACCTCACAAATAATACCTAAGTAATACCTGTAGAAATAAATAAAAATGTGTGAGAGGGCTTTGTACATGGTCCATCTACATGGGATTTATGATAGTGGGTTCTAGGCCATCTCTGCTTTGCCACTCGACCTTGACCTCTCTGAGAGGCAAAGCCACTACCCCAGGCAGGTGCTGAGGTGTGGCAGGGAAATGGACTTCACTGTGTGTGGGTCCAGGGAGAAGATGGTCAATGCAGCTTTCATGAAGAAATACATCCACGTGGCCAAAATCATCAAGCCCATCCTAACACAGGAGTCAGCTGCCTACATTGCAGAAGAGTACTCACGCCTGCGCAGCCAAGACAGCATGAGCTCCGACACCGCCAGGGTGAGTCCCCGGGGGAAGACGGACCTGGAAGTCCCTTCAGTATATGGCTGGGGAAGGAGTCCCAGCTATCTGGGAGCTCTGAAAGCATGTTAACATAGTGATTCCTTACCTTTTTCTTTCTGGTCCAAAGCGCTTCCTGTTACACAGGAATTCCAGAAGACAGAATTCCTTTTTCAAAGGAAAATAAAATGAGAACCCCAGAGATAACGTGTGTCTGATTAGTTCAAAGGACATTGGCCTCCAGAAGCTGTAATTCATTCAGTAAACGTGTGAGCGACCTCTGGGAACTGAACTAGTCTGTATTCTTACCTGCAGTGTTAAAATAAGAGCTGTTCTCAAAGAGCTCAGATCCGGGATGGGGAGGCAGAAAGGTAGAGAGAAAGGTCAGATGTACATATTAGTAAATATATACCACAGTGTGGTACCTAAAAAGGAGTGAATGTGAAAGACTATTGGAGTACAGATAAAGAAGCTATTAATTTTTCCTTTCCTTTCCAGAAGGGGTATGAATGTCAGGAAAGGGTTCCCAGAGAGTGTGATATTTGTAGTTCATATATGACTCACAGCAGAAAGCCCTAAGTCCAAAACCCTCGTTATGTGATACAGATGTAGAGTTTTGGATTTAGATGTGATCCCAGATCATCTACTCCAACCTCACACCCAGGACAGGAATTCTGTCTTCTGGAATTCCTGCTAGGACTCCTTGACCAGGACTTGCAGGGACAGTATGCCTATTATATCACTTCACTGAAGTGTTAGAATATTCTTCTGATTATTGAGCTTAAACCTGCTTTCTGATGACTTCTACCCATGGGTCTTAATTTTGTTTTTGTTTCTTAATTTTGTTTTGCTGTCTTGTCTTCAGATTAAACTGTCCCCTTTCTTTTTAACTGTTTCTCCTCTCATGTGAACACATTCCAGTGTGTCAGAGGTCCTCGCACTGAACAGAATACACTATTTTAGTTGTGGTCTTAGTGGGATTAGTAAATCTCTCAGTTTAGGTCCTGTCGTCCTGCTAGTGCAGGCTTTTTAGGTGATCCAAGAATTGGAGCTTATGATGGCGTATAAACTTCCAAACCCTGGTGGCTTTCTAAATCATTGTACGAGAGGCTGGGATGATGCCAGGGGTGCTTAACTAGGAGGGCATGTTGGAATCGCCAGAAGCTTAAAGAGTACACGTGCCCAGTCTGCACACAGACATCCTGCTTCATTAGGCAGGGATGCCATTTAGACAATAGCATTGAGAAAGATGAAAGCGCCCCGTTTGGTCTACACTCACCCCCGCCCCTGTGAGAACCACTTGATAAGAACATGTCAGAATTGTGTTCTGCTTCTTGACCTAAGTGAGTTGACCTAAATTTTCAAGATTTGTCCTCAGCTGACCTCTTTCACGCTCCTCCCTTAGTGTGACCTTGGACAAATTACTTGAAGCTCTTCGAGTCCCATTTTCCTCATGTCTAAAACTTCTCCAAGTTAATAAGAGTGTTAAATGACACATGAGTATAAAAGCAGTGCTCTTGATGCATTGTAGGCCTGCAGTAAAGGATGATTTTTCTTCCTTCACTGTTGTGTTCTTTGTAGCCTTTTATCTTCCCAGCTGTAAGTTGCCTAATTTTCTTCTTCCCTGTCACCTGCTCCTCCCTCCCTCAACGCTCTCACACATACTTCCTTGATCATTTTTCTCTGTCTGCATTTTCTGTGGTATTTCTAGAGAACACAGAGCTCTGAATCCTTTGCTTGGACTCTGACAGCTTTCCTGGTGGTGTCTTTATTCCCTTTTCTGGGCAGTGGGAATGACAGGCTTGGGCAGGAATTCTGGAGAAGTAATCCACCCTTGTTTTCTTCCCCAGACGTCTCCAGTTACAGCCCGGACACTGGAAACTCTGATTCGCTTGGCCACAGCCCATGCGAAGGCCCGCATGAGCAAGACCGTGGACCTGCAGGATGCAGAGGAAGCTGTGGAGTTGGTCCAGTACGCTTACTTCAAGAAGGTGAGGCTTCAGATGCTTGGACGAGAGAGGCTCTTCTGAATACACCACTGGTGCTCAGGCTTCACGGCCCTCCATGGCTCACCTACTTTTGGACCATCAACAGAAAGCAGTAACTGTCCACCGGCATTCAGTCGGCCTCTTTCTCTGGGACCTGCAGCACCTGTGGTTCTCAATCCTGGCTAGCTGTGAGAACCAGCTGGAAAGCTTTAAAGTGCTGATGCTAGAGACCTGGAGGGCCCAGCGATTCTGGTTTAATTGATGTGCTGATCCTTTAGTGGACTGCTTCTCTTTCCACTCCTGCTTCCTTTGCGTCTTAAAAAGTGGGTGTTTCCAAAGGATTGACCTTGATAATCCTCCTTTTCTCTCTGTACCTCTCCGCTTGGCAGTCTTTTCAGGTGTCCCATTGGCACCTCAAAAACTCATGTCAAAAGTTGACCTCTCAAACTTGCTGCGTCCTGTTTCCCTATTTCTGTTTGTGACATTGCATCTGTCATTTAAGACACCGAGCCTTGAGGCCTTGACTCCATTTTCCTCGTTGCCCACCCTCTCCCAGATCTGGTGAAATATAGCCCTTTGGGGTTTAGTTGTAGGGCTGCTAAGCTTTTCCTGGCATTTTTCTCTTTGCTGCGAAAGGGGTTGTCTTAAATTTAAATTAAACACCTGATTTACAAAGACATGAATTGTTTTCCACTTAACCATTATGGGGTGGATTTTTTTTTTATTCGTTTCTTGATTCAGTAAACACTCAATTGAGTACCTGCTATGTGAAAGGCATTGAACACACCTCCCAGCATTCTTAGAGATTGGTAGCAGCCTATCCACCTACCCCTGGTCCTGGGACTTGGGGACAAGAGAGGCTAGGTGAGTCATTAGACCCACAGAAGTTATTTCTGCTGATGGTACAGAAGGGACTATAATTCAGAGTTCTTTATTCAGTTCCCTGGCATCACTGAACCCTCCTGCCCACCCATTTTTGGCTTTGTCGTAGGTTCTGGAGAAGGAGAAGAAACGTAAGAAGCGAAATGAGGATGAATCAGAGACAGAAGATGAAGAGGAGAAAAGCCAGGAGGACCAAGAGCAGAGGAGGAAGAGGTAAGGTGGGGCAAAGAGAAATGAGATAAAAAGACTCCATTTAGGGCTGGGGAGAGGGATGGAGGGTGGATCAAGTGCCTGCTGGTTGACATCAGGTTCTGCCTAGACCTGCAGGGTCTGAGGGTGAAAGTGACCTGGGCAAAGGAGAAAGTGAGCGAGCCCCTCCATTTGACCTCTTTCCTGCTAAAGAAATGCTAAGTAGTAGGAGCAGTAACCCACTCTGAGGTTTTTGAATATACGTTTCAAAAGCCTTTCCTCAGGGTTATTTTTTCCTCTCGGGCCTGGGTTGAATTTTTAAGAATGAGTGATGGGAAAAAAGAGCATTGGGAGGCAGGGCCTGTTTGTGTTCTAGTCTAGAGACTTTTGGTCTGTTTCAGAAAAAGTAAGTTTGTATAGGCCTGGGCCTGGTGTTTCACTTTGATTGTAGATGGTTCTAATTCCTTTTTTCTGTGGTCAGAGGCACAGGATGGGTCTCCCCAAAGCCTTTCTCTTAACTGCTGTGGGTATTTTAGGAGGAAGACTCGTCACTCGGATGCCAAGGATGGGGACTCCTATGACCCCTATGACTTCAGTGACACAGAGGAGGAAATGCCTCAGGGTGAGTGGGTGTCCTCTACGGACAAAGAGATGGTTCCTTGACTCCTGACTTGTAGTTGCTCTGTGCACTGCATTTGCTGGTGGGCCCCCATTTGGCTCCTTGTTTGGGGCCCTGCATCCAAGACGTTTGTCCCAAGAGCACCTCAGGGGAAACCCACAGTGAAAGCTTTGGAAAATAAGCTTTGCTCATTTGTTTGCTTTCTCCTTAGTGCACTGTCCTCTTTCCCAAGCCTGGCATAGGCATCTCAGATAACGTCTGTTCAGGGTCTCCTGCCAGACTCAAGTGCTTTATCCCATGTGCTACCTCGCCCCATGAGAGCCCTAGGAAATGAGTGTTCAGCAGGCTCATGAGGGGTGGGGAGTGGAGATGATCACTTGCTGGTGGTTGTGGAAATGGCTTCACCTTGTTGTCTTCCCACTCTCTACAACCGTTTATCCTCTAAAGTGCATACTCCAAAGACAGTGGACTCACAGGAGACCAAGGAGTCCCAGAAGGTGGAGTTGAGCGAATCCAGGTGAGGAGGGAAGTGAATTCCATATGTTGCTGGGTGAGGACTTCTTTCCAGGGAGAGGATGTGAAACAAGCTGCATATCAATGGAGCTCAAAACTAGGGATCTGAGGATTTTAAAACATTTTATATCCTGATTATAATTTCAAACTTTAAAAAAGTTGCAAAAGTAGTATAAAGAACGTCTTGTATACTCTTTACCCAGAATCCCCAGTTGTTTACATATTTACATTTATAAACAATGCTCTCTGTGGACATTTTAGATATGATGTCCTTGTGAGGTCAGGAAGAAGAGTCTTAGAGCAAGGGCAAAATTTGTGTCTCATTGTAACCTTAGGGTTTTCTCAGTAGGAGATATGTATTTATATATATGTATTTTTTTTCTCTGACTAAATTATTGTCATTTGTTTTGAGATGAAGAATTTTTACCACTAGAGTTTCAGAAACAGTTTTATGTATAACTTTTATGTTTACTGGGCACAAAAGAAACTCCATGGCTAAGGTTTGCTTTTTTCCTTTAATACCTTAAGTACACACACAACACGGTACGTTAACTGAAGACATTTGAAAACATTGAAAAGTATTTAGGAAAAAACATGAAAATCAGTTGTAATTCCACCCCCCAGACACAACAATTGAACTATATCAGAAAGCACTCTGGGAATCAGCTCACGTGGATCTTGTTAGTGACTGCAGGGTTTCCGTATGGAAATGTATGGGTGTGTACGGTTTTATTTGCATTTTCGAATGATGGACATTGAGGTTCGATAAATCTGCTCTTTACAGGAAGACATTCTTATATTTATCACTGTGCACTTGTATAAGTGTAGCTGTAAAGTTAATTTCTAGGAATAGATTTCCTGGGTCAAAGGATATGTAATTTAACATTTTAGTACGTGCTGCTAAATTGCCTCCCAAAGATGCCGTCCCAGTTTACGTTTCTACCAGCAGAGTGTGGGAACGCCAATTTCTCATATCCTCAATTGCCTCTGATCCTTAAAATGCTATTGTTTCTCAATGTTCAGGAAACTCTAAATACAACATTTTTGCTTCAAAGTGGGAAACTTGGGTGTGGAGCAGCCATCAGAGGCAGGGGGGCTTGTGTGTGTGTGTGTGTGTGTGTGTGTGTGTGAATATTGGGGGATGGCTACTGTATTAACACCTTGGGGGGGTGTGTGTGTGTGTGAATATTGGGGGATGGCTACTGTATTAACACCTTGGGGGTGTGTATGTGTGTGAATATTGGGGGATGGCTACTGTATTAACACCTTGGGGGGGGTGTGTGTGTGTGTGAATATTGGGGGATGGCTACTGTATTAACACCTTGGGTTTTCCCAGCGTAGATCTTGCCTGAAAGCCTTGGGGTTTGTTTATTCCTCCTCCCCCCGGTTTTTCCTTTCTTGGACAGGTTGAAGGCATTCAAGGTGGCCCTCTTGGAGGTGTTTCGGGAGGCTCACGCACAGTCGGTGGGCATGACTCGCCTCACAGAATCCATCAACCAGGACAAAGAAGAGCCCTTCTCTTCCGCAGAGATCCAGGCTGCGCTGAGCAAGATGCAGGATGACAACCAGGTCATGGTCTCTGAGGGCATCATCTTCCTCATCTGAGGAGGCCTCACCTCTGAACTCTGGGGTTCAGCCGAGAAAGTTTCTCCTGTGTTTCCTCCCCTGCCGTGCACCCCCTGCTCCCCAGTGTTTGCCTTCATTCCCTGAATAACAGTGTTTAATTGAATTGAAGTTGAGTGACACGTCATGAAGCTGAGTCAGGAGCCGGTGGAAACTTTGGGAACGGGTAATGACAGCTGCCATGAGGTAAAGAGAGAAGAAGGTGGGAAAGACTAAGACTGTTGCTTCTCCATCGCAAAAGACTGGATCGTACCGCCCACTTCCCATCCCCAAACAAACCAAATCTTTGCTGTAAATAACATATGACTTCTGATTAATTTTTTGGGCACAGTTGGTTTCTGTTTATCCTTTCTGTGTTTGTTGGCTGTTTTTCTCCTCCCGAGCACTTTGGTCTAGAACAGGCTTTGGGTTGTTTTATGCTGGTGGAGAGAAGCTCTGAGAGAAGTCATGGGGGCCAAGAAAGCTTCTGTGCAGTAGCATCAGTTAAGACTAATGCATACTTTTGACCTGAATATCCAAGACATTGAATAAACTTACCCATTTTTGTCCTATGTACATGGCCTTAGTACTGTGTGCTTTTGTAGACGCATGGAACTTTGTGTTCCTTGAAAGTTCTGCCCTGTTTGCTGCTCCTACATTTGCACCAAGCCACCACAAGGTGGCAGCAGGCTACCGTGCTCTCTCCGGGGGGTTAGGTCTCCTCTTCAGGCTGTTTTCCTCAGCGACACCAGCGTTTATCAGTTAAAACTGTGCAAACCAAACGCTGCCGATTTGAAGTGGCTAAATGGCCACAGGAGGACAGTGAGTGAAAGACCAGGAGAAGAATGGACTCTGCCTGGTGTTTGAGCCTGAATCAAAGCCCTTTCATGGAGAAATAACACCTGATATACCTCAAAATCCTGTGAGTTTTGCCCATAAAGGGATCCCCTTACAGGATTCTTGTGAAACCACTTACACCTGGGTGGTCAGCCCTGGGGATTTGTTAGTCTGTTTGCACAGAAGTTTGTAGAGGGCCAGTACTTCTCTTCTACTGTTGTATGCTTTGAATAGCTTCCAAAGAAGAACATTTAAACTTAAATAAGAAGACAAACAAAAAACATGTGACTTTAAGGGGAGGCTGTGTCACGTGGGTTGGAAGCTGCTCTGAAAATAAGGTTGTGCCGGTTTTCAGCTCAGATTGGGGAGGTACTTCCTTCTTCCCTTTTGCTGGGGGGGGGGGAATCCGTCATCTTGAAGCCAGGGGGCAGATTTGCTGTGGTTCCTCATGGCGTTAGGCTGGTTTGTTTTTTTTTTGAAGGGAAGGCAAAATTGTTGAGTTCAGTTTTATCTTTGTGACTTATTGTCACAAGTGCACAATCCGAGTCCTACTGGAAGGGATCTAGACAGCGTAGTTGCAAAGGAGAGGGTAGGAGTACCAGAAGGAGGAACTGGCAATGAGTCTGCCCTTGTGCTGGTGCAGCGTGGGTGCACACAGAGGACTTGATGCTCTCGAGGCCCGTGGGCTGAGGATCTATGTCTCGTGTCAGTGAAAATTCTAAAAACACGAAGTAAAATTAGATACCAAATGAGGGCACCCAAAATAAGAGCTCTAGGAATTGAGGGGCCATGAGAGTGTTGGGAGGAGGGTGGAAGCTGCTGAGGGGTACTGGTATGAAGAAAAGCTAGGAGTTCCCGGGGGTCTCCTCAGTTGGTTCCGGAAAGGCCAAATGTTTTGTCAGTAGGACTCTTGCTTTTTATCCTTCCCTCCCGGAGAAATTGAGGCACAGAGTGGGAGAGTAACTCGGTGCACCCAGAATTTGGGTAGTGCTTGTAATATCAAGTTTGCCATGTTGACAGTTCAGCTCTCTGCAAACTAACAAAAGGAAAGGCAGAAGATGGTATTCAGCAGCCACAATAGGTAATAATTGTATTAAAATAACTTACTCTTGGGAACTCAGTGAATCTTTACACTGAGTTTTTAAAAACTCTTGTGTATAGTTTCCCAGCTTATAGCAACATGAGTTGGAAAGCATTTCAAGAATAGGTTCTTACTCATTGTCAAGAGGTCTACTGTTCCTGCTGCAGGAAGCTGAGAGGCAGCGCAGGCAGGGCCTTAGGGATCTGCAGGTCGGTTTCCCGAGGCCATCGCAGTTGCCTCACATGGCGGAAATGGCAGCGATGACCCTGGTTCATCAGGAAAAAAATACGTGCTCCATTCCAAAAGAGAAGTCTGTTTGCATTTAGGTTCGCCATCTGAAATGGTTAATTTGTGGGGCTTCGAGAAATAAATTGGATCTTGAAAAATTATGCTCCCTTCTTAACTCTCCTGGATAAATGAAATGTCAATGTGAAAGGAAAGTTTTCAAAAAAGACAATTTGGTAAGTGTCGCAGGAATTGAGTCTCTGTCACCAAATAATTTTGGTTAAGTTTTGGGTTGCTTGTTATTTTGTTGGTGGAATGGGGATAATGACTGCATTGTAGGGTGTTTGTGAGACATAACTGAGAGCAGGTGGGAAGTGCCTGCCGGCATGGAACTGCTCCATGAGTTTTCCATTATTACTGCAATTCCAAGTTCACTAAGACAAAATGATTCATTTTTTTAATTAATTAATTAATTTGTATTGAGGTAGCATTGGTTTATAACAGTATATAAATTTCAGGTGTGCATCATTATATTTTGATTTCTGTGTGGATTACATTGTGTTCACCACCGGAAGTTTAAGACCATCCATCACCATACACATGTGCCCTATTACCTCTTTTGCACCGCCCCCTCCACTTCCTTCCCCCCTGGTTACCACTGATCTATTCTCTGTGTCTGTTGATTTTTTTTATCTTCCACTTATAAGTGAAATCCTACGGTATTTGGCTTTCTCCATCTGACTTATTTCGCTTAGCATAATGCCCTCAAGGTCCATCCATGTTGTAGCAAATGGCAAGATTTCATCTTTTTTTATGGCTAAGTAGTAGTCCATTGTATATATATTTATATGCCACATGTTCTTTATCCATTCATCCACTGATGGACACTTAGGTTGTTTCCAAGTCTTGGCTATTGTGAATAATGCTGCAATGAACAGAGAGGTTCATATATTTTTTCGAATTAGTGTTTTTGTGTTCTTTGGCTAAATGCCCAGAAGTTGAATAGCTAGATTATACAGTAGTTCTATTCTTAATTTTTTGAGAAATCTCCGTATTGTTTTCCCTGGTGGCTGTACCAGTTTGCGTTCCCACCAGCAGTGTGTGAGGGTTCCCTTTTCTTCACATCCTCTCCAACATGTTATTTCTTGTCTTTTTAATAAAAGCCATTCTGATGGGCATGAGGTGATAGCTTGTAGTTTTGATTTGCATTTCTCTAACCATTAGTGATGTTGAACATCTTTTTATGTCCCTGTTGGCCATCCATATATCTTCTTTGGAAAAAATGTCTGTTCATATCCTCTGCCCATTTTTTAATCTGGTTGTTGTTTTGCTGTGTTGTATGAGTTCTTTATATATTTTGGATATTAATCCCTTATCAGATATATGCTTTGCAAATAAATTCTTCCAGTTGTTAGGTTGTCTTTTCATTTTGTTGATGGTTTCCTTTGCTGTGCAGAAGCTCTTTAGTTTGATGTAGTCCCATTTATTTGTTTTTTTCTTTCCGTTGCCTGAGGAAACATGATATTCAAAATGATACTGCTAAGACATGTCAAAGAGCATACTGCCTATGTTTTCTTCTAGGAGTTTTATGGTTTCAGGTCTTATATTCAAGTCTTTAATCCATTTTGAGTTAATTTTTGTGTATGGTGTAAGATAATGGTTTACTTTAATTTTTTTGCATGTGGCCGTCCAGCTTTCCTGACACTATTTATTGAAGAGACTTTCCTTTCTTTCTTTTATTTGCTGAGGAAGATTAGCCCTGAGCTAACATCTGTTGCCAACCTTTCTCTTTTTCTTTTTCTTGAGGAAGATTAGCCTTGAGCTAACATCCATGCTAATCTTCCTCCACTTTATATGTGGGTCGCCACTACAGCATGGCTGACAAAAGGTGTAGGTCCACACCTGGGATCTGAACTCATGAACCCAGGCCGCCACGCAGAATGCACTGAACTTAACCACTATGCCACCAAGGCCAGCCCTGAGACTTTCCTTTCTTAATTGTATATTCTTGGCTCCTCTGTTGAAAATTAGCTGTCCATAGATGTGGGTTTATTTCTGGACTCTCGATTCTGTTCCATTGATCTGCATGTCTTTTTTTCTGCCAGTACCATGTTGTTTTGATTACTATAGGTTTATAGCATATTTTGAAATCAAGGAGTGTGATACCTCCAGCTTTATTCTTTTTTCTCAGGATTACTTTGGCTGTTTGGGGTCTTTTGTTCCATATAAATTTTAGGATTCTTTGTTCTATTTATGTGAAAATTGTCATTGGGACTTTGATAGGAAGTGCATTGAATCTGTAGATTGCTTTAGGAAGTATGGACATTTAAACTATGTTAATTCTTCCTATGCAAGAGCATGGAATGTCTTTCCATTTCTTTGTGGCTTCTTTGATTCCTTTCAACAGTGTTTTATAGTTTTCAGTGTACAGGTCTTCCACCTCTGGTTAAATTTATTCCTAGGTATTTTATTCTTTTTGTTGTGATTGTAAATGGGGTTGTGTTCTTGATTTTCTATTTCATTGTTAGTATATAGAAACACAACTGATTTGTGTATGTTGATTTTGTACCTTGCAACTTTACTGTATTCATTTATTATTTCTAATAGTTTTTTGGTGGATTCGTTAGGGTTTTCTATATATAAATGCATGTCATCTGCAAATAGTGACAGTTTTACTTCCTTTCCACTTTGGATGCCTTTTATTTCTTTTTCTTGCCTAATTGCTCCAGCTAAGACTTCCAATACTTTGTTCAATAAGAGTGGCAAAAGTGGGCATCCTTGTCTTGTTCCTGTTCTTAGAGGAATACCTTTCAGTTTTTCACCATTGAGTATGATTTTAGCTGTGGGTTTGTCACATATGGCCTTTGAGGTACTTTCCTTCTATACTCATTTTATTCAGAGTTTTTATCATAAATGCATGCTGTATCTTGTCAAATGCTTTCTCTGCATCTATTTAGTTGATCGTGTGATTTTCATTTTTCATTTGTTACTGTGGTGTATCATGTTGATGGATTTGCAGATGAACCATCTCTGCATCCCTGGCATAGATCCCGCTTGATCATGGTGTATGATCTTTTTAATGTATTGTTGTATTTGATTTGCTAGTATTTTGTTGAGGGTTTTTTGCATCTATGTTCATTAGTGATATTGGCCTGTAATTTTCTTTTTTTTGTGTTGTCCTTGTCTGGTTTTGGTATCAGGGTAATGTTGACCTTGTAGAATGAGTTAGGAAGCATCCCCTCCTCTTCAATATTCTGGAAGAGTTTGAGAAGGATAGGTATTAAATCTGTGAATGTTTGGTAGAATTCTCCAGAGAAGCCATCTGGTCCTGGACTTTTATTTTCTGGGAGGTTTTTGATTACTGTTTCAATCTCTTTACTTGTGATCCATCTATTCAGATTCTCTATTTCTTCTTGATTCAGTTTTGGAAGGTTGTGTGATTCTAAGAATTTATCCATTTCTTCTAGATTATCCAGTTTCTTGGTGTACAGCTTTTTGTAGTATTTTCTTGTAATCCTTTGTATTTCTGAGATGTCCATTGTAATTTCTCCTCTTTTGTTTCTGATTTTATGTGTTTGAACTTTCTCTCCTTTTTTCCTAGTGAGTCTAGCTAAAGTTTTGTCAATGTTGTTTATCTTCAAAGAACCAGCTCTTAGTTTCGTTGATCTTTTCTATTGTTATTTTAGTCTGCATTTCATTTATTTTTGTTC
This sequence comes from Tapirus indicus, assembly GCA_031878705.1. Classification (NCBI taxonomy): domain Eukaryota; kingdom Metazoa; phylum Chordata; class Mammalia; order Perissodactyla; family Tapiridae; genus Tapirus; species Tapirus indicus. Next base: position 47,865,938 of record CM062931.1, on the reverse strand, counting down.
TGATTTTTATTATTTCCTTCCTTCTACTGATTTTGGGCTTCATTTGTTTTTCTTTTTCTAATTCCTTTAGATGCATTGTTAGATTGTTTATTTGAGATTTTTCTTGTTTGTTGAGGTAGGCCTGTATTGCTATAAACTTCCCTCTTAGTTCCGCTTTTGCTCTATCCTACAGATTTTGGTATGTCATATTTTCATTTTCATTTGTCTCTAGATATTTTTTGATTTCTGCTTTGATTTCTTTGTTGATCCAATAGTTGTTCAATAGCATTTTGTTTAATCTCCACATATTTGTGACTTTTCCAGTTTTCTTCTTGTAGTTGATTTCTAGTTTCATACCATTGTGGTCAGAAAAGATACTTGATATTATTTCAATCCTAAATTTATTGAGACTTGTTTTGTGGTCTAATATGTGATCTGTCCTGGAGAATATTCCATGTGCATTTGAAAAGAATGTGTATTCTGCAGTTTTTGGATGGAATGTGTTCTGCAGTTTTTGGATGGTATCTATTAAGTCCATTTGGTCTAACGTGTCATTTAAGGCCAATGTTTCCCTATTGATCTTCTGTCTGGATGATCTATCCATTCATGTAAGTGGAATGTTAAAGTCTCCTACTACTATTGTGTTACTGTCAATTTCTCCTTTTATATCTGTTAATATTTGCTTTACGTGTTTAGGTGCTTCTGTGTTGGAGTGTTGATTGTTGTTGTGTTGTTCCCTTTACCATTGTGTAATGCTTTTCTTTGTCTCTTGTTACAGTTTTTGTTTTAAGATCTGTTTTGTCTGATATAGTATTGCTACCCTGGTTTTCTTCTCGTTTCCATTTGCATGGAATATCTTTTTCCATCCCTTCATTTTCAGTTTGTGAGTGTCTTTAGATCTGAAGTGTGTCTCTTGTATATAGCATTTATATAGGTCTTGTTTTTTTATCCATTCAGCCAGCCTGTGTGTCTTTTGATTGGAGCATTTAGTTCATTGACGTTTAAAATAACTATTGATAAGTATGTACTTATTGCCATTTTGTTACTTTTTTTCTGGATGTTTTTGTAGTTCTTCTCTGTTCCTTTCTTCTTTTGCTCTCTCCCTTTATGATTTGATGGCTTTCTTTAGTGTTGTTTGGATTCCTTTCTATTTTTTGTGTGTTTACTATAGGTTTTTGGTTTGTGATTATCATGAGGTTTGTATATAATAACCTATGTAAATACCAATCTGCATTAAGTTGATGGTCTCTTAAGTTTGACCTCTTACTAAAAGCCCTACACTTTTACTCTCCCTCCAGAAGTTTTATGTTTTTGATATCATATTTTACCTCTTTTATTTTTGTGTATCCCTTAACCTCTTATCGTAGATATAGATTATTTTAGTACTTTTGTCTTTTGACCTTGATACTAGCTTTATAGGTGGTTGATCCACTACCTTTCCTGTATTTACCTTTACCAGTGATATTTTTTCTTTGATAAGGTTCTTATTTCTATTTGTGGCCTTTTCTTTTCCACTTAAATAAGTCCCTTTAACATTTTTTGTAAGGCTGGTTTAGTGGTGGTGAGCTCCTTTAGTTTTTGTTTGTTTGGAAAGCTCTTTATCTCTCCTTCCATTCTGAATGATAAACTTGCTGGATAGAGTATTCTTGGTTGTAGGTTTTCTGCTTTCAGCGCTTTGAGTGTATCGTGCCACTCCCTTCTAGCCTGTAAGGTTTCTGTTGAAAAGTCAGCTGATAGCCTCATGGGATTTCCTTTCTATGTAACTTGTTGCTTTTCTCTTGCAGCTTTTGAGTCTCTATCTTTAATTCTTGACACTTTAATTATAATGTGTCTTGGTGTGGACCTCTTCGAGTTCATCTTGTTTGGTACTCTCTGTGCTTCCTGTGCCTGGATATCTGTTTCCTTCCCCAGGTTAGGGATGTTTTCAACTGCTATTTCTTCAAATAAGTTCTCTGCCTCTTTGTCGCTCTCTTCTCCTGGGGCATCTATAATGCAGATGTTGGTATGCTTGATGTTGTCCCAGAGGTCCCTTAGACTGTCCACTTTAATTCTTTTTTCTGTTCAGCTTGGGTGATTTCCTCTACTCTTTGATCCAGATGGCTGATCTGTTCTTTTGTGTCAGTCAACTAGAGAGGTTGATTCTCTCTAGTGAATTTTTCATTTCCATTATTGTATTCTTCATCTCTGACTGGTTCTTTTTTATATTTTCTAATTCTTGAAGTTCTCACTGTGTTCATCTATTCTTCTCCCCAGATCAGTGAGCATCCTTGTAACTATTAGTTTGTACTCTTTATTAGGTAAATTGTTTAATTCTGTTTCATTTATTTCTTTTTCTGAGGATTTGTCCTGTTCCCTTATTTGGAATGTATTCCTTTGTCTCCTCATTTTGCCTACTTCTTTGAATTAGGTAGATCAGCTGTGTCCCCGATCTTGGAAATGTGGCCTTATGTAAGAGATGTCTTATAGGTCCCAGCAGTGTGCGCCCCTCTCATCACCTGTGCCAAATGCTCCAGGGGTGTCTCCTGTGTGGGCTGTGTGTGCCCTTCTATTGTGGTGGGGTTGCTATTGCTGTGGGCACACAGGTAGGCTAGGCTGGCCCCTGGGCCTACTGGTTGTGTGGCTGCTATGGGCACTTTCTTGGGTGTGCTAAGCCTCTGGTACAGCTGGCTGTGAGGTCAGTAGCACACACTACTGCGGTTTTGCTGGTAAGTGAGTCAGGCCCCCATCATGGCTGGTTGCTAGGCCTGGGGGCACACAATTACTGCAGCCCCCTCCTCACGTGATAGCCAGCAGCACAAGTCATCTGCGGGCTCACGTGTCTGCCATGGGCCCCTATGTCTGCTGTGGGCCCCATGCCCCCACTGCAGGCTTACTGGAGGGCAGGGCTGGTCCCTGGGGTGGGCTCTGCTGCCTGGCTGAGATCGATTGCCTTGGGTACTCTAGTGGGCGGGGCAGAACCCTATGCTAACATACTAAAGGAAGGATTCCAAATGGTGCCTGCCAGCATCTGTGTCAGCACGACTGAACTAGATCACGATAATGGATGCCACCAGTGACTCTGTCCCTACGGCATGGGCCCAGTCACCTCCTGCCTCCCTGGGATGTGCTCTGAGCTTTGTAAGTGACTCTTTTACCAATGGACTATGCACTTTTCTATTTGGTGTTTTTGTGTTGGTTTCTGGGTTGAGTGGGTCTCTGCATGGGCCCTTTAAGAGCAGGTTTAAGATTCATTTTGATAAGTGTTTTAAAAAATTCTTTGATCAAAACCATTTAAAATGATTTCCCCCTTGTTGAGTTCTTGAACTCTGTTCCCTTCCCTGCTGTTCCTGTCCTCTGCTCAGTGTGGCTCTGAATCCAGCTCTTCTCATGGGGAGGACCCTTACCTCCAGCTGTGGCAATGGGTTCTTCAGCCTTCTCCCAAGGACTGACATATTCTGCCCCATGTGGGCAGTGTTACCTCAATCCTCAAAACAGCTCTGTGAGGTAGGGTCATTAGGACAACATGGAGAAGGAAGATAAAGAGGAGAAAGTCTTCCAGAAACCAGAGGATCCATAGGTTATCCCCTTCTCATTTTTCCTAAGTTTTCAAACTATACAGTTGGCCTAATAATTCCAGACTTTTTCTGAGGTGACGTCTAAAGGGTTTGGCAAGTGGGATAAGGCAGGTGTGAGAGTCACCTGTGTGCTGTCTGGCTTGGCTACTCAGTCCTAATGACAGCTCTGTATGCATTCTTCCCCTTCCCTGCCATCTTCTCCCCTCCCCTCCTCAGGAGACAGGTATCGCCACTTCTGCTTTACAGGTAGGGAAGTGGAGAGGTGGAGTGTTTTGTCCAGGTTGCACAGGAAATCTCTCCAGAGAGCCAGAAGTTGGCACAGGGAAATCAGCCCTGTGTTGGGAAGCAAGGGCGCTGTGTTTGTTTGAGTTCCTTGTCTGACAGTTATATGGCTGAGTTAATGTGCCAGGCTGGGTGAGCCACTTCCTTAGAGCGAAGTGCTTGGTTTCTTTACCTGGAAAAGGAGGTGGTTGAACTAGGCGATCTCTGAGGTCCCTTCTGGTAATGCCTATGACTCTTACCCCCAGTGTCAGTTCTTCCCACAAGACACATTGGCCTGGGCACCACTTGGCAGCAGGTCAGAATGAGTCTTCTATCATCTCATTAAATTCCTTTCTGAGGGTAGTGATGTCTGTGCTTCTTTATTTTATGGGTAGAACTCCAGGATCTTGCCAATTATCTCAAGGGATTTTATTTAATTCTTGGAAAACTTTTAGAACAAAATTAATTTTTGTGTAACTCCATTTTAGTTTGCTAAAATATAAACCTAGTACACTTCCTTTTCTAGGTCTGACGCCTCAGTGATGAGTACTGGTTTCTGTCAGGTCCCTTACTAACCAGCATCTAATCCTAGCTCCTTCTCTTCAGTCTTTCCTCAAATCAAGATTCTCAATTCTTTTTCTAAATATTTTTTTTACTATTAAATCCTGAGTATGTTCCCACAGCCTGTAGAAGGATATTAGCCTCTGCTGAGATTTGCCATTCTGATGATAGTTCTCCCAACAGGTACTTTTTGTAGCAAGCTAAGCCTTCCTATCTTTAAGTACCAACATAGTACCAACATTGACGTAGAAAGGTCCGCTCATGCCATCTTGCATATGTGTGCTGCTGTTCTATTCTTTTAAGTGGATGGAGTCCTGAATGAGAGCTATAATAACGCTGGATAAAATCTCCAAAAACCTAGCCTAAAGTTGGAGTTTAACCATGTGCATAGTTTTCTAATTTTTAAAGTATTGTTATGACTAGTAAAACATAACATGGATTGTTTAGGAAAACAGAGAACAAAAATTGTCTTGCCAGCCTACTATAAGTACTATAGCTTATTTTTGGTGAACTTGAACAGCAGTTTTAAATGTGACACCTCACAGTGTAGCCAGTGGTATCAGTAAGTTACAGGTTAGATATATGAGATGGAGATTAATAAATAATAGTCTGTAGGAGTTTAGGGACTAAGAATGTTTTTGAAACTTTGAATTTAAAGTCAGATTTCTGAAAATCCATCCTGCAGAAGAAATGCAAGCATTCACATGTCACATTTAACTCTAATGGAAGGTAAAAACAGCAGATTAGAGTTAACACAGGGATGTTGTACAGTCATGTGCTGCACAACAACGTTTTGGTCAACGACAGACCTCATGTACGACCATGGTCCCATGAGATTAGTACCATCTAGTCTAGGTGTGCAGTAGGCCATACCATCTAGGTTTGTGTAAGTACGTTCTATGATGTTTGCACAATGACGAAATCGCCTAATGATGCATTTCTTGGAATGTATCCCTGTTGTTAAGTGACACATGTCTGTATACGAGTTCCAAGCTCCCAAGCAAACTTTGACTCCCAGAAACAACTTCAAGCACCTAGTGATGGGGGCAGGTGAGAAGGGGTGGTCTGCTAATAGCTATCATTTTTTAAGTGCTAAGCACCATATAAATTATCTCATTAAATCTTCCCTACCATCCTGTGAGGTGGGTTTTATCATCCTAATAGTATAGAAGAGGAAGTGGGCTTAGAGAGTTAGATAACTTGCCCAGGGTCTCATAGCTAGTAGGTGGTGGCCTCTAGATTCAAACTCAGGGCTCTCTTGATTCTTAATTACCGTTTTCTCCCCATCATACTGTGCCATTCACTTCAAAGGGCTTTAAAGGACTGAGAGTTTTCTGGGGAGCTGGAGGTGGCCAGAGCTACATCTGTGAGTAAACCTGGTGTGACAAGGTTGTGGGTGCCAGTGTGCAGAGATGAAATTGACCTTCCATGGCTGGTAATGCCCTCTGAGCGATCTCGGTGATTTGCCCTAAAAGCAAAGAAGCTTATTTGGCAGTGATTGGTGTTTGCTATTTCGTATCATCTCACAAAGCTTGTGCTATGATGCTACTCTACTCCTCTGAAAACTTTAAAATTTTAAAAATTAAACTCAAATATAATTTTTCTTATTACAAGAACAGTATCTTGTCATTAAAGAAACACTAGAAAATAACTGTAAGATGTAAATAGAAATGCTTGTAATCTAGTTGCCCAGAGAAAATGTACCTTAAATTTTTTTTTCCAGATACATCTGTTTATATGCCTATATAGTTGGCACCTGTTTAGGATAATTTAGGATATTTTCTTAGGATAATTTCCTAGAAGTGTAATTTCTGGACCAAAAATATGAAAATTATTAAAGTTATAGATATATTTCACTAAATTACCAATGTTTGTCCCCACACATACATATGAGGGATGCCCTTTGTCCTACATCCTTGCTAACACTTGATATCATCCCAATCTCTATGCTTTAAAATTGGTGAATTTAGTCTGATTAAGATTTTAAGTCTATTTTTAAGATCCCGTACCGCGCACTTCTCACTCAATACCTTCAGTGGTACTTGTGATTCAGAGTTACGGAAGTGGTTTAAAAATTCTTCCTATTGTTAACATACAGCGATTGCAGAAAAGGCAACTTTTGCACCACTATACAATTTTTTGAGAACTGGAGGTGAAAAGTTGGTATTGAGTAAGACATCTTAAGAGCTGTCATTGAAACCATCTGGCCTGGCCTGGTCTTGTTTCCATTTATCTTGTTAATACACAGTTAAATGTGTATAAGATAAAGTGCAAAGGCTGAAAAGGGTGCAGAATCAGAAAATCAAAGACTGGGTTCATTTCTCATGATCTTCAGAGAACAGGCAGAGGTGCACAGGTGTCCTGGCTCCAGTCCAGACATCCCTTAGAAGATGCTGCTCACTGCAAGTCTGATCCTCTGGCAGCGCCCCCCTTTCCACCATGCCTTGGGCATCTTTTTTCAAATATTCTCCAGCCTGCATCTGGGGAAAGTTACTTTTCCTTCTCTTGGCTTGGAATCAGAAGCCCTGGGTTTGCACTTCAGCTCTACTCTCTAATAGCTGTGGGGCTTTGGACAGTTTCCGTGCACTCTTTAAGTCTCAATTTCTTAATCTGTAACATGGAGAGATTTGTTGTCTTTTCCTCATGGGATTGTTGTGAGATTCAAATACAAAAATGTATATGAAAAAGCTTTGTGAACTGTATGGCTTTATCTACAATGTAAGGCTATTAATATTGTAATCATTTTTCTCCCTTGGCAGCACTTTGTTAAAGAGAAAAATGGCCCTGGGAGAGTTGGAGAGAGGGATCCCTTTATTTGCAGTCAGCAGGCCTGGGTTCAGGCTGGGCCCCTCCTCCAGAGGCTATCTGTTGGAAAGCCATCCAACCTCCATCATCAGCCGAGATGGTTGGACCAGATTAATCTCTAAAGACGAGTGCAGCTCCTGAAATCTGATGGAGCAAAGACAAAGAGGTATCTCCCCTGCCTTAATGGCTAATTTGGGTGCTCGACAAAAGAGTGGTCTGGATACAGGCACCTGTAAAGTAGGAGAGATGTCGCAGGATAAGAAAGTCAGGACTGGCATTCTCTTTCGAGTTATTTGCTTAGCATAAAACCTGTGTAACTGACATAAACGTGCAATCTAGAGGAAGCTTTCTCTCCAACTTAAATAAGTGCTGGGGTCTGTGTGACCAAGAACCTTCTCAGAGTCTTTATTTTTTCCTGATGTCCTTCCCCATCCACCTTTCTTTGATCTCTCCCTGGGTCAGATGCAGCAGAGAGAGCAGGGAATGAGCTTGCTACATTGGGAGCACTTGCTCTCTGCTCGCACTGGTCACACTTTTCCTTTCCATGTCTTCCCCTCTCCTTTCTCTTTATTTCCTTCTCCTCCACCTTCTCCTTCATACATCCTTCAGTCCCTCCCCTCTGCAAAGATGGAGAACTGCCCCTCACAAGAAACCCATGTCATCCTGTTATTCCATAGTGTTTCTATGAAAATTAAGAGAACCCCAGATTCATCCTTCTGAGTGAGTCCCATGCAGGAGTGAAGGTGACCAATTTCTCAGAAGTGTGGTTGTTTCAGCGCTGTCTCTCTGGTCCTCTTCCGTCTCGTTTGTTCTCTTCTTAACCTGGATCTTCATGAGAAACATACAGTTATGACACTTAGAATTTTTAGCATTTGGAGTCATGTGATTGCTTTCCACGGAAAGAAGAAAAAACTGAAGAGAGCAGAAGATGCATTACTCTATCCACCCACATTTGCGCGCGCACACACACACACACACACACACACACACACACTTGTGCACTCACCCACACCCCTACTCCCAAGACAGATTATGGGTATGGTTTAATTAAAATATCAATGGTTTTTTTGGTTTTCATGGGATCCTAAAGTTGGAAGAGACTTTGGAGATGGTCCAGTCCAAACAGCCCCCTGAGGTACTGTTGCCCTCTGGAATGTCACTATCAGATGTTCATCAAGCCTTGGTGTGACCTTCTGGTGACAGTCCAATCTCTCTCCCTTTTAAAAAACTTCCAAATATTTGAAAATAATATTCTATCTCTGTAAGTTTTCACTTCTCCAAAATATCTCCCTTTAATTAATAATTTTTAGGACAACCCTTATCTATTAGGAATCGAAGGTAATGTAGAGGAGGAGAAACTTTCTCCTTCTACCCTCCTAGGCTCAGTACCTGGGACTAAACTGACAAAAGACAGATTACCAGGAGAAAGGGTTTATTACATATGCATACAGAGGCCTTCATAGAAGACCCAAAGAAGTGGTTAGATGCAGAGGCTTATGTAACTTTTTAACAAAGAGTGATAAATTATAGAGAAGTAACTAGACAAAGGAAGGAGGGAGTTTGGACTTCTAGAGGAAGTGCATTATGGGAAGGCAAATATATGGAGGAAACTAATAAAAGACGAGGATTATTTAGGAGGATTTGTTATGCAGACTCAACGTGGTGCCTTCTCCATTAATGAGAGTTGTCTTCTGTAATTAAGAGTCATCCTCCTCTCCTAATAGAGAAAAGGGAGGGGGACACATTTACAACAGAAGTTTATGTTACCTTTGCAAAGGGAAATTTATGCCCTGCTTTTAGACAGAAACGGGGAGGGCAGAGAGCTTTTCCTGAGTCTACTCTTTCTCAATTGCTTTCACTTTAAAATAATCCTTATGCCAAAGTGGCCTATTTTGTGATGGCATACTCTGATCCCTTAGTTAGCAAGAAACTAGGTGGAAGCAGAAATAAACTAGTATCAACATCAAATTAAGTCAAATCAAGTGAATAAATGTTGAGAACCAGCTATGGGTAGAATATTTTGCTAGGGGTGTGGGAGTGTGGGAACATAAAAAAGCAGAAGTCACAGTTGTGTCCTTTAAAGAATTTAAGAGCCAGAAAACAGATTAGGAATAAACACTTGAAAATTTAAGAAGCCAAAGCGCATACCAATAGCCGTTCAAGTGGGCAACAGAAAAGTTGTCTCTAAGGAATTGCTAAGTGAAGTATCAAGAGAGTAAGTTGAGAGTTCAGAAGAGGGAAAGACACAAATGGGTTCATGTCAGAGGAGATGGACTTTGAGGAACAGTCTCGGAGTTGGGGTAGAACCTAAATGGTCATTCTGGACACAGGAACTGGCCTGGAGGGGGCTCAGGCTCGGAGGTATGAAACGTTTCTGTGGAGCAGAAGCTGAAAAATGAGTTTACCTCACGTGTAACGTTTGTGAAGGTGACTTTCTTTAATAAACTAGATGGGAGCCAAGCGTTAGGTTTGGGCCAACATCTAAGGAATTGGCAATTTTACCTAGAAGCAAGGACGGAGTGTGAGGTCATCTTTCTGGGGCTAGGTTTACCATCACAATTCACCACCCAGAACTTCGTTGGTCATCAGTATGACAACAGGAGAGGAAGTCCAGAAGCAAACGTTGCTGATCCCTGGTTCCTGTATGACCTGATAGAAACAAACCAAGGAGAAATTTTGGTGGGAGGAAGCTAGGAAAATTCGACAGTGTTTGACAGACACTCATGCGGGCTTTCCCCAGGCATTGGCATTCCGGTAGTATGTTGACTAATTCCATCCACCTCAATGCAGGAAATCAGCTTGGCTGCTGAGTAAGTGAAAGTCTGCAGGAAACCTTGAGTTGCCTGCAGCTAGCCTGTGGGTAGCTCAGTTAGGTCAACCCAAAGCGGCTGCTGCTGAATTTTGACACGGAACAACCTCACTCTCCTATCATTGTCTTCATCCCTGCCCTTGGCAAGGAGCCCTCCAGGGTAGGAGAACAGGTATGGTTCTCAGCTACAGGGAGGGCAGCTCTGAGTTTTCTCATCCCAGTCACTTTTCAAGGGTGCTAGACTCTCAATTTCTCAGTTTCAGAAAATATAATGCATCTAGTGAGCTCCGCTGTAATTTTATGGGAAGTCCTGCACTTTCTTTGATGTTCCCTAAAGCAGTGCATCCTAAACTTTCTTGTGCTACAAATCACATGGCGATCTTGTGAAAATGCAGAGTCTAATTCCGTAGGTTTAGGGTGGGAACCCAAGATTCTACTTTGTTGGGTTTTTTTGCATGTATTTTCAGGATTTTTTCTGTGAGTGTACATTTACACATACACACACATACATATACATACATATATACATATGCATATACATAGTGTGTATATATCTATTTATATCAAAGTAAGGTCATGCTTTACATGAAGAACTGTATCTTGATATTTTCAACAAAGGTATTTTTAAAGTCATTAAATTTTCTTGGAAAACAATTTCTAAAGGCTACATAGATTCTATCATATATGCATGCTAACATTTACTTAACCGTTACTCCACTGTTGGAAATCCAGGGTGTTTTCAGTTTTCCCCACTGAATATCCTCGTATGTGGATCTTTGGGTGCATCTCTATTTCTCTAGAACAATTCCCGGGGGTCGAGCATTTTTTTTAGGTTTTTGCTGCATATTATTAAATGTTCTACACAAAGTTGTACCAATACACTCCTTGGTGAATATCTGAAAGTGCCCTTTTTTCCTATTCTCTTATTAATAACACGTGATTAAAAATCTTTGCCAATTTGGTAGGCTAAACATAGTATCCTATTTTAATTTGCATTACTCTGATTACTCTTCAGGTTAAACTATTTTTTCATAAATTTATTATCCATTTTTATTTCTTCTAATGTAAACTGTTTGCTGGTTTTTCTTTTTTTATTGATGTATAATTGACATACGATATATTACCTTCGGGTGTACAACAATGTTTCAATATTTATATATATTACAAAATGATCACCACAGTAAGTCTAGTTAACATCCATCAACCAAGATTTCTACCTTTTTAACAAGGTTCTAGGTGCTGGCAAGTGAGAGATGCTGCTGGTCCCAGGATCGGCCTCTGAGCCACAAGGCCCTCCCAGATGGCAGCAGTGGGGAATGGTGCTTCCTTTCTCATTCCACATTCTTGCTTGACCCATTCTTGCTGCCTCCCCTCCTGACGCTGCTGTTTTCTCTCCATGTCCCTCTACTGCTGTGTAAACATAATAGGGCCATATGTATGTAAAGAATTTTATTTTAGATGTTGAAATAATGGAAGAGGATTAAAGTTCAGTGTAGACATGGAAACCACTCGAATACAAGGCTTGTGATTCTTTACAGTTCTGCCATGTCAGCTAGTAGTTTCTTCCTGGTATCTCTCCCCATTTTCTCTTCTCTCCAGGGATAGCTCAAATTCCTATTATTTGAATGTGTAGGAATTTCTCTCTGTCTCTCCCCCGGAAGAATAGAATTTCCCGCTTTTTATTTACCCTGCGTAGAGATAGGCTCTATTTTTGGGCTTCCCCAGGGCCCAAGGTAAGTTCTCTCCCAAACAGAGGTGCCATCTCGGTCTGACCTAAAGTTCACAGCACTCCTGCATGGAGGAAACTGTCATGGTGATTGTCTTCTTTTTTGAACAGTGCTTTTATTTTCTTCCTCTTACCCATGTTCAGTACCCAGCACAGTGACTGGCACAGAGCGGGTGTTTAATAAATGGTGTTTTTGTAAACAAGGAGACAAAACTCTGGTGCAAAAAGCCTCCATGGTCCATAGAATAGATTCAGAATTGAAGGCTCCCTCACCCGATCTGGAACTTTCTCCAGTGATCTCAACCTTATCCCACCCAGGATTCTCCCACAGCACGCTGGGACACTCCTTTCCTAAGTCTTTTACTTTCTTCTTTTTCAGCTTTTGCCTCCAATCCCCTTCCTTCCTCTCTATTCCCTGCAACTCTTTACATAGGGTCTTCATTGTTTCTTCAGAAGATCAGGAATTGTATTCTTTTTCAGACAGACACACACATTCACAGAGAGAAAGAGAGAGAGAGAGAGACATTGAGACAGTTACAGAGAGAAAGGAGAAAGGAGAGCTTCTGTGTTTTTTATCCTTTGTTGACCTAAACCCCAAGTAATTCTGATGCCCACAAACATCAGCATAAGAAGACCCTGGCACAGTATTTTCATCTGAAAAAGAATCATTATAATGAATTTTCCCTAGTGTTTGAACCAAAAGTAAAATTGTTTTGTTCCTAAAAATCTTTCGCAGTGAAAAAATATATGTTGACTTTAAAAAAAAAAGAGAGAGAGTTAGTTGCTCAAGTGTGATTTTATGGAGATTCTAGCAAGTACATATTGGTTTGAATATTTGACTCAAACAAATAGGTAAAACTGAATCAACAGGTGCAAAGAATCCTGAAAGTGGAAATAATCTTTTACATTAAAAGGTTGGGGGGAAGGGTTATGTGGAGTCGGTGGGGTCTGTAGCTTTACAATAACAGATCTGTCGTGTTACCACATTTTTTTTTCTTTGCCAGGGGACAGAGAGGTAGGGTTATGAAAGGGAATGGGACAAGGACTTTCTAGATGATTTAGGGACTAAAAAGGCGAAGAAACTGCACATTTAATTAGTTTGAATAGCCTAACAAGAGGAAGAATATTTGTGCTTGAGGGGGAGAAAATTTGCAAGAAGCTTGAAGATTGGGAATAAAAGTCGTAACACTTTGAGGCCATTCTGACCCTAACATAAATAAATGTTCAGGAAAATTAGAAAAAAGCTCTTTAATATCATTTGGAGATAAGACTGAGGTTAAAGTAAATTATATAATAACAGCTTTTGTTCAGTGAATAAGACAATGAATGATAGTCTCAGTTTATTTTTTGCATGTAATCCTTTATAAATATTCCCTAAACCTAGTATATGATAACGTTGTTTAACTGACTTTTTTTTTTTTTGAGGAAGATTGACCCTGAGCTAACATCTGTTGTCAATCTTCCTCCTTTTCTCTCCCCAAAGCCTCTGTAGATAGTTGTATGTCATAGTTGCACATCCTTCTAATTGCTCCATGTGGAATGCCACCACAGCATGGCTTGATGAGCGGTGTCTAGGTCCATGTCCAGGATCCGAACCGGCAAACCCTGGGCCACCAAAGCAGAGCCCGCAAACTTAACCGCTACACAACTGGGCTAGCCCCTAACCGCCTATTTTAATGAGAAGTCAGAGTTCTGAGAAAAAGTAAAATTAAAGAGAAAAACCTGTAAAATTATTTAATGTCTCTGTCAGTCAGTTTAGACTAGGATATGCGACAGTAATAAATAATCCCCAAAGTGCAGAGTTTGCAAGAACAGAGGCTTATTTCTTGGTCGTGTTCATATGTCCAGCATAGGTCAGCAGGGAGACTCAGCTCACTATAACTCTCTCGGAGATCCAGACCCTTTTACTATGCCATCATTTCCTCACGTATTACCATAATCCCCAAGGTAGGGGAAGGGAGGTCATGGAGAAGGACACATGAGTTTTAGATTCTTCTGCTTAGAAGTGACACATTTCACTTCCACTCACATTTCATTGGCCAATGCAAGTCCATGGCTAGGAGGCAAAGGAGTATAATCCTCCAGGTTCCTGGAATTAGAGAAGAGCAGCATTTTGGCGATCCTTAGTAATGTCTACCATAGTCCATTCCTCTGATCACCACATACTTGGTGCACTCTTTTTGCCTACATAATATCTTCACCCCTCTCCAAGGGAGAGGCCCCAAAGTCCCATCCTATGGGAGCATCTAACTCAAAGGCCAGGATTTCTAAGTGGTGGACTATAGATCATTATGTAAAGTCTGAGTGGGTAGAATAGAAGCAGGAAAACGGCAACAAACACTTCCATTTGGAAAGAGAGAGAATGGGAGAGGCACAGTAATTTTGGTCTGTAGCACCCTTGAAATCCTGCTTGGCTGACGTAATGTTCTTAGCCAGGGCATGTGGAATATTCTTTGATTGGACCCAATTCTGCTTTTTAAGAGGGGCCCACCTCCTAGGGACTCTTTGTGGTCCCTGCTTCCACCCCCTAGGAGGTTTTTTTTTTTCTCAATAATCTCTTTGGCCACATCTGGAATGGTGTTGGTGAATATACCTTCCTTTGGGCCTTAGTTCCTTCTCTTAGATAGTATGGGGACTGAGAATTGGTTCATGATTAATTTTGACAGCTCTTTCAAAAACTTAGTAAATTTCTTACTTAAATCAGTTCCTTTTGTGGCATAATTCCCAGAACATCTCTATTTCTTTGCTTTTTCATTCCTATAACTCTTCTCCCTCTCCTGATTTAATGGTAGATTACCGGAACATACTCGTTATTCTGAGTCCTTTTATCCAATTAAGAGGATTCACCAGATGCTTCATTTCGATTCTTGCCCAGCAGAAATTTATTTGGTTGAAAGGTTTTACTGGGCATTTCTCCCTCAAAGTCTTTTTCAATCTCATCTTTCGCTTTTGGGGAATAGAAATAGTTGGTTTTTTTCCAACCTTCCAAGGCTCTGAATTTCTGGCTAGGGGACTTATCTTGAATCTTGAATACATAGAAAATATACCATTTTAATTTAGATTGCATATTTGAGGGTGTATATTTAGAGAAAGAGGCTGTTAGAGACTATTGGGGGGAACTGAAGTTACCCCAAGTCCATGAAGACCCCAGAGAACCATCCTAAAGCATATAAACAAGTGCGAGGTAGATTAAGTATGAACACAGAGGTAATGAGGAAGAGAACGAGGCCTGGGAGGATGATTCAAGGAAGTCTTCTTACAGGAGTTAAACTTCTGATTATTCCAGAGGAGAGGTGCACAGAAGACTCCACAGGCATGGAGAGGAGAAATGTGGGTGAAAGTCTCACAATTGCAGAAGAATTTTGATAAATCTTGGAGGGACTTCCAGTGAACCCAGGGGCTGCTTCCTCTTATATCCTTCATTTAAAGAAAGTGGAGGAAAGTTGTTCAAACATGTTGATAGGGGAACATAAGTTTACCCTGCTAGAATGTGTCTTGCCTTTTTAAAAGACCATGTGTAATTTCACCTGATCTTAATTGAGATAAAAAAGTTACCGTGCAATTTAAAGGCTGTACTTGCTAATTCATTTTGGTTAAAAAAATCCTTAATGAGAGATAGCCAAGATAATGGTCCTTTGTTTCTTGTATGAATAATGATTATTTATTAAGCATCAGGTTAAAACAGAATTAGTTCAGGGAGACCACGAAACTAGCTGGGGGTATAATTTCTGAATCTCTCACTGATGTCATTCATTTCTTTGGTTTTGCTTTCTCATTCATAAAATGGAGCTAAAGACAGTCCTCTCATTTAATACCAAGGCTCTTCTAATGATAACTTAAATCACGGTTCACATTGCATGACGGAAAGTAGAACATTCAGTGCGTGACAAGAGTTAGCCATTTGTGGAGGAACATAAAAGATCATGACGGCGGTCTATAACTTGGCTCATCTCTGTAGTAAACTAGTTAAGAATTTTGCTCTATTTTGAGGGCAATGGGGGTGGAAGTGGGGTAGGAGAAAGGGAAGATTTGGTCTTTTTTCCGTCATCCCTTTTTAGGGGCTCCGCTTGATTCCCCTTCAGGAAGTAGAGTAGAAAAAAAACTACATTCGTCAGTAACTCTGGGGCAACCACAACTTAGACAGTAAGCAGGTCAGTCGAAACAAGGGCAGTGATTGCTATAAAACGACAGGTACTCTCACTGACACAACACGGCAATCACAAGGCAACAGACACACAAAGAGCTTCTGCACAAAGCAGGTGACCAGAGCAGAACGACAATGACCATGCTGCACAACACAGCCATGGTGAGTAGTAATAATGATTCCTGTTAGGTACAGTCATCGCCAGGTTTTCAGAAAAGCAGAGTTCTAAGGGATTAGGCTTGTTGGGGGTCTTTTTTAGGTCATTTCTTTAAAAAACAGAGCTGACTTTAATTTTGACCCCTGTCTGGTGGAGAAAAAGAAAAAGTAACTAGAAGTTATGGTGGGGTGCAAAACATAGCTCTTCACCTGATGGCTTTTGCACAGCTGGTATCCGTTGCACAGCTCTTGGCGTCACAAGCTGGACAGGATCACGCCCGTGGCCACCGTTATAGAGTGAGGTTGACCTAAAACTCTTATCTCAAGTGGGAGCTTAGCCAGCCTTTTAGGATATGTACACATATATTTTAACTAAGAAAGCTGGAGCCCTAAGAGGTTTAATGATTCCCCAAGACTATGGGTAGACAAGGAGTGCCCTGGATGGGGGAAGTGAAACCACCCAAGGATGAACTTTGGACAGCTCCTAGAGGAGGGAAATTTGCCACGTCTCCGATAGCTGGTTATTATTTGCATTGTCCTATTTTTCTTGGAGGAGAGAGAGAGGCTAGTGTGATGGAAACCTGCCTCCCCTGAGTCTAGAATCTTGCCTGACAGGAATTGGGTAAGACCTGGGAAGAATTTAATATAGAGGAGCATGGAAACAGGGCTTGAGAAATCACTCACCATATTATTGGCTTAAATAATCCCTCTTTTTTTCCCTCTGTTTACAAGCCATGCAACTTAAAAGAGCTTGGATTGCATAAAAGGTTGTGGCATATGCTGATAATAATACCATGTTATATTTATATAGTGTTTTAGAGATGACAAGAAATGCAGCAAAGTGCAGCTTTTAGGGGACATAGACTTTGGAGTCAGACAGACCTGTGCTGGCAGTGCCCTTCATGTTTTATATGGATCATATCATTTAATCTTCACATTTTCTGGTGGAGAAAACTGAGTTGCAGTTAGTAAGAGTCCTGGAACTGAGTTATGGACCCAGGACATCTGACTCCAGAGCCTGTGTCCTGAATCACCAGACTATAGAGACAAGAAAGATTTGTTGAAT
This sequence comes from Tapirus indicus, assembly GCA_031878705.1. Lineage (NCBI taxonomy): Eukaryota > Metazoa > Chordata > Mammalia > Perissodactyla > Tapiridae > Tapirus > Tapirus indicus. The sequence continues at coordinate 47,848,877 of CM062931.1, read as the reverse complement.
GAATGAATGATTGTGGGAGATGAACATTGATGATTGCTGATTATCTGAAGGCAAATCAGCCTCATTTGGGTTTATCTGGGTCAGTCTTGCTTCCAACTTCTTTTCAGCATCCACTGCCTTGGTAGCAAGTTGACGCCATGACCTTGTTCCTCACTCTTATCATTTCTTGCCTCCAGCATCTGCAAAATATAAAAAGGAGGTCTTTTAAACTGACATGTCTAATCACCTTCCCTACTTTAACTCATGGAAGGTGTGAGCCTGAAGAGCACTGAGAATGAAAGCAACTCAGCTTCAGCTCTTGTTCAACATTATGTTGAGAGTTGGTGGTGGGCCTTAGGAGGGGTCAGTGGTGATGGGGTGAGTGAAGCAGGGTTGTGACAAAGGGAAGCTGGAGAGATTTTTAGCTCTTCTTTTATTTTAGTTAGGTCTTCACAGAGCACTTTCTTTGCGCATTCCTGTAATACCAGATAAACTGATATTTCAATGTAAGTATAAAAAATATATTTTCCAGAGCTAAAGAGAAATAGTTTCCATGTTCTCTGTTGTTGTGCGTCATTACTGTCCCTGCTTCTTTCTCTTAGCATGGATAACTGGAAGTTTGCTGTAGTTGGTTTTGCCTGGTGTTTTTCATAATGCATTGAGCTTACCTACACTGTTAATTTAACTGTATTGTTTTGTTCATTTAATCACCCGCTGTGTCGTTCATCCAGAAAGTATTTATGGAACACCCATTCTATGACACGTTTTCCTGCAGGAACTTACAATCTAATAGGTGTAGATCTGACATGAACACAAATACCACATTTTCAGACAATAAAGAAATGCTGCTCGAGTGCTAGATGGTAAAAGCTTTATGATTTAAGGATAATTAACATACTTCTAATGGAACTACGTTAGGGACAGTTCCTGGAGGAGACCACCTCTGACTGGGGCCTTGATGGAAGAGTAGGATTTGGATAGATAGAGGTGGGGCAGTGTATTCTAGGTGGAGGGATGAATGGAAGGAAGGATTTTGTGGAGGATTCATAGGATATGAGGTTGGAAATAAAAACAAGAGCTATCATTCATTAAGCCTCTATTTTTGTTAAACAGATTTATAGGTGCTTTACATAGAACATTTCATTTAATCTGGTGAATATTATTATAAAGCGAGTATTATAATCTGGTTGGAAAGAAGAGAAACCAGAGGTTCAGCAAGGAGGCCAGGTTAAGATTTAAACCCAATTCCAGATCCTGCCATCTTTCCGTCTCACCCTTTGGAGCTCTCCGACTGTGGAAGGTTCAATCAGCAGGCTAATGTGCTTCCTTCTCAGTTGGTACCCTGATATCTTCATCTATGACTGTTCCCATTTCTAGGTGAGGATTTGAAGCTCAGAGAGAATCCCTGATCCTATAAAAGACCAGGAATGCTGAGTTCAGCTAAAGCATGGGATGTCTTTTGCCAGCAATTGACACCAGAGTCCCTAACCGCCTGCAACCTCCCTTCTTTTCCAGGTCAAGTCCCTGCTGCTGCTGATGTCAGGGCTCACCCTCCTGAGGGAGGTGGCAGCTGAGACAAACCCCAAAGCAACCTCTTGCCCTCCTCTGGAGAAACATTTTCTGAGGGTTGACATTCGCATCATCAATCAAAACAAGGGTATTTCCAGCTTACGTGACATCAGTAACCGCTCCAGCTCTCCCTGGGTTTACAAGTAAGTGCGGAGGAGACTGACCTTCACATTTGAAAAATATGGTAATTTATTCTAATCATAAAATAAAAGCCCTCATATCCACTCTCAAAACCAGAAATCCCACTTTACCTAGGAGCTCACATTTGTCTTGCTTTTCTGGCTAGGTCCTCCTCTATGGTTAAAGGCCCTACTATTTTGCTTTCAACTTCTCCTCGACTCTCTGTCTTTTTCTGCTTCATGAAGCCCTAGATTGGAATTTACACACTTTCTGTGTTAGAAGAGAGGGCTGTTTAAAGCAGCCCACGTAATTATTTCTTCATGGGGATCAGTGAGAACCAGAAAAGTCAGTTTAGAGAGATCTGCTCAGATTAGACATCAGTCCTCAAGGAGGGCGGCGGAGAGTGGAGTGGAGGAGAAAGGCTGGTCTGGGAAATGGGATGCTAGGTGAGGATGTTCAGGGTACAGTCTTGTGATTTTTGTCTTATGCCTAGTTTCTTGGAATACAAAGCACTCGTCTGTATGCTCCAAATATAAGTACGAAAACAGATTCCAGGAACAATTAGAAGTGCCTCCGGGCCTGCTCGCACTGCTTTCCAAGCAAGGGAGTGTGTATGGTGGCAAGTTGGCTGGATCGGTCTTGCTGCCTTTATGCCTCCTGGCGGAGGGGCTATGGAGGGAGAAACTGAGAGAAGGCACTGGGTTCACAAAGTTCTGGGGCTTTGTTTTTCTTTTCCAAGCAGCCTTTGTAGACTGTATATTGACAGACCTATTAGTGATGTTTAATCTTTAAGCAAAGGATGAATAATAATTATAATAATAGCAATGTAAAGAAAAAGAAACTAAAAGATCTAACACTTATTGAATACCAACATTTTACAGTGTGGTGTTCATATGCATTTGTATCACTGAACGTTCTCAACAATCCCATGAGAGAGGTATATGAGAACCCCCATTTTATAGTTGAGGAAAACTGAGGCTTAGGGAGTTAAGCCCCTGCCAGAGGATGGTATATGAATCCAGCTGTCTGCTCCAGAGGCTGTGCTGCAGCCCTGAGTTGCTCAGAACTGCCTCCCTGCATGCGAGCACCCAGTGCCACAGGGCTGTCAGCCTTTGTCCCTCTTCCCCTCCCTTGTCTCACCATCTTCTTTTGCCTGCTCTTCCTGCAGCATCACCCGGGACCCCAACCGGTTCCCCTCTGAGATTGTAGAGGCCCAGTGCAGGTACTTGGGCTGTGTCGATGCCCAGGGCAAGGAAGACCATTCTAGGAACTCCGTTCCCATCCAGCAAGAGTTCCTGGTTCTTCGGAAGGAGCCCGAGGGCTGCCCTGGCACCTTCCAGCTGGAGAAGGTGCGGGTGACTGTTGGTTGCACCTGCGTCACCCCCAAGGTTCGCGATATAAATGCCTGAGTGCTGCACATCCACTTGAATGAAGAAGCTGTACAAATGCCACTCCTTACCTTTCACTCCTGCAACAAGTCCTGTGTGGTCCCCAACTCCCTCCACTTCATAGGACTCTTAATAAGATTTGCATGGAATTCTCAAAGCTCTGTATTAGATACAGCATTAACCTTCCAGGGCACTTCAGAATCCTAATATAGTCCTGTGATGTTCCAGTGTCCCAACCCCCTGAGAATGGGTGGAGGAGAATGGAGGAGCCCTTGGCCCACTCTGTTTATGTGCTCTGATGACCATCTCCTAGCCATGCAATCACTGTGATACACTGCCATTCCCTGGGAGCTCTATTGGTTAAATGGGCCTCTGTTCCAAGTGAGTGATAACAGAAAATATAACCACAATGTAAGAGTGTGTAGGAGGGGCTGTGAGGGATAGAGTGGGCTGGGAAGAATGAGGATAAGGATCTAGCACATATGTTCCTTAATCAGTCACTAAATATAGATGAGGTTGGCCTGGTATTTATATTTGTGAGAAAATTGTCCATATATTTATGATGTATTAATTATATAAAATTTCAGGAGAAAAATTAATATATCAAGGTCTAATATAATAAAGTATTAATGATTGAAAAATACTTTGTGTTCATTTCCAGTCTCAACTTGTACTCACGGACCTTGTAGCCTTAAAGATTTTGAAATTCTATATACCTGTCATTTGTTTTCCGTATTTCGTCATCAGAGTGCAAGTGTTAGTGTTATTTCATTACTATTATTTTGTGTGTGTGTGGTCATGGTGATATTAATTTTTCCCAGTTTTATTGAGATATAATCAATAAATAACATGGTGTAAATTTAAGGTGTACAATGTGATGATTTGATCCACATATGTATTGAGAAATGATTACCACAACAAGGTTAGTTAACATGTCCATCCCCTCACATAGTTACCTTTTTTTAGTTTTTGTGGTGAGAACATTTAAGATCTACCCTCTTAGCAAATTTCAAGTATACAATAGTAGTAGTGTTAACTATAGTCACTGTGCTGTATATTAGAGCCCCAGAACTTATTCATCTTGTAACTGAAAGTTTGTACCTTTGTACATCTCCCCATTCCCCCCATTCCCCCCATTCCCTGCCCCTGGCAACCACCATTCCACTGTCTGTTTCTATGAGTTGGAGAGTTATTTTATTACTAATGGTTCTTGGGAGTTACATGGAGAGTTAAGGAAAATGGTGCAAAAAGAACTCATACTCGCTGGTCACTCTTTACTGCTCCATCCCCCTGGCTACATTATTTCACAAGGTGAACATTTATTGGGCACCATGCTAGCCAATGGAGATATAGTAGTCCCGTCTTATCTGTGGTTTTGTTTTCCATGGTTTCGGTTATCCACGGTCAACTTCTGTCCAAAAATATTAAATGGAAAATTCTAGAAATAAACAATTTATAAATTTTACATTGCATGCGTTCTGAATAGTGTGATGAAATCTCGCGCTGCCCTGCTCCGTGGCTCCCGAATGTTGCGTCACAATGCCTGCATCATTCACCTCACTCCATCTTGCCACACAGGCATTGTATCATCTCACATCATCACAAGTTGAAGAGTGAGTGCAATACAATATGATATTTTGAGAGAGGACACATTCACATAACTTTTATTGCCGTCTATTGCTATAATTGTTCTATTTTATTGTTAATCTCTTACTGTGCCTAATTTATAAATTAAACTTTATCATAGGTATGTATGTATAGGAAAAAATATAGTGTATATAGAGTTCGGTACTATCTGCAGTTTCAGGCATCCACTGGGGATCTTGGAACGTGTCCCCTCACGGATAAGGGGGGACGATTGTACAAAGAAAAGTAAGAAATGCCTGTGAAGGGCCACGGTGTTGGTAGAGGCCGTCCACAGAGCCCCTGGTCATTAGGGCCATGGTGGTCAATTTGCATCCCCCTCATTCTAACTCCTGGGGCCTTTTGGGTCACTGGTTGTCTTTCATCCGTCTCTTATGCTTCTTGGGGACACAGGAGCTTCCAGATTCTGGTTTCCATGCCCCTCAGAGGTTCTCATCCTCTCTTGCCCAGGTATGGTGCACCACATTTTCCCCTTTACTGCTGCCACACCACTGGCTCAGAGCACATCGGCATTGCTGCTGCCTTCCAGGCCCCAGGAGGGAAGTGGGGCATAATTTCTTATTCCCACCTACAGCTTGGCTTGAGGATGGGTAACTGGCAGGAGCCTGGCACCCATTTCTAACTCTTTAGTGTGGGCAACTTTTATCTAGTCTGTTGGTGGGGGTGGTGAGGGAGTAGCTCGGTAGACTGGCTCTTCATCTCTTTGCTTCAGAATCTTTTGCTTATGGTATAAACATTGACGTGTTTACTTAAAATATTCAGGATCTTGAAATCTGAAAAACGTTTTCTCTTAAAGCTATCAGCTTCATAAGTTTGCTGTGAATCTCATAAGTCCATTTTGATGCCCAAATCTGTGCAATGATTTTCTCTGTTTGTTTTGGCAGTAATAGCCCTACCCCGAGGGTAGTAGATATAAAAAGCCTCTGTCTGAGTGGTGGGAGAAGTATAGAGATAAAGGAAATTGCAGAGGAAAAAATTGTACTTCTGAATGTATCAAGATATCTTTTTACACATGTGCGTATGTGATTTCAAAGCAATGTGCTAAGTACTCTGATCAGATGTGAGATGTTAAGAAGACGTAGAGGGTGAGAGCTCACCATGAAATTTCAGAAAGGAGATGACTTTTGCATTGAGGTGATTATGAGCTGCTCTCGAGGAAAATGGGGGAAGGACATTCCTAGCAAAGGGAACAATATAAGCAGAAGCACAGAGGCACAAAAAAAGCTTGGTGAGTTAGGGGAACAGCAAGTAGTTCCACGTACCCAGGGTGGTGTGGACGTGGGGAAACAGGAGGGATACATAATAGGTATTTCTTCAAAGAATGATTGAATAAATGAATGAATTACAGTTGTGATAAGAGCATAGCTGTATTTCATAAGATAATTTTGGTGGTAGTGTGCAAAAGGGATTGGAAACCTGAAGGCCAGTTAAAAGATCAGAGAGAAGGCAGTTTCTCTCCTCTGGTACATTCATACTGGTAGAGCTGGTTGGGCCCCTGTAGACCAGCTGGTCAACCTTTTTCATTTGCAGATGAGGCCCAGAGGAATTAGGTGACTTGCTCAAGGTCACTTGGGTAGTTAGTGGCAGAAACAGTTTCACTGACTCCAAGTTCATGACTTTTCATGTTGGTTTTGCATCTCTCTACAGTGCTTCCAATAAAGACCCATTTCAGTCACTTCTCTATGTGGCCTAGGGCTGGCCCTGGGAACAGGTACAGAAGTACCTCCACATCCCACATCTCCAAATACAGTGTACATGGTCCTCCCTGGAATCTGGGGTCCTGAGTTCCCTTCCTGGCTTGAGCTGAGAGGGGCTGTCATTCAGGAAATTGCAGGTCCTCTCCCGCTCACAAGGTGGCACACTGGGCCCATTTTTTCCCCAGATTCCTCAGCATAGGTCACAAGAAAATAAACGGCTCCCTTATGGGGGAATCTGTCTTCTTTGGCAGTCACCTGCGACGCTGCTGAGGCAGGAGAGCAGGCTGTGTTCTTCAGCTCGGCACCCAGCTTTCTGGGACTCAGAGCTCCCTTGTTTTGCCTGTAGGAGAAATGGTCTAAGTTGAGTGGTTTAGGTGTTCACATATATCATGTGGAGAGAGATGAAATTTTCTTTCCACAGAGAAACTTGAAACACATGGCCTTTTCTTTTGAAAGCCAGTTTTTTGTTTATGAAGGCTTGGCTGAGGGGGAAAATATATTCTCAATCTCTCTCTTTATCTGTCCCTCTTTCCTCCTCCCTCGCTCCCCAAATTCTTTGATAAAAGTTACCTATATTTATAATGCTGCAAGAGAGAAATTTCACATGTAATTTGCAGTGAGGAAAATGGTTATGAAATTGATTTGTCTTTTTTTTTCTAACAAGAGCGGTAGAAAAAATGCATTTACTATTTAGACAGATCTTGGCTTTGAATCCTGGTTCCACCATTTTCTGTTTGTATGAATTTAGGCAATTTAGTCCTTCTGAGACTCAGCTTCCTTGTAAGTTAAATGGGGGATAATATCTATTCTAAAGAATAGTGTGTAATGTAATCAAAATTTAAAAAGTAAAAGACTTAATACAGTCCCCAGGAAGTGGTAGGCACATAGTGAGAGGTAGTCATTATCCTAAGAGGCCCAGAACTTATATTTCACATTTTGGTTGGCCCCAGGAAACTCACAACCAACTTTTATGCTTAAACACCACAGCTATAGAGTTTCTCGTGGTTGTCAAATTTACACTCTCTATTTAATCTCTATATATGCACATGTGAAATTTAAGGTGATTTAAACAAAAGATCTATATATTGTTAATATATTATGTTATTATGACATTGATGTTTTGTTTAAGTCACCTTAAGTTAATTTGAAAAAAGTAGAGGAAACTGTAGATTTAATACATTGAAAAAAAATTCCCTTAGGTCCAAATGTTCATTGTAGCCTATTCCACTGATATAACCTGGAAGAAGAACCTTTTTGTTTCAATAAGTCACAGGAGTGATATGTGTTCAGCTGGATTCTCCTCAGGGTGCAAAGGAACAAGCGTTTTCTCAAACACGGAGGCGTTGTTTTTGATACCATGTTTGGTGCCAAGGAAAGAATCACTGAAAAAGTGGTAGCTTCTGAAGCTGATTAGCTCTAAACCTTGCTTGTGCATCTCCAAGTATCATAAAAGAGAAAACAATTCCTTCTTCCTTAAAGAGTAACAGAATTCCTTCCGTCAGTGAGAGAGATCAGGTGTGGGGGAGATAAGGCGTAAGGTAAGGTAAGGTATTGGCCCAATGGTAGTGGGGAGAAACACCCATGTCTGGAGGATTTTCCTTCGTGTGTTCCTTCTATCTGTGAATCTGATAATCAGGGAGGTTGTACTTAGCAAGTGATAGTTCTGTATCTTCTCATATTTGCGATTGGATTAAGTTGCATTTTAATCATCCTTCATTTTCAGATGGAAAAGATCCTAGTGAAGAAATATTAGGTAACTTATCCAACTTCATAAGGATGGACCGATTGGATGCAATAGGATGCAAGAGAACCTTACTTTTCATGTTTGGAATATTAATGAGACCCAGGGAGCTAAACTCAATAACAAATCCATTGAGGGTTGTTGAAAATAATAGAAATGATAACAATCACAGCAGCTCACATAAACTGAGTGTTGGCCATGTGTGTCGGGCATTGTGCTGTTTTATATGCCTCTCAATCCTCACAACAGTGGCACGAATTTGGAAATATTATGATCCTCATGTTACAGATGAGGGAACTGAGGAATGAATCACTCGCCCAACGTCACAAGAGCTAGGAAATAATAGCCTCAAGGTTTAAACTTCTGTCTCTTGGACAGCAGACCCCCCTATTGCATCCAATTTGTCCATCTGTATGAAGTTGGATAAGTTACCTAATATTTCTTCGCTAGGATCTTTTCCATCTGAAAATGAAGGATGATTAAAATGTTTCTTACGTAGGTCATCGGAGGTCCTCAGGATTAACTCAGTCTACAAAGAGCATTGGAGATCCACTATTCGCAATCCTTCCAGAAACACACCTGTTTACCAGTAGCAGGTGCATGTCTTGGTCTTGTAATTTTAGAATAGGGGCCATGTGAAGTGTGTGCTTTAACAATTGTGACCTACTGCTGGCTCGCTAGCAGATACTTAGTGGGTGCTGATTTTGAGAATTTTGCTCAGTAGTGAAGAGAAAATATTTTGAAGCTGGCAAAAAAAGAGAAAGATCTTGATTTGAGCATGAAGATGTTCTTGCCTGCAAAATGTTTATCTCTTCTCTGAAACTGTACAAACTCCATAGCTACATCAGAGACCACAGCATCACGACAGGTGTGAGATGTTGGAGTCAGATGCTAGGTGAGAATGCCAGCTCTGGCAACTACTAGCTGCACCAGTTACTACGGATCTTGGGCAAGTCACCCAACCTCTCTGGGCCTCGCTTTCCCAATTGTCAAATGGGGATGGCAACAGTACCTATTTCACGTGGTTGTTGAGAGGCGAGAATAATATGATATTTATGAGGTTCTTAGAACAGTACCAGGCGTGTATTGTCCAGAGTGTTATTAAAAAAGAGAAGTCACCCATCATCCCACCATGGTAACATAGCATGTTTAATATTTTGTTTTCTCTTCTGCAGATCTGTCTCCCAGATACATGCTTTATAAGGCTGTAACCGTAACACATATGCCATCTGTATTTGGTAATTTTTTACTTAACATTACATTTTGTACATTTGCTATGTTTCCATACAGTGTTCACTATGTGATTTTTAGTGGCTAAAGGCTATTCTTTCAAGTTGATGAACCAGAATTTATTTAGTTATTCCTTTATTTTTGGACCTTTAACTATTTCCACTTACAAAAATTAGATAATGCTTGTAGCTATTTTAATTACTTTTTTATTGTGAAATATGCAATCTGGATGGAAGTCTATGTCTTTATATTGTGTGCAGTTGCCTTCCATGTTAAGATTCTCTCTGTGTTTCATATCTATAGCCTACCTTGGTCAAGTTGCTTAATTTCTCTGAGCCTCAGTTTCCTCAATGATAGAATGAGAATGATAGTAATACTTGGTTGTGGTGTGGATTAAAAGTAATAACAAAGGTAAAGCATTAGAGCAGTTCCAAGTTCTAAATAGCTGTTGCCAGTCTTACTTACTAGTTTAACATGCCACCTTAAGCAGGGCCTATGGATAAATGCTCCCACCTTTTAATTCTTGTTTTCAAAGTCAAGTAAATCAATGCGTCAGACAAAGATGGATTTATGAGAGGTTCTGGGGTTGTGGCTGTCACAAAACTCAGAGACTTCCTACTCCACTGGCTTACCTCTGTGGTTTCCTTAAGTGCTGTCTGTAGGTGACACACCACAGCCCTTTGCATGGCCTGAAGGCAAGGACCAGACCTTGTTTATAGTGGTGACAACACTAAAAGCCATGTAACCATTTCCCACAACCACACTCTCATGACGGAAACCAGATCTGGGAGGCACAGCTCTGGATGGGCTGCACATGCTGAATGCCGGAGTGGGATCTGAGTGTGACTGGCCTCCTCAGAAGGGACACCACGCTCACAGAAACATCTTAAAATACTAATTTATCAGGCAAGAGTTTCCTGGGGTCCTAGGCACTTGCTGATTCCACACTCCTGGGTTTTTCAACATCTAAGAGAAAAAGGACCCAGCTTTCCCACAGACCACTTGACAAATGCCTGCTTACCTTCTGCGGTCGCCTCAAACCTCAAATGGGATCCATTGAGAAAGCAAGGTTTGTTCCTGCCACTCGCTTTTGCCTGTGTCTGCACGTGGGATGCCAAATTTCTGCTTACTATATTTGAAAACACATAGAACATAGAATTAAGTATAATAGCAAATCTTTTCTTTTGGATCTGTATTGCTTAGCTTTGTGAAATCTACTAAATACTATGATTTGAGTTTAAGAATTTAGATGAATTGAAGTTCTTGTCATATGAGACTGAGTTTTACTGGGTGAAGAAATGATTTGATTACTCCTACCGTACAGAAGGTGAATATGAAGGGATTCCCGGTCATTAGTATCGGCACCCTTTTTAATGAAAGCTAACACTCATTGAATGGTTACAGTAGAATAGACACTCTTCTAACTTATATGCGTTCACTAATTCAATTGTCATAATAACTCTGTGATTTAGGAACTATTAAATAGTGTCATTGTACAGATGACAAAATTGAAGCACAGATTGAATTAGTATTTTTCTTGAGGTTACAATAGTCATCTGGTGGTAGACTACTGCCTTCATCACTAAGCTGCATTGCTCCTAAAGAGGTAGGACATCCACCAGGAATCGGTAGCCTGCACTGAAATCTCTGAACCATGGAATCTTCTCTGAGGATCATTCTCTCTGTGAATGGTCAGAGAGAGCATGTGAATTTCGATATTTCCTTAACCATACAATTATGGAATTTTAAGCTCATGGAAACCCTATTGGAAATGTAACCAATGGATCCTTGACTTTGCCAACTTCCATAAATACTTCAAGTTATAATGGCCCTCATCTTGCTTGTGCATAGGAAGTCCAGTTCTTTACCAGGCCCCAGAGGTTTCTGGAAATCTCTGAGCAACATCCTCATTTCTCTCCAATTTTTCCTGAGGATGCTCACTACTTTGGTCAACTTTTATCAGGCTCTATGATTTCTCAGGCTAGGTCACAAAAGGTTAGGCAGCTTCCATCTGGTTCTCTTAGGATACTCATTCTGGGGGAAGCCAACTGCCATGCAAGAAGCCCAGCTATCCTGAAAATGCCTTGCTGGCAAGGCCATGTGAAGATGCTCTGGCTGGCAGTCCTAGACGAGCTCCAGTTGACAGCCGGTATCAACTGCCAGCCACATGAGAAGCCAACTTGGATGTTCAGCCTAGCTGAGACTTCAACTGACTGTAGCCCCAGACAGTATTTGAATGCAACCTCATGAGCAGGACCGGCTACATAATTTGTGGGGCCAGTGAAAAGTTAAAGTGTGTAACTCCTTGTTAAAAAATTATTAGGAATGTCAAGCAGAGCACTAAACCAGACGTGGGGACTGTTTAAGCAGAGGGCCCTATAGGACTGCACAGCTGCGCCTAGAAAGCCAGCCTGCTCGTGAGACCCCAAGAATGAACTGCCCAGCTTAGCCCTTCTCAAATTTTTGTGACCAAAATAAAATGGTTGTTTCATTTTTTCCAGTTTTATTGAGATATGATTGACATATAACATTGTATAAGCTTAAGGTGTACAACGTAATGATATGATATATGTATATATTGTGAAATGGTTACCACAATAAGTTTAGCTAACATCCATCACCTCACACAGTTACAAATTTTTTTTTCTTGTAATGAGAACTTTTCAGATCTACTTCATTAGCAACTTTCAAATATACAATATAGTGTTACTAACTATAGTCACCGTGCTGTACATCACATCCCCAGAACTTATTTATCTGTATCACTGGTAGTTTGCACCTTTTGACCACCTACACCCATTTCTTCCACTCTCCATACCACCAATCTGTTCTCTGTTTCTATGAGTTCAGTTTTTTTTAAAAATTCTGCATATAAGTGAAATTATACAGTATTTGTCTTTCTCTGACTTATTTCACTTAGCATAATGTCCTCAAGGTTTATCCATGTTGTTGCAAATGGCAGGATTTCCTTCTTTTTTTTTTTTTTTGGCTGAAAAATATTCCAGTGTGTGTGTGTATATATATATATATATATACATATACACACACTATATTTTCTGCATTCATTCATCTGTCAATGGATAATTAGGTTATTTCCATGTCTTGGCTATTGTAAATAATGCTGCAATGAACATAGGGGTACAGATATCTCTTCTAGATAGTGATTTTATTTCCTTCAGATATATACCTGGAAGTAGAATTGCTAGATCGTATTTTTCATTTTTTGAGGATCCCCTATATTGATCTCCATAGTGGCTGCACCAACTTACATTCCCACCAACAGTCCACAGGGGTTCCCTTTTCTCCACATCCTTACCAGCACTTATTTCCTGTCTTTTTGATAATAGCCATTTCAACAGGTGTGAGGTGATAGCTCATGGTGGTTTTGATTTGCATTTCCCTGATGATGAGTGATGTCGAGCACCTTTTCAGGTACTTGTTGGCCGTCTGTATGTCTTCTCTGGAAATAAATATATTCAGATCTGTGATACTGTGATTTATAATAAGAAATATATACTTGGTCTTCATCCCCATTTCTGGCATAGAGCTCCTGAAATCCATGCAATTTCCTAAGCAATGAGAGCTATAAAGGTGTCTTTTGCTATGTTCATGAGGTGACTTTTGGACCCACTTAAGGATGGGGGCTGGTTGCCTGGAGAAGCAACCATGTGATTAGAAGGTTGGAACTTTCAGTCCCACTTCCCTGACCTCCTGGAAGGGGAGATGAGCTTGAGGTTGAATCAATTCTATGCAATGAAGCTCTATAAAATCCCAAAAGGATAGGTTCAGAGAGCTTCCATGTTGGTGAACACATGGGGATTTGGGGAGAGTGGCACACCTGGAGAGGGCACGGATGCTCTGTGCCCTTTTTCCTACCTTGCCCTTCGCATTCTCTTCTGTTTGGCTCTTCCTGAGTTATAAGGTTTTATAATAAGTCAATGATCTGGTAGTAAAATGTTCCTCTGAGTTCTGTGAGCCACTCTACCAAATTAATCGAACTCAAGGAATGGGTCATGGGAATGTCCGATCTGTAGCCAGTTGGTCGGAAGCACAAGTAACAACCTGGGTTTTCGACTGGTGTCTGAAGGCGTAGGGGGGAGTCTTGTAGGTCTGAGCCCTTAACCTGTGGAATGTGATGCTATCTCCGGGTAGATAGTGTCAGAACTGAGTTGAATCGTAGGACATCCAGCTGGTGTCTGAAAATTGCTTGTTGAATATATGGGGGAAACTCACACCCCTAGATGGTGGAATTGGGACCCAGGAACCCAACATTAGGTCCTTTACCCATTTTTAAATTGGATTATTTGAGTTGTATGAGTTCCTTATAGGTTTTGGACATTAAACCCTTATCACACATGTGGTTTGCAAATATTTTCTCCCACCCCATAGGTTGCCTCTTCATTTTGTTGATTGTTTCTTTTGCTGTGCAGAAGCTGTTTAGTTTGATGAAGTCCCGCTTGTTTATTTTTTACTTTTGTTGTTTGTGCTTTAGGTGTCATATCCAAAAAAATCATTGTCAAGCCCACTTCAAGGAGATTTTGCCCTTTGTTTTCTTCTAGTAGTTTTATGGTTTCAGGTCTTACATTTAAGTCTTTAACCCACTTTGAGTTAATTTTTGTGAGTGGTATAAGATAGGGGTCTAGTTCCATTCTCTTGCATGTAAATATCCAATTTTCCCAGCACCATGTATTGCAAAGACTGTCTTTCCTCCATTGACTATTCTTGGTTCCCTTGTCAAAGATTATGGACCGTGTATGCATGGGTTTATTTCTGGGCTCTCGATTCTGTTCCATTGGTCTCTGTGTCCATTTTATGCCAGTATCATGCTGTTTTGATTTGTTAAAAACCAAAATATTTAACCAAGTAAATTTGAAGATCTAATTGGCTTTATTAAATGATTCATAACTCAGACAGCATCACATTTAGCAAATAGAAGGGCAGTCTGAGGAGTTGTACAAAATAGAAGGATTTATAGGCAGAAGGAGGATGGGGTAAGGAACTTATTAGCAAAAGAAAAGAGAGTATTGTTTCGGTCCAGGGTGTCTTATTTTAGGGGGAAGGGAACAGCAGGGGTTTTATCACGCAGACTACCTCACCAGTGCTAATCAGGAAATTTCAGATTGACTGTTAAAAAGGTCACATTCCTGGGGTAGGTTCAAACTGTAATTAAGTCTTGTTTTCCTGTTGTGGGGCAAATGACTACAGTTTAGGCCTGTTATTTCTTTTTTAACAGATTACTACAGCTTTGTAATATAGTTTGAAGTCAGAAAGTATGATGCCTCCAGCTTTGTTCTTTCTCAGGATTGCTTTGGCTTTTCGAGGTCTTTTGTGGTTCCAGATGAATTTTAGGGTTATTTTTTCTATTTCTGTAAAAAAAATGCCATTGGAATCTTGACAGGGATTGCATTGAATCTATAGATGGCTTTGGGTAGTATGGACATTTTAATAATATTAATTCTTCCAGTCCTTGAACATGGGATATCTTTCCATTTATTTATGTCTTCTTCAATTTCTTTCATCAATGTCTTATAGTTTTCAGTGTACAGATCTTTTACCCCCTCAGTTAAATTTATTCCTAAGTATTTTATTGTTTTTAATGCTATTGTGAATGAGATTGTTTTCTTTATCTCTTTTTCAGATAATTTGTTGTTAGCATATAGAAACGTTACTGATTTCTGTATGTTAATTTTGTATCCTGCAACTTTACTATTTGTTGATTAGATCTAACAGTTTTTTGGTGGAGTGTTTAGAATTTTCCAAATATAAAATTATGTCATCTGCAAACAAAGGCACTTCTATTTCTTCCTTTCCAATCTGAATACCTTTTATTTCTTTTTCTTGCTTGATTGTTCTCGTTAGGACTTCTAGTACTATGTTGAATAGGAGTGGTGAGAGTGGGCACCCTTGTCTTGTTCTTAATCTTAGAGGAAAAGCTTTCAACCTTTCACCATTGAGTATTATGTTTGCTGTGGGCTTAAAATGATTGTTTTACACTAGGAAATTTTGATTGACTTATTACATGGCCATAGTAATCACGTCAGACCCCAAGAACAATTATTTCAGACTGCAGTAGCCCAGTATTGTTACATTTTCTGAATTTCATTCAGCCTTAAATTTGTGAGTCTCGGTAAGCTGGGCTATGCCTAGTCAAGTTCTATTTTTTTGTTCTGTCCTCCAGCAGGAATTGAAAATTATGCCTTTATATGTTTGCTGCATTTTTGGCTATCTCAACAACTTCTAATTAAAAACTCACAAGCACACACCTGTATATTAACAAGCAGCAGTGCACAGCAACACAGTATATCGATAGTTAGAAAGGCATTTTTCTACAAAGGACATAGTCTGCAGACATGTAACTCTGCCTGTAGTATAAATGACCTTTAAAATCACATTTTGCAATTTAATCCCCAGGAACTGCAACTTCCTAAGAGGCTCCACTTTATATTTGCATAATTAAAGGGCCTAACTGTGTGCATTTCTCAGAAGAAAATAGGGGGTTTCAAGACACATCTAGTGCAAGAAAAAAAATCCTTACCTCTTAGAAATGCACATTTTCAAATTCTACTATTTACACTAAGGTTGCAAAGATTTTAGGGCACACTTACTGAACAAAAATGATCCCATAACTTATAATCTATTCTGGAATCAAATAGAGGTGAATTTTTTGGCCAGAGCTCAGTATTAACAAACACTTCTGTGCCCCTTGAATGTGGTGATGAATTGATGTTCATAATGAGAATGATCGTAGATATTGTTTTCTAAATAATCAAGAAAATATTATGTTCGTTGTGTTAGAGTGTCATAGAGTATGTCTGATTGTTTTCTTCTTCTTTGAAAATCTTTCTTGCTTGGGGTAGTAGGCTGAATAATGGCACCCAGTGGCCTAGTGGTTAAGTTTGGTGCACTCTGCTTTGGCGGCCTGAGTTTGGTTCCCGGGCATGGACCTACACCACTCATCTGTCAGTGGGCATGCTGTGGCAGCAGCTCACATACAAAAAGAGGAAGATTGACGATAGATGTTAGCTCAGGGTGAATCCTCCTCAGCGAAAAAAAAAAAAAAGCGACTTTGCAGATGTGAGTAAATGAAGGATATTGAGATGGGAAGATTATCCTGGATTATTATGGTATACCCTAAATGTAATCACAAATGTCTTTATAAGAGGGAGGCAGAAGGAGATTTGACAACAGAAGACGATAATGTGATGTGATGACTGAAAACAGAGGTTGGAGCGATGTGCTTTGAATATGGAATTGCCTTCAGTCAAGGAATGCACTTACAGAAGCAGGAAATGGCAAAGAAATGGTTCTCCCCTAGAGCCTCTGGAGGGAGCACAGCCCTGCTGACACCTTGATTTTGGCCCAGTGAACTTGTAAGAGAACAAATGTGTGTTGTTTTAAGCCACCAAGTTTACAGTAAATTGTTAGAATAGTGATAGGAAACCAATAGGGTGCTGTGTGCATCTGATTGTCTTCTTCCTTGAAAACCTTTTTTGCCTGGGTAATTCTTCATCAGTTTGGATGTTTGATTAACCTAAGCATTGTATTCCCAGGCTAGAAGAGCAACCACTCTAGGAATTATTAGGCATGACTCTCCCATTTGTAATCTCTGGGTCACTGCCCCTGCCGCAGAGCAGTAATCCAGGTTCGTTGTGTTGAGGCCCCGTTGTGGTCTATTCTGGACAATTTGCTTTATTTAGTGGCCAGCCCAGTTGAACAAAATCTTTGGTGACAGCAGGAGGTGTGGGCTGGGAAATGCCTCTGACTCATCCATGCGGTGGGTCTGAAAGGATGCAGAAGGATGCTGTTTCAGTTTGACTGCTGTGTGCCCTGTGTAGGAGACGCACAAAGAGCATTCTGAGACCCAAAGTTGGCTTCTCACCACCTGACCGAAACAACTTCTTACAGTAACCTCAGGGGAAGGAAGTCAGTGTTGGTGCAATGCTCCTTCCACGAACTTAAACCCAGCTGCCTGACCTACATTTTCAGCCTCCAAAATGACCTTCATTCTAGTAGTGGTTCAAGGTTAAACACATAAAAGTAAACATTGCATGACAATCATATTTGATATAAAGATTATCTGAAATCTTTGGGCTTCATAAACTCTTTGAATTTCACGTATCAAAGGCAATAGGGAAAACAGTTGAGTGGGTAATTATTAGTCCTTGTGGGTGTGCTGCTTTTTAGGAAAAATCTGCCTCCTCTAGTTCCTGAGCCTCTCACTCTTTGTTCCCATCATCATGTGGGATTCCTCCAGGAAAGTCAGCTACAGCTGGTCTCAAGCTTAGCAAAACAGACCATTTTCTATGTGCAATGATTTGTGGGGCTCTGCCTCCAAAATAAATCATTGTACTCTGCTGAAATCTTCTCTGAAACCTTACTTTGAGGGCTTTTTTGAGAAACACACACCTCTAGGAGGTTGACACAATGAGCTGGTAAGGTAGATTCAGTTTTCTAGAGATTCTCTGAAAACCATCCTTTTAAAACTATGTCAGCCACTGGGTCTTAAAGATTAATAAGGAGCCATTTTTTTTTTTTTCCCATTGTGATGCTCATGGGCTACAAGGGAAGACAGAAAAAACCCAGCAAATATAACCCTTGTCCGCGGGGGTCATCCTGTCTATTGAAATTTAGATAACAACTCTTTCAAATATCCAGAGGGCCCTCTCCTCACCCCTGTGGGGATTCCTGAGGGAATCTTAGATTTCTTCTAGTCCTGTGGGTTCTTCAGGTGCCGCTCTCCTGGTCTGCTCTTACTCGTGGTCCACCTCCTTGAGGACGCTCTGCTCTGAGCTGACTTGGAAGTTTTATCTTGTGAGAAAACCACACTGGGCATTTGGTGTGTGGCAGATGTCCCTGAAGATGTGGAGTGCTGGATGGAGGTACCTAGCTGCACCACGGTGCAATGAGCTCAACACCCAATAGTAGATATTCTCGTTCTTAAACATTCTTCAGCCACTGCTGGCATTTAAGGAATTCTCAGTGGCAAACCTTTCTCCACAGCCTACTTGTCTGTCTCCTAGTAGTTCTGCCCTAACTCCACCTCTCCTTTCTTCTCAGATCTCACCCTCCCCTTAATCCCCTTATCTCCTAGTACCTTCCTTTTGCAGTATAGTTTAGCCATCTCTTTATTTCTTTCTTGTCTGCTAAAATAGGCCCTGGTGGCCTTACCTTTTGCACAAAATGCTGCCTTTCAAAGTTCTTTGCAAACATTTCTATTCTGGGGAGAAATTATGTCATTCCATTAGGGTAAAAGCAATTAGGCTGACTGTGGTTTTAGACAGAATTTTCTTTTTATGTGGCCATGGCAAATAATTCCAATAAGATGCAATAAATGCAACTATAGATCTATCTATGTATCTATAGCTATATCCATATCTATACTTGGGGCAGAAGGAAAGCTCATAATTGAGGAAAAGGGTGGACCTTGGAGGCCTTTGGTTCAGGAAGGTCTTCTGCACAACAGGAGGAGAATGAGGTTGGAGTTGAAGTTTTGAAGAGAATGAAAAACATATGGATAGTAGACAGGGGAATTGTTGGGGCAGATGTTCCCAAACTTGTTCAAGTGACAGAACATCCAGGAATCACAGCTTCTTTGTGAGTCAATGAGAGATATTGATGAATTTAATACATGTCTTAACAGTACTTACCTCAACATCATATATTTGTCTATTTTAAGTTTACATTGTTCAGACACGTGGAACTGAAAAAAGATGGAGTCTCTCATGTTAAGGCACTAAAATGGAGCTGGGTGGACATGAAGTGGAGGATCAAATTCCTCCTTCAGGATGAACTCTTGAACTCATCAGATGTCTGAAATGCATCTGTAGTCTTCTCAAGGAAGATAAGATTAAGGACAGAGACCTCATTCCTGTCAGGGTCACCTTCTACATTCCTAAGTTTTAATGGCTGGTTTCAACCTGGAATGAGGACTCTGTATCCAGACAGAGACTCATTCCTGTCAGGGTCATTTTCTATACTCCTAAGTTTTAGTGGCTTGTTTCAACCCAGAATGAGGACTCTGCTATCGGGACAGAGATTCACTCCTAGCAGAGTTGTCGTCTACATTCCTAAGTCTTAACGGCTGGTTTCAAACCCAGATGAGGTTTCTGTTATTGGGACAGAGACCTCATTCCTGTCAGGGTCACCTTCTACATTCCTAAATTTGTTTTTTTTTTAGCAACTTTATTGAGATAAAATTCATGTAGCATACAATTCACCCATTTAAAGTGTACAATTTAATGGCTTTCAGTATGTTCACAGAGTTGTGCAACCATCACCACAATCAATTTTAGAACATTGTCATCACCCCAAAAGAAGCTCTGTATCTCTTAGCCATCACCTCCTAATCCCTCCCAACTCCCTATTTCAAACCCTAGGCAACTCCTCATCTGCTTTCTTTCTATAGATTTTCCTATTCTGGACTTTCACAAGAATGAAGTCATACAACATATGATCCTCTGTGACTGACTTCTTTCACTTAGAATAATGTTTTCAAGGATTATCCATGTTGTAGCATGTATCAGTATTTCATTTCCTTTCATTGCTGAATAATATTCCATTGTATGGATATACCACATTTCCCTTATCTATTCATCAGGTTTATTTCCACTTTTTGGCTATTAGGAATAATGTTGCTGTGAACATTTGTGTACAAGTTTTTCTGTGGACATCCATTTTTGTTTTAGTATGTACCTGGGAGTGGAATTGCTGGGGCATAGGGTAACTATGTTTAGCCTTTTGAGGAACTGCCAGACTGTTTTCCAAAGTGGCTGCACATTTTATACTCCCACCGGCAGTGTATGAGGGTTCCAGTTTCTCCACATCCTTGCCAATACTTGTTATTTTTTGTCTTTGATTCTAGCCATCGTGGTCTGAGTTTTAATGGCTTGTTTCAACTGACCCTCACCCTGTAAAGACCTTGTGCTTGGCATTTGTTAAAAGACATTCCTCTCTCTCTTTTTTTCCTTTGCCTTTGTTAGCCATGACTATCAAACCTTCCCTCTCCCTACAACGGCCAGAACACAATTTGAATGCTACTTGAATCTGTGTTCCTGGGCTGCAGTCCTAACAAACCCTGAATAAATTCCTTTTTGTTTAAGTCCTTCAGAGTCCGCCTCATAATTGGTTGACGGACATAATATGTTTGGTTAAATTTACATGCTATGAAAACAATATACAGTCAATCGTATGTGCTCATCCATTGAGAATCAGTCTGTAAGATGAGGCTTGATAACCATCTCTGAGATTTGCCCTTTATATTTGATTCCTACTGATATGAATAGGGATGAGAGAGTAGAAGAATGCTGTGGCCGAGTCACGCTTATGATTATGATGGATGAGCTCAATTTTCTAATGTGTGCCCCTGACACAAACATGGGTGATTAAGTTCAGTGATTTTCTTAGTCACATCTTACCTTAGTTCCCTCGGGCATAAAATGCTGGAAGCCCATTCCAGGGCATTTAAGGAGTAATTAGAAACGAACATTGAAAAATATCATGTATATTGAGCAGTAGTTTCTCCATAGAAGCTCTTTTTCCTTGCTTTCCTCCCTTCTTATCTTCCTCCCTCCCTTCCTTCCTTTCTTCCTCCCTCTCTCTTTCTCTCTTGTTTAGGACCTCTTTGGACTTGCTGATCTGCCAGTGTTTGAAGAAATTTAGAAAAATTACAACTACAGTAACAACTCAGGAGTATTTCAGGTTGAGTCGTGTATGACTAGTCACTTTTTCTGGAAGTAGGGAAAAGTTTGTTCTGTTTAATTTTTCTTTAGCCCTGATCTTGAAGTTGATGCTGAGGATGGACAAAGGGTCTTAAAAGGAAGGAGAGTCTCCAAAGGGAATTCACTTTGGAATGTTAAGTTCACTTATATCATTATTCAAGCTCAGAATTTCTGCTTCATTTTTATGTCATGAAAAGTGCATGCATTTTGTTCTTCCTTTTTTCTCTCTGGATCTGAGAGTCAGGGTTGTTGCATTCTTGTGGTGAGCACCCCTATGGTGAGCCAAGAGGCTGTAGACGGTCTGGTTAACCACATGGCTTGCTGAGACACAAGGTAGATGGAGCCTAGAGAGGAGGGGGCTTGTGGGACTTGACTTGGATGTGACACAGAGATAAAGTCTCGGTTATCTGGGGCAGTGAGGAGCACTTTACTCAACAACGTCTATTCAAGACAAAGGTTGAAACCAGATACTGTACTATGTGCTCCTCTATCATTTCAGAAACTTTGGCAAAGAATCTGAAACACTTTGTTAAACAAATATTAAATAAATGTGTAAGCCCAGCTGCAGATACTGTACCTTCTTATGGACAAAATATATAATTTATAAAATAAATTGTAGCCTGCAAATATTTTTGTTATTCTTTTCGGAATTTGCTCTTGGGCAAAATTGTTTGCTCATCATTGATATAGTGAAATGGTAGACTGAATGTGTGGTTTTCAAATATAAATACAATTACTTATAGTAGAGCTTTTGTTGAAATTTGAGCAGCAGATGGTTTGAAGTTATATTCTCTAGCTATTGGTTTCTTTCACGTTAGTATATTGCTTTTAAGATTCATTCATGTTGTTGTGTGTCTGTGGTTTGCTCCTTTTCACTGTTGAATAGTATTCCATTGTACGGATTTGCTAAAATTTATTTATTCCTACACCAGTTGATGGGCACTTGAGTTTGTAGTTTTAGGCTATTATGACTAAAAATTTACATATAGATTTTTGTGTGGACATATGTTTTCATTTCTCTTGGGTAAACATCTAAGAGTCAGATGCTATGGGGCTTATGATAAGTGTACATTTAACTGCCAAATTATTTTCCAAAGTGACTGCGTCACTTTGCATTCCCACCAGAAACATATGAGAATTCCAGTTGCTCCCACATCCTTGCCACCAATCAGTATTGTCAGTTTTTTAATTTTAGTCCCTCTAGTGGGTGAGTAAGGGTATCTCCATGTGCTTTTAACTTGCATGTCACACGAAATTGATGTAAACATTTGTGCCACCAAAGAGCTCTGTCCCTTCATTTAGGTGTTACTGTTTGGGACCTGCATACACGAGTAGCCCATCTCATGTACCAGCAGTTCCATCTTAGACAATGCCATATCAGAAAAGTTGATTTTTCACCTATCTTTTTACGTCAACTTGTCCTGATCTTGCGAGTGTTCCTATGGGCCTCACTTCACAGACTATATGGCATTTGTCATGTGTTCTTTAGTGAGTAATCTGGTTCTAGTTTTATCCTTCATTTGTATGTGCCCTCTTTTTGCCTTTTTCTTATCTCCTGGTAGATTGGCATTCATCTTATTCTGAACCCACCCCAGGCGATACTGAGTTTTGCAGGGTTTCACGTTTGTGACGTCGTCACTTGACCACAGTCATATACTAGAAACTTCGCTCAGTGGTCATTGATTCTCCTTACTAATTTGGTGCCATTCACAATGCCCAGTGGTTCGTATTGATCTTCTCCATTTTACAAATATCTCAGGACAGAGGCCTGAACAACAGAGTACTGGACAGCTGAAGTCATTTAATAGGGATTGGAAATGTATTTACTTCAAATGCTATCTTCAAAAAGATGAGAGCTGAAGCCACGGACCTCGGGAACATGTCCACATTTAGGGTACAAGACGAAGAAGTGAAACCAATGTGGAGACAGAAGAAATTAAGAGGGAAATGAGGTAGCATGTCACCATGTCATGGAAACTAAGGCAAGAGAGAGTTTTAGGAAAGAGAGGGTGTTCAATAGGGTTAATGCTGCACAGAGGCTTGGAGAGAACTGAGGAGATGCCACCGAAATTTGAAATTGAGAGGTTATTTGAGACTTTGGAAAGTGCAGTTTCAGCAAAGCAGTAGAGTCAGAAGCCAGAATGCATAGAATTAGGTAGCGAGAAAGTGGAGGAAACAAGGACAGATGTATCTCTCAACAAGCACGGCAGATATAAATATACCTCCATCTGAACCACCCTTTGCTCCTTCCAACAGAGGAAGAGATGGACATTTTTCTGCACTTTAGATTTCACCTGACTTTGCCTGAGGAACCTTACTCTCCTGAACTTTCTCCTATATCTTTAACCTCTGGCCATTTTCTCTCAGTTTATTAACACGCTCAAGAATTTTCAGCCTTCAAAAAACAAAACCAAAAAAACTACAAATAACTCAAAGATTCCCCTGGCCATTACTCTATCACTTTTCTCTTTTATAGCCAAGCTACTTTGAAAAGAGCCTGTCTTGTCTCCTACTTCCTCCCCTTCCATTCACTCCATAATCTTTACTAATCTGATTTTGGCCTCCACCACTCCAAAGAAATATCTCCCTCTAGGGCTCAACGACTTAGTTTTTCCTATCCAACAGATGCTTTTCAGGTCATCACTTAATTGACATTTCTTGGCATTCGATTCTGTTGACCACTTCTCATCTTTGAGTTCTCTATTCTTTTGGCCCCTCTCTCTGATTTTTCTTCGTACGTCTTGGGTTGCTCTTTCTTAGTCTCCTTCATGGACTCTTCTTCCTCTGGATCCTTAGACATCAAGGTTCTGCAGGGTTCAACATTTTTCTCCTAACTTCTCTTTAGGAGACGCCAATGAACACACGGCTTCTGATAATCACTCACATGACCCTGCTGTGCTTTGGATCCCACCTGCTTTTGCCTGAGGGGCTTTACTCTCCAAGTTCCTCAAGCTCAGATCTTTGCTGAGCTCATTTCTCCATTTTCCCACTGGACATCTCCACATGGGTGTCCCACAGATATCTCAAACTCGGTATGTATGCTCGAAGTTAATTCACCACTGCCATTGGCCCCTAACATAATATTCTTCTTTCTTCCATTCTTTATCTTACTGAAGTACATTGCCATCTACCCCATTAACCAAGTCAGAAATATGAGAGTCATCCTTGCCTTCCTCCACTCCCACTTATGTCTCCCCAAGTTCCTCATCAAGTCCTATTGATTTTATCCTTAATATTTCTCAAATTTACCGCTTCTCACTATTTCCACTGCCACTATTTGTTCTCTCTCTCAGGAAAAAAATATCTTTTCAATTAGTTCCTTCATGCTGAGAATGCTGTTCATTTATCCATTCAAGTTCATTCTTCAAACATATTCAGCAACTATTTGTTATATGCAAAGTACTATTAAAAGGGGCAGTAGCAGCTTCTAGTAAAGTGTTTTATTCTATCTTAGACACTTCTTCTGGGCTGCTTCCTCACTAAACCACATATGAGGAGTCTAAACCTTAACCGACCTTTCTTCCACTCCTACCTCCTCCCACCCCCACAACTGGCTACTCGACACATTATGAAATCCATCTCCCTCCAGGCTGGATTGGAGTCAGACACATCAATTAGAAGCAGATTAAACTGCACCTCAGTGAAGTGCAATTGGAATGGAACAATTAATAGTCATTGGTGACTAGATATGAGGGCTGAGTGCCCCAACTCGAACAACCTTTGACACCTGCTCCCTAAACCCCTGCTAAACCTTCTAATCAATTTCCTGTCCCTTGCCCTTATGTCCTTATTTAACTTCTTACCCAGCTTAATCCCATGGCCAATTATTACAATCACTCCTTTTGCACGTGACCTCAGTCCCTTTCTTCTCTCACTTGGTCATGTTCAACTGGTAAAACCTCAACCCCAGTTAAATTCAAGTCTCCGTTTATTCTGTGCTTGAACCTGCACTGCTGAATGTGGGTGGAGAAAAATCTGCAACCCTGCTGACTAATCTCACTTTAAATGTATGACCACTAACCTCAACTAGGCCTATAATGCTGCACGAACATCTCTTTGCTCCCCCACTCTCCTACACGACTATGTCATGTTTTCTCTTATCTCCTGGTGCCAATTACCAATTTATTGCCTCTCATCTCCAAATCTACCTTGATTGATATATTCCTCAAATCTCAATAGCTCCTCCACCATCTTCACTCTTGGTAGATGGCCTTGCTTCTTACTTCATTCAGAAAATGAAAGCAACCAGGCGAGGACTTCTATAAGTCCTAAACAAACCCCCACCTACCTGGATCTGCCTGCTCTCCCATTACACTGGATGACCTGACTGTACTTCGAGCAGTGCTGTACTGCCTCCGCCATTTATTCACTGGCTCCCGTCCCCACACCCCAACTCAAGCTAAAACTCCAGAATTCTTCCCCACAAATGTTTCTTTGTAGTTCTTGCTTCATTCAAATTATTATAGATTTCCCCAAAAGGGTAATGCCACTTGGCAATATGCAATTCATTGAATATAATTTAACATAGTATCATACCATTATTTGGTGTCATTATGACCAATGTTGCCTTATTCCTGAATCAATTTTGTGAGTTCATTTTGTTCTTAATTAAAAGGTAAGGTTATTATGGCTTCTTTGACATTCCACAGCATCTCCCCCAATAATGGGACAATAGTTGTAATAATTTTTATACAATGGTACATGATCCAAATTCAAGACAGAAAGATTTCAGCTGGATGTAAAAAGGACTTCTCACTTTTTGGGGTAATAAATCACTGGATTGTGATATTTCCATATTTAAAGTTCTTTAAAACTAGTCTCCATCATGTTTCTGCTCATGCATAGTATCACTTTCCCTTATCTTTTGACAGAGAAATGGACTGGAAGACCATTCAAACATTCTTCTAGCATGAGCTTTCATAATTATCCTTGTAGTCATTGAATAAGACTCAGCTAAGGCTCCACTCCTCCAGGAAGGCCCTGGGCAGAAAAGGAGAATGGGCCAGTCTTTTTACATTTGTCTGCCCTATAATGAACACAGGTGTCCTCAATAAATATTAGTTTAGAACCAAGTCTTCATTGCCATCATTGTCACCATCACCGTCATCCACACTTGGCACACATCTGGGT
Organism: Tapirus indicus; assembly: GCA_031878705.1. Lineage (NCBI taxonomy): Eukaryota > Metazoa > Chordata > Mammalia > Perissodactyla > Tapiridae > Tapirus > Tapirus indicus. Next base: position 47,822,662 of record CM062931.1, on the reverse strand, counting down.
ATGTGCAAACGACTATACACTGTTGCTCCTTCCAAGAACTCGTGAGAGTAACCTACCTGTGCATTCTAGCTTGAGGCATGTGGGATGCAGGTCACCTTTGATAGGAGCCTTTTAAGGCTGCTTACTTTTAACCACAGGCACATATGGACTTCCCTACATCACCATCAATGGGCTACATGCTTTGAGAGTCAACCTTGTCAGCATGGCCCCAAATTATACACCAAGTGGGAGCTGATGCCTAAGAACATGAGAAAACGCAGGCACACAACCACCCTTGAAGCCTCCAGGCCTCTCTCTCTTTAAACTAGGTAGTTTGCTTTTTAAATATTTTGCTGTGAAAGATTTACTCTGAGCTAACATCTGCTGCAAATCTTCCTCTCTCTCTCTTTTCTTTTCCTCCCCAAAGCCCCAGTACATAGTTATATATTCTAGTTGTAAGTCCTGCTAGTTCTTCCATGTGAACCACCACCACAGCATGGCTACTGACAGATGAGTGGTGTGGTTCAACGCCCAGGAACCAAACCCATGTCGCCGAAGCAGAGCGTGCCTAATTGGAACCGCTAGGCCATCAGGGCTGGCTCTCCAGGCCTCTCTTGACAGTATTAGCACTATCCTTCCTGACTACTCTTTGTGTGACAGGCTCTGAGCTTCTGAACCTGGGTTCTATATGTGCCTTAGTAGTCAAAGAAACAGGAAAAACCCATGCCATATCCCTTTTCTCTCGGTTTTGTAAGCCTCCAATTACTTTAATTACTTCTCTCTCCAGCTACTCTGAAACTTTTCCCAGGCACAGCTCAAATTCCTTTTCCTGGGCGAAGCTCTTCCTGACCATCCCATCCAGAAGTGAAGTGTCTTTCTTTTGAAAGTCTGACACTTATAATCTGTCCCATTAACTTAGCCTATATCCTGCCAGGAGACCTCAGTTCTTTCTTCATACTTATCCTCCATCCCCGCTCTCTCTGAGCCTTTTAGACTGTAGGTTTCTTGAGGATAGGAACCTCATTATTCATCCTTGAATATCTCCATAGTCGCTACCATGATGTTTCACCCCAAATAAGTGCTCAATATAATTAAAACATTAAAATGGTTTTAAAAGAGAAAGAAGGAGGGAATGTTCATATGTGTCAGTTGTTGCTGAGAGGTTGAGTAAGATGACGACTGAGAAATGACAATGGGATTGTCAACTTGGACGTTTTTGGTGACAGGAACCATTCTGTGGGAACGATGGGAGTGAAAGCTTGATTAGAATGGGTGTAGTAATATTTAAAAATCTTTCCCAATGTGAGAGGTGGAAACCTACTATTACTATCTTAGCTTTTCAATTTATGATATTTTGATATTTAAAAGCTTCTGAACCCAATTTCCTCCTGTTTTCCCACCTCCACCTAAAGCGCCAGCATAACTTGTTTTTAATCCTGCTGACTTTATTTTTCATCTGTGATACCACCAGCCTGAGCAAGTGATGGAGATGTGGTAGTGATGACCTAATTTGATCAAGATAAATAGTCCATTTGGATAATTTATGCCCTGGAGTAGACTTATTGAGCCCTTTCACATAAATAGCTCCTTAATAGTGATATAGAACGCAACAGACATGCCTGGAGGTCTTAATCCTGGGGAATTGACATGACAGCATAAAAAGGATGAAAGCATGTGTTTATTTAAGTGCTGCTTTGTGTGGGTGCGAGATTTTTCCTGATGTTTTGAATATGGAGTTTTGTTTTTAGAGTGAATTATTTGCCAGATTTTGTAGATTTTTCCAGCTTGCGTGGGTTCTTACCTTACTGTTTCTCAACTTCCGTATGCTGCCACAAGGGGGTGCTGTGGGCCATAACCATGGAGGCCTTATTTATTGTCTTTTTCTGATCTAAGGTTCTAGGTTTCAGATATTGACTTTCTTCGAGCCATTTTCATATAATCTTATGTTTTCCATTCATTATGCTGTTTCATTAAAAATGTAAATGACTTATTCAAATTACCAAACAACTATTATTTTTAAAGCTACCGATTTTCAGATCATAAAGGCACCCGCATTTAAATGGAAATAGATGTTCATTTAAAATCAGAAATTATAAAGAAAACATTAAAATTATCCATTCCCCACAACCCAGAGTAATTTCTGTCTGTATTTTTATGTATTTCCTTCCTGTTTTTTAATGCTTTATTTCAAATAGTTGAACTATTTTCTCTCTCTCATCCTGATTTTTACCCAAATATTTGTACTACATTTTAAACATTTGGAAAGGTTCCATGGTATTTTATGATAAGCTATGATTGTTTTGTACACAGAGTTTTGTTTATATATCTTTCAATTATTTTGCTCTGAAAACTTTCTAGAAGTGTAGTTACTGCTCCAAAGGGCATGAAAATTTTTAAGTTTCTTGAATTAAATTATAAAATTGCTTTTCAGAATGTTGTGCTCATTTACACTTATTAGCAATGAACGTTTGCTCAATTTATCACATTCTTGCCAACACTACTGTAGTTAAAAAATAAACGTTGCTAATTTGACAGGCAAAAGGTAGATATTTGTTTAATGTGAATTTATTTGATATTAGTGATAATAATATTTCTGCACGTGCCTCGAAGACGCTGAGGACCTGTCACATCGTCAGTTTGTACCGTGTTCTCGGAGCAGACATCCCTACTGCTTGTCATCAATGAACATGAGCTTTTCATACCCATTCAGTCCAATGTCTGCTGAGCACCCACAAGGTGCCAGACGCTGTCTAGGCGCCGGGGATATGGCATTGAGCAAAGCAGACAAAAATTCCTGCCCTCAAGGAGCTTTCATTCTAGTGAGGAGAGAGAGACCAAACAGAATCGATGAGTGAAATAGTCTAATAGAAGGAGGTGAATTTCATGGAGAAAAATAACTCAGGGAAGTCAGAGAGGGAGCATCAGGGTAGTCAGAGAAGCCTTTAGTGAGCAGGGGACATTTGCCCAGAGACTCGAGTCACAGGAGGGAAGTGCATGGAGCCATCAGTGGAAGAGTGTACCAGGTGGACGGGACGGCAAGGCAAAGGCCCAGAGCGGGGAGTGTCTCTAGCGCTCAGGTTATAGTCCAGAGAGTAACCTCTTGCGGCATTCGTGACAAATGTTCTCTCAGTTTGTTGTTTGCATTTCAGTTTAATGTTTTAACACACAGAAGATTTATAGTCTTGTGTAGCTGAATGTACTTTTGTGTTTGTGTTTTTTCCCATATCTTTTTTAAAGTTTTAGCTGTGAAACGCATCATATATACAAAAGAATGAATACAATGTGTGTGTACAGTTTAAAGAATTAAATAAAAACAAACAAAATCCAAACCCCTGAAACCACACTACCCAAGTTAAGAAGTGAAATATTGTCAGGACTTGAAGCCCTGGTGTTCCTCTTCTCCCTGTCTTTTCTCTCTAGAAGGAACCACTGTTCTGACTTTTGTGTTCACTTTTCTCTTGCTGTTCTTTATAGTTGTATTGCACTTACATTTGCATCTTTAAATGATATTTTGCTTAGTTTTGAAAAACTGAGTGGCAAACACAAACCTAGCTGATGAGGAGAAGCAACATCCATCTGTTGGGGGAGGCTGTTAGGGTGAATCCTTTATCCTGTCATAGTCTGGCTTCAGCTTCCCCGAGAGCCTCTGGGGAGGGCAGGGGTGAGACGTGGGAAACCTGAGAGCTGGGGGTGGGGAGGCCGTGAAGCAGAGCTGGCCAGCTGCCCCCAGAATCCAGTGCAGAGTGGTATTTGGGATGCATCTGCTCACCCAGGGAGCTCATTTCCCAGCACCCCTTACATTCATGAGATGAAAAGGAGACTGGGTTCCTGAGTCTCCACATGGAGGAGACATGCCCACTGACCAGGATCACCTCACCTGAACTATTATGCGATGCTTTAGTCCGTTCTGCTGCTATAACAGAATACCAGAGACTAGATGGCTTATAAACAACAGAAATTTATTTCTCACAGTCTGGAGGCTGGGAAGACCAAGAGGAAGGTCTGGCAGAGGGCCACTTTCTGGTTCATAGGCAGTTATTGTGCTGTGTCGTCACATGGCAGAAAGGGTGAGTGAGCTCTCTCGGGTCTCTTTTATAAGAGCATTAATCCCATTCATGGGGCTCTACACTCAAGACCTAACACCTCCCAAAGACCCCATCTCGAAATAACCATCACACTGGGGATTAGGTTTCAACATATGAATTTTGGGAAACACAAACATTCAATCTGTAGCATGTGAGTGAGAAATAAACTTGTGTTCCACCGTTATGCATTTTGGATCTGTTCTTCAGCTGGTTGGCCCACTTGAACCGATACTGCAGGTTCTCGATGTCCAGCAGAAATATAGTCAGGGTGAACAAGCTTCTCTGTATTTTCTGTTTCTGAACCTATCACGCCCCATCACCAGTTTTCAAAGGTAGATCAAAACAGACACTTTGGTGGCAGGGAGATGAGTGTCTTAAACTAATGCAGGCAGCAGAGCAAGGAGGAGACAAGGGGAAATTCATCAGCTCATAGGCCAAGAAAGGCCAAATACAAATAAGAATCTGGGATAGGCTTACTTGGCCATTCTGTCCTCAGATTCAAAAGAGAGCTCCATGGCAGTGGGGCTATTCCTGGTAACAGTCTTCAGCATGTCTGTCCCTTGAATCATATGGCTCCAATCTAGACTGAGTACCTTCTACACCTGATACACAGCTGTCATCCTGGGATCTCCTTTGCCATCCTGCCAGGAAGTCCCTTTGCCTCTTTCCTTTGTTGATTCCCTCTTTCCTGTACTCCACATCTTCCTGTGTCTTAGTTTACTCTCTTGTTTTGATGGAGCACATCCTTTAATAATTTCTTGGGAAAGGTTGCACGGGAGGCAAATTATTTGAGATCTTGCATATCTGAAAATATCTTTTTTCTTCCTTCAAAGCATAACTTCACTATGTTTGGAGTTTTATGTCAGAAATAATTTTCTTTCAGGATTTTGAATGCATTACTCCACTGTGTTTTATCTTCTAGGGTCATGGTTGAGAATTCTGAAGCCATTCTGATTCCTGGTCCTTTATATTTGGTCTGTTTTTCTTCCAAGAGGCTTGTAGAATTTTCTTTTTTGTCTTCAGTATTCTGAAATTTCACTAAGATGTGCCCTGGTGTGAGTCTATTTTCATTCAGACTGGGCAGTTGATGAGTCCTTCTCTGGCAGCTCATAGCCTTCAGTTCCAGGAATTTTCTTTCATGTGTTTTGCTATTGATTTCCTCTCCTGCACTTCTCACGATTCTTTCTTTCTATTTGGATATAGTTCTTCCTGAATTAGTCCCTTTTCTTATTTTCGCTCCCTTGTTTTTCATCTTTTTGCTGTACTTCCTGGAAGATTTTCTCAACTTTCTCTTCCAGTAGTCTGTTGACTGCTTTATCTCTGCTACTGTGTTTTAATTTCCAAGAGCATCTTTTTTTGTTGTTCTCTGTATTTTCCTTTTTAAAGCAGTATCCCATTTTCATTTCATGGACTCATTATCTTCTCTATCTGAGAATATTCATTATATTTTTTTGTGGTTTTCTTCTTGCATATTTTCTCTTTCCTCCTACTTGCTTTCTGTTAATTTTGGTATGTCTTCCATGTTTAAGGAATTTTCTCAGATGTCCACACGAGATTAAGATAAAAGCTGATTGGAAGCTCCGTATGTGTGGGTAAATTTCTGGACTCTGAGTTTCACTAAAGGAGGATCTGGGTAGGCCATTTGTATGGACCCCCTCTGAGTATCTTCAGGCTTTACCTTTTGGACTGGTCAGATTCCTCAATCTCCTGCCAGAAGGTAGAGGTTTTGTTGCTAGAGTTCTGGAAACTGAGGGGTGAAGAGGCCTGAGGATGGGATGTTCTTCAGCATTCAGAACCTCTATGATCACTTAATCCTTCTGATTTTGGTGGTACCACACGCTGACCCGTGCTGGTAGACCCAGGTCCAAAGATCCAATGTTGTACCCTCTCCAGAGATAAACCTCCAGCTTTCTGTTTGGGTTGGGAGGAGCATTTGCCTGGCAGCTGGAGGTTGGGAAGAATAGCCAGGGATCAAGCTGCTGCTCAAACAACTTTCCACACAGACCTCCTGAATCTGCCTTCTCCCCCTTTACTCCCAGCTCCACGGGACCTGGTGCTGCCAGGGTATAAGATTCAGAAGGTTCTGGGGTATAAATCGTGCTGGTTCTCAGCTTCCCCTCTATCAGTTTAGGAGTTTTCTCTCTCAGTTTTATGAAATCAACTATCACTTATCCTCTGCTTTCCAGTTGTAAAATTGTGCTGCTTTTGTCTGTTGGGTTTATGTTGTTTTTTTTTTAATCGTCTCTTTGTTGTAGTTTTAGTGCAGTTTCAAGATGAGGAAAAATTAGATATTTAATCCATCCTGCTCACTTTGAAATCTCTTTATTTCCTTCTTTTTTAAGAAAAATTATTTTATTGAGGTCATAATGGTTTATAACATTGTGTAATTTCAGGTGTGTACATTATTATTTATCAGTTTCTGTACAGACTGCATCATACTCACCACCAATAGTCTAATTTTGTATCTGTCACCATACATATATGCCCCTTGACCCCTTTCACCCACCCCCAACCACCTCCCTCTCTGGTAACCACTAATCTGTTCTCTTTGTCCATGTGTTTCTTTATCTTGCACATATGAGTGAAATCATATAGTATTTGTCTTTCTCTCTCTGGCTTATTTCGCTTAACATCATACCCTCAAGTTCCATCCATGTTGTTGCAAATGGGACGATTTTGTCTTTCTTATGGCCGAGTAGTATTCCATTGTATATGTATACCACATCTTCTTTATCAACTGATGGGCAATTGGGTTGTTCCATGTCTTGGATATTGTGAATAATGCTGCAATGAACTTAGGGGTGCATAAATCTTTCTGAATTGTTGATTTCAAGTTCTTTGGATAAATACCCAGTAGTGGGATAGCTGGATTGTATGATATTTCTACTTTTAAATTTTTGAAAAAGCTCCGTACTGTTTTCCATAGTGGTTGCACCAGTTTGCGTTCCCACCAGCAGTGTATGAGGGTTCCTTTTTCTCCATATCCTTTCCACCATTTGTTATTTTTTGTCTTGGTAATTACAGCCATTCTGACAGGTGCAAGGTGATATCTCATTGTAGTTATGATTTACATTTCTCTAATAATTAGTGATGTTGTACATCTTTTCATGTGCCTGATGGCCATCTGTATATCTTCTTTGGAAAATTGTCTGTTCATATCCTCTGCCCATGTTTTGATCAGGTTGTTTGTTTTTTTTATTGTTGAGTTATATGAGTTCTTCATATATTTTGGAAATGAACCCCTTGTTGGATATATGATTTGCAAATATTTTCTCCCATTTGGTGTGTTGTCTTTTCATTTTGTTCATGATTTCCTCTGCCTTGCAAAAGCTCTTTAGTCTGGTATGGTCCCATTTGTTTATTTTTTCTTTTGTTTCCCATGCCTGAGTAGACATGGTATTCAAAAAGATGCTGCTAAGATAGATGTCAAAGAGTGTACTGCCCATATTTTCTTTTGGAGTTTTATTGTTTCAGGTCTTACATTCAAGTCTTTAATCCATTTTGAGTTAATTTTTGTGTACTGTGTAAGATAATGGTCTGCTTTCATTCTTTTGCACGTGGCTGTCCAGTTATCCCAACACCATTTATTGAAGAGACTTTCCTTTCTCCATTGTATGTTCTTAGCTCCTTTGTCAAAGATTAGCTGTCCATAGATGTGTGGTTTTATTTCTGGGCTTTCAAATCTATTCCATTCATCTGTGTGTCTGTTTTTGTGCCAGAACCATGCTGTTTTGATTACTATAGCTTTGTAGTATATTTTGAAGTCAGGGATTGTGATGCCTCCAGCTTTGTTCTTTTTTCTCAGGATTGCTTTAGCTATTTGGGGTCTTTTGTTGTTCCACATAAGTTTTAGGATTCTTTCTTCTAGGAAATCTCTTTATTTCTGTGGACCTTATGGACTCTTCTGCCATACTGATATTTGATAAACATTCAATATCCAGTTGTATTTTTTCAGTATACAGAAATTTTGAAGTGTTTGTTTTTAAAGTGACACATACTCACTAAAAAATTTGACTATATAGTGAAGTGAAATGAAAATAAAGATTATCCATAATCTCACTAGCCAGAGAGACTATTTTTTCTTTCAGTTTTTATAATTTGTAGTTATTATTAAAAAATAATTTTTGTTTTTGGTGAAGAAGATTGGCCCTGAGCTAACATACGTGCCAGTCTTCCTCTATTTTTTTGTATGTGGGATGCTGCCACAGCATGGCTTGACAAGCTGTGTGTAGGTCCACACCTGGCATCCGAACCTGTGAACGCTGGGCTGCTGAAGTGGAGCACATGAACTTAACCACTATGCCACCAGCCTGGTCCCTATTTTTTATATTTTACTCTATAATCTATTTGAGATCCTTTTGGATTTATGAAATGAGGGAAAGCTATCTTGATTTTATTTCTCTTCCAAATAGTTAATCAATAAATAAACCCAAACCTATTTACTAAATAACCCCCCATTTTACTATTTTGTGATGATAGTTTACTTTTACCAAATTTTAGCTTCTTTGTATATGCCATGATGTATTTCTGGGTTATTTAATTTCTTCATTGATTTTCCTATTCTCAAACCATGTTATTTTAAAAGTTGCCAACTTTTAACTAAGTTTCTTTCTCTGGTAGGACAAATCTTCAATGACTTATATATCCTCAGAAGAGTTTTAGAATTTGTTATGTTACCACAAAATCTTTATCAGGATTTGATTGGTATTGCATTAGACATAGAAATAAATCAGGTACAGCACGGTGACTATAGTTAACAATACTGTGTTGTATATTTTAAGTTTCTAAGAGAGTAGATTTTAAAAGTTCTCATCACACACACACAAAATGTAACTATGTGAGGTGATGGATGTGTTAACTAACCCTATTGTGGTTATCAGTTTGCAATATATACATATATAAAATCACTACATTACACACCTTAAACTTAGACAATGTTATGTGTCAGTTATAGCCCAATCAGCTGGGGAAAAAAAAAGAAATAAATTAAGAAAGAATTGTTGTCTTTTGATTATGTATATGGTCTTCCTATCTATGAACATTGAATTTCTGACCATTTATTTTAGTTATTTTTAATAATTCATTAACATTTTAGAGTTATTTATAAATCTCTCTCACATTTCAGTAAGGATAGTTTTAGGTATTTCAGATTTTTCTTTTTCCATAAGGAATGGTACTTTTTTTCATTATAATTTTGGACTTGTTATTACTAATAGATAAGAAATCTATTTAAAAATTTGTTTTGTAGCTAGCCAGTTTCTGAGTATTCTCATTACATCTAATGGGTTTCCTCTTGGTTTGCTTCTTTTTTCCTAGGTATATAGTTGTATCCTCTGCAAATAATGATGAGTTTGTTTCTCCCTTTCTGACATTTGTTTATTGCTGGACAGAACTTCCAGACAAAGTTATGTGACACAGTAGTGTCTCTACATTTTTAAAGTTGTTTTGACTTATACCTTTGGATGTTATCCTATGCATAAATTTTAATAACTTATTTTTTCCATTATTAATCTAAATTATATCCATATAAAGTGACTTTTTTGGGGCATTTAATGAATTTTACTTTTTCTGATGTTGATATTATCCCCGATTTCTTGCAGTATGCATTTGCCTTGTATATTTCTTGTCTGTCCTTTGATTTTTAAGCTTCCTATGTCATATGGTTTTAGGAATATTTCTTATTTCCAGAGTATATTTAGATTTTTAAAAACCAAATTTGAGACTCTTCATTTTTTAAGAGGTGACTTAAAAACCTTTACTCATATTGTCCCTTATTTTATACTATTTTTTTTTTTTTTCTGATAGTTTCCTGTTCCTTTTGCTCTTGGCTTTTGCTCTCTGATCAGTATTTGGTTTGTTTTTTATCCTTTGCAGAGATTTATAGGGCTTACAGTTGTTTTACATCTACTGATGGTTACCTTTCAATTTTAGCCTATTTATCAAATTAGGTGACCTTTATATTGTCTACTTATCAAAGCCAAGAATGGAGCAATAACTTTTGACTTCACTTCAGTGAAGCTGAGGAATTCTGTGCCTTTCTCCTTGTATCACTCCCTCCCACCCCCCACCTTTGGGCTTGGCTCACTGAATCTTGGGCTGTACACCTAGATGATGATTAATCAGATCGTCTTGATGTTGCTGTTCAATCATCTAGATGATGATGATTATTGTATTATTATTGACTTGTTTTTTAGATATCTCACTTTTTTTGCAATTTCTTTTGACTTTTGCATTCATTTAAAAAGTATTTATAACCATTATTTAGACATAATTCAATGTAGACCTAGTTTCGATGCTCACAGAGGGTCCAGGACATAAGACATATGAGGAATAAGATGACCTTTCTTGAATTCTTAGCTTTGATTCATCTCTCAGTCAGCTAAAGTATATTTATGAATATTGTTTTTTACCAAGAAGGGTGCCCACATAGCATTTTTCTCTGTCCTCACATGCTTGAGAAAGTCTGTTGACGTCACAGAATGTTGTTTGATAGAGAATTTTTGGTTGAGTCATCTATTCTTTTATTTAACAAATATTTATTGACAACCTACATGTGCTAAATATCGTTCTTTTTCCTTAAGCAAAATTTGTATTGAACCATTACATACATACAGAGAAATGTGAAACTTCTAAGTGCACAAAATAAAATTTCACAAATTTATCATTTGGTGGTCAAAGAATGCTTGCCTGAGCAGGCGCTGTCTGACCTGTACTTTCTCTCCTTCAGTGCTTCAAAGACTTTCCTCCACAACTTCCTGGTGTTGGATGTGGAAAATTCTGACATCAATATAATTTTGGTTTCTGATTTGATATTTTATATTTTCCTCCTGGGTGTAAGTCTTATATCTTCCTTAATCTTAAGAATTAATTAAAACAATAGCTCAATATATTTGAGTATAGCCTCTTTTAATTTGGTCCAAACTGATTTCAGATTCATTTTTTTAAAAAAATTTCCCCAACCCAGGAATCTTTTCTCCTATTATGACTTTCTTTATTGTATCTCTAATTTACTCAGGTTTCTTATTTGAAATTTCTGTTGTTCACATATTTCATCTCTGCTCCCTATCTTTTATATCTACAATCAATCTATATTTATCACCCACTTATTTATTTGCTACTCTTCATCTACATTCTGAGAGAACATCTCAAGTTGGTCCTCTCTAACAGTGGTTGTCAAAGGCTGGTCTGTAGATTGTTGACAGATAGAATGCACCCAGGGTGACTTAACTATTGTTAAGAATAGTTTCTCAAACCCCATCTCCAGAGATATTTATACCCATTTAATGGTGATGAGAAACGGGGAGACCAAGAAGGAAGTTCCAGGTAAATAAGAAGCATAGGCAAAGCCCCAGCTGTGGGGATCAGTTGGGCATGACATTGAGTGCTGGTGGTGGAGAGGGATGAAGCTGTTTGGAGTACTGTGAGAGGTGGGCTGGGCCAGGGCACGGAGTAGCTTTTATGTCGTGCAAGAGAGTTAGCACTTGATCCTAAGGCATGGAGGAGTTACTGAGGAGTGATCAGGGGAGTTATGTGATCAGGTTTGCATTTTAGAGAGAACACTCTTGAAACATGGAGAGAGATAGAAGAGAGCAATGATTATCGCATGATCACAAAACACAGCTGTTCTCTAGTTGCTTGTAAGGTAGGTCACAAGTAAGTTATTTGCTTTATAATGCCAAAATTTGTAAAGAATATTTTTTTAAAAATTAGAGTAGATTCAAGATTATTCCTTTAATAATACCACTTTCAAGTGCAACCTAGGTTTTCTTACACTAGAAAGTGGCCATGTAACAGCTCAGCCATTTGGAATTCTGTAACTGTGGGAGTATGTCATACATGAGCCTTCATTCATATGTCCTGTGGCAGAGGTAATGCTACGTGCTCATCAAATCCCATTTCATTTTCCTTTTTTTAGACATGAAGAAAGACCACATTTCCCAGTCTTCATTGGTGTTAATTTGGGTCTGTGTGACTGGGTTCTGACCAATGAGCTTGGCCCTTAAAAACTGCACATATAGTTTTCAGCCTTCTCTTTTCTTTCACTGGCTACATGTCTAACAGAAATATAAGGCTGGCTGCATTTCAATTTGAAATTTCTAGTAGCCATATTAAAAAAGTAAAAAGAAACAGGTAAATTTTTTCTAGTTTATATTTTAATAATACATTTAACCCAAAACACATAAAATATTATCATTTCAACATTTATCAATACAAAAATTAGCAAGATATTTTACAGTAAAAAAATATTGAAATGGATGAAGGTGGTCAAAATGTATAAACTTCCAGTCATAAATAAGTTCTGGGCATGTAATGTACAGCATGGTAACTATAGTTAACAATACTATATTGTATATTTGAAAGTTGCTAAGAGAGTAGATCTTAAATTTCTCATCATAAGGAAAAAAAGTTGTAACTATGTGTGATGATGGATGTTAACTAAATTTATTGTGGTAATCATTTCACAGTATATACATATATCAAATCATTATGTTGTACACATAAAACTAATATGATTATGTTGTACACATAAAACTTACACGTCAACTAAAAAAAAAAAGGGAAAATATCAGAATCCCTGGAGATAAGGAGGTAGAATGAAAAACAAGCATTTCAGTGTTCCTCTGCCCCAACCTCCTCAAAATATTAAGAATATTTTTTCACAGTCCCCCTAGTATCTTATATCCTGTCGTGTCTGTAATAAGAGTGCTCATGCTCTGTACCTAGGAAAAATGCATGTGAAGTGTACTGGTAGTGCCCTCTCTGTGTGAGTCTCACATTAAAATTATGACTCTCACAACTAATAATTGAACTCTTGCAAAGAGTTACTCTCCAAAATAACAACAAAAAATTATTTGAAATCGGTATGTATTTTACACCTATAACACAACTCAATTGGGACTAGCCACATTTTGAGTGCTCAATAGCCACACGTGGGTAATGGCTACTGTGTTGGGCAGTGCAGTTCTAGATGATGCTGCTACAAGAAGGAAGAACCTCTGTCAGCCTGGGTCCCTGAACGTCTGCGTGGAGCAAAGATCCCTGAGGATTCCTGCTGGAGAGTAACATTAGCAAGAAATAAACCTCTATTTGCGCTTTGTTTGTTGCAATAGCTCTTAATTCCCTGCCCTGACTAGGCTTTTCCAGAAATTTGAGACACATCAAATTATAAACTATAAGAAGCAAAGCAGAGAGACCAGTGAAGATCGTGTTACAGTGCAACTTGAACAGCAACTTTGGAGAGAGGGAGGAGGGAGAGGACACAAGAGAACTGATAAGGGGTTGTCACTGATTTGATGAGGGGAATGAGTGACAGAAATCTAGGTTTCTTGCTCAGATGAGTAGGTGATGTCATTTGAGTAGATAAAAAAGTCAGTAGGAGAAACTAGTTTGGGAGTAGAGCTAGTGAATTCAGTTTTGTCTCTGTTAACTTTGAGGTATCTATGGACTATTGGTTCAAAGTTTACTTTGATATTGACTGTCTGCTATGTGACAGGTCAGGTGCTGATGGTCTGGCTCGAAAGAGACCACAAGCTTGTTAAATAGATAAAGCCAATGTAGTGATAAATGATTCCCACAGTGCTTGTGGAGCCCAGAAGAGAGGGACCTGATCTGGGATTACTGGAGTGATGGGTTCAAGAAGGCTCTTTAGAGGAGATGCTACTTAAGTGGAGTCTTACAGCATGAGCTGAGCAGTGGGGGTGGGGCAGAGGGGGAGGGCAGATGTCTTATTCTGTTGGGGCTGCTATAGCAAAATACCACAGACTGTGTCTTATATACAACAGAAGTTTATTTCTTACAGCTCTGGAGGCTAGAAGTCCAAGATTAAGCTGCCAACGTGATTGAGTGAGGGCTTTCTTCTGGGTTGAAAACTTCTCATTGTAGCCTCACCCAGCAGAGGGGGTGAGGGAGCTCTCTGGCCTCTTTTATAAGGGAACTAATCCCGTTCATGAAGGCTCTGCCCTCATAACCTAACCACTTCCCAATGGCACCACCTTCTAATCCCATTACTATGAGGGTTGGGTTTCAACATATGAATTTTAAGAGGACACAAATATTCAGACCATAACAGCAGGGTATGGATAGAGTAACAGGAGGGGAAAGGGTGGTAAAGGTATTCAAGGTAGAGGGGACCACGTGACACAGGCATTGAGGTCAAGAACAGCGCGGTGGTCACAAAAAGGACTTCATTATGACTACAGGGGAAACATCAAGGAGGAAGCGGCAGGGCCAGATTACTGAGGGTGTGTTTTGCCTTGTCTGATTTTGTGCCCTTGATGTATGTTGGAGGATGGATAGAGGAACAAGAGCAACAAGGATAGGGGAGAAGCTGTTGCAGTAACTGAGGAGAGAACGAGAATAGGTGAAGTCCCAAACCTGGGCAGGGAGGGGGCTAATTTGAGAACTTTAAGGAAGTGAAACATAATGAGTTTGGTGATGTGTGGGTGTCAGGACTGAGATAGAGGAAGAGGGGAGAGTCAGCGATGCCTCACAGATTTCTAGAGTAGATGACTGAGGGGATGATGGTGTTAACTGGGGAAAATGAAGATGGAATAAAAGCAGTGCATAGCAGGGGAGGGGAGACATGGAAGGCAATGACCTCTTTCCACCCATGAAATTCCAAGAAATACAACCTAGTGGGAAATAATGGTTCAGGACTGTGGATGGATATGCTGTTTTGTTGCCCTCCATCCCAAAACACAAACAAATTTTTATTTTCACTACCACCATTCAGGGAAAACTGGGTAATGAGCAGCAGAATTTTAGCAACAGGTTTTGAAGCATAAAGGCTGTGAGAAACTGTCAGTGGCTGTTGCCTGTGGATCTCTTGCATGAACATTGTGACAGGAGATGGCCATGAGAATCAAGATGTAAGTGCCCAAAATGACACTGAAAGGAGGGGTGCTGGAGAAGTAGACCCCTGAGTTTGGAACTGGAAAAGAAACAGAGAAAAGCCATGGGCCTCTGGTGGGGCTGGAACATACAGGAGAATAAAGGAGTGCAGGAGATGATCTTTCAAGAAGCAGGGAGCCTGTGGGACCCACCTGAGAATTTCCAGGGGCCTCCGGAAGTAGGGCAAAACAGCACGCTGGGCCGTGGTAGTGGAAAATGGTTATGACTTGAAACTTCAAACTACTCTGGAATTGAATGTGATTCAGTTTTTATTTTACTTGGGCTGAATTTTTCTCATACTCAAGTTTGTTTTGCCCCACCAGCTCTTTTCTGTGTCCTGGGGTGCTTTGGATCAGAACCAAGAGCAGGAGGGGCCGTCCTAGGAGTGTGGCCTGAGGAAGAGAAAAAAATATTCTCTCTCCATCTCTAGTTGGCATTAATCATCGAAATAAGCCTGAGTTTGGGGAGAGACTGGACATTTTAGTCTGAAGATAACGTCTTCTCCCAGCACTTCCTCCTTCCTGTCAAACCTCAGGTCATATTTTTGTGACAGTCTTTTCTTTTCCCTGCGTGATCTTTATGACATGCCATTTTCCTAGGGCCGTTATTTTTATTTGCTTAATTTGCTTCGGAATGCTTGTGTTCACAGCATTGGCTAATAGGATGAGAACCTTGGTCCCCTATTGTCCTGAAGGCATGTAAAATTGAAGCTTGGACTTGGGGTGGGTGGAGGGTGTTACTCAAAGGCATGCCTTGTTTTGCTCTGTTGGCAAATTTTCATACTCTTCCAAATAGGGAAGAGCTGATCCCGCTGAAGTACTTTTAATGAGAAAAAACAAGGAAACAAATTTTTTTCCCAAACTTTATTATTACAAATTGCTTTTATTACAAAGGTTTAACAGAGCAGAGAGTTAGACTTGCCGTCTCTTTTGTGAAACCTCAACAATTTACGAAATTAAGTTAATAGATATGAGACTAGGTCTAGTCTTTCTTTTCAGCCATGTCCTGCACTCCTAAGAGACAAAGAGGAGAAAATCCTATATCGACATGCGGTACAAACTCAGAAATTTTCAACCGCTATTTAATCCTATCTAGGATTTCCCTAGGTAGAACAGATTATCATACTATTTCATCTTTGTCAAAAGACTTAAGAAACATAAATACATCCATAAATAGCTCATATAAATATAGGTTTTACCTTTTAAATAATAAAATTCCCAAGTGTGGAATCTTGTCTTCTTAAAAAAGAATACAAAATAAGGTATGTAATTCATTAAAATGGAATCTTATGCCCCAAAGTAATTTCAGGGCCTATTAAATACATAAATAACTTAAAGACCTTAGAAAAGCAGACAAGAAGCAAATTGGTACTCAGTCTAAACTTCCTCCTTGGGGAGAGGGAAAGATGATTCACATTCCCTCTCCGAACCAAAGTGTTACCTCCGAAACTTCAATTGAAACTTCAGTTAGTTTAAGAAGCCCAGTGAGTTTGGTGAGAAATGGGACTGGGTCTGCCCCCCAGAGAGCCTAACTGCTTTGGGGAGCTGGGGTCAGACCCGAAGCTCTTAAGCCACATGGCGGACGATAGGGGTGACACAGGTGCAGCCCACCGCCACCAGCATCTTCTCCAGCTGGAAGGAGTGGGGGCATTTCTGAGACTCCCTGCGTAGGACCAGGATCTCTTGCTGGATGGGGACGGAGTTCATGTGGAAATCGACCTTCCCTTCAGCATTGACACAGCCCAGGTGGCGGCACTTTGCCTCCCAGATCACAGAGGGGAATCTCTCAGGGTCCTCGTTGCGGCTGCAGGGGAGACAAAAGCCAGGAAGAAGGTGAATTCCTGGTAAAGCAGGAAGGCAATAAAACAGGAGTAAACGAAGGGAGGCAAATTTGCAGAATGACAAATTATAGACATTGCAAATTCTCTAAGTGCCATTAGTTTGAAAAAGTAGTTTGCAGAAAACTTGGATTTTTAAGCAAAGGAAATGTTATAAAGAAAAAAGACAATGATCTGTTTTTCCCAATTTCTTTGAAGAATGAACAAAATAAGATAGACTGAGACCATAGAAAGGATTTAAGTTTGACACAAATGATAATTGTTTTTAGGATACATAGATGGAAAAAGACCAGGGGAATCATCTAGGAATAAGAGAACTGTTAATCTGACTTAATGAAGTCTGTCTTTGAAACACGGAATGTGTCAAAATTCTATCTGACAGCACGTTCTTGGAACAGACCCCAGAGCTGATATGAAGGGCTGGATACAGAAGCTAAGTCCCTCTAGAACCTTCTCTTCCCTCTCTCCTCCAGCTGAGTGAATGATTTGCTTTGACTTTTAAATTGATTTATTTGAACTATTCTTAGTAATGGGAAGAGAAGAAGAGATCCCACAGCCAGTGAAACTGTAGGCTCCACAGAACTGAGGCTTGTTTGCATAAAATCAAATTATCAAAATACATTTTGTATTTAACTCTTATGGGGTCTAAATATGAGATGGACTAAGGACACAGCAAATACAGGTCTGTTGGGAATGTAGATCAATACTATGTAACTCAAAGTGGGGTGGAAATATCCAACATGATTCTTCCTCAGCTGGGATTCAAGCTACTTTTTCCCAGTGCTAATATTACTGAAAAAAAAAAAAAAAAAAAAGAGGCAGAAAAATTCCAGTTAATTACTAGTTGTTTCAACAAATCTTCTCAATGGTAGCTCTGGTAAAGAGAATTCCAACCTTAATCTCCTATGATAAATGTCTTTAAAAAAATAAATAAACAGTAGACTTGGGGTATCAAAAATATTAGAATGATGACCAGCATTAATTTGGGTGGGTTTTTGGTGTCAGTGACAATGAGATCTAATAGGATAGGTGTTATGGAGTGGAGTGGGGTGGGGAGTGTCCCAAAGAAATCTGTAGAAGGAAAGCTTAAGGATCATTATTTTGCACAATGGCCCTTCCAGGTTTGAGTGATGATTCTGAGTGAGTAAAATTATCCTCAAGGTGAATAAACTGGCGATCTGATGCGTAAAAGGTAGAAGAATACAGAGATTTTGTCTGGGCCCCTTACGTACTGGAGATTCCAAGGTGAGGTGGATCGGTTGTGATAATCTGAGGGCCTTCTGGAATTTGTTTTCCGGTTAAGGATGTTTAGGTTGATCTTCACATTCTGAGGGAAGGCCTTGTCCTCAGTATTTGGGCAAACTGGACTCTGTGGGATTGCTATTCCTGCCTTCACTATAGCCACCAGACTCAGCAGCAGCAGCAGTGACCGGAACTGAATGGGAAAGGAGAGAGAGGGGGAGATTGGATTAGCATATAGTTTTCATGAATAAATTGTGGCGATGGTTGCTAATCATAGAGAACATACTATGTTCCAGGATAATCTGTACTGAATTTTCAGATCAGTTAAATGAAAAACTGGTTAGATGACCAAAATAATGTTAAGACCATGGAGTTTTTAACCAGTCTCAAACATTCCTCTTTGTCACTTAGGAAAGACACGTGATTCATTGGCTGGCGGTAATTTTAGTAAATATGGCAAATTGTCATCCTGTCAGCACATGCATCATTGTCAGGTTATTGGGATAATATTGACTTTGAGTTTCTGGGAGGAAAAGTCCTCCTGCACCATTGTTCTCTGTCCCAGCATTCTGTGAAGCCCTATGTGCAGTCAGATGTGCACCTTAGAAGGAAGGGCTGTAGAAAATCCATGTGGTATCAGTGTTAGTGTTAGAAATGCTGTTGGTACCATTGGCAAACATCTAACCAAAAACTGGATCCTCCTTGTGTTTTCTTAGGTATATTTTCCAGTTTTTGTAAATTTACATATATTGGTTCCATAATCAAATTGGGTTTCAAAAAAGATGCTTTAAGTTAACTATTTTAAAGTATAGAAACTGTTTACTCTGAACCACACTTATACATGTATCTAATTAGAATAAATAGGTTTGGTGTGCCAAGACTATGGTATAATAATAGGATAATGGAAAGAAAAGTCACTGCCACAACTTATTAAATCCTCAAGGATAGTGACCCATCTTATTTTGGATTAAAGAAAAAATGCCGTGGGAGAATTGCATTAAATTGCTTGTACTCAGAAAAACAGATTTTCAATAAACATTCTTTCTTACTGCACGGCATTGTGTGATACTACTTGTGTGGTTTCACCCCAATATAGCTATCTTTCAGTTTTAATCTTATCTTTCAAACTGATGCGTATCAGTCCTTGAAAATGCTGTACAACAATAATTATCTACTGAAGCTTTCTTTTTCTATCCTACGTATACAGTATTCTTGGATCTCCATCGTTAGAATTCAGAATTTTGTGCCCGCAGCCCAGAAATATTATCTGGTCCAAATCAACAAGAGCATTGCATGCTAACGCAGAACTCACCATGGATGAAGTTCTCCGAGGAGTCGTAGTTTCTCCCGATTAACTGGAGACGGATGAGCTCGTGCCTGTTGCGAGATGGCAAAGTGTAGCGCTATCTTCTCTCTTTTTATAGGACTTTGCTTCTTCTGTGGTCACTTACGTTGGCGTGTCGGAGTGCGTTCAGGGGTGACACCATTTTGGTTAAAAGTTCCATCCCCAAATGAGGTCAGAGAAGAACCTCCCCTTTATGACGGGTAATATCTGCTTCTGAAGGAAAATGGGAAGGGCAGAAATTTACGTTTCTAAAGAACCATGTTGTCTCTTCATTCTTCAAGGAACTATTACTTAATGGAAACTGAGTAAAGATGCTTTACTTGTGAACTGATATCATTTATTTATGGGCATATAGAAAGCTGCCATAAGAGCTATGCTCTATTTTAATGGCTCAAGGGGAAATAAAAATTTGACATATCATTCAAGTCTTCTACTGTCATGTGCTTTGATTTCCCATTTGATAATTCCTTTCCTCACCAGGTTCCGTAGCCAGATGTTGTGCAGACCATTCCAGAAACTACTCAAGGTCGCACCATATAGACAAACAAACAAAAAGTGAATAAAGTGTTTAACGATGACAGGATATCTTATTTCGTTGAATTAACACCTGCTTTGTTGAACGTCTACTCTGCTCAATAACTAGGTTCAAGAAGTGTGAGATATACTATTAAAGGCATGTCTGAAACTGCATGTTACCAAGCAACTTGTTGACTCATGCAATTCTTCAGGAGGAATGAGATGGGGATGAAGAAGTGAGGAGATGTAGGCGGGCAAAGGAAGGAATTGAAAACTGAGATGGAGACTGAAGAAAGGTGATGGAGGTAGAGAAAAGGAGGACAATGGAGAGTAGACAATGATAAGGACAAGAAGAAAGAGGAGGAATGAGTTGAGATAAGAAGGACAGAGAGGAGGAAATGGTTCTCTCTTTCCTTTTCTCTCTACTTTGTCAGTGAGATGAACTTTAATTTCAGGTCCTTGAGAAGACCTCTTCCTCAGGACATTGAGGACTAGCACAGGATGATAAAGATGAGGGGTCAGGGATACAAATGTGGCTGGCTACATGTCACCCTCTCTCTGCCCCCTCTCCCCAGTGAGATGGACAACGTCTCCTCAGTGCTCTCAGCTGGTATACATGGTAATGCAGGGAAGCTGACTAGCACTTGACTCAACAGTTGGGGTGCATAAGAAGTTTGCTAGGTCTTGGGCCTGTTTGTCCTGGAATCCATTCCCCCCGTCCTGCTCTACTCGGTATCTCAGAGGACTGACCCTGCAGGTGGCTTTATCAGACTCTCCTGTCAGCTGGCTTTCATGTGGATTGAGCCAAAGGGAAATCGGAGGGCAGAAGAGTGGGAGCAGGGAGAAGGAAGGGGAGGGAGAATAAAGGGTCTCACCACCCTGTCTTCTGGAGCACAGCTTGCTCTCTTTGTCCCTCCAGTCTTGGTAATAGCCTCTTGCTGATGCCAAGCTCAATCACCATAGTAACCAGTCCCTTGCATTAAATCTCCTATGTTGCGAATGCCTGAAGTGACTTCTGTTTTCCTGGCTAGATAGATCCTGACTGATCAGTGAAGGAGGCCATGAGCAGCTAAATCTTGGTGGAGATGGTAGATGACCTTGATAGGTGAAGCAGATACAGACAGAAGAGGAAGTAGGGTGCAGCTTCTCCTGGTTTTTCTGGTTCTGATGTTGATATCACCATCTTCTCTTGACGACACGGAGTCCCTGTGCGCTCTCCTGTCCCTCTTCTACATCTGGTCAAGTAGCAATCTCAGAAGCTGCTGAGTCTCTCATGTCTATTCCCTATTCCCAAACCTATTGCCATTCCTCTCACTTAGACTTTCACTCATTTTCGCAGCCACCGTTGCTCTTCCCAGTTGCTGCCTTCTACCTGTCTTCAAGTTCCTGCAATAATGATCCTTAACGCATGGCTCTGATTGTGCCCTTTCTTGTCCCGTTAGCTTGTGTACAGAACAAAATGCAAACCCCTTAGCATATGAATTTGTATTTGAGTTAGATTTTGAGTTAATATCTGAGATCTGCAACCTTTCTAGCTTTACCTCCCACCATGCTCCATGACCTGGGCTCACGGGGTCCCAAGTGTCCTCCTTCCAATGCCTACACGCCCTTTGTTAAGGTACTGCCTCTGATATGTCCTTCTCCATCCTCAATTTATCAAAATGCTACTTGTCCTTCCAAATCCTGTTCAAGTGTGTCTTCTAGGTGTGGAAGTCTCTCCTGATTACCTGAGTTGGAATGAGCAGCTCTCGTAACATGCAGCTTATACCTACCTCTGTAGTAACTTGCTTCATTTTGTACTGTGTTTTATTTGACTAGAAACAGTATGTTTAAGATATATGTCCATTTCCTCAGGTTCATCAATCTTGCTTCTTTGAGGGCTTGGGAAACAGATATCCACAAGTCATAGGGAACTACAAATTGGGAGTTGGGAGCTGGGTGAGGTGGGGAGAAATGAGCAGCTGGAGACTGGGAAATATTCCTGAGAGCCAGTCATGCACTTGTAGAGATGATACTGGTGAAATATTTGCAGGCCTCTTGATTGAGGGAAATGATTTTCAAGGCTCCTTGACATTATTAGATCATCAAACAGTATTTTTTTTTACTTACAATAGAGAGTAATGAGAGAGTTAGAAGAAAATTTTCTTCCTTTTGTATCCAGGAGAAAGTATTGCGGGGTCTTTTGTCTCAATGTAGTGGAAAATTAAGACTGTCATTAAAAAATAAATAAATAAACATATTTAAAAAATTTCTTGCTTAGGTGGGGGGTTACCATTGAGATACTATTGTTTATTTAAATTTCTATTCTACAGCCTTTTAATAAAAAATAATGATCTCAGTATCGGAAGAGGCATTGTGTCATCAATAGTGATTAATGTGTGTTTTAATTTAAAGACAATGGCTATTCAAAGAAGTGGGTGGCATTTCATTTAACGCCGTGCACATCACCAGTAAGACTCCTTTTCTCTTGATTTTGATCTAATATAGAGAGGGTAATGAGAATCATCTTGGTTTTTAAATCTGGGGGCTGACATTTCGAAAATGGGCCAGCATACAAGAAGCAATGTCAGACACTTAAAAGAAAGATGTGACATTAAGGGAGGAGAATGTTTGCAATAGAGAGTCATCTGGAGGGCCTTGGGGAATTGATAAAGTTAGGATTTAACTGAGATCCAGTTTTAGATCCAGTTTATCAAGATCTAGATCATCTATCCCCAACTTCAAAGTATTAATGGCATTATGTGCCAGAAGCTCAGCTCTGAAGTTAAAGCTGTTGTCTTGGGAGAACCAGGACTTAATATATATGAAAGTAACATGGTTTATTAAATAGGAAATATCAGTCGTGATATCAACCTAATAGTATTATTGTTCCCCTCCTACGAGACGCTGTGAGGTGTTCACTGTGTCTGTGTTTCTGAGGGCCATCCCGAAAGATGAATTGTTGGGTAGGAACGCTCCAGGGGTTGGTACTGGCTTCCTCTGGAATCCCTGGTGGAGGAATTTTCTCTCGTTATATGACATGATGGATTGAAGGAATGATTAACAATGAAGACATTTGAACAGAGTCCTTGTTAATGGGCCGGTGAGGGCTGAGAGAGGAGAGACAGAATCCTCTTTCAACGTTTGGATTATTTTTTTTCACAATTGATCATTCTAACTCTTGGTGGGTTGTTC
Source organism: Tapirus indicus (assembly GCA_031878705.1). Classification (NCBI taxonomy): domain Eukaryota; kingdom Metazoa; phylum Chordata; class Mammalia; order Perissodactyla; family Tapiridae; genus Tapirus; species Tapirus indicus. The sequence goes on along the minus strand of CM062931.1, from coordinate 47,799,594 downwards.
TTCCCTGATGAAGACCCTCTGTGAACAGCTCCTTTGAGTAACAAATTTTCTTTCTTCTACTATTTGTTTTTTATGCTGCCCCTACCTAGTCCAGATTAGGATATTTTTACATGATGGAATCAGACCACAAAACTGTTTGGACATCTTTTAAAAACAAATCCAATCTATATGGTCAAAAGAACATCGAACAGCCATTACATTACCCATGTGAGGTATTCTGCTCCTGGTGACTTCAGAATATTGCATAATGCCCTTATCATTTGGATAAACAGGCTTGCTCTTACGTATCTTTCCCAGCCCCAGAGCACTGAGATAATGCCTGGAAGTGGAAGAGACCAAGCCATGCAAGAAGGAAGACACATCACATCACATCATCTTAAAACAACCGCAATCGATCACCGTTTCCCCAATCACTACATTAAAATCCACAATCAAACACATCATATGAGCATGTCAATTTCTCCTTTGAGTAATAACTACTAACCTTATGGAAACCAAGCCTCTTCCTTAGGTGGCTTTCTCACTAGCTTTGTACTGAAACACTGATTTAAAGTGGGTCAGAAAACTTTCCATTTTTTTCAAAGAAATTTAGAATTTTATACTTGTATGTTAGCAGGCACATGCAAATTTGTTTTACGGGTGTCCTTCCCTTTGGTAACACTGACTTCATCTGACACCCTGAGAATTAAGGTCAGCAAATGACTGAGGTTTCAAGTCTGAAAGGATGTCACTGAAAAGTAAGGTCTAAAATTAAACAAGAAAACCAAACCACACGTTGAGGTTGGGCTATCAAGTTATCAGCTTTATTTTCTTTTCAGCAATTTTGGAGTTAATATGATTTAGAGAAAACCACAGAATGTATTTAAAAGGAAAGATACAGTATATTAACCTGGAACAAATTGCTAATTGGTTTTTCTTCTTTAGACAATTAGAGGATGCTATGGTGAGGTGGCTGCTCTGCAAATGGGAAATATGATTACATCAGTACATAACGATGCTATACTCCTTTATTCCAAAATCCTTTGAAGGATTTGAAATGGTGTACAACAAAAATTCAAGTAATAAGGTAGATATAAAATTATGAATCAGGCCCAGGGAACGTAGTGCCAAAAGTCAAGATCTGGGAAAAGAGAACCCAAAGTCATAACCCATAAGGACCAATATAGTTACTCTAGTTGAGGTCTACATGTTTCTTTGAGCTTCCTGGCAGCCAAAGAAAAAAGTAGATATGCTCAGTTACATAGTTCTCATTATCAGGAAGGAGAAAGCCAGCTAATTCCTTAGAGGAAACGGAGTTTTTCCTATCATTACATTTTGAAATAAAATTTTTGTCTGGGGCTTATAAAAGGCTCCTTTTTAGCATATTGGTTAAGGACAAGTTTTTGGCATCAGACATTCCCATAATCAGATCTCAGCTCCACTTTAGCTCAGTTCCCAGTGCCCTTGGAAAAATTATACCACCTGCATCTCAGTTTCCATACCTACAAAATGGAGCTAACAATAGAACTTGACTCATAGATAGCTGTGAGGAGTAAATTAAATAATATATGTGGCTTGGCATGTATTCAGGGCTCAGTGAATGTGGATAAAATGTTAACTTCTATAGGAATGTCAGGGCATGAGAATCTGTCAGAATTTGACAAACATTTTTGAGAAAAGAGAGACAGTGGATCTGAGGGATACCAGTTATCTGCTCATTTGAATATCTACTCTATGAGGAAGTAGGGAGATTTCTTCAGGCGTCCACATGGCCAGGATGAAATAGACTTTCATTCAACAAATGTTTCTGAAGCACTCATTACGTGCCCAGCACTGTGCTAAGCTCTGGGAACACAGCAGGTTACAAGAAGAGCAGTAGCTGACATTCAGGGTCATCCAGGCCCTTTATTTATATTCTGTGCTTATATCATAACCTGTTTGCTACTAATGAATTAGGCCTCTTAGGTACCTAGGTAACCTGGAAACTGGTGCTCTGGATAGAAGACACAGACATTCTGGTTACTGGAAAGGAAGAATCCCTGCTACAAATTATTAGTTTGTCCTTCTGGTTTATATTTACTACACTGACAATAAAGGAATTTCAAGGTTTACCATATATCATATTGAACTGAAGTGGAACTGCCAGCTCGTATATGTGTGTGTGTGTGTGTATATATTTTATATCTCTATATCTATCTACCTATCTACACACATGTGCACACACATACACACAGACACACATGTAGTTTTTCTTCTGACCATGAAAGTGATATATACTCATTTGTTATACAAAATAATGGTGGTGGTGGGGGGAATAAAAGCAAAAGGAAGAAAGCAAAATTAATCTATAATCATAGTTCTTAGAAATAAGCTTTTGAAGCATACTGCTCCTGTGATTTTACAAAATAATCATAATTACTATATATTGTATGTAACATGTATGTACATATTATATATGTAATAAAATAATTGGGATCATTTTAAGTGTATTGTTCTAGTTTTGAAAATACATTTAAAAAACCATAAGTATTTTATTTTACAAAATTGGGCCATATTATGCTACTGTTTTGTAACCCATTTTCTCATCTTACAATATATTATAAATATTCTGCCCTTTTTACAGCTTTGTTTTGTTTGTCTGTGTGTTTGAAATAGATTGGCTACCTAACATTCTGAGAAATGGATGAAAGCAGACCATTTAACCAATTGCCTATTGTTAAATATTTTGATTACATCCAAGTTTTCATTATTTCTTTGACTTCTCTATGTCATCTCCCCATAGTGGTAACAATCCTGATACCTGGGTGCTCAGTAGAATTATTGTAGGGTTCTATATTCGCAAAGTGACTAAATTTTGCGTTGTTGTCAAGACGTAAAAGCAAAAAAAGAGAAAGAGCCACAGGATTACACATGCTTGGCTGGATAAGTAGGGTGACCTTCGAGAATTCATAACACTGGGAAGTTACAACTGTTTTTAATGATGGCTTGACTCAGAAGGAAGAAACTCCAACTCAAGAGTTAAAAAAACTCAACAACTTAGTGACAAGGCCCAACAGGATGGGTTAGGGGAATACTACATGATCTCCTAGGTAATTACAGTAGTATGGAAAGTTTAATTATAGTGAGACACATTCAATATTTTAATGATTATAGTAGGTAAAATACTAAATGAAAGACTTATTTGTTCAGGCATCTCTAAATTATAGTTTTCTGGTTTGCTCTTTCCCATGTGGAGAAAGGAGTGAATATTTTGGTTCAAAATAGTTTCCCACCAATTTTTCCCTTGTAAGAAAGAATAGAAATTGTGCCAATGTCAACAGCTTTATTAAGGGAAGTATGCTATCTTGTCCACAAGAACATGAATATAATGTATTGTAATGTATTCACAGATGCATGACAATCAAATATAATAATAAAAATAATGCTTAAAATAAATTGACAGACATCTATGAAGCTTCTTAAAAATTCTAGGTAATATTATTACAAGGGCAACAGCCATTAAAGACATCAACAAAAATATTTACAACAGAAAGGCCTACGATGGTATGAAAGACAGTGGTCTGCAATATGGTAGGTGTCAAATAAATGTCAATGATAAAAATTTTGTCACAGAGCAAGACTTTTTTTATATTTACCCATTTATTTATTTCATTTAATCTCTACAACAGACCTATAGGATGCTATTATTCAAATTTACAGAAAAGAAAACTAAGGTTTGGCAGGTTTCAGTAACTAGGCCAAGGTCAGCTAGTCTACAGGTGGTGGCCCTGAGATGGATCACAGATATGGCTGATTTTCAAGTTTGTGGTCTTTTCAGTACGACAAACTATAAACACTGATATTGGAAATGTTTTTAAAACTTATTTTGCAACTGACTTTTCAACTTTCTGAAGGAGACTTTCTGATATTTTTGAAGTTTCAAAAATCTGAACTCTTAAAAATTACTGTATTATTTTTTGCTTATTCATTTGATGGTATCACCTCTTTGGTTTATCCTTGTCCATTATCTCTGTTTTGTTAACAATCCCTCTTTGTCTAGTGCTACGACTATGTCTAGACTAAGATATTCCCAACATATACTTATTTTGTGATCCCTTCAAAGTGGAGATTTCCATAAAAATAAATAAGGGAGGAGCAGAGAGAGGTGTCTATATGTCTATGTTTCACTGAGGATCCAGGTGAGAGTGCTCAATTTCCTGGCTTGATTAGAAGGTTAGTAACATTTTCCTTATTTTTCTAAAAAAAAAAGAAGATGGTTGAAAAAAGTAGAATTTAAGCATGAGAACCACATAGGGGAATATTATATGAAAGCTATGAATCAGATTGGTTTTCTGTTTGATCTGAAGAACTAGGACATTACAGTCATAATGCATTTTATCTATGAAGAAAAAGTTTGCAAGAGTCAGGGTTTTAAACATTAGAACAGCATTGAGTTAAATCTCATGAACCTGAGACCAAGTGCAAGATGATGGTAGATGAAGAGGAATTAATTTTGAAAACTCGCTGATGTACATATGATTTTAAAATATGTGGTTAGAATTCAGTTGTATGTATATACTATAATTTATTTATTTAGTCTCCTATTAATGCACTTTCAATTCATTTCAAATCATTCGCTATTAGTCAATACAGTGATAAATATCTTATTAGCTCTTTGTTCAAATATATATTATAACTATAGGATATATAAGGGTTTTTGTATTATTGTATATGTTTAAATAAGAAAATTTGAAGATTATATAGTTTCTTTGTCTGTAATAGAAACTCGAGCTAGCTTAAGCAAAATTGTGGAATTAATTATAAGGATATAAAGATGGATCAAAGAAATCAAGGGCAGGGATTACAGCAGGAATTCAGGACAATACTGGAACAAGAGCTGAAAAACAAACAGGAGTCCACTGGTTGCTTTCTCAAGCTCTCAGACGCCCTCTTCCCTGAGCTATGTTGTTGCTCTCTGGGGGGATTCCTTTTCCCTCTGCTTCTGGCTCTCCCAGGTTCACACGGTCTCAGGCCCACTGATAGGCATTTCTCAGTTCCAAGCATAGTCTCACTGGCTCAACTCGAGTCACGTGTCTAATCAGCTATAGTTGAGCGGGATCGTGTTGTACAAACTGGGATGCTGGGGTCCAGCTTTGTGGTTATGTTAGCCCTGGTCTCGAAGAAAAGGAGCGTGGGCTGGGATGACATTCTAAATGGTGTGTGTACTCTAAGTAAATTTCCTACTACGACAGAGGAAACACATGTAGGTGGCAAAGTAGTTTCTTTCCTCCATGCTATCAAATCTTGGCAAAGATGCCTCCAGCTCTTTGAGCTTTGTTATTCCTTCTCAACCTGAGTGATTTGATTGTTTTTACTTTTTTGATGGCATTATTTTTTAAATATATACGTATATAATTTATATATGTATGTATGTATATATGTATTACACAATTTATATAGGTAATGTGTATATCTACATATACCTGTATATGTTTAAAATTTTTTTAATCTATCTTCGCTAGATTTAAACTTATTGAGTTCTTAGCATTGTGCAAAGCGTATATGGTAGATGTTTAATACATGCCTGTTTATTATCTTTTCAAGATGGTCTCCCTATCTGAAAAGGCTAGATGCAGACCATTGTCTGTCACTTTAAAAAATAGTTATATGTTTTATATAAGTCTATGTGAATCCTGCTACACCGACGTGGTTTTTAAACTTTTCTTTGATAAGATCTGCTGCAGCAAAGCATGGAGACCCAATGTGGTGAGCTTAACACCTGAAAGTGAGAGACAGGGAGCCAGGGTCCTATGTGGGCTGAACATGCATCTGCTAGACATGATGAGTAAACAGTCATCAAGGAAGTGGTTGTCAGACCATTTGACCGAGGTGAGAAAATCACTCGTCTGCCTTTATGCTTGTTGCCAGAAGAGAGACTTCCGCAGGCTGCCTGGTGTATACATAGAAAGGCTCTAGAAATGCTTTTGTTTGGGAGCCTCCGTCTCAGCAGAAATATATTGCCCACAGGTTGTCCTAATTCATCAAAGATCCCCATCCATCCATCCATCCATCCATCCATCCATCATCCATCCATCATCCATCCATCCATCCATCCATCCATCCATCCATCCATCCATCCATCATCCATCCATCATCCATCCATCCATCATCCATCCATCATCCATCCATCCATCCATCCATCCATCCATCCATCCATCATCCATCCATCATCCATCCATCCATCCATCCATCCATCCATCCATCCATCCCGTCAGTCCTTCTAGTAAACATTTATTGAACATTTACCATATAAAAAGCAGCAGGAATTACAGTTTTAGAAGGAGTACTGGCTAAGACACACTCAGAGTTCACAAACTAACAGGAGAACTTTGAGGCAGACACATCTGGATTCACTCTGTTGCCTACTAGCTACGCGACCTTAGTCAAGTTACTTAATATTCTTCAAGCCTCAAGCTCCTCATCTTCAAAGTGACAATAATAATAATAGTACTTACATCATAAAGTTATTGTAAGGATTTGAAGAGATGCTGTAAGTAATGTGTTCTGCACAGAGCCATAAATATTATGTATTATTATTTTTAATCATCACAGTCATATTCATCTTCAACCACAATGAGTTCTTATAGGAGCTCAAAATTGCATGCATTGTGGAGTATATAGAAAGAAGAGAAGTCTGCCTGCCACAATCCGTCACTGTAAGGAGATTTCTTCACGTGGGCTGTGTCCATAAAATGATAAGACTTCTGAAGAAAGAAAAATCCAGGTTATTAGAATGTTTTGCCTACTTGTTGCCAAATATGACTTATTTCTTGTTTATGTACTATTATATCCAGATGGGCTAATTTTTTCACTTTTTATCTGTAGGTTTGGACAGCATATAGACATGGCTTTAGCCTCATAGACCTACAGAATGAAAAATGGAAATAATCCAGAGAGCTTATCCTATCAATAGGTGTTTTAAAAAACTTGCCTAAATACCTATGCTTTATCTAAACACATTCAGAGAAAGAGATGTTATAACTGCCTTGGAAATGTATCCTCCTTTCTAACCAAACTTCCCCCATTTGTAAATTCAATTAATTTGTTTTGTTTTATCCTAAGCAATATCTTTCCAAACTTTTTCTTTGTCTTTGACTTTTCGTTGTCTATTTCTCTTCCCTTGCTATCTCCCTTCTGAGTCCTGTCACCAATTGTAATTTGTTACTGAGTCCTACTGATTCTTGGGTGTTCTTCTGCCATGTACTGGGAGAAGTTCTTTTCATCCTTGTTTAGGTCCTCATTCTCTCATGCTTTTCCAATAGCCATCGCCTTCTACTGTGGACTTCCCTATTTCCAGATCCTCTTCCTTGCAGCCCATCTTGCTCATCAAAACCATATCCATCTTCCTTAGCCATCGCTCTCCTCAAAGGGTTTCCTGTGGAGAGTTACTATAGGATATTATTACAGGATAGATAAAATTTGGACTTCTCCAATGTGCATCAAGGTCCTCCACATGTGGGTCTGCCCTTCTTGTCCAGCCCCGTCCTTTGTAATGCCCAGCTCTGCTTCTCTTCAGCTAGTTTTCTGTCTTGCAAACACAGTGCTCCCATTCTTTCAGCGTCTTTGCTCTGTAAATGATTTCTGCAGAAGCTAGACAGCCCCTCATTTTTTGACTGTCATATAGCTAAATGGTTCGAAAATTGCACAATTATAAAGGTTTAAACTTTTTTTTTTGCAGGGAAGAATTTGCCCTGAGCTAATATCTGTTGCCAATCTTCCTCTGTTTTTTTTCTCCCCAAAGCACCAGTGTGTGGTTGTATATCCCACTTGTAAGTCCTTCTAGTTCTCCTATGTGAGCTGCTGCCACAGCATGGCTACTGACAGAGAGGTGGTGTGGTTCCGTGACTGGGAAATGAACCAGAGCCGCCGAAGCGGTGAGAGTGCTAAACTTTAACCACTAGGCCATCAGGGCTGGCTCTAAATGTTTAGACTTTTGCTAGCAATTCATTATAGGAGAGAAGAGAGGGTAAACAGATGACATGGGATTTGTGGATGTCATCTCTGCTTACACATGAGCTGGGAACTGTGTGGTTCCCTCAGACCAGAACCTGGGAAAGATGGGAGGTTCTGAGACAAGGATTCTTAATTTAGGGTCCATGGATTTCTAGAAAGTGTATGGATGGGATTCAAGGGACATGTGAACTTACTAAAATTGCAAGTAAAGATTCATGTGTATGTGTGTTTGTTTTTGGGGGGAGGAACCACCATTTTCATTAAGAAAAACAGGACATTTGACAAGAGGAAGCTTTAGTTAGGGATTTGACTGGCCAAAAGAAGGTAGGATGAAGCTGGGACTGAGCCAGGCCAAGATGAAACTTATCACCTTGTGCCACACCATTGTGATTAAGTCTTTGCTTGTATGCTATGGAGAAATTCAAGGTGAGGAAACCAAGTCTCACTAAAGGCCAAGCCAAGCACCAACACCAGCCAGGAGAAATATGTACAAGATGATCCTAGAACCTCCAGAGTGTCAGAGTGCTCAAGACTTAGGCCCAGATTGGAAAAGGGCTTTTCTCACTTAAGGAAGTCAGAGATCAAGCAACCCCAGTTTTGGGCTGATGAGCAATGATTTTGGGGGTAGGATGGAAGCGTCTGACTGGAGGAGGTCAGGGCCATGTGGGACATGCTTGAAACAATAAGAACCGGATTCTGGAAAGAACTGAGATCCTTTTTAACAGGGCCATCCTGAATGATTTCAGGTAGCAGCTTCTTTGTAGATGAAAAGAAGAACAGGGACTGTATGTATTTAGAAAATTCTGCTGATTAAGAAATTTGTGACTAGAGTTTAGCTAAGTTTCATATCTGTCGTCTCGTATGTTCAACTTTTTTCTTTGCTTTCATATTTTATTTATTGTAATCTTTCCTTTTAGTTTTTGGTAAAGATGTTTCAAAGGTGTGAATCTAATCTGTTGTGAAGAAGAGGAAACTTAGGAAACTGATACGGTTTTGTGGGAAGCGTGAGAGGTACTCTCTTAGCTGGACAGTGGATGGTGCAGCTGTTGGTGAGGAGAACCCGCTTTCTGCAGCTCTGATTGATGGATGCCATGGGGGTCCTTCATGTACAGCACTCCCACCCCAAATGTCCATAGCCTGACAGCCCTTTGATCATATTCAAATCCATGAGGCTGTCACTTCCTACTGTACCTCTGACAAACCTCTTACTCTCTCTTCCTAGAGCAGTGGTTCTCAAACAGGGAGGAGACTGGGGAGCTTTTACAAAATAAACTCCCACCATACTGTCCAATTGAGGACACATATTGCGTGTACTGTTTATTAAAAAAAAAATGACTTGATATTAATTTGTGTGTGGTCCATCTTCCCCAGTAATACTCTAAGTTCTTTCAGGGTTGTTGGAGTCAGACACGTGGGTTCAAATCCTGGCTTTTCTGTAGTCTATGCTATTTAATATAAAGTACACAAGCTTGCTGCACCATGGTTCTTCATCTTTAGTTGATTAATTGCTAATAGATGGTAATGTGACAAACTCACTACAGGCATTTAAAAATATTGGATATGGAGAAGAATTGAGATTGATAATATTTAAGCATAGAAAGAACATACTTGAGACTAAAGATCCTGAAATAATGTGTCCTAAATTCCCCATCTACTAAATATCATAAAAAAGTAAGTTTTTTTTCAAAGAGACACTTCAGAAATAAATGAATCCAAATTTAACTAAGTAGAATTATTTGGTAAATTAGATCCATGTTAGAACTATAAGATGTAAGAAGACAATGTCTAATGGGTTGCAGGCAATCCGGTCTAAATAAGGACAGAGAGAGGCAATATATATAGTTTTTTTATTACGAGGTATTATTAAAATTATTAAGGGAAGAAGGATCCATAGTTTATATCACCCAGCAGGAAGATCAAATTTTGCTTTGTTGTTAACAAGATAGGTTAATGCTATAATTCAAATTGATGGATTACAACATGTTAATCTTTGGATGTAAGTAAAGTAGATGGATTCAGTTAAGAATATTTTATGACCTATTTTCTAAGAAATAAAGTTTCAAGTTTACTTACAGAAACTACGCAAGTGAAAGAGATCATAACTCAATAATGTCAAACTGGCAGGATGAAAGAGGTAAAAGTGTTGTAATTTCCCTACAAAAAGATTTTCCGACTGAAGTTAAAAATCTGACAATTCAGGGGCTGGCCCGGTGATGTAGCAGTTAAGTTCGCGCGCTCCACTTTTGTGGCCCAGGGTTCGCAGGTTTGAATCCTGGGCATGAACCGACATACCACTCGTCAAGCCATGCTGTGGCAGCATCCCACATACAAAATAGAGGAAGATGGGCACAGGTGTTAGCTCAGAGCCAATCTTCCTCAGCAAAAAGAGGAAGATTTGCAACAGATGTTAGCTCAGGGCCAATCTTCCTCACACACAAAAAACAATTCAATTCTTTACAAGAAATAAAAAGATATACATTGATGAAAGTTAGCAGATGATTTAGAAGCTTTCAAGACTTGTGAATATAAGAAAAACAGCAAGGAATGGGAAAGATATATTGAATAATAAGAATATAATGATTCTGAATTTATGTCTCCAACAAAATAGCAATTAAAAAGACAGCCTAGAAAACGCATCGAAGATAAATGTTGGAAATATAAGAAGGAATGGAATTGTAACTGAAATTTTAAGGATCTTTTATGAAAGTGGATATAATTGTGAACTTTGTTCTTCAGATGTCTTTGATGTAGGTGTAGGGGAGGAAGAGAATTCCTCTATCCAGCTAGGTCCTTCTGGCTGGTCTACAAATTAAATTGACATGAGACAGAACAGCAGAAGAAAATCAAACAAAGCTTTATAACATGTATACATGGAAGAAACCCAGAAAAACTGAGCAACTTGTCAGAATGGCTTAAGATGCCAACTTAAATACCATTTTCAGCTAAAGACAAAGGAGGATGTTGGGGGTAGTGGTTTGGCGCTTCAAAGGGAAGGAAGGCAATTCACATGGAAATGAAAAAGCAAGTGTTTGGTAGATAAGAATGGGCTTAGCAAGGACCCTCACAGTCTACCCAGAGTTATCTATGGTGATGGCCTGTCCTGGGGACAGGTCTTTTATCTTACATTCTTTTAGGCAGTTGGGGGGGAGGACAACATTTCCTTCAGAGTCTTTTGTTCTTAAAAATAATAGACATATTTTGGGGTGGCCAATTTTGATCTGCGACATAGGATTTTGCAGAGTCCCACAACTTAGCACAGCCCAGGAGGAAATCATCCTCTTTTTGGCATTTGACACATTAAGAGACCTGGGACACTCTCAGGTACCCTTCAGGCATCTCAGCCAAGGACTGCCAGGACCCAGAGGCTGTGGTTTACTTGTAGCATTCATGGTCATCAGAATACATACTTCTGTGATAAAAACAATCTTCTGAGATGCTGGGAACCCTCTTGGAAAACCACAACCATCTTTGTTACTGTCAGGTAGCTACAGATGAATGAAAACCTTGTTGACGTACCTAATTAGGTACATAGATCTTAGGTCTGATGCTGTAACAAGAAGGAGCCTGAAGTGGAGTGGGGAGTGAGAAAAATGAACACAGTTAGTTTTTCTTTTGAGATTCACTCCACATTTGAGTGAGTCTTAAGGATCAGGGTCAAGATTGATAAACTGCACAGGGGAGTGAAACCTTCTTGTTGCCCATAGGGATAGGAAACAGAAGGTTTAAAGTTCCAGATGCCAAGCCCAGGCTGCATTTACATATAAGGAGGCTGAATGCCCAGCGTTTTCAAAACATGGTCCTTGGTCACATTTCTCTCATGAAGCGGTCACTGTAGTACTTGGTGCCATTGTCAGAGGTAGATATCTTTGCCAGCAGACAAGCTTTGCCCGTTTCCTGGAACTGTCTTTTTATTAAACTAAGTGATGTCAAATTAAGCACATGGTGGTGTGGGTTACTTGCTAAGAGTCTTTTCTGATAATCCCAGGGTGTTTAGGAAGCAAGGAGAGGAAGCCTGGAGGTAAGGGTGGGATGAGGAGAGGGTGTGGACAGGAATGTTGAAAGGGTAAAGGAGATGAAACTTCCCACTTCATCATGTTCTCAGAGCCCCACCTGTGTGTTTCTAAAGCCCTGGGGTTGCAGGCTTGATTGGGGGCTCCATGACTTGTAGCTTCAAATTCAGCTCCAGTTGCAATCCTGGGAATCTCCAGTCACATGCCCACGGCTATTGTTACTGACTTGGAGGACATTAAAGCAAATAATACTTCTATGCACATTTTGAAAAACTGGAACCTGTAGAAAAATATTCATTTGATTAAAAAATTCACCTATCATCCCATCAGCTCATAAAAGCATCACAATGAATACCATTAATATTTTGATGTATTTCCCTCTTTCTTTGTCTACTGTCATATGTGGCTGAATTAGCCTGGATGTACAGTTTTATGTCTGACATTTTATATTAATTTTTGTTTTAAATGCCACAGACACTTTTTTTTTTTGAGGAAGACTGGCCCGGCGCTGTCATCTGTTGCCAATCTTCCTCTTTTTCTTTTTTCTCCCAAAGCCCCAGTACATAGTTGTGTATCATAATTGTAGAGTTGTAGCTCTTCTATATGGGACAAGACCTCAGCATGGCTTGATGAGTGGTGAGTAAGTCCGTGCCTAGGATACGAACTGGTGAACCCCAGGCTGCCAAAGCAGAACGTGCAAACTTAACGGCTATGCCACCGGGCCAGCCCCTATGTCTTACATTTTTAAAATTTAAAATTGTATAATATATATTTCCTTATATGATTAAAAATCTTTGTAAATATTTTTAATGAATACCTAAAATTTCTTTTTGTGGATATGACATAATTTAACATTTCCATGTTATTGAGCAATTAGACTATTTCTAGTATTCTGCTATAATACTGTGATGAACATCTCTGCACATAAATCTTTGTCTCCACTTTGAATTATTTTCTTAGGACCCTAAAAGTGAAATTTGTAGGGCACGAACAGTTTTGAGAGTTGTGTTACATATTTCAAGTTACTTTCCAAAAACCTGGGTTCCAATTTATACTCCTACTAGCACAGAAGGAGAGTACAGTTTCTAGTATACACATTATTTAACTTATTGAATGAAATGAATAATTACTATATGTTTATTGAATCCTTCCTGGCACTGTTACCATGAACAATCCAAACTAAAAGAAAACAACAATGACATCAGTAACAATACATATCTCGCTAATTGATACACAAAGAATTGCATTTAGCTATCATTTGCATTTCCTTGAAGACTAGTATACGTGGAAAATTTTTCTCATGTTTATTAGCCCTTGGTTTTTCCTCTTCTGTGAATTGTTAGCCGCTTTTCTGGGTCTGGAAGTTTATGGAAGGCATTGTTTCTATGCTGATACCTGGGACTGTCTGGAAGTAGGTTAGCATTTGTAATCTGACTGTGGGAGACTGGCTCAGGCCCCGAAGAGAATCTTCTATTAGCTGTGAATAACGACAGTCTCTAAAATGGGCTTGACTCCAAAATCCACTGAAATCTCCAATGGTCATAGCAAACCCTTGGGAAATAGTGCTTGCTCTTTGCCAAGGATGTTCTACTTGACCCACTAGTATTCTGTATTGACTCCTAACTCCTTCCAACCACTCTCTCAGAGGTAGATATTATTATCATCCCTATTTTTCAGGTGAGAAAAATAAAGAATAGAGTAGCTAAACAACGTGCCCAGAATCACACCACTCGTAGGCTGCACAGCTGGAGGTGGAACACAACAGTTTGCAGAGTCGATTCTTCCCCACTGAGCTGCATCGGCTTACCGCGGGTGTCAGAAACATCACCTAGACGAGGTGGGTGTCCAGTTCTAAGCCTTCTTCACACCCACTGTTTCTTCTTCATACTTTGTACTAAATTAAGTAATTATCTGTGCAGTGCATTCTTCAGTGGCTCTTCTGCTAGAATTTAAGCTCCCTGCGGGCAGGCATTTTTTCAGTCTTACTAGCATCCTATCCCTAGCATCTATCATGTGCCTGTGGGCAGTATATATGTACTAAATATTTGCTTGGTGAGTGAATGAATGATCTCAAGATTAGAGTCATCTTTTTAGTGGGTGTTTGGCTGGAGGCCAGGTTGATATCTGTGCAAGGTCTGATAATGGGAGGTGAGCGGGGTCGGCAGGGAGGGATGTGAGAAACCAAGTGGATGGGCTGCAGGCAGTGAATGGATGTGCAGACCTTGTCCTCTCAGTGGGTGAAGGTCCTATGCTGGTCCTCCCACACTCTGTCCACACATTCCCATGCCTCCTCCATTGCCAAGGGCAAATCCTTGATGTTATCTTGCTGAATCTGTGAGTGGCTGGCTCTTCTCTGACCTGAAGCAGAATAGATCCTGATAATTTGGTTTAATCATGAAACTTTAGAACATCAACAGATCTTAGGAACCGTCTAGCCCATCCAGAGTGAGGAAGGAGGTGTGAGGAGATTAAAGAATTTTAATCTCAAGTCTAGAGCTAGTTTATGAGCTTCCTGGTGTCTGACTCCCTAGTCGGTGAGCTTTCCACCACAGCACGTGGATTTAACCAGTCGTGCTAAGACATTTTAAGCCAATTTTTGTGTCTTGTTCTAGTTCAAGCTCAAGCACCTCATACATTCAAAGCACCAGGGCATAGCACCAAGAAGTGTCTGTGAGGGACCAAATCCTCCTTCTCAGATGCTTCCCTGATGATAAGATGATGATTCTCTGAAAGTAACCTCCAGGGTTCCTTTAGACCAGAATTGTGCAACAGAGATATTGCATGAACCACATACGTCATTTTAAATTTTTTTAAAAAGTAAAAAGAAACAGGTGAAATGAACTTTAGTAATACACATTATTTAACCCAGTACACCCAAAACATTATCATTTCAATAAGCAGTAATATAAAAAATCGTTAATAAGATATTAGAAAAGACAGGGGCCGCCCGGTGGCGCAGCAGTTAAGTTCGCGCTTGGCAGCCCGGGGTTCACGAGTTCGGATCCCGGGCGCCTGCTGACACACTGCCTGTCAGCCATTCCGTGGTGGCGTCCCATATAAAGTGGAGGAAGATGGGCACAGATGTTAGCTCAGGGCCAGTCTTCCTCAGCAAAAAGGGGAGGATTGGCAACAGATGTTAGCTCAGGGCTGGTCTTCCCCACAAAAAAAAAAAAAAAAATGATATTAGAAAAGACAACATGGGGTCTGGCCTGGTGGCATAGTGGTTAAGTTCACATGTTCCACTTCGGGGGCCCGAGGTGCACAGGTTCGGATCCTGGGCCCGGACCTACTCACTGTTCATCAGGCCATGCTGAGGTGGCGTCCCATATAGAAGAGCTACAACTCTACAACTATGATACACAATTACGAACTGGGGCTTTGTGGAGAAAAAAAGAGGAAGATTGGCAACAGATAGCTCAGGGCCAGTCTTCCTCAAGAAAAGAAAAGACAACATGTGCCAACACATGCACTACAATACAATATGTTAGTTGATGCAATGGATAAAGGGAAATGCAATTCTACCAAAACAACAAATTTGTTGTTTAACAGAGAAATATTTTACACTGCTTCAATCTTTAAGTTCAAATAAAATTGAAATTTCAGTTCCTCAGTCTCTTTGATGACAACTCAAGTGCCCAATAGGCACATGTAGCTGGTGGCTACTACATTGGACAGCACAGAATAGAGAGCTCCTGGTCAGGGGCCTTTGTGATGACAGACAGCTCTTATCATTCTCTTTGGGGCGAGTCTGATCTGTAGATGTCCTGGGAGTTCTGGGCAAACCCTGGTTCATTTTCAGACATGAGCACGTCAGAGAGATAATATCGATTCTTGGTACCATTTGATAGGGTTGAAGATCTGTTTTTCACTTTCTGTTGGTCTTTTTGAGGTGTCTCCAAACTTACTTGAGAGAATACTCCATTATAGTTTGTTCTTTCCAGACAATAGAGCCCAGTAGTTCCTTAAAAGTCAAGTGTCAGGAGCCAAATCTTGGCTAGGTCACTTACTGGATACGTGACCTCAGGCATGTCACCTCATCTCTTCATGCCTCAGTCTTCTCATTGGTAAAATGGAGATTGCAATAGTACTTCATGGGGGTTATTATAAAGAGTACAAGCATTTCTACATGTAAAGTAATTGTAAGTATGCTTGGCACATACTAAGCTCTTGGAAAGTGTTAGCTATTATTATTATCAACCACAAGCTGGATGCAGTCTCTGAAATCCAGGGCTTAGCAGGTGCTGTTCCCTCTACGAGAAAAAAATTTACACAATTTATTAGCATAATCAGAAGACAGTGGGCTAGTGTCCTAAAGAACCATCTTAAAATCATTCTGAATCTCGAAGCAGTTATATAGGGGAAATGGGCAGGGAAGGAGGGGGTTTAGGAATGTTGATCATCTAGTGTGACAAACATTAAGGAGCCACATTATCTCTTTCTTCTGCCATCCGTGATGGGTACCAAAACAGAGTTTTTCTTTCTGGAGGTCATCATGTTCTGGGGGACTCAGAGAGCAAAGTTATCCTTATCACAGCGGGGAGATATACATAAGCAAGAGTCATAGAACTAGCAGATCATGCATTTTTCAAAACCGAGAGGTGCTTAATCATCTAGGCTATGTGCAGGCTAGAAGGTATTCACAGAGACTAGTGAGTCAGGGTCATATACAGTTACAATATTGCTTCCTTTCCCTAAGATGCCTTCCCTCATGCTAACTTAGGCTCTAGCTGTTACATAGCTGACCAGTGAGGCTATACCTCTATTTTGCTATCCATTGTATCCTCAGAGCCTGGCATGTAATATTTGTGTAATCATAAATTAATACTAGTAGTAGCTAACATTTATTAAGTGCTCACTAATTTAAGTTCATATAATCCTCAATTATAAGTTGTTGAGGAAGGTACTATTATTTCCATTTCATGAATCAGGAGACTAAGGCTTAGGGAGGCGAAATAAATTCTACAAAGACAGCAAATAGCAGTCTTTGGACCCAAGTCGTCTGACCCTGAGCTCCTCCTCTCAGTGGATCGCCTCACCTGGGTTCCCTGTGAATGGTGCCCTCCAGCAGGACCTTGAACCTGTTAGACTAGAATTCCTCATTTCTGGCCCGAGGACTCAGGAGGCTAGTTTTTGCTTCCTTATACCAACTCTCTATTGCAATCCTTCCTGCCCCTTCTCTCTTACTCTCCTATGGTCTGTAGGTAGCCATTGGCAGCATAATCTGAGCTTGAAGGACTGAGTAGGGTCCTGATTCACTCACTGGAGTTAACTCAGACTCATACAGTCCTCTCTTCAACATAAACCCTACCACTGACTCTTCGTGCTTCAATTAATAGTCAAACAGGGCTGGAATCTGTCTTTTTTTTCACATGCTTGGAATCTTATTTTGTGCACAACTGCTCTTGTTGGCTTGGGCATAACCTTTTCACTGTGAAAATCTGGCTCAGTGTAAATCCTATAATTCCTAAATTTTTATTAGCGTTATTCCCTCAAAATGCTAAGTAACTACATGTATATTATTAGAGTGTATTCTTCCATGTTTAAACCCTTGTTGTCAGCCTACATGTTGGAACAGAAGTTCTAGAGAGAAAAGGACATTGTCCTATAATTTAACAGGGCTTTGCAAAGGTATGTGCTTAATAAAGACTGTTAAAGTATGCTCCTATTGATGTCTCAAATGGAGGAAGCACTAATCAACTCATTAACTGAACGATCTTTTCTATTATCAACTGCTGTCATCTGGTGGCAAATTTGAGGAATAGCAGAAACCTGCAGTATCCACAGTAATTTTCTCCTATGTTCAACAAAGTAAATTGAGAATTTTCAGTTTGCCTCTATCATTTGATCAAATTAAGTGGTTTTTGACAAAGAGAGGATTTATTATAAAGTAACACTTGAAGTCATCTTTCTTCAGGTTATAATAATAATAATAAATATTTATTGAAAGTGCATTAATTCCAGGACCTGTTTTAAGTGCTTTACCTGGATCATCTTATTAAATATTTATGAGACTTCTGTGAGGTGGATATCACTATTGTCTTCATTTTATCCCATTGAGGCATTGACAGGTTGAGTAACTCTCCCAAATCACACTGCTGATAAGTGGTAGAGCCAGAATTGTAACCCAAGAGAGCTGATTGCTGCGCCCATGGTCAGAACCAATGTTTTACATTGGACACTTAAGCTAAGATGGACAGTAAGGAGGACAAACTGGAAGTGGGGGATTTGGGTATGAATTTTAGCTCTACTGCTACCTAGTTAATAATAATCCCTTGTTCCAAAAAAATACTTATATCAGCAGGCATTTGACCTTGGTCATGCTCCCCTTCTCTGGGTACCGTTTTATCTTTTATAAAATCGTTGGTTTTCAAACTGGGATTTGTGATGTGCAAGAGATTCTACATATGATGGGGCCAGTGAGAGAGGGAAGAAAAGGAAAGGAGTGGTTGGCTGTAGGGTTGGGACCCTCACTCCTCACTGCTACCTCCTTCACTTCTTTTACATAACAGGCTTCTAATTCAAGTTTGGTTCTGCAAACAGTAGAACAGATAGAAGAAAATTTAGAAACAACAAAGTGAAACTCTTCTGGGGACTTCCAGAAATAGTTGGTGGAGAAAAAAAGCCTAGACGGTTGTAGGTAGGGAGAGGCACTGGGACAGAGTTCCATTGATCTTCAAGAGAGAAGCAAGGGAAACTCCACTCCTAGGTGGACGCCTCCAGCCCAGCATTCTGAAATACAGTTGCATCTATGAAAGATTTAGAATATATATTTATAATATGCTTAAAATATTGCAAAGATCTTTGTCAGTGAAGAGGACCTAAGAGGAAGGCTGTTATATACTTCAAACAGAAGCAGATTCAAGGCAAAACTTTTACTTTATGATCTTTTACAGGTTTTTCTTTGAAAGGGGCAGGATTTAATTCAATAGAAGCAGAAAAGAAACAAAGCAAATCATGCAGTATTATCTTAATGTTTTTAGCAAATTTTTTGCCTATCAAAAATGCACTGGGGGTGCCAGCCCAGTAGCATAGTGGTTAAGTTTGTGCACTCTACTTCAGCAGCCCAGCGTTCACAGGTTTGAATTCCGGGCATGGACCTACACACCGCTCGCCAAGCCATGCTGTGGTGGCAGCCCTCATAGAAAATAGAGGAAGATGGGCACAGATATTAGCTCAGAGCTAGTCTTCCTCAGCAAAAAGAGGAAGATTGGCAACAGATGTTACCTCAGGGGTAATCTTCCTCACAAAAAGAAGAAAAAAAATGCATTGGGACTGGCCCAGTGGCCTAGTGGTTAAGTTTGAGGCACTCTGCTTCAGTGGCCCAGGTTCGGTTTCCAGGAGTGGACCTACACCACTTGTCAGCAGTCATGCTGTGGTGGTGACCCACATACAAAATAGAGGAAGATTGGTGATAATGCACACTTTGGTTGCTTATAGGATATACAGTCTTTGAGAGTTTTGGTCCTGGGTAGTAGGTTTTATCTCAAATGTTGAAATCTGTGCCCATTCCTACCACAGTTCCTAGTGCACAGTAGGTGTCCAGTAACTGTTGAAGAAATATTATGGTCCTTGCTTGAAGGAACATAATACATTGGAATCTATCCAATTTAATACTTTGGCTTTTGGGTCTACTGAATATTCATTGGCTTATAAAATTTACTGAATATTCATTGGCTTATAAGATAGATTTCTTTTCATTTATTGGTTTCCCCCTATTTTATTTTTTTAATATATATATATATTTTTGTGTGTGTGAGGAAGACCAGCCCTGAGCTAACATCCGTTGCTAATCCTCCTCTTTTTGCTGAGGAAGACTGGCCCTGGGCTAACATCCGTGCCCATCTTCCTCTACTTTATATGGGATGCTGCCACAGCATGGCTGACAAGCAGTGCGTTGGCAGGTGCCCGGGATCTGAACCCACGAACCCTGGGCTGCCAAAGCGCAAACTAAACTGCTGCGCCACTGGGCTGGCCCCAAGGTTTCCCCCTGTTTTATAGATACAGAAACTGAGGCCAGGAAAATGACATTGTTCCAATGTGTTACGGAAAGCTGGTCAAAGAGAATCAGAACCTAGGTTTTCCTGATGGCTCTATGCCAGCTCTCCAAAATTCAATTTCCTGAAAGCCAGTTCATCAGTTGATCAATGCACCACATTTACTTGTTTCTTTTCAAGTACTCAGTTTTGGGTGACATCCTTTTATAACTGCATTTTAAGGGATGTTAAATTTCTTTCGGCCTGCAGTTGGATGCTGAGGGGTAGAGGGAACTGGAGGCTGAGGAGGGGTTGGGGGTGGTAGTGGGCTTATTTAGAGACAAGACTATAAGAAATCTTCATTTTCAAGAGTATATTAATGATTCTTCGTGGATATGTTCTTTTTTCCCCTTCTTTGGATCATAGGCTTGAACTAATCATTCTCAATTTGTTAAATATTATCATTGGTTGGCTCAAGGCCTCTCTCTCTCATTTTATTCCCACTTCCGCTTCTCATTTCCCCCCAGTTCATCCTGAGCAAGCATTAAAATGAGCTTAATGTGTCTCTTTTTGCTTGTATGTGTTCTTGCAGAATGGGTATTGTTTTGTGTACATGTATTTTTAACTTACCCAAATGATATTGTGTTATAGATCTCATTCTGTTTCTTACCCAGTTCCCTCAGGATGCTGTTATAAGGGCCATCCAAGTTGTTAAGAGCACACCTTGACCATTGTTTCTGACCCCTTGGTGCACATGCTTCACATTTCATCCAGCCCCTCTCTCTGTGATGGAGGCCAGGTTGCCTCCAACTCCCCTCCACCATGACTACAAGTACAGCTGCACTAAATATCCTTGTACATGCTCTTTTACAGACCTGAGTGGGGATTTCTTCAGGCTATATACCTAGGAGTGGAAATTCTGTGTCGTAAGGTATGGTCATCTCTGCTTTGTTGAGACTTGCCAGAACTCTCTTCAGCCTTCACTCCCTCCAGAGGTACACCAGGATTCCTATATCCAGTTCCAAATGTTTCTCAAATCTAACATGTGTCATCATATCTCGTTGTTTTCATGAGCACTTCTCTGATTACTACTAATTTTGTACATCTGATCTTTTTAGATTTGTTAAGTTTTTAATTCCTTCATTTTATTGCTGAGTGGTGGGATTTACTTGTATATTAAATATTAGTTGTTTAGACCTGCAATGCTTATTTTATATTTTGCAAAGGACTTCTCTGAATCACTCATCAATAATGTTTCCCTGGTGTCCCTTACTGAATAGAAATCAATAATTTTGATGTAATCTAATTTGACCTTTTTTGTTTTATGGTTTGGGATTTTGTTTAAGAAGTGCTTCCCCACACATTGAGGGTGTTACCCTATATTTTATTCTACTGACTTTAGAACTCTACTTTTAGCACTTAAATCTTTAATCTACAAGGAATCTACCTCCAGGTAGGAATCCAATTTTATTTCTCTCTATAAAATGAGTCAGTTTTCTCTATAGCATCTTTAATACTCTATCTTTTTCCATTTGACTTATGGGGCTATTTTTATCATGTTAAGTTTTCTTGTGGATGGGTCTGTCTCTAAGCTTTCTAATCTGCTTCACTAGTTTATTTTTCTGTTTTGCATCAATACTACATGAAACTAACTTATTGTTGTGGCTTTCGGATAGGTCTTTCCCCCTCCTTCAGGTTTATTGAAATATAATTACATATAACATTGTGTAAGTTTAAGATGGACAACACAATGATTTGATATATGTGTATACTGTGAAACAATTACCACAATAAGGTTAGTTAGCACATCCATCACCTCACTAGTTAACTTTTTTCTTTTTTTGTGATGAGAACATTTAAGATTTACTCTATTAGCAACTTTCAAGTATATGAAATAGTATTGTTAACTGCAGTCACCATGGAGCCTCAGAACTTACTCATCTTATAACTGAAAATTTGTACCCTTTGACCAACATGTCCCCATTTCCCCTAACCCCCACCCACTGGTAATCACCAATCTACTCTCTGTTTCTATGAGTTCTGCCTGATAGGTCTTAATATCTAGAAGGTCAAGATACCTATCTTATTTTTAGGTTGACTTAACCATCTGTTAACACTTATTCTTTCATTAATTTTTGACTAAATGCAATTGGTTCCTAAAAAAATAAGTAATTCAAGTATAATTTCATTTGGGATTACATTAAATGTACAGGTTAATGGGGAGACCTGAACTCTCTATGATATCAGCCATCTAGACCAAGAGCAAAGATCTCATCTCCACTTATTGAAATCATTCTCTACATTCTCTATTGAGCTTAAAATTTCTCTTCAAAGAATACTTCTCAGTTAAGATAGTGGATAATTTTATTGCAACTCCAAATGGTATCTTATTTTTAAAAAGAGTATCTTTTTAATGGTATCTTATTTTAAAAAATGGTATCTTATTTTGCATTTTTAAAAATCTATTTTGCAGCTGGTTATTGCTGATGTTGAGAAATGCTGTTGCTTTTTTTCTATTCTGCCACTCTGCTGAACGATCTTTCTTTCTTTTCTAGTAGTTGGTCTATTGATTCTGTTGGTATATTGGGGGGGGGGGCAACAATCATCTACAAATAATCACAGTTTTATCTCTTGCCTTCCAATCCCTAATCCCCTCCTTCAGCTCTCTACAGTGTCTGGAACCTCCAGCTCCAGGTTTGACAGAAGTGGTACGGGGGCTTTCTTAACCTTGTTTCTTGTCTCAAAAGAAATGCACCAAAGTTTCTCTGAGATATTGTTTGCTGTTGTTTTTTGGTGTATAACTTTTATCAAGTTGAAATACTTAGTTTATGAACAGTTGTTTCTAAAGTTGTAAAGAGTTGATGAAATCTACCAAATGCCTTTTCTACGCCTATTGAAATAATCAGATGATTTTGCCCGTTTACTCTATTAATGTGGTAAATTACATTGATAGATCTTTAAAATGTTGAACTATTCTTAAGTTCCTTTGGGGGAAAAGTCTACCTGATCATGACATATTATTATTGTTTTATTACTCTTTGGATTTGCTTAGCTAATATTTCACCCAGGATTATGACATCCATATTCATAAATGAAAATGGTAGAATTTTATTTTTACTGTTCATAAATGGTTTTAGAAACAAGATTACATTAATCTCATAAAATGAACTGGGTAACATTTGCTTTTTTTCTATTTTCTGGGAAATCTTTAAAATGAGAATTAACTCTTTTAGTAGTGTTCATCTGTAGAGGCTTGTGGGCTTTTTGGTGGTCTTAGACTACCATTTACATTTATTTAATACTTTCTTATTTCACGATTGTATTTATCACAAATATGTTTATAAGAAAAAATGTATTGATAATAAGAATATGTTCTTTGGAGATTTTTGTAATCATTTGGCATATTGGGTGTTGGTGAATTGGCCTGTTTCTTTTCTTGGCGATCTATTGAGGTGTATGTTCTTTTTGTATGCTTCACACCATTCTGTTCTTTTTAATGAAAACAATACTAAAAAGTAGTCCTTTTTAATAATCTTTGAAATAAATAATTTTACTGATGAGAACACAGGTTCTGGTAGTATTGATGTATTAGCTTGAGGTGAAGGGTGACAATTGCCTACCGGATTCCAATTAGTCAGAGAAACTTTAACTCTGATGGTTCCCTCAATCTTTGAAGAAATTTCTTTCAGCATGTCTCTGTCTAACAACCAAATACAGCAATAACATAAAGATTGAAATGTTAAGCTACTTAGTTTGTTGAACTTTGTTGTATTTCCTCCTTGCCTTGCCTGCCAGGATGCTCCTGGTAAAGTTTAATGCCTGACCGCATTGACCATCTTTTCCCAAGTTCTGGGTTACTTCCCGCGTGGACATATTTCAGATCATACTCTCTGACTCTGTCTTTAAGTGTTCTTGAACCTGTGAGATTACCTAAATCTCAGGTACCAGATTATAATATTTGATTTTGCTGTTTCATTATCTTAAAATAGAGAGGAGGACACCCATATCACTATGTTGTTGTGATGATTACTTGAGACTGTGGACTAAATGAGAATGCCCAAAGCTGAGGGGTGGATGCAGGGCAGCCGCTGGGGCTCACTCACTTCCTAAATGACTCACTTCCACACACCAGCCTCTGAGGGAGCACAGATTCCTGTTTCAGCAAAATTATAAATTACTGCCTCACGGGCTTTTAAAGTCACTTATGAAGAGTCGAAATGCTAAGGGTCTATTATATGTGTTCATTGGGGGAAGTAGGAGTGGCATAAATGACAAGCGTACACATATCCCCGTTGAGAGCCATGGAAGGAACGGGTGCTCTGCAGTGGCCCCAACTAGCACTCCTCTCAGCTCTGGCCCCCAGGACGCTCTTGGTTTCTCCTGGTCTGGTGTTATTTTCCCTCCTCCCCCTTCAGGCTGATGTAGAGGGAAGATTCGCTGGCTCCATTCCACTATGTCAGCCAGTTTGAAGCCTGGCAGCTCTGACTGTGGGGACTCAGTGACAGTCCTGCAAATCACTGAAGCGCTGAGAGCTGGGTGGGCCCTGGGGGTGATGCTCACAGACTCAGCCCTGTCCGGTGAGACTGTAACTTGTTAGGATGTGCAGAATTAAGGCAGTGACCTCCCAGGCAGCCAGGAAAAATGCATCAAGGAGACAGGAAGGGATGAAGAGAAGCAAGACAGGAAATAAGGTAACGAAGAGAAATATCTGAAACTAGTAATGCATATGGAACTTTTAATTTGCTCTTTTCGCTGGATTTTTCTTTTCCAAATGTCTGCCTCTCTATAATTCTCCAAATCAATTCCCCTAGAGGTCTTTCTGAGATAATCCTTCTTTTTCATTAAAAAGCACTTCTGTGATTAAATAAAAATATGCTACATTGTTGGAGTTTGAGAAAGAGTTGTTGCCTCCTGCTTAGAAACTTCCCAACATGCAACAACTGATTTGGAAGGTATACAATTCAAGAATACAATATTTGCTTCAATATTTAAAAAAAAATTTCCTTTCTTTTCCCTCCATACTCTTCTCCATCCTTCTTTCTTTTCTCTTTTGCACCTCCTAGTGTCCTGGCACGCCCCCTTCCCCACACACATGTGGGTGGTGATGCATGAAGCACATTGATAAGCTTCAATGGAGGGCGACTGAAAATGCCATTTTGAACTTGGAAAGGCTGGGAGCCAAAGGAACGTCTGTAACACAAGAAGCTTATTTTTTAAAGGATTCCCTTTCTCTTCCCTTCTCTGGACTTCATTTCTCTACCCTATACAAATGTGTGTGTTTGTGTGTGTGTGTGTGTGTGTAGTCTGTCCACTGCCACAGGCGGGAGAGAGGTTTTCTTTGTTGTAGTGTGTAAGTGTTTTATTTTGGGATGTGCCCCTTGCCACTGTGGAACATTCCAGTTTGGACGAGTCAAGCAGAACAGTGGGTTACTCTGGCTAACACGCTTTACTGAGCACCATACGTTTGGGGGGTCGAAGCCCAGGAAAAGCCAGTCAACAGGTAGTGGTTTTTCTAGGATGGCCTTTTTCCAGTTCTCTAAGATGCCCATACTTGCTGCCTCAGAAGAGGATATGAAAGGCAGGGGGATGGGCAGGGGAGGCAGAGGCCGTGATGGCTGTCACATGTCCTAAAAAGCTGAGTCAGGCAGGGTGAAGCAGTAACGAGAACATCACGGTGAACTTAGGCCACTGGGTAGAATTTCTCTGTAGGGGGGATATATGTGGGGCATAAAAGAGAGTTTTCAGCAGCAAGGTTCTGTCAAGGGTATGTATGAAGCTTCTTTCCTTGGGACATAGGATGGTCAGAGCAGGGTCCACACTGGGCCTTGAACAGAGTGGACTCTTCAGTGACCTCTTTCACCCTTCTCCCAGCTCCCTCTGCCTGCAGGGACTTAGGGGCCACTCCATGGGGGTAGAGTCAGTGTCAGAACTCAGCCCTGCCTTTCAAAGAGCCATCAGGCTTTTACCCTAAGTAATGGTCATGTTTAGAGCAAGGATGGCATGATCTGACTCACAGTAGATCTCTAAACTGCATTTCTAATCCTGACCTGTGTCCTCTAAGTATTTTTATGTTTTGAATGTGGATACCACTGGGGAGTGGAAATTGGGGATGGGATAGAAAACTACCATTTTTCATTAAAAGCTTTGAAAATTTAAAGCTTGTACATGTATAGCTTTGAGAAGAATAAAAAATATAAAAACTTAAAAAGTCTTTACTGCTTACTTTTTGTTATACAAGTAATGCATACTCATTGGGCAAAATTTAGAAAATTCAGAGAACCACTCTCAAGATCCACCATCTAGAAATATTTACTGTTGACCTTCATTCTAGATTCTTCCATATTTTCTCAACATATACATAGATTTATTTTTTTAAACAAAAATGGATCATATTATTTTGCTTTTTTCACTTAACAATAAAGCTTTAGAATAAACTCCTATTTGGAAGGGGATGCATCTGATACTATACGAGTTAGGACCCTTTTGTTTCCAAGTGATGGAATTCCAGTGTTAAGTGCCTTAGGTAAAAAGGGATACAGGGTATGGGAACTGAGCCTTGGGCATATATGGGTCCAGGACTTAAATGCCTCCGGGGCTCTGTCTCTTCTCTCTTTGGTTTCTTTTTATGTAATTGGTTCATTCTCTCTTACTGAACACTGGCGGGAAATACTGGGACTAGTTGTGGAACTTCACTTCTTTCCATTTTAGCTCTCCAAGGAAATATATCCTGGATTTTTTACAGGGCACAAGTCCAAATTCCCATAAAAGGGCTCACTAGGATTGCTTAGATCCAATAGTGGTGTGTGGTCATGAAAGGTTCTCGTAGAAAACTGGGGAATGGAATGGAGGAAGAATTTTAAGAAGAATGGCCAAGAAAGAAAGACTGATCTGTTAACGGAAGAAGGGAGGATTCTGGGCAGAGAAATAACAGCATCCTCAACGGACACGTGTTGATAAGTTATGCTATGGAGTGTGTATACCAATATTCACACCCAGCAGCAGAGTATAAGCTGCCTGTTGGCCATCAGTCTTGCCAACACTGAGGATTATCATCTAAAAGAAAATCTTTGACGAACTTCGTCTAATGGAATTTTCCTGTTTTCTCTGAATTCTTGCAAGATAGATATCCCCAGCACTATTTCCCATCAACTCCTTTGGGGGAAGAGCTCCTTCAGCACTTATGTGTTATCATTTTTTCCCTCTTAGAGGTAATGCTCACAGGATGTGGGGGTGGGGTCCATTTTGAAGGTGACCCAGAGTTGTCAATTTTGACCACGGTGACATCATGTGCTGCCTGGTACAGGAATGATGATTACACAGGAACATGCACGAAGGGTCACAGCAGCAGTAACAAAAAACCACATGCCCTGCTAGGTAGGCCTAACCTAGATTTCTGCCCTGAAAAGGGGCTGTGGCAGGATGAGAAGAGCAGCCTGTGGGCATGATGCCCAGCTCTTTGAGTGAGCTTGATTCCTTTCTAAAACACAGAGTTTGGTCTTGTGGGACCTGTGGACAAAGATATCAAGAACATTCAAACTTGCCAGAAAACATATGTTTTCTTAAGGGTTCTGCCTTTCTTTTTAGTGGCTAGTGGGAGCTGAGATGCATTCGCTCCTCTTCTGGTTTTATGAGAATCAGACAGAAGCTGGGACTGCAGTTGTATTCTCAGGGGCCGGGTATGAGGGGACAGCATGGTATCTCGAGTTCAGACACAGGCTGTGGCTAGAACTGCTTCCATCCTGTGGCCTTCAAAGATGGGCTGGTCAAGGGCAAGGGTGGAAGAATTTGAATGGTAATGTTTACCCCGTGTTCTCTGACTCTTGTGGGAAGTCCTATGACCTGCCGGAGGTGCAGAGTCGCTTCCAAAACCACCCTGTAGGTGGGGGTAGCTTGGTGTCCTTCAGGCCAAGCTGAGTATGGGTTGTCTTCTTCCTAACATAAGGAAGACATTATTTAGTCTTAGACTTATATGATTCTGTCCAGTTTCATCAGGTACTTTAGCCATAAAATCCCAAATTCGAAGTGACCCTTTCTTTACTCTCCTAAGTTCATCCAATCTTTACCTACATGACCTCTTCTCTCCAGATGGAAAATATCCCCCCCTTGTTAAGCACATCCAGTCTTTGACCATGTCATATTTGTTTTAACGTTGATTAATCCTTCTGTCTTCCCAGGTGTCTTCTTGAGATCTCTGACACTGTGCTTCAAGATCCCCCTGCCTCTACCAGGGGCGTACATCTAGCTCTTGGGAAAGCTCCATGACACTGCAGAACTGGGGAGGCAGAGAGAGCCAGCCAGCATCCCATCCCTCACTCCTGGTTTGCACCAGGGTGCTGTATTTAAAGAGAAAAGCAGAAATAGTTGAACCAGAAATTACACGATCCCATAGTTTCTGTTTAGAATAAGAAAATAAAGTGATCGTTTATTAAATAATTTTTTATTGAACACCAATTAGTTTCTGGAACATTTAGGGTGCATTGTCAAAGATAAAACCTCTTACAAGCTTATGATGTACCCAGCGCTAGTTTTATATCTTTACATGTATTTTCATTTCATTCTCACGAAAACTCTATGAGATAGATACTATTATTAATATCCCCATTCTACATATGAGCAAACCCAGGCTCAGGGAAGTCAAGCAACTTGCCCAAAGTGGCACAGCTGGTGGGGGTGAGGGTGCTGGGATCTGAGCCCAGGTAGTCTGGTTCCAGCGCCTACCTCTAAACTCCACATCCTTGCAACACCCACTCCGTGGCAATATCCACTCAGGAGGACAGGTGGTTCCAGACGAGCATCTCAGCAGTGCTCACAAATGAAGGCTTTCTAGGCAGGATATTTCTTTAAGCTGATACTATCAGTCTCATGTGTGAAGCATTTTTTTAGTGAAAATTATTACATACAAGTAACACATACAAGGATGAATGCCTGCTACATGACAGTAGAATTGAGAGTTGGAATATAAAAATACCGTCATGAAGTTTTAGTATTTGAGCTTTTCTGTTTTTAAATCTGGTCTTCCCCTTTCAGTTACGGGTGTCTGGGGCCACAACGTTGTCCTTCAGCAGTTGCCATTTACAACAGCAAAACAACAACAGGTACCGTCTCTTGAGGAACTATATTTGGCTCTTTACAAATATTGTCTTTTTAAATCTTTAAATCAACTTTAAGGATCTTTGTGCCCATTTTATGGTGAGGAAACTAAGGTTTATACAATGTTAACTGAGGCTCAGAGAGGATATATCACAGTTAACAAATGAGAGGGGAAGGATTCAAACCCAGGCTTCCTGACTCCAAGGTACATGCTCCCCTGTGTGGAGACTGCTCTCGGCTCTATGCATCATGCCGCCATGTTTGTGTCAGAGGACGGTGTGTGAACATATGTGCTTCTGGAATTCAAACAAATGTTACTAAACACTTGCTAAGTTCTGGGCACACTCCTAGGTACACTGTCAAAGACACAAATCTTGAAAGAGAAATTGGTAGGACAGGTCAGGATCTCCTCGTAATGACAGGTAACAATTACTGAGAGCTTTCTAACTCTTTTGCTTGTGTTCTCATTTCATTCCACATAAAACCATATGTGGTAGGCGCTATGATTATTATCCCCATTCTACAGATCAGGAAACTGAGTCACATGTATATTTCTTAGGGAAGAGATATCTTGGGCTGAATGGGTCAATAGAAATTTGACGGTACACAATGTTCCAGGCACATTTGGTGTGCTACGTAAGGAGAATTATGTCTTGGAACTTGCCATGCTCTAACTTGCAATTCCATTAAATTGTGCCATATTTATACGTCCAGTTTCTTTACTTAGACTATTACCCCTTGTGAGCAGGGGTCCTGTCTTCTGTGTCTCATGTTTTCCCCTGGCTGGCCCAGGGCTGGCACCAATTCCATTCTTAAAATCTTTACTGTGTATATCAAGAGCATGTGGGTGGGGCTGGTTGTGGGTGCAAAGGCACAGAGCTGTGTGTTAAGCATGAAAATCTTGCTCACTTCTGAACCCAGGGCTCCTCTTTGCTCCCATGAGAGTATGATAACAAGATCAGAGTCATTTTCTTAAGGGAAGCATTAGAAGGTAATTTCAGCCACAGGTGAGTCGCTTCTGTCTCTCCCGGGACTGGGCATTGCCAGCTCTGCTGTAGCTGGTTGAAGGGGACCAAACCTCTCAGGAAGACGGACTTGGTTCCGTTTGACCAGCCAGAGCAGGCGGCAGCTCCTTGGGAGGTGACTGTGGCCTCTATGTGAGGATTCCTTGGCACGTCCTGAACATCACTTGTCCAAGCCTGCAACACAGAGAGAACCAGCGTTAGCAGGAACCCAATCCCAGAGCTCGTTTCACCCAGAGTGTCCTCTAACAGGATTTGTGAAAACCATGCATAATTTGTATTTTGCATTGCATGACTTTGTTTTATTTTCTTTCTTTCATCCTTTTTCCTTTTCCAAATATGAACATTGTGAAGAACCAAAATGAGGTAAAATTGTAGAATATGAAAACATGAAAGTCTCCCATAATTCTATCTCCTCTTATCTTCCAAAATAAATTTAACATTTTGGTGTATATATTTTGAATATCTTACATCTTAATTTTTAAAATAAATTTTATAGTTTTTGTTCAAATATGATATATTTATAAAAGAATATATGTCACATGTATGTAAGTTATGACACGTAATGATAAAACCAATACCCACAAACAACCATCCATCTTAGAAAAAGAACTTTACCAACACCGTTGAGGCTTCCTGAATACTTTTCTTATCTCTTTAGTTTCCCTTTAGAGGTAACTATTATTCCTTTTTTCATATAATTTAAATGTTCTTCTTTATAGTTTCTACCATTTATGCATATATTCCTAAACAATATATTGCATGTTTTTTAATATAATGGTAGCATACCATAGGTATTCTTCTGCGACTTGATATTTTCACTTAACGTGATACTTGTAAGATTCATCCAAATTGATTTGGCAGCTGTAGTGTATTAATTTTCATTGTTTTATAGTTTTCTACCGTGTGAATATACTACAATTTATTTAGTCATTCTCCCGGCGATAGACATTGAGGTTGTTTGGTTTGACAAATGGGCAGAATTGATTAAATGGTTCCTCAAGGGATGTGGGGAAAACTTTGATTCTTGTCAATTTTAAAGGAGAAGTCTGGATTTCAATATGTAAGAGCTTGTAAGTTGACCATGCAAAGGAGAGGCAACATTTACCATCCAAAACATCTACGGGTGGGCCCAGAGAGTTGTGTTGTGTCCCGTCCTTCAGGTGATTCTGATGCAGCTAAAGTTTGAGAACCACTGCACTAGCAGAGGTGCCCACTGGTTTCCCCATGTTTCTAGGAAGATGTGATCAAGGGGCCAGGGAGCTGATTAAGAAGGAGACACTCCCCAGACAGGTGGCCTGGCTGCCGTCAGGAGGTATTTGAGAAGGTGAGGAAGAGGTAGGCAGAAAGGATAGCTTGAGGACGCCGGAAAGCTGCCCTTTTCCCTGGGGGGTAGGTGTGCCTGTCCTTTCATTTCCTCTCCCTGATGAAGAGAATGTAACTGAGTGGAAAACCTGTGACCTTGGAGTCACACTTATCCGGGTTTGAACCCACTGATGCTTCCTGGCTCTTTTGCTCTTAGGAAGTTAGATAACATCTTTAAACTCCAGTTTCTGTGTCTGTGCATTGGGGGAGCATACCTACCTTGCCTGCTCATTGTAAGGCTTTGTGATAACAAAGGAAAGGTGCCCAACACTAAGTCTCTGGTGGACACAGTGGCCACTTTCAGGGGTCGTGGGAAAGTCCTAGAGACAATTCTGACTGCTTTTGAGGCCAAGAGTTTCACTCTCAACTCAAGCCTGTCCTTCACGTGTTCCCCTTCCCTTAGCTGCAAGTATTTTCATTTCATCCCTGAAGTTGTTGAAACCACTGATCAGGGAAAGCAGAACTGGTTTACCCAGCCAAGTGGACTCTGCCAGATGGACCCCAGCATGAGAGCTCTGTCTGGAATAAATAAGATGTCCCAGAGATCATAGCACTCAACAAGCCACGGTAGAAGTGGCAACTAGATAAAACACACTGTGGTGGTGGTGGGAAAGCAGGGGCCCCACCAGCTATGGCTTGGTTCTAGAATGGTTTGTGCAGGGTAATGTTGAAGCTTCTTCTTGTACTGAGTCCCCTCCTCTTTGGCATGTGTCCTGCTGGCTCTGCAGTCGGGCATCTTACCTTCTCCCTCCTCCTCCCACCAATGACTTAGGTGTCTTGGGGCCGCTGCTCACCAGCTCTTCCTCTGGCTAACCTCGTCCTAGCCCAATCATCCTTCTCCAGCTCCTCCTGTGGAGCAAGGAAGTAGGTAGCTGTGCGGGAGGAGGTCAGCCAGAGAGTCTGACATCAGGACGGAAAAAGTAAGTGTGTTCAGCTTATCATTCAGAAAGATAAGCCTCTTGCAGTGCAATTTCTTCAATCAGGACGTTGCTCTTCATCATCTTACCTCTGGTCTTCTTTACTCACGTCCTGCCCCACCCACACAACACACCCCCGGTTTCTGAGCAGACGACACGAAATCAACCTCAGGGTAGGAAAGGGAAAACTATCTTTAGAGCAGGTAAGATTTAGAAAAGGGAAAGGGTTGTCACTGGAAAGAGCACAACTTTGAGGCATCTGCCTAATTTACAGACATGAAGACTGACCAATTTTCATAAGAGAAAGGCAATAATTTTCTTTGGAAGATAGAGTGTGCCCTAACATGCTGACGTCAGAGATCTTCTTCAATTAAAACACTTCTAGCTAAAGCAGGTTTCTTAATCTCAGCCTACTGACATTTTGGGCCAGATAACTCTTTGCTGTGGAGGGCTGTCCCGTGCATGTCAGGTGTTTAGCAGCATCTCTGGTCTGTACTCACTAGATGCCAGTAGAGCCCCCCAGTTGTGACAGCCAGGAATGTCCCCAGGCACTGCCAAATGTGCCCTGAGGGGCAAAATCACCTCCAGTTGAGAACCACTGATCTAAAGCTTTGTTTCTGTGTTCAGTCCTGTAGCTGCCCCATCTCTAGTAATTCCCCCACGTCCTTCTAAATTCCCCCCAACCCACAAGGAGGACAGGTTGGCATGCCCTTGAAGGCCATTAGACAACTGCCTGGTGTCTGGAAGAGGTAGCTGAGTGGTGTCACCTGTGTTGTTGCAGCCTGGTGGGGGCTTGGCCCAGTGTGCTCCGGGTGCTGTCACTTCAGAGGGAGTGGTCCCTTCTCTGGCCACTCTGCATTCATCCTTCCCTTTCCTCCTCTTCCCATGGCCTTGTTTGGCTGCTTCTCAGATCTATTTTATATCCCCCTCCTGTGCGTCTTGGCACACACTCGGTCAGATCCTGTGGTGTCTCCTTTCGTGGTTCTGCTTAAGAACTCATAGTATCAATTTCATGTGGTCCCGGCCCTCATCTCACACACACTCACCCTAACAATGAGGAAGCAGAACTGTGAAACGCATGACGCCATCGCTGGCGTTTAAGTGAGGGAGAGGGACCCCTTCAGCCGCCTCCCTTGTTCTGAAATCCTGGGGTAGGTGATGGCCTGAGCCAGGGTGACTGGTCTCTCCTCTTGCTCAGGGCCTCCTTCTAGAGGTCCAACTCCTTCTTGGTGTGGGTTCAGGCCCTTTAGGGTCAGGCTGGGAACACAGGGGTTCAGGGAAGAGGGGAGAAAGGAACTTTGCCAATTAGATGAGTGAATCACTATTTGAGAACCTCAACACTTTTCCGCAAACAGCCTCACCCAGCGCTGCTTTGCGACAGGGTTGTGTCGTGAAATGGGAAAGGTAGCAGAGCAGGGTCTGGGGACTGACTGTGACCCGAGGCTGTATTCCCCTGAGCCTCACAGCACCTGCCTTTCTGCAGTGGAAGCCCGTGGAAAGTGCAGATGAATGTAAAGGAAAGTGGTGCAGGTGGGTCTGAAGGAGTTCCAGTTCAGTTTGGTTCATGGAAACATCTCATTCAGGAGCAAAATGACTGGCAGAAGGAGTTTGGAGGGCCAGGGCTGATTCTGGGGAAAATCTGTAGGTGACATGGCCTCTCCCCGCCAAGCAGGCGTGAGGAGTGAGGTCTGGGAAGATGGGACAACAGCTAGTGTGCCTGAACCCTTGGGCTGAGCGATGAAACCTCAAGAAGGAGAGAAGGGCGGGTGGGAGAGGACCCCAGACGGGATTCAGAGGCTGTTGCTTCATTGGTGAGGGAGATGCCTGCTGGCGCAAAGCCCTGATGAGGAAGAGGGTCAAACCTGTACTCTGAGGGGGAGCGTGGGGCCGGCGAAGAGGTACTTGCTGAAACCACACACTTCCTTACATTCCATAGCAAAGTAATCCGTATGGGGATATAAAGAAGCATGTGGCCTCGGGAAGCAGTCTTGGCCCCGGCCTGGCTTCTTCCGTTGTCCAGATGCAGCCCGGCATCTCAGGTGTGGGTCACTCGCATCCTCCCTCCTCCTCCAGGTGGGCAACGCTCAGAGGGCAGGACCACTGGGACCTCATCTCATCCATCCCATCATCCCAAACCATCCTGGAATACAGCCGTTCTGAGGATGGCGGGGCCCTTCGGGACCCAATTTCTTCCCCTACTGTTTGTTCAGAAATAAACGGCACCCCACTTTCACTGGCTTATTTTGGTGCAGTTATAATCTTTGTTACTTTGATTAATTAATTTAATAGCTGCTGCTTTATATATTTCAATAAGATGCTTTTTTAATGTTTGGAATCTCATGAAGCAAAAATTAAAAAGAAGAGAGAGAATCCCGCAGAGAACTGTTCTGCGTGTGCTCAGAGAGCAACTACCGCTCCGAAACCCCCCAGGCCCCCTGTTTCCTACTGCATGTCTGTCGTGGGTGCATGTGATGGGCCGCAGCTGCCGCCACAGCATTCCAAGCACGATTGTTCATTGTGGGGAGGATCGTTTTGTTCGGCTTCTGCTCCCCCAGCCCATCACCTGCCCCACAGTCTGGGAGGCTCACGCCCGAAAGAGTGAGGGACGCTGGCAGCTGTCAAGCCACTCGGGGTCTGGACGGGCCACCCCGGCTGGAGGGAGGTGGGGTTTTCAGCTTCATGGCATCTGATTCTCTGCCAGGAAACAGGGAGTATGCCAAGAGATGAATTGCACCCCAAAGAACGTTTGAGGCTCTCAGCACTGACAAGGGCAGTTCGTGAAATCTAATAATAAAACTAATACAAGTAAGAGTGAATTTTTTGAAAGCATACTCTCTATGACAGGGGTCATTTTGGGTGTTATGCATAGATAGGCTCCTTGAATGAAAAGCTGCTTGATGAATAGGCTACTTGATGAAATAGCCATTATTTTTATCTGGTTTTACAGATAAGGGTCATAGAAATGAATTGGTTTATATATAAGTAAATGGTAATCCCTTAACAAAACTAACTGAGTTAGAGGGACAGTCTTGGATTAACCCATGGAGGTAGGCTTGGAAGGCAAGAGTTGAGAAGGAAGGAAGGGAAGAAAACATTATGGGATTTATACTCTGTGCACATTTGTTCCTCTGCAGGTGTGCACTTGGGGTGCTGCTGGTGGTGGTGGCTTAGAAACCATACTTTTTCTCTGGAAAATGTACTAGGACACCAGTCAAAGTCTTTCTGGCTGACCTTGGGAATCATCCAATAACTCATATAATCCAATCCAATGGCTATATAAACTTCTTCTATGAAAACATGGTTCTCCCTCATAGTCAAGTGCAAGCTTCATATGAGTGAGATGTGGGGCTGCTCTTCCTCCCCCAAGTTTGGGGATGGTGGTCAATCAAGTGCAGGGGCTGATGGGGAGGAGAGGCTGGAGGGCCAAGGGGAAGATGTAGCTGTGCCTTTGAGAAGATTAGAATGTCTCATCTCTTCCAGTGAACCAGGGAGCTTAAGAGCTGAGTAAATCTTCACTGTAACTGGTTAAATCTGTCAGATCAAGGTCCTCGAAAGTGTTTGGCATGCGAGTTTCAGAAGTGAGGGTTTGCACAGACGAGAAAGACCACTGGGATTTTTGGTCCAGAGAACTAGAAAAAGCCAGCTTTAAAAGACTTGCCATTTGTGAGCCAGCTAAGGTCCAGAAGGTGATTAATTCATGTAAGAATACAAATGAAATAGATTTCCAGGGAAATGATGTGAGATAACCAAGACAGTGCTAACCACCCACCCATGAGACTGTCCCTAACATTTGGGTGTGAATTTTCTTGTCTTTGTCAAGCCCAACTTCACATGGTCAAAAGGTTACTTAAAATTTCCCTTCAAAATCTGCAGGAAAAAAAAACAACAATAAAAAACTTTTAATAGCCAATTACTTGATCTTTCTTGAGTCGGGGAAACTAAATTCTTATCAACTTAGAACACACAAAGAATTTTGAACCTGAAGGGAAAGTTTGAAATAGGAATACCTATGATGAAAGTCTTGTCTAAGCACTTGTCCCCGTTTCCCTGGTGACATAATAAGATGCAAAGAAGGAAATTCATGGAACAGGTTAGAAAATGGAGTGACAGGTGGGCTCGAAGAACAAAACAAACAACTACAATGAAATCGAACATTTCAGACGAAGCATAAATGGGAGAAAAAAGTCTAGGATGGGGAATATAAAGACACCTTGCTCTGAGTTTTGTGCTAGGCAAAGGGCATTGATATGGCAGGTGGATGTAGGTTTTTTT
The DNA here is from genome assembly GCA_031878705.1 of Tapirus indicus. Lineage (NCBI taxonomy): Eukaryota > Metazoa > Chordata > Mammalia > Perissodactyla > Tapiridae > Tapirus > Tapirus indicus. The sequence continues at coordinate 47,762,974 of CM062931.1, read as the reverse complement.
TCCAGATTATTTGTTTAATTTCTTACCTGCCCAAATCTTCTGACTTTGACAGGTGGCATTAATAGGAAGAATGGGGAGGTTCAGTGTGTCACCTGGCCACTTGTGTGCTGTGTGATATTGGCGAAATCCCCATCTTTCTGTCCCTCATCCTTGCAACAGATTCCATGCCACCTATCTGCAAATAGTGGCTGTGTAACCCTATCTGCCTATCACAGGGTGGATTGAAGATTAGTGAGAAAGCACACAAGAGGGCCTTGAGTTTCTTACGAGAACAGGCCAATGGCAATATAAAATGTCACTCAACATGTTATTGAAATCAAGATTTATTCCCCCTCCCTCCACCCTGTAATCAGACAATTGTTTGAAAGCCTTAAATTAATAAATTGTCTTTTCCCTTGTTCCTGAGAAGCAAGTACTGTTTTAAAGCATTCAGAATGTAAGTCACAGTAAAAGTAGCATCAAAAGTGTAAACAGCAGTCACAGTTCTTTTTCTGTTTCTTTCTCTGAGCAGGGGAATATTTGAACATAAATGTCTCAGACACAACATTACAGAGAGAGGAGGATGGTGATTTTCACATTAATGGTCCTCAGAAAGCCTCTCGGATTTGGGGGAAATCAAGGACGGGTTGAGACAGGGAGAAGTCTGAATTATAGACTAACGCAATGTGATCTTCAAGGTTTTTGGCGGCAGAGGGATGTAGGAGGAAGAGCCTGGCTGGGGCATCTGTGTGCTCTGACTCTGTGACCTTGAGCAAGCCTCAGTTTCCTCATCTGTAAAGTGAGGATAAGAATACTTACTCAACAGGAGGGTTCAGTGTGATAGATTTATGTAAAGTGCTGTGAATCCAGTATTAGAAGTCTAATAAATAGTCTCTATTACTATTATTTAATATATGTTTAATATTAATATTAATACAGCAACTGAAACTACTCACTGCATGGAAGTCCTGACATTTGATCTACTGTGAGGAGTTTCATTCAGATGACAGTTGTTATGCAAGGGGTGGTTCTAAGATAGTTGGGAAAACCTAAATATTATCAAAAATATTTGTCCACAATTTTGTTTTCCCTTTTTAATTTTCATATTTTGGTATGTTTGAAAAGGATTTGTTAAGGAAAGGTATCCATCAGTATCATTTCTGACAAGGTATCTAAGACCTTAATGAAAAGATATAGACGATGAGATGCTCTGAGTGTCCCCTTATTGACCACAAAGCCTTTGCCCTCTGACCTTAGTTCATCATCCCTGTGCTGGATGAGGAGAGGAAACCAGGACTTTCTGCAGGAAAATCACCTGTGTCACATCTTAGCTCTCACTATCCCTTCTCTGCCCCACAGTCAGGGCTGGAAGTTTTAAACAACTGATAATAGTTTCTTAAAATATAATTGGAATTGCATGCTTTTATGGGGATTGGGACCCTCTAGTGTCTGCAGGAGGAGTGGTCTGCACAGATGCATCCGCCCCCAAGTCTGAGCACTCGTGACCTGAGGCACTGGAATCACTGCTGGTGTTCTTGGGGGCTGTCCACGAAGCACAGCCTGGTCTGGAGTTCACCAAGTTATGAGCCAGACTATTTGGGGCTTACCACCATCTGTCTGAGGAGGTAGGAAAGAAAGCAGGGGCTCCTCCTTTTAAGGCAAGCATAGGGTGGGATGTCGGGATAGGACCTTATTTTTCCTAAGGCTCAGCCAGAGCGTCTTGCTATTTTTAGAGGACTGACCAGTTCTGAATGTTGCTTCTGTCATGGGCGTGAGTCCCATTTTAACCTCCCAGAGGCAGCCAGGAGGAAGGCCAGCTTCAAAAGAAGCCCATCTTCTCTCCCTGCAGGCATCCTGCCACCTTTCTCAGAAGAGGTGAGTTTTGGTGGCATTTGGCCATCACTGTTGTTCTTGCCCTGCCTCTCGTCAGAGCTGGAGAGCTGGAGCGGGCTCTCCGGGAGAGGATGGGGCAAGGGGTGGAGAGGGAGCCAAAGTCACACTAAGGAGTTTACTTATATACGCTTCCAGCAATTCTGCGAAGCACATCTTACTACACAGGATGAAGCTGTCTCCAGCAGGTTAAATAATTTGGAGGCACAGAATGGTTAAGAAACTCACCCAAATCACACAGCTAGTAAATGGCTGACCTACGACTTGAGGTACCTCTCTAACCCCAACACACTTTCATTCTCATACACTGTATTTCTCAACCTTGCCTGACCCTTAGTGCCACAGAGGCTCTTACTAAAACTCTTGTTCCCGACACCCCACTCCAGAGCCACGGGATTGGAATCTCCATGGGAATGGCCGGGTGTCCATATTTTTCACAACTACTCCATGTGACTTCAATGCTCACTGAATTTGAGAAAAATCGGCTCTAGGAGATTTGCCTTTGAACTTGAGTGAACATTAGAATCACAAGGGAGCTTGTTAAAATGCAGATTCTTCTGACTTGCTCTCAAAGATGCTGAAATAAGCCATCTGGGCCGGGACCCAGGAACCTGCATTTTTGCAACCACTCCCAATTTATTCTGTTGCAAGTGGGCGGACGACTTTGAAAAACATTGGTCTGACAATAAACAAGATAGAGAGATATGGATGCTAAAGTAATGAAATCATCAGTACTGGAAAGGACTCATCTTAGAACAGTCGAAGGAAAATGATTTAGTTTAGATTAAAGGAAGAATTTCCGCAAACATGGTAACAAGTGGTTAGACCCAGAAACAGGGTGATCCCCTTCCACAACATGAACAGTTAACATATCAGCAACAGAAAGGGGCGCAGGCACTATTGTCCACACCTGACCACTGATGTCATATGTTTCCAATGTTCTCTATCCTCGGCTTCCACCTGGAATGTTCTTTTCTCTTTGCCCATCTTCACCAGTTACAATTACTCTCTCTTTAAGGCTCAGTTCAAAAGACATTCTCCGCAAAGGTTTTTCTCAGTTATCTAATTCCTATTCCTTGTACCTGTACTTGGGTACATACCACATCTTCCCTGCGGTTTGATTCCTTGTGTACCTGTAACACATGCCTCTCCTCTCATAAGGGCTGGGGTCCTGACTGCTTCATTTCTGATTTCCCATCCTACTGACTGAAGGTCGTTGCACCGTAAGGATGGAGCAGATAAAACCACCACTGCCACCACCACACTTAGCACTTACCGTGTGCAGGCCCTGTTAGTTCAGTAACAGGTGACTTATGTTATAAATATTCCTGTCTTGTCACAGGCACTGATCAAGAGGTGGTTGTTTGTAGAAGGGTCTCCTTTAGAAGCTCTAGCCCTGTAGGTGACCAGAGTCACATCTGTAAGGAGATCTGAGCTCTGTGGATTCCGGAAATAGTACCATAAAAAATCTTAACCTTCGAATTTAGTGTACCAGAGTCACCTGGAGGGCTGGCTAACACACAGATCGCCGGGTCTGACCCCTGGAGTTTCTGAGTCAGTAGGTCGGGAGTGGAATCCGAGAACATGCATCTCTAACAAGTTCCCAGGTGATACGAATGCTGCTGGTCTGGGGACTACACCTTGAGGACCACTGTTCTAGTGCAGTGTCTCTGACACTCGACAGTTCAGGGCAAGGAATGGACTCTTACACTCTGAGCTTCCTAAAAATGAGAAGGTGAGGAAGAAGAGTAAAGCCACACAGAAGCCAGGAAGGTGTGAGCCCTCTCCCAGGGTGTGGTCGTAGGAGCTTTCACCAATGAGGGTGCAGACAGATGGTCAACACTCCAAAGGGAGGGGAGGCCTGTCTGTAAAGTTACCAAGTGTTTTCAATTGACGGGTTGTACATAACTGGGACCGATCCCTTTGTCTCCCAATTATTACCGATAAACCGTAAGCAGGTTTGGTGAAAAATGGATATAAAGTGAGGTGAATGTTTTTCTTGAGAAGAGAGCCCAACAGAGGGTCCACTGACTCACATGACCTCGTATCATATTTCCGGAGGGACCATAGTGATAATACAATGTAACGTAATGATACAGAATGATGATAAAGCTTTTTAGCTCCAAAATTTCTTAATTTTTTTAAGTGCACCTGTTAAGTTGAGTGAGGATTAAGAATTGCTTAAGGTCCAGGGAACAAGTCAGAGAATCTGGTTCTTGTCCTAGTTTTCCAAAGAAATACATTGCTCAGGGACTTAGTTTCTTAGTTTTTAAAAAAGATGTAACACTTCACATTGTCTTAGTGGGGACATCTGTGAGGTCATCCAAAACCTCCTCCCACTCAACAATTGATATTTGAGATAAACTTACATATTAGAAATAAAGTCCTTTGAGTTGCTTTGAAGAAAATTTCAACGTACATTCAAAATATTTTGCCAAAGCACTGAAAGGGCAAGCCACAAGTTTAAGGTCATGCGCTGTTGAATTCTCATCCCTCACTCCAAAAACCTTAGCTCTTTTTTAGGTAATTTACCAGCCCCTAGGGTGACTATGCGTGATCTTTCCCCTTGAGCTTTCATTATCCCTCCGTCTTCCATGCCCATCCTCCTTCCCTCTGCCTTTGCTTCAAGCCCCGCGCAGAAACAAGTCCATTGTCAGTACTAGCCAACAAGTCATTCCCACGCAGCAATAATGTGGGCAGAGGTGAACTCTCTCCATTTCCCCTCTCCTATCTCTGCCTGATGGATCTGGATTCTGGTGGTTCTCCCCCGCCCATGTGAGATGCAGAACGTGGAGCTTCACCTGCTCCTACAGACACTGCTGTGCTGGCTCCAGATGACAGAAGCAGATCGCCCGCAGGGCTTCCCAAAAATTCACAAAGAAAGAAAGACAGATGGGCAAGGCAGGAACGGCCAGAGGACAATTAGAGGAGAAAGCAGCCACAGGAGCAGCTCAGTACATACCTGGGGAGAAGTTGCAGGCTGGTCCCTCCTCCTCTGTGTGTCTTCCTTCCTGGCAGGCTTCGGCCCCATTGAGGTGTTCAGAGCGGGGGTTGTGATTTATTTATTTTTTTCAGCGCTGGCAGTGTTGGCTTGCATTTCTATGCCTTCCTGTCAGAATTCTCTCAAGGAAACAGCAGCTGGTGAGCTCAGAAATGTCAGTCAGAATCTTGGCCTAGTTTGGGGCCTTGAAGATTCTTACAGAAAGTTAAAAAGGTTTCTGGGCCAGTGTCTCCTTTGGGTTTTTCCTCTTCTGCTTCTCACCTTTTCCATCTTTAAATTTTTGTTTTTTCATTTTTACCTCAGTAACTAGTTATTAAATTGCCTGCCTCTGTCTTTCTGATGGTCCCCTCTTGGGTAGGAGTATGGCCCTTCTTCCAGCTCAGCCCGACAGCCTGGTGATTTCCTGAGCATTTAACTAGTGCTTGTTCACCGATTACTTATTTTGTCTGCTTACTTATTCCCTTTTCCCTGTTACTCCTTTTTCTTTTACTCTTGTCTTTTTAATCGCTCTCCTTCTGGTCACACACAGAGAAATCATCTTTGTCTTTCCTTCACGTGCATTCCCTCTCCTGACTGTCTGTCATCTCTCCCTCTTTGTGCCCTGGCCACTCATTTCACTTCCATTCTTTTAATTCTGCCACTCATTCCAGCTTTACCTTGTGTTGCGTCCTGTCTAGATGCGACCTAGATTCAGATCTGCTGTCCTGTCCTCTCCTCCTGTTCCTCAGGCAGTCTTGCTCTCTGCCTTCTCCTTTCTCCACTCTCCGAATGCGGGCCTCCTCCCTTTTGTCCTCTGCAGCCCTCTGCCCACCCCCAGCATACTCTCCCACCTGTTTGTGTCTTTTAAGGGCCTTGGTCATGTCCATGCCTTCTGTCCACCTCAATCACCGCAGTGACGGGCTCTGAAAGCTGTTAAATTACACCTCTTCAGCTGTCCCATTGCAAGGAGAAATGTCCTTTGCTAAATCCTTTTTCAGATAGGCAAATCTACATTAATGCTTCTGTTTATGGAGTATACTGAAATGATGCACGTATTACTTTAAAGAGTAGGAACATTAATTTTTTCAAGTAAATGAATCCCCATCTTTTGCTACTGGGTTTATTTTAGGTTATGTCATTATGTACCACCTCAGATATAGCCCTTTTAGCTTGTTTCTCACTTATTTTGGCCATTTTTGTATATGGGAAGGTGGTGGTGGTGGAGTTATGGAAAACGTGGCTGGTTTGGGACTTGACTAGATGTTCAATAATACACATTTAGTGCGTGCCTGCCGAATCGCAGTGTCCCATGTCAAGTACTGGACATGCAAAGAAGTGTCTATGTTCTCTGCCTTGAGAGACTTAAAACAGGTTCTTTTGGGGATAGAACCTGAATCCAGGGGAAAGAAAGAATATGATAATTGCAAATTGATATTACAGAAAACAGGTACAATGGCATCCAGAAGCAGACTGATAAGTGGTGGACCAGGTAGTGACAGCTTCATGGAAGACGTTGGATTTCAGCTGGGTCCTGAAGATAGGGAGGGCTTACAGACCTGGAGAGGGGAGGGGAGGGCTTTCCCAGAGGGGTGAACGATTTCAGCAGAGGCATAGAGGAGGGAATGTGCAGAGTGTGTCCAGGAAATGCTAATTAACCTGTGGCTGGATCTACCGCTCTGTGAAGGGGTCAGGCTGGGGAAGGCCTTGAGGGCCAAGCAGCCATTTTAAGAAAATACACTCATAGCAGGAGACCTCAATGTTTTTACAGAGTTCCTTTAGACCACACATTTATAGGTAACTTAAGTTAAAAAGAATAATGTTATAGTGTTATGATTTCTGTAACTTTTTATGTATTTATTTTTTGTGAGGAAGACCAGCCCTGAGCTAACATGCGTCGCCAATCCTCCCCTTTTTGCTGAGGAAGACTGGCCCTGGGCTAACATCCGTGCGCATCTTCCTCCACTTTATATGGGACGTCACCACGGCGTGGCTGACAAGCAGTGTGTCGGCGGGCGCCTGGGATCCGAACTTGCGAACGTCAGGCTGCCAAGGCGCGAGCTAAACCTCTGCGCCACTGGACTGGCCCCTGAATTCTGTAACTTAAATGAATTTGAATTTGGATTATTTGATAATTATCAGCTGGAAAACCATGGTCTGAAATCCGTTTCCCAACACTATTGAGTGTTGGCAAATAAACATTCTCTCCAATCCCAAAAATATTAAAATTCTTTTTCTTGTTTAATTCTGGCATTTGTTATTGAATGTCTGCTGTCATAAATGTAGAAAACTGCTCGTCCCAGTCGTTCACAGTCTGTCTCCAGTTCTGTCTCCTTCATGTAGCCTGCCCCAAACTCTAGTCAACACCAGTCTTTCCCCTTGCTGAAGGCTCAGATCCCAACTTGGCTGGATTAGCACTTGTTCCAGGTCTACATACACTAGAACATGTCATTATACTGTTTTTAAATTCCTTTTACAATTTTGTGTGTGTCTAAGTCTTGAATTTACAAAATTGTAAACTCTTGGAGGTCAAGTTTATACATATTTTGATTTCTTCCCTTGTCTCCAGCACAGTATAAGAGACACAGTGGATGCCTAATAAATGTTTGTTAAATCAAACTGGATAAACAGGTTTGCTAAAGCTCTACAACAAAATATAAACCCACAAGTCACTCTACTGATAGGAAGATAAGCACCTTTTTAATGTTGTATCAATCTTTTAGTTCTTCTGAGATTTATTTAGGGTCAAAAGAGAGAAGTGACCTTAATTTAATGACTTATCTATATATAGGGTTATACTTTACATTTTTAAGCCATGTTTTCTCGTGAGCCTCAAAGACGTTTGGAGTAGGTAAATCAGAGAGGTATTGGTATTCGAATTTGGAAGATGAACCGTGAGAGGTACAGGGCAGTGAGGGGACTTGCTGAGGGCTACATGGTGAGTTATTAAAAAAGCTGAGATGAAACCCAAGTCCTAGAACTCTGAATCAATTCCCTTTCTCTTTTTTGGGGGGCCTTAGCACATTTTAGGTGAGGAATTCTGAATTCCCTGATAAAGAGCTACTTTTGTTTTTCCCAAGTCTTTTGTAAACCAGGTTGGTTTTTAATGAGGTGAGTTGTTAAGTGAAGTAGAAGTGGAAGTGAGGAGAGAGGAGGGTCATTTCCTGAGTCTTTCCTAACAAGGTTCTCTTCCTCGTGGAAACCTCTAGAAGCCAGGAAAAGGGTAAAATTAGAGCTGGTCTGAGCAATGTTATTTTCAAGGTTAATCTTCCAGATAACCTCACTTGGTTACCTCATTTAATATATGAGGAAACCAAAGCCCAGGTGAGCAAAGAGACTTGCCATCGGTCACAGAACTGGCATCTCCTGACCCCTGGGTCTGTGCTCTTTGTCTTGCATTCGAACTGCCTCCTGTTTGGTAAAGAGCCTTCTCCCCGCCAAGGTGACACTGGGACAGGGCAGTGGTGGTGGAGGGAATACTCAGGCTGACTTATGCATGGCTGCAGGCCGCCCCGTAGAGCCATCCAATGGTGAGCAGAAACTGGGGGAAAAAATCCCTCAACTGTGTGGGGAATGCAGAAAACAGACTGTCCCGTGTGAAACATGGGCTTAATGCTTTGTAGTGGGCTCAGCTACCGAATTTCATAAGGGTGATAATAATAATAATGAAATCATGGGACGATAATAATAAATCCTTTGAGATGCTGCCAGAACTACATATTGCAGGCTTTAGACGCCAATGGGCAGCTGCTTGGCTAAATGTGGCCCCCAGTTGTCAAGGAGAGACCCACCCTGATACTGGAGAAACAAATCAACAAGGATGTACAGGGTACACACAGGGCAGAGCCACTTGGAGGTGAAGGTTTCAATTTAGATGACATCTCTGCCCTTAAGGAATTAGCAATTTGAAAATGTGCTCAAAATGTCAAGTTTGACATAGAGGCATTATGGCCCCGTGAACTGCTGTGTTTGCCTGGATCAGAGATCAGATGAAGTATCATGTGCGTCTGTTGATGATATTGTTTTCAACCAAACGGTTGGCAGTTGTCAGTGTTTGGAGCTGGATGTCCACGAAGGCGGTGTTAGCAATAAAGTTGGGTTAACTTTTTTGTTTCAAAGATGGTTTGGTTTCCTCAGAACTAGAAGGTAGGACGTTACTACCTACTGTGTGATTGCCAGAAATCACTGATTCTCACCTCAATTTCCTCATCTAAAAACTAGAGGTAATAATAGCTGAACTACCTTCCTTATTAGGTGTGTAGGGAGGATTAAATGAAGTAGCTTGTTTGCTATGAGCTATCGCAAGGCTTGGTTTGTTTCGGTTGTATTTGAGTGGATCAACAGTGAGCAGTGCCATGGAGGCAAGGGGTCAGTTTGCATTTCATTCAGCAGTGCATGGAGTTGACTGGGGAAAGGTTGCTTTGAGGCATTTGTCCATAAATGTTCATTTTAAGGGGAGATCATCTAGTCCAGTCTTCTCATTTTGCCGTAAGGAGATGGAGTCCCGAGCGTTAAAGTGACTTTTTCCCCCCATTGTCATTCATGGAATAAGCTGGGGTCACACCCCAGGCCCAGACCCCTGGCTCCTGACTCAGAATATTATAGAGTCTGCCAGGTTTGTTCTGAAGACCAAGTGAGACCAAGTGAGATGATGACTGTGACAGTTATCTGTCAATGGAATACTACTACATAACTGTCAAGTGTTATTTTAATGAAATGTGTCCCTCAAATACTGTTATTGCAGAAAACTACTCTTCACCCTGGGTGGTGGCAGAAATGTGGGGCCTTGGACACCAGCTGTTCCCCAGGAGGTTTTCCCAGCTGCTGCTAAGGCAAACTCTGTGGTGGAGGAGCCCTGGGGTGGGGTATTCCAAGAGCGCAGATTCCATGTAGGATGGAGCCAAAGCAGGTCAAAGGCAGAACAGTTGAAACTATGTGGCAAACAGGTGGAAACAATGGAAAATTCATTTGGTTAAATGTGTGCTTACATCAACACAAAAGTTATCACAGTTGCTTGGTTTGGAAAGACAGAACATATAGTGTTTAAAAGTTTCCTTCCTTCCTTCCTCCCTCCCTCCCTTCCCTCTTCCCTCCCGCTCCTCCTTCTTTTTTCTTTCTCTCTCTCTTTTTCCTCCCTCCTTTACTTGTTCTTTGTAAATTAATGTTTGAGGCTTGTCCAGAATGTAAAAGAAACTAGAAAGGTGATTTAACCCTCTTCAGCTTATGAAGAGATATTAAATGAAAGTCGATTACTAGTCATGTGATTTTTTTTTCCTGTTCTATAACAAGAGGACGTGTGATTTTAATGCAGAAAAAAAAATTAAGTTAAATGTAAGGGAAACTAAGTTTTCTCAGGTCCTTGGCCTGGGACAGCTCCATGCTTTTACACACATTTTCTCATTTAATTCTCACAAAACTACTGTTTATCCTGAATAGATGCTAAACTCCTTAAGGGTAGGGGTTGTCTTCTTTGTCGGTAGTATTCTGTCATGGCTTTCTGCGTTCAGATTATTATTTAAAAAAATGTAGCCTATGCCTTTTCTGTCTGTGCACCACTTAAAATAATTTTGAAAAAGGACAAATTCCCTAAAGTATTTTTAAATTTATATTTGGATTTTTAAATTGTAATTATTTGAAAGACAATTTCTGGTGTGTTACAAATATTGACATTTTAAGTTCAAATATTATATCATTTGTTTAACTGTATCCAATGAGACCTAATCCATAACAATTTGACACTCATCATCTTTCAATAAAGGAATATGAAAGCAAGCTCTTATAAACAGTTGGAATTTTGTGATATTCTTTTTTGTTCCCCCTGGGACCTGTGTAACTCTGTTTTATTTCCCACAACAAATTTTATCCTAATGAATGCATTATGTTTGAAAGTATTTTTTTAATTTATTACCCTATCAAATTTTGCTACAACAAATGTATATACAAAGATTGAAATTAAATTTAAGAAGAAAATTTTCTAATTTTAATTTTATTTAAAAATTAAAATAAAAATTGTTTTAATTTCCTGTGACTACAGAGCTAAGTATTAAAGTTTTTCTTTTGGATTGAATTATCATTATGACTATTATTAGTATGCAGCCACTCAAAATTGCGTAAGTATGTTGCAAATAATAAGGCTAAACATAAAAATTAACATTTATTGGAAATATATCTCTTATGAAATTGATAGGGCTTTTAAAATTTTTCCATGAGTTCATACATCTGTGGATGGATATTACTGATTGTTAGTAGGGTGGAGGTTTGGCATCAACTCTTCTTTTTTTTCCATTTATAGATATGAACACTGACAGCACTTGTTCACATAAATAAGAAGATGGGAATGGAAGGAATTTTATGATGGCAATTTCTCAAAATTCTTTGATCCACAGCTGAATTTTATGCCAGAAATGACTTAGTATTTTATTATCAAAATTATTATTAAGGATCTGTCACTTGCCTCTTGATGAGGTTCTTCAATTTTGCTGAAAGCTAAGAAGTGGGAACTATATGACTTGAAGAAGAATTTGTTACCCAGTTATGAGAGCATTTTATTGGGAGAGGCAATCCGCCATGGGCCCTGAGTGTCGCTGGACATCGTCGCTGAGTATGCCAGGACAGCAAGGCTCTGGGTGCTTTTCATCTGGGCCATTTCTCAGGGCAGTGAGCAACCTTGAGGTGAGGTGACATCTCTACCCAGACAAAGAGCAAGCTTGCTTCTGCTTGCAACGGAAGTGTTGAATCCCCCGAGCTCAGTGTGATACAAACCCACAGTGTAGATAGCATCCATCTAAGTCCATTCATCTACTTGCATTGCCCCCATGGGACTTGAACGACATGGGAAACCAATGCACACCAATGTCATGCTCAGGTTTCTTGCTGTGCCAAGAGTAGCAAAGGTCAAAGTCTCTGACCCATGAGTTTCATGTCTTTTCCAGCATCCATGAAACCTTAACAGATGAGTTTATTAGCGTTTAAGTAGGGTAAAATCCCAGATCCTTCACAGACCCTGACATAGTTATGTTTTGAATTTCTGGGAAGAATACCAATAAGGCATTATCATAGCTCATGAAATGACTGTTAATTGTAGCAGTTACTCTGCACACGGAGGCGTCTTATTTACTATAATACAAAGTGTTAGAAAAATCTAAATATTGTTAACTTCAATGCCAGCTTGTCAATATAATATTTTTGAAAAACACTTTGAAAATCTCATCATGTACTTTAAATATATATTCATAAAAAATTTAGAGCCATAGATTTAGTTCATTCAATTTTTAGGGGTATCTGCCATTATAACCTGATTGGCAAAGCCAGTCTTTCTAGTCAAACCAATCAACCAAAATAAACTTTTTCAGTATCACTTATCTGATTTTATTAAACATGTTGCTATGCCTTTCTGGGACATTCATTTTATTTCTGAATGCAACAATAAATGGGTATTATCTCAAACATCTCAAAAAAGATGGAATTCAGTGCCCCTAACTTTGTAACATTTGCCATCTTAAAGGCAACATCCAATGTTCTGTGTAAGTTCAGACTCAATCTTTTGGCAACTCAAGCTCGTTCGTGAATAAAACAGAGTTTCGTTAAGGTTTAAAGCGTGGATCTGACCAAAGAAGCCCCTCCTGTGCCTGGCCATTGTAGCAGTCCCATGGATAGACATTTTTATTCACTCTCCCCAAAGAAAGTCCAGTCAACACAGAAAAAAGTAGGAAAATTTGAAAATCACTTCCCCAGTTACAAACCTAGAAAAGTCTTTGCATGCTATAATTTTTAACAGTAATGCTGCTTCCTGTGCTGTAATGGTGGATATAAATTATTAACTGGGATCGGTTGGCAATATCCCTGGATTCATCAATCTGTAAGGCAAATATTTTGTATACTGCAATTTTTGCCACAATCTGATGAATGACTTTTTAATGGAGTTCCGGAATATCTGAATAGAGAGTCAGTTTAATTACAGGAATGCTGTTTCCTGACTTCCTGAACCACTTGTTCACCTGCCTGCTGAATATCTCCCTCTACATTTCCAATAGACATCTGAGACTCGAGATCTCTAGAGTGCAACTCCTGACCTTCAATTTTAAACTCCCTTTGTCTTCAGCCTTCCCGGTCTCTGTTGATGGCAACTCCATTCTTCCAGTTGTTCAGGTCAAAATCTATCCTTGGAGTCATCCTTGACTCCTGTCTTCATTTTCACCTCGTATCCAAATTATCAGGAAATCCTGTAGGCTGACCTTCAAAATATATCCAGAATTAGGTTATTTTTCACCACCTCCACTGTCTCTACCCTGTTCCAAGAGATTGTCTTCTTTTGTCTGAATTACTGCAATCCCCTCCTTAGTGATCTCCCTGCTTCTGCCTGTGCCCTCCCACAGTTTATGCTCAACGCAGTAGCGCAAGTAATCATTTAAAAGCATGTATCAGATTACGTCAATCCCTGCACAATATCCTGCAATGGTAGCCTTTCACCCAGAATAAAAGTCATTATCTTTACTATATGTAAAGCTATAACAAGATCCTACATGTTATCCACCACACCCCCACCCGCAATCCCCTGATCTCATCCCTCACTACTCTTCCTCTTTGCCCACTCCCCTCACCAAGCTGACTGGCCTCCTTGATGTTTCTTCTGCATACCAATGGTACTCCCCCTGTGGGGTCTTTATACTCATTGGTTCCTCTGCCTGAAATGTTTTCCACAAATATTCATATGGTTGATACCTTTACCTCCTCCAAGTCTTTATTCAATTGTTACTTCAATGAGACCTACTCTGAGAATGCTATTAAAAATTGCTCCCCATATTCCTTGGCTTAGCACTCCCAGTTCCCCTTTGCCTTCTGTGGCAGGCAACCTCTAAGATGGACTCCAGTGACCCTTACCTCCAGGTAGTCACAGCCTTGTTAATCCTTTTCCTTTGAGTAACTTGTTTCTAACTAACAGGACATGGCAGAGTCGAGGAGACATCACTTCCATGACTAGATCATATAAGATTTTGACCTTTGTCTTGCTAGTGGATGTTCTTGATTGCCTTCTCATCTGGCACACTTGGGTGAAGGAAGCTGCCATGTGGGAGAAACCCGTGTGGCAAGGAACTGAGGGTCCTCTGGTCGGCAACCAGATAGTACCTGAGGCTCTAGATCAACAACCTTCAAGGGACCAAATGCTGCCAACAGCCCCTGAGGGAGCTCGGAAGTGGATCCGTCCCCAGTTGAGCCTTCAGATGAGACCACAGATGCTGTGCTGACTCTTTGATTGCAACTTGGTGAAAGATGTGAAGTAGAGGATCCAGTTAGGTTGTGCCTGGATTCCTGACCCACAGAAACTGTGAAATAAAAAAAAAAAAAGTGTGTTCTTTTAAGCCACTAAATTCTGGGAGTAATTTGTTATGTAGTAATAGATTACTAGCATATCCTCTAACCATTTTCTGTACTAGAATATAAGCTCCATGAGGGCAAAAATCTTTGTTTTGTTACTAACGTATCCTAACTACTCCAAGTAGTGCTTGGAACATGGTAGGGACTTGTATATTTTGGATAAATGAATCATTGAATTAATGAATGATGTGAGGGCATTAAATTAAAATTGGCATCACCCTTCTACTACATATCTAAATTAAAAACATCCCAATATTGGCCCAAATGCCCATTTCTCATGCCATACTTTGCAGTGATAGAAATACATCGAGGAAGGGAAAGACAGGCAGCCCTAGTGCACTGTCATGGGGCTGGACTGAAGCAGGTTTTGCAGACGCCAACATTTCAAATTGCCCCTTTGTTACCCCGGTGTTTTTACACCTCAGGATAACGCACCCTAGGAAGAATCAGGAGAAATTAAAGGCATATGTCTTTTTGTAAAATGCAAGAAGTAGGACGGTGAAAGGAGAAGTGGAAAAGGAAAACTGGATTGAGGTGGTAAGAAGAAATGAGCTTTAGCAGAGAGCATATGTGGAGGCAAGGATCTGAAAAGTGGTTTCTGTAAAACTTTCTGTGCATGTGTTCCTGTGAGAAGGTCTTTGTTTACTCCAGTTTTCAGACTTCTGGCCTAACCAACTGAAGAGTATTTGCTTGGGGTTGGGAGTGGGGGCAGAGAAAGGTTGAGGAACGAAGTGGCTGTTTTCATAGTCTGAGGACTGACTTTCTTCAAGTGAAGGGCTTACACTACTATGGCACAGAGCTAAGTGAAGAAAGTATTTATCATCCTCAGAGCCCATGAAATTTGAGAGCTGCAGATTCCATAGAAGTCAGTGTACTTGCCTATAAAATGGTGAAATGAGTGCACGCCAGTAGAAAATATCTGAGGGCACAAAACAGGCAAACAGAGATCTCAACTGGAGGGAGCGTCCCGGTGACTGCCTTTCACATTTTCCAATCACAATGAAAAATCTACTTAATTCAAAATGTCAGATTGGATTCCCCGTTCTGAATTATGCTTTTTCTTAAAGTAAAGGAGTGATAGTTTCACATATCACTAATTCCATCTGGAAGACCTATCAGACGAGTATAAATAAGCCATATTTCTATATGTAAGTATTTTATTAATACTTAATGTATGTAAAAGAGATAAAAATTAAATTTGGAGAATGGCCCCACCAGAGGGGGTATTTAATTATATTGGACACAGTACGGCATCCATTGTTTGGTCTGCAGGATTCAAGGAAGTGTCAGCGGTTCTTAGCAGAGGTCTTTGGTAGCTGGTACACTTATTTGTGAATAAATAAAAACCTCTCTGAGGAGGCTCAGAAGTTTTGATGTACTTGGGGAGACTTGAAGGAAGCTAAAGTCTTACTGAGTGTGTAGGTAAGGGCAAGTGCCATGACATTTGTGTTAATGACACCCCATTTGCGACCACATTCCAATGTATGAGGGGGTCTAGTGGAAACTCGGGTTATGTATAAAAACTTTAGTGCTTATGAGCAGCAACTGGTGAAACCCTTTGCTTCTTCCCTATCAGCTGCCTCTTGAATTACCCCCCGGGGCCCTCCCTGCTCCACAAAAGGCTAGGGTTAGGAAGTACTATTTTTGCAATAATTCTGGGTAAAGCAAGCCTTTTTCTTTTTGACTTTTTCCAGAGCAAAAACTGGAATCTCCTCTCCCAGCCCTTTGATGGACTAGTCAAGATAAATCCTCAGGTCTCCTGGGAATCACTTGAAGAAGAAACGAGAGGGTGGTCTTCACAATGGTGGCAGGAGAATGATGAGTGCAAAAATGATGGTTTCTCTTCATCAACAGAAACCAGCACTCCCACCTGTTCCCCCAGCCTAGCCCTGCCCCCAAAGCCCAAGGCTGGCAGGTTGCCTAGTTAATGTTTAAAATGAAAACCTGTTGAACAGAAAGAAATTCCTCCAAAGCACAAAAGACCTTCACACTGAAACTCCCTCCTAAATCTATCCTGGGCAGAGAACACTAGATGTATTATCTCCAATAGTGTTTGGTGAGAGGACAGGTCAGCTTCTCAGGGAAGAATATTATTAGCATTCAGGTCAGGAAAGGATAAAGTTCTGAGGAAGAGCCCAGAATTTTAGGGCAAGGGGAGGGGTCACTGAGAAGATTAGTGGACCCCAGACACCCATGTGTTCAGAAGAGGGTCTTGGGTCTTTTGAACACAAACCAGCCACAAGCTTGGCCATGAGGTGGGTCCACAGAATAGCTGGATGTTCAGTGGAGGAGTCAGCCGGAGGGGTTTCCAAGAAGAGCCATCCTGTCAGCTCATGTGTGATAAGGCAATCATTAACCAGCCCTAACGACACTGGAAGAATGTTTTGGAATTTTGATTAAATGTGTAATGTGGGCCACAAGAGAAAAGACTAAGTAAATATTTGACATGCAGCCCATGGTTTGGAAGAAAGGAGGCAATGGAGGACTCTACTGAATAAATAAATAAATTTTATTTTGAATTGTTTGATGAGAATGAAAGGACATGTAATAAGAGTGCGCATACTCCTTCATCTCCAGCTTGGAGAGCCCTAGCAGACCCCATGGGCACCCTCCCTTCCCCAGTCTTCTAGGAGGCTAGAGGTGGTCCCCTCAAGGATTATAATTGCATGGGTATAGCAAGGGTTGACCCCCACAGGTGGACAAATGGAAAGTTATTGGAAGGCTTTTGCCTGTAGGGTCATGTTCCCACATAGGCAGTACCTGGAGAGTGGTTAGGTGAGGCTTCTGTGCACAGAAAAGATGATGGCTAAATGTAAATTCCATGTTTTGTCATGGATGTATCCTAAATGATTACCAAAGTATTTATTAAATGAATGGCTCTACTCACATCATGGGATGGATGGCCTGCTAGAGGTGGCACAGCTTCTGGACACATGGTGCTTCACACATTGGTGGCTTTCCCAGTGCACAGCTCCTGCACCTTCCAGGCCATGTCCTCTTGCCCCTCATCTCAGCCTTCTCACACTGAAAGTCAACTAAAAGTTGATTCTACCTCTTTTTCCAACTGATGACATTCCTGCTTCCTGATTCAGGATAGGTGCTGTGACCCCTACATATACCCCCTCCAAAGGGGAGCTACCTTTATAGTTTTAAGATGAAGAAAAGGAGGTGAAAACACAATTTTATAGTCCATCAGGATATTTGCTACAGGGCACATGAATTATCTGCATGTGAAGTCTGACTGCTTTCCCCTCTGTGCTCCCACCCTGCATTGCATTTCTAAAAGTCCTTAGGGAGCATAGATGTTTTTTATGGGGTATTTTATGGGATAGAATAAGTGACAAAGCTTCATTCCATAAGGAATATTATTGTCCCAGCATCAGCCAGGTTGATGTGTCATGACATATCTTGTGATGGTACAGAATTGGGGAGCAGAAAAGCAGAGAGGAAATGCTATTGCTTCTCCTTTGTCATTCATTCATTCATTCAACAAATATTTATTGTGTACTGACTTAGTGCTAGGCACTGTTGCTAGAAGCTGGAGAAGCAGTGGTAAAACAGAGACAAGATACCTGTCTTTCTGGAGCTTACAGTCTTTCACAAAAGTTTGATTTTTCCTACCTATTCCAGTGGGCAACTAAAGAGAAAGCAATTATAGATATCTAGAAAGTCTATGGCAATTTGTGAATTCTTCCAAAGGAATCTATAAACAGAAGGCTGGGAGCACTTTGGTGCTAAGTTAGCCTGACGTAATCAGGTTATATTAACTCCAGGAGAGATCTAAGCGGACATGGGAAGAGAATTAAGAATGATACACACAGGGGCCGCCCAGTGGCGCAGCGGTTTCGTCCGCGCTTGGCAGCCCGGGGTTCGCGGGTTCGGATCCCGGGTGCCCGCAGACGCACTGCCTATCAGTCATGCCGCGGTGGCGTCCCATATAAAGTAGAGGAAGATGGGCACGGATGTTAGCCCAGGGCCAGTCTTCCTCAGCAAAAAAGAGAGGAGGATTGGACGGATGTTAGCTCAGGGCTGGTCTTCCTCACAAAAAAAAAAAAAAAAAGAATGATACACACAGAAGTTTTCTAATAAAATCTGGTTGTAAGTCAGGGGCATTTTAAGCTCAGGTTTAGTGTTACAACCATTAAGCTAAACCTAGGGAAGAAAAAGAAAAAAGATTCTATGTATGGTAGAGAAATACAAAGACAAATTACAGATTGGGAGAAAATATTTGCAACATATATATCAGCAAAGAGGTAAAATATCTATAATATATAAAGAGCTCCTACAAATCAATAAGATAGTAAAGATTGCAATGTAAAAACAAAGGTTATTGTATCAGTGAGAGCCCAGAAGAAAGCAATGGCTTGCTCAAAGATTTCAGTGAAGAAGAGTTTAATGAAGGGACTATTTACAGAGATGAGTTCACAGTTGAGGACAAACAACAAAGGTTCTAGAAGAATCAGGAAGCCATTACCACTCCTAGATCTGGAGGCATAAGGGGAAGAAATGGCTTCTTGGAGCTTGGAGAGAGCTGGAGTTCTGGATGAGGGTCCTTCCTTCCTGGATCTGAGCTGGAGTGATGCAGACTTGGTGTAGAGCAGGGCATAGAAGGATGGAGCATGGGACAGGGCAAACAGAATAACCAGGACAATCATGAATAGGAATTCACAGTTTAAAAATAAAAATCTAACAAAAGTTTGCTTTATTTAAAACCCAACTTCACTAATGAGCAGTGAAACATAATTTTAACAGTAAGATACTATTTTCTCACATCAGACTGGCAAAACTGAAAAAAAGCATACTATTTAGTATTGATGAGGGTGGCGAGAAGTGGGAACTCTCATTCATTATTGATAGTAAAAATTGATAGGTTTTTTTGAAGAGTAATTTGGCAGTAATTATCCATTTTAAAAACAGTGTTTGACCCAGCAATCCAGCTTCTAGAAGCAGCTTAGTGATAGTGAATTAAATTGACTGTTGTTTTTGGAAGGAGACCCCCATTCCTGCCCTCCTGGAGGTGATAGTCTCTAAGGGAAGAAAGCCATTTCTTATTCATTGTTCACAATTTGTGTCTCAAAGATGCAATTCAACAAATACTTATGGAGTACCTGCTATGTGCCGAGGTCTTCATCAGGCACCGAGGATAGAAAGAGAATAAGGGTAAGGTGGTTATGTAAACAGATAATTTGAATATAAGGTGGTAAATGGGGAGTGGCAGATACCTTCACAGGATAATATGGGAGCAAAGAGGAGGGAGGGTGCCACTCAGCCTTTGGATACATGGGAGATATTCTTAGAGAGGTTAAGTATTTAAATTGAGTTTTGAGAGATAGGCAAGAGTTACCCAGGTGAATAAGGGGAAAAAAAGACACTCCAAATAGGGAGAACAGCATGAACAAAGCATGAAAACAGGAAACAGAATAGTATGTTGGGAAGAAATAAAATCAGCTTAGTAGAGACTATCATTTCCACTAAGATGGAGTAACAGGGACCAGTCTTACTCTCCTGCCTGAGAAAACCAAAACACCCAGACAACATGTATGGAACGCAGTTTTCAAGAAACTGGACAACAGGCAATGGACAGTGATCTCTGAGATGGAAACACGTGAGGTTAGTTTTAAGATTTCCCCAGCTTACCGCTTTGAGTCAGTTACCAGGCTGCAGTCCAGGGAGGGGGAAGCCAAGTGGAGCCCAGTAGACTCCCTGAGTTGAGGAGACAGAGTTAAGAGTCCTAGGAGACCAAGACAGCTATATTTCCTGAAAATTACAAAACATTGCTGAGAGAATTTACAGGAGATCTAATATATGGACAGATATACTGTGTTAATGGATTGGAAGACTCAGTGTTGTTATGATATCAATTCTTCCCGAATTGATCTATAGACTCAATGCATTCCCAGATAAAGTATTAGCAAATAAGAATCCTGACAGAAAACGGCAAGCTGATTCCAAAATTCACAGGGGTCAAGTGATAACAACTTTGAAAAAGAAGAACAAATTTGGAGATCTGACACTATCTGTAATATACCTTTAATAAAGACTTAGTATAAAGCCACAATAATCAAGATAGTGTGGTATTGGCATTAAGATAGCCAATGGAACAGAGTAGAGAGTCCAGAAATAAACCCACACATATGTGGACAACTGATTTTTGACAAAGGTGCAAAGGCAATTTAGTGGAGAAAGAATAGTCTTTCAACAAGTGGTGCTGGAACAATTGGATATGCACATGCAAAAACAAAAACAAAAACAAAAACAAAAAAGAGAGAGAGAAAACTTTGATTTATAGTTTCACAATAAAATTAACTCAAAATGGATAGTAGGCCTAAATGCAATATCTAAAACTACAAAACTTCTGGAAGAAAACAAAAGAAAATCTCTGTGACTTTGGTTTATACAAAGATTTCTTAGATACAATGCCAAGAGCATGATCCATAAAATAAAAAAAATGATAAATTAGGCTTCATCAAAATTAAAAACTTCTGCTTTTTCAAAACCCACTGTTGAGAGAATGAAAAGATAAGACACAGACTGGGAAAAATATATTTGCAGAATTTTATATCTCTTAAAGAACTTATACTCAAAATATATAAAGAACTTTCAAAATACAATCATAAAAACAAACAATACCTTCCACCCGAAAAAAGGTGGGCAAAAGATTGGAACAGTCACTTTACCAAAGCAGATATACGGATCACAAATCAGCACGTGAAAAGATGTTCGATCTTAACAATTATTAGGGACATGTGAAATAAAACTGTAATGAGATACCTATTAGAATGGCTAAAATAAAAAATACTGACTATACCAAATATTGGTGAGCATGTGGAGGAAACAGAACTCTCATATGCTGCTGGTGGGAATGTAAATTGGTACAACCACTTTGGAAAACAGTTTGGCAGTTTCTTTAAAGGTTAAATATACACCCACCATGTGATCTAGCCATTCCACTCCTAAGCCAAGAGAAAAGAAATCATATGTCCATTCAAAGACTTGTACAAAAATGTTCATACTAACTTTATTTGTAAAAACAAAAGTTGGAAACCATCAGTTGTCCATCAACAGTGAATGGATAAATTATGGCATAGGTATTCAATGGAATACTACTCAGTAATAAAAAAGAATGACTATCAATACATGCAACAATATGGATGCATATAAAATAATTATGCTGAGTGAAAGTATGCAGACAATACATATTAGATAGATCACTTATTTAAAACTCTAGAACATGCAAACTAATCTATAGTGGCAGGCAGCAGATTGGTGGTTGCCTGGGAAGGGGGATTAGGAAGGGTTAGGAGAGAGGTATCATGAAGGGGTGGGAGTAAACTTTTGGTGGTGATGGATGTTTTCACTATCTTGATAGTGGTAATAGTTTCATAGGTGTATACCTATGCCAAAATTTATAAAACTGTACCTTTTACATAAGAACAGTGTACTGTATGTCAATTGCACTTCATTAAACCTATTAGAAATTGGCTTAGTAAAATGATGGAAGTTAAGATTGGAGAGGTAGGCAACAGCCACATTGTGGAGGTCTTGTAGGCCATCATCTTTTTGATGATGCTATCTACTGAGTAGTTTGAAACAGTGGTCAGACCATGCTTTATATAACCCCTTCTCACAGTTATGCAAAGGATGAATTTGAGGGTGGAAGACTGGAAACAGAGTGATCTATTATGAGGCCAGTGTGATATACCACTTGAGAGAGGATAAAGACCTGAATCAGGGCAAGGTGATAGATATGGAGAGAACGGGATGCATTAAACATTATAGAAATGGAAGGAAGACAAATGGGTCTTGGGGGTTGACTGGCCATAGTGTGAAGGGGAGAAAGGATCTAGAGTAAATCTAGGTTTTGATCATAAATTGGGAAGGGGAATAGAAGAGTAAGAATAGGTTTAGCAGAAAAGATGATAGCTTTACCTTTGGACAGGTTGAATTCTATGGTTCTATAAGTCATCTAGCTGGAAATGTCCAGCAGGCAGTTCAGGAGAGAGGTGAGAATTTGGAGTCATCAGCACAGAGGTAGTGGGAGGAGATGATGTTGATTAAGGAGAATATGAAGAGCCAGTAGGAGAGTGGTCAAGAGTGGAATCCTGGGAAGCACCAGGGTTTAAGGGACAAGTGCTGGAAGAAGAACCCTCATTGATTTAGAAAGAATAGGGTTGGGGAGGGGAGTCAAAAGAATAAGGGGTTTGAAGAAGTAAATGATCAGTGCTTCTATTAGTTTCTATTGCTGTGTAACAATTTACCACAAACTTATTGGCTTAAAACAACATACATTTATTATCTCACAGGTCAAGCACAGTTTAACGGGATCCTCTGCTCAGGGTCTTACAGGCTGCAATCAAGGTGTTGCCTGGTCTGCATTCTCATCTGAAGAGTCTGCTTCCAAGTTCATTCAGATTTTAGACAATTCATTTCCTTGAAACCATAGGACTGAGGGTCCTGCTTCTTACTGGCTGTCAGCTGAAGGCCTTCCTCATTTCCTAGAGCCTGCACACAGTTCTGTGCCATGTAGCCCTCCTTGTAAGCAGTTTACAACACAGCTGTTTGCTTCTTCAAAGTCAGCAGGAGAATCTCTCACTCCTGTTTGCTAAGATGGATTCATATATAATGCAACATAATCAAAGCATTGGCATCCTATCACCTTTGCCATGTTCTATGAGTTAAAAACAGGTCACAGGTTCTGCACACACTCAAGGGGAGGGCATTGTACAAGTGCATTGGTGTCACCTTAGTTTGTGTCTGCCATAGAATTGTTAGATGCAGAGATTTCCAGTAAGGTAAGACGTGACTCTTCAGCAGTGCGGGTGTTACTTTGACCAGATTCAATGGAGTAGTGGGAGCAGAAGTTGGGTTGCATAGAAAAAGGAAAGTGCTGGCCAGTGTACTCTTTTAGAAAACTTGAATGAGAAGAGAAGCAAAGATGCATCAGTGACTACAGAAAAGCACAAAAACAGAGAAAAGTTTTGTTTTGTTATGGACCAGATCTGACCATGGCAGTAAGTGGAGCAGAATCCATCCACACAGAGAGAAAGGTGATGATTTGGGGAGGGAAAACCAAATTCAAGGTTCTTAACCCTAATGGCACATCACTCCCAGAGATTCTGACTTAATGGGCCTGGGGTGGGTTCTGGAAATTGGTATTTTTTTAAACTCTCCAGTTAATTATAATACACAGGTAATTGATAGAACAAGTTTTATGAGGAACTTTGAGATTAACAGCACAGGTAGAAGATATCACATCACTTTGGGGTTTCAGGAAGGTGTTTTCAGATGCTATGATATTCCTATAATTCTGTACTCTCTTTTGTCCTTGCCAGTTTTGACCAGAAAAGTGGTGGATGGCTGGGATGATCATGTTCTGCTGACTCTTCCTCTGGTTTTGGGGAGTATGGAGAGTAGGCAGCCTAGTTCATTCATTCATTCATTTAATAAATACTGTGTTTCCTTTTGCTCTGTACTGGTTGCTGAGGATATAGACAGGTAATGGGAATTTATAATAGAGTCTGATATGTGCAGAGACAGTGGGAGTGGAGAGCACTGAGGGGGAACAGAGGAAGGCTGTTAGATCTCAGAGGGACAGGGAGGTGATGTCTAAGCAGAGAACTATGAGATAAGTAGGAACCAGACAGCGACAGAGAAGAGGATGGGGAAATAAGAGTTCCAGACAGAAAGATTAGCCAGGCAAATTCCTAATGGGGAATGTGGACGTGCCATTTTGGGGAAACTGAACTTCATCCTGAGGGCCCTGGGGAGCTGTTGAAGGGTTGGAGCTGGGGGAGCCAAAATCTTATCTGTCCTTAAAAAGACCACACTGCCTGCAGGCTGGGAAGGCCTTGAAAGGAGACAAGGCTTGAGGCCAGTTAGGAGACAGTGAGGGTAATTCAGGCAGAAGGCAATGGTGCCTGAGTGAGGGTAATGGCTGTGGAGAAGGTGAGAGGTGGCTGGGTGTGAGAGACAAGAGGACCTCACAGACTTGGCTGCTGTAAGGAGGTTGGAGGGGAGGCATACATTTAGGAAAACACCCATTTGGTCGTGGGGAGGTGGTCAAGAGGGTAGATTATGGGTCAGTTCTAGCATGTTGTGATGATATCCAGTATGATGCACGATAGATGGTTTGAATGATGAGAGACAGAGAACTTGATTGAAGATGAATATTTAGGAATCAGTAAGATCTTTGCTTTACTATAAGGCAAGGAAGTTGGCTGGTCCTCTTTTCCATTTCCACACATCTGTGTCGCAAAATAAACAAAAATGTGAGGAGTGCTACATATGTTACTGAGTGGTGTTAAGTCCATTCCCTAGCTTATTTCTGACGGTCCCTGCAGAAAATCAGAGTTGATACTCCATGCTGTTTGGATGGCAAGAATGGAGAGGGAGGGACCCATTAATCTCACCCCTCCCTACATGCAAAACATCTGCTGCCCTTAGGATGGGGGTGTCCGGGAGCACACCTCCTAAGCCCCACAGATTTAGGAGGGCTGCATGGGGCTGAGCTGATGGCTGAAACCAAAGAAGCCCCAAACCTGTTGTCAAAGCAGCTGCATGAGCCAAAATTGCTTGTAGAAGTAGCCCCAGAGGAGGGAGGGAAACAGGAGCAGCTACAGTTGAGATAGATTTTCCTTTGGTTTCTTCATCCAGCTCAGAGCTGCAGGATTCCAGGTTCTTTCTTGGAGACAAGAATCCATGGACTGTATTTTCCTTAGGTTCCTTTAGTCAGGGTGGGGCAGGCCATCTCCACCAATGGGCTGGCTCCCATTCCCAAGAGAGCAATGAAGGGCCTCCCCCTTGTGAGGTCAATAACAAAGCATCTCCTCTCTAGGCCTTCCAGGGGCTTCTTATCATGTTGATTTTATGGCATCACACGTCTTTTTACAGATGAGGGAAAGCAATCCTGTGAATTTGTCTCTACTTTATTTTCTTCCTTGCAGGTTACAAATAATCTTGTCCAGTCACGTGGGGTCCTGTGCCTGTCTCCAAGAGAGGGCCATACATACAAAAATTGTGTGTTTTTATGTGAGTAGTGTGTGTGTGTGTGTTGAGATGGGGTGGCTTATTAATAAATTCGTAGTTTAACAAGTGCTTTAGTTTACTTCTTGTTGCCAAAGAATTTTAAAGAAAGGAGACATACAGAAACTCACATTGGTCATTAGAACTATGATAAGGGTAGTAGTCTTACATCTTACATCACTTCTTGTGCCCCATTTCCTCCCTCCCTCCCTCTTTCCTCCCTTCCAACAAATCTTTATTGAGTAGTTCCTATGTGCCTACTATTATACTAGGGATTGTGGATACTGAAATGAATCAGAGGCACTTCCTGTCCTTGAGGAGTTGTCTACACTTGCTGTGTATTGAGAACATCCTCCAAATCCAGAAGCAGGCTTGTTCTGTATGCCAACCAACAATAACCAGCTGCATATTACTTTAGTGCTACTGCTGACTTACCCTTTTGAAGGCTTGTGTTTGGAGTTTTTTCCCAGTTGAGCTAATGGATTTGAGTTGATCCATCTACACACTATCATCCAGTTCCCTGTTGACTAAGGACAATCTTTTCCCCAATGACTGGCCACAGCTGGAGGCATAGTCTGTGGTTCTGGAGGTAGGAAAATCAACTGGAACACAAATTTGGGAACTTGAAATTAATTAGGACAAGGTCTGAACAGCGCAATAGAATTATATCCCTTATTGAGAATCAATTTCTTTCTCCTGGGTCTTTTCCATTGTTGTCATACAAGCATGCTCTAAGATCACCATGAACAACAACAACAGAAGCCTGCCATAGCAAAACTTCTTGAAAAAGTTGTCTATGGTCTCTGCATCCACATTTTTTACCTTTTATTCTCTCCTCTCCTTAATGGTTGGATTTCTTTTCTTCTCTGTGGTGAAATTACTCTTGCAAGATCCCTAATGACTTTCACATTGCCAAGTTCAACTATCGTTATTCTAGTCCCATTTTGGCATCTCAGCAGCATTCACTTGCTCACTTGCTACATCTTCTCAGTTATTTTCTTGGCTCTTTCTCTTTTGCTTGGCTTGTAAATATTAGATTACTCTAGTGACCCCCAACTCTCCTCTAGTTATAGTCTCTCCTGGGGTGATCCTATACAATTCCATGGCTTCACACAGTATCCATACATGCGTATGACTCCAGATTTACTTCTCCCCAATCTTTTGCCTCATGCGTCCAAATTTCCCACTTGATTTCTCCATTTGGAAGCCTAAGAATACCTCAAATTTAACATGGCCAAATTGTAACTCTTAATTTTCTCCTCCACTTTATGTCCTTCCCTCATTCTTCTCTGTCTCAGAAAATGGCATTCAGTAGCTCAGGCCCCAAACCCAGGTATTTGTCATCTTTGATTGCTCTTTTTCTTCACTCTGCACATCCAATCTTCCAGCAAGTCCTCCCAAATATATTCATATCTCTCTCCTCCAGTCTATCACCACCTTATTCCAAGCCACCAATATTTCTTGTCTGGGCCATGATCAGTCTTGCTTCCCTCTGATTAGTTTGTACTTAATTAACTATAATATTTTAAAAACACAAATTATTTTATTTTATGGTTTAAAACCCCCTAATAAAGTTCTATTTTATTTAAAATAAAATCTAAAAACCTTACCATGAGACCTCCTCCATAAATTATATGAACTCTGTCAGCTTCTCTTATGTCAACCCCTGTCACTTTCACCGATATACTGTTCTCCAGCCACACTGACCTCCCTCCCGTTCCTTAAACACTCCTGCTTGTCTCCACTTCAGGCCCTCTGCACTTGATCCTTTGTGTGGAATCCTCTGCCCCCAGACCTTCATGTGGCTATCTTCTTCTGGACATTTTGGTCTCAGCTGATACATCATTGCCTCAGAATGGCCTTCCCTGAACATCTAAAGATGCTAAGCAACCTTGTCACCCTCATCACATCATCTGATTTTACTTTTATTGTTAATATTTCTCACTATCTGAAATCATCTTGTTCATTTATTATTTACTTGTATATTGCCTGTCTTCCTCTAATAGAATGTAACCTTCATGGGAACACAGATTTTAACTGTCTTATTTAATGCTCAGTCCCCAGTGCCTGCAGTGGTGCCTGGCACAGAGTGGGTGCTCATAAGTCACTCCTCTGCTCACGACTCTGTACTTCTTCCCATCTTAGGCTGAGTCAAGGTCTTGTACTTTTTTTTTTTGCTGAGAAAGATTCACCCTGAGCTAACATCTGTTGCCAATCTTCCTCTGTTTTGCAAGTGGGCCACTGCCACAGCATGGCCACTGCCAGACAAGGGTGTAAGTCCATGCCTGGGAACTGAACCCAGGCTGCCGAAGCCAAGAGTGTTGAACCTAACCACTAGGCCACTGGGGCTGTCCCAAGGTCTTGTACTTTTGATGACCTACAAGGTCTGATACAATCTGCAACACCTCCCTGCCCCCCAACTGCCACCTCTCTAAGCTCATCTTTTTTCTTACTGGGTCTGGTCACACTGGCCTGCTTGCTAAATGTTGAACATGCCAAGCAGATGCCTCAGGGACTTTGCATTCGCTGTCCCTCTGCTCGAAATTCTCTCACCTGGGCTTCTGTGGACTTGCTCCTTCATTCTGTCATCTTTATCTGAGGTCTTCCCTCACTTCCTATCACAAATTTTAGTCCCCACCCTGATATTTCCTCTCTTCCTTCCTTAATTTTTCTCCTTGGCACTTAACACAATCTAACCTGTTACACATTTTACTTACTTTTCTTGTCTATTTTCCTTCTCTCCACTAGTTTGTAGGTTCTCTGAGGGCAGGGGTTTATGTCTGTCTTGTTCACTATTATATTTCAGTGCCTGAGTAGTGCCTGGCACATAATAGTTCTCATTAAACATTTATTGAGTGAATGAAAAATTAGGGAGAGCCTGGGGCCGGCCCACTGTGGCGGCCTGGGGTTTACAGGTTTGGATCCCAGGTGCTGACCTACACACCACTTGTCAAGCCATTCTGTGGCAGGCATCCCACTTAGAGTAGAGGAAGATGTGCATGGATGTTAGCCCAGGGCCAATCTTGCTCAGCAAAAAGAGGGGGATTGGCAGCTGATGTTAGCTCAGGGATAATCTTCCTCACCAAAAAAAAAAAAAAAAAGGGAAAGCCTGATAGGTCCCTTTACAAATTCTGGACTTTATTGGGAAGTCATTGAATGATTTTAAGGAGACAAATGTCAGTCGGTATTCCACTGAAAAAAGATGGCTTTGGAGACTTGGGACAAATGGATTGGGAGAGTAAGTGGGGACATTCAGGGACAAGTCAGGAGGATCTTGCAGTGGTTTGAGGGGAGAGAGTGGTAGCCTGGATTAGGGCTGTGGCAGTGGGCATGGAGAAAGGGGGTGGATTTGTAAGACTTGGTGATTGATTAGAAATGGGATGCTAAGCCGTGTCAAGAGCAAATGTAAGGTTTCTAGCATGAGTACCTGTGCGAATGGTTGTTCCATTCCTGACAAACGCTGGGGGAGGAAGAGATTTCAGGCAGAAGATCCATAGCTCAAAGCCTTTGGACTTGGCTGCATTTCAAGTGTCTGAGAGATAGCTGAGTGGAAATACTGTGTTGGCAGTTGGTTATTCAGGTCAGGAGCTTAGAAGATTCGAGTCATCGGCACAAAGATAGTGCATGAAGCCGTGGAAGTGGAAGATAAACAAAAATTGTTATCAGGTTGCCTCTGTAAGACCAAAATTCATCAGACAGGTTTATGGTTCTAGCAGCATCATTTCTCTCTGGGAAGACTTGTTTGCTTCTTCAACTTTCTGTTGAGTCCTACCTGTGACCCTCGCATCACGGTTACTCTGAACATTACCGCAATGGTCTTTAGACTCAGTTCTGTTTTCAGGTTTCCCTTCTGCATCACCCTTGAGTCTTCCCCAACAGCCAACCCGACTGTGCAGAAGGTGTGAGGGGATAGTGCCAGTCACCTAACCCAGCTGCAAGTGGGAGCAATTTTTTCCTGAAGCTTTTGGACCTGTGCTCAGGCCATGGTCATTCAGTGTCATATGGGAGCAGAGGGACAGATGGCTTAAGAAATGAAAAGCCCAGGACTAATGGAAGTGCTTTAAAGTGAGCAAAGATCTTGGTTTAGTTCCGTGAATATTTTGATATCTTTGCATCTCCGTTTTATTCTGAATTAATAGTTGTAGGAAACCATGCATTTATTTTTGGCCTCTTTCCCCCCCTTTTTTATTTAAAATATTTTTAAAAATTACATATTTATTGTAAAAAGTTCAGTGTAGAAGGGTATCAGTGAAAAATACGAGTCCTTTTTCCTACTCTCCACATTTTTTTTTCTTTTTAAACTGGTTCAGTTGATTATCCTGTTAAATTGTGTTTTAAATTCAAATTCAGTTAGGTTCAGCGACTTGGCATGATTCACTCTGGTTCCACTCAGGTTTCTTCGTAGCAGCTGTTTGCCGTGAATGAATATCTTGCTTGTGCTGGGGTCTTCCATGTGGCTTCTCCAGGCAGCTTTTGACTGCAAAGCACCTGGGAGTACAGTCAGATCTTTTAATTCTTGGGCAGGAGATAGCGTGCTCGGAGGACAGGCAGCTGCCTCCCTGTGGGAGGAGAGGGAGCAGGTGGGGCAAGAGGACCACATGCCACCAAATCCCTTGCAAATTTTCCTCTTTCCTCAGCAGAGTCTGCCAATCGGACTGAATACCACAGGGAGATTTTTTCCACTGTGAACAACTGTCCCTAGGACAGCAAGCAGGGATCATGTTTCAGGAATCTCGTGTTGCCCTTCAGAAGCCATGTGGCTGGCTGTCAAGTGTGTGTAGGGGATAAGAAAGCCCCAAAGAGAGGTGATGAGTCACAGGCACTAGGGTGAGAGGGGGGCCTTCTGGTGGGGTGGGAGGTGGAGGGCAGTCAGATATCTCCAGCTGTCACTTCAACTTTTCATGGAAATGTTATCAAAATAATAACGACTCACCCTTTAAAAAATTATTTATTTGTTTCATTTAATCTTATTTTTCCTTTTCTTTGAGACTTTTTAATTTCATTTCAATTTAGTTTCCAATCCAATTTGAAATATATAAAATCTATTTAAATTTAAATTGTGAAATATGAAGTATCTCATAAATGTTATTTAATAGATATGAAATAATAATGACATCTATTTAAACCTAATAGTTTGTTAAAATTAATTGAACACATAATAATATGACTGTACTAATTTTCTTTCTTATTGTCCTTCGACTCTGACACAGATCCTCAGTACCTTCATTCCCAGCACCATCTGTCTCTATTTTTTAAATCACACACGTCATCCACGAATACACCTTAGTAAAATATTCAAATAACACTAATCCTTTGCATTTGAGGGCATTTTACAGTTTACAAAGCATATTCACAATTATTCTGTCATCTGACCTTCCAAAGAAACAGGTAAATGAGCTTCATCTGGCAGAGGAAGAATCTGAAAGACAGATTGAGGGCCTTGCCTGTGTCCACACCTGGAGCAGAGGTCAAAGTAGAATCTTTCATCTCCTCCAGGGTAGCTTTCCCACCTCCATGTGTACAGAGAGGAGGATCAGACCTCCAAGAGGGTCCCATGGAATGGGACAGAGCAAGAGGAGGTTGTTTACTAGAGGTGTTCTCAGCTAATGGTGCATATCTGCACATTTTTTGAAAGACCTGGGAATACAGCCCTTGCTGGCAGACTTTTCTAGAGCAAGAGTTGGGGGAGGTGGAGGAAGAAGGAGACACGGCTGCCCGGAGGTTGGACTCAGAGGCAAATCTGGTCTCGTTCCTAATTTAGACCATCTGAAGAGACACATTGGAGCCAGCACACCTTTATGTGATCACCTCTTTGTAGAAGTGTGCTTAAACACGTGGGGTCCCTCCAGATCAGAGTCCCATGAGACGAGACCTATTTGCAGGAAACAACGGTGCTGTTGCCTACTTCCGAGAATGTCTCTAAGCTCTTTCATTGGTCCTACATGCCAGAACTTTTAAGATCAAATCTCTCCACTCCTAGACCATCTTATAAGTTCTTTGGTCAATAAAAGATACGTTAGTAGTCAAAAGGGTCAACAGCATGGACCAAGTAGCTAGTTCTTCTGGAAATGATTGAACTCTACCAAACTACAGAAAAATCAATTTCTGAAATCCCAACTGGTGTTTGTGGAATGTGTTGCTGCTCTCAGGTAACATATTGGGGCTTTCTGCATTCAACTCTCTAAACCAAATGTGATGAAAAAACACTCTCCTGGGTGTTTACTCTCAACACTTCACTACAACACTACTTTACTTTTGACACCAGATGGATGGCTTTTCCACACATCAAGCAATTCTGCCACATCAGCTGGATGTCCTACAATTTAACTCAATTCTGACAGTATCTACCTGGAGAGAGTGTCAGATCCCATAAGGTTCAGGGCTCAGTCCAAGACTGCCTCCACTTCAGATGCCAATCGCAAGTCCAAGTTGTTACCTGTGCGTCTGACCAACTGGCTGTAAATTGGAGGTTCCAATGATCCCCTCAATTAATTTGTTAGAGGGGCTCACAGAACTCAGAGAACTATTTTCCTTACTAGATTACCTGTTTATTATAAAAGGATATAACTCAGGAACAGCCAGAAGGAAGAGATGCACAGGGCAAGGCATGTGGGAAGGGGCATGGAGCTTCCTCTCTGGGCATGCCACTCTCCTCCACATCTTCAGCAACCCAAGAAAGCTCTCCAAAGCCAGTCCTTTCCGGTTTATTATGGAGGCTTCATTTCATAGGCATGATTGATTAAATCATTGGCCTTTGTGATTGAACTCCATCTCCAGTCCATTTCCTCTCCCTGGAGGTCAGGAAGGTGGGGCTGAAAGTTCCAATCCTCTAAACACATGGTTGGTTCCCTTGGCAACCAGCCCCGATGCTTAGGTGCCGTCCAAAAGTTATCTCAATGACATAAACTCAGGTGTAGTCGAAAGAGGTTTGTTATGGATATCACAAGTCACCTTTATTGCTCTTATTGCTTAGGAAATTCCCAGAGTTTTAGGAGCTCTGTGTCAGAAATAGGAGGAAGAGCAAATATATATTTCCTATTATAAATCACACTATTGCACCAGAATTTCCTAAAGAATGTTCAGAAAAGCTAGTTCCAAGCAAAATGATGGATCTGTGATTAAGTATTTGGAAAATATTTGAACGACTTAAGATGGTATTCTTTTCTGCAGGACTTCTCAGAGGCTTTAGTAAACCAACATTCTTCGTAAGTCTTTAAGGAAGGGTATAGTTCTTAGCATTTTCCAAACTTATTTGACCACAGAACTTGTTTTTTCACAGATTGTCTTTCTAAATTGTTGAGTTGCACAGAATACACTTTCTAAGCCTTCTTTGAATGAAAGAAGCTGCTGTAATGCTGCTCTGTGAAGTTGACTGGTGAGAAGATAGTTGGGCCAAGTTGGGCACTGAGGTGCCTGAAATTTTACATTTTGGGTGGCCAGCTTTTCCTAAGTAGTATCTGCTTACAGTAGTCTGGTTTTGTGTTCATCTTCAAGGGCTTAATATTGCCCCCGCTGTGGGTCCAGTCAGATCCTGAATTTCTGTGCAATTGTCCTAAACTTGGGAAATGATCTTGGCTTTTTCTACAAAATAAAATCTTTTGAAGTCACCAAAAAAGATAATATTGTTATACATGATATCACTTGAAAACCTTTATGATCCAATAATATGCGCTTGTTTTAGAATGAGAATATTAAGATGAACAAAATGAAGACAATGAAAATAGCCCATAATCTTACTGCTCAAAGGTACTATTATGATTTTGACATTTATATCCTTTCAGTCTTTTTTATTTACCCATGTACATAAAAAGTCATACCTCTTCCGCTCCTAAACTAAAAAATGTTTTTCCAACCTTTTCTCTGTTTGTGCCTTTCATTTGAACCTCAGTTTAGAACCTGCTCCTTGAATATTTTTGGTCTTTTTGAAGGAGGCAGGAGGACAGAGAGGATCCAGTACTGAAGGGGTCACCCAGGAGCTAAGTAACCCACGGTGTTTTATGGGTAATTGTCCCAGTGTCTTCCAAGAAGAATATGGCACCAAATGACAACCTTTCCTGGCTGTGTTAGTTTCCTATGGCTGCTGAAACACAGTACCACAAACCTAGTAGCTTAAAACGACACGGATTTATTATCTTACGGTTCTGCGGGTCAGAAGTTCAAAGTCAGTCTCACAGGGCTACAGTCAAGGTGTTAGCAGGGCTGCTTCCTTCTGGAGGTTCTGAGAGCAAAATCTGTTTCCTTGCCCTTTTCAGCTTCTAAAGGCCACCTGCATTGCTTGGCTCATGGCTCCTTTCCCATGTCACATCAACCTTCGGTTTCTATCATCACGTCTCCTATTACTGACTCTGATCTTCCTACCTCCCTCTTAGGACCCTTGTGATTCTATTGGGCCACCTGGATAACCCAGGATAATGTCCCCATCCCAGGATCCTTAACTTAACCACATCTGCAAAGTCCTTTTTACCATGTAAAGTAACATATTCACAGGTTCTGGGGATGAGGATGTGGATACCTTTGAGAGGGCCATTATTCAGTCTACCACACTGGCTTTTTCCTTCTTCTTCTTTTTTTTTTTTTTTAAAGAACTTAAGGCAAAAATTAGGTATTCATTTTCTGGAAGTCATGGTCTCTAAAGACCATGGATTAATCTAGTAAATCTGAGAGTTTGTCAGATGGTGGCAGAAAGCCCACTTGCATCGCCTGCCTTGGCTGAAAGCTGCCCTCTGGGTTGACCTAAAGGGCTTTGGGCATCTACTGCATTGGGGGGACAGTTGGGCACTCTTGGCATCCTGGTTCAGAGCTAGATCCCAGAAGCTGCTGTGTACCATCCTTTCGATTCTGCATCTGAGAGCTTAGCACTTCAGAGTGTTCCCTCCATGTCTCTGGCTTGGCAATGTGCCTCCTTTGAAGTGGTGCAGCAGTTGTCGTCTATAAATAAGGCATGCCCAGTGCCATCGGAGTTCTGAGATGAAGGGCACGGCTCACTTAGAGGAACATTGAACGTGCAGGACAACGTTGGGGAGAGATCCTGGTTTCATCCTCTTCCCTCACCTCTTCTCCATCCTCCCACCTCCAACTTCATGTAAAAAATACATGAAGGCCCCAGAGAGAATAATCAAAGCTCTGTCACACTTGGCAGACTCTTTCTTGCTTCCCTTTGACAAGAAGGAAGAAGAAAGACATGAGCATTTGGATAAGAGCCCAGTAGCCTATATCAGTTCAGACTTTCCCTGAGCAGCAATGCCTCCTGGGCATCCCCTGGCTGGTGACACTAATGATAACCACCTTTATTGGGGCTTACCATTGACTCTACCATGCTAGGTTATCTCATCTCATCCTCATGACCACCCCCTGGAGTTGGAGTAAGAATTTCCCTTTCACAGATGAGGACCCGGGGCTGCAGAGGTTAAGCAATGCTTTCCCAAATGTTTCACTTCTAGGCGTACATAGAAAATGATAATATTTGAATTTCACCCTGAGGTAAACCAATAGAGCTGCTGAAGGTGGAGGTGATATGCCTTGGTCTCCAGCTGCAGAGGTACCACCCAGCAGTGTGCTGAAGCAGAAGAGACCTCTGCACATCTAAACTTGTCCAAGACTGTAAGACTGGGAAGTCAAAGATTTGAACGCATGTTTGTCTGATACATATGCATATATATATATATTTTTTTTTTACTGAGGAAGATTCACCCTGAGCTAACCTCTGTTGCCAATCTTCCTCTATTTTGTATGTGAGCCACCGTCACAGCATGGTGACTGACAGACAAATGGTGTAGGTCTGCACCTGGGAACCGAACCTGAGACACTGAAGTGGAGTGTGCCGAACTTAACCACTAGGCCACCAGGCTGGCCCCATGATTGTCTGATTCTTTTTTTTTTTTTTTTGTGGGGAAGACCAGCCCTGAGCTAACATCTGTTGCCAATCCTCCCCTTTTTGCTGAGGAAGACTGGCCCTGGCCCTGGCTAACATCCGTGCCCATCTTCCTCCACTTCATATGGGACGCCGCCACGCAATGGCTGACAGGCAGTGCGTCAGCGGGCGCCCGGGATCCGAACTCGTGAACCCCGGGCTGCCAAGCGCGAACTTAACTGCTGCGCCACCGGGAGGCCCCCGTCTGATTCTTGATTCCAGATTCCTTTTTTGTTTTTTAATACTAGCTTCTCTGGAAGCACCTCAAACTGAAATCATCACCTTGCTTCTAAACTGTCTTCTCTTCCCGGTTATCTTGCAGTCTGTTCTAGGTCTAGTTCTCAAGAAGCAGAGGCTGTGACGGGCATTCTTGAGCAAGGTGTTTATCGAGGAGTGATCTCAGGAGATAATTTGTAAAGGAATGGGACCAGGGAGGAAGCCAAGCAAAAACGTGGTTTAGCTGAAGTCTAGCCTCAGTCTGGTCCCTTGGGGAGCTCTGGAGTACCACAGCACCACAGGGCCAGTCCTCTTTGAGGCAGGGGGACTGGCCTTTTGAACTCCACATCAGTTAGTCAATGACTTTGGGCTGCTTTCGGGGAAGGGTGTAATATTCTAGGCATTCCTGGGCAATGTGGCTCCCAGGACAGAGGGTAATTCTTGCGAGAAGGGTGCAGCTGTAAGGGAACCCACACTCACAGCAGCTTGGGAGAGGGGTACACCAGCCCGGTGAAGGAGATCTGAGCTGGCATCAACAGCCTCCCCCACACGTCTCAGTCATCATACCGCCATTTGTCCAGCTGCCCAAACTAGAAACCTCCGACTCATCCTTGATGTTTCTCTCTGCTATTGGTCAGGTTTTCCTGAATCTATACCAGAAATTCCTTTCAAACTTGTTTTTCCTTCTTCATGCTTCTGGCTGCTGCTGGAGTTCAGGCAATCCTTATTTTCCTATTAGCCCATTTTCCTTGAACCATTCCCAAGGCCTCCTTACTTCTCTTTCTGTATCCATTTTCCCCTCTGCCAATCCACACAGCTGTCAGTTATCCTTTGTGTCTGTTGATGTCATCCGATGGCCTGAAAGCATTGAAACCTTTCCAAGGCCTATAGGATAAAATAATTATTTCTGTAGCATGGCCCAAAATGCTCTTCACAAATTGGCCATCCCATCTGTCTATCAGTAGTTCTCTCTCACTCTCCTAGTGCACCTAAGAGTCGCATGGGGGTGTTCATCCTTCCTCAGACACTCACTCAGTTTTTGTTGGATAAATTAATGAATAAAGAGTGATGGCTTTGTACAGAGGTTATATTTCAGGCTAATGTGGAGAATTTTTCTGTTTCTGAGGGACTGTCTGAAAACCAGGATAGTGGGACGGGGAATCTGCTTTTAATTCCAGATTTGAAATATACTACTACGGCGTGGACTCCACTTTCTTTTATGTTCCACTTATTTTAACTTAAAATAATCTCATGGGTGTCTTACCTGTTTAAAGTTCATTTTCTTGCTTGCTTTTTAAATATTAGAAGATTGGAGATTATTCTATAGTGACCAGAATCTTGGCTATTTGAATCTGCCCAGGCTCTGCTTCCACCTCAAAATGAATCCATTTTGTTCAACTTGTTTTGGGGATCCAAATCGGTGTATCAAGGTCTAAGTTGAAAAATATGGGGAAATCATTCATTTCTTAAGGTGATGTTACTGATATTTGCAGGCAACAACATAATAAA
This sequence comes from Tapirus indicus, assembly GCA_031878705.1. Classification (NCBI taxonomy): domain Eukaryota; kingdom Metazoa; phylum Chordata; class Mammalia; order Perissodactyla; family Tapiridae; genus Tapirus; species Tapirus indicus. The sequence continues at coordinate 47,726,096 of CM062931.1, read as the reverse complement.
AAGCTAAGTGTAACTGTTTCCCTGCAGCTTTGGTCAGGAGTGGGTGAGCCTGGCTGAGGGACACAGGGTGTGAAGCTAAGAAGGACATGGAAGTTGCTTCCCAGAGGTGAGTGTGCATCCAGCGCCACATGAGCCATCCAAATGCAGCATTACTCTGGGGTGGGCCGGAGGGCGAAAACCAGGTCTGAGTGAATAGGTCTGCAACCAGAGACAGATGGACAAAGAGAACAGGTTTGTGGAGACTGAGGAGGCAAACTCGGGAAAGCTTTAGCCTCGGGTTCAGAGGAAGCTACACAAAGCTGATCGGGTCAAATTGTTCCCCTTTTCTCTTTCTTCCTTCCTTCCTTCTTCTTTTCTTCCTTCCTTCCTTCCCTTCTTTCTTCTTTCTTTCTTTTTCTTGCTTGCTTTCTTGCCTCCATGTATATCATCCTACTATTTAGAAATGTTGTATAAGTTAATTTCTTTTCATAAACAGAGATCTTTTGTTTCTTTTTGCTATACATATAGATCTAACGTACATGGCAGTTCAGCTTTTGGATCTGACCACAGAAATCTCTGACAAAGAACAGGGTTATGGTTTGGAACCCAAGACCACACCAAGAAGCTTTAATGGGCACCTTTAAACCTTGCACCTCAGCTTCTCCCCAAGGCCAGCTGACCTAACCCTCGTTCTGCAGCTTTGTTTTGCTCTTTCTCGGTATGTAGATTTCAACTGTACTTTTGTATTTCCATATCTTTTTAAAAACATAGTCTTTCTCCCCTCTCTGTCTGTAGAAATCTCACCCAACATTCCACATCCCCCTGATTATCTCACAATGAAGTGATTACCCCTTTCTCTGAATGTATCGCTAGTCTCTCGTCTGTGGTGCTTCCTACATCCTGCCTGTTGTCGCTTTGTTTGCAAATGTTCTATTTTTTCAACTAGATTGAAAGCTTCTGGAGGGCAGAGATTCCATTGTGGCCATAAAAGCAGCTAGCATAGCATCACAGGTGCTCAATAGACATTTGCTTTTTTGCTTAGTTGGATCAAATTAGAATCAGAAGTTCTGATTTTCCATCTCCCAATTCAGTTTTTTCATTAAGTGATAAATCAATGAATGCAATTAATGGCAGCACATTTTCGTTGGAGAGTTAGTTCTTCAGGACTGTTGCTGAGTGTCCATCTGTGCTGGGAATATTTATGGGGGCCAGTGGAGAGGTTTCTTTCTAAGTGCATCTCACTTCTCTATGTCAGCCCCAAGGCTCCCTTGTGGCATCAGTGCCCATTCAGTCCAGACAGCAGAATGTATATCTGTATGTATATCTGTGTGTATATCTGTTATGGCTGAGAAAACACATTTGGGTCTGTGATTCAGGGATCTGGTTTCTAGTCCCAACTCCACATTGATTAGCTCTGACTTTAGAAGAACTGCTTGATATTTCTGGGTGTCACAACAAATGGGTACAATAACCCGTAGGACTGTAGTAAGGATTCCATGAGTTAATGTGTGAAAAAAAGAGAAAACCTGAAAAAGAAAAAAAAAATCTAATATCAGGTATTATTTTAGGATGTACCCAGTGTGGTGTCTCAGTACCCCACACATAGTCAACATAGCAAATGTGTTGCTATAAATCTTGTTCATGGTTTGTAATTTTATCAATTTATCTATCCATCCACCCATCCATCCATCCATCCATCCATTATTTCCTTTGCTGAATACCTCTATGTACCAGATATGATGTACCAAAATAAAAAGCTCACTCAGCATAGGGTGTCTACCTGGGGAAGACTGGTTAGCATTCAGACAAATCTTCGTGGGTGGTGGTACTCTCGCAGGCAAATCACTCAAGTCTGGGATGAAGCATGGTTCAGAAACCTGATTGGCCAGCATACCGAGGGAGCTCTACCTCTCAGGTGAGTTCTCCTTTGCCAAATCCTAAAAGACTGCTACATTATCCTCCAATGTGCATTGATTTGTTTGTGATCTGGGGGATCCTGGCTGGTATACTCTCCTCCTACACTTGCACCTGAAAGCCAGACTGTAATCAGATGATTGCTTGGTGGTACAGAATCAGAGCTGGGGGCTGGTTATAGAATTCTAATGTTCAAGGGCATCCAGTTCAAGGGCATACCTGATGGAATCTTCTCCACAAAAGGTGGCTCAGGGGAATGGAATCAGACAGATCTGGTTCCCAAGCCCAGCTCTACTCCTCTCTAGCTGGGTGACTCTGAACACCTTTTGTAACTTCTCTGCACCTCATTTTTCCCATGTGTATAATGGGGATAATGATAGAACCTGCCTGGTAGGGTAGTTGTGAGAACTAAATGAAGTAGTCCAAGAAAAAGTTAACAGAGAACTCAGTAAAGGCTAGAAATTGTTAATTATTAGTATTAAATATCTAACATGGGTGCACACTGGTCATATTCATTAACTCAATCATTCAACACACACATACTGAGTACCTACTATGTGCTATTCCCTGTGAACGAGATGGACATCATCCCTGTTCTGATGAAGCCTATAGTGTAATGGGGGTAAGGGACTTTAAACAATGAAAGAGAAATATAACAGAACTTTGAATGAGAATGTCCTTTTTGCCCAGAGTTTGGTTAACTGTGACTGAAAGCTAAGAACAAAAAAGTGTCAGATATTCAACATTTCAAAGGGATGTTCCCCCACCCCCCAAATGGGGTCATGCATCTCCTCAGGCTTAATTAAATATGGCTGAATAGGTCTTGCTAACCTGACCACCATCTGCTCCATGAATGCCTCTATATAAGCAACTGACAATGGGAGGAGGAGATTCTCAGCATTATTGGTGGCCTGAGCTGTCACTGGGTCTTTTTCTCTGCTCTGTGTGGCATAAGGAGACCCCAGCAGGAAGAAGCCCTGAGAAGGAATGCCAGCAACAAGGGATGGGGATAGGCTGGAGCAGCAGGCTGGGGAAGGCCCAGGTCAGGGGACTGTGAAGTGGGAGACCCATCCAGGGCTCTGGAAGGACTCACAGGCCCTTCTTCCTTGTTCATGCCTTGCAGAGGGATTTGAAGGCCACTCAGTGATAGCCAGGGAGGAGCCAGAGCTGGCTGAGGACTCTAAGAGGACGTCCAGTCAGATGAGGAAGACATATGTGAGCCCCTATCCTCAATCTCCTCCTCACCCTGACACTTTAGAGCAGAAGGGGTCTCAGAGGAGGGTGAAAGGAGTACAGACCACTTCCCCTCTGTATGAAGCCCCTGGGGCCATAGGCAAAGCCTGAGCAGGTAGATGGGCAGATGGGAGATGGAAATTTTAAGCTGGAACACATTAGGGTGGACTGAATCTTTAAAATATATACTCTTATTTTGAAATAGTTTAAAATGCAAGAAATTACAAAAGTCTTAGTGTTCCCTTGTATCTTTCATTCAGCTTCCCCTAATGATAACATCTTACATAACTGTAGCATCTTATAAAACTAGGAAATTGACATTGATGCAATACCATTAACTCAACTGCACACTTTATTCAATTTCACCTGGACTGGATTTGTTTTAACAAATAGAAGTAAGCTTCAAACTATGAGATTTGCCCGAGGGGTTGTTTAAAAAAAAAGGATTTGATGAGCATGATTGAAGGCAGTTATTGGAAAAAATTAATCCATTTCATCTACATCAGTAATAATGCTTATGGAGTTCAATGCATTGGTAATAATTATTTAGGTAAGGACAATTGGATGGAGTGCTACAATGGAGAAAAAAAGATTTAACAAGTGTATACAACGAGGGGAATCTCCTCTGGTCTAGGAGGGAAAGCTTTCCATAGGACAGTCATTTCGAGAGCTCAGGATGAGTAGGAATTAACAATTAGGTAACAGGAGTGCGGGGCCATTCTTAGTTTAGAGTTTAGAGGATCACGTAGGTGTTAGTCTCCTATTTCCAAGCTTTCAGGGCTGATTCCAGTTACTATTGCTGCATAACAGGTCACTCTAACATTACTGGCATTAGACAGCAACTCTTATTTGACTCACAGATTCTGTGGGTCCAGACTTTGGAGAAGGGATGGCAGGGAAGGCTTGTCTTTGATATGTGATGTCTGAGGACTCTGGTGAGAAGACGGAACGGCTGCAGTGGCTGGATACCTGAGGTCGGAATGGCGTGAAGGTCCATTCACTCATGGGTGTGGTACCTGGGCTGGGAGGAGCAAACTCCAGGACTGCCACCCGGAGTACTTACAGGACGCCTCTCCACATGGCAAGGCTCCCCCACAGCATAGCGGCCCAGGGTGGCCAGACTTCTCATGGGGTGGCTCAGAGCTCCAAGCATGGGTGTTCCAACACCCAAGGCAAAACTACATTGTGTCTTCTGACTTAGCCTCCAAAGTCAAGCAGCATTGTTTCCGACACCTTCTATTGGTGTTAAGTAAGTCACAAGCCCACCCAGCTTCAGAAGGAGGGAGACATGGACCCTCCTTCCAATGAGATAATTGACAAGGAATTTGTGACCACTTTTTTAAAACTGCCACACTATGAATCTTCACAAATAGGCCACCTGAGTGGTTTTCTTTAGACATGTTAAGAGCTTTAAGTCTTACTGAACAATTTGATCCATTACTTGTTGTTTTCATTGTTTATCTCTGAAGACAATCTTATTTCTAGATTTTTGGAGTCCTTTCATTTTTCCTCATACCAAGTTTTGAACTCTCTGCTGTTTTACCAGCTGTGCAACACTTACCAGAGAAGGGGCAAATGTTTCTTGCATTTTAAAAATAATTTTCTCTAAGATATAGAACTTGACAGTATCATAACATTCTGCTGCTAAAGCTAGCATTCTACTGGGCTGCAGAAATGTATGACTTCAATGTCACTCATAATTTTAAAATAAAGTGTGAGATAGACTTCAGAAATCTCAGTTGGTCTCCTGGACTCAGATGGTAAGATGGTATCAAACTAGAAAAAAATTAATTGCTTTTGTGTTGTTGCTCCCTGCTGATATGATTTATTTTAAATTCTACAGAACCCAGGGAGAAGGAGCTATACTGTAACTCAGAAACTGACATATGGTGTTTTGCCCACATCTCCCACAGATGCTCCAAATTTAAAGAAAAGGATGTCTCTGTGGTCTGGAAACACTGGCTATTGCAACACCTATTTTATCTGACAAGGCAGGAATTGAGTTACTCCACATAAGTCAATTTCATGAGCAACTGAAGTCTACTCCCTTTGAGTGACAAAGTGTTTTAGATAATGTTAATTATGGGGGGAATAAGGTCTGTCTAAAGTGTATTACACTCATTTCTCTGTTTTCTTAGGTCTAGGGTGATCAAACATCCTGGTTTGCCTGGGACTTTCCCTGCTTTTGCACTGAAAATCCCATGTCCTGGGAAAGTTCCTGGTCCTAGAGAAACTGGGACAATCAAGATAAGAACTTGATTTCACAGCTTTCTGATTATGCCGTGTTGTCGATGTGAACCGAGATTTGTTGCGTGTTGTGATCCAGTGATGCCCTCAGGATGACTGAGATATAGAGCACCATGGGCTCCCAGACTAGAAGATGCTAGAGCAGCCAATCAACTCTGCTCCTCCGAGTGAGGCATCACCTGTAGTTCAGTGTCACTTCCAAGTGCACAGGCTTTGTAAGTTATTTTCACCTGTGCCACATAGGGGCCTGGTTGGCTTTCAGGACTCTCATCAGGATGATGGACGTCACCACAGTTTGGCTTCTGGATAAATGGCATCGTTGTTATCAAGATAAGTTAATGAGCAAAACTGACTCAGGACAGAGGCAATAATGACAAATTACTTTTGAGTAATTTTACTCAGTGGGGAAGAAAACTTGTCTAAAGAAATGATGAAACAAAATTTCACTCATAGCTTAGACTCTTTGGTGGAACAGAGTCTGTTCCTCTAAATTTTCCTCTAAATTTGAGTCTGTGTATTCATTATCCTTAGAATCTCAATTTAATCAGAAAGATAACATTAAACCAGAGAGCGTATAATTGCTTTAGTTTTGTTTCTCCGTGAGAAAGGGAGAGTAGGAAGACTTGAGGAGAAGGAAGGAGGATGAGTTCAGTCAATCCTAGACAGGTGAAGGGGAATTCCTGGGGAGGATTCTGGCAGCACAGAAACTATGAGGGGGTAGCTGGGCCCTAGCTTCATGGCAAGTCACACAAGAGGTGTATCTGGAGAAGAAGAGAAAAGCTTGCCCCAGAGCAATGTTTGCTCAATGAAGTTCTTACTTAGACAAAAGGGCCATGTTAATGTCCTGCTCTGTGGTCTACCTTCTATCAGAAATATGCCTACATGTTGAAGAGGACACAAAACATGTTGGGTGATGAGAAAGCAGAAAAGAAAAAAAAAAAGCAAAAGTGCATTGAGCATTCTCAGTTTTCATTTAAAACCTAGTTTTGACTTTTGTGGCCCTCATCCACTCCAGGGTGTTTTTTCTCAAATGGATTCACAAGGCATAGATATCCATTTTATTATGTGCCTACTCTATACAAATAAGGTAGAGTGCACAATGTTTTGGAGTACAGAGGAATAAAGATAATTCTTTCCCTTAAGAAATGCAACATCTTAGTGTGAAAAGACTTGTATAACCAGATGTTGCCAGACCTCCCCAGCCTGTACATACTCATGAGGTTGTATCTACAGTGGCACCAAATGTTGATGACCTAGAACTCTATATTTGCTCATGGGGGAACTTAGCTACCTCTTAGAGCTTATATATCAGTTCGAGTCCCAGTAAGAAATAAGTGGAACATTCAGGCTGAAAAATTAACAAAGGGACTATTTCTAAGATGTATGGCCAACGTTAAAGAAAAGCAATAAAGGATGGTGCAGAACATGCAAACAAGCAGTGATAGGAGCTGTTACCCTTGAGCCTGAAGTGACCAAGAGAAGAAGGGTTACCGGAACCTGCAGAGAGAGTAAGATATCCAGGAGCAGGACAGCATGCTATATGGAAAGGGTCCCTTGTCAGAAGCTGAGATTCATAGGGATGGAACTGGGGGAAAAATACCCTTATTACATCTTGCCTCTTTGCATCTCCCTCTGGGCTCCTGGTGGTGCCCCCATTTGTGAAACCAATGAGACACCAGTGAGCAAGGAAGATCCACACAGGTCACCTTTCCAGGGCCCATAGCAGAGTGGAAAAGGGTAGAGAGTAGATCTGGAGGGCCACAGGAAGATGTCAAGCACACTGATTTCAGAGAGGTCCTTAGATGATGCTAGTCTTTTCTCTGCTTTGTTTAAAGTCCATGGCCAGAAAAGCTATCTAAAGGATCTTTACCATTGATGCTGCTCCTGGGGCCACTAATAAAAACTCCAAAGTCAGTGCCAATGGTGTTCTCTTCTTGTGTAGCTGTGTTAGTCTGAGTTCTCTGAGAAGCAGATGCTGAGACAGGATTAAATGCAAAAATTTTATTAGAGGAAGTGCCCAAGAGAGAAAATAGGGATGGAGCTGGTAAGGCTAGGAATGCTGTCAGACTGACCCCTAGTGAAGGAGAGAGGGGTAGAAGTGTCCTAGCCTGCCATAGTCTAGGGAAGTTTCTGCAAGGTTGTCGGGGAGTCTTCAAACCAAAGTCTCCATCAGAGGAGTCCCATAGCTCCTCTGAAGGGACCTGTCTTACTATCCCCCCAGTCTTTGGTTGGAAGCATCCTATAGAAGAGTGGCCTTGTTCAAATGTGGCAACAAATCTCAGAGCACAACAGCTAGACCCTTGGCCAATTATGCTTCCCATAATTGGAGATACATAAGGTGAGCTCTCATGTGCATCCCCCCACCAAACTCCCAAAGCTGCTAGTCCCCAGGAATTCAGAGTGGTGTTGAAATCCAGAGAGAGGGGTCAGAGAATGACCTTCACCCTTGACCTCCCTGAGTTTGCTTCATAGGCCTGAGCAACATTTTTTGTGCTGAGAATTTTACAAGCTCTCCTAGAAATAGCTTCCTGGGGAATAGTATCTGTGTCTGGGCGTGGGCATGGCTGCCTACCTTGGGGTGGCAGGGGAACCGTGCTCAGGTTGCCTTCTGGGGAGCATTTGTCTTTATCATTGGGTCAGAGACCTGTGATCAAGACTTTATTTAGAATTTCTATGTGAAAGGGACTTTGGAGTATGATTAGATGGAAAGAGGTGGAGGAGCGCGGACTTGTCTGGAGGTTGTGCTTGCAAGGCAAACTTAGATCTATGCTTATATTTGGGGGTCTTGAGGTGGATGAGGGAGCTCGCAGAGAGGAGTACCTGAGGATCCCCGAGCTTCCATGGGCATAGCCACGGCTTGCAGAGTTCTACAACTTCTCCTTTTAGGCCTTAAAGCATGAAATATCTCATTCTATTTCATTTCTTTAGCATTAGAGCTTGCTTGCCCACCAGGAAGTTGCTGGAGCACAGAAACCAATGTTTTGTGTACCATTAGGATTCTTTTAGTCAAGAATAGAGAGGTAAATCTACCCACAAGAAAATTGGGGTGCTTTTAGGATAGAGTGTTGACAGCTAGGCTGCCAAAAAGAATTATAAATGTCCATTACAGGCTCTTTCCTCAAGGATAGATGGGTTAATTTCTGGAAACCTCTTATTAAAATGGCAAGAAATAAAACAAGTTAAGTCTTAATCAGGAGACTCGATTACAACATAGTGAACAAATCTGATCATGATTCTGTCTCTCCTGCCAGACAGCAAGCACTTTGAGGGCAGAAACTGTGCTATATTCTTAAATAATTTTGAGTCATCTAAGTGATTCATCAATTTCCTTTACAAAAATAAAAATTACCAACAATTCTGAAATCCCCTTTGATGATCTCCGCCAGACTTGGTCTGTCCCCTCCTCCCCATTACTCATGTGCCAGGCGCACAAATGTGGCTCATATGATGCTTGTTGACCTGCATTAGAGGGATCTAGAGTGGAAATTGAGGTTTATTAGGCAGCCAGGGTGGCAGGGTAATTGACCCTCTCTCAACACTACTGGCTGCAGCACCAGGAAAATCATTCTGTTTGTCACTGGTTGCCAAGCTGTGATATACAGCAGATTTAGTGTAAACTCCCATACTTTCTAGAGGATAGTTCCAATACTCTCATCAGAGTTGTGCTGTATTTCTGTGGATTAAATCTGGTCTTGCTTCCCAGGTCTATGGATGGTCCTTTGAGATGGAGACGCAGGGCTATCAAATTCTACTGGAAAGGCTCCTCTCCCAAAGGAAAGGGTGGGGAAAAGAAGATGAGAATTTCTTCTGGTCAGCAACCACTAGGCATTGACTGACATGATCAGGAAGCTGGTGATGTAAGTTGGAATGGATGGTGGGATGGAGACAGAGAAATGAGACGTGGACCAAGTAAGAAGGTGGTGTTCACTTCTTAGGCCCACTGGTTCTCTGATTCTTTATCAAGAGAGAGTCAAACTAATGACTGAGACCCATCGTCTTGCTCCTACTAGTTGGTGATGGGTACAAGTCAAGGACTTCCTCTTGGTCAAGAAAGCAAGGTCAGGAGGGAGGGAGGAGAGTGAAAAAAATGAAGAGGGTTAGTTGACCCTTTGTTAGCAATACTTTGAATAAGTCAGCCCTTCTTTGCTTCTTTAAACTCACACCTGCAGAGTGAGAATGTCAGCCACAGCAGGCCACTTTCGAGTCATTCCTCTTGATGAAAACCCAGAGACTGCTCACGAAAGGGGGTCAGCCCTCTACTGGTCCTTTCTCTTGGGCCCTGTGTTTGGTCACTGACTTACTGGCAAATTCTTTCAATCATTGAATGCCTGTTTGTCTCACTCAGAGGACTTTTACTTAAAATTCTTGTCTAGAGTACATGCAGTAAGTGGAGAAAAATGTAAGACACTCTTTCTTTGGTCATTAATAAAGGACCCTGAGGAAAAGCCTAAGTAGTTTGTGTTAATCATTAAACTTGCCCTGTGGTCAGCTCTGAACTTTTACTTTGGCACATGTTTGGCTGGGACACAAACGAGTTAGGTGAGTTACAGTCCAACATGAGCGAGTTACCTACATGGTAGCTGCAGGCTGGGCTCTAACCAGATAACATGGCCATCGGTTCTTGGCAGAGAGGAGCAAGATCATTTAGAACGGAAAGATAATTTCTCCCTTGAGTCACAACGAGACAGAAACAGAGAAAGGTACTGTTTGATTTAGAAATGTCTCTGCTCTCTGTTTTCTAGGTATTGCATCTCTTGCCAACGTTGTGTGAACAAAAGGAAATGGAGGATCTGCAATAACAACCTTATGCTCTGTCTCTCCAAGTCCCGAAGGAGGGAAGGCTGAGGGGGGAGGGAGGACGAGAGGCAGAAGAGGAAGGAGAGCAGAGAGAGAAGAGGGAGACAAGAGGAGAGAGAAGACTTGCTCAAATGCACACAGCTCTCCTCTGGTTGAAAATGTTCTGGTTAAAAGATTCTTAAGTGGAGGCTGAATTTATCCTTAGGAAGAATTAGTGGATTAATCATATAAAGAAAAATTACATTTATTATTGATTTGATTGCTCTATTCTAGAGGAAATGATGCAGATCTGAAGATAGGGCTGTAAGAAAACCAATGTGTGAATGTTTACTTCCCTTGTTCTAAGCTCGGAAGTAGGCACTGAAATGAAATGTCAGCATCATGCAGCCAGATTGAAAATAGACTCTCCCAGGCTGAGGATATTCTGTTGAGTATAACAAGCAAGTCAGATCCTGTGCTTTTGGACTAAGTAACAAATATTCTCGAGTACCTTTCTCTATGCAGCAGATATATTTCTGAAAATTGAATGTTTTTAAAGTGAATTCTATTCCAAATAGGTGTAAAAATGTAGGGAATTTTGCAACTTAAAGGAACACCTGTTGAATCTACTTGAGAATTTTAGAACTCCTTTCGTAAACTCAGGTAGCCTTCACCCCTACCCCATCGCTAGGGGTAGGTACACCCATTATTTGTCTCTCTTTTCCCAGCTCCAGAGTCCAGCACATATCAGGCAGAAAATAAATGTTTGTGGAGTTGAATTAAATATAGATGATTTTATACACTGTACTCTCTTAAATAGGACATACTTATAAAATAAATTTATTCTAAGTTTTTTGCAGATATTCTTTTTCTGGGCATTTATTGTGGCTTTTAGATTTTCTGAAATGGTATAACTGTTTTTGTTAGTCTCAGTGTTTTCTTGAAAGTATAAATTCAATGCATCTTTAGTAATACGTAAGGTTTTGCATTGAATTAAAAGCTTGAAGTAGAAGAATGGCACAATCAAACAGTGTCTAAGGAAGATAGGTCTGGCAGACTGGGCATTGTGGGTTGGGACAGAGAGACCCTCGAGTCATGGGGTCCAGAGTGGAGGTCCAGCTTCTCAGTCCTCTCTTTCTTTCCTCTCTGTTCTGCAGTGAGGATGAGACAACTTCTCCAAAATTCCCATTAGTACCATTTTTTCAACCCATTACCATACTTAGCATTTGCTTTGTTAAGCTCTTTACTTTTTTGTGTTGATTTGTTCCTGGAGGACTGGGACTCTTCCAGAAACAAAACAACCTTGCCCCCTGTAACCACCATCAACTAGTATTTTGATATTCATAACTTATTTTTTAAAATTAAGCTTTTGTTCAATAATGAGTTAATGAAAAACGTTAGTATTATTTACCCAGCTTAAACATGCATAAAACAAATTGGTGGGACAAGGAGGGGGGTGGAATAGTGATGATATTATATTAGATTCTTAGATTATCCTTTTCTCCTGAGTTGGGGATGGTGGGTCCCTTTGAAGATTCCAGGGCTGTATGGATATCACTTCCTTAACTTCCGAAGTTTTGACACAGCAAAGTAACAGTATGTAAGCAAAAAATGACAGTAATTTTTCATTTTATCTTTCATAAACCACAAAAGCTATGCTGCTCCAGTCAAAATGGAAAATGCTTTTAATATCTGAACAATTTTGAGAGGGTTGATTTAAGTGGACAAAATGACTGTCTGGCTGATCTCTCTGACAAGTATTGAAATTCTACTTTGGACAGGTGAGTAGGATATGTTTTGAAGGGATTATAGACAGAACACAACAGGTTACCTTGAGAACTAGTTTACTGATGTTTAAAATATTATTTTGGGGGAAGTGTTGAAGTACTTGCTCTGGGTTTAATTTTTCTCTGCTTAATAGTATTTTTTTTTCTGTTTAGTTGAGATTATATATTAAATAGTTACGAATATATCTTCAATTTTTAATGGCCAGTGGAAGTTGCTGTTACAGTATAAAGCTTTTAATAATAACTTACAACGTTCCTTTTATAATTTCTTTTTTGAGCTATAGGATGTAGTTCTTTTTAGATTTTATTGCTTTATCTTCTCAAAGGGAGTGACTTGTCTTAGTGATTAATGACTGCTTGTATTAAATCTCCTTTTCTCAAAGCAGGTATCTCATTTTCTCTGTGAATTTGGTTATCCTCTGTATCTTTCTATAGCATTTGTTTTGGTCTTCTTAAGGTAGAAGTGTCTAACACACCTTTGAGGGGTAAGCATGGGCTGGTCTGGCTGGGGCTACCATGAGTAATTGTGTTGATGTGAATGAGTCCCCCACCACCTTTGGTTGTGTAGTGCGCCACATGCATAAATGTACATGGAAGCCCTGGCTAGCCAGTTAGCCTGGATTATCCTTTAACTTTTCTGATATAGAAACTAAAAAGTGTTCTGTAGATAACACTTTTCCTGTCTATGACCTCATCGAGGAGCCGACTGATTTTTGCCAGCTTCCTTGAATTGGCTTTACCTTGGCCAAGGCATGTCCAGGAACATCTTCAAAGATGAGAGGTTGATTAAGGCTGTGCTCAGCTGGTGGTCGCTATAGGAGAACACAATCTAGCTGGTATGTAAAGTCTAGTCCTTTTTTAAAGGAAATTACAACACTGATCCATGCTTCAGCTCCTCTCTGAGCACGCAAGGCAAAAATCCAGAGAATTTTGTGTCTATTTAGGGAGTCATTCTGATCATGTATTCAAAAGAGGGAAACTAGAGGATGGTATACTGAGCAGGAGGATTAAAATAGGGACAGCTTCTAGAAGTTTCTCCCTTTCTCTGGGAAGTGGAAATACAAGAAATAAATGGTGACTTTATAATTAAATATGACCACCTGATTAAAGAACGGGGAAGACAGAAGAGATATTACGGGTTCAGTTAGGAACCAAATGTGTCCTTGAGGCCAAAGGAAGTGGAAATTCAGGATTGTCCTGTAAACACTGGGTTTTGGGATGTCTAAGATGAGATGAGATGATAAGATGAGAGAATCATTTCCTTAACGTGGGAGCTTTGAAGGTGTGTTCCCCAGACTGGTAGCACCAGCAACACCTGATCAGAAACGTAAACTCTTGCCCCCCCCCCCCCAGACCTACTGAATTGGAAACTCTAGGGGTGGGGCCCAGCTATCCGTGCTTTATCAAGTCCTTCTGGTGATTCCAAGAAATGCTGGCTAAATTTTGCTTCATAATGTTGGGTAAGCTGACGGATTGAACCTGAACGTCAAAACCCGTGTTTTTCTTACTTGTTTACAGTGTCCTGCCTGAGTTTTCACAGTGAACCTGAAGAAGGCAGCCTTGCAGGGGGAACGTGGATCACAGTCATTTTTGATGGTAGGTTTAGGTCTCACCAAATGCACGCTTCTTATTTATTGATTTAAAGAATCTTAAAAAATATGAGTCTTTGGTGTTCTTTGTCTAAGGACAAAGAGGGTCTGAAAAAAAAAAACAGGGCCTGAAGGGAAACGGACCAACTGACCGTCTTCTGTGTTCCTAGTTGCTCACTTGCTAACGTCACAGAAGCAGAGCACATCACACCGTTACATGTCTGTGCCTACTTTTGTATCCCAAGCTGTGGGATGGGACTCTAAGAACCTAAATGAGATGATGTGGAAGTGCATAGCATTGGACTTGGTCGTGTGTTCCCCAGAATCTTGGTTATCTTCCTTGTAGATAATTCTATAAATGGGAGCTTCTAAACCACAGCTTAGCATATCCGTCTCTACCACAGGAAAGAGTGATTTTGAGGGTTTGGATTTAAGTGGATGGACCTAAAGAGAGGAAACTTTTTTTTATAAACTCATAAATGAGAACACTCATTTACATAGCAGTTGTAAATGCCTTTGGCAATCAGGAGTCTTAATTTAATCCTTAGGCAAACTCAGTGTCTCATATTGCCCCCTTGTGGCCGTGTTTTTATATTCTTCTGTGTGGATTACAACTCTGCTCAGCCAGAGATTCCCCTTTCCCTTCTGTTTAGAATTGGACTTGGGCCTCCTTTATCCCGCCAACGGCTCTCAGCTGCAGATACGCCTGGTGAATGTGGCTGTGCCTGCGCTGCCCAGCATCCCCTGTGATGTCTCTCCCGTCTTCTTGGATTTGCCAGTGGTGATGTGCAGGACCAGGTACACCTGTCCAGAAATGAGAAGATCAGAGAAGACCACTGCTTGCTTATCTCAGTAGTTTTTGGTGGCAAATTAGAGCAACTCTTACTGTGACTGCAATTATCAACTATAGTTTTAAAAAATGTTCCATGTGGATATGTTTCTTAAAAGGTCCTTATCAGGGCTCTAGGGCTTAAGGGAGGGTGAAAATATGGGGAAGAATTTTAAGATATTTATAAGGAGGGGCTGGATTGTGTCTCCAGATTTTTTTTTTGCAAGAAGCTCTATGGCTATTAAGATTCCAATAAATGGTGCCATTTTGCCATCTAAAGAACTCATCTTTTGGAATAGGCATAATTGTAATAATCATGCATAAACCCAAAACCAGTTGGAAAGGAAGTTTGCTTTAGTCCTCAGTGTGTTTGCTGAGTTGGATACAATTTGCACAGGATTCCAGGTAATCTGCTGTCCTACTCAAGGTTTTGTTGGCCTGTGAAGTTTACACTAGTTCATTCTTTCTCTGTTCATGTCTTAGACACACTGCATGAAAGTGGGTCATTGGTTAAGAGGAAAAACATTATTTCCTTTTATTTTCTGTGCCTTATTTCAGGAAGGCTCCCTCTCTTCCATCTCTGCCTACTGAAATCCTAACCAACCATGCTGCAAACGTGAACATGCAACTGAGTGTAATCTTTCTCTTCTTTGAAAGAGGGACAGTAGGGGCTGAAATCCAGGCTGTGGTTGCAACAGCTTTGAGGAAGGAGCACCTTTTAGCAATTCATCCACAAGGCATGTGTGTGTGTGAACACACACACACATCACACACATAATTTTTGTGCAATTTATCCTCTAACGGGGACCTCTTTGTAATTTACACAGAGGCATAACATGTGTAGCCTTAGTGGCTCTCTTTCCTCAGCCCCATGTTTCTCATGATACCTCAGTTGCCCACTTGTCAGACTCATCCTTATAGAATTAGGTGCTTTGAGGATAGGGGATGTATTTAACCCCACCCTTGTAGTCCTTATGGTGCTGAGCACAATATTTATGAGTAGAAGATGCTCAACAGATGTCTGTTGAACTGAACTTTCTTATGGCACTGCTATTGGTTTAAAAACTGGGTTATACTTAGGTTTTATGGTATATTTGGGAATAGAGTTCCTGCAAGAACTTGCTGTGAAATAAGTCAAAACTCTGAAGATTTATATGTTCGATCTCCTTAATCCCAACATACTAATGATTTTAAGATGCATCATTGATTTTATATCATCTTTTTAGAGAAAAAGAAGTACTTTCCTCTAAAATGTACTCGTTGATTGGAAGATGAATATCAAGTTCAATTAACATTTGAGTATGAAAAAATGTGCATTTTATCATCAATGAAATACTGTCATACTCATTATCATAAAAAGACAATCTGCTTTCACCAAAACAGGCACTGTAGCATCTAAATCAGCACTGCCCAGTCAAAATATAACACAAGCCACAAATGTCATTTAAAATTTTCTAGTAGCTACATTAAAACGTCAAAAGAAACAAATGAAATTAATTTTAATAATATATTTTATTTAACTCATGTCCAAAATATTATTTCATATGTAATAGATATGTAAAATACTAGCAAGATACTTTGTATTCTTTTTTGCATGCCGAGTCTTCAAAATCCAGTGTGTATTTTACACTTGTAGCATCTCTTAATTGGGACTAGCCACATTTTAAGTGCTCAGTAACTACATATGGCTAGTGGCTAACACACTGGGCAGAGCAGATTTAAGTACTTAAGGTCATACTCAAGATTTTGGTGAGAAGGTTTGGAGGTGAAGCACTTCTTAAATCTAGCTTCTTATTCATCTTATTCCCCCTTTCACAAAAATCAACGTGAATGGCAGCCTCGAAGGGGCAAAGAAATCACTGACATTCGTGAAAAAAGGAGAGAAGATCTGGGGTTCTCTTGATGGATACGTGAAGTGTTTATGGGCTCCTTGGATGATCAGAAAGTCAAGAATTTTTTTGGCGACATGTAAGATCAATGCCTTTTATCAGAAAGAGCCTAGGAGTCAAGGCCCACTTTGCCCTTAACTTGTGATATTCGCACACATTAGTCTCTTAATCTAGGAACTGTCACTTTTTTTAGTGGATACTAGGATCAGATTATCTATCAATATCCCTTCCGACTCTTAAAGTCCTGTGAACCTACAGTTTTGAGAAACAGGACAGATTTTTTTTTTTTTTTTAATTTTAGGGACTTTCAGTAAAAAAAAATTCATGACTTTTGCTGAAGGATACAATCTTTAAAATCTAGTGGATGAGCGGATCTAGGAGGTGAAAGGTGGAATATAGGATGCCTGGGTTAGCTCTGTTTCAAGGTGCAGGGAGCTGATTTGAAGTGGTCAAGTGGGGCTGCTGGCTTTGGCAACTCACAGTCTTTGGTTCACAAGGATTTCCACTTTCTGTCCTCAGGTCTCTGCTGGCTGAAGCACACGAGGGTCTGTACTACCTGGAAGTGCACTCTGGGGGACAGGTAGCAGGCAGCCCAAGTTCAGGACCACGAAACAGACCCTGTACTTTCAAGGTGGGTTCTAAGGATGGAGGAATGTGTGTTTGCCTGGTCTGAGGGTGTGCTTGTGCTATTGATAAGCAAGTTATAAATCAGCCAGAGTCTCCTTTGCCATGGTCAGAGGGAAGGGGGATGGTAGTTATAGGGTTTCTGAGACTAGACTAGTGAACAACTAATGAAAGATAACAAGCATTTCTATGTCAGGCTCTGTGCTTCATGCACATTAATTTAATGCTCACAACAATTTTATGGGGTAGCTATTTATTCTTCTGTTTTTATACATGAGCAACCTCATGCTCGGGGAGATTAAATAATTTGTCCATATCATAAATAATTTGCCCAGGTAATAAATGGCAGAACTTGGATTTGAACCTGCATCTGACTCTGAATCTTCACCCAAACTGAAGCCCATAGAGCAGCCACAAAGATTACCATGGTGCTTCATGTTTCATTTTGCAGATGCGATCATCCTAAGTCTCAGGGGACTCAGGGACCCGACTTCCACTTCCCTCCCTGCTTCACAGTTGATTTCTGCTACCCTTCCAACCTTAGACTGAAAGGACATTTGCTGGTGGAATTCTCCTTCAAGCTCAGAGCTAAAAGGAAGCAGAGAGAGAGAGAGTTTATGAGCCAATGCCTAACTTATTTTAGAGATGCAATACGCATACTGGGGCTTAATTTTACATTTGGTTCAGTCTACTGTCCATTTCAGATTAGTTTTACACCAAAACAATCTCTGAAAGGGCAAGTTCTAGACTTTTCATAAAAGGCAGAGGTTTGGCAGGGCTCTGTGACACGTGTGTACTTCTCATAGGCGCCTCTGTTGAAGAGCTGTTCAGAAAAGTACAATTTAGTCATTCATTAATGCTCCTTTAGAACAAAACTTCACCCTCTGAATTCATCTCTAATACAATCCACATTTTATACAGGCAATTTGTTTTTCAAATTTGGAATTTGCTGTCAATTCACATTTAACAGCTTGTTTCTCACTCGAAGAGAATCTTGTTTTCTGGAATTTTGCTTCTGCACATATGCAGCAGACAGAAAAAAAATCATTCTATCTTATTAAGACCTGCACCACCAGCCACCTCTACGCTGTCTCAGTGACTATAACAGAAAAGCCATGGCCAGGCGTGCTCCTTAATCACCCCGCTGTTCTTGGATTTGATGTTTCTTTCACCCCAGACACTAGTTTTCCTATTTATTAAAGACAGGAAAGGAGAGAGAGGGGAAAGAAGAGAAACACTTCCTAAAACTGCACATTAAAGAAAGCAAGTCCTTCAGTGGTTCAACTAGCTTGGCGAGTTGATGAAAAATCACCAGGGGATGCAGTTAATGAGAGGCATTCGAAGCTAAACAAAACATGGTGTGTCTCTCTGTTTTGGGACTGGGACTGGGTGATCCATGAGCATTAAAAATTAATTCCATTTCGCCAGTCCACTCCAAAGAGCCTGCTGCGGGCACTGACAAGTTTGAACAAGTCACAGAAGGTTCTCAAGCAGCGGGGGGCTGTGGCTTTGTCGTTCTCATTCGTGGCTTTTCCTCGCCTCCATCTTGCTGCTGCTGACCTCTCACTTCAGCTCAAGGATCAGCACGAGGGAAGCTTGATTTGGAAGCTCATTAAATTTTCACTTTGTCTTGTCTCTAGCTTGGTGGGTGACCAGGGGCCTGTTTCTCTTAGAAATGTACCATTTTATGTCATGTCAGCTCAGAGAGAATCACAAGTGAAGCCCTTTTTGAGGTTTAGCTCTGAGCCCACCCCAGCACTCTCTGAAGAATTGGGAGGGAGTCAGGGAGTCGCTCTATTCTCCCCACACTTCCAGTGGAAGGCTTACAGACAGCGGTAGGTCTCACATTTCAAGCTGGCAATTGAGAGGTATGTCCCTTATTTGGTTTGGACTCGGTTGTTGCATCTGCCTCAGTTTCTAACATCTGTGAGAAGGGGCCATAACAGCGCTCTACTTCATGAGGCTCCTGTGATAAAGTTCTAGTAGACATGGCAATGGTACAGAGGGCGTCCCAGTGGGAGGTGAAGGCCTGCGGGCAGTAGGAGGCTGGGAGGCCGAGTGGGCATTGTGCGTTTGGCAGGTGCGTATGGAATTGCGTTAATCTTTATCTTGTGAGATCAGAGCCAGCTCCCAGTCGGTGAGGTCACAGCATTCTTATTTTGACCCCTGACTGGACATATTTTCTGTAAACTATTTTCTAACCCTTTTCTTCAGGAGGGGAGGAAACCAGCCTTGATGGCATGCTGTCAGTGTGTGGATCAATACTTAAAACCCACACTTGCCAAGCTACCATGAGCTTTGTTGGAACGTCTGTGGATTCTCAGTGTCTGATTAGGGCTGTTGATTAACAACAGAGTTATTCTTTGGTGATAGTCTCCCTGGGAAGGTGGACTCCTGGGGTGCTGGAAGCAGACCAAGCAAAACAGTTTGCAGATGGGAAGCACTGCAGGTTGTGGGGAATGGAGGTGATCTAGGCATCTAGAGGAGATGGGGGGAGGGGAGGCGGAGGGGGAGACTAGGTCTCTTCCTGGGTGAGTCATCAGCTCATGGGTCAACCCTTGGCCTGGTTAGTCCATCCTCATGCTTCTTTTTATTTATTTATTTTTTATTGATGTCTTAATAGTTTATAACATTATGGGGTTTTAGTTGTACGTTATTGTTTGTCCGTCACCATGTGGATGCATCTCTTTACCCCTTGTGCCCACCCCCCACCCCCCTTCCCCTTGGTAACCACCAATCAGTTCTCTCTGTCCGTGTGTTCATTTATATTCCATATATGAATGAATTCATGCAGTGTCTGTCCTTCTCTCTCTGGCTTATTTCACTTAATGTAATACCCTCTAGGTCCATCCATGTTGCTGCAAATGGGACAATTCTGTCTTTTCTTATGGCTGAGTAGTATTCCATTGTATACATATACCACATCTTCTTTAACCAATCATCAGTTGAGGGACACTTGGGTTGCTTCCACTTCTTGGCTATAGTGAATAATGCTGCAGTGAACATAGGGGTGCATAAGCCTCTTGTGATGGTTGATTTCATGTCCATTGGCTCCTCATGCTTCTTTGTTTCTTCACACTGCCCTCGACTTTGAAATGCCCTAATCTTGAACTAACCCAGATTCTTATGGGTAAGATGGAATTCCTGGAATTGTCTTTTCCTCCCTTCTGCTTCTAGGCCGTATATCAGTCATCCCAGATGGGGTCACTCTATTCATTCACAAGAGTGTGAATGTCTTCTACATACCAAGATGTGCACGGGGATCCACAACCACTGAGTCAGGCATTGTCCCTGACTTTCTGGAACTTATGGTTAACAGATGATGTGCTTCCAGGGGAGGGGGCATCACAAGAAGATTTGGAGTGCTATGACCAGGTTTTCACAGGCTCCCACCTCTCCCATCACTGCTGTTTTCCTCCTTCTCAAAGAGTAATGTTGCTTCCCATTCCTTGAATCTTTTGAATCATTTTCCTCCCCACAGGCACCTTCCATTTTCACAACAAACACCTCACTTCTGTGCCTATCCAACTTCCAATTTTTTGTAGCTTGCTAATTCCTACCAAAGTGCTGGCTGATCATAATTTAAGTGCAGTCCTTTCAATTTAAATAAACAAAATTTTGTCTAGAAAAAATTTAAAAACCTTCAGGACCCCAAGATATCAATTTACAATAATGGAATTAAAGGTTGGTATTCTAAAGCATGGCCTGCCTACTTTTCCTTCTGGTAAAAGCTGTTCCTGGGTATGGCAGGTGGGCAGGTAGGAAAAGGCTTGCAACGGTTTGGGTGACATAGTGCAGGAGAGAGAGCTATGTGACTTTGATCAAATTCTCTTTACCTTGTCTATGGAAGAACTATAATAATATCTGTCATCTCTGCTTCATGGAAATATTATGAAGATGAAAAGAAATAGATGTAATGTGGTTTGAGGAAATGAACCATTTACTACTTTAGATAAATGCTCCATAAGGAGTGACTTGTACTTCTTGTGTTTGTGGTTGTGATGTTCTAATGAAATGCTCACTCGTGATAACATTTTCTAAACAGTTTTCCAGGGCACAGACACCCATTGTTTACCAAGTTAATCCACCAAGTGGAGTTCCAGGTGAGAAATCTCCTATTAATATAGGACTAATTGTGAATCCCTTAGCTAAAGCCTGTTGCAAACTCTTCCACCCAGCTGAGTGGTCTCTGTTAATGGTGGTCTCATTTAGCTTCTTCTCTGGTGCTGTTTTGAAAATAGGTGTTGACCTCTGGTTCATTTTTAACCTGGTTTGGTTTCACCTCTGGACACTTTTGCTCTATGACTTTACTGACAACAAAAGGAATCCAAACACGAAAAGAAAAAGAGGCAAGCGAAATCAAACCAGGTGCCGCCAGAGAACGGAGGAAATAGAAATGATCATCGCTCTTAACTTTTGTAGTCATCCACATAATAGCAAACCTTTACTGAACCTTATGGTTAGCCAGGTTCTGTTCTAAGTTTTCGGCTTATGTTATCTTATTAGATCTTCACAAAAACCTAATGATATAGGAACTATTATTGTTCCCATTTTGCAGATGAGGAAATGAGATACCAAAATGTAAGTAACTTGCCTAAAGTCATACCGCTAATAAGTGTGCTGCTAAGATTGGAACTCAGACAGACACAGAGTGGACCCATATACCCCACATTTTGTCCTGTGTTGAGCAGTGTTGGGTACCACTTGGAAGGGCATTAACCCTGATCCCTATCCTGGGGGTTTGTTTATGAGTTAGGGAGCCACAGACGTGCAAAGGCCAGGAGGATAAAAGAGAAGAAGAGAGAGAGAAAGCTGGGGGATTTACATAAAATAAGGGATTGCCACTGAGAAATAGATTCAGGAACTGCTAAACCTGCATTAAAACTAAGTAGTGAACACAGCTATGATTATATATAACTTGCTCTCTGATTCTTGACAAATTCCTACATCTATTTCAGGTTTTTCATCTGTTCAGGATTTCTGGTTGGTATAAGTATGGGAACACAAGTCGCTAAATTTTTATATGTGGTTGTGTCTAAACGCATAAACTGACCTAGTTGTTAGAATGGCTTGACTGCTCAGGAATGTCAAAATAAATACCTGGATTGCTAAAAAGTGTTTGTACATTTGTGTGTGTGTGTGTGTGCAGATGCAGATTGTGTACGTGTTTATTTAAATAATATCCTGAAGAACATGAATTCAGCTTTATCTTATTAGTGTAGGTTATTCATAGATCTGTTCCTTTCCATTTGTCTGAATAATCAAGACATGACAATGTTTTATTGAAAAGAGATGTGGTCTGTGAAAAATCACACACAGACGCATGGGTCCCTGCTGCTCTGGTGTTGGAAAGCTCCTGTTTAAATGGCAGAAGTCTTGTTAGGCTGAGGGAGGAGGAAGGAGCCAGGGATGTCACCTGGCGCCCAGATCTGTCAAGCCCGTTTCTCCCACTGAGTTCCAGTTCTGCACACCGTCTCCTCCACCTTCTGGGGGAACGGTTGGTGGCTGGCCTGGTTGGAGTGGTCCCTCAGGCAGGAGCCACATGGCTGCATCTTTGAAATCACTTTCCAGATGATTACTCTCATTTCATTTGGGAAGCCTGCCCAGAGTAGCAGCCAGGGGGATGGGGGAGGTGGTGGGGACAGGAGAGGCAATGTTTTGTGAGCAGTTGAATTTCTATATGTGGTTAACAGTCCTCCACCGTGACGCAGAATCCCCCAGAACCACCAGGATCTGGCTTAGTCATTTCTCAGCCTCTGTTGGGCTTCTTTGAAATGAAAAAAAAAAAAAAAAAAAAGAAAACAGAAAACTCACAGGAATTCCTAATTTCTATAACCTGTCAATAGTTTTCAAAATTATGCCCATCAAAGCTGGAAATCACGCCCTCTGAAGCCAGGAAATCAATAATTTAGCCCTACTAAAGTGAAGGGGAATTATTTTGCCAGTGGTTAATAATATCAGAGAACTTCAGACTCTAGACTTTTGTTAATTCTCTGACCTTTGTCAAGGTCACTAGGTTTCCTCTCTTTCTATCCATTCACCTGTAAAGTGGCTCTAATACTTCCTGGAAGGTTTCCATTGTTTTAGTGCCAATTTTTCAATGATTGCAGGTGAAAGTCACTTCATATTAATAAAACACAGCCGTGTGAAGGAACAACTTCTTGGTAATGTTCTTTGTGGCCCTACATGTGGCCATGAAGGGGCTCAAAGTCCTCTGAATTCAGTGACCTCATGAGCCCCATAGGTGCCCTTTTCTCTTCCACTTTTAGGGCTTTGCCTCATTAACCAACACCTCTCTCATCTCTCAACATTGTGATGCTGGAAGATTACAGCACAGATGATTAAATTTTCGAATTATCTGGAAGGCACACATTTCCAGGTTGTGGGGTTGTGAGGTGAACTGTAACTACATCACTTGCTATGGGATGTGTGCTTTAAACTTTGCCTCATGCCTCCACGGAACTGAGTTCAGGTGTTTTTCAACTGTGGAAGAAATCAGCTCATGTAGCATCCAGTAGGGGCTCCCAAACTCTTTCTGAGAAAGAGTTGCTTCAGATTTCTTTCCCAACTCCTGTGAGCAGAGGAGGTGGGAGTAGTACTAAGCATGCACCTTGCTGAAAGAGGATTACTGGTGCCTGCATCCCCATTCTTGTGAACTCAAAAGAGGGGAGTATTAAGGAAAAATTTGTTACCCAATGGAAATCCCTGCAAGTCACATAGAGGAGACCCAGTAGTAGAAGTCATCCATTTATCAGTGGGCAAGGCAGACACCAACTGTTTGCAGATCCCCAATTTGCCCTGTCTTTGAAAATGAGCATATTGGTTGAATGAATGAGATGTCAATTGCCCATCCTTTAAGCCGTAACTCTGTTGCTATCTCATGCGCTTCTTTGTTAGTTCCTGTCCATTTGGGTCACCCATGACACTTATCTTTTGTTCTCTGAGATATGGGAAAAAGTTTAGCATCCTTGAATACCCGTCCAGATTGTGTGATATGAGCCTCCTCATGGATCCACATTAGCAAGTGTTTGGAGGAAACTCTCATGAAATGTGGAGCACCCCAAGCCATATTGTTTTTAAATCCCACGATGGGTGGATGGTCTACACACAGCCAAGAGAGTGTATCAGGGAATTGTGTGGAAACCAGCCCCTTCCTTTTGAAAGGCTTATGCCTCATGGGACTGTGAGGAAGACCTGTTATTTCTTCAGTGCTCCATACATGGATGATTAACTCTATGATTGCAATAATTGGTTGTTTTCTTTCTTTCTTTGTGAGGAAGACCAGCCCTGAGCTAACATCTGTTGCCAATCCTCCTCTTTTTTGCTGAGGAAGACTGGCCCTGGGCTAACATCCGTGCCCATCTTCCTCTACTTTATATGGGACGCCGCCACAGCATGGCTGACAAGCAGTGCGTGAGTCAGTGCCCGGGATCCGAACCTGCGAACCCTGGGCTGCCAAAGCGTGAACTAAACCACTGTGCCACTGGCTGGCTCCAATAATTGGTTGTTTTAGATTTTCTAATGCGTAATATCAATCATTGACTCATACTTGGTGATCCTTTCCTGTTGTACAGTTTATAAAAAAGCATTAATATTCTGAGTCATGACTGGGTTGGCCATATTGAATAGAAGTAACCAAAAAGAAATACAAAGCTTATGTTATACATTTAGAGTTTGAACTAAGTATATTAGATTTTTTAAAATCTTCTTCAAACAGGAAAACTAATACAAGTGTATGGCTGGATCATCACTGGAAGATCAGAAACCTTTGATTTTGATGCCGAGTACATTGATAGGTAAGCGTGTGTTTCTTTCTGTGTTCAACCAGTTACAAAAAGCTGCATAGCTTCCTGGGACCAGCCTCCCCGATGGCAATAAATTGTAAGCAGTTGCCACAGAATTGCTATTTTCCTCTTTGCAGCTTATGGTCCCTGGTCAGCTGGGCTTCAGCAAACTTTGTTAATGTAATTGCGACTGGTCGATTAAGTTGGTCCATTTATTCACTGCCAACTAGTCGCTCTGGGCTCAATGTGAACTGTGCTGTAATTGCATCTGTGGATTTTCTTTTCCGAGGCTTACTCTTCTCCCACTTGTTTCTTAGTCTGAAATAAATTCTTTATAAAATGATGTGTGAACCCAAGGGGCCATTATAACTTCCTCGTTTGGTGGTTATCCATTTGTGCATTTAGAAATTCTAGTTGCGTGATCAGAGGAAAACGTGGAAGAAGGTATGAAAGCTGTTGAGTTTTTAATATTTTCTGGGAATGATTAGGATAGCAACATGACTTTCTTCACTGGAGGCTTTTTAAACGGAAAGTGGTGCTATGAAGTCGTCTCTGCTAGAGAGAGAGGAGAACACGAGGGAAAGTGATGAAGTGGGGCTTGTGGGAAGCTCTGAGCAACTGTCATTATTCCACATATGAAGCAGTGATGGTGAGGATTTATGAGGTAGAAGGAACACAATCTTACTATGTGCTCAGCTGAGTAAAGTCTATATACTGTGTCTAATTTTTCCTTCACTCCTAGACACGATGGGGGTATCCTCCTCTCTTCTGTTCCGTCTCTTTGATTCTGCCCTAGTTGAAGAGAACATGATTTGACTACTCTCAGGATCTACATTTTGGCATTAAGTAATGGTCAACTTGTCTTGAAAGGAAATTTCTCTTCCTGTGGGAGACAGAAACCCCAAGTACATCCTTGACAATACGCCATAGTCACTACTTGGTCCCGTTTCAGCCTTGGTCTGAGATACAGCCTTTGAAAGGAGGAACAAAGGCAGAAGCTGCACAATAGCTCTGTGTAGATCCAATATAGCTAACATGGAGATGATGAAGATTTTTCGGGAAAGAGGAAATGCTCCTTCTGCAGTGTGAAAGGGTGGGCCATGAAACTGTGTTGTGCACCCCTGCCTTCAGGCTGAGAATTTGACTCAACGTCTCCTCAGGGGACAACCTTCAGCCACCTGCAGTGATGCCCCACGAATTCAGAGAAGAATGTTCGTAACAATGTTTCCTCTGAGTTTTGCAAGGAATGTTTTCTGGGAGCATTGCACTATTGTCTTGTGTCTTTTGTTTCCATTTTTAATCCAGCCCATTGATCTTGGAAGCTCAAGGAGACGGATGGGTCACTCCTTGCTCTCTTGTGAACAGGCAGACGGGAAGCCGGTGAGTGTTTCTTATCAACATATATACTTTTAGGTTCTTCCACATGAGTGTAACACACACACACACACATACACACACACCTATTTTTTAATATAAATCACTCATAACTGTTCACTGCCTTATCTTTAGACTTACTGGAAAAGACAGTAATGAATTCAAAATGCAAGTTGAAGTGGATTCTGAAACCTTTTTTGAAAACAAATAGCTGATACTAACTACTCACTATAGGCCAAACCCTGCTGTAATGCTTTACATTTAAGGCAGCCAATAAATAACCTTGTGAGTATATACAGTTATTGGTCTCACTTTACACATGAGGAAACTGAGGCACAGAGCGGTTAAGTAATTTGCCCAAGTCTCAGAAAGAGCAAGTGGCGGAGCCGAGATTTGAACCCAGGCCAAGTAACCAGTCCGGAATTCATGCTCTTAACCACTTTATACTATAAAGACTAGCCAAAGGAAAAAACAACTAATTTTTTAAAAAATGAGTATCTACATGCTCACAGTTCAGATAACCAACATTTCCCTGGATTTTCACTTCACCCTGGACTGAGTGGCTCCACCCTCCTTTGAGACATCATAGAATTATACTACATGACTTAGTTTTGGGGGACTAGCGTTTCGAGAGCCAAATTCTATCACGTGGCTTCTTCCTGATGTCTTCAGATTATTGCTCAGGATTATACTTTTTTGGGTTCACACTCGATAGATTTTTTTTTTTTTTTTTGGTATACTTGTCATGTAACAGATTTTGGAAAGAAAGGATTGAATGGACGTTAGGAGAAAGTTAAATTTTGTCTCTCACTCTGTTCAACTGTTAGCATAGATTGATGATAACTCTAGTTAGTACTACACTAAGCATTTGCCCCAGTGAGCCTACAAATTTTCTCTGGCTAATTTGCCTTTTATTTTATTTTTTACTTTCCTGGCTAAAGAGTCAGAACTTCTGAACTAAGTTGTCTGGTGATTCTCACCTCCATTTTTGGGTTGTTTCCCCAGCTATCCTATTCAGGAAGACCACGGTCTTGGGACTCTGCAGTGCCGTGTGGAAGGCAATTACATCGGTCCGTGCGAGAAGTAACATAATTTTAAAGTCTCACCCATTTCTTTCTCTGTATCTGGAAAATAACTATTTCAAGAATTGGCTCTCCTGAGGAGGGTAATAATAACTACCATTCTTTGAGAACTCCCTGAAGAACACTATACGAAGCAGCTTAAATATAAACTAGTTTAATCTTCACGATATGCCTGTGAGGTTGGTGGAATTATTTTTGCTTTACAAGTGACAATATCAAAACTAATACCAGTGGAGCAGGATTTATCATGCTTAGTCTAACTCCAAGTCTGGGCTCTTCACCTCTATGCGCTGCTAATTTATCCTTTTATTGTTGGATGTCAACATTGCTGATGGTACTAGGTCAGGGAGGTGTTTATTTTGGGAACTGTTAAAAAATTACAGGTTTGGGGTGATAACTTGGTGATATCTGGAGTCTTTGGGTTTATGGTAGCAATGGCCTGGCCCAGGCAATTCTTGCAGATTTCTGTATTAACGTCTGTTTCTTTTTGTGACAGGCTCCCAGAATGTTAGTTTCTCGGTGTTTAACAAAGGAAAGTAAGTAACTGAGAGTAAGCAAATTTATCTTCGTCCTTTCTTATCTATCTCTGTCTCATCTTGCTTACTTTCTTTAACCTTTTATAATGGAAAATTTTGAATATACATGAACAGAGTAGAACAATGAAACCCATGTACTCACCTGATTTCCTTTACTTGGGTGAATATTGTTATGTCCTATGCGCTCATCTTGAGGCAATGCAAATATTTTAATGTGGTGATGGTACGGAATTTTGGGAATTGCCTCTTAAGTAATCTTATGATACTGGAAATTTACAACAGTACAAAGTTCCGTGAAATACACTATACCATTCCAGAAAATGCCTCTTCATGATGGAAAGGGTCCCAATTTTATAGAGCTTTGGAGAGAGAAATTAGGTTTCTGAATTTCTGTATGACTTACCTCATGTTCTGCCACTACATAATTTGTCAGGTGTTTTCCTTAAAAGTGTGTTGCCCAGTTACTATGAATTTCATTGTGATGCTAGTGACACATTACCTACAGCCACACAGTCCAAAGTATGGAGACTCTCTGTCTCTCTAATTTACGAAAGAATAAAATGAATATCTACTGAGTATCTAATATTGGCCAGCTCCATACCAGAGCCTTTCACATCAATCATTCCATTTAATGCTTCGATACCCTGTGAAGCAGGTATTATTATTCCCATACAATAATTTTCTAAACCAGAAAACAAACTTTGCCCCATTGGTGTCATTCTCTAGTCATCAAAGGGAGCTGGTATCCAAACTGTTCTAAAGGTCACTACAGGTTAGTCCATGATTTTCCTTTTAAGAAATCAATTTTAAAAATGCAATCATAGATGCTGTTTTCATCCAAAACACGACTGTCTTTTTTGAAGGTCAATGGTGCACAAGAATGCATGGCTCATCAGTGCTAAACAGGAACTTTTCCTGTACCAGACACACTCAGGTACTATTTCCGTTCACCCCGTACTCCTCATTCCTTCCCTTATTCCCTCAATGAACATTGGACCTCCTTTCTTTTCTTCTGGCCATTTCTCTATGGCCATTAACGTCTGAAATTGTCCCTACAATCATGATGACCCTTTGGTTTTGAATGAAAATGAGTTGCTTGTATGAATGTCAGCTTTAGGTGCTATAATAAAAGAGGCTCAATCATAGACGTCTGTACAAAGTCCACGGATAGAGACTGGATGAAAGAAAGGGGAGTCATCCTTTGAGAAATAACAGAAAAGAGGTGGCACTGAAAAATCTAAAAGCACATCTTTCCAGTTACTTCCACACCTCACCTCTGAGCATTCATTCAACAATTTACGACTTGCCGATACTGATGCTAAACTATTATGTTGCTATCTGATAAGTAAACCTCCATACTGAAAAACGAATGCCGAAAACTGAAAACTTGCATGAAATTGTCAACTCAAGTTAGTAGTAGAAAGTTGACCACTAAAGAAGAGTACTTAGATTCTAGGCCTGAATACAATCACTGAGCTACTGAAGAAATGTCTGTGAGGTCGGTTCAGATTCCAGAGGCAGCAGAATCTACCTCTGCCAAAAGTTCAAGAAATTCCGCAGATGCCACTCACTCTCTAGATAGCCTAATTCTGCAAAAGCTGAATGTCTACCCTTGCCTTTATTTTCTTTAACTAGTCTCTTAGAGTGAGTTTGAAGAAGCACCTGGGGTGATGGTGGTAGTGACAGCAGCAAGAAGAAGAATGGCTGGCCCTTGTTGGTGTTTTGCATACAATCTTGATATTTATTTCATTCAACTATGAGATAGGTAATGATGACCTCATTTTACAGACGAAGAAACACACTCAGAGAGGCAAAGTAATTTGTCCAAAGGTCCTAGTTCTAGAATGTGCAGATCTAATTCCAAATGTTGTGCATGGAACCAATATACTGTGGGAAGGATACTCTCCCTGCTCCCCTCCCCCCAGCTTCTTTGTGAGGCTGCCCATCAATATCGAACCCTAAATACCACATAGGCTCACAGGTACCTCTGATCACACAGCTATTTCATGTTTCCAGTGCCAGTGTCTTATTGGGATGAGGACTGTCAGGCCAGAACTTTTTCACAGCAGAGGAGGCTGTGGGGAGAGGGGATGCACAACTGCAAAGAGCCCGGGGCTGAGCTCTGAGGGCTGACATTCAATTACTAGTTGAGCTTGGCTAAATCATTTAGACTTTCAGAGCGGTAAACATCTATAAACTGGAAAAATGGTGTTTGTCCTAGCTCCAAAAGTTGTCAAAAGAAGTAGATGAGCAAGAGTCTTGGGATTCATCCAAGGTTTTCCTCTTCTCTCATCTCCACATCCATTCAATCACCAATTTCTGCCAATTTTACCTCCCATATACATCTTGAAGATGGATCCACTCTATCTCTAAAGCCACTGCCTTAATTGAGGACCCCATCTTCTCAGCCTGGCATGCTGCAATGGTTTCTCAGGGGCCCCCGACCTGCCATTTGGCCCCTGCTGCTCCATGCTCTGCATAGCCACCACCATTCTTGACATCAAGCTTGCACCTGATGCCTCTCCCCTGCTTACTATCCTCTGATGACTTCCCGTCCCCCATAGGAAACGGAACAAGCTTCTGATCTTCTTCTTTCTCTGCTTCTCCAGCTCCATCTCTCTCTTATCCAACAACACTTAAATGCACTACACAATTCCTTCTCTCCACACCCAGGCTATTACTTCTTTGAATGCCCTTTCCCTTCTTTCTCCCCTTCACTTGGCTAGTTCTAATTCATCCTTTAAGATTCAGCTCAAATGTCATTTCTAGAAATTTCTTTCTACTCCATCATAGCCCCAGTCCACTCCTAAACCTCTCCTCTGCACTTTCGTATACTCTCTCTAATTTCACTAACACAGTGATAATCATACTTTGGTGTACCTGCCCTTCCTTACCATTCTGATCTCCTTCAGGAAAGGACCTATTTTGTATTCATCTTTATATCCCTAGTACCACATCGTAGGTGCTCTGTGAATGTTGGAAAGGGTTATAAAATAGTAGGTCAAAAGAAGGAGGTTATTGTGTGTTGAATTTTGATATTTGAGTGTGAGGGATCAATTTTTGCCCCCATATATCTCGTCTGCTTTGTCTCATGGGTGAAAGCATTATACAAGAAACGCCCTGGTAAAAGTCATATTT
Source organism: Tapirus indicus (assembly GCA_031878705.1). Classification (NCBI taxonomy): domain Eukaryota; kingdom Metazoa; phylum Chordata; class Mammalia; order Perissodactyla; family Tapiridae; genus Tapirus; species Tapirus indicus. The sequence continues at coordinate 47,695,315 of CM062931.1, read as the reverse complement.
TGAAGCGGTAACCATTCATGATTAGATTCTTCACATCTTCAGTTTGTCAGAGAACAAGACTCCTCTTTCCCCTTGAGGGAGTGAAACTTAATACTGTCAGAGTTTGATCATAGGAGAGGAAAGGATCAGAAAAAGTTAAATTCTTGGGGATACATGGCATTTTACTGTAGGGTTTTGAAGCCATCAGGAGGCAGCATGAAAGACTGGGGTATGCAGTGGGGGGAGGAGTGGAAGGGTACTGAGGCAGCATAATTCGTTCTTTTGCTTAGAGCAAATTTCAGACTCATATGGGTGAATTGAAGCCTTGCCTGGTGCAACCAGTGTTGATTTCTCCATGAAGTATAACCTACTGTTCTGTGGCTCGTAAATAGACTACTTAAGGTCAGGAGACAGATTTCCTAAGAAAGTATCAGGCTAAGCAGGGGTTTTTGTGGATTCCATGAGTGACTGCATTTCCTCTTCTTTTCAAATATTGATCCTGTATAATATATTTTATTATATATATATTATATATAAGTCCTTTTCTTATTATGTGCATTTTTTAAAGGACGATTATTAGAAAAAATTCTAACTGTTGCTGGCCTGAGAAAGTTAAAGTAAGAAATAAATTATTAATAGCTTCTATTATTATATTATTATCTGGGTCACATCCTGGTCTATATACAGAAGCTTACCTTTTCTTTTTCTCTTGCAGAAATACTGTCTGTGTTTCCAGAGACTGGGAGCCTTGGGGGAGGAACAGACGTCACGATTACAGGAGACTTCTTTGACAATCCCGCCCAGGTTACCACTGCAGGTAACTAAGTTGAAACGGCTGGAGATAGTTCATGGTTTTAAATGCCGTAGGAGATGACGTATCTCTTATGGCATGGAAAGGGTGGGGGGAAGCAATCTTTCCTTTTCCAACTCATCATGCCCTCCTGCTCTAAGGTCTTTTACCTGTGTTTGGTTGGGACTAGGTGGGATTGCAGCCCCGCAGCTCTACAAACATGTAACAGGAATCAGACGCCCTGTAGACACAGCAACAATTCATGGGCAATTCCCTTAAGTGTCCCCATTTTGGGAGTGAAGAGAAGGGAAAAGTATAGCTGCCTTTTCACAAAGATCTGCTCCTACTAACAAGCAATCCCTCTCCCCACTCTCCTCCCTTAGCCCTCTCTATGTGGATAAGCAGGAGAGGGCAGGCATTTGCTATGCAGATTCTTCTGGAATGCCCGCTTGGCAAACTCTTTTGTGGTACCTGTGTAGGACCTTTTGTTCTGCCCAGTGGGATGCTCCTCTAGTTGGTGACACTAAGGATGCAGGAAAATGTCCTCACCCTCTCATGTCACATTTACCCTCCCAAGCTCAGCTGAGTGGTTCTCTTCCTCTTTAGAAAACGACATTGCATAATGTTGCTTTCTTTCTGATTTCTATAAGCTGCCCTGTGTTCCAGTGCTCTCCACTCTCCCTTTCCTGGTCTCTTTCCATTGAGGGGACAACTTTTGTTATGCTGTCCACTTCCAGCCCTTTGCCTTAGAATAGGAGCCTGTGTACTTCAGTGTGGTCCTGTGGTCCTGCCATCACACCTATCTATCTATATCTGTATCAGTATCGATATTGATATCTATTTCTAATTTTTAACATTCTCCTCAGGCATTCCATGTGATATTAGACATGTGTCTCCCAGGAAGATCGAGTGCACCACTAGGGCTCCAGGGAAAGGCGCAAGGCTCACTGCTCCTCAGGCAGGTAAGGAAGTCACCGCAGCTGTTCAACGACCTCTGGTTACATTTTTAGCCACGAGGGGCTGGGAAGTAGAAATGAAAGTGTTTGAATTCTGTCCCAGCTGTTTGACTGGTTGAGCCCTGGGCCCATGACCCCGTTGTCAGGATTTTCATTTCAGACAGGCTCTTAGCTTTATTCAGAGACTTACTGGCACTGTGCTCCTGGCCCCAGCTAGTGGGGTTCAGTGGAGACTGTGATTCAGGAAGCATAACAATGGAGACATTGGTATAGCTACTGGAAGGAAACCCCTAAGCTGCCTCCCTCTATACCATGGGTCAGTTGCATGCCTGTTGTATCAGAAAACGGGAGCATCAGAGCCCGCTCTTCTATGTTCACAATGACAGCATTAGATGAGGCCAGAGAGTGGGGCACAATGGGGTGCATGTAAATGTTGCTTCTTCCCTGCAGGCAGCTGTCCACTACTTTGACAGGTAGGGAGGTATTGTGACGCTGTCACCAGTTTATGCCTAAGTGGGCAGAAATGGAGGAGACAAGGTGGCAGTTTCCACCTGTCCTCTGTTTAAAGCTTCCACCTCATGGCTGCATATTAAAAGTGCATCACTGGGGACTCTTCTGGTAAGCGTTAGCACTGGAGGGTCAAGGGTAGTTAGGGATGAAGGGTGGTTCGAGTGTTACTCAGCTGGGAGCCACAGGCTGCACATCTATATTCCTGATCTGCGCCACAAGGGCTGACTTCATGGTTCAACTACAGGCAGAGAGCTCATCTCAGCGCTGACTAGGAAAGTTGCCCAGCATGGGGAGAAGTCTTTCTAAAGAAATCTTCCTAAAGAATGTGTTTCACACACATTCAGGTGTGAAAATGCATGCAAAGCTTTGGTGTGAGCATCCTCCAGGTCTCAGATCTGCAGTTTTTGCTCAGGGAAAGGGCGCATCCAAGGCAACAAAACATGGAACCTTCCAATGGTTCCTGGTTCAGCTACTGGGTCCTGATAGGATAGTTTCCCGAATGCAGCTGTTCTTGAAGAGCTTAGAAATTTCTTCTGTGGAAATGGGGCAAATTGTTATGTAAAGCAGTGGTTCTCGGTGGTCCCCAGGGGATATGTGGCAATATCTGGTTGATACAATTGGGATGGTGGTGGTAGTGCTACTGGCCTCTAGTGGGGAGAGGCCAGGGGTGCTGCTAAACATCCTTTAATGCACAGGACAGCACTCACCACAGGGTTATCCAGCCCAAAATGTCAACAGTGCTGAGGTTGAGAAACCCTGGTTTAAAGTAATATTCTTAAAATATGCTCTTCTTTTTCTGCTTCTTCCTTATCTATTTTCCCTTTTTAGGATTAAATGAGGAACAACGGTAGTAGTTTAAAATAATAATAATTACCCAGGCTATCCTTTATTGAGTGCTTACTATATTTCAGGCTCTTTGTGTATATATTTCAAGTTCCCTTAGTTTTTTTTTTTTGCCAGAATTGTCAAATTGACTTCACGTTTTTCCACAGCTTTATTGAGATATAATTGACGTATAACTCAAGCTCCCTTAGTCTTTAGTGCACTATCTCTATTTATTGTTGCCCCCATTTTGATGCATGAGAAAAAGAAGGCATTAAGCAATTTGCTCAAAGTTACACATAAAGGAAGTGGCAGAGCTGGGATCTGAACCCACAAATGTATGCTCCCAGAGCTTTTACCCTCAACCCAAGTTAGCATCCACTATTGATCGTACACATGCCTTTAGTCTCAGGGTTTGCTTAATATAAAACACAAATTAATAAGTACAGCATCATTGAAAATGTCACGTAATAGCAGCATGCCACATACTTTGCTCTATGTGCAGGTTCACAGATTGAGGCCATACATGTGAAAAATTTAAGGGTTGCAAATTTTTTGGGAAAAAGAGGCTTTAGGGAATAGAATTCCTAGGCTGAACTGGACTTTAAACGACCCTGACGTCCATTCAGAGCTCCTCCAGGAGCACGTGTTTGCTCTTTCACATTTTCTCTAGGACTTGGTTCTCTTCTCAAGACACTCCCTACTCTTTGCTCCTCTGAGAACATTTCTCCTACTGTTCCCTATCAGGTCTCTTTCCAAGACACTACACCCTACACCAAGCAGTATTTTCTGCTTTCCAGAACGTTTGTATTATCTATAGAACCTCTCGCATGGTTACTCCATCTGAGTCTCAGTTGACTCATTTTTCCAGACAGAACCTGGATCATCTTCACTCTCTAGTCTGCAGTGAAGTAGTCCCCCAATTTGGGGAGGAATGCCCTCTGATGTTGATGAGGTATACGTGTCTTACAGGTAATCGAGGACTTCTTTTTGAAGTTGGAAATGCTGCTGAGGGCTTGGACCTGACTGAAGCCACCCCTGGGTACAGGTGGCAGATTGTCCCTAATGCCAGTTCTCCATTTGGATTTTGGTCGAAGGAGGGGCAACCTTTCAGGTATGTTGTAGGAATAGTGGGAGTCCATATCAAAAACACCTTTACCAGCCTAGGTGAGGCTAGGAGACAGAGAAGTAAGCAATGAGATTTCCAGGGGAAAATTGATAACATCCACCAATTCAACAACAGAGTTTGGCCAATGTTCTCAGTTGGTGTTGGTCATGCTTGTGTACCACAGGCCCTTTACAGGTGCACGCTAAATTTTGATCAATAGGTAAAATTTATATTTTCTACAATTTAGTTTACAATCTTCTTTGGAACATTGAGCTGGGTAGGCCAGGAGACTTGGTAGAGAATAGGACAAGACTTGCTGCAGGTATATGAGGTGAAACTAATATCTGGCCTATGCCAAAGAAAGATGCAAGCATTTGCCCTTTGGGCATGTGAGGGAGAAAAGGCTGGGCAGCAAACAGTTCTGTTGGAATGACCACCAGTGCCAAAGGTCAACCCGATGGCTGGTGTATAGCAGGGGCAGCTCTAGTGGGCTCTGGGAGACATGGTTTTCTGTAGTAGTGACTGCAATGTGACTATGGTTTTCCTGTTTAGAGTTGTTTTGAGTCTTTTTAATCACTTCAAGAATGTGGCCAAAATTTCTAGTATTCTAATTTGGGATTAAAATTATAAAAAAGTTAGAAAATTGCTTAGACACACTGTTTCATTAGTGTGCTCTCAGTGTGTGTATATATATGTGTGTGTATATATATGTGTGTATGTATGTATATATATGTATACATAGAGAGAGAGAGAGGGAGAGGGAGAGAGAGGGAGAGAGAGAAGCATGCATCCTATACTGTGTGATGGATCTCTTCTTTCGAAACTCTTCTCAAAGAGACTGGTCATGATTCCTGAGTGTGAATTCCAGCCAATCTGTGACCTCCTCCAAGGATTTGGCCACTTTAAATTTCAATTCAATTATGGAATGAAAGGCTTTGTTCCTGTTCAGAGAATATCAAACATCGAAGAAGCCAAGTAGGGAAGCATATCTGTGAACAGAATAGAGTTTTTATTGTCCAAGAAGCCTTATTAATTAGATATTTAACCACCAATATATGGCTTTAAAGTGACAGTAACTTGTGGTCCCTAATAATGCATCTTTATCATAGTTTTGAGGACCACTAATAATGCCCACAGGGAAACCTTTCATCTATGCTCAGTGTGTGGGGAGTGCTAAGGAGAGAGTCAGGCCACCTTAGAAGACAAAAGAACATTCTGACTATGTGGTATGACCTGTAGAGTATGTCTCTTTAACTGCCATTTTGGGGAGCCACAACTAGATAGTAACTGTTTCCATTCTTTCTGTCATTCATTTCTTTAAAATTTAAGATTTTAAATAAAAAAACTAGAATATTCATTGATTGATAAATTATTATAATGATAGGCCTTTAAAGAGTTATTTTCCAAACTATTTTCAGAAAATATTCTTGGTATTTATTGAGGTAGTTTAATCATTTTCTTAGTCGTATCTGTCTCGAATACTAGGTCATTAGAATTTATCTTAAACGTTTAAAAAAATATGGTCGTATTTTTAAAACGTCTCATAAAATTGCCTGCAGTCTTCTTCAAAGTTGCAGGCTATATCTTTTAACTGGAAATTATTGATACCTTCAATTGACTTTCCTCTGTGAACCATATTATTTTTAATTGGAAAAATACTCTGCAGGTGTTAAGGCATCTGGTAAGTTCAGAGCAAATTCCTTTTGTGTGTGTGTGAAATATTTAATTAATAAACCCCGAAACAAGTAAAATCTGTTTGCTGACCACCTGTGTTAACCACAACATTCTGTTCAGCATTGTGAGGGTCAGAAGCTCTAGGGCAAGGTCGTTATCCTTGAGGAGTGACCAGTCTTGTCACGCACATGTGCAGCCACAGAGCAAAGCAAGACAGCGTGTGCGGAGATCCCTCAGTGTATCCGAGCGCGTCTCCTGATCTTATTCAGTCCAGCTCTTCTGTATTGACTCCTTCGTATGTTCCAGGCCTTCTAAGATACATTACTTCATGAGATACAGCAACCGAGGGAATATTTGTGATCTAGTTTGCAGATGACGAACTGTAGTCTTCGATAGGTGAGGTGGTTTTTCCAATCTTGCACAATTATCAAGTCGCAGAACCGACCTCTGCATTGTTCTGATTTCAAGTCTTGTGATTTCTCAAGTCCGCCTCTGCCACATTATGGCACATGTCCTTCTTTACTCAGAGGAATATGGTGTTGTGAAGAGGACACACTAGTGTTGTGAAACCTCACGTAGACACACTTTGTTTCTGTGAAGGTAACGTCTGCCTCAAGGGAGAGGAAAGAGAGAAAAGCTCCTCTTAATATCATTTGGGGCCATTTCAGGTCTATCACTTCACTCCCTTCATGAAGAACTGTACGATGTTGTTCAGAAGTCAAGTAAGATCGTTTGGCAGGGAACATATTTGCTAATTTACGATTACCCACGTGCACTTGCTGCTGCACACATGCACACATGTATAATGGCTACTGTCTGACATCAGCCAGAGGGGTGATCTCGTACACCTCATGACGTGTGAATGTGTTGGAGTAGGAGACAAGGAGCAAGAGTTCTAGACCAAGTCAGACCAGTTCTGATTGGTGATCCCTCTTTATTTCTAATAATAGGAATAATACTTAGGACTGACTGAGTTCCTCCCACGGGCCAGGCTGTATGAGGCAGGTGTTCTCAGCTAAGCCTCCACACAGACCTGTGCTGCGGCTACAACTTTCCTGAAGATGATGCGACTGCAGGGGAGTTGTGGCCAGTGTGAAGAGATGGGCTGAGAGACTGAGACGAGGCAGGTGCCACGGGATAGCTGTTTCCAGAGTACTCTGGCCAATCACGTGGCCCAAAAGTCAAGTGTTTCTTCCTCATGACCGTAAAGAAAAACAAAGTCCAAGGGCAGCCATTTGTCGGGTCAGTGATTCAGGCCTTGGCTGCTGTCACTCCTCTGTGTTCTTCTGCTTTACAGAGCTCGGCTCAGTGGGTTCTTTGTGGCCCCAGAGACAAATAATTACACTTTCTGGATCCAGGCAGACAGCCAAGCCGCCCTGTACTTCAGTGGGTCAGAGGACCCAAGGACCAAGGTATTCACTTTCCCATCATTTCCTTTTTCTTGTCCCCAGTCCTCCTCTCCTGAAAAAAAAAAAAAGAATCAGAACTAAAGCTCTCATATTCTACTAACAGTTGTAACATGCTGTTAAGCAGCCAGGGATTTTAATGTTTTGTGGGGGGCTGGGGGAGGGGTTTATTTTTTTATCAAAAATGTTTTAAAAATTGAGATATAATTGACATGATTTTAATTGTTGAAAAATAATTTGGCTGAATATGTTGGCACACTTATTGAGCACTTACTGTAAGCGAGGCATTATGCTACATCTTTTATATACCTTGTCTCTAGTCTTCGCAGCATCTCTGTGAGCTATGTGTATTTATCTCCATTTTCCAGGCAAGGAAACTGAGGTTTGCTATGGCCAATTGGGGGCCCCTTGGATAATAAAAGACATATTTAGGATTCAAACTCAGATTTGTCTGACTCCAAAACTTGTGCCTTTTCCACTAATTTGGGGTAGGGATGTAGCCAGTATTATGTAGAAATTTCCTGATCAGCTTTGAAGGATAAGAAAAGCTGCTTTTAGCAAACAGCCAAAATTCACTAGTGCTATTGACAGAGAACCACAATATTTTTTTCTCAAATTATTAATATGCTTCTATGAAATTGCTTTGCTAGTTGGCTGGAGAAATATCATTGATTTTGAAGTGGTCAAGTCATTCTAGGTTTCTCAAAGGGCTTAATACTACTTGATCCAAAGCATCACGTAAACCTAGAGTTTCAGGTTGGCCGTTCCTGCTTTAAATGTGGCCCGTGCCGCCTCATCTGAATACTATTCAATTGAGACAGAGAGAGCGAGTGAAGGAGGGGTGGAGAAGTATAAATGGCCACAGGCCCTAGTGTGACTGGGCTAACTTGTTGGAAAAGGCAGACCGATCCAAAAGTCCCTTGTTAGTAGCTGTCCAGACACTTGCTGTTTGAGAAAGAGATGCCCAGAAACTTCATAGTGCTGATCGTGATAATTTCTTGGGCCTCAGGTGAAAGTGGCCTCCATCAGGGTGGGCATTGCCGACTGGTTTGACTCCTGGGAGCAGAGTGGGAATGAAGGGACCCGGCAGCCGAAGACCCCCAAGTTGGAGCTGTTCGGTGGAGCCAGGTACTACCTGGAAGCAGAGCATCATGGGACAGCCCCCAGCAGAGGGATGAGAATTGGGGTCCAGATCCACAACACCTGGCTGAATCCCGACGTGGTCAACACTTACCTCCGGGAGAAGCATCAGATCCGAACTCATGCCCAGAGACTTCCGGAAATCCAGGTTTGCGTCTCTTCCTTGTCCCATGGGGTTAGGTTCAGAGGCTGAACTCTGGAAGGAGTATAGTCTTGCCCAATGGAAGGATCACTAGGTGGGAGCCAGAAGACTTGACTCGTAATGATAACTCTGCTGCCAAAGAACTACAATAAATATCCAATAGCGTTGTGAGGACATTAAAAAAAATGCAAAGTCTTACTATGGAGATGACCTTACTCATGGACTTAGTTTTAGGAATTTAAGTTCCAGGTAAATCTTCTTTTGGAAACTTATTCCCCAGAGTAGAGATAAGGTCCTCTGGACACCCACCCCCACCTATGTGTGCACGTGTGTGTACGTGCACATCAGATTCCATAGATTTTTGACCAATTCAGGTCCTATTTCCCCATATGCTGTGTTTTCTAAGTCTACTTTGTAAAGCTCAAGACCTTGGGGTCTCTCGGTTGTGCCCCATATTTTTGTTGAACAACTTTTTGTTGTTCACTTTTTGGTGTTCAAGGATGACCAATATGGACCCTGCCTTTTAAAGCTTACAGCCCAGTAGTAAACCGTGTACACAAATAACCATGGAACAAAGTAGAAAATGACAAGTGATGTAAGAGAGTAAAAATAACAAGTGCTATAAGGTCATAAGTCTCACTCCATAACAAAAACATAATGTGCCCAGCAGGGAATGTATCGAGAGCAAAGCAGAGATTGAATAAGCCTGTGAGAGAGTGTGGCATCCCGTGTGGCTGCTTCTGCCTACTGGGCCACCCCTGGGAGAGAGCCCTTGGTGAGAAGGGCTAAAAGTGGGCCAGTCAATGGCAACATCTAAGTCTCACACTCGACAGAGAAGTGGGGAAGTAGCACGGGTAAATTGGGAGACAGACATGCATATTCTTCCAAGGAAAGTTTTCATTAGGTGATGACACTGGTGTTCTCCAGAAATTTCTATATGATAGTGAGTTTAAAAAATTGAAAATATAATAAAAAAAGAAAATAGCAAGCTGAGGAAGTATGTCCTATGTTTCTAGATTGTCTCTCTGGCTTAATCCACACACGTCCACTAGTCCTGACACCCTTGACTTTTTAGATGCTGACCGTTTCCGGCAGAGGGAACTTCTTCCTCACTTGGGACAATGTCTCTAGTCAGCCAATCCCTACAAACGCCACAGCGCACCAGGTGGGAACCTTCTTCAAATAATGAGAGGTGGGGGACCGAGGAGGGCGGTCTTTACGCCTACGGTATGAACTCCTGGTAGTTTTCCTTTTTAACAGATTCAAACAGCCATCGAGGAGTTACTTGTAGTGAAATGCAAACTGGAACCCCGTTCGGCTAACATCCTGCTCCAGCTCGGATTCGAGCAAGGTACTGGTCCTGGTTTTACAAACCCTGACTCTTCTCCATCACTGTCTTCTCTCTCTCTCTCTCTCTTTTTTTTTTTTCCTGTAAAATGGGAACAATCTTCATTTCCCTTCTGAGGGGCTAACAGAGTCAAATGAGGATATGGAAACTGGATTCCGACACTGAGTGTCCAAGAGAGTGGTTCCATGCTTGGGAAGGAGCTGCTTGGTGTGGGTATCAGAGAAAGGAAAAGCATCCCTCCAGAGTTGTGGGGTGGAATAAAGTCAGACACAAGGATGTGGAGAGGTAGAGTTAAGGAGCTGTGTCACATGTCACATGGTGGGAGAAGGTCAAATGATGTAGGTGAGAAACAGCAAAACAGTGCAAATCTCATTTAAATTAAATTGCATCTCAAATAAAGGAATTATTTCATAAGACAGTAGTCTTAAATGTGAAGTCTAAAAATGTGAAGGTATGTTTTGAAAATACTAACGTGAACTACGTTATAGTTGACATTCCTTGTCTCTGCTTCTCAATCGTTTTTCTTGTCACAGTGCACATAGAAAATGATAATAGATTTTTGATGCTCCAGGGCAGACAGAATGGGTTTCTCATACCTGGAGCCTTCAAACTGGGGGGTGCTGGCCACCCCAAGCCCTGTCCACCTCACCCAAGGGCTGAGGGGCCAATATCACGGCAAACCCATACCCATTCCTTGCACACATGTTGGGAAGCTCTGTCTATTTAACATCTGCCCTTGTCTTCTAATTTTATCTGAACTGCATCCAGGCCCAGAAGGTTCTATCTCTGATGGAGACATCACCAGTGGGACAGAGCCCTTCTGTGGGAGGTTCAGCCTCTATCAGCCTCGACACCTTGTCCTAACACCCCCGGCTGCCCAGAATGGCTACCAGCTAGATCAGTACACACACGTAAGTAGCAGGCCTCGTGCTTCCAGGCCAGGGGTGGGGAGGGTGGGGTTATTCTCTGGGGTTGAGACTGAAGAAATGGAAGCAAAAGGAATGACTGCTGTGATTTGCCCAAGGCATTCCGGGCTGAGGTTCTAGGTTTCTTAACTGCTGTGTCAGGAGTGAACAGGCACCCACTCCCTGTCCTCCATTAGTTAGTTGTTACGTGGAAATGCCTTTATATTAGCTGTGACACCTATGGAAGTTTTCATATGCCCAGTATTTTCTTTGCTCTCTAGGTAGGAGTGCAGATTCTACGGTCAGACTCTCTGGTTTTGAATTCTGACTGTACATCCTGCGTGCCCTCAGTGTCTTACTTTAGTTTACTCTTCTGTAAAATGGGTAATAATGTGGTCTACCTTTCAGGATATTGGTGAAGATTAAATGAGATAATCTAGTAAAGTGCTTGTGCAGCGGTTAGGACTTAGTTAAGGCTAGTTATTGTTATTTATTGTACCTGTCATTATTATTGATGGGTTGACTGATATATTTCTTGAATACCTCATATCCTTTGCGTCAATAGCTCTGCCATCCTTCCTAAAATAGTGCACCTCATTCCCCCTTTGGGAACCAGAGTGAGCCTTGCTCTGCTGGCTGAGCTTATGGCAGTGGTTTCAAGTCCTTTCATAGTCAAACGGCAGTGGGAGTCAGGACTAAATGGTGCAGGTTGGGGCACCACCTATCTCCCAGCCTTTCCTCTGCTGCAGAGGCTCCCAAGGGGGGTGATTTTGCCTGATAGGGGAGAGTTGGCAAAGTATGGAGACGTTTGCTTGTCACAACTGGGGAAGTGCTCCTTAGGTTCCAGGGATGTTGCTAAACATCCTATAACGCACAGGATAACCCCCCGCCGAAAAGAATTATCCAGTCCAAAATGTCAATAGTGCTGAAGTTGAAAAATCCTGCTCTAAAGTCTACTCGTGCCACACAAGTTTACTTAACTGAGTTAGAAACCAAGGATGCTGGGGCGCTAGAGTTAAGGGATTGAGGCTCAGAGAGGTTAAGGGACTTGCTCAAGGTGGCACAAGTGTGTGTCTGAATAGGGGTTTCCTAACTGAAATACTCTAAAATCCTCACTGCCAAGCACAATCCTAGGCATTTAACAACTCTCTGTTGGGTAAATAGCAATCTACTCTAAACTCTTCGTCTCTCCAGCTAGACTGGTGAGCTCCAGGAGGCGGGAACTGGGCAGATTCCCTCTCACGCCTGAGGCAGGGCGCCAGGGGGTGGACTCTCCTCATTCATGTTGCTCGAAAGGCTGTTTGTGGCACCAATAGAACTGAAGTGCTTGTCTGGTGTCCACAGTTGTGCATGGCCTACAAAGGCCACGCGACTAAGATCCTGAAGGTGACCGTGTCCTTCACAGTCGACTTCCGAAACATCGTTAAGAAGAGCATCACCTGCGACTGGAGTCTCGAGGGGACCGGTCCCAACAGGTAGCTAACCTGTGGGGACGTGTGGTGGGACTCCTGCCAGCCAGGGTGATTGGCTTTCTTGGGGACAGCGGCCCACTAAGGTACTAACTCTCTCTTGTATTTGGGCATCGGATACCAACTTGGAGCTCTGAATATGTTTTGTTCAAGAAAGGAGTTTGACTTAAGAGCAGGTGGTTGTTAGGAATGTAATACTTCCCAGAAGGAGTCTGACATTTCTCACAGGGATAGAATCATGGGACATCATATTTGGAAGAGATTTTAGAGAACATTCCTTGACATTACAGATGACACAAAGTAGGGCCCAGAGAATTTGTGATTCACCAAAATTCACTCAGTGAGTGAACAAAGACTGGAATAAAATCCAGGCATCCTGATCCCTTGATTCAGCGTTCTTTCCACATTTCTCTTACAGGTTTTGTAAGTGGTTTTAAACCTAAATCAGTTTGGTAATGTCCAGGAGTACTAATCTTCTCTGTGGTCAGAGCCTAACATATGATCTGCTAAGGCACACAATTACACTATAATTTGAAAATGTTACTGACATGGAGAGTCATGAATGAATGATGGACTTAAAATGTGACTCACTGGTGCACTATCACAAGCCGAGCTGAGCCCGTCTTGGATGGACGTTTGTACCCGTGGCACACAGGATGTCTGGGTGCAGGGGTTCTTGGGGTCTCTCTCCCGGCTGCACAGCCCTCAGGCTCTCAGGTTCGAGAACTGGGGTTCTAACGGGAGAGGCCTGCAGGAGCACATGGAGAGGCCCATTTCTGCTCTGGGCGTGTTTTTCAGCTGGCAGTTCACTTGCACTGACCTCTGGAACACTTGTGTGCATCGCTCCGTGGATCTGCAGCCACCTCTGGCAAGCTCCCCAGTGCTGGTTCATCGGATTGACCTCCTCCCTCTGTCTCAGGAGCTGGGCCTCTTCTATGTGGATGAAATTATTATTGCAGACACAAACCTAACAGGTGATCGTCAAATCCACTCTCCTCCATGGGCCTGTCCCTCAAAAGCCATCCTCACGCTTTTCTGCTAGGGGCTGCTTTTCTTTTAATGGAGAAGGAACAGGTGATCCTCCATCTTGCCTGCCTGGGTTCTAGAAAGAAGATGAAGTTGGGATGGTGCATCCTTGGCCCCTGTTTCTCCCTAGCTAGACCCCCTCTTTTCCTGTTTACCCCGATGCTTGCTCTTGCTTCTGGTGCCTGTGCTCTTATGCCAATTTACCACTTTCTTGCTGAGAAGCTGTGGTTTTCTCATCCATGAGATGGGCATAATGAGGGCCCTATCTCATTGGATTACTGTGAAGACTAACTGAAGTATAATGAATTAACTGAAGTGCTCACCATAGGTCCTGACCATGGTACGTGCTCAATAAATATAAGCAATTATTATTATCATTTTTATTGTTAGGCCAGCAGGATTTCTCCACTCCTCCATCAGTTACTATCTGTCATACAAAGTACTAGAAGGAACACAGTAATATCTGGCCCCGTAAGTGGGCTAAAGTTCTGACTTACGACCCTTAGAACAGACTCAGTAAGAGTTAGAGGGTAGCCACATCCTCCGGGGATTAGGGACGTCTACTTTCCACCTGTCCAGACTCCTCCAGTCATCACTCACAGCTCAGGCCTGGCGCCTTTCTCCCTTGGCCTCTCTTGGGCACAGTGACCTCACTTGGCTCTGCTTGTCCAAAAGTCTTGGACAAAGTGCTCATCAGGGGTCCTCCTGTGCTGGCAGCGTATGATGCCCACCCAGGGGAAGAGACACCCATGGCCAGGACAGAATGGGGCGCTTTGCTTCTGGGGCTGCCAGTCTTCCAAATTCTGTTCACTTTCTCTTTTCCATCCAATCCCTTATGACTTTGGGGCTCGGCTTTCCTGCTTTTCATAGCTTCTCTTTCTTTCTCTCTCCAAGGAGAAAAGGATTTGATTTCCAAATGTGCGGCTTTTTAATCTTTTGCCTGAAAATTGCAGAGTTGAGGGGAGGGGACCTTAGGGGTGGGTGGCAAGAAGACTCTCTTTCAGCCCTGAAATTACACTGTTTGATACTCATCAAAATTACATCTCTTGTCTGTTTCAGTGGTTTAACTGTTTGGGGCACATCTGGGTCAGAATGGGTCACTGGTTATTTCAAACTCTGTTTGTATTCTGACACACTTAGAAAACAATATTCAAACGGTGTGCTGGAGTGACGGTCTGAATTTCTTGGTGCCTAAGACAATGGGCGGGGGCCTTTGGTGACCCCCAAGTGCTGCCCAGATTCCAGGAGGGCTGAGGGGGTCAATATTTCATACACTGAACCCTCTGACTGGGAAGGCAGGACTAGATAGTAGGTGCTGTTTCCCCTTCTCCTCTCCAAATCCTCACAGCCCGGGATCCAGACCCCTTTCTCACTGCCTCCAACTTTGCTACCAAATGCTGCAGGATCTGGAACCATCTAGCAGTGAGGTGAGGAGGGAAGCGGGAGGCAGAGACAAGAAAGAAGACTGGAGGTGGCTTGGGTAACACTGTCTGTTTCCCACTTTGTCTAGTTGCCCTGCTGGCAACGACTTTCCTTGGAGGACCCTTTAATGGCAACATAAACTCTGCACAATTGGGCTCAATATTCGTAGTTAATTGTCTGACACTTATCTGATCAGTTTAGCACTTGATTATATTCTCCCACCTAATGTCCTCTCTGAAAGTTCTTTTTATCTAGTGGTAGCTACTGCTTATTTCTCACTTAGTTCTCAGAACCCATGAGATGGTCCTACTATCCCTACTCAATAGATGAGGAAACCAAAGCTAAGAGGGGCTGAGCATCTTGCCTGAAGTCGGCTGGGATGTGGGGGAGTTTGGAATCCAGAGATCGTTGACCCCAGAGCCAAAGCTTCAATGACTCTGTACCCAGCTGAACAAGTAAACATTTACTGAGCATCTACTCTGTGCCTGGTGTTGTGCAAAGCACTGGGCATGCAAAGACACTGCCTTTAAACTGTTCACTGTCTTGATTGTATAGTCTCGGGGAACAAGCTGTCTTTTACACAGTGACTAATAGGAAGGGAAAAGGATATGGAAATGTACTGTGCTGGTCATTTAAATCTGCCATCTCGCTAAATTCTCCCTGCCATGCAGATTGATATCTGTCATGATCCCCACCCTACAAATGAGAAAACAGAGTCTTAGAGAGATTACGTTGATTAGCCAATGGTAACCCAATAGAAGTGGAAAGTCAGGATTTGAGCAGTCGTCTGTTTTAAAGCTTGCCCTCTTTCTGCACACATGCTGACTCCACACTGTGGATAAACACTCACGTACCCCTAGTATGTGCCTCAGGTGTTCAGTGGAGGATCAGCTGTACGGTCCTGGAGCTGTCAGGGACCTTGGGGAGAAAAGAGGAAAGGGTGGCATTTCTCACTACAACAGGTTATCTGTGGAGGGGCTCCAATGGTTTAGAGAGCAATGTTTGACTGGCTTGTTTAATGAACTTTGCTGTGGAACTGTCTTCGTCTCTTTACACCATGACCTTGCATTTTCCTTTTGGTACTAAACTCCTGCCTCCTCTCCCTTTGCTTGTCATGGCAGATAGGTAGGCATCTCTGCTTTAAGTGCGTGCTAAGATCTAAGTCACTCAGCATCTCCAGTTGGGACTTTCCACACACCTGGTCTTCCATCTTGATTTACTAGATAATAATTGGATCCTTGGTCTCCAGTTTCTCAAGCTGCTTCTGGAACGGCTCGCCCAGGTGGGAATTTGGTGGAATCACTCTCTGTGGTGGGATCCCCTCCAGTCTACAATGTCACCTCCTGGTTGGCGGGGTGTGGCCTGGAGCTCCCGCTCATCAGCACAAGGTAGGGAGCCATTTTTGCTCACCTGTCCCTCCTAAGGATTGCTAGTTGGCATCGGAAAACACAAAGGTGGGACTTTTATGGGGAAAACCTACCTGTCTTGTTGCTTAAAACAATGATTCTCAGTCTTAAGAATACAGCATCAGACTCACCTAGAGGTCTTGTTAAAACACAAATTGCTGGACCCTGACCTCACAGGCTCTAGTTCAGTAGGTTTGGGGCATGGCCTGAGAATTTGCATTTCTAATGAGTTCCCAGGCAATGCTGATTCTATTGGTCTGGGGACTATAGTTTGAGAACGCTTCTAGTGAATTTGTTTAAAAATAGTTGTATTTTTATGCTTTTCAGAGGTTCACATTACCACTATTTTCTGTTTGCTCCCCTCATTCCCTTCCTGGTATATTAATCTTATTGGAATCCTCTGAGGCGAAATGAAATAAGGAACAAAACCAGCTATTTCCAAGGGCTCACCACCAGATGGCACTACAGCTCCATAAGTGTTTCTTACTAGTCAAACCCTCCCAGCCACAGTTTACAAAGCAGTAACTAAGGATCGGTCTCCTCCAAGCTCCTGGAACACTTGTATGCTCTAGTTCATTCTTTAAATTTTTTACTAAAACCCCAGTAGGATGAGAAGAATTGAGATGCTCTGCCTTTAAAGTTTCCTTTTTTGTTTTTCTATCTCTTTCTAACATGTTCCAAAATGAATTTTCATTCTTACACCACTTTTGAGACGGTGTATTAAAGGCAGGCACAGAAAGCTTGAATCTGTGCTCCCCTTTCCTTGACTTAGTGTCTTATGGTCCTCCGGGCAGGAAAGATGCAAAAACCATCAAAAGAATGAAGGAGTGAACGAGCTTCAGTGGTGGAGACGGAGCGCCATATTAGCCAACCTGTGGTTGTGCTCGGAATGCCAAAGTTATGAACTCTGAAATGATAGAGGCTAATTTAGGTTACTCTGAACAGGTTCACGCTTACAGAGGTCCTCACCACCTTCCTTTCTGAGTTTTCCTCAAGTCCCTTAGCTCCTTCTGGAAGCCTCCCACCTAAGCAAGACAAGATGACCTTCAGACTGGCCTCTCCTAGATTCTTCCCCAACATATGCAGTATCGCTCTGACCGTTTCCATATGGTTGTATGTATGCATGTCAATATGTAGTACTTAATAATATTATTGGTAGAGATCATATATGTTCATTGTTGAAAATTTGGAAAATACAGAAAAACACTTAGAAGAAGAAAAAAATCACTCACAATCCCTCTGCTCAGAGATAACTTCTATTAACACGTTGGATTCATATTCTAACTGCCTTTTTGTATAATATATACATGTATAGAACTACTTTTTTGTGTGTGTGAGGAAGACTAGCCCTGAGCTAACATCCATTGCCAATCCTCCTCTTTTTGTTGAGGAAGACTGGCCCTGGGTTAACATCCGTGCCCATCTTCCTCCACTTTATATGGGACGCCACCACAGCATGGCTGACAAGTGGTGCGTCTGTCTGCGCCCGGGATCCGAACCTGCGAACCCTGGGCCACCGAAACAGAGCGTGTGAACTTAACTGCTATGCCACTGAGCTGGCCCCACCATAGATCTACTTTTTAAACCTCAAACTGGGACCATACATTACATACATATTTGCAACATGCCCTTTTTACCTGATGGTATAAATTGAATATTTCCCTGTATCATTAAACTTTCTTCTAAAATGTGGTTTTTAATGGCTGAGTGGTGTTCAATCTCATGGTGTGTCACGATTTATTTGACCCATTTTTTGTATTTTAAAAGCAAGATCAGGCAGAGAGTGTGTTTGCACACAGTCACTAGATAAGAACTTGGCTAGAAGGAGTGGCCTGTGTGTCATCTGGGCATACTGGGTGGGGAAGTGTCTGTGGGACAGGGCACTGACTTCTCATGTGAACTTTGCAAACGGAGTTAGAGAAACAGAAGTTCTTCTTTCACTCTGTGCTTCGGGACCAGAGCAGCGGAGGCCAGAGTCATCACACTTTACCTGTCATCACACTTTACCTGGGGCCCTGTGCTCCCAGGATCAGTGAAGGGGAAGGCTGGAACACTCTTAAAGAAGCCTGACATTTATGCTACATGTGTCCTGCTGTGATGGGAGAGGGGCACCCATATCTGGGAGCTTGAGCTCAATGTCTGGAAACATGGGAGACTACCTGGTCTTTCAGACAGAGCTGTTCTGTCCGGAGCGGCACCTCTGGATGGTTTCTGCGGTTAATGCTTTGTTTTTGACACACCGCAGCTCTGTGCCCACTGAAGGAGCAGAAGAAGGATCCGGCCTGGTCCAGGTGACAACACAGAGACTACAGAGGACAAGTCCGCCTTTAGGAGGACACTTTGGCATCCAACTTTCTGATACAGTGATTCCTGGTAAAGGGGTAATTGGGGGTGCAACATTTTTCACTTATATTTTCAGGGGCGTTCCCAGGCGGACAGCATCCTGCGAGATTGTCAGGCAGGGTGACAGTCAAAGCTATTTTGTTTATTTTCCAGTGTCTGAAAATGACCTTCTTAAAATTAAAGATTCGGACAATAACAATAACATATTGTTGATATGATCCCAACCTTTTAGTTTCAGAGATGTGGAAACTGAGTGCATTAGCTTCCTGGGGCTGTCATAACAGATCACCACAAACTTCGTGGCTTAAAACAACAGAAATTTGTTTTCTCATAGTTCGGAGGCCAGAAATCCCGAATCAAGTTGTCGGCAGGGCTGCTCCAAAGGCTCTAGAGGAGAATCTGTGTCCCACTTCTTCCAGTTTCTGTGGCTGCCAGCATTCCTTGGCTGTGGCTGCATCACTCCAACCCATGGTCCATGGTCACTTGTCTCTTTCTCTTCTGTCTCAAAACCCGCTCTGCCCCTCTCATAAGGATACACATGATTGCGTTTAAGTCCCACCTGGATAATCCAGGATGGACTCCTCTTCTCGAGATCCTTAACTTAACCACATCTTTTGCTTTATAGGTAAGATTCACTCCTTTGCCTTATAAGGTAACAGTCATAGGTTCCAGGGAGTAGGACACTGACATATCTTTTTCAGGGCCACCGTTCAGCCCACTATACTGAGGTTTGCCCAGAGGTCACACAGATAGTCGAAGGCAGGGTCTGGATGTGAGCTTGGGTCTTTGATACTCAGGTCAGTTCTCTTCTCTGTCAAGTTTCCTGGGCCAAGATCCACGGTAGCCATGTCCTTCAGAGTTAAACTCCACAGGGACACCATGTGCTATTGAGGATTTTAGTTGTCATAACAAATGTAGAAAGAGATTTCAGATGCCGTGAGAGGAGAATAGCTTCTAAATCTTCAAGAACAGACGCATTTCACAAGGATTAGAAGTGATCGTACATTATTTACTTGGTGAAAAGAGAGCGGGGTCAGAAAGGAGGCTCAGGAGACCTCAAGAGTGGCGGTATAAAAATTGGCACGTGGTCCAAAAGTCTTCTGCCCTCCCAAGCGGAAAGATGCCAGGCTTGCAAAGAATCTTCCTGGGTGGGAGGAATGGAGCGGTGTTTTCACTCTAACAGGGCAACTGGGGAAAAGTTGCTGGCCCCTGGGCTACTGGAGTCTGATCAATGGGTGAATAAGTGCCAACAGCACCCCGTCTCTCTGAAGTCTGTCACTGTGCTGTGTTGCCCTTCTCACGAATGAGAGAGCTGCAGCCTGCTCTCTGCCACCACATTCTATTGCTGATGCTCCTCACATCTCTACCTGCAAAACAACCGGGGCAAAGCCAGCCTTAACCTGGCCTTTTGAAATGACGATGGCCCTCAAATTATATATTGATGTAGAACAGTCTTTTTTAAAAGGATGAGAATTTTGTTTGCATTTAGAAATGCAGTGATATTTTATTAACACTCCAGGGTGGTGTGGGATTCAGGAGGAAAGCTCTCGAGTAGGTAGAAGGCAACCTGAGTTTTAATCTAAACCTGTTTCACTTGGCAAGCTTCCCAATCTCGTAGGGCTTCCTTTTCTTCATCTCTAAAGGAGGCATTAAGAACCCCAAGTGAGCCACCTCACAGGGCTGTTGGGAGTAGCTATTGAAATGGAAACTTTTGGTCAAGCATGAGACAGGGTTCAAACACGAGCAAGGCTTAAGCACAGAGTGTTGTTATTTCTCTGTGGGGATGTGGAATGGGGAAGCAGGTGGTTGGGCTTAAAGGAAATTCTAATAGAGAAAGCGAAGTTAAACTCCAACATTCCTCAGCTGGGTTGGCAAAATTTTTATGGGTATCAGCTGCTGTATGCCTCCCCCACTCCCTGTGAAAGGTGGCCAACTTTTCTCTGTCCACAGGGCCAGCAAAGTTTTTCCAGTCTAGTATTTGATTAGACTTTCAGGCATTACCGGGATGTCTGGAGTTTATATTTTGAGGTGACAGTTGAGATAATTTTGTCTGATATGACTGTGCTCTCTGCTTGCTATGAGATGTGATACTGATTAAAGGTATTGCAACACAGAACACGGGCATCTACTTGTGTTGGCCTTAGGAAAAAATGGTTTAACTGGGCTAGGGGTTCTCTTGAAGATACACTTTGAACTTGAAGGTCTACCACATATTTAGGAAGCATCCTGACATTTATTCTCTGTTGTCTTGATGATGAGACCCTGTGAGGCAGAGTAATTAGTGTCTTGTATTTTCTGTACCAAAACCTTTTCCCACAGATGTCCCTGTGCGTATTTCAGCTAGTCACCTTCTCAAGCTCTTACAGAGCAATGCTGACGAATCCACAGCCAGGTACCTTAACGTCAGTGACTTCACTGTGATGGAGGATCTAACGTCTTGCTATGAACATGTGTGGACTCTCTCCTGGTCCACCCAGGTTGGGGATTTGCCCAACTTCATCCAGGTGTGTATGATGTCTCCTTTGGTGGTGTAGATTTGGTGCCTTGGTGCAATTTTGTAAAAAAAAAGAATCAGGATTATATGAATGAAAACTGTCATGAATTATTAATTTTGTTGGAATATTTGGGTAAAGGGGTTCAATAATCTTTCTTTCTAGAAGTTTTCAAGATGTACTTTGTACCTCATATCCCCGATAAAGCAATTTAAACCCAACCTCTCCTTTACTAACTCAGTGTAGGTAGAGAAGTTGTTGGTCAGTGTCCACTATTCAATAATTCTACATCTGTTATTGGATAATTTAAACAGATGTGATTGACTTAGATTATCATGCAGGCAGATGGCACAGCAGAAGGAAGTTGAGAAAAGGATTTGCTGTCTTTGGATAATGACAAAACCAGATGCTCCTGCATATTTAGGGTTTTAAAAAATAATCTAATGATCATCTAACATTTGGTTATTATAAAATGAAGCCCAGGATAAAATTTTATCCCTGTTATATAGCATTGTGGGTCATCTGGTTTTCAAACAGAATACTTGGGTGGAGATGGAGAAAGGATGGGAGTCATCTCATAGCACTGTTTCCTTACATTTTATTTCAATATTTTGGATTGCAAACATATAAAATAGAAAAGCACATAGAAATGAAATATCTCAAGACTTAGAAGTTTGGCTTTTTGTGCCTTTTTGGGCAATTCTATTTGCAAATAAATATTCCTCTAGTCAACTGGAGCTTTCATTAGCCTCTACTTAGTGTTAGGTTTCTAGATTTCAATCTCCTGTCACTTCATTTGCACTTTCTAGCTATCTGATTATCTTAAACAGAATGTGAAAAGACCCTTTATCATTTGTTATAATCAAGATTAGACTTCTATTCCATGACAGAATTCACCAGAAATGTAACCATCTCAGGTCTCGGATGACAATCTAACCGGAGTGAACCCTGCTGCAACCACTCGTGTGGTATATGACGGTGGAGTTTTTCTTGGCCCCATATTTGGAGACATGTTGGTTACTGCCAACCAGCGCACTCAGGTGAGAGCGGGTGGGCCACCCAAAGTGCAAGCACTAGTTTCAAGTCTATCTCAGCCCTTCCCCAATTTGTAATGTGGACCAATCCCAAGGATCAGTTTTCTCATCCGTAAAACAGAGACAATTATGGATGTCCTCCTTCTACTTCCACAGGTTATGGAAAGTATTCAGAAAATATAAGTGATTTGTAAACACAACATTCTGTTATTATATGTATTGATGCTATTATTGTGGGACAAAAAATAGAGATCCTCTGTAGCTACATATGATTTATACTTCCATACAATAGCTTTGGAAAGTAAATGAGCTAAGCACTCCTTTTCTCTTGAAAATATCTTTTTCTCTTTCCCATCTGCCCATACTCCTGTTACAAGTCATCTGCTTTTAATTTGAGAAAATTTTAAAATACAAAAATTGTAAAGAATAATATAATCAGCACCTCAGTACTCAAACCAAGGATTAACAACTGCCAACATTTTGATGTATTTATTTTATCTTTTTTGTCTTTATGAATAAAATAAAACATTATGGATAAAATCAAAGTGTTCTTTATCACCTGTGCTTTCATGCCATCCCAATACTCTTTCCTCCATAAGCAAACACTATCATAAATAGAGTATATGTGCTTTTAATCCATATTTTATATGTAGAGAATCAAATGAGTGATATCTTTTTCACCTCCCTCATCTCCAAGTATTGTAGAGTTCTATTAGATTAACATTAGTCCCAGGGGACGGAAAGACATATATAGTCTCTTCTTGGGAACCTACCATTCTAGGACAAAAAGGAACCCAAACCAAATGTCCAAATATACCCTAATCTTCAGTTATATACCCATGTAGTGATGGTGGAGGGAAGGTGCCTACTTTGTTGGCATTTACCAGCAAAGAAAGGGCTTTTCACAGGAAGTAGGTACCCAGTTGAAAATTAGAGTGAGAAAGAGTCCTTGTACAGTTTGAATTTATTGAATTTACTTCTATATGACAGAGAAGGAATTTACTCAAGATTTAGTGTGCTTGATTGCAGAAATGTTAGGTTTCACCTTACCTATCATCATTTTAATAGCATGTTTTGAGTCATTCATTACAATTTAGAGTTTATTACTGGGAAATAGAAGAAAGAAGAAGAGAAGAAGTGAATCACTCACACATTTAAATTTGGGCAGACTTTACATGTACTTTATGAATACTCTTGAGCGTATGAAATGCATATATTTGCTTTTAATTCTTTTGTCTTTTTTCAGGTAGTTATGCGAGTGAATGACATACCGGCTCAGTGCTCGGGTTCCTGTTCTTTCCAGTACCTTGAAGAGTCGACTCCCCGGGTCCATTCTGTGTGGTATTCTCTTGGTATGATTTGTGACTTGGCATTGAGATGGTCTGGAACTTTAGACTCCGAGTGATTTGGCTATGACCTGGTGATGGGTGGATAGGGGCTGTGTCAGTTCATGGGATGAGTGTTCAGCGATGCAGCAGAAAATATATTTTTTGGCCAATCTAAATGATATGGGCATGATTTGAAATGGAGACAAGTGGATTTTGATGACTCAAAATGATTTATTCTCTTTGTCCCTTGTTTTGAAATATTCTTTATTTTGACTTTTTTCCCCATTTTTTTTTATTGACTAGTGATCTCTCATTACTAGTTTGAGAAAATTTAAGATGGGGGCTGTGTGCTACAATAATAAATGCAGATGTCCAATATTGGAGTCAGCATCCAATGCCCTGAATTTTGGGACGGGAAGGTGAGAGGGCATGAACATCTGATATTAGAGAGAATTCTCTTAAATGAAGTGATATCACTGAGAGATGATTTTGTTCTTTAAATTTCTTTCCTCCTTTAAGATGGGGACACGGACCTCCTGGTTTATATTACTGGAACTAGTTTCTCTGGTGACTCCCAGGCCTTGCAGGTTACAGTGAACAAAACAAGCTGCAAAGTTATTTTCTCAAACCAAACGAATGTGGTGTGCCAGGCAGACCCGCTACCTGTTGGAATGCATCGGATCTTGATGTTGGTGAGACCCTCTGGTCGTGCCATCAATGCCAGTGGAGGAGGCCTCTTCCTAAAGGTGGAACCCAGGCTGGACGCTGTGGAGCCTTCCAGAGCTGCAGAGATTGGTAATCGGAGGAGGACCCCACATTGCATCTGGCCTTCTGAAGCTAGCATTCTTGTTGATATGCAGGAATTTAGTCCTGCCGTGTAATAAATTCTGTATCCACTATGATTCACAGCTTTTTGCTTTCTGCCATCAGCACTTTTTCTAATGAGTAACAGACTTAACTCTAAGTGTTACTCTAATGAGAAACACTTAAATGAACTCATTTGCCACATAAAGGATCATAGTTTGGCTGATGGGGTCAGGCATAATTGGGTCAGTCACTGAGTCACCAGTGGTCTAGTGGAAACAACACTAGATTGGGAGTTAGAACATATGCCTGGGTTTTCTTCCTGCCAAAGTCAGATGTGTGACCTTAGAAGTTTCAGTTCTATGGGACTTAGTTTCCTAATAATGATGACGACAGGCACAGTATCATTTACTGTGTACCTCTTCTAGGTAGTCACACACCTAAATGCTTACAACTGCCTGAAAGGTGGAATAATTATCCACATTTTTCAGATGAGATAATGGTGGTTCTAAGGGAAGAAGGACTTGCCTAGGGCTTTCCAATGGAAAGAGGTGGAGTGACAATGCAAACTGGGATTGCCAGATGCTCCTGCTTCTTCTGCCATGCCGTGCAACTGGAGCTATACGATGGGCCTAATGATGCTTAATTTACAGGCTTCCCAGCTTTGTGTGAGATTAAAATGAGCCAATAGGGGGGAAAGGCCCTTGAAAAGTAAAAACATTCGCAAATGTGAAGTACAGGCCTTACCCACTAGGAGCTTTGCGCGTAGTGGGTGTTTCACAGATGTTTGTAAACTGACGTACACTTGGATACTTGGCTAGCACGCAGAGCCAACTACCACTTGAGCAGTGGGGTATACAGAGGGCAGGGGGCCTTGCCAACATCAGCCCCATGCATTGGATCTTAGTGCCATGAAAACCAAAGATCTCTCCATGCTGTCTGAGGGACACAATCAGTCAAAAACAACCCAGCCAGATTGCACGAATCTTAGGAATACTTCCATGGTTAAAGTATGATTTTTAGAGTATAAGACTCCTTTCCTCAATGCCCTGGATTTTGTCTTTGTTTATTCTGTTGGAGAAAGAACTGTGGCTTAGAATATTTTTTAAAGTAGCATTTCCTGGCCTCAGACTCATTGTTCAAAGGAATAGCTCATTTCTGACTTGACTTTGCCAGAAGAGTGAGTTGCGAGGCCCACCCTACCTCGTCTCTGCACAAAACCCAGAGCAAGCTTGCCCTTATTTCTCAGTGATTCCAGGAAGGGGCCAGAGGGTATGCGGTGCTCAGGATGAAAGGTCATATTCTGTATCAACCTAAAGATTATTGGCTTGAGTTTAGGGCCTATAGTAGTCTTCTCGTTAGGTTTATAAGGGGGTTTGATCTTCTCATAAGCTGCCTGTGCAGTTCAGGCCGCACAAACCTTCTTTAGCTCCCCTGTTAGACTGCAGACACCTCCAGGGCTGACACATGACGCAGTGATCTTTGTTTCCCCACACAGAAAGACTTGCACAGGCAGGGTGGCCAACTGTCCCAGTTTTCCTGGGACTGACAGGTTTCCCAGGACACGAGACTTTCCATTTTAAAACTGGGGTGTGGAAATCAGTGCTGAAGCTTGAAAAGTCCCAGGCAAACCAGGCTGAGTTGGTCACCCTATTGTGGCATGCTGTACCAACAGTATGTAGTGAAGGGATTTGTCTGGGAGGATTGTACATCATCCTCTGTATTTTAGTGGAAGATGGAAAACTTAGAGAAGAGGTGATGTCGGATGGGTGCAAATGTACTTTTAGTAAGACCAAGGATAAAGGGAGGGAGGGGGGAGATGCTCTGGCTTCTACTCTCCTTATTACTGGATTTAAACTTTCCCTATTAGCCCTTCCATTGCCCTACCATCTACCTAGTATCAACCAGTGTCAATCAATCAGTCAACACTGATTGAGCCACCCTGTGCCGGATGCTGAAGATGTTGGTACTCAGAGTGTGGTTCAGGACCAGCCGCATCCGCATCAGCTGGGAGCTTGTTAGAAATGCAGAGTCTCAGGCCTCATCCCAGACCTCCTGAATCAGTCTGCATTTTAACAGAATTCTCAGCAATTTCTGTGAATAACACAGTTTGAGAAATGCTGCTGTTGGGGATTTAAAGAGAACCAGGCCAAGAATTTACAAGCAAAGAATTTACAGAATAGCTTTATATGTGATGAATACATATAATAATGTGATCAATAATATTCTAAATCACCACTTGCCCATATGCAGAAGCACCCTCAAAAGGGTTTTTGAGGAAAATCTTGGCTTTGCTTTACATACTTCCTTGGCCCATTTCTATACTGAGATAGAGTTGCCTTCTCGTTAGGGATGAACTCTTGTGAGGCACCTCAACTTTCGCATGGAAATGGCACAGTGTCACCAACTCTGCAACTTTTAATTATTAACATCAACAGTAATAATGATAACAGCAATTTATTTAGCTCTTACTATGTGCCTGGCACTATTAATCCTGGGGAAACAGTAAATTAAAACAAAGTCCCTGCTCTCATGGAGGTGATGTTTAAGTGAGTTAGAGAAAAATTAAGCAGAGGGAGAATGACGGGGCGGGGGGTGGTTGTGATGGGATGGTCATCAACATTGGGGAAATGACATGATGGCATTGGAGAATGGAGACACGGATGAAGGGAAGGGATGAGTCCTGGGGAAATCTTGGAGAAGAGAGCTCTAGACAGAGGGAACATCAAATGATAAAGTCTTAGGCCAGAATGAGCCCAGCTTATTCCAAGAACACCACGGAGGTCACTGTGGCTGGAACAGGTTGAGCGAGAGGAGAGTGGTATGAGAAGACTGGGAACAGATCATACGGTTTTAGAGACTATGAAAGGATATTGACTTTTATTCTGAGTGAGATGGGGGTATTGGAGGACTTTAAATGAAAAAGCGACATGATTTGACTTAAGCTGCAGTGTGAGGAAATACTGCAGGGAGGCAAAGATGGAACCAGGGAGACCAATTAGGCAGATACTGCAGTCATCCAGGGGAGAGAGAATGTTGGGCTGGACCAGGGCAATATATTTTAGAAATATATAGAGCTGCCCTTGGGGAAATTCTTTTTTGCCCCAGGTCTTTCTTTTTTAGCCAAAAAAATTGATATATATATGTGGCTGGCCCCATGGTGTAGTGGTTAAGCCTGGTGCACTCCACTTTGGCAGCCTGGGTTCATGTGTTTGGATCCCAGGCATGGACCTATACCACTCATCAGCCATGCTGGGGTGGCCACCCACATACAAAGTGGAGGAGAGCTGGCACAGATATTGACTCAGGGCTAATCTTCCTCAAGCAAAAAAGAGAAAGATTGGCAACAAATGTTAGCTCAGGGCGAATCTTCCTCACCAAAAAACACCAAGATATATAACATACCATAAAATTCACTTTTTAAAAGTATACAATTCAGTGGTTTTCAGTAAATTCACAAAGTTGTACAACCTCACCACTATCTAATTCCAGAGCATTTTTATCACCCCCCCCCCCAAGAAACCTTGTATCCATTAGTAGCCACTCGCTATTTTTCCCTTCCCCCAGTCCCTGGAAAGCACTAATCTATTTTCTGCCTCAATGAATTTGTCTATTCTGGACATTTCATATAAATGGAATCATACAATATGTGACCTTTTGTGTCTAGATTTTCTACTTAGCATAATGTTTTCAAGGTTCATCTATGTTGTAGCATGTATCAGTACTTCATTCCATGATATGGCTAAATAATATTCCATTGTATAGATATACCATGGCTTATCTGTTCACCTCATGATGGACCTTTGAGTTGTTTCCACTTTTTGACCTTTATGAGTAATGCTGCTATGAACATTTGTTTACAAGGTTTTGTGGGGATACATGTTTTCAGTTCTCTTGGGTACATGCCTAGAAGTGGAATTACTGGGTCATATAGTAACTCTTTGTTTAACTTCTTGAGGAACTGCCAAACCATTTCCAAAATGGCTGCATGATTTTGCGTTCCCAACAGCAATATATAATGGGTCCAACCTCTCCACATCTTTACCAACAGTTGTTATTATTATTTTTTTTGATGGTAGCCATTTGATGGGTGTGAGATGATGTCTCATTGTGGGTTTTTTTTTTTTTTTTTTGTGGGGAAGACCAGCCCTGAGCTAACATCTGTTGCCAATCCTCCCCTTTTTGCTGAGGAAGACTGGCCCTAGGCTAACATCCGTGCCCATCTTCCTCCACTTTATATGGGACGCCGTCACGGCATGGCTGACAGGCAGTGCGTCTGCGGGCGCCCGGGATCCGAACTCGCGAACCCCAGGCTGCCAAGCGTGAACTAAACCGCTGCGCCACTGGGTTGTCCCGGTCATTGTGGGTTTTTTAAAATT
Organism: Tapirus indicus; assembly: GCA_031878705.1. Classification (NCBI taxonomy): domain Eukaryota; kingdom Metazoa; phylum Chordata; class Mammalia; order Perissodactyla; family Tapiridae; genus Tapirus; species Tapirus indicus. Next base: position 47,666,832 of record CM062931.1, on the reverse strand, counting down.
GATGTCATAAAAGTTTATAACATTGTGAAATTTTCGTTGTACATTATTGTTTGTCAGTCACCACATAAATGTGACCCTTCACCACTGGTGCCCTCCCCCAACCCCCTTCCCCCTGGTAACCTCCAAACTATTCTCTCTGTCTGTGTGTTAGTTTGTCTTCCACATATGAGTGAAATCATGTGGTGTTTGTTTCTCTCTGTCTGGCTTATTTCACTTAACATAATACCCTCCAGGTCCATCCATGTTGTTGCAAATGGGATGATTTTGTCTTTTTTTATGGCTGAGTAGTATTCCATTGTGTATATATATATATATATATATATATATATATATCACATCTTCTTTATCCAATCATCAGTCGAGGCACACGGGTTGCTTCCACTTCTTGGCTATAGTGAATAATGCTGCAATGAACATAGGGGCACATAAACCTCTTTGGATTGTTGATTTCAAGATCTTTCGATAAATCCCCAGTAGTGGGATAGCTGGATGGTAAGGTATTTCTATTTTTAATTTTTTGAGGAATCTCCATACTATTTCCCATAGAGGCTGCGCCTGTTTGCATTCCCACCAGCAGTGAATTAGGGTTTCTTTTTCTCCACAACCTCTCCAACATTTGTTACTTTTTGTCTTGGTGATTATAGCCATTCTAACGGGTGTAAGGTGATATCTTAGTGTAGTTTCGATTTGCATTTCCCTGATGATTAGTGATGTTGAACATCTCTTCATGTTCCTATTGGCCATCTGTATATCTTCCTTGGAAAAATGTCTGTTCATATCCTCTGCCCATTTTTTGATCAGGTTGTTTGTTCTTTTGTTGTTCAGTTGTGTGAGTTCTTTATATATTGTGGAGATTAACCTCTTGTTGGATATATGATTTGCAAATATTTTCTCCCAGCTGGTGGGTTGTCTTTTCATGTCGATCCTCATTTCCTTTGCCTTGCAGAAGCTCTGTAGTCTGATGAAGTCCCACTTGTTTATTTTTTCTTTTGTTTCCCTTGTCCAAGTAAACATGGAATTCTAAAAGATCCCTCTATGACAGATGTCGAAGAGTGTACTCCCTATGTTTTCTTCCAGGAGTTTTATAGTTTTAGCTCTTACCTTCAAGTCTTTGATCCATTTTGAGTTAATTTTTGTGTATGGTGAAAGAAAACAGTCTACTTTCATTCTTTTGCATGTGGCTGTCTAGTTATCCCAGCACCACTTATTGATGAGACTTTCCTTTCTACATTGTATGTCCTTAGCACCTTTGTCAAAGATTAGCTGTCCATAGATGTGTGGTTTTTTTTTCTGGGCTTTCAGTTCTGTTCCATTTTGCATATGTCTGAAAATATCAGTAGCATAACTTCTTGGAAGTGGAATTGCCAGGTCAAGAGGTTATGTACATTTAAAATTTTGATAATGCCAAAATATTCTCTTTAGAGGTTGTATAATTTATTCTCTATGTAGCAACGTATTTGAGTATCTATTTATCACATCTTACTAGCACAATGTGTTACCAAACTTTTTGATATTTGCCAATCTAATAGAAGACAAGTAACATTTCCTTGTAGTTTTACTTTGCATTTATTAAGAGAGAAATTGAATATCTTTTCATGTATTCAAGAGGTATTGTATTTTTTTTTCAGTGAACTATTATTATCTTTAGTCCACTTTTTTCAATTGGGTTATTGTTCTTTCTTATTGATTTTTAAAAGCTTTTGTATATTAAGGATATCAGCCCTTTATATGTTTATTATTTGTCTCTTTGTTTACTTTTTTTTTTTTTTTTTTGCTGAGGAAGATTCGCACTGAGCTAACATCCACTGCCAATCTTACTCTATTTGTGTGTGAGCTGCCACCACAGCAAGTCTACTGACAGACAAATGGTGTAAGTCTGCTCCTGGGAACCAAACCCAGGCCTCCAAAGCAGAGCATGCCGAACTTAACTACTAGGCCACCGGGGCTGGCCCTTGTTTACTATTTTTGTGATTCACAAATATTTTAATTTTTTATGCAATAAATGTACCAATCTTTCTTTTATGGGTTCGGGGTTTATAAAATACTTAGAAAGGCTTTCCATCTCTGAAATTATATAAAAATAAAAATTCTGCTGTTTCCTTCTAATTCTTTAATGCTCTCTTTTTCATGTTTAAATATTTGATCAATTTGGAATTTGTTTTGGTGAGGATGTGAGAAGGAAATTCAGATTTATTTTTTCAATACTATTTACTTAATTTATTTACTAAATAATCCATCTATTTTGCACTTATGTGAAATGCCATATTTATCATTTGCTATGGCTTCATACTTCTCTGGGTTTATTTTTGAACTTCCTATTCTATTCCATTGATCTGTCTGGCTGTGCATGCTTTATTACTGCATTTTAATTATAGTTGTTATAAGACATTTTAATGTCTGGCAAAAGACCCCTTTACTCTAATTTTTGAAATTTTGTATTCTGGCTATTGTTGTTGTTTATTTTTTGTTGAATTTTAAAATCAGCCTGTTTAAATAAAAAATCCTGTTTGCATTTTTATTGGGATTGCATTGATGCTTAGTTTAATTTAGAAAGATATGCCACCTTTATGATATTCTCTCTTTCTATCCATTTATTTTAGTTTTCTTATTTAAGTTTTAATCCATCCAAGTTCCTCAGTAGCATTTCAAAGTTTTCTTCAAATCTCTTCATATTCTTGAATTTTTCTTGTCAAGATTGTTTCCAGATGTTGTATCTTTCATGTTGCTGTTATAAATTGGCTCTTTTCTTCAATTTTATTCTTTAACTCTGTAGTCTGTTGTAGTCTTGTCCTGAATTTTTAGGGCAAGTTTATACGTTTAACTTCAGGGTATTATTCCCCCCAGTTACAGGCTCCTGAAAAGTTTTCATCAGGTTGGTTAAGTTCCACTTTCTCACCCTGACATGCTGGGGAAGATAATCTCACTCCTGCACCCACTTCCCACTCTCCAGGGGTTCCTGTCTCTATTTGGTGGCCTTACTACCCTGCTTGTATCCCCTTCTGGGGAGATGGCAGACCAGAATCATTGCCCTCATTAATAATGCGTGGGTTTCCTGTTCATCAGCTGGATCAAGGGCTGCTTCTCCACATGGGAGAGTGTGCCAACATACCAGCATGACCGTGCTGTGCCTCTTCTCACCGAGGTCTGCAGTGAGGAGAGAGAGGTTTCTGTGGTCGCTATTCGGTAGTTGGTAGAGAAATCCTGATGGCAGTATGTGGTGATTTCAATCACTTCTACAGCACCTTGGAGCCTAGAACCTAGTATGTGAGGTATAATCACAGAGCTGGGAGGCTAAAGCTGTCATTTAAAGATGAGAGACGTGAGAAGCCATGAACTCAGGGACAAGACTACAAATGATCTGCTTTAAGTGGCAGAGCAATCTGTGGCCCTGACTCTGGGTTCACTGCTCTTTCTACCATGATGCTCTCTTATACTTGATTTCTCAGGAAAAGAATAAGCTTTATAGGATTGGCAGGGACAATATTTAAAAATCCAGGGCAGGAGGTTTTCAGAGACCATCTACTTCACTTCTCTGACTTGTGGCAGTATTATGCCTCTGTTTTATTCTTAAATGTCTCCAGGATGTGTTACTACTTCTCTCTGCCCTCTAGTCACCATTTCTCCCTCTTTATATAGTAGTTTATATATTTAACTTCAGTCTTTTTCTGCAGTTTGAGCATGCCTTGTATTTTGACTAAGGAGCTGCATATTTTAATTTCATTTTATCTCTCTTGTGGGTAATTAATTTTTGTCTGCCTGTATGGCTTTTTATCCTATCTAAAAATGCTGTTTTTGTTACAGGAGGGCTCTGGGCCACCATCCGAGGCTCTAATTTGGAAGATGTTAGCCTGGTGTTATTTGGATCTCAGTCTTGTGCCATCAACGTCACCACAAGCAATTCACGAAGAATTCGATGCAAAGTTCCACCCAGGGTAAGTGGAATCCTTTGGCATCTTCTTCTCTCTGGGTGGGTGATCATTATTAACATGTAGTATAAGGTTTTCAGTGAATCGTTTCTTAGAACTAAATTAACTGACATGACTTTTTCATCATGAGAGTATGCTTATATTTATATGTTTATATTGCCTGTTCTACTATGAAATGGGAAGCTGACTCCACCAATGGGGCTTATAATTAACATCAGTTCATTTCCTTTAAAAGAAGGCAACCAGGCAGTCCCAGTCCACACTCTCAATGAATATTAGTGCCACAGAATAAATACATTTATGTAGTGCACATTCTGGCTGTTGGTTTGTAAAACTTACGTATCTTGTAATCTTACTTCTCTCTTAAGCAAACAACAAATAACAGTTTTCCAGCAATTTTGTTTTCTGGCATGGATGTGAATGGTAGTTCTTAGAAATCTCTAGAATGTCTGGTTCCTATGAAATATCTTCCTAGTTATTCTCTAGTGCTTCCTTTTCCCCTTAAAAACAAGTTCCTTAGCTTTCCCTTTCTTCTTCAGTTAATACAATCTCATAGCCTATTCATTTTCATATTATATCATATTTTATATTTTAATTATATTTGAGTCCAGGTCTTTCCCTAGTGCTGTTGGTGAGAGACATGCTCACAGTTGAGGTTGAACTTTTTATTCAGAGTTGACTTCAGTGTCATCAACATTCCTAGCACATCCATGACCCCAAAAGATGGCTGTTTACTGAACAAATAAAGATCGCTGGAAGAAAGGGTACAGAATAATCTTTGATCTCTGGTCCCACATTTTTATCTTATCCAGTTACTCAAATATTATGAAATGTTAGCTTTTATATATAAACTGCATGCAATTCCAATATATGGTTGTATCGTAATTTGTTTAACTTTTCCCTATTATTAGACGTTAAGATAATTTCTAAAATTTCCTATTTTAAGCAATAGAGCTTTCATCATCCCAGTAACTATATTTTTGGGCATATTCATTTTTCTCAGGATAAGTTAATCTAAACTCTAAAGCTTTTGATATGTAGTATCCAGTTGTCTGAAATTCCTTTTTAATTTATACTCTCACCATCACTGTGTGAGTGTCTGATTTTGGCACTTTGGCCATCACTGGGTATTATCACTTTAATATATATTTACCATTTTAATGGGTAAAATTTGTATTGTTTGGATTTCTTTTACTAGAAAGAATAAACATTAAACATTTTACTAGAAAGAGTAACCATTAAAAAAACAAACTTTTAGTTTTGATCAAAGCAATACACGCTGAGGTTAAAAGGAAAATAGTAAAACAATCATGCTCTCCTGCCTTCTTCCTCTTCCCCCTTCTTCTAATCTTCCTTTCTGAAACAATCACGTTTAATTCTTTTGAATATAGTTACAGTACCATTATTTTGTTAAATCAATAAACCATGTTTACATGATTATAACCATTTAAATGATGCCAGCAGAATCAGGTAATATATTTTTTCTTTTATAGTTTGTTTTTTTCTTAATTTCTAAGTTTTTTCTTAACACGTCTTCCTTGTAATAAAAATTCTCTATCTAAAAAAATATTCCATCCTATCAGTTACTCTTTTTCCTTGAAGCTCTCTGTTCTGCTTCAATTTAACTTGGTGTTTTCTAGTTTGTTCTATAGGTTTCATCCTAGTAGTTCTCTTGATTGCTCTCCTGGGTAGATTCACTGTTTCTTGGAATTCATATCTTTCTCTTTTTTTGTTATTGTTTATTTTATGAGGTCATAGCCTTAAGAAACATCCTAAGAAAGAATATGTGGGAAGGAAGTTTTCTGAGTACTTACATGTCTAAAATATTCGCACACTTGATGGTTAGTTTAGCTAGGTATAGATGTTTACTTGAAATTGCCATTTTTTGCAGAACCAATTGGTATGTCAATTACAAATCATTCTTACTTACTCTTTAATCTGTTGGGTGCTGCACTTGCGTATTCTAAGCACCTGTCACTGTGTGTGTGTGTGTGAGAGAGGGAGAGAGACTTGGAAGTAGCAAATGTACTCTTTAAAAACAATTTTCTTGAAATTAACCTTTTAAACTAATTCTTACAGACTTCTTTCAAGTCAGTCTTATTTACAGAGGATTGATTTTAAAAATTGATTTTTCAGGGAAAAGATGGACCCATTGTGAATGTGACTGTAATCAGAGGGGGCCATTCTGCAGTTCTTCTCATGGCGTTCACATATGTCTCCTCTTTAAATCCAGTGATCATATCTCTGAGCAGAAACAGAAGCAGCATAGCAGGTAAAATACATGATACTGCAGCATCTTTTTATCTTTAGACCATTAATCCTAGAAAATTTTATTGAAATTTTGTGAAGATAGTATTATATTTTGAATGGGAGTTATTTTTCTGAAAACCAGGAGACTAGTATTCTCATCTTAGCCATCATTGAATGAATCTCCTTGTATCTATTTTTCCTTCTCTAAAACTGGGACCATTTCCATCATGAAAATGACACAGTAATTCAAAGTAGCAATTCAGTAAATATTTATGGTGTACCTACTATGTGCCAATAATAGCACAGACATATAGTAGACTTTAATCCTTGTCCATAATTTATAGGATTATTAGCCTCTGTTTACAGGTAAGAAAACTAAGGAACAGATAGAATAAGTAATGTGTCTAAAAGCTATCTTTAGTAAGTAACAGAGCTGAGATTTGAACCCAAGCAGTCTGGTTGGAGATTCCAAGCAGTTAGGCACTTATTGATTACTGTAAAATACCATTTTGGGCATCAGGTTCTATTGTAACAGTCATCTGATATGATTAGAGAGTAGAGTGTTCTGATTAACCAAGAATTCTTGTTCCTTGAGACATTCTATGTATAAAAAGAATGAATTCTTTAGTGCCTAACTACAGGAAGCCATTTAATCTTTCTTTGTTAATTCAGAGGATATGATAGGATGGAATGATAACAACTTATCAACATGTTATACTATATAGATTTGGAAAAATACCACACCATACAGATTTGGAAACACACCTTTCTGGTTAATTGAATGCCAGATAACAAAGAGTTTATGACAGCTGTATCTAAGGGTTTATTATAAAAGACCATCAAATTTCCCAAAGAAAAACCTGGACTCAATTTTTCTGGTACTATTTTCATTTTCCATTGCTCAAGAGTACATAAATAAAGGGAAGTGTCCTTTAGCTTCTCAATATTATTCAGCTCAGATAGTGCAGAAGAAGAATTTGCTGCCTCAGGCGACCAAAGTGTGTAAAATTCCTTAGTGGTATAGATTCTTCCCAACGAAGTAGAAAAAGGGAGGAGGGAGCTCCATGTTCTATTCAGATTTCAGTGATTTTGGCTTTTAATAAAATTTCCTACCTATAATGAAAAGAATAAATACATTGCATCAGTGCCTTACAGGCATCTAGGATTAGCTTGACAATTGGCCGAGAGCCCAAGGAGTTCATGTTATTGATATATACAACATGATGCATTATTTGCAGAATTTACACTTGCACTTAAATCTTTCTACAGGCAGAATAAAGACGAACATGTTATAAAATCCACAGAGTGGTAGCCTATTGGGAAAGTCTCTTTTGAAAGTTGGAGTGCAACATATCTCCATCCAGGAGATAATGATGTTGAAGACAATGAAGCCAAGATGAAATCAAAGAAATAGAGGAGGAGGGGCAGGGGAAGGGGGAGGAAGAATTAGATATGCAGGACTGTTAGTGTGGTTTTTGCAGACAGTCTGAATGAATCCTGGCAAAATATTTAACTTCCTTTGTCCTTAGTTTCTCCAATTGTTAGGTGGGAATAATTCTTTCAAGGCTATTGTAAAAATTGGAGATAAAATAGGTAAAAGTAACTAGCCCAGGGATTAACATGGAGTAAGTACTCAATAAACGCTTTGTTGAAGTGAATGTCATAATTCTGTCATGTACTGAGTGTAACATAAATGAGCCAGAGATGACCCTCTGTATGTTGGCCCTGAGTCGTATACTTCTTCACAGCAGGCTGGGATCCATTAACTCAAAAGCCTGCCAACGCCAAACTCAAAATTTTATACACCCAATTGTTTTAATATAGCCAGATAAGCAGATTTTTAACCGTTTAGTCTGCCTTCTTTACATATCCTGTAAAACTGCACCCAACATCTGCTAGCCATAGATAAGATAAACCTGGGCGCTATAAAAGACTAACCCACTGATGCCCTTCAAAGCCCTCTGACCCAGATTCTACCTACTGAGCTGCTGAGTGACATCAGCTAGTCACATAAGCCCCCCTGTTCTCCCCCGGGAGGTCCCTAACTTTCCTCCCCTTCTGGGTGGCGGTCTCCTATTGTTGCCCCTGGAAGGTCTCATGCTGTGAGATTTCTGCACCCACGTGAACCTGTCAAGCACCACCCGTATAAAGCTCATTTTTGTGCTACTGCCACCTCGTGGTCATGTCTTTTTCCCCGCTCAACCCTGAAATCCTTCAAAATCACTACACTGTGACTTCAGACTTCACAGTAGAAACACAGAAGAAGTAAACAGAATGTGGAACAAGAAAGAAAATGAAGTTAATTGAGGGCTTTTGAATGGTGTATTATACCAGAGGCTGTCCTAGGATATCTAACTTAATCCTTACAACAAACCACACGGATGGGCTTTGTTACCATCTTACTGATGAAAACTCCAAGGCTTTGAGATCCCCAAGTGAGTCACCCAAAGTCACACAGGTAGGTAATGGCAGAGCAAGGGTTTGAGTGTAGATCTGGTTTTCTCAACGTGCCACAATCCCTCTTCTTTGAGTTTTCTCTTTCAAGTAACCTCTTCTCCTCCTCATCTGATTGGTTATGGTGTTCTACAGATGCCAGCTCTGTAGTAGTTCTCAAACATTAGTGGCTAAAGGAACTTTAGAGGTGCTTTATGGCACATTGAGACCCAGGAAAGCTAAGGATATTTATTTCTACTTTGGTCATTCTGGCTCTCGTTAAGACTTCAGTTGTCTGCAGACTGGATTTCCCCTCCCCTATCTCTCCAATTGATCTTATAGACTGTAAGAAAGCTTCAATCATATCCTTCCTTTGCTTAGAAGCCTTTGGACGTCTCCACTGTCCACTGATTAACTAGAGACTCTTCAGAATTGGCTTTCTTGGTCTTCAGTCATAAAACCACCTTCAACTTGGCCTATTCCCATAGAATCCCTCGCTGTGTGTACATGTATCTGGTCTTCCAGACAGTCACCCAATTCTTTTTCCTTCTCTTCAAGTCGCTGGATGATTAAGTGAGAAAGTGCTACAACAGACTTTGGGTAAAACTGTGAAGTTTTTAGAACTGAATTGTAAATCCCCTGTTCTCTATCACTTCCTCTTGGGATTTATCTTTCAAATTGAGTTTCAATCACCATCTTGCCCATAAGGCCTTTTTTTGATATTCAGAATGTTGCTCTGATTTGGCAACCTCCCTGCTTAATTTTCACCTCTCTTATGGCAGATCTTGTACTGAAGCTATATCGGCACCTATTTCACTACCTTTGAGGTCTCTTTGAGGGCAAGGTCTGTGTTTAACTTATGTTTCTACCCCTTGTGGCTTTTTCCTCTTGGCACTCAATAAATGTTTGAGGTAAAAGGAATTGAATTAAAGTGTCCATTGTATATGTGCATTCTAGTAGAGTTGCTAATTAAGCTAAAAAGGTATTGAAATATAAGAGAAGGCAGGGCTCAGGCCTTGATATTTCCATTAATTAGCTATGAGACCCTGGTTGCTGAACATTAATTTCCTCAAAAACGAAATGCTAGTCCTGCTAACTGCCCCATATATGCCATCAGGATAGTATGAGTATCAAATGGGATAATACATACGAAAGTCCTCTGTAAACTGTGAAGTACTGTACTCGTATACAGCATTATTATGGGGTTCGGTGCACACCGAAGTATAGCTTTAGACTTTTACCAGTAGAAAAGGGGAAGTCAAAAAATGGACATGGAAGGGCTGGCCCAGTGGCATAGTGGTTAAGTTCGTGTGCTCTGCCTCGGCAGCCTGGGGTTTGCAGGTTCAGATTCCAGGTGTGGACCCATGCACTGCTCATCAAGCCGTGGTGTGGCAGCATCCCATATACAAAATAGAGGAAGATGGGCAATGGATGTTAGTCAGGGCCACTCTTCCTCACCAAAAAAAAAAGGACATGGAGTACTATTTGCTAGTTATGAAGACCACCAACCCTCCAAACTACTTCTTGATTTGCCTTTGCATGGAGATAAGTTAGTGCCTCTTAAGTACAATTGTCCTGACAATTTTGCTTTTTGTGCCCTTGAGGTTATAGGCTGTAGCTCTATTTAAAAAGTTGTTAGATGTTTCATGAAAAAAATCGGGTTGGCATTAAAACTCTTAGAGTATTGTGTACAAGGCTGACCATGTATTTAATCCTAAAAGACAGTTTTAGAATTGAATACATAGGTGGTTGAGGCCGCAAACCCACATCACAGAGGCTAATGAAGTGTCTTCAACACAGGAGGTGAGACCCTTTTCATGGGGATGGCGCTGCTGGTGAACTACACAGACCTGCATGTGGAAGTCCACATTCAGGATACCTTGGCTCCAGTTCAAGTGCAAATGGCTCAGGGTCTGGAGGTGGTGCTGCCCTCGCTGCCAGCTGGTCTCCACGGAATCTCGGTTTCCATCAATGCGGTCAGCATTTGCTCACAAGGGTGAGGTGGACATTTGCCATTAATTTTAGGTCTGTTTGCTGGTCTAGCAATTCTGTTGAGGAATTCCAGTTTTGAGTTAGGTCTTGTTTTTTTTTCTTTTTCTGAAGTTAGGGGATAAACACATGAGAATCATAACAATTGAACAAATCTTAGAGACCCTACAGGACAGTTCACTGTCAAGACCAATCCAGGGGAAATTTTTGGCTTACTAGTTGGGGAATGGAGAACTTTCTGGAATTAAGATGTCTTGGCTCTTGTGGGGTGGGGGTGGGGTGGGCATCTACATGTGAAGGAGGAAGAGCCTGTGATTAAATAAGACCTTTAATAAGATTGTGTCCTGGGCTTTGATAAGTGGCTTGCAATTATTGCACAAGCCATGCTCATATCCTCTTTGCCCTGAAGCCCTTCTGTCCAGTGTTTCTCTAGAAGTTCCCTCTCCTCATTCCAGAAAGTTATCTAAACTGTATGGGACCGAGGCCATCACATGATACTGGCCCAGGAAAATGTCCCACATGACGTCTTCCCTCACCATTTCCCTTCTTCTCTCTTAGCCACACTTGCTCTCCATCACTGCTCCCTCTCTCTCTTCTTCTCCCTCAAATACATACATCTCTTCTCTCTTACCCTTTCCTTTCTCTTTTTCTAACTCTCTCCATTATTTCATAACCATCTCCCCATGTTCTGCAGGGTTGATCTTCATATCCACTACATCACAGAAGTTTTCAGCATTGAGCCTTGCTGTGGGTCCCTTCTGGGTGAGTGGCTCTGATGTGACTGGTATCATTTATACAGTAAGTCTACTCCCTGATATTCAGATTTTGTTCCCGGGTTAATTAACTGGTGAGACCAGAGACGAGGCAGCAGGGAGAGGAGCTTTCCTCATGCTTCAGAAACTGAGTGGTGTGCTTTGAAGGGTGTGAAAACTCAATGATTCCTTAGCCCAGTAAGCTCAGGAAATTAAAGAATTTTTATGAAAAGGAGACGTGCCTGTTTTCTTTTTCTAACGGAAAGAGGCCGAAACATCTAACGGGTAGCACATCTCGAGTGGGTATTAGAGAAACTGGGGAAGAGCTTCCTGCATTAGCCTGTCAGATGCTACATGTGCAAAGAGAGGAAAAGTGAGTCTTTGGTGTCTTCACTTTCCTCTAGGGATGCAGATGAAGGACCAGAAGTAGTTGGAAACACAAATGCCAATATGGGAGATATAAGGACAAGACAAATAAAGAAATCTAGGAAACTATTCATTTTCAGAAAAAAATGGAAACCTGTATATTTTCATGTGAATAATCATGGTGATGGTGTATGAAATAGCACACCATCCTTTCTGAGTATAGTAAAATCCTTTTTAAGGCTGCTTGGCTGTACTTCAGATTTGGTAATGATCTGGGGTACGCTGCTCCAATCTTTGCCCTGAAGATGGTGTTTGATTGTCCCTTAACTAGAGAGTGAGACAAAGTCTTTGAGTATAGCAACAAAATCACAAGCATGTTGCAACATTTCAGTGGCTCTTGATATGTCATATATATATATATATATATATATACACACACACACACATATATATACACACACACACACATATACACACCCACACATATGACTGCACAATATATGGGATATTGGAATATTATATAGAATAATATAGAAAATAAGTAGAAGACTTCAACAAATTTGATTTTTCATCATTGTGTAAGTTGAATATATATAGAACAATATACATATGCTCTACTCTACATAATAACATATAGAATAATATGACAGATAATATGGAAGATGACAATAAGACTATGGAATTTATTTTTCATTAATGTATGTATTGTATATATATAATATACATAAACTTTCTCTACATAATAATATGTAGAATAGTATAGACTAACATGTCAGATAATATAGCAGATAACAAGAACACTTCAAGAAATTTATTTATTTTTAGTGTGTAAGTTGGTAGAATTGGTGGCTTCTGGGATCTATAAATACACTTGAAAATTTTGTCTTAAATATTATAAACATCCTTCCTATATGACAATTTATATTGTTTTATGCTTATGTGAATTTCAGCCCATCTGACTCCCACCAAAAGGATCACAGATCTAACATCAGCAGGGCGAGGTGAAATAATGAAGTTTCACCTACACTTACCCCGCCTTCCACTTAGTCGCACTGGGGCTTACACAGGTGCTGTGAGTTCCCAGTTCTGAATATCAGCTTTGACATTTTGTTTTCCATATTCATGCTTTAGGTGGAACCATCCTCAGCATCTCAGGAATAGGGTTTGGCAGGGACCCCGCTTTGGTTCGGGTGCTTGTAGGCAATCGGTCCTGCGATATCGTGAACTCCACGGAGGGGAACGTCTGGTGTGAGACCTCGCCCCCGCCCCTGCTGCCTGATGCGGACATTCTCGCTGTCCCAGCCCCCGTGGAGGTCTGGGCTGGCAACATGTCCATCACCCGAGGACCTTCCCCCAGCCCGGTGGGGAAGGGCTTTACCTTCACGTATGAAGTGGCAGCAACACCAGTGATCACTGCTGTGAGAGGAGAAATCACAAACAGCAGCCTGAAGCTCTACGTGGAAGGCAGTGACCTCTCCAACTCAGTGATCCTTCTAGGAGGCTTGACCTGTGATCTGGAGACACAGTCTTTCAGGAGCAACACGAGCCTGTCTGGGTGCTCCTTTCCTCTTCACAGTCTGGAGGCAGGCATCTATCCTTTCCAAGTCCGTCAGAAGCAGATGGGGTTTGCTAACATGTCTGTGGTGCCCCAGCAATTTGTAGTGACACCTCGGATAACGGCCATCTTCCCAGCACACGGGTCTGCTTGTGGTGGGACAGTTCTCATGGTGAGGGGCTTGGCTCTCAACTCTAGGAAGAGATCAGTTCAGGTGGACCTTTCAGGTCCTTTTACTTGTGTGATTTTGAGCTTGGGGGATCAGACAGTCCTCTGCCAGATTCACCTGATGGGTGACCCCTTGCCTGGCGCTTCCTTCGCCCTGAACGTCACAGTCCTGGTCAACGGGCTCGCCAGCGAGTGTCAGGGGGACTGTACTCTTTTCTTGCAGGAAGAGACAACTCCCATTGTGGACGCCTTGACCACTAACATCAGTGGGTCTCTGACCACAGTGCTGATTAAGGGTCAGAGGTTAGGCACCACCGCTGATAAACCAGTGGTGTTTGTGGATGATCATCTTCTTTGCAATGTAACTTTCTTTAATGCAAGCCACGTGGCATGCTGGATAAGCGACTTGACCCCAGGACCTCACTACCTATCAGTTTCTCATGCAAGAAATGGGTATGCTTGTTCTGGTAACATTTCCAGACACTTCGACGTTTTGCCTCAAGTGCTTCGTTATTTCCCCAAGAATTTCAGCATACATGGTGGAAGCCTCTTGACCATGGAGGGCACAGCCATGAGAGGACAGAACGCCACGTTAGTCTATGTCGGCCAGCAGGCCTGCCTCATGGTGAACATCAGCTCTGAGCTCATCCAGTGCATTGTTCCCGCAGGGAATGGCTCTGTGGTCCTGAACATGGAGGTAGATGGACTTTCATACCAGGTGGGAATCATTGGTTACAGCAACGCCTTCACCCCAGAATTGCTTTCTATTTCTCAGACGGATGACGTCTTAACCTTTGCAGTGGCCCATATCTCAGGAGCTGTGAATGTTGACATTTTAATTGGGATGTCACCCTGTATGGGCGTCTCTGGCAACCGCACGGTTCTCCAGTGTGTGGTCCCCTCCCTTCCTGCCGGGGAGTACCAAGTCAGAGGTTACGACCACCTGAGAGGGTGGGCCTCATCTGAGCTGGTGTTCACGTCCAGAGTTACTGTTACGGCAGTGACTGAGAACTTTGGTAAGTCAAGCAAATGCGTCAGAGCACTTTCTTTATGTAAGTGGATTGATAGCTACTCTCACTCCTCCAGGAGGTGGGGAAGCAACATCAATCTGAGTGATAGAAGGAGAGAGAAGCCGGACTGGTCTCTTACAGTCCAGTTTCCTCCTAAAACTTGTCTTTGTAATGCTCCATGAATGAGGCTTTCTTTTTCATCAAGAAACTTGTGCATATTCTCTAAGTGTGTGATTGTATTTTAATTTGATGCATTAACCCAATTTAATTTGTTTTAAATTAATACCATTTGTAAGAGCTCATAATTTGATCATTTTAGTAGAACATAAATGCCTTCACCTATTTTTAGATCTGTATGCTGATTTGAATTATTTTAACCTTATTAAATATGATTAATTTTTATCATTTTGTGATATTTCACAGATGAATCCATACTCCACCAATTATAGGTCAATTGCATAATACAATCGCATTTTTCTCCTTTTAGATATCCTGAAATTTGCCTTGCCTTTTCTTCCAATGATGGTTTTGGTTTCTGTTCACTTAAAGCCTTGCTGTACTTGAGATAGCTCAAATTTGACTGTGATTCAGCAAGTGTGGTAGAAATTATGGGAGCAGAGTCTTAGTCGGATGAAGCACTAACTAGGCCATTTCTTAGAACAGATTTGTCTGGCCTCAGCTGGGTGGGATGCTGTGGGGATGGGGAGTTTGGTCCTGAGTCTATCAGTAACTCACCTGGTAATTTTTCTAAGTCTCAGCTTCCTTATCTGATAAAGGGGTTTGGGCTGGATGCTCCCCAGTTCTCATTTCTACTCTCTAAGATCCCATGATTTCCATGGTGAGGGAGCAGAGTCATGAAACGCATCCAGGCAGAAAGGGTTATTCTTGAGTTTGTCAGGCGGCTGTGTAAGTGCCACCTGGACTTGACATGAAGGCAGTAGAAACTGGAACTCTGTATCTCAGTGTGTACTAGAAGTTTCCACATGCCTGACAGTCCAGGTGACATTTACCTGTATTGGTCCTCAGATTGAAGCAAAACATGTTGTCTGTTAAGAATCGTCATGCCTGCACCCATCAGAGGAAGACCCTGTCATACTGTGCCACCAGGAGTGTGACCTGGGGCAGCATTATTTTGGAGAGAGATTTGGCAATAGCCATCAAAACTAAAAATTTACTTTTCCTTTGACCTGGCAATTCCACCTCTAAGAATTTGCAACAGTTTTACTCATATAAGTGTACAGTTCATTGCAGCACCAATAATTATAGCAAAAGAGGAGAAATAATGGAAATTTCAATTAATAGGAAAATTGCTAAATATGATTATGGCATAATCATATTATGGAATTCTAATTAGTTATTAAATGATGAGCTAGTTCTATATACATAAACTTGGAAAAATGTCTATGCGATACCTTTAATTAAAAGAACAAGTTGTAGGGGCCGATCTAGTGGTGTAGTGGTTAAGTTTGTGTGCTCTGCTTCGGCGGCCCACTGTTCACGGGTTCAGATCCCAGGCGAAGACCTACGCACCGCTCATCAAACCATGCTGTGGCAGGTGTCCCATATACAAAACAGAGGAAGATGAGCACAGATGTTAGCTCAGGGATAATATTCCTCACCAAAAAAACAAAAACAAAAACAACAAAAAAACCAAGTTGTAGAATACGCATAGAAAGATCTCTTTGTATAAAACATATGTATACTTAGAAAATTCTGTAAGAATTCACAAGAAATTCTACATGGCTACCTCTGGGGAGTGAGATAGATGGTTAGGGGAACTTTTAGTTTCATCTTATACTCTTTTATATAAAAAATTTGACTATAAATAAGCATTACTTTTCCATATAAAAATTATTCCATTTTTTAGAGGTTGTTGGATATGATTGGGATCTGACAGAACAAGGACTCCGGGCTCCGGAGACCAGAGCTGACTGAGAAGAAACAGGATATCAGGGTCCTAAAGCCAAGTGTGTGGATTCTGGAGGGAGTAAAAGGAAGATGGTCAGAAGGGAAGCATGGATTTGAATTCTGACTTAAGGAGAGAAAGAGAGGTTTGCCTCTATGATCATGAACTTATAATTTTGTTTTAAAGGCTGCCTGAGCGGAAGGCTTCTGCACGTGTTTGGGGCAGGATTTTCCCCAGAGAACATCTCAGCTGCCGTGTGCGGTGCTCCCTGCCAGGTCTTGGCTAACGCCACAGTGTCGGCCTTCAGCTGCTTGGTTCTGCCCCTGGATGGTCAGTAAAAATGATGCATTTTTTTTGAAAGAGTATATATGAAAATGCTATTCTTTGGTTAACTCCATCTTTGTAATTAATGCTGTACTGACGCCTAATTTTTCTGTGTGTTCCTGGGAAAAGAATTTCTCTACTCCCCATCTACAATGGTTCTAACTGAATCAAGGACCGCCTGTTAAAATGGCTCATAATAACTTTTTTCATATAATGGCAACAAAAAATTTATCACCTCTGTTCTTGACGGCAGTCATATGATGATGGAGAAAGTAATTCTGAGTTCTGAATAAGTTTCAATGACAGCCTTAGGCATCATGGGGAAAACAATCTCTTGGTCTTGTTTAGAGGTGGGGCTGCTGAAAACGTCTGCTGATTGGAGAGCCTGGTGAAGGGATTAGATCACCAGGCTGGGGATCTCTTGCATATATGCCAGCCCTTACTCAGTTCCTGAGTTGTTACTATAGGCAAAAGAGCCAAAATTAACATCATCCTCTTACTCTGTAATGTCCAGGTAATTACCTGAGCCCTTACTCAGTAAAACGCCACCATCTCTCACTGCTTTAGCTGCGCAGCCATCACATAAATTGTGGTCTGGGAAGTCGTGTCTTTGTTAGAACAGAAGGTGCAAAGCTTTGATAGCCCCATGATGGGGCTTTACAACACTTGATAATTATCCATCGAGCTTCAGAAAAAAAAGTTAGAGGGAAGAAATTGCCATTACCACTCCAGAAGCAGCTTCGCCAGGTGGTTGTCTTGTTTGCGTAACCATAGGTCTTGTACCTGTGCACTTAAAAACCATTTGCACACGGGCTTTCTGTATAGTGCTTTAAGTTCTATTCCTAATTTGTGTGTCTGCAACTTGAATGTGGGTGGAGGGATGTACAAAGTGATAAAAGCATCGCTTCGTCTGAGCTTGGACAAAGATTCCATGATGGATACTACTACTGCGATGGCTGTTTGCATTGGATTATCTTAGACATGAAGGAGGAGAAACAATCCTTGTTTAAATTGCTAGAAATTGAGTTTCTTACTACTATCATGTATATAAGCAGAATGTTACAGGAGAGAGATCTATTCCACTTAAGATCCCCAATAGAAAACTTGAGATATGGTAGATTTAAGTTTAAGATGTCTGTTTCGTTCTCTGCTTAGAAGAGTGCTGGCACAGGGCATGTGCAAAATTAATGCTCGATGAAGGAATAAATGAAGGAAATGGGAAATGGTGGAAACAGAAAACCAAGACTCCACATTTCTAAGTTCCGATATTTAACTAATACTGCTACAGTTTTTTTTAAGACTTTCACATATACACGGTTTAAATTAATTAACTTTTTAAAGCTCCTTGGTATTCCTTCAAGACATTTAATTTCAACTGGAAGTACAAAATAAAAGTAAGTTTTCAGGGTCAGGAAGATTGTGGTATTGAAAGTTTTATAAACCCTAGGAGAAGAATAATAGAAATTATTATATTTTAAAAGATTTGATTAAGTTTAGAAAAGGACTCAAAATTCCTTGATTTTTTGAGGTAAACATGAGTTGGAAGCTGTAACTCTTACCATTGCCACTAGGTGTCACCAAACACTCATTGATTGTGCAAGGGCTGCTCATTTAGGGAAATGGATAATTTATTTTTATCTCTCATTAAAAAAAAGTCTTTTTAAAAACTTTTAATTACAGTGTCTAAATGTGGAGAGGAACTAATCCACCTCTGTTGGTTTCTTACTTAAGATCCAGGATGGGATTTGGGGTTTCTGTCAACCCACTGAAACTGAATAAAACATTTTGAGTATGTGGTTGTGTATTCTTCTTTTCCTGAGAAGTAGGTCTGTAATGGACATCAAATGATCAAAGGGTATGCGTCTCAGAAATTATTAGAAACTACTAATAATTCCCCTACTTTCTGATAGGATTGCATGTAACCAACTTAGTCAAGAATCTGTTATATTTTAAAAGATTTTTCAGAGGGCCATTTCACAGCAGCAACCCTTACAAATGTTTCACAGTTGCCATTCTTGGAGAAATCCATACTTTTACCCAACTACTGCTCCCCTACTGTACTTTTTTCAACTTTAATCAGCTGGTGGCCCTTTGGAAAGCTGAAGAATCTCAGTCCTCCTAATGCGGTGATTCTCTGAGAATTAGATTATTATTATTGAGAATATAATATTATTATGATTGTTGCTGGAGCAGCAACAACAGCAGCACCTGGGAGTTTGTTAGAAATGCAAATTCTTGGGACCTACAGAATCAGAAACTTTCCAACAAGTAAACATTTTGGAATTTCTCTTCTGGGCCCTCCCTCAATTCTGACATTGTTCCCTAATTTAAGCCCCAAAGTAAGTAGCTCGTCTGTGTAAGCAACTTCTGGCCATGCTGGGTAACATCCTAAAATGCCTACATATAATCTGGTCCCATATTTGTTTTAAAATTACACTGCCGTCTTGCTGGTTTATAATCTTTCTGTTACCTATTATTACTCCAAGGTGTTTTTTGTTTTTTTCTTTCTTTCTAACGTGACTGTGCACGGCTGGGCTTTCCTCATATTTATATGATTTCTTTTTTTTCTTCTGCCTCACTGTTTTACTATTTACTGCCCTACTATTTTCATTTGATCTTTTGTTTATTTCTGTTAACTTCTCTCATTGACCAAGGTCACTTTGAATTCAGATGCTTGCTTTGAGTTTTATTCCCTGGTTTGACCTTGCACAATAAAGAGAGCAGTGTTGCACATTCCGGGTTGTAGAGGATGGCCTGCAACCCAAACTTCCCTAATTATTGTTTTGCTTGTCCCAGTGCCACAGTGCTAATGTGTTTTCTTTTCATCAGCGGGTCAGGGCTGTTAAAGGTGGAACTCTAAAAATAGTGATTGTGCTGCCTTTGGTGTCATCTATCTTGACCTTTCCCCCAAACTGTACTTCTAACAAAAGAAGAATTCTACTTTTTCATATGGTGGGTTGATAAAACATCTTGTTAGGTGAAACGAATGCTTTGGAAAATCAGCAAGATCTTTGATCTTTGGATTTCTTGCATTTATACCTTGGATTATACCACATGACTTCTTCATGGAAACTTTAACTTTTCCACGAGGCATGAACAGCTGAAGTGATGAAGGTCACACAGGCATTTAGTGGCAGAACCTTGAGTAAAATCCATGGATTATGATCCCCAGCCCTGGGTACTTTTCATAATCCACCTTGTCAATTTGCATCCACCTCATCACCCATAATAAGTTTATTATTTTATAGGTGCTGAGCCTGTTTTTTATTTGCCATAGGCCTTAAAAACTGGAAAGTTCTCATGTTTTGTCTATCCATACAAGAGTCCTACTGTCAACTGTTTTAATTGCTTTTCATTCAGAACACATTCACGGGAAACCTGCTATACGTGTCAGGTGCTTTGGGATGTACCCGCGACAATAGCAATACTTGTGTGTGGTTGAATAGCTGCAAACCCTCTCACACGGACTTATCTCATTGGCCCCTTGCTGCATGCAACACTGTGGTGCAGGCAGGGCAGCCTCGTTTCAAGCCCACAGTCTTTGATGACATTTGTTGCAGACCTGCATGGAAGGCTAACTGCAGAGGTAGAAGGCTAAAGAGTTTTCTTTTCTTCTTTGCTTTATTAATATTTTCAGACAGAGCTGCTTCAAACCATCTCATGTAGAGACTTGTTTATCTTCCTGTTAAAGGTTACTGCCGATCTGCCTTGTTGATGTTTTTTGCATTGTGTCATGACCCAGAAAGAGTTGGCCTAATGGTCAAAAGGCTTCAAATAATTACTTTTATTCTTTATAAAATGTTAGCAGTCAAAATATGTGAAACCCAGGAACTTCTGTTAATCAAGAGATCCCATAAAGAGAATAACAAGTCTAGCTACAAACTTGGAGAAGGTGTAAGTAACTATATAACCTCCACAGGATCAGGACTCAGGATATATAAAGAGCACAAATCAATAAGAAAAAGGCAAACATTCCAATAGAAAAAAGGACAAATGACAGAAATAAGAATTTCATAGAAAAGGAAATGTGAGTTATTACTAAACATATGAAAAGTTGTTTGACCTAAAAAGTAACGATGAAAATGCAAATTAAGGACACAATGACATGCCATTATTTATGCACTGGACTGGCCAAAATTAAGAGTCTGATAATCCCAAGTGCTGACAATTATGTGAAGTAATGGGAACTCACATATACAGCTGGTAGGAATGTAAAATGATGCAACCACTTTGAAAACAATATGGCACTATCTGGTAAAGTTGAAATGGTACCTACCCTATGAATTGGCAATTTTCTTTAAGGCATATAACCTGGAGAAAATTTTGTACATATTTGTAGTAGCAAAAACTGGGAAATATCGAAAAGTCCATTGGCAAAAGAATAGATGGATATATTGTAATACTTTCACACAGCGCAGTACTGAACAGGAGTTGAAACGTACGAGCAACAGTTGCATGTGCTAATAGGGATAAATCTTGGAAACATAATATTGAGTGAAAAAAGCAGGTCCAAGATTATTGTGTCATGTACTCTATTTTATAAAGTTCAAAAACAAGTCAAACTCAACAATCTCTTGTTTAGGAATACAAACCCATGTGAGAAAACTATTTAAAAAATGCAAGTGGTTGTTCTGAGGATGAGGAGGAAGGGGATGGACTTGGCGAGGGGCACACAGATTTGAGATCATCACAACTCTTTTAGATCTTATGTTGGCTGGTAGACTCACATGAGTTTGTCTTATGATGATGATTCATATTTTACAAAAATGTTACTTGTATTCTTCTGTGTGTATTATGTATACATAATACATTTAAAGAAAAGTAAACTGATAACTTCATTTTCCTATTGGTCAAGGGCAACACATGAACTTCATTCATGTAACAAAGCGAGGGCTTCGTTCTTCCCGTGGTTGTTACCTAGCCTAATGGTGTCCATTTCCCGCAGTGTCCTTGGCTTTCCTGTGTGGCCTGAAGCACAAGGAGGAGAGCTGCGAAGCTTCCAGCTGCACCTATGTGCAGTGCGATTTGACAGTCGCTGTGGGGACAGAGAGACTGCTCCAATCATGGCCTTACCTCTACATTTGTGAAGAAAGTTCCCCATGCCCCTTTGCAGCAGGTCATCGGACAGAGTCAGTCTCTACACGGTTCTCAGGCCTCTTCATCAGGTAACCCCGTCCTCTCCCTCCCTGACTTTCCCTATGGATCCATGGCCAATGGACTGATGGAGGCATCAGGCACTGCAGGCTGGGTGGACATGGCCCCGGGGCCCCCCCTTCTTGTTGGAGGGACGTTCCATTGTGAACTCCGGCCAGCCTGCATATCAAAGCATCTCCTGGCTTTTCAAGTGTTCAAGAGAACATCTGAAAAATTTACCCAGTAAACAGCCCGCTTTGTTCTTGCTGAGGTTTTAATATTTATCTTCCGATCCAGAGCAACATCTGGTGAATGCCAATGGGGAAAAAGATTAGACATTATGAAAAACAGAAGGCTCTTTTCCCCTTTCCTTTTTCTTTTCTTTCCAAACAGATTCACAAGTATGAAAAAAAGTCATAGAGAAATCCAGCAGATTGTACAATGTTTATTCAAAAGAAGGGGGGATGCGCAGGCGGAATTACTGCAGATCTAGGATTTAGGAGCCATAAGCTTATAAGGAATTTTGAACCTAAAAAACAAACAACTAAATACCACAACTTTCCAGGTAAAAACCCCCTTTTCTAAACAAATTACAAAGAAAAGTGTGACCACGTCAGTAACTCTGATGGCCTTCATTTCCACCCTTTCCCTCCGTGGCAAGGTATCGCAGAGCTGAATATCACTCTGCATCCTTCTTTTTTGCTTATCTAGATAGTTACATCTGATTATTTAATGAAGCCCTATTTGCCCATTAAAAAATAGCTAAATGAGACCAATTACCCAGAATGAAAGAGATAATCGGCCCTTTTCATGGCAGTCTGACTTTGGATGTCCTGAGACCGTCTGTGTGAATTTGCCAGAGGTTTGCGTTTAGCCGGAGGAAGAGAGGAACCTCCTTGGGTGTTTGCTCCTAGAAGGGCATGGAGACCCCTGTTTAGGTCACAGGGGAGGTAGGGTGCTGGAGGACTCAGCTGGACTCAGATGGACTGGATTGTACTCAGATGGACTGGATTTCGAACTCACTAATGCTGGAGACCAAGAAGTACATGTCAGCAGTTCCTGGCCCCACTGAATCTGAGGACTTTATCTAGATCCTCAAAGCCATTCTTTGGAGTTCTTCTACACCTTTCTTCTTCACCCTAGCAGGTGGCTGAGGCAAGTGAGCCTCAGGCCCCATTAAAAGTTGTGCCCGTATCTATTAATACCATCTGGCAATATGCACTAATAACCTTATAATTCTTCACACTCTATGATCCAGCGATTTTACTTCTAGGATTTTAAGCAAGCAGTTAGAAATATGTAATGTTTATGAAAAACTATATCCTTTGAAGTTTTAGGTATAATGACAAAAAAATTGAAATGAAATGAGTGTTTAGTAAGAAAGAATGCATCCAAATGATAATACTAAGAAACCTTTAAAGTCATGATGTAGAATATTTAACCAAAGAGGGAAATGCTTACAATACGTTGGGGAAGTGAAAGACACAGGTCACAAAATAGTGCAGCAATTTAATCCTACTGGTATATATAGTATGTGTGTTTGTAAACACATATAACAGGAGATTAGAAAAAAGACTGGAAGGATGTGTTCTAAAATACTGATGGTACCTATATCCAGGTGGCTGGAGTACTGATCATATTTATTTTCTTCATTGAGTTTTTATCTGTTTTTTTTTTTCAGTGAATATGTACTAATTCAATAACCAGAAAATGCACTATACAAGGGGCATTAAGAAAATCATGTGCCATATGGCTTACCTTGGTTCCTCTTAAGTTTATGCTTGTGAACCCAGAGAACTACTTTCCAGGATCTTTGCAAGGAACCCATTTCCATCAAATGTTTTATTTCCCCGCCAGTCACTACCACTATGGATGTCATTTGGCAAAGGTAGACATGCATATCTGTGGCAAAAATATGCCCAGTTCATCCATCTGTCCATCCATCCATCCAGTTTTTATCAAGTGCCTAGGTAGTGTGCCAGGAGCTGGTGACTCAATGGTGAATAAGATGGTGGAGTCCCTGACCTTCAGGGTGAGGAGGAAGCCCAACTATAAGTGAGATGATCACATGTTGTGATAAGGGTTATAAAGTGATAGAAAATAATGAGGGTCTACTTTACACAATGTACTCAGAGGAAGCTTCTCTGAAGAAGTGTCTTTTATGCTGAGCTAAGGAGAAGAAGGTGTCCTTATGGAGAGTCAGGCGGTGGGGGCAACATATGTGAAAAGGACCCAACAAGTTTTATGAACTGTCAGAGGCCAGAAGGGCAAGAGTGGAGTAAGAAGGAAGGAAAGTCTCTAGATGAGCCCAGGGAGGTAGGTAAGACCTTGAAGGCCACGGTAAGGAGTTTAGATTCTGTTCTAAGAACAGGTTAAGTGTCTTTTCAAAGTCACACAGTCAAGCCTTGGCAGTGTCAGGACTGGAACCCAAGGCTTCTGACTCACCATGTACTTAGCTCGATCCATGCTGTCAGCATCAGGGATGAGAGCCTTGGCTGGGCTGTGCAGCTTCAATGAGATTTCAGAGCCAGAGGAAGCAATTTCAGGCTAAGTGAGGGAGACAGAATGACTGCGAGTGTTTTATTGCCCATCCTGGGGAGTGCATGCAAGAAGATTACCTGCTCACTTCTGGATCAGATTGGACCAACTGAGAGAGCAATAGATGGGAGTCAGGAAACTCAGGGTCTAGAACTCTCTTTGCCACCATTTCAACAAAGAATTTTTACCACATTCCCTCAAAATAAATATTAGTGTGCACGCATATCCATATCATCTGTCTCCATGCATCTCTCTATATACACGTATGTTTATATTTATATTTAAATCTGGCCAACTGTACTACTTAATTCATATGATTATTGTGGAAGAAAACATGGAATAGTAACTATTAAGAAACTTTGAAATTTTGTAAATGTCAGTCTTTTGCTATCCTGATGTCTCTGCTAATTTTTTTTTTTGAGGAAGATTGACACCGCTAACATCTGTTGCCGATCTTCCTCTTTTTCTTTTTTTCTCCCCAAATCCCCAGTACGTAGTTGTATATCCTAGTTGTAGGTCCTCCTGGTTCCTGTTTGTGGGACGCCACCTCAGCATGGTTTGACAAGTGGTGAGTAGGTCCGTGCCCAGGATTGGAACTGGCGAACCCTGGGCGGCCGAAGCAGAACACGTGAACTTAACCACTATGCCACCGGGCCGGCTCCTGTCTCTGCTAATTTTGATGATGACTTTTTTAATGAAAAAAAACTCTAGTGAGATAATCAGGGACAAATACAAAAAGAAACATGTGCTAAAGCTTGCAAAAAAGTCTAAACTAGCAGAGAGAGGTTTTAACTCTTTCAGAGCAAGAAGAACACGATGGAAGTTAGAGCATGGCTACAGGCAAATGAAACGAGGGCAGAGTGACCTACTCCATTTTATTCTAACCTTTGCTGATGAAGAGTCTAGAAAGGGTGGAAGAAGCCTCTCTAGGAGGGTAGAAGCCCAAGACTAAAGGTTGTAAAGGAAGTTGGTACCTTCTTTTCTTGAGTTCAAGTCGGTGTCCCAGGTCATTCATATAGTGAGTCCAAAAAACTTCCTCGTATGATTTAGGATCCACTGCTGGTAATGAATGTGGGGGGGGGGGCACACAAAGAGAGAAGTGATGGGCAAGTATTCTTTCACTTGCCTGAAAATTGAAAAGGGGGAATTCTGGAAATTTAGACAACTAAGCTTGCGTTATCCCTGACAAAATTCTAGAATGAATGATTATTCAGATGATTTTGTGAGCCTGTAGAACGGAAATAGCTCTCTGGGAACCAATTCACAAGGAATGAGATGGTGTGATAAACCAACTTCATTTCCTTTCTGATGGATTTATAAGCAACTTATGACAGAAATATAGAGGGAGAGCTTCTTAAACTATTCCAACAATCTCCCCTGCCCAGTAGCAAAAGAAAGGTTCTAGCTGCAAAGCCCAAAGTGGCCTGACACAAGCATCAAGTTGCTTTGAAGGCAGATGTTTTATTTGAAAAGTCCATGTGAATTTTGCATTCTAGTCCATCGTATTTCCATATTTATCTAAATATTACATTATATTTTAATTTAAAATTTAGTTACTTTGCTTTTCTTTTCTGAATCTTTGAGTACAACTGACAGGGTCAAATGCTGTATTTATCCTGTGCTTTGTCTACCCCGTATGATGGCTCAGCTAAATGGATATGTAGCTACATTACAGGCTCCAGATTCAAAATGTATGTGAGCAATGGGTCTACCTCAGTGAGATAACATGTAACAATAGTGAATGTAAATTCCCACATTTACATTTCAATAATAATGCCACCAACACCACTACCACCAAAAACTATAACAACAGCTGCCTTTATCAGACACTTAACTGTGAGCCAGATGCTGTACAAACCACTTCATGGGCTTCATTTTGCTCCATTTCCTCAACACCTCTAGAGAATAGGGACTCGATGATTAGTAACTGTATTTTATAAACGTGGAAACCAAAGCTTAGAGAGTCATGTCTTCACAATGTCATAGATGGTGAATACCTGCTTGGGGGTTCAAATCTAGCTGGTCTGCTTCCAAGCCTAATCTCTGCCTGTTAATGCTTCTCAGAAAATCAGCTGAACAGATACAGCACGGAGAAATCCCCAGGGAATGGCGCTCTGAGACTTTGAGTTTACTGCCATCTTAATTTGAGCATGGTAACTACAAATTGAACATGGTGTTAGGTACCATGGAGGGAGAGCTCAGATAAAGGGAGACCACAGCCCCAGTGGCCTCTCATGCTATGTGCATTCAGTTCTAAGCCGTACGATGTTAAAATGTTGGCAATCTACAGTAGATCTAGGGGACACTGTGTATGGAAGTCACAGCTTGGGTAGATACAGAGCTGGGAATATTTCAGCATGAAGAGGAGAAGATTAAGTAAATTTGGTAGTTATCCTGCTCATTATTTCTAGCAAATTGTGGGAGAAACCATTTTGACATTGATTTGAAAAAAGATGCTCTAGTTCAACATGATTTATAGTTTCTCAAGCTGTGACCTTTTGCCCTTTCCACTACCCTTCCTGGTCTTCTCATGGGATCTACCATCTTTGGGGCTGATGTTCAATCAGCATCTCAAAAGTTGAGAGTACTGCTTGCTCTAGGAGACAGGATACCTGGGCTCTAATCTTGGCGCTGCTGTACTTTTGTGTTTGACTTTATGCAAATCCCCTGATCTCTTTGGATTACATTTTTTATGCCTCTACCTACTTTACTGGCTGAAATGAGATCATACATATGAAATTGTTGAAAAGTATAAAACATCATGCATTATTATTACTAATAATCTTTGAGTTAGTTGCAACAATGCCTAAAGCCAGGATTATTCTTGAATAAATACCACACCTGTTGGGACAGTACCCTGCAATGTCCACGCTCTCACCTCCTCTAGACTGCATATTTTTAGACTTTCTGTAATGCTACACTGCTGTTTTTCATTTGAAATCCAGTCTGGCTTCTCTCCTTAAAGCAAGAGGACTTTTAAAGCAAGTGGCTGGTAGTATAACTGGCACATATATCGAATCTCCTTAGTCTGGGCTGTTAAGTAAGTTTAATTAATTTACTAAGTTAATGTTCTACTGCTAGCAACAGAGCCTCATTGCCATCAGCTGGGGAGAGGGAATTGCAAGCCTAAATGAGCTCATTTTTTCACAGTTGGAATTAGGGACCAGTTAGCCAGTTGTGTGGGTTTTCCAATTTCTCCATCTGCCCTGGGGGATTTAGGCAATTCACTCCCCCAGCACTAAGTGTGAGTAAGAACAGGAAGAGGGAAGGGGAAAAGACAAAAAAAACCTCTCCTCAGCATTTGCTTCAATTTTTGGAACTGGAAGTATTGTCTGCGCATTGCTTGTTAAGTTGGGCTTGGAGAAGCTTTTGCTAATATTCCTAATAGATTTGGAAAAGAGAAAGGCTTCAGTGAAAGATATTTACCATGTGCATTTTCATTGTGGGGTGTGCAGATAAAGGGAAAACAAATAAACAATAAAAGAATGGAAACAAAATTGCAGAAATTTGCAAAATTTGACAAATGGTGGCCTGTAGTTGCCACAAGCTAATGGCTTGCAATGATTAATAAGAGTAAAAATAATTGCATTTCATTAAGATTGATGACACCCCATTTAACCTCCCCTCTCGTTTCAGCCCTAAAGTGGAAAGAGATGAAGTTCTCATCTATAATAGCTCCTGTAACATTACCATGGAAACTGAGGCAAAGATGGAGTGTGAGACGCCTAATCAGCCAATTACCGCCAAGATTACTGAGATACGAGAAAGCCGGGGCCAGAACACTCAGGTATAATCAAATCTTTTTTACAGACTGATTCAAACAGCTCAAATTAAATTTGTAATATTGTGTACATTAAAAAAACAATTTAGTCCAAATGGCAGCGATATATAATATTAAATGCTCTCAAACTTTGAGGAGCTGGTCTAATGCACAACATCTGAATTCATGGTTAACTATGGTTAATCATATATTTTCTCAAAAATAAATGAGGGCTGCCTGGGCTCTTTTAAAGCAAATTCTGAACAGATAATCTCCTCAGCCTTTCGTCCTGCTTTCTGCGTGCGTGTTTGAAAAGGGCTTTCTGTGGTATATTTCTTCATGAAATAAGTAAATGGCCTACAATTTAACCAGGCCCTTCTGGAAGGTTTCCAAATCACTCAGCCATTCCCAGCTGGTGGGATGACAGTGTCTCCTGGTCCATCCGGTCCATCTCTGTTCCGTGAAGAGCAGAGTGGAAACTTCAGCTTCCGAGGGGATTGATTACATGGAAATTAGAACTGAAAAGGACTGCAGGGTTGCTGGGTCTAGCTCTCTACCTCAACTCACCCACTTTGCCATCATCTAGACCACCCCCTCCAAGTGGCTCTTCTAAGAACATGCTTTTAAAAGTTCCCAGTGAGAGCTGCCACAGCCTCCCCAGGGAATTTTTGAGAATTAAAATCAGAGGCTAAGGGCTCCTTGGAAATATACCAGATGATCTTTTATAACTCTCCAGGCTTCTCATGGTACACAGACAAAAAAATAGTATTTATTGAGTGCCTGTTATGTGTCACACCCTGTACCAGATTACCTCACAAATGCTGCTTCAGTTCAACCTTCCCAGCCCCAAACTATACTTCCTGGGATCATAAGGCGTGTTTTTCTATAATTTTTGGATGAGTGCTGAAAATGTGTGCAATTGCAAATAGCATGATTTTTCTGTCCTTCCTAAACGATTCCCTGTCTGTCTTCCCACCCCCTGGGGTCTTGCTGTCCATTCTGTCACCTCCCCAGGCTCCTGATGCCCCTTTACCTTTCCTTCAGGTGGCTGCCCAGGGCTGTCACTTCTCCCTTCACTGTGTTCCCGAATATGCCTCTTCTTTTTAATTCATTGCCAATTTTTTTGGCTGAGGAAGATTCGCCCTGAGCTAACATCTGTGCCAATCTTCCTCTATTTTGTATGTGAGACGCTGCCACAGCATGGCCACTGACAAGTCGTGTAGGTCTGTACCCAGGAACCGAACCCAGGCCGCTGAAGCAGAGTGCACCAAACTTAACCACTAGGCCATGGGGCCAGCCCCCAATTCATTGCCAACTTTAATTCTTCATCTCCAGCACTACAGTCCCCGAACTGCAGCCTCCACTTCACTCCTGTGCCCCTTTCTCAGCAGTTGGCTGTTGCAAGGTTTATCGTAGTGAGGTGGGACCGCTGAATCAGTGTTTATTGTGGAAAGCGAGCTGTGGGACACTAAGCAATCTTTAAGCCTTTCTGGGCCTCAGTTTCCACCTGGGTAATAACCTAGGGTGAGCAGATGCCAGTAAAAGGGAGAGAGGGAGAGGCAAGTTAGCACAGTGGTCAGGGGTGGGCTTTGAGGTAGTCTACTGGGGGTTTGAATATATCGCTTGCTACCTGGGGACATCAGGGAAGTTGCTTAACCCCTCCGTGCTTCAGTTTTCTTATCTGTAAAGAGGGATAATAATAGTACCCACCTAGTAGGGCTGGTGTGAGGATTCTAACTTGTGAGTCACTGGGAACTGTGCCTCATACAGAGTGAATGTCCTATGGTAGCCGTCATTGGCAGAGCTCGTTCCCTAGGAGCAGTGGTAGAAAATGGGATGGAATTAGTTCTCTGTGGTGCTCGCTGCTTTGACCAGATCATTTCGCTTCTTAGATTTCATTTAATTTTTCATCATCTCGAAGACTAATTTTGAATTTCTTTTTGGAGGCTTAAATGCCTCAGTCATCTTTAAATATTTATGCAGCATGTATTTATTGAATTCCAACCATATTCAAGGCCTTCTGCCATGCTCTGAAGAGATAAAACAATAATGTAGAAAGAGACCCCAGATTTAGGGGATAATAGGGAAGACAAGCCATCTGTTGGAGTAGGTAAGGTTCAAAGGACACATAGAGTCAACACATCGCAGTTGGATGGAATGCTGGAAGCCATCCATACCAGCCCCTCATTAGAGAGATGAGTTAACTGAGGTCCGTGGAAAGAGATGACCTGATAAAGGCCACACAGCTAGTAATGTGGCATCATAACTCAGGTGGCCATAAGTCTTTGTGGGGCAAGTAAGTCATTTAGTCTTTAGGAACCAGAGGGGCATGTCTGTCAAAACCTACAAGGCTCGTGCCAGTGTCTAAGAAACTCCAGTCCTGGGGTGTCTGGTTTCCCTGGTTGGGCCTGGGGACAACACATTACCTGTGTGGGGATGCACAATTGCCTTATCTGGGCCTGGGCCTGGGGAAAACCAGCACTGACGGGTGGCTTCGTCAGGATTAGAATTCAGGTCTCCCGCTCCAGGTACTCTGTGAGAATCTTGGAGCACTGGCTCCAAAGAAGGTTAATAAGTATTCTGTGATAAAAGGGTTCCAAAGTCAAATACATTTGTGAACACTGGGTTAAATAAATCTGTGTATTTTTTCCTTACCAAAGGACTGCATAATGCTAATTTCTAAGAGAGAGCTGTGGTGCAGAGTATTACCCAAACTTGTTTGTCCATGGAATTCTTCCCAGAATTTCTCTTGGAGCTGATATGTGCCCTGCTGCCCTCACTTTGGGAAATGTTGCCCAGGCCATGCTCTTCCCCTAGCCTACAGTGGGGCATTGGCGGCAGGAAAGGTTATCTTCATTTGGGCAGTCAGCTGAGGTCTACTGCAGTAGGTGGTGTTTGCATCCTGCCGTGAAGAATGGGCAGGGTTTAGGCATTTGGGGATGCAGAGGAAAGGCATTTCTGGTGGAGGAACCAGTATGCACAGGACACTGAGGCAAGAACCCATAGGGATAATGCAAAGAACATGGTGTGTGTGAAGGGGACTACTGAGTTGTAGGTTTGGGAAGGCAGGCTGGGATTGGATTGTGACGGCAGGTTAAGCATTTGGTTCTTTAATTCATCAGGTGACAAGTAATCCTCAAGGAGTCACTGCACGATCTCAGGTGTGCTTTAGTCACACTGATCTGGTGGCTGGTGTGGGATGACTCGGGAAATCCATGGGAGGCAGGAACATCTCAACCAAGTGAAGGATAATTGAACCAGGGAATTGGCAGAGGGAGTGGGGAGAAGGGGACACACACAGTAGTCAACACTTGATAACTCGTGTTAGACAAAGCGTTCAAAGATATGGACAATTAGATGTGGTACGTAAGAAAATTATGTGCCAACTTTCCAAAATGATCTTCTCCAATTTTTGAACAATGTACATATCCATGCTCATGACTCCCAAATTGTAATCTCCATCCCAGAGCTCTCTCCTGAGCTGTGGATTCCCGAACCTCATGGCCTACTGATACCTTCACTTGGATATTGAAATGACATCTCAGATCTAACTGATTCCAAGCTGGACTCCTGATCTCCACTGCTCCAGTTCTGGCTTTTCAGCTGCTCAGGCCATGGTGGCATCCTTCATCTTCCAAATCCCACATCAGATCCATCAGGAAATTCTGGTGGCTGTATACCTTTAATCTGACCACTTTGTAGCAAGCCTACTGCTACCACCACCACCATCACCTTTTACCAATTATTATGAGGCTCACTCAACTGGTCTCCCTGCTTCTATCCCTGCCTCCCTTCAGTCCCTTCTAATGGAGCCCCAGTGATCATTTCAAAATATGTCAGATAATTTCACTCTCCTCAAAAACTTTCCGATGGCTCCCGAATTCTCTCTCTATAAAAGCCAACTCCTTACACTGACCTAAAGGGCCATTCTCTGCATTGACCCCCTCCTCCAATTCCTCTCTGGCTTCACCTCTCACTTCTGTTACCTTTACCTGCTCCGTCCCAGGCCCACTGGCTCCTTGCCATTCCTGGAACATGCCAGGCTTGCTCCCACACTGAGACTTTGTATGTGCTGTTCCTTCTGCTTAGAATACTCTTCCCCTTCCTTTTTCAAGTACAACCCTCCACTTTGATTTTTGGCTGAAATGTTGCTTTCTCAATGAAGTCTACCCTCACCACCCTATTTAAAATTGCGGCCCAGTGTTGCTCACTCCATATATCAGACTTGCGATTTCCCTTACTCGTTCTTTTTTTCCGTAGTCCTTATCACCTGCTAATATACTACATAAAGTACTAACTGATTATATTTACTGTTTAGTACATGACTTTTCTTGCTAGGATATGATGTCCAAGAAGGCAGAAAGGTTTGCCTGCTCTGTTCACTGTTGTATCCCAAATGCCTGGAACAGAGCCTGAATTGACTGTGCTAATGAAAAATACAGAAACACAAAGAAAGGCAGTTAAAACAGGCCTTCTCATGTGTTGCTTCTCCAATCCTATCCCCTGGAGATTATATCTGAAAAGTTATATACACACACACAGGTGTACACACCCATTTGCACACAAAGATGTTATTGTGTTATTTATACTGTTCTTCAACTTGTATTTTTTAAAAAAACCTAATGGCACTCTAGAATATAAACTCCTTGAAAAGAGGAACTTTGTTTTGTCACTGCTATTTCCCAATGCTTAGATCTATGCCTCGTCCACAGCAGAGCTCATTAAAAATTATTGAATGGATGAATGGATTTATAAATGAAGGAATATATCATAGTCATCTTTTCATCTAAGGCATGTCCATTTTTCTTTTCTTCAGAGGACATTGATTATACCTACTATGTATCAGATGCTGTGATACACTGAAACAAGAAAAAAAGATATTATAAAAAGAAAATCTAAAAGAGTACTTAAGAACACAATATGGTGCCATAAGACAACCAGAGATTTTGAATGATTTTTGAAGGATAAATAGCAGATTGGGTTTGATGGGCAGAGAAACCACAGCAGGATAAACACAGTGCAAAGCAAGTTTAGAGAAAAGAGGTAGAAAGATTACAGCTGTAGTTTTCAGCGGAGCTCTGGGAGAAATCCCAAGCTTAAGAGTCAGAGGGGGCTGATGCCAGGGTAGTTATGAAAGGATTGCTTGGAGTTGCTGCTAGGTGGGCATTTCCCCTCCTCCTCCCTCTCCCTTTTTTCTCTCTGACCCTGTGTATGCGGAGTGGTTGGATCTGTGGCTCTCAAGATGGAGTCTTAAGAGCAGCTCATAAAGCGAAAGGGATTATTTGCTTGGGAAAAGGAGATGGGTTTGGTCCATTGTGGGTGTTAGGGCCGATGAAAAACGTGGCCAAATGCATGGTGACTCTGGACTCAAGGACAGACTCACGGAAGGAAGAAAGGCAGAGAAACAGCGTTCTCCTCATTTCTGCCTCCAATGAATTCCTTTACTTTCACTCCCCCCATCCAGATGTTTTACACAGCAATTTCAGTTGTGTTAACTTGGAGAGGTTTCTCCGAACATCTGATCTGCCAGATCAATGGAAAAAAAGTCTTAAACAATGCTGTTAAAGTTATCTGGGAAATGGTTTTAAACATAGAACCCTATACCCAGTCAAATACTATTAGGAGTAAGAACAAAATAAAGACATACATGCTATACAAAATTCAGAGTTTATCAACCTGGTGCATACTCTGAAAAATGATGTATTTGGCAAACTATAAAACGAATCTAAGAATGAAGATGATATGGGACACAAAAAACAGCAATGAACAAAGAACCTGAAAAACTGTAAAAATTGTTGATAATGTGGCTGAGAAGGTTGAGAAGCTTAATATAGTTAAGAATGGATCCCTTTTGGGTTTTTTTGGTGAGGAGAATTGGCTGTGAGATAACATCTGTTGCCAATCTTCCTCTTTTTGCTTAAGGAAGATTGTCCCTGAGCTAACATCTGTGCCAGTCTTCCTCTATTTTGTATGTGGGACACCACCACAGAGTGGCTTGAGGAAAAGCATGTAGGTCTGCACCTGGGAACTGAACCTGTGAACCCTGGGCCACTGAAGCGGAGCACACGAACTTAACCACTACACCACCAGGCCAGCCCCAAGACTGGATTCTTAACCAAACAGAGGCAGGAACCTCCTGTTTCAAGTAGCTATAATAAAAGGAGAACAAGAAACAGAGGCATGAGCCCCCTCTTTGATAAAATGAGAAGACATTTGTAACATGAACACAAGTATTAAGTGAAGATGAAAAGTAAATGAGAGAATGGCAAATGGCTTAACCATTGGTGGAGGAAGCCATGGGGTGGAGGAAAGTCAAAATTTAGTTCCTGCAAATGGAAATTTAGATTTAAAGACAAGATGATTTGCCCCACAGAATCCTAGAAAAGCTTTGGATTTAGAGAAATTTAGATACCAGAAAATGGGAAGGATCCCAGGAACCAGTCAGATGTCTATTCCTACCCCTCCTTCCAGGAAGTGAGTCATAATTTCTGGACAAATTGAATTAGTGAGTTATAAATTAGGTACTTGATACCAAGCACAAGGGAGATGGGGATGGAGAATGTACCTGAAATCTGGGGAGTGGATGGAAGATCTGCTTACTCTTGGAAGAGAAGTCAACCCACCCAACCCCAGCTAAATTCTTTCCTCTGTCCAGCTTCAGAATCCTGGCAATCCAAGTTCCACTACTTCCAGAAAGGAGACTGGAAGATACTTTTCTGGAGAGAGAAAACAGAGTAAAATCTCACAGATTTTGACATTTGGAAGCTTCATGAAGTCCCACTTACATGGACTGTTCATTTAGATTTTTATTACATTGCTCTTAAATGTGAATGGACAGACTTCTGGTTTTGGCCACGAGAGAGAGATGAGTTTTAGACTTACTCTCCTGCCATACACAAGTAAAACACTTGTAAAAATATATTTCAAGTGTTGGATAACAGACAGTACAGGCTGTGATCTTTGAGAGAAGGGGAACACACAAAGAGAGTGGCTGTGTGTCTGGGAACACTCCTCCAAACACTGCACAGAGAAACAGAACCCAAGCAGAGAAAAGCAGTCTCACTGGGTGGAGCAATCAGAGACGAGAGTTCAGGGCTGCTTATGTAGGGGGAGGTGCGGAAAAGGAGGTAGACGTAGGAGGGATAAAAAAATATTTAATGAAATAATGGCCCCAAATTTTCCAAATTGGATGAAAACTACAAACCCACAAATCTAAGAAGCTTAATGAATCTGAATCAGAGGAAACATAAAGGGATCCATTACTGGAGTTCTCAGTGATACTAAAATGTTAATATTATAATGTTAAGATATCAGTTCTTCCAGTTAAGATAAAAGTTCTAAATTAATATTTAGAGTCAATGGAATGCCCATAAAACATCCCAACAGATTTTCTTTTTGGTAGAAATATCCAGGCTGATTCAAAAATTTTATGGAAAGGCAATGAATAGCCAAAACTACCTTGAAAAAGAACAGTTTTGAGGACTTACGTAGCCTGACTTCAAGTCTTCCTATAAAGCTATGGTAATCAATAGGAGGTCTAGGCAAGATCTCATTTGAAAGAAAGGTTCTATTGCTAAGGGTATGTTTGACAACTCTTGCTGTGGTGTCATGGAACCCAGGGGACGGGAGAGATTGAAGGAAGATGTGATGAGATGTATCTAAAGGATTGTGACCAGGAGGTCTTTAGTGACTTTTGAGGCTGCAGGACAGTACTGGTGGGGAGAAAACCCAGATTTTGTGGGGTTAAGGAGCGAGGGGCAGGTAAATGCAGGCAGCTGGTGTAGATCACAAACAGGAAGAGAAAGGAAGGGTGCAGATGAGTCCTGGGGTCGGGCAGCCCCTTTCTTCTGCTCATACTCATACTCATCACTACCGTGAGTGCCGAGGATGGTTCCTTAAGTCACATGTGCTGGATTAAAGCTGTGGTCTTCAAGTGTGCTACCGGATTTGACAAGACCAAGGCTCCACAGGTCTCTCACCCCATCCATTCTTCTAGCGACTACAAAAGAGCCCTCAGGTGACCCTGATGTGTGGCTGGTTAAATCACCACCATTTATTTTTGAGATATTTATAGTTTTCAATTTACTTGGACTCTTCAATGTATGCTTCCCTGAGGAAGATTTTATTTTCTTTAAAATTGAAGGATTTTTCTCTTAGGAAATCTCACAGTACTTTATCAGACCTGTCTTAAGGAATTTATCTTTTTATGCATTTAAATTATGTGTATTTATTTAAATGTCTTATCTCCCATCTAGACATTAAACTCTCTGAGGGTGGGCTCCATGTTGGATTCCTCTTGGATGGATAGATGGATGGATGGATGGATGGGTGGATGGATGGATGGATGGATGGATAGATGGATGGATGGATGGATGGATAGATGGATGGATGGATGGATGGATGGATGGATGGATGGATGGATGGATGGATGGATAGATGGATGAGGCATTTACCTGTGCTAAGTTACTATTGAAAAAGCAAAAGCACACTGCTTAATTTAATCCCTACTTTTTGTTTAAGGAGATTCTCCTCGAAAATTGGCGCAAGACAGTGATGTGATGAATTTTATATTTTCTTTATAATGTGTATAGGTAGTTAGAGGCAAATTTGAAAGTACTTTCCATTCCCTAAATGATTTTGTTCCTCCTGTTACTGAAATCCAAAAGCACTTTTTCACTTTTGATTCCTTTCCTCTCCTCTCCTCTCCTTTCGGTTTTTCTTCTCTCTTCTTTTCTTTTCCTTTCTTCTCTTACCTTTTCCCTCCCTTCACCTCACCTTCCCCTCTCTCCCCTTCTCCTCCTTCTCTCCCCTCCCCTCCCTTTCCTTCTCTCCTCTCCCTTCCTCCTTTCCTTTCTTTTAAACCACCTCTTTGATTCAATGTGTATCTTCAGGGTTGTGCACCTGTGGAGGGAGGTGGTGTTGAAAGCAGGGTTGAACCGGGTGTTTGTCTAGAGACTAACTAAGATGTTGGAACTCAACCATTCTCCCCTGACCTGGAAGAGACTTACTGAGCCCCTTGTGCCTATATTTTCTCTGGGAAATGAAGTGCTAATGTATACTAGTTACCTACTGTGAGAGCAGGGGGATTTGGGAAGCTAGATGGTTTCACATCTGAAAGGGACTTTACCTCCTTAGGATAATTAGGCAGGTAGCAGAGACAAATAGGGTACGCAGTGAACAGAATTCCTGGGGCCTGGCTTCTAATTCTAGCAATGCCCCTGTCTGACTCTGAGTGTGTGGCAAGTCACTTAACCTTTCAACTGATGAAGGTTAGTACTACCTGACTTCCAGCTTTTGGAGAGAGGAAGACAATACATATAAACGTGTAACAGTAGGAGGAACTCCAAAAGTCCAACAAAAGCGTTTGATAGAGTAGTTATGAGCTTGGCTTCTGGAATAAAACTGGATTTGAGGCTGATCCTTCTGCTTTGTTGTTATTTAACTTTGGGACCATTCAATTGAGAAAGATGGTAAGTGTGCGAGTGCTCTGCAGACTGTTATGCAAAGCTAAGGAGTTCGAATCCATGGCGTTGTTTATTGTGGTGTTCTCGTAACCAGAACTTGCTGTGTAAAGAAGCTTTGTCCCTTTTTTTGAGTCCAAGATGTTATCCACTTCTTTCTCTTGCTTTTTCCTTAAAAAGAGGGAGTTCAGGAAATGTTTAGCCTGAATGCAGGCTTAAATTCATCCGAACAAATTAATTGTGCCTCTGTTTCTCAGGGACTCTTTGTAATAAATGTGTTCATGACATCAGCCTGTTCCTCTCACATCAAGGTATGTTAACAGTAAATGAGGCTGTGGTTTCGAAGACTCTGTCATATTTTGGCCAAAATAAGCCCTTATTATTCCTAGTTTTATAATATTACTGATTAATTATTACATTACCATAAAGGAGTTTGAATCATCTCAGGTAAATTGCTCTCAACTTTTAAAATAATAGTTTCTGTTTTCAGTGGAAAACAGTGAGCTTTATTAGCCCCGTGAAAATGACTCTATTAGTGACATGCAGAGGGCAGTCCCATTGGGACATGACATGATTATTCCCTTCTGAAGTACAGCTTTGTAATTGAAACCATCTTGGTCTAAATAAATACTGCGTGGAATTTTCTCAGTGAAACCTAATATCATGCAGAAATGCGTGAGCTGATTTTGGGTCTGACTGTGGGAATGTAATGGTCAGATTTCTTCTCAGCCTTTCCAAATATGAGACTTCAGCCAGCCCACAGATAGGTGTGAAGGCTATGGAATTGCTTTGAGTGGTCGAATGGCCCCATATTAGGGTTCTTTGGATTCTACAGGAGCCATGAGGCTTGGTGAATGAAGAACCAGAAATGTTCAAGCTACTTTGTTTGCCAACCGATTGGTGACCTTGGACAACTCAGTTTTGAATTCTCATGTTTCGGTTTCCCCAACTGTGACAGGGAAAGATTATATGGAAATTTTTGGCAATGGAATGTGAAAATTGTAATATATGAATATGTTACATTATCAGTGTATTTAATTCTTCATGTGAGAGAAAACTTGCTTTTTCAGGGGTCCATAGTTCATTTCCTAGAGACATTACAGTAAGTCACCATCTCCCTGAAGCCTGATGGGGAATTAAGAGCTCCCCACTATGAGTAGGCAACCTGCCCAGGTATGGAGGGTCTCAGATAGAAGTTGAACGAGTTTCAGAAATTAGATGTTGTTCTACTTTGTGTGTGTGTGTGTGTGTGTGTGGTGTGTGTGTGTGGTGTGGTGGTAATTCTGTGATTGTATTTGTGTTGGGGAAGGAGCAACCTGAGTTTCATAAGTGTGGTTTCTTGCTAGACATGTTAAACATTTTTAATTTTGCTAAAAGCTATGAAATGTTACCAGACTCTAATACATATAGCATTTCTATTTGAATCATCTCAGTCTCGAAATACACCAGGCAATTCGGTTGATTTGGAAAACTTCGGTTTTCTCCCCAGTGATATCCTCTTTTAAATCTTGTTTGCTCATCCATTCATCTCCCTCTCCAAGGTTTTTGCTGTAAGTAACCACTGGGCTGAGGTCTGCTTCAACCTCAAAAAGCCACAGTAGCTGGCCTTAAAATCCATGTTTTTGTGAGAGAAGTGTAGGGAGCCTTGACTAGGTAGCTGCAATAGCAGGTGGATTCCTGAGGGTGAAGAAATCTGGGTAAAAGTGAATAGAAAGGACATCTCATTTTGGATGAGGGACAAGGTGATTGGTGAAACATTGAAAGTGTAATAGAAACTGACTTCATCCAATTGAACGTTCAACTCAGAGAGTAAGAACTCCCTTCTCTCATGGGGTTGTTTTAGAGGACAAGAGATGGGGAACCAGAATGAGAGAAGCAGGGATGTTGGGTAGAATTAAGAGAGTATTGGGCTGGTTTTTGATAAAAACTGTTACTCAGAGATGGAGACTCTATGGTATTATCACCTGTATGAGTAGATCGATGTTACCTTGTTATTGAGACTATTGTTTCACGCATAAGCTTTCCTGCATAATTTTCAGACGTTCTGCTGCTTTTCCTACTGGTTCATTCTAGTTTTGAGGGGACTGAACTGATCTCACTGGGCAGATCAATGGAGGGTACATGTGCCCTACTCCGCTTGATGGCTCATTTAGTTACTGTCTTCCTGGATTGCTTTGACCACTGGTAGGATGGTAAGGCAGGACCTCTTCTGGTCCTTTGTTGTCCTTGGATGATGTTAGGTCCTTGGCTGATGTTAGCTGAAGGTAGGCTACTGGCAGAGGTGTTAATGGAGGAGTTTCTTACCCCAACAGTGGCTCAAGGCATCTCTCTGGCTGCCCTTCTCTTGACAGAAATGCAAGTGGAGGGAAGAATGTGTGGATGAGGGTAGCTTTTCCATAAAATATATACCAAGGGATCATCTCAGCTACCCCAAAATGAAGGAAATGTGTTCTTTCTAAAGGAAGTGTGTAAAGCAGCCATTTAATGAGGAGAAAAATTGCTCGTAGGAACTTATACATTAAAAAGCAAACAGAAACAAAAAGCAGAAAAAAAGTTCTGTTGATTTGCCAAAGGAACCTCTGGCCTTTCTAAGTTGTGATAATCACTGTGCTGGTTTCTTCAAGTTCTCCTCTTGATGGGAGATGCAGATACAACACAGAAGGAATCATTGTGAAGAATTTGCTTACTTCCAATTAAGTGCTAGTAACTTCTAAAGATTAATGGATATTTAACAGATTTTCCAGAACCGTTTCTTTCTTTTAACTAAGAGAATGTAGAGCAGTTCTGTGGTTTATCCTGTCTGTGATAGCCATCTCCCAAATCCAGTTCTCATCTATTTTGAGCACAAGGAAGTTTTGCACTTCCCACCCTTTTGAAGTTTGAGGGACCATATGACTTGCTTAGAGTGTGGGTGGAAGCATGTAATTTCTAGGGCTCACCTCTCCAGCCCTCTCCTTTCCTTTGCCATGGTGACTAAATGGCCCAGAGAATGGGGTCAACTTATAGAGGACAGTTGTTCTACCCTGGAGAGTCACCAACATTTGTAGTGGACTTTGTGTGAGCAAAAAATAAACATTTATTGTGTTGTGCCTGTGAGGATTTGGGGTTGTTTTTTACTGCACATAATCTGTGACTAGATATTAAGAGTGATATCGGTAGAGTGACTAATGATACCATCTTTAACCTTTAGTCTTGAAGCTGATCCACTGCATTCCACATGGTATCTTTACTTCTCTGTGAATCCATGTGGAATCATGAACTGGTTTATATTCTTGGTGGTAGATATGATAAGCTGGACTATGAGATGGGACCATTAGGCAGAAGCTATGGGCTGATGGGATTTAGTGGGGGTAAAATCAGCCTCTTTCCATACTCTGGATTCCCACTTTCCTCCCCTTCCATTGATGGTGTGCTTTCATTCTCATTCATAGTTCCTATGCTCTGAAGATCCTCTGTGGAATTTTCTAGTGGTGAGAAATTAATCACCTTCTTTTGCAGTCTTGTTGCAAACTGTGGGAGTTTGTGGAGAGATATGGCTATTTCTGACTGGGCTAAATCTCTGTTTATTTCCTCCTAAGAATCACTCCAGAACAATATGCATAAAGAAAATTTGTTCAAATGGAGCATATATTTATATCTATAGTCTTATCTATGGCTCTATATAATCTATTTATAGATTTTTTTCATACAGTCATGATCTCTAATTTCTCTCTTTAAATTTTACTGTTTATTTTTTTGAGGAAGATTGGCCCTGCACTAATGTCTGTTGCCAATCTTCCTCTTTATTTTTTTCTCCCCAAAGCATCAGTACATAGTTGTGAAGTTGTAGCTCTTCTATGTGGGACCTGCCTCAGCATGGCTTAATGAGCGGTGGGTAAGTCCGCGCCCAGGATCTGAACCGGTGAACCCTGGGCCACCGAAGCAGAACACACAAACTTAATCGCTATTCCGACATGCCAGCCCCTAAATTTTCCATTAAAAAATTTTTTTTATGAAGACTTCAATCACAAGGGGAAAAAACCACAGCTCAAATGGACTTAATGATAGAATCTCACAGATTGGTTCACAGAATGAGAAAGCTCAGGAGTCAGAAGCACGGCTTGATCCAGCAGCTCAGTGCCCACAAATGAGATGGCTCTTTCCAGGTCTCTGCCCTTCCTTCCATGGGGTCAGATTCAACCTTAGGCTGCCTTCTCTGTGGCCACAAGATGGTTGCCAATCGCTCTCAGGGCTGCTTGCTCCTCTATTCATATCGCATGGGAATGAAAGTGTCTTTTATGGGCACGGTCTCAGAGGAGGAAATTTCTTTCCCAGAAGACCCCAACAAATGTCTCCTCATGACTCGTTGGTCCAAAGTGAGTTACTGGACCACAGTGCCCTGTGTGCACTGTGATAGTCTTTGTTGGTTGTTTTTGGCTAATTAGTATCCACTGTGGATTTAGAATATAGCTAATCCCACCCCCAACACCTGGGTAAGAATATGAGAGTAGTGATGTCTGGAAGGGAAATCTTGGGGCTGTTGATGAGGGGAAGCTGGGGAACAGATACTGGGGGTCAGCCAACTCTTGACCACAATGGTCTTAGTTTCCTCATGACTGCTCTAAACTAAGGCCTCTTCCTTTGATCCTCCTCACCAGTTCTTTTTGATAACTTAAGGCATTGTTGTTGCATGCAATTTTGACAGAGGTAAAACAAGGCGCCTTTTCCATATAAGGCAGTGGAAAGGAAACAAATGGTTTGGTAAACCTTCCTTAGAATTCAGTAGAGTGTTTGTTTTTAACAAACAAACAAATAAACAAGCAACTGAGACAGCATAATGAGTACATAAAACACACAAACCTTCAGTAGCCCGCAGGACCTCAAAATCAGTTATGTGTTTCTTTGTGATGTGCATCTTCCTGACTCAAAATGACAGTAGTTGTTTTTATGATGTACCGGCTCCCAACGGGGATGGCTCATCATTCAGTTCTATGTGAGACAACCCTCCTCTGATAATAAAGAAAAGAGCAATCTAGGGAAAGAAATGGTCTGTTATCATGTTTGTTTCTCATACTGGGTCTTCCCAAACACTTTACAAATATTAATTAAACCTCCCAGCATCCCTGTGTCATGGATACCTATTTATATGGAGTGGAGTCGACAGAGTCAACTGACCAAGGCCCCTCCATGAATTAATGTCAAAAGCAAGGACCTCGACAGTTGGGGCTCACAGCTCCAGTACCAGTCACCCGAGAGCATTGCCATTTAACTTCTTTCCCTTCCCAGAGGGGAAAAGTATACAAGCCCAGCAGAAGCAAATATATTTTGTTCTGTTTCTGCCTGGAACTGATTAATATGAGTTTGAAGGACACTACCTGATGAGTTTACTCAGACGTTGAATGGATGCAGCAAGATGACCAACAGAGAGGGCCTGATACTCCTGCAACAGGAAAATGAAATCATTGTCCTTTAATCCTTCTCAAATATTATTGACAGATCACTCTCAGGATGCCAGTCATTGTAATAGTTCCTGTATGGGATTTTCAGATGATTGCTTTGAGACATGACAGATGACTATGAAACTACGAAGGGCTTGGATAAAATTATGTGCTCAACTTTGAAAGAGTGGTGTTAACTCTACAGATGAATAAGATACAACCCCTACCTTGTGGAATGTACTGTTTGATAGAGGAGATATAAAAACCCAATAACTGTACTATAAGTAAAATGTAATAAATGTCATAATAAAGGTATTTGCGTTTTACTGTGGAAAATCAGTGAAGGCCGAGAAGTTGTCTGGCTGGAATAATCATCACCTGGAACTTCCCTGGAGGGTGTGGCATTTTATCTAGGCCTAAATTTATGAGGATTATAAGGATAAGAGGAGACAAGGAACAAAGATATACTAGTGAAGAGATGAGTATTACAGCGTCTCCGAGGTGGGAAAATGTGGTTTGTATATAAGTAATTATATTTGTCTGGAGTGTAAGGTTTGAATGGGAGTAATGGGAAGGGAATGACTGCAGACAAAGGTTGGGAAATATGAGTGGTCTTGAGTGTCAAACTAAGGCTGTAGATTTAATCCAGGAGGAAACGTAGAGCTGATAGAGGCTTTATAAATTTGATAGCTACCACTTTGTCTCATGAAATGTCCTTTCCAGCTCATATCAGAGTCGAAGGCTTGTCTGGGTGAAGTGTGGCCCCACACCAGGTTAGTCCTAACACACGTAGCTACTGTTCTCTTGGAGCTCAGATCCAAATAGATGAAGGCCAATGCTGAGCCAAGAGCCTGGGGAAAGAGGCTTAATGAGCATGAGGATCTGAGCCTTAAAGCTGCAGCTGAGACAGGCTGGAGGATGTGTATTCTGAAGGAGAAATAACAAATAACTTACCAAGTGGCAGGAAGCATAGATGACTCTCCTTGGTGTTTTGGATTCCTGGTAAGTTACAGAGAGAGGCAGTGTGGTATAGTGGTCTGAGAGTGGCTGCCCTGGGTCCGACATGCCAGGCTTGGGTATTACCTACCTGCATGATTATAAGCAAGTCCTCAGAAAACCTGTTTGCTCATCTGTAATGAGGAATTGGACTAAATCAGCATTTTCCAAGGTGAGTTCTGTAGACAATGAGTAACAAAAAAATATCCCATTAGGAAAAAAGGGCCTGGGGTCAAATAAGTTGGGGAAACGCTGCAGACTCGATTCCGCCCTGGGAGTCACCATGTCCAATAACACATTCAAGGTTGGAGAGTCCTGCAGGAGGGAAGGCAGTTTTCCTTTGTTGAACTCAGCCTTTCCCAAACTTCTTTGGTCATGAGAATCTTATTTACCTTTTTTTTTTTCCATGCAACACCTATTGGCTCCCTGTGGAACACTGGGATTTGTTGGATTAGATCATTTTAAGGGAAAAGTCCCATTCTCACATTCTCTGATTCCGTCATACCACTGAAGCTTTTCCTCTCAGTCTAGGATTTTACAAATCCTAAGGAAGTGTGCTCCTCCAGTCCAGTTGAGTGAATTTTCCTACCTACAACATAGGACTATCAGCTCCCAATCAACTTCCTCTCAGAGTTGAGGCAAGTTCTTTAAAAGTATTTTTAAAAGTGCTTTGAGATCCTCTAAGGAGGGAGATCCCTGGTGGATTCATCATATGACTTCATTAGAAACCTCGCATGCTAAGGAGCCTTCAACTTCAGCTTCCAGTTTGGAATCATCATATTTCTAACATACTCTATTAACCAGGAAAGAGCTGAGGGATTATTTTTTC
This sequence comes from Tapirus indicus, assembly GCA_031878705.1. Taxonomy (NCBI): domain Eukaryota; kingdom Metazoa; phylum Chordata; class Mammalia; order Perissodactyla; family Tapiridae; genus Tapirus; species Tapirus indicus. The sequence goes on along the minus strand of CM062931.1, from coordinate 47,622,019 downwards.
TTCTCTTTTTTGCATCTGTACATAATGTAATTTAACCTAGCAAAAAAGACACTGATTGTCTGTCCCACAGGACTTAATTAACTCCCAGCTTCATGGTATGCTGCAGAAATAATAAGAAAGGGAAAAGTTCGGGTGTTCCGTACCTGTCCACTTCCACCTCTGGTGCATAATGAGATGTCAGGAGCGGTGACACTGATGAGATGTGTAAAACATGCTGATTGCAGGAAGCGGCGAGCTGCCTGCTCAGCTCCTGGGGACTCTGGCCAGGCTGGAAGAACCGCAGACCCAGTGAGCAGCCTTTTCCTTCAGATTGCAATTTCCAACATTCTCCCATTCACCTCCCTGCCACCTGAGTGGTGATTTTGTTAACCTTTAGCTCTGCCTTCTGCACCCCGGTCGGATGTTATGACAATTGTCATGGGGCAGACGCCATGTTTATTAAGCTGCCTGTAGCAAATCCGGACTGGTAGTGCAGGATTCTACCAGCCAGCCCTCAGGGGAGCCCATTAAGAAATTGCAAGGCTAATAAAAATCATGCTGGATGAAATTGCAATCCTCTGGTGCCACTCCGTGATGGGTCGACTCTGGTTTTAAATTTTAATGGGGGCAGGGACTGAAGGTTTGAACTGGGACCCTGTACCAGCAGCACGGAAAGTCATACCTTCTTAACCCAGAGCTGGAATGGTGCAGCAAGAGGACAAGCTTGCTCCTTTCTTTGTGTGAGGTTTCTGCACATTTGAGATAGGAATTTATTAATGTTTCTTCTATGCTGACAATGCACTGCGCCCGGAAGAAAGCCTCCCTCTGCCACGTGGCATGCAATTTGGGCTACTGTTCGAATCCTCCAGCCTCACACTGGTTGAAGCCATCAGTGCCCGTGCCTGAGGGGGAGCCTTCCAAATGCACGGGGAACAGTTCCCGGTTCCTTGTCTTGGTAAACTGTTCTAAAACCATCCTGTACTGGTAGTTTCCTGAAAAGGATATTGTGTGAGAGCTCTTGGAAAGCCATTCCAGCATTTCAGTTCATCTTCACAGTGTACCCCATCGTCTCTAGGGACCACTGCATCTGGGCGATTCTTCATTCCTTTGCTAAATCCCTACTGCTCACAGAATTCATCACCTCACTTAGATAAATCGATAGTTTCCAAACATTAAAATGAAACAACCAAGTATATAATTGCTGTTTTGGGAAGAATGAGGAAAACGAAAGGAAAGACATAATAAGGTATTTCAGTACGAGGTGTGACGCCATCTAGAGAAGTGTATTCTGTATTTTACCATAAAGAAACACTACTGCTGTTACAATGGACAGAGGTAACATTAATTGAGTGCTTGCTTGTTGTCAAGAACTGAGTGAAGCCCTTTACTGAGCTACCCATTTACTCCTCAGAATTAAGCTTTGAAATGATGACTATTATCATCTCCAATTTGCGGATTAATAACTGCTTAGGAAGGTCTAGTGGCTTGTTTCGGGACCCACAGCTGGTAAGTGGCAGAGCAGAGACTCAGAGATAGAAGAATTCCAGAGCCTCTACTATCACTGCTGATTTTCCTCTGAAAAAAATTTCAAAAAAGAAGGAAGAAAATCTCTTTTCTTTTGTTAACATTTCCCAAGATAAACATATGAAATTAGAGTGTAAATTTGTGGAAGTAGATTTCTGTGTGGTGGAGAAAGTGCAAATATTTTAAAAGGTACCTCCCAAGCTTCAGCTGCAGCTGTGAGCAAGGGTCTGGTACTGCCCTCATCTCCCACCACAGTTCCTGCCAGCTCCTGACTCCGTATGGGCATTGTCCTACCACTGTGGTCTAGATCCTTCCAGTGAGATTTTCTGCTGCTTCTATCCTCCTGCTCTGACAGTGATTTGAGTGGAAGTGTCTGTGTGTGTCTGTATGTGTGTACATTTATGCTGGTGGGGTAGTGATGTGCAACATGGGGCCCGATATTTGTTTCTTCTCTGTAACTACAAGAGTAAAGTTTTGTTGAATGAATATATGAATGAACACAATTAAAATTGATGGTCACTAGATTGAAATCAGTTCTCAAACTTTTATTGTGAAACTTTTAGAAACGGTTGTTGAGATTGTAGACAATGGGGAACACAAAATCATACTCTTAACCAAGAAATAAGTTATACAAAGGGTGGTTTTACTCAGAAAGGCCTTCCCACTTCAAAAGAAGGCATTTGCCCTCTAAAACTACAATAGTTTTGCGATTTGCTACCTGTGTTTTCCTGTGGGTTGCGGAGGTGGGGCTATGCTTGACACAGGTGATTTTCATGGTATCTTCCCGAACTCTTTCATTAAGTCTTGATTACTTATTTTGCGGAGACTCATAATTTCCTTTGCTGTATTATTTTAGTGAAGTAATAGGAGACCAGATCTATAGGTCCAGGATGGTTTGTTTAATTTTCCTTTTTCAGTTTTCTTGGGAATAAGCCAACGCGTCTTGTAAGGTAGGGATGAGGTTACTGGCGTGGGAGACACAGAGGTTTCATAATTTTTAGGCACTTGCCAATATTATATAGCCCCATCATTCCAGCTTCTCTCTTCCTACCATTTTGTCCTCTTCACAGTATCGCTTAAGTGCTTTAATATACAAAACAAAACAAGACAAACCACCTTTTCATGTCATTACAAAAATGATACATGTTTAGAGTAAAAAACTTAAAAAGAGACAAAATACAGATCCTCTATAAATTCAGCATCCAGTTGCTTTGATCCTGGCCAAGGAAATGTTGGCCAGTGATGTCATGAGCCATTCTAGGCTTCCTTGCCACCTTCACCTTGGAACCTTCAAACTGGAGAGTTCAGAGATGGCAACTCCTGATTTCAGGGTCTACAGGCATTGGGTGTAGAAGTATGGTAATTTGGTGACATAATTGAAAGATATTCTCTGGATGTTGGATGAATAAATTTGGAAGGGTCATAAGTTCAATGCTGGCACTGCATGGGGCGATGTGTTTATGTCTATGACTATGTATCTATCCATGAAATCCACCATTAAGACAATTTTTAAGACCTCTTTGTTTCATCTTAAGAAACCATCCTTTTTGGCATTATGGAAAATTGACTCTATTCTCTACTAGGATATCATATACTTCTATGGCACAACTGGAGAAACAGTGCAACTGGCCTATTTAAGGTAATTTATTTATTGGGGTCTATTTTTTCTTTAACTTTTTATAGACAATGTCAAATATATGAAATTAGACAGAATAGCATAATGAACCCCATGTACCCATCGGCCATCTTCAATGGCTATCAACTTATCTACTTTTGTTTTTTTAACTTTTAATTGAAAACTATTTTATATGGGTTACTTTTGAAAGTGGAATCTGCTAATGGGAATTTTAAGGATGAAGGCAAATTTTAACCTGGGAATCTCTCACAGGTTGAGAAGGATGACTATATTTCATATTTATTTGAATTTATGGTAACATGAGGCATCTGGGTTAAATTAAAAATTAATTAAAAATTTTATACATACACACACACACACACACACATACACACACACACACACAGCTTTCCTTTGAGCCCCTTTTATGTTTTCTTTCTTTTGTTTCTGTCTTCCATTCAACTTCAATTCAAGGTTTAAGTTCGTAAGGTCTAAAACTCTCCAGGTGTATTTGCATTTTATAACAGAATTCTTGGAGACCAAATAATGTATAAGTTATAATGGTAGAAAAATAGGCAGTGAAGATGATTTTTGTATATGGGGTGAGGCATGCTTGGTATCCAATCAAATTCCATTGCCTGAGCAACTAACTGATTATTCATTAATTTTAAGGCAATAAATAGTAGCTTGAGTATATTGACTTTTTATATGTGACATGCACATGGCATATAACTATTTTGTATACCTTATTTTCATAGCACTATGGAATAGATATTATTAGCTCCATTTTACACATAAGGAAATGGATGCTTCTGAAGGTTGAGAGACTTGCCCACGGCCCCATGGCTAATAATGCCGAAGCTGGCATTTTGAAATGCAGTCTGCCTAAAGTTACACTTTCTCTTAACCATGATGCTGCCTACTGAATAAGTTACCAAAAATGATAGCAAAAGGGTATTTCAGGGGTGGAGAGAAGACCAGATGGGAAAAGGATGAAGTAATATGGAAAATAAATTTGAGTTAATCAAAAGAAATCTTTCAATAAAATCTCACATCTAGTGAAATTAGAGCAATGCTACACGAGTTCAGTTTAACTTCCAGGATGTGGCTGTAGTTATGAAGGAACACAAGTGTTTTAATTTTATTTGGAAAATTTGGGCCCCAAACACAAGATTCTTTTCGCACCCATAACTGTTTCCCTGGCCCTGGAGTATGGAAGGACTCTGAAAGAAGGGAGGTGCTTCACTCATTCCTCCTTGATTTTTGTATGAAAAGATGTCCACTGGAATAAAACAAAGAAATATGCCAAACAAGGAAAGAAAAGGACTCCGGGAGCAGATATTATCTGTGCTGGGAGAGGCGACATCTGCACACGGTTGTTAAGATGTAGCCAGTCAAGATGGCCGCCGCAGTAACCACAGGCTATGTGGAGAGATAAATGGTTGACCCCGGCCCGTGTCAGGCTACGATTGATGCCACTATCAGCCCTGGTGCCTTCCCAATGATTTTTTAAAAAAAATCTTTGATAGAGTGTGTTATCTAGTTACTGGCACGAGGGCAATAGCCCGGAGGGGTGAAGGAAAAGGAAAGAATAAAAGGTCACTCCAGGAGGACAATCTCTGTCGGACTAAATGAGAAAAAAAGATCTAGCTCAAAAGGGGAGGAAATAAATAAATAACAATAAAAGCGGCAGCTAGATGCATGAACGGGATAAGCGAAATTGCTGTTTCCCTCCTCTCTTCCCCCTCCTCTCCTTCTTTCCTCCTTTCTTTCCCCACTGCTCTCTTGCTTTCTTTCTTCTTTCTTTCTTTCCTTCCTTCCTTTTTTCTTTTCTCTCTCTCTCCTTATTTTCTTTCTTCCTCCCTCTCGCCCTCCTTCCCTCCCTGTCTCTCTCCTTTCCTTTTCCCCTTTTCTTTTACATCATGATAAACCTTGAGCCATAGACCTCATGTGTGCACACACACACACGCACACACAGGCAGGTGTGCCCACATGCATAGCTTCTTTCATAAGCCCCTATACACTCTTCTGGAGAGGCAGAAATAAAATTGCTTTTATTCAGCACTGTTGCACCAACAGAATTCTATTTCATGATAAATAGAAACTTGAACTGGCTCCTTTTAGCCTTGAAACAAGTTTTGTAGGGGAAAAAAAGAAAAGGAGGGAGAACTGAGAGAGTTTTTCTGTCTAAAAGAGTATGGCTTTAATTACTATGGGTTTTTTCTTTTTATTTGACCGGAAAAAATCTATTTTCCTTTATAGAGTATTTGTGGAAGGTAAAGTGTTGGTTCTGGGGCAAGAGGCCTGAAGGCTGGAGCAGATCCGTGGCATTAATGCTCTCCTTTGATATAAAAATATTGGTCCCCAAAAACAACTCTGGAAAGAGTAGAGGAATGTGTTTTAGACAGATTCTGTCCTTTTCTAAGGCCAGAGGCATTTAACCATGTGACTCCCTGGCTTTACGTCACTGGTTCTCACTAGCCAGCTGTGCAAGGTCATCTTCAGTTGGCACAAGTTGAAGGACTTTCTTTGCCATCCCTGCCTCTGTCAAATGCATCACAGTGATGGAAAGTGCATGTGCCTTGATGCTGGAAGACTTGGGTTCTAGTCCCTGCCAGCACCATCTTACTAACAGGCCCTGGGCTCATGGCTTAATTTCTCAGAGCCATAATTTCCCTCAGGTATATGATGACAGTAGTGCTTCACAATATCTTCTGGCAAAGTTTTTGAGATTTAAATGAGTCTACAAAAGTGAAAACACTCTGAAAGTACTAAAGCACTATTCAACTCTTATATAACACATATATAAGATGTATATACACATGTATATATACATATAATATATATAATACATATATAATGCATATATATAATACATATATAATAATTATAAATACAATTCTTATATTAATGTGGATTCCAGTGATGTATGGTAGTGGTGGTTGGCTGTAATGTGGCCAAATGCCTGCATAGAAAACTATCATGTGGTACTTGCAGAGTAGAGCAATGAAGTGGTGGTTCTTGGAAATTTCCATGGGATTGATTAAAGTGGGATGGGAGCAAGGTGGAGGAATGAAATTTTAGGGCTAGATAAAAAACATAAAGTGTGTATTTTTTGTGCTTTTAACCATTTCTAGTTTGACAACATGAAATATGTGCTGAATAATGTGGTTTGCTCATAGTATTAATATGGTTGAGATACCAACTTTAAAATTAAAGCTGATTTTGTCAAGAATTTGTCTCTTTCATTGAGTTATAAATGACAGAACAAAATGCACAGGTCTTAAGTGTACAGTTCATTGACATATGTATATACTGTGAAGTCTACCCTCAAAATCAAGATATAGGACATTTTCAACACCCAAGAAAGTTGATTTTGCTTTAATTGTTTTTATTTTTTTGCCATAAACAGTGATGCAACAACTGAATCTTAAGAAATCTATCTTTCCCCTTTTTTAAGGAAAAGTATGAGAGAGGCAAGGAGTGAGCAGGGACACTTACTAAGTATCTGTTGTTTGTCAGGGACTGGGCCGATCATCACATATATCAGCTACCTCATTATAATGGCCCTTGAAAACTCTCCATTTTGTGGCTGAGGGGCTGAACTTCCAGGAAATTAGTTGGCTGCCAAGGTCACACAGGAAGTATGTGGTGAAGTTGGGATTTGAATGCGTGTTGCTGCCTCCAAAGGTCATTTTCTTCAACTGGTAGAAAAGCCAATCACTATGATTTGAAGACTTGAGGTTCTGCCACAGAATCAGAGATACTGCAAGTCCATATTTTCAGAAAAAAGTCTGAAGAGAAAGAACTTCTCCCCCATGAGGGAAGAGACTGATTGGGTACAACTTTTGATTGGCGATTCAGTCTAATTTGAGTATCTTTCTGTTTCTGGGGCTATATGTTTTCTCATAATTTCAGATTTCTGAAAAACATACCATTATTGAGACAAGTTTTTATGTTGGTCTAGATTGTTCTTTAGGGCATAGGCTCCTAAAGTCTGAGGACAGAGCTTCCAGGGCCTGGCTCCACCACTTTGCAGCGTGTTGTTCTCGGGCGTGATGCTTTTCCTCTGCAAATCTCAGTTTTCTCATCTGGAAGTCGACCTAGTAAGAGGGGTCCCTCACGACGTTGTTGTGAGGTTTAAATCGGGTTATGGAAGTAAAGGTATTAGTGCAGAGCCTGGGTCTAATAAATGCTCAATCAGTGTTTTACCATCATTATTATTATTATCAGGACTCCCAGCATCATGGCTTCAGCCCTGAGTATTTTGTTTTGGTTTTTATTTTGATATTTTCCAAATTCAGATCAATTTAATGTGCAAACAAAATGGGCAGATCTGAGTGAGTGTGAAAACAGCTTGAGTCTGAGACTATGCTGTGCACGTGACTTGCCTCCACCCATGGGGCTTTTCGAGTACCGCTGGCTGGTGCTTTATGGTGGTGCCCCCGTATCTCCTGTATCCCCTCCTAGACCTCGTACCTGCTGTTGCCCTTGTTTCCTGCTAGGTTATGTGCCCCTGGGGATAGTCCGAGCACCTGGCACCACACCTGGCGTTTAGTAGGTGCTGCTCCACTATTTGTGGAATAAATGACATTTCCAAATTTCATTCTGGACCATACTCCCCACTCTTCTGTTTTCCCTAGGGAATGAGAAATAACATTGGAGTTAATCTTCTGTGCAATCAAAACGTTTCCCTTAAAATACCAAGCCATGTTTATTTTGGATATTATCTTCTAAAACAGAGCAAAGGCTTTTCTGCCTTTTTGACTGAGTATAGGCAATAGGATCAAATATTTCCGATGCTTCTGGATCATCAGCATGAACTCCCATTATTCTACTTTTTAAAAAACATACCTCTACCCTAGGTAGTATTGAAATTGCAGGAAGGTGTGTGCTCTGGGCTGAATGGCCCATGACTGTGTTGATATGTTCCGTTCTGTCCTTCGCCTCAGACTGCGAGGCTCACTCGGGGTTGCTGTCAGCAGCCTCTGCTTCCCTCTTGTCGATCTGATCCTTCTGCTCGCTTCTTCACCGACTGACAAGATAACACAATTTTAATCGATACATATGCAAAATCAGAGTAACAAGATGCTGAGTGCAGCCTTGAAGGACACTTCTTCAAGAAGTGCGTGGAGGGGCCGGCCAGTGGTGTAGCGGTTGGGTTCGCGCGTTCCACTTGGGCTTCCCCGGTTCGGAACCTGGCCGTGGACCACACCACTCATCAAGCCATGCTGAGGCGGCGTCCCACATGGAGCAACTAGAAGAATGCACAACTATGACATACAACTATCCACTGGGTATTTGGGGAGAAAAAAGCAAAAAAAAAAAAAAAAAAAAACCTCAAAAAACAAAAAAAACCAACCAGTTAAAAGAAAAAAAAGTGCATGGAATGGATACTGTGACATCTTCTCCCTCCCCCATTTCTCATCAGTCATCTTCATGACTGAGATTGTGAGAGATCAGCTAGATTCCTCTCCATTGTTAAGATCTAATACAGTGTTCCTAGAATACTAGAGCCAAATGCTAGTATTACTTACATTTGTTTTATTTTTTTAAACTTAAGACACAAGATGATTATAGCTACACAGATTCTCCGAACAGAATTATGCCAGTTTATTATTAAGTTTTGACTTCACTCTCTCACTTTTATAACTGGAAATACGCTAAGATGAAAAACAAATTGTTAACGTGACCTGTGCCATGTGTTAAGTAATAACTATGAAAAGTACACTCTGATTCATTAATGGTTATTATAAATTATTTTTTAAAAATTACTATTCATTGTATAACTTTTAGAAATAATTGAGAAGTCATGTAACATGAGAATCAGGGAACATATAAAGATTCAATTTGATATTTTAAATGAAATTATAATTCAATAATATCTGGCTTATCTGTGGAAAAAATATCTAGTAATGACAAAAATATCTTTGGACAAAATTCCTGCTTCTTTCTCCTCACTCTTCTGGATGTAACCTCTGAGTTATCTTCATGATTTGGTGTCATCCTAGAGCACTTCCTCCTTTGTGCTGTAGGAGTAGCCCAACCTTGTTTTGGTAAATGAAAACCTTGAAATTATGTGTGATTTGTAGTTCACAGATTCTGAACTTCCTTCTCTTTGTAACTGAGATTTTGTCTGTTCCTCGGAGGCATCCCAGATTAGGTTATCATTTCTGCTTTTACTTTTACTTAGTCCAGGAATGCCACAGGCAAAGGATACCCCTAAGTTCTCCAGCATATCACTGGCTTTAGGGAAAGAGTGGTGGTTCTGAATTTCATACCGATATTGGCATCTCGGCATGTTTAAGGTCAAGAATCTGTACAGGGTCACTGAGCACAGAACATTGTTCTTAGGGCCTTGGGAGGAGATTCAGAATTATGCTCCCTGTCTGTTTTAATATATCCTGGAGGTGGAGACTGATGACATGCAAACTTTGTGCAAGAGCAGGCTGTCTGTAAGGATCCTTTCATTTTAAGCTCATTCCCTCTTTTTCATTGTACTTCTGTCTTAAACAAGTCAGTGTACCTAAAGCTTTCCTTGGTGAGGAGTAAAGTGAATAACTTCCTTCTAGGCCTTTCTCTTAGAGAAACTACTTGGTTAATGATAGATTCACTTTTACTCAATGAAACAAGATTTTAGCTAAGAAGAAAGCATGCCGTCTTCCTAGCCTCATTGATCTCTCCACTGCTTTGGAAAAGGATAATTTTAATGACATTGCCCCCCAAAATCAACATTTTCATCATGCCTCTCTGAGCTGAATGGGCTTATTTCTTTTTCTTTGTGGCCCCCTCCTTTGTCATCACTCAAAGTTCTCAAATCTGTCCTCATAGCGCAGGTTGCTGTGGAGCAAAGAACTTCATTAATGTTTTCCTACTAGCCTTGAAAACAATTAGAGCAGTGACTAGAAGGAGTTAAAGAGGACCTCCCAAACCCTGAAACCAAACAGACATCACAGGGCAGGGATAGCAGGTAAAGTGGATGCTATAAACACTTTCTCTTGAAAGCTGTGTCTTTTCAATAAACACAGCGTTAGGCCCTAGCAAAATATTTCCAGTTGCCTTCATGGGTGGTGCAGTGCTGGAAGCTGTTAGCCCGTGCTCAGTTAAATTTCAGATGTCAAAGCTCATTAATAGTGATTTTAGCCAAAGACAGCTTGTAAGGAGCTGTGCAAACTTAACTTCCTCAAATAAAATGGGAAGAAAGATGACCATTTAACATTGCTTTTCCTCCCCCTGCTTTCTTCACCTCCGCTTCATGTTTGTTTTTGGTTTTATTGACAGTAGGTTTCAAGTTTATATTCCACATTTCCCTTAATTTGCCTTGTCCTTTTATCCCCCCCTTGGGAAATAGGCCTATTACAAAGGTGTTGCGATGTTTCTTTGAGTTTTAGGAGGGTTTTGTCTGTTTGAAGCGGGGCTGGAGGAGCCTGTGAAAATGTTAAGGCAGAAGGTTCAGCTTTTGAGCGAGAGAAACACACTGTGATATGATTATGTGTTCAGATGCTGTTTCCAGCCTGGTCTGAATACAAATGTAAAAGGAGAGTCCGCTTGCACAGTAAGGATATTTCAAATTAAAACATTAATACAAGCAAGCATCCCCGTTATTTGTAGTCTGGCCAGGTCTCACCACTGTGGTGACGTGGAAAGTTAAATGAAAAAAAATTTTTTTAACCTGGTCTGAATTTACTTGCACAGTTGCGACTGTAGGTTGGCCTGATGTGTTAAATTCTATGACAAACTAAGTAATGATTGAGCTACCAATTACAAATTTGACATCCATTTGGCCTCCCTTGTGATTTTGGGTTTTGCTAGCTCATACTTTACTGTAATCCCTTCCTGAATCTTGCAAAGGCCTCCTGGGCACCGAGAAAGCAATGTCTGGATTTCGGGGTGTGGTACAGTGGGCTTAAGGAGCCAGGACAAGTGTCTCAGGGGCGGTCCGGTGTGGATATCTTGGAGCCTGTCTTACTAGACTCTGTGGCCACAATTGTCTTGAGGAATTGGAGCCTGGGTTGCACTGAGGTTTTTGTGTGACTCCAGAGAAGGGGTAGAGAGTGGTGGGAAGAGTACGCAGGGTGAGCGTGTATCAGGATCGTGTAGTATCAGAGATTTCTTCTGAGGATTTACGGTGAGTCCCTCTTGGGAGCAAGCATGGGTGCCAAACAGAGTTTATGAGCTCTATGGCTTTTCCCCATTTTCCATCAAAACAAAAGAAGTATACTTTTTACCCCCCTTTACAGTGTGTTTAGATTTTTAAAGAGGCTGACTGAGTTGGACAAATGTTGCCGTGCTACCACAGGTCATTAATTGCGAACAGTCCACCATCTTGAAATTAAAAGGAATCTCGTTACACTCTTTGAATGGATGGGTGTTCAGTTATTGTTTATACATTTCAATGATATTTGGCTCAAAGGTATAGGTTCAATAATATGGGATCATGTTGAGTGGGCTGTATTGTTCAGAGTATTAAAAGTTTGCATGATTTCTTTTGAAAAGCCAAATAATTATAGTTTCTGCAATTAGGGTCATAATCTGGGAAGTATTCCTAAGACTACCGTCTTTTAGCTTTTATCTTCTCCAGGTTCTCTTGTAAACATCCAGATTTTGCCCTTCTAAGAAAAGAAACAAGTGTGTGTGATATTATAAGGATTGGCTTGTATGTTGGCTTCTCTTAGACAGTGAGCATCCTGAGAGCAGGGAATTGTGTTATTTATCATTTTATCCTCAGGGCCTAGCACAGTACCTGGCTCAATATGTGTTTATTGGTTAAATATAATAAAACTTCATTTATTGATATACTAACAAGATTGTAGGTGAAATATTTAACTTAGAAAAATCAATTTTATGGACTCTGGCACATTAATTATTTGCATGCAAATGAGTGCTGGAAATTACAAATCAGTGCTATCAATTTATTGGAGTGGGTCTGGAGGCGCTCTGCTGGCAGACAGCGACAGCAGTTTGAGTTATGCCTTGATGAATATATCCTGCAATCTTTTCAAAAATACTAAATAATTTTAACAGGGGACAAAGAAATTGTTAAAATTTCAGGCAAGAGAAAGCATTTTGGTGTCACTGCAATCTACTGTTTTTTGGCTGGCTGTTCTGCATAGCTGATCCAATTCATTAATTTGGTCAAATTAATGTGGTAAGTGCCCACTGTGTGCCAGGTTCTGTGCTAGTCACTTGTAATACACAGGTGATTACAGTGTGGTCCCTGCCTTTGTCCAACTCACAGTCTAGCAGGTAAAACATCGATATAAACATGGACCCCAAAGCAGTGACAGCAGAGTGCAGGGCAGGCACTGAGGAAACAAGAACTTCTCAAGGGTCTGAGAAAGTCATCACAGGGAGATTTAAAATGGAACCAGACCTTGAAAGGTGACTGCATTGCCTGAGAGAAGGATCATATGCATAAGCATGGTCATGGTATGTGTAGGAGACAGTGTGGCCTTTGGTACAGCTTGAGGAGGGTGAATGTCCCAGTGGAGGCCTGGGGAGGAGTGTGAGATGAGGCTGGGGAGACCCATTATAGGGTGGGGGTTATGTACTCATTTGAATTTGGATTTTATTCTCTCTGCACTGAGAATCAGCTCTCTTCTAAGCTCCACACCTGTGTATTCTAAGTGTGTGTGGGGCCGGCCAGATGTGTGACTGTCTATGTGTGTGAGAGGGGGGAGGAGGAGAAGAGGGGAGAGAGAGAGAGAGAGATGGAGAGGGAGGGAGGGAGGGGGAGAGAATATAAATTAATGAGGTTAATTTTTCTAGGAAGAGAATATTAGCAGTATTAGCAGGAGAGAGGAGGATGGAGGAATGTGTGCAGAGTGGACACAGAGAGATCAGACCGGCTATTGCAATCGGTGGTCATTCATTTGACGTTTATTCATTTACTAAGTATTCATTAGAAGCCTACCCTGGGCCAAGTATTGTGCTAAACTCTAGATGCACAAACAGACCTGGTCTCTGCCCTCATGGAGCCTATAGTCAAGAAAAGTGAGAATGAGCACCTCCTGTAGCTCTACACATGGAGAAGAAAAGAATGAACTACGAGGCATTTATGAGGTAAATGGACACGATTTGGTGGCCTATTGGGGGTGAAGGACAGGAGGAGTTATAGGTAACTGTATTTTTGGAGTTGGGAATTTCTGTAAACTTGGTGGATGGTAGTGTCATTAAGCAATATTTCAGGTATTGATGGCTGAGTAAGTTTGTGGGGAGGAGAAAATAATGAATGCAATTTTGTACATGTTATGGCCGAACACTCCATGTAACATACAAATGGAGATATCCAGCCATTTAGAGTTTAGGAGAGAGTTCAGGATTTGAGATGCAGATTTGAGAATTGTTATAAGGTAGATGACAATAGAGGCCTAGACAGGTGGTGATAGTATCCAGGAAGAAAGTGCAGATGAGAAAGAAGAGGGTGGATGCTTGGGGACTGCCAGTGTTTGTGGGATGAGCAGAGAAGGAGGCTGATCTTGACCGTATGTTCTAGATTACCTGCTCTCCCACCTCGGCAGCACTTGATGTCATCAATGACTCCCTCTCTTTTTTGTATTTTCTATCTCTCTTGTTCAGTTAGCTCATTTTTCTCAGTATATAAGCTGTTTAATCTTAAACAAAGAACTCCAAACTCCCCTATCTTCCTTTGACCCTATGGCTCCTTTTACAAAGTGGTTGAGTTCTCGCCTCCCTTCACAGCCATGCCTGTTGAAACACCATTGGCTGTTTCCAGTTCCTCACCTCTGGTTCATCCTTCCCACGCTTCTTGGCCTTGACAGCCCCTCAGCACTGAAATGCCCCTGGCCAAGGGGTCCTGTAACCTCCTACTAAACAAAGACTACTGTTAAGTCCTTATCTTGTGACCTGCTTTTGAATGCATTAGTCTAGATGGGCTCTAATAATCACCTAACCCCAATGCGGGCCAGTGTAATTTCAGTATCTCAAACTTATTCAGTTTTTAAAGACCCCCACCCCCAGATATCTTAGAAGCCTGTGGTGGGGAATGGTTATTTCTCTCCATCCCCTTCCCCACTTCCTCTAGGAGTTGGCCCGGGAGAGGGAGGATCAGGGTAAAATGACACATTGTATGTGGTAGGTACAGCAACAAGACAACAAATGCCCTCCAAGGGGAGAGGTACAATTGTTAGCTCTCTGATGGACTTTTTGTGGGTCTATCAGAAATCCTCCTGCTGAGGTCCTTGGCCTGCAACTCTCTCTGACTGGCTGGCCCATTGCTTTTTTGGGGTAGAGGGCTTTGCTCTCCACCGATAGTCCAGTCTGCCTCTTGGGAAAAATCCCTTTATATCAGTCCAGATCTGTTCCCTTCAATGGGACCCACAGTCACCTTTGTTTCTCCAGCAGTGACATGCAGCTTGCTCCAAAACAGCGCCCTCTTTTCCCTCTGCTGCTGGTCATGGGCAGCTCCAGCCACAGTTTCTTGCCTTTAGGCTTTCAGATGTGAATCAAATGCTAGTGCCTTTTCCATTAAGCTCTCCCATTTGTTCCCTTGAATCGTCTCTCACTTGGCTTAGATGAGGTGGGAATGGACATGGAAAATGTCACAAGATACCAAACATTGTGAAGTAGTGTGGGATAAGTACTATAGCAGTAAGTACAAAGCCCAGAGGAAGCAGAACAATGAGCAGAAGGGGCAGTTAGCTCTGCTTTAGGGTGAAGGGACCCTAGCAAAAGCTTCACAGAGAAAGGGAGATGACCTTGCTTTTGAAGAGTGAGCAAGTGTTTGCCTGGTGGCATGGGGTTGAAGGGCCTTCTAGATGAAGGTAAACTCCAGGACTGAAGGCATGGAGGTGTGAAATAGCAGAGTGTGTCTGGGAAACTACAGGTGATTTCTGTCTGCTGTCACAAAGGGAGTGGAGAGGTGAACAGGGACGAGAGCACAGAGGCCTTGTAGACACACACATGCACACGCACTCACAGAGACAAACAGGACGAACCCACACTCCACAGAGCAACCAGGAGAGCATGTGTGCTGAGGTTTGTCTTCTTTTTTGATTTTTCGTTGCCTCATCTGGTTTTAGGACCTTGAAAAAGTAATTTAACCTCTCTAGGCCCCAGTGCCCTCATCTGAAAAATAAGGAGACTGGGTGCTCTAAAATTTCTCAATTCCTAGCTAGGCTCTATAGGGACACTGAACCAGCTGGGTAAGTTTAATTTTTAATATGTTGCTTTGGTCTAGAGAACTAGAGAACCCAAGAAATTTGGTGATTTAATTAGCATCTCTTTTTCCAGTTTATAAATTGTGGTAAAATATGTATAACTTAAAATTTACCATTTCATTGCATAGTTCAGCAGCATTAAATACACTCACATTGTTATGCAACCATCGTCACTGTCTATCTCCAGAACATTTTCATCTTCCCAAACTGAAACTTCATACCTATTAAACGATAACTCCCTGTTCCCCCCGCCCCCAGCCCCTGGCAACCACCCTCCTACTTCCTGCTCTATGAATTTGACAACATAGGTAACTCATCTAAGTGGAATCATACAATATTTGTCCTTTTGTGGCTGGCTTATTTCTGTTAGCATAATGTCTTCAGGGTTCATCCATGTTGTAGCAGGTGTCAGAGTTTCCTTTCTTTTTAATGCTGAAGAACATCCCATTGTATGTATAGACCACATTTTGTTTGTCCATTTATTGTGATGAACGCTTGGACTGCTTCTACCTTTTGGCCATTGTAAAGAATGCTGCTATGAACATGGGTGTACAAATATCTGTTCAAGTCCCTGCTTTCGGTTCTTTTGGGTATATACCCAGAGGTGGGACAGTCGGATCAGATAGTAATTCTGGGTTTAATTTTGTGAGGAACTGCCATACCGTTTTCAAAGTGTCTGCACCAATTTACATTCCTGCTAGCAATGCACAAGTGTTCCAGTTTTCCACATTCTCACCAATTTTGTTTATTTTTTTTATATTTTTGTTTGTTTTGTTTATATTTTTTTAATAATAGCCATTCTAATGGGTATGAAGTACTATCTCTTTGTGGTTTGGATTTGCATTTTCCTAATGATTACTGATGTTGAACATCTTTTTATCTGCTTGTTAGCCATTTGTATATCTTCTTTGGAGAAATGTTTCTTCAATCCCTTGACCATTTTTTAATGGGTGATTTGTTTTTTTGTTGTTGAGCTGTAGGAGTTCTTTATACATTCTAGATATTAACCCTTTATCAGATACATGATTTGCAAATATTTTCTTCCATTTCATGGGTTGTCTTTTCACTCTATTGATAGTGTTCCTTTGATACACAAAAGTTTTTAATTTGATGGAGTCCAATTTTTCTGTTTTTTCTTTTGTTGTTGTGCTTTTAGTGTCATATCCAAGAAATCATTGCCAAATCCAATGCCATGATTTCTTCTAAGTAAAACCAAAGAAACATCTTTTATATAAATTATGTTGGCCTAAGTTCTAACTTGAAAATCCAAATCTCTTGCTTAGTCTGCAGAATGTAGACTTCTTTTATTTTCTTCACTTATTTTCTGCTTTTGCCTCCTATTCTCTAAATATGCTTCGAGTATCTTATCATGTTGGTTGCTTAGGGAGTCAGGCAAGGTGTCAAGTGTCTATGCCCATTACATTGTCTATAAATGTTCTCATTACGTTCAAAAGGTTTACACATGTTTTAAACTGAATAAGGTTTAGATTTGCTTTGGTCTGCCCATACGAGAAACTTAAAGACTTGCAGATTAAAAACTACCCTCCCACCCCAGTTAGTCAAGTATCATGGGAAAGAGGAGGGAGTAAGAAGTAGAAGTTAATTCTTTCTGCTTCAAGTGATTGAAACAAAATCAAAAACTCCTTTGGGTAGATCCCAGGCAAGGGGAACTTCGTCTGGAGAGGGGGTGTCAGAAAGTTGCCAAGTAGTAGGAAAGGGGAAGTGATAGAAAGCTGTGCCGTCTGCTTACCAGCTTTCTCGTGGGATCCATTGATGTGGCTCATACCTACCGGAATGTATATTGATTGCACCATCAAGAACATTTTTTTTTTTTGTGGGGAAGACCAGCCCTGAGCTAACATCTGTTGCCAATCCTCCCCTTTTTGCTGAGGAAGACTGGCCCTGGGCTAACATCTGTGCCCATCTTCCTCCACTTTATATGGGACGCCACCACGGCATGGCTAACAGACAGTGCGTCTGCGGGCGCCCAGGATCCGAACTCGCGAACCCCGGGCTGCCAAGCACGGACTAAACTGCTGCGCCATCGGGCGGCCCCCAAGAACATTTTAAAAGAGCTCCTTACACCGTGTTAATTTAAAAATAAAGGCCGTGCCTTTTGGTGGAAAAACAAATCACTTTTTGGTTTGGCTTTTGTTCTGACTCTACCCCTGCTCATTTCACTGAGTACTGTTGTATCAGCCACTTAATTTCACAGTTTCAAATGAGATATTGGAACAGATCTCTACGCTTTCATTAACCCTGAAGTAATAGAGGGACCCACTGGGGGAATGTGGAGAGCAGTTTCTATGTTCTTAAGGCAAAACAGAGCCACATGAATAATTAATCCTCAACAAGTTGAGGTACTGATTTTCGGAAAGGGGTAAGGATTCTGCGGACAGGAATTTTGCCTGTGTTCTGAGAGGTGCTGGGGCTTCTGATAACTCTCTAGTATTGCACTGAATTAGTCCAGCTTTGAAAACCTAGAGAGTTGATTACTGCTTCTTTAAGGTTCATTTCATGGGGGTCTTTGTGGCTTTTAAACTTCCAAATTTTGAGGAGCCTCTTGGGTGATGACTTTGCCTGTGCATTGTTTGGTGTTTGCCAAGGGTTCTGAGTTTTCTGCCTTTAAAGACACATAATAAGGAAAGTTTTGCAAGTGTTTGTATAAACTTATGTGTGTATGTTATACACTCGTGTTTATACATTATGTGCATTGTATACGATGAATTCCAGGTGACTATAAAGCAAATGATTAAAGTGCATTTTGCTATCTGGAAATTATCTAGAGCTTTATGAATTTTTGGAAGGGCTTTGGAAAATTTTTGCTTTATGGGGTTTTCTCTGAAGAAGAGTTTACTGGAAAGGAAAATGCATATATTTCACTAATCTTATTTATCAGCAGTCAAAGCAATAAATTAGATATGTGTACATATCTTTTAAGAACAGCCTAAAGCACCCTGCTTTGATATACTAAGTAGAAGGCAGTCGATTTTTGGAGGTTTTATTTTTACTCACGGGGACGTTTGAATTATGTCACCACCTGCTTGCCACTCCTACCTATACTGATAACTGGCATATGAAAATTTGGAAAAATAAAATACAGATATTTTTCCATCATGTCGAAATGGCATGTGGTTTTGATCCCGAGAATGGAGGGTTTCCATCAGACTGCCTATCTGAAATCTCTGGGTCTATTTCCTCTTTTGCCTGGACCGCTGTTACTGGAGTTGGTGTTATTCAATTATCTCTACATTTTAACCTTGGTGTTTACCTCTAATGTCGCGCAAGTCAGTAGATGATTCATTGCATCTGGAACCAATAAACAGGGTTTGGCAGAAAAGGGACAATGTACGGCAGATGCATTTGGAATAAGAGAACAATGCGTTTGAAACTGGGCTCTAAGAGCTTAGAAATTCAATTATGCATTCATGGGTACAAGGGGAGGTAACACAATGCCTGGCCCATAGTGAGCACCCAGTGGATGTTCACGAAGGTGATGGTGATGATTTTAACAACACAGTCTGTATATACAAGAAAGGTGTCTGCTCTGTATATACAAGAAAGGTCCCCTGCTCTGCAGGGGACAGGCAAGTTCCTCAAATTCTAGATTCTTGCGATTTCATCCCAGAAATCGCAAGAAACACATCATCCCCGAAACACATCATTTCATCTTTCTGGGTTTCCTCATTCTGCAAGTGGGACTGACAATTTTGTGATATTAGCCTTGAAACGAATGAGGTTTTGTGTCATCAAATACCAGGCAATACATGCATGAGTGCTTAATGAAAAAACTTGATGCTACTTTCATATCAGGAGATCTAAAAACCTAAATCAACATTTCCTCTGTGCTCCCTAAAAAGTGAGCCAATCTCCACTCTGAAGCTTAAAGAATGAGGGAAAAGTTACTTAGTCAAGCCAGCAAAGAGACCAGGTGCGGGATGGATTTCTCTGGTTTCTGAGCTTGGTTTTCCTCGACAGAGCACTGCAGTTTTTCTTTCTTTTTTTGTTTTTTAGTGAGGGGATGAAAAAGTTGAATCCTTCTTTTTCCTCAGAAAGCAATGCAAGCAAAAGAGTAGTGGTATTAAAACCAATCATATTCCAATACCATTCTCAGAAGCAGTGTCGGAATACGGGCCTTAAAAAATTCTTGGAATCTCCCCAAGGACAGATATCATGGCGTGTTCGGGGTCAGGAAGGTTTTGCATCTCTTCAGCCTAAATAGAGAGAGGTTGTGAAGCTTTAGCGGTCCTGTGGCATTTGCTGTTTTCTTTAGTAATCTTAGCTATTCCTGAGCAAATGAAAGGTCTGTCTCAGGTCATAATCCATACTTCTCGGCATCATCAATTTAAAAATTCTATGTTGCGGGAGCCGCCCGGTGGCGCAGCGGTTTCGTCCGCGCTTGGCAGCCCGGGGTTCCCGGGTTCAGATCCCGGGAGCCCGCCGACGCACTGCCTGTCAGCCACGCCGTGGCGGCGTCCCATGTAAAGTAGAGGAAGAGGGGCACGATGTTAGCCCAGGGCCAGTCTTCCTCAGCAAAAAGAGGAGGATTGGCAATGGATGTTAGCTCAGGGCTGGTCTTCCTCACCAAAAAAAAAAAAAAAAAAAAATTCTATGTTGCACGTCCCTTGTGTAGGGAGTCACTTATGCAGTGAGAGAACAACCTGGCCTTTGCCCAGCACTGCCATCCCAACTTGGTCTCGTTGTTGTCCGCTCTTTTGAGCAGTAACTTCGGTGAAGGGAGGAGAACCCTACCGCAAACACATTCTCTGTGAAAATTACTCTCCAGAGAAGATCGTTATGGTGGCGTATTCGTTTTCTATTGCTGCGTAATAAATAACCACAATGTTAGCGACTTCGAACGATGCCTGTTTATCACCTCTCAGCTTCTGTAGATCAGAAGTCTGTGCACAGAGTAGCTGGGTTCTCTGCTCAAGGTCTCACGTGGCTGAAGTCAAGGTGCCAGCTTTGCTACATTCTCATCTGGAGCTCGAGGTCTTCCTCCAAGCTCATTCAGGTTGTTGGCAGAAAGTTCTTTTCAACTGTAGGACTGAGGTCCTCATTTTCCTGTTGGCTGTTGGCCAGGGACCATTTTCAGCTCCTAGAGGCTGCTCTTGGTTCCTAGTCCATGTCCTCTCCATCATATTGTGATGTGCTCCTTCAAGGCCAGGGGGAAATCTCTCTTTTAAGGGCTCACTTGAGTAGGTGAAGTCCATCTCCCTTTTGATTAACCCAAAGTCAACTGATTTCTGAACTTAATTACACCCACAAAATTCCTTCACCATTGCCATATAACACAATCTAATCACGGGAGTGATATGGCATCATGTTTACCATGTTCCCACTAAAGGGGAGCGAATTATGCAGGGCGTGTACCCCAGGGGACAGGAATCCTAGGGGGCATTTCGGAATTCTTAATACAGGTAGCATGCTTGAATTTGGGGATTTGAGAAGGTCCCAGATACAGCTTTTGTGGAAGTCAAGGTTCTCCCGGCATTGCAAAGATCTCTTCCATGTCTTCCTGGACTCCACATATTTTACTCAGTCCTGGGCTCTCCTGGAGTACTAAGGAATAGTCCCCATCTGGATCATTTCCATTCCTGGAGGCTTTAATGAGGCTGTTAGTTCTAGCTTCTTATGAGGGGGTTAGGTCTGGTTTGGCCTCTGGGGAGTTCACCCCATGAGAGGATCTGTATTCTTGGTAGAACAACCATCTCTGTGTTCAGTATTTCTCAAAGCTGGGGCATGTCTGATGCCAACAAGAGGACAGAGAGAAGACTTGGCTTTGTCTGGTTCTGATCCAAATGTGAGGAATTGGTGTGGAATAACCTCGGACCCAGAAATGGGCCTAGTCAGCTCCTTGCCTTCTGTGAGCTGTGGGCAAGACCCCTCCCAAGAGGCGGGGGAAAAGGGGAAAGGAGGAGGGAACCAGTAAGGAGATCCAATTTGTTTGTGTTAACCAGAAACCCACCCACTTTCCTAATTGATTCTTCACTACAAAGGAGCTTGATGCTTCTTTAGCCTGGGAGCCTAATATAATCAACTTTCGTTTGCTTCTGTAAAAAAAAAAATTTTTGTTTTTGCCCCTGAGGAGACCATTATTTCTATTGTATGAAGATGGTAGCCCAAACATTAAAGGTAATTAGAGCAGATGGCAGTGAATACTTCTATTGTAAAATACACTGAGGCTTATAAACTGGTTTGCATTCTCTGGGCTTCCTCCTTTTCTCTCTGCCACCACAGATTCATTTTGTTTCCCTTCAGGTATAAAGGGGAGGAAAAAAAGAAAAGGAGGAAAAAAAAAGCTTCCCCTGGTGTATGAAACTGAGGAGCTGTCAAAGGTTCATAGCAGGGAAAGTGCCCTCCATGTATTCAATCACTGAAATTAAGTGTTTTCGAAGGCGGCGCAGTCACGGGTCCATTGCATGGGGAAATAACACGCTGTAGTCCATCACTTAAAATGTTAACCTTGTCTCTTACTAGTGACTGGGAACAGAAACACGTGCTCTGTGCTCGCTGGTTAAATGGCAGTATGTCAGCTCTGTGGAAAAGGCTAGCGTGTATCTGTCAATCTTCTGATTTGGCTGTATGTGTGTATGTGTGCATGCGCATGTGTGTGGCATGAATACGCGCACACACACACGTCCATACTTCCACTTGCCTTTATGTAACCTTCAGAGACCTGGTTTATTGCTTACTGGAAAATGAGGAGAATTAAACCAGTTTCCAGTATTTCAATATATATTCTTTACTAAGCTGTTTTACTTGCCAGTCCTCAAACTTTTAGGTAGCTGTATTGTAATTATTTATTCTTACCTATAGAAAGTTCATTTGAACATATTTCAATATTGGTGGAGTGTAGATGTACTGTACTGAGCATATTCTGGGTACTCGGACAATATCAGTTCTTACTACTATACTGATAGTATGAATTGGAATATACCAGGAGACAGCAAACTTTTCAATAAAGATCCAGAGAGTAAATAGTTTAGGTTTTTCAGGCAATATAGTCTCTGTCACAAACTGAAAGTAACTGTAAACAATATGTAAATGAATCGTCGAAGCCATGTACCAGTAAACTTTATTTATCAAAATAGTGTGTGGGGCAGGTTTGGGCTGTGGTTTGCTGACCCTGCTATATACTGCTGAGTATTTTTACATGATTCTTTTCTCTCTGACATGTGTAGAACTTGAGGTTTTTATGCAGTGGGAGCCACAAATGTGCCACTGCATCAGCAGGAAGACGATAGAGCTGCGCTGCATTCCTTCCTTCAGGTCCGGCTGCCCTGTCTGTCCTCCGGGCCCACTCTGTAGCACTCCCGGCCTGCTCCTTCCTCAGATGGCCTCTGGCTCACACTCTGCTTCTCTGCTCCAATCCTTTATCAGAGACGCAGAGCTTGATCACTCGATATAAGAGAGCTCCCACCCTGGCACTTCTGCTTCACTGCACTCTGCTTTTTTTTTTTTTTTCAGAGCACATTATTTGTTTTATGTACCTAACTCTCTCTCCCTAAAATATAAGCTCCGTGAGGTCGAGGATTTGTTTTGTTTTGTGCCTAGACCAGTGCCTAGTGGGTCATGGGTGCTCAGTAAATATTTGTAGAATTCAGAGACCCATCTGCTGCGGAGTTCCAGGCAAGAAAAGAGTCTGATTATTAAGTGAGATAACACCTGTTTAACGCACTCAAAAAAAGTTAGTCACTATTATTAATTTTTAAAATTTAAAATGGGGAGGGCAATACGCATGTTTTCCGGTTGTGAGGATTAGTGATATTGTACATAAAATGTCTAGCACTGTGCCTGGGACATTAGGGACATTCAGTAATCGATAGCTATCATTGTCATTATTTTCTCCAGCAAATGGAATGACCTTCAGGCTTATAATTCAGAAAAGACATTGTTTGAGGAGATTTGAAGCTTCAAATGGAAGAGAATATAAAGAAAGACTCTGTAAATTTATCCTGTTTGTAGGCTGTTATAGTCCCCTGAAGCTCGAGTGCTAAAATAACTTACATGCATGAAGCATTGAGCTAATATCAATATTCTTTGAGAAATCTTGGAGTATAGGATGTGTGTAGAACTGAGACAGAAGCTAGTGAGTTGCCTGGTTTTCTAGCAGGGACAAAGGGTAAATTTGAACTGGGCATAAGTCTCTAGCAAAAGGCATTGTTGACGTTTCTTTGGGTAGTCAATGTGCTGGGCAGCGGAGAAGGACTTTCTCGTGTTATCTCACAAGTGTGAAGGGTTTATAAGCACCGAGAAAAGAAAGTGATCACTTAGAGCCAGCATGAGCTCAGTAAGAACAAATTATGCCAAACTAATTTAATTTCCTTTTTGTTCCCTAAAGAGTTATTAGATTATAGGTCCGGGGATCTATTTGTAATCCTGGATTTGTAGATGATTGACTTTTCTACAATGAGCATTTTTTCTTTCATAATCAGCTGAAGTAATCTCAACCTGTGTTAGTTTGTCTGTAGTGTCCAGATTAAAATAAGAAAGGGTGATTAATTCACTGCTTGTCACCTGTAAGGCAGTCTCTACAGGGTCAGCCATCTATTCTCTGAACTCCCACAGCACCTGGGTTGTGCCTTTGATTATTGAATTAATCACACCTATATTAATTATCTGGTTATTTGCCTTTTTCTCACTGATGATATGAGCACTTTAAGAACAAGGCTGAGGTCACGCGTATCTGGGAGAAACATCTTTGCATTAGCTCATACATAAAAGGTTTGGAATTTTAATTGGCTAACAAGTTTCATATCACCCAACATTATAGTACATTTATTAAATAGCCAAGACTTAGTTGGGAGAGCAAATATTATTTAATAAATGGTGTGAAGAGAGTTAACTATTTGGAAAGAAAAGCAAAGATGAAAACAAAGAAAAATGGAAAACTTCTCACCAATATATATATTCCAAATTAGTTGAGGATTAGCATGCAAATATAAAATCCTAGAAATCAAGAAGAACATGTAAGTGATATTTATGTCAGAATGAAAGAAGGGTATCCTATGCATAAAATAATGGAGGATGTCACAAAAGAAAAGATAAATGCATTTGGTTTCATAAAAACATTTCTATGTAAAGGACCACTGAAAAAAAGTAAAAAAAAAAAATTTATATTTTTTCATATCAAACTATTTTTTAAATTATGGTCTAGTGATTATGAGCCCAAATAAGAGTTGACCATTCATTCATCCAATCATATTTTTGGGGTACCTACTACATGCCGGGCACTGTAGTTACTGGGGATACAACAGAAAACCAAGAAGCTCTCATGAAGCTTATGTTTTCTTGGGAGTTGACTGTAAACAAATGCAAAATGTTTCAATGATGATAAGGGCTTTGAAGAAAATAAAGCAGGGTAAGTAGTGGAGAGAATGCCAGTTACAGGGACCTGTCTTATTCTATTTCCAGGGCTTGCATACTGAAGAAGGAGACATTCTGGTGAGGTGTCAAAATAGTTCTTTCTTGTCTTTGTCATCCAGGGGACACTGTGACTAGAAAAATTCCCATACCCTCCCTCCTCCACCACCCCAACTTAACACATACGTTCACAAAGAGGTCTTTGCTCTGCCTGGTGTTCCAACTTGCTGATCAATGACTTCTTTCAAGATAACTCTGGTGGTGTTGCAAGTACATTTAAGGTGACATGTGAGATTTGCACATTCCCTGAAGTTCAGAGAAGTGCTGACATGCTGTAAGAAGGAAACAAATTGCATAAGCTTCCTAGCTGAGGCAGGAAAGTTTTTGCTTGTATGTGGTTTTCTTTTCTTTTCTTTTTTTGGTTTATTTGGGGATGTATGTACTGACGTGAAAATGAAGGCATGTTCTGGATAGTTCTTAAATCTCTATTTTCACACCCACCCCCCTGTACTCATGGGGAAATGATTTTCTTCATCTGCAGAATGGGAATGAGTGATTGTTTATCTCAAAGATGAACATCAATGCTAAAGGCTGAGCACTTTGGAAACTGTGGTGTAAAGAGCTTAGAGTTGGTGGAAGTAGAATCTGCATTGACCCTCGAGCTGGGTGGTGACGCAGAGCATGGTTTTCAACAAAAACATCACATTGGTATCCACTGCGAGGCTTTCAAATATATTGACAAGAAGTCTTTTAGCAATACTGTCAGCATCATTTTTTGCTTGATTGGATAAGAGTGATAGGAATTGGAGGATAAAGATGTCAGAAAGTGAGCCATCTCCACTGTTTCATGGGGTGTTGCCCTGGGGGTCCTGTGTAGGGAGTGAGGCTGCCAGTGTGTCAACTATGAAAATGTTGAAGAGCTAAAATTCTGATGGCAGCATACATGTAATCATGGATTCACTGACAGCTTGTAATCATGGAGATACATTGCTCTTCTGCTTCCCCAGGTAGCTGTTAGATAGGTGAGGATGCATTAATTTATTTAGGATTTTTAGTATTTAGTCATTCGTATACTAAAGCATGAATCATCAATCAATATCTATGTATTTCAAGATACCTTTATTATGCTAAAGAGAAGTTTGGAAACCAGGAAGCTTAGGTCTCTTGAAATTTAATGCTTAACATTTGTATTCATTTGAGACCTACCACCTTGAAAAGAGAAACTTAGAGTGAAAGAAAAAATCAGTAGAAGATTTCATAGGGAGCCTGAATCTGAGTCTCGAGTTTTAATTTAATACACTCTTCATTATTTGGTTTAAGTTTAAATAGAGTTTGAAAACATAGAAAGGAGCGTGAAGGAATGTGGGCCAAACCCAGTGGACCAGGAGACCTAGGGAATATAGCATTTTCAAGTATTTTGGGTCTTATCACCTATTTGTCCACCTATTGTATCAAGAAGGTATTAATGCTTGCATATGTGTGTGCGTATGTGTGTGTGTAATAGCTACAAACGTGTGCATGAAATTAGGTGAATGATTCATTTAAGAAATTATTTCATCAGTTTCCATTGTGCATTTACTATGTGTTAGACACTTTTTAGGGAGTTGGGGACAGCAATGACCAAAACAAAAATCCTTGCTTTTCATTTGAGTAAGCTCAATGGATGACAGATATCTGAGGAATTATATGGTCTAATACTAGAATGAATCTGTATTAGGAGAAAGGGAGTGATTGGAGGTACTACTTTAATAAGGAGATACAAAGGAGTTGTTATTTGAGCAGAGACCTGAATGACATAAGATAGTGAGCCATGGAGACCTTTTGGTGAAGAGCGTTCCAGGAGAAGCCACGGTCAGTGTAAAGACCTGAAGTGGGAGTTTGCTCTGCAAGAGTCCAGTCTGTCTCCACCCCAATGGCCTTTGACGTGACATTTAAACTCTGAACCTTTGCTTCCTCAAATGTAAAGAGGCGATAACAATATATGACCTTCCCCCTGCTAGTTTGGGGCTGAGTTTTGCAATTTTTGAGGGTTGACAGGCCAGGCCAGGATGAATAACACATGGAAGGCAGCTAATGAAACATATAGGTGCTTCAGAGCACGAGAGAAGTCTTTAAAGTTCACCTAGAGCTAGATAACAGGTGTGGGTGCTAATTGTAAGTTTTAGAATGCTCTCAAATTAGTTAATGGAAGACATCATGGAATGGTCTTCCTTTGACCCCCTTAGACCTAATTAATGTCTAGCTGTTCCAGATCCTTCCACTCTGAGGGTCATGAGTCCTGGTTTTCTTTGTAGTTCTGTAGCTGGGCTGTGGATCTGACCACCAGGTTAATGTCTCAGAAAGAGTTATGCTGCTGGATTCTTCAAACTTCTTATGCTCATCTGCACACATCTCACCCGCTAACTAGTCTTCCTTAAGACCCTGAGCTTCAAGGTTGGTTTGAAGAAAACTTCCTGGTTCCTTTTTTGGGGATATCTCCCTCCCCTCCAGCCCTTCCCTTGAATTGGTGACCAAGTCGACACTTCAGATGCAGAAGTGTCATCTGAAGAGATCATTAAAATGGGTCCTGGGCCCTGGGGCCCGCCTCCTGAGTCCCTGGGTCCCACCCCCTGAGCTTCTGATTCCACTGTGGTGACACTGAGGGTATCTGCACCTTAAACAGCTCTGGGCTGAGAAACACTGTGCGAAACATCATCTTTAACATGAAGGGATAGGATTTCTCAAGAGTCCTTTCCATCTTTGACCTTCTAGAAATCCAAGCTCTTACAAATATCCTTTGATAGTCAACTCCATTCTGACGTCATGAATAACCAGGTTCACCCTTCTCTGCAGTGGTCTTTACCGTCTTGATTCAGCTCAATCTTTTCCACCTTCTCATCACTTTATTCCGCTTCAGTTTTCTCCTACTTGCCTCCCTTTTCTCTTTGTGGATTCTGCTGGAGTGAATTAAAGGACTCTGAGAATGTATAATGTGTAGCCTTATAAAGAACACTTTTTGTAATTTTACCTCCCTATACCTAGCTTTAGTGTGAAATCAGTAGAGAGCTAAAATTTTCTCGTACTTTTTGAGTCCACGAGTGGTCATCATGGGGACATGGTTCATAGAGCTCACGATGACGCTCATGTACCACACATTCTTCCCTCTGTGGTGCTGGGGCTGCTTATCACTATGTCTGATGCCTTTCCATCTCTTAAATTCGGATGAGTCATTGATGTTTACTTCTCCTTTGTAGATTCAGAAAATGAAAAGATCCTGCTTTTCTTTATCCCAAAGTCTTGTCAGTGATTGGGTTGGGTACATCACTCAGGACTATTGAGCTGGGGGTCAGTACACTCTCCTGGAAAATCTACTGGCTCTTCTGACAGCACATCTTTCCATTCTCTCTCAGAAATATTCCAGGGCACTATTCTCTGTGTAGGTGTAGTTGTTAGTATTATAAACATGCCTTCCCTTCTTAACAATCTTCTCCTATCTGCCTCTAACACCTCACGCGAGGCAGTTATTTTACAGGAACTTGGGCTTCATATTTGGTTGGAGTCTGGGTGGGAAGAAGAACTGTGTGGAGAGAGGTATACACATGTTGTATGTATTACCTTAAGGGATTCACCTTCTCTCTTCTGATTTCATTATATATATCATTATTATTGTCCCATAACTGCATAAGACATTTAGACATGATCTTGGACTCTTGCATGAGCTGAATGATGCTTTCTGTGATTATTAGTCCTTGTTTTGAAAAACACATGACTTTAGTGTGACCATAAATTAACAGGAAAACCAAAAGTTCTGAGAGGGAGACTGAAGACCGGGATGGAGAGGGGGTGCTTCCTCCCCTGGGCTCCTCTGGGTCTTACTCCCTGCCCCTCACTCAAAGGTGCCGGGCTGCATGTGAAGTCAGTTGGCATTTCTCCTATGTATGGGCTTTTTCAGCACGGATGCACCAAGCACAGGGGGAAAGGCAACAGTATCAAAGAAGGCAGAGTGGGAGGATGGATCTGAGCACTTGGAAAGAGGAATGTTCCTATAAAACAGGGACACTTGGCAGTAGAGCCAGTGAAAAATGATACCAATTACATAAAGCAAAATGCCACCCATCAAGCAGAACATTTTAATTCTCTCTATTCCAGGCTATTTATGACTTTTTGTCCAAGACTCAATACATGTCTGTAAAAATAAAAAATGGAATCAACCCCATCTGTTAAGTAGAAGGGGGCCTGTGCTGGGGGGAAAAAAAGGCAAGAAAACATTACCGTTAGGTCATTGGAGAATTCCAGAGACCAAGCAGAGAGGCACTTCAAGTACAACTTTGCTGCTTCAGTATTTTTCCCTTTTTGAGTTAGTTGTATGAGGAAGAGAGGGTGACTAATTTAACGAGACATTTAAAATTATATTTAAATTAATTTTAGTTGAAGAAGCTCCTGTTTTGATGGCTCACCCATACTATCTTGCTTTAAAATAAAACAACCAAACTCTGTTCCAGGGCAACCTCTCCTTTCAGCTCTGCCAGAGGTGGTCGAAGGCTCACAGCTGGTTTCCTGAAGGAGCGCCGCAAGATGGCGACAGCGTCACGGTGGAGAGAGGCCAATCGCTCCTGCTGGACACCAATACGAGCATCCTCAACTTCCTGCACGTTAAAGGTTTGCGGAGGGTGGAGATCTGCAGTGGTGTTATTCCATATAATTCTATCACTTTTAGGGAGCAGGAGGGAGGGGGACTTTTTGGATGAGTTCCAGCACTTGGTTGACAATTTATTCTCAGGCCAAACTGGCATTTTACTGTGAAAGGAAGAAGTGGTCAGAGGGTTCAAGAGGAAAGCCCTTTCTTTTGACTCATAAGCACAGAGCTTGATTATTTTAATTTTTCAAATCCAAGAAGGTTAACAGTGTTCTCAAAGAATATGCTTCTTGATTGAAGCCCTTTGTAGTCAGGCTTGTCCAGGGCAGCCCCCACAATACAGCAAAATGCTCCGAAATCGGTTTATGTGCTGCTGCCTTTGAAATTCCCTGCCAAGAAAGCCATGTCTTCCTGCTTTTACCCTGTTGTGGTTTTGACTTCCTGGTCCCGTGGAAAGTCGTATAAATAGGTTTCCTTATTGCAAAACCGGCCACATAGCTCTAGGGTCTGGGAAGTTGGAAGAGACTGAGAATTCAGATTCCAGCTCCTCCACCACATCACCAAGTAACTAAGTCAGTTTTTTCGCCTCTTTATGCGTTTGTTGCCTTATCTGTTAAATGAGAACAAAAATCTTTGCCTACTTCAGTGGCAGAGAATAAGGAATGGTTATCAAAGTGAAACTTGCTTGGGAAATGTGATCAGTTATGGATATCTATAACACTGCACTAAAACACTATTCTTTACTATAAATATATTTAACACGTACAAGAGCATTTCTTCTTAAAGTAAGAGCATAGCTATATGAGGGAAAATAAAATATTCCAAAGGGGATAAACTGATGCCGTTTTGATACCTGTCTCTTACAGAGAAAATCAGGTTTCTCTGATTAGGCATTTTATATTCTATATTCTGGAAGCTGTTTCTTTTTTTCTCTAATAGCAAGGAGAAGTTTTCAGGCAAATAAGGTAATTAGTACCCTTTAGGAAAAATGGTCTGTGAGCATGGGCTCTTGACCTGTCTTTGTGGTATGTGTGTGTGTGTGTGTGTGTGTGTGTATGTGTGTGTGTGTGTGTGTGTGTGTGTGTGTGTGTGTGTAGCCAGTGGCTATGGGGAGTGCTGACTTATTGACAGCCATCAACTTCCTAAGGACTGCCAATGACAAAGAAAATTACAGACTTAAAGTCTCAGAGGAAAGATGCTCTTTGCAGGCCTTTAACCAGGACTCTCCCCACAGGAGTCAAATTCTGCTGGAGGATGGGTTGCCCTTCAGGCTCTCGAGGGTCTTTGCCTTATATTGATACCATTTGGGAGAAATTTCTCAGTTAAAAGTTCTCAGACTCAGCCCAACTGACTCTCTGGATGACCTATTAGTTCCAGGTAAATGCTCAATCAAGGAATGGTGTTGATAGGGCCAGAGACTGAAGATGGAGAAGAGGCATCCCAGGGAGAACAAAGGGTAAGAGAAAGGCAGGAATATGTGGGATATACACTTGGCTTCTCACTCTTGGAGATTTCAAGGTATGGGCAACCCAAATACTGGCCCCAACCTGTCACCTTCCAATGGTGATTTTCCTCAATATTCCTGGTTCAGGCAATGTTTCACTCTCATATTATTTAGAATAAGTGAGCTAGGTTAGGAAGGGCAAATCCTCATCCTGTGGTGAGGGAGAGTGAGTTATCTGAAAGATCCCCTCTTTCTCTGGGGGAGTAGAACCATTGGCAGGAATGTGAGGGTGAGTAGTGGACACCAGTTTCTGTATAAATAGGATGTGGGAGTTGTTGGCAGGGAACAGGGTTGCCCAGAGTGAAACTGAGATTTTTATCATTGACATATGGGTCATAGCTTCTAGAAAGCATGAGAGCAGGGACAGGACACAGATCAAATTTGATTCAACAGATTACTTGTGAATGCTTATTCAGTGGTCTAGGAACTCTTTGTGAGATACAAGAAAAAGTGAAGAATAATATTTAATGTCAGTAATATGCATTATTGCTAAAGAAAAAACAATTAGCTAGCAAATATAAAAGAGTAAAATTTCTAGTTCTAAAATATGTGATGCAGGCAACAAGGCAGAAGGTAAACTGAAGTGATCGGAGTGTCGAGGAGGTAAGATTAGAGTCGGATAGTGGAGAGGAGGTGAAGAGAATATCATCTGTGTCCGAGACATGTTTGATCATGTAGATATCAATATATACACTGAATCAAAATTTGAGGAACTTCCCTATCTCACTTAATGGAACTGCATGTGTCCAGTAGCTCAGGCCAAAGACCTTGGAGGCATCCTAGACTTCTTCATTTTCTCACATCCCATAACAAATGCATCGTGAATCTTGTTGGCTGGATCTTCAACATGTGTCCCATATATCAACACCTCCATTGGTACCAACCTAGGCCTAATCAACATAATGTTTGGCTGGGACTTTTTCAAATGGCCTCTTAATTTGTTCCCATATTTCTAATTCTTTGTCTTCCTTAGTAGCAGAACCCCAATTTTTATTTGGGGCAGCAATATGCCCAGATAAAATGTGGTATTTCCTGACCTCCTTTGTAGCTAGGCATAGCCTTGTGGCTAACAGCTGGCCAATGAGATGCAAGGGAAATGTGGTGCAGGACATCTGGGAAAGTTCCTAAAGTAGAGATGACCTAGGAGGGGCCATGCCCTATTTGTCCTTTCTTCTTTCTCTTCCCTGCTTCCTGGAACGTAAATGTGATACCTACATTTTCAGCTGCCATCTTGGACTATGAGGTGACTCATTAAGGCTGGGAAAGTCAAAAAATAGAAGAAACCCAGGACGCTGATGACTTTGGAGTTGCCAAACTAACATGGCAACGTGGACTGCCCACCTCTGACATACTTTTTGTGATAGAAAAACAAGCCTTCACGTATTTAAGTCATTGTTATTTGACTTTTACTCTAGATACTAAAATAAACTCCCAATAGTCCACATCTTTTAAAAATATATCAGATCTTATTACGTCTTTCCTCAAAACCCCCAAGGCTTCTCATCTCACTAGGAATAAAATCTGAAGTCCTTATTTTTGTCAAACCTCTGGTTCCTTCATTGATCTTGTCTTCCTTGTTCACTCTGCTCCAGCTCTTCTATGAATATATCAGGCACACATCTGCCTCAGGGTCATTGCATATGATGTCCTTTGCCTGGAACATTCTTCCT
Organism: Tapirus indicus; assembly: GCA_031878705.1. Classification (NCBI taxonomy): domain Eukaryota; kingdom Metazoa; phylum Chordata; class Mammalia; order Perissodactyla; family Tapiridae; genus Tapirus; species Tapirus indicus. Next base: position 47,589,567 of record CM062931.1, on the reverse strand, counting down.
CCAGGTGTTCATGTGGCTGCCTCACTTATTTCATTCACTCTTTGAGAAAATGTCAACTTCTCAGAGAGGCCTTGCTGGGCATCTTTTCTAAAATTACAACCACTTCCTATCCTATTACTCTCTATCCTTTTATTTTGCTTTACTTTTCTTCAGAGTACTTATCACCACATGACATATTATAATTTACTTGTTTGTTTGCAGTCTGTTTCCTCTGTTAGAAAAAGGCAATTCACCAATTTATTTACTACTGTCTCTTCACTGTCTAGGACAGTGCCTGACACATGATGAGGGTTCAAAGAAATGAGTTGATTGTTGAATGAATGGACAAATAGAAGGATGCAGAGTTCAGATCCTCAATGAAATTTAAGCAGTATAATTTTTAAACTCTTGCTCTCTTAAATATCACTTTTCCCAACTAATTTACTTTCACTGTCCTTAGTTGTGCTCACTGATATGTATATATGTGCATATATACATACACATATGTACACATATTTGTATATGTACACACATATACACATTGATATACATATATTAACATACATATGCGTGTATATACACATCCACACAGCTATGTATAAATGTATATCATGATGAGTTGTAGGAATGTAAAATCTACTGGTAAGTTATTTTTCCATTTCTAAAAGGTTGAAGAATGCCTTCACTAGTGAAGAACTCTAACTCTCAAATATCTGGTTGATTGAGCATAGCTCGAAATCTGTAATGTCTTCTCTTGGTCGATAATATGTGTGAAAGTACTTGAAAGATAATAAAAAGCTATTCAGATGTAAGATTGAGTCATCATCATCATCACCATCACCATCAACAGCAATTCACTCTCTGAATGTCAGTTACTGTCTATCTTTTTCGTATCCATTCATGGTATCAGAAAAAGAGTTAAGTGGAATTTTATTTTTCTGATACCATCTGTGAGGCTGAGACAAAGCATAAAAAAATTCAAGCCAAAAAGGAATATCTTCAAAAGATTTTAACAAACAAAATATAAAGTATTGTAGTGGAAGTACTTTCTCAGCCATTTCCACAACATTACAAATAATACATTCTACGCACAGTATGCACACACTTTGAAAGGATTAGTGCTAAATAAAGGTGAAACTAGATCACCCAAGGACTACATTTGGAACCACTGTATGCAGATATGGCATCTTCTCTATTATTTTTCCATTAATGGAAGCCAGCATACTAACATATAGAGGACCAGGCTCCTACCTCAGGAAAACCAACACTTCTGCATGTGGCCCTCAAGAGTCTCCAACTCTCTGGGCCTGACTTATATTTCCATTTGTGAACTAGAGTTGATATTTTTTCTTGCAAGTACAACTTATATAGTAGAAAGGAAGATTATAAATTTCTTAGAGGCAGTTGGGAAATGGCACCAAAGGCAATGCTTTTGCCATTATTTATTATGCTATATGTACTGACTCCTGAACTTTATTGAAAAATGGCAGCCTATTTTGTGACCATAAGAACTTCAGCTATATTTATTATTTCACTTTAATTAGCAAAAGATCCAGAAATTTTGTCTACTTACCCTCTCTATTTCTTCCCTTCCTCCTTTTTTTTTTCAAAAAAATATTTTTTAGGGGGTACTGTTAGACACAAAAGAGAATTAACCCAATCAATTAATACTAATGAGCTTGGATGGAAATAGGCATATTGCCTTGATTTAGTTAATTATATTTTTTGTTCTTTTATGTTAAGATGCCCAACGGCCATAGGCATCGCTGAATTAAAATTTATTATTTTATTCCAAGTAATTATGATGAGCCATAATAACAAAGAAGGAATGTTACCCTCTTGTCTGAGCCATTATGCATCCTGGGCAAGGATCTTGGGCTTGTGGTCTGTAGTTGGGAAAGTATTCATATTTTCTGAATGAAGCAATGAATCTCTCTCTGTCTGGTGGTCAAGCAGCTTGATGTGAAGTGGCCTAGAGATAATGATTAATAAAGGGTCAATTAGAGGAGGATGAACTCTAGAAACCCCTTTTCCCTTAGTGTTGGGCTTTCAAAAGGAAGACATTTTGTAGTTTCTTTCTACTTACAACGCCATCGCTTTAAAATGCTTGAGCACAAACTTATTTCCAGTCTCCACTGCTGCTTAATAGTGCACTGGTTTCCTTTAATGTGATTTTCTATTTCTTGGTCTACTGGTGTATACCAAAGCAGTTAAATGCTTGGCAGGCTTTCGAGCCAGGAAGAACTGAGTCTGAATCTGGGCTCTGCTTCTTACCAGCCCTGTGACCTTGGGCAAGTTGAGTAGCTTCCATAAGCCTCAGATTTCTCCTCATTAGAGTCATGCCTGTTATAATGACAGCGACAGTAACAATGCTGGCTAACATCTATTGTTTGCTGTCGTGGCAATACTACAATGTACTGGCAACTCACATGCATGTTTTGAGTATTAAATGAGGGAGTATTTATAAAGCCTTTAGCACCGGCACTGGTCTAGAATAAGCATTCCATTAATGTTAGTTATTGTTTCTTTTGGACTGAAGGGGATAACAGAAAAGATGGCTGAATATCAGGTCTAAGTTACAGTTTTATTTACAGATAGCAGCTGCTTCTATATACAAAGAAAAGTGGATTACTGAAAGAATTAGCTGGGCAATACAGACCTTGGATTGCTTTGCCTCTGTTATCTTCAGAATGTGTACTGAAGTGTTTTCCTCTCTATGGCAGGAGAGAGGATACAGAGGTGGACACAGCAGAGTCTATCCATTTGGCTGCCTCCATTTTTCTGGTGATTTTGACTTTGTGGAAGTGTGTTTTTTTGGTAGAGTTGGGATTGTGGTCTCATTTTCTCCAAACTTTTTTTTAGTCCACAGTTTTGAGGACACTCGGCTCTCTTTAGTCTGTTATATTTTGTATTTCTATAGCATAGAAATGAATATTTTTGGCTTATTGAGATGAGCATCTTCTCTTGACCCACTATCAGGTTCTTTGTAGAGTGTCTTCATCCTTGGCAAGGGTTTGAGGATTTCAGAGTGAGGTACTAAGTGCTGTACCCAGCACAGCCTTTTTTATCCCAGGGATTGTACAATTGGTTCCTCCTGGTTAGCACTGAACCAGCCTCAGTTTCGGTAGGTGCATGCTTCAGATAACACTTTCCAATGCGATGATCTGGGAGTGCTATGAAACAGGACTTCCCTGGGACGTTACTTGTGTTCTCTCTGTACATTAGGACCATGTGAATCACTGGGCAGATTACCATGTGCCTACAGTTTTAAGACTTCACAGATGCCAGCTTAGATTTAAAGGAAATCCACCTGAAGGCAGGTTGGAGTTTTGATAAAAACGAAATATTCTGCATTGATATTTCTTTCTCTCATAACTATAGAATATCCTGGTCAACAGAAGAGGGTTTTGTGGGCTGGCAAAATTTGTTGCAAATTGGTAAGTTTAAAATAATTTATCTGTAACTTGGCTGTAAAAGGAGATTGACTAAATTGCCTCTTCTCTGAGTTGAAACATAGCTTCTTCAAGGCAGGAGATGGTATGATTACAGACAGACAATGCAACAGGGTTGATTCATTGCACTTTGGTCAGCAAACTGGGGGTCTCAAATCTGAGGCAGCCACAGACTCTCCCGTGGCTTTGGGTAAGATTCTGGTCCTCAAATCAATGCACAAAATGGAAATGATGGTGACCCTCTTCCCTTTGTAGAGGAGTGGCTTGTATAAACCTCTGCCGGATGTTAATGTTGCTTGTGCGTGCAACCCTATGGAGGAAGTGCAATAAACGAGTTAGTAAACTTTTTGGTCATATTTTCAAGCATGGTGCTCCAGAAGGGGCTGGGCTGTGCAATAATCTAAAGGGGAAGCCTGATGAAGAAGTCAGCATCAGAGAGAATTAACCTGATTTTTTTGCAATCTGTCCTTAATTCCCTTTACCTGCTGTGTCTCTGTGTGTCAGTCTTTGCTTGGTGAGAAGCTGGTGTTACTTATCTAATGAGAGAGGACTTTGCCTATATCCAAAGCTAAGTGGATTACTGACAGAATTTTTAATCAGCTAAGAACTTGAATTACTTTTATATCAATTCTTTACATATTTAACATTAGAGTGTGTTTTTCTCTTCCTTCTACCTTTGGGGAAGGTGCAATCTAGGCTATAAGCTTATGAAAGCAGGAGCCAGTTCTGTTTTTGCCCACCTTTATATTGCCAGGACAATTATATCTCCAGGCACATAGTAGGTATTCAAATAATTGTTGAATGGATGAACTGATGAATGAATTTCTGCCCTAAAGAGGCAGATTAATGTTAGTTGTGAATTTCTCTATAATCAGAGCCCTTCCTGGTATCCTCAAATGTTAGTGAATTAGTCCAGACAGTGACCAATTCCATTTACTATTTGTGTATCAGGAGATCAGAGACAAAGGCCTTTAATGTGGGGGACACTTGGCTCTGAAACTCCTTATTTTTCCCAATCAGACAATGACTTACATTATTTACCTTCAGAGAACAGTCCCAGACACACTTGATTAGCCTTAAATGAAAGATAAGTCAATGCTGTGAGAAAGGACATGCTTTCAGCAGATGGGCAGACAGACAGATAGATAGATATTAAACAATTTACAGTTTTATGTCTTGACAACTTGGATACGGTAACATGAAAAATGCTACCGAAAGGGACCAGTCCCTTCCTAGCACAGAGCCTATAATATTTTCAGTAACAAAAGATAAATGTTTCAAACTTCCTTACTTAAAACCCTTCATTGGCTTTCCATTAGCCTTTAACATCAAGTCTAAACTCCTGAATATGGCTTACAGGGTCCTTCAGGACTTAGTCTCGCCTTACCTCTCCACCTCATTTGTTGATTAATGATTCCCACATCCTGTTTTCCAAACTGGGGGTGGAGCTAGAAATCTGGGATGCTTGTGTAGGTGGGATTCTTGTGCAGATTAAAATATATTGGAGACTAAGCATTTCATTGCTGCTATTTCTCATGTACTGTAATATTCCTGGGGGTCAGGTAAATGTAGGAGGTTTTCTTATTTTTTAAATAAATAAATACTATGAAGACATAACTGTTATCTTTAATTTCTAAAATTATTATGCTACAGCCAAATCATGTTTATAATATCCAGAGAATTATTATATTTGGAACCTTTTGAATAAACAGATTGCTCAGAGAAATGAATCAAATTGCAGGGCTGGTCAAGAATGTGATTGGGTCAATGCTAATTGGACTTTGATAAAGAGAAGGAAGGAGAGTATTTGAAGGAATAACTTGGTAGCGAGGGAGATTTTTACTTGCCTGGTACAGACTTTGGGGAAAATATAGGTTTTGTTTGTTTGTGGGTTTTTTAAATCTTTTCTGTTTCTCCTTACAAATAGCTTTCTTTCGAAGGTCTTAAGTGACTTTCTAGAAATCCAAGAATGGCTGAGGGCTGTGAGCACTTAAATGCTAGAAGCTTTGTTGGTAAAAGGAAGTAATGATTTTCTGGAGGTAGAAAGGAGGTGAAGGTTGATAACAGTAGCTATAATGACAAAGGTGTTTATTTATATCTCAGTGTTTGAGTTCCTTTAAATATTTCTATGTAGTTTCTCTTCCGCAAGTATGTTTATACTACTATAATTAGTATAGAGTTAATCCATTTATAAGGTTAACTTAATGAGTTTGACGTTTTACAGAAAAAGTAAAAGCCTGAGTCACAATCTTTATCTTCTTTCTCAGTTTTCTGTAAAGTTGGCCAATTCACTAAAACCAGGGTATTTCTATTCATCCGGAGCAATTAAACTTCACCCTGACCTTCTGAAAGTGGGGACTGTATTTTTTACATTTTTTATTTCGGCGTGTAGCAGAAAGGCTGGAAAACAGCAGATGTTGGTTGAATGACAAAGTGAATTAATCTGCAATTCCAGCCTTGTCTCTCTCAGCCTGTTTTAGATGATGGCAAATAACACAAGACTATGGACAACTAGAGCAATCGCTTAATTTATGTCTAGTAGTGGTTCTCAAAGTGTGGTCCCCAGTCAGCAGCATCAGCATCAGCAGGGAACTTGCTAGAGATGCAAATTTTGGGGCCCCACAGCAAACCTACTCTGAGAGTGAGGCCCACCTGTGTTTTAATACCTCCAGGTGATTTAGGTGCATGCTCAAGTTTGAGGACTACTAGCCTAAAACAATAAAGGGAACCATATAGAATTGTCAGGCCTGGAGGCCAATTAACCCGGCCTAGCTAGTCTTTTCCCAAAGGCTATGCCATCCTCTGCAAAGGACAACGGAAACGTGGCTGGCCACATTGAATGGGCCTATCCTGAGCATGGCATTTTTAGTTAGATGCCATTCTCTCTCCTGCTAGGGAAATCTGAGCTGATGAAAACCATTTCTCCCAACTGCTATTGTTTGCCGCTCTGAGTCAGTGATTTTATTTCAGATATGTTTTCTCCTCGATACTGCCCATTTGACTGCAGTTCCAGGTTAATTAAGGAATTAGTACATGGCATCCATCTGGGGAGGTGTGTGATTCTTTTCCTGCATCCTGAGAACATTTCTGCAAACACTTTCTAGTTCATATTTTCTTTTTTTAATCAGGCAGAGACATTACAATTAAAATACCGTTAAAGTGATTCTGGCAAGTATTGCAATAAGCGTGTTTTTTAATTAAAGAAAGAACAGGGGGATGCATAAGCAGCATCAGCTAAAGGGGAAAATTTCATCCGATATCTATTTTAATTGAAATGCAAAAAAATAGGGAAAAGCAGCAGCAGCAGAGCCTGCGCCTGAGTGTGTGTGGCTTGCTCCCAGGTTGCTAGGTTTAGGTGTTCTGTGCTTGATTAATTAGTAGCCAGCCGGAGAGTCCATTCCCTTTGCCCCCAATCCTTAAAGCCTGATTTATGCCTCACATCCCCCATGAATATGTGAGGGCTTGGGCATCTATTTCCTGAGCTGCTAGTGGATAGGATTATGGAGCGTGCACTGAGCTCTTGGGGGCTCTCGTTTGCCAGCCAAATTGATTTTCCGCCTCTCTGGCCAGGGACAAGCCCACCTCGAAGGCTTCCAGGCTCTGCTCCAGTGGATCAGGCACAAGTCTAATCTGGATCTTGCCAACAAAGGAAGCTGTGCACATCCCCATCACAGCGCGGGATTCAGGCTGTGGCTGCCTTCCCTAAATGCTGCTCTTCCCTCCTCTTCCTCACCTCTTCCTGATGCCCACCTCCACAGCAACACGGGGCAGTAGGGTGCAGCAGTGTATCCCACCTGTGCCCAGATCACTCAGCCGATATCCAGGCAGAGCAGGAACTGTCCATCCTGAATGGATGATCGTCTATAATTCTCCAAGGAAAGGGAATTCCACAGGCCTCTCTGTCTCTTTGACTATTTAATGACTGGAAGGGTAACCAGATATAGGTTGCTAAACTTTTTGAATTATTCAGTGTTGACACAAAGAGCTGAATGGAGGTTAATCAATATAGATAAGTAAATTGGATAACTTACATCTGAGAGTTTAGATAGTTCAAGCTTTGAATAAATGAATTATCTAGTTTGGTGTTACAGATTGATCTGATTAATTGGGCTTCTCAGATCCCTCCCTGGGTCTTACCTCCATTCACCTCTGGCCTTCCCTCTGCTTAAAACTGGAGTCACTTTCCCTGGGTTCATTTCATCACCTGACATTCACGTCCTAACCAAGCGTACTCTTGCTCTGCACCCTCTCTCCCAAAATCCTCCTAATAACGACACTAAGGGTTTGCCACCTTCATGGTTCGTAAAGCTCTTCCTAGAGCCAGTGTCTCTACAACCTTCTTTTTTTTTTTTTTTTTTTTTCTTTGTGGGGAAGACCAGCCCTGAGCTAACATCCGTTGCCAATCCTCCCCTTTTTGCTGAGGAAGACTGGCCCTGGGCTAACATCCGTGCCCGTCTTCCTCCACTTTATATGGGACGCTGCCTCGGCATGGCCGACAGGCAGTGCGTCTGCGGGCGCCCGGGATCCGAACTCGCGAACCCTGGGCTGCCAAGCGCGGACTAAACCACTGCGCCACCGGGCGGCCCCTCTACAACCTTCTGATACTTCTGCTAATTCACCTAATTCTTTGACCCACGTTCAAGAATCTCACTTCTCCTCATTCTAGTCTTTAAATATTAAAATTTGACAGCTTGTTCCCCTTATCTCTATTCTGATCTCACTCTTCATGTTCTCCTTGGGAGACCTCATTCACTCCAATAACTTCATCTCCTATTTATCCAACTAGTATTTAGTGAGCACTTACCAAGTTCCCACATGCCAGGCACTATTCTAGGCACAGGGGCTATGGCTGTGAATGAAATAGACCAAGATTCTTGCTCTCATGGAGTTGATTTGTATAAGGAAAATAGTCAAGTAAGCAAAGTATATTTTTTGTTACATTTGCTGAGCAGCGTGGAGGAAATATGCAGCAGGAAAGGTGGGTAGGGGCTTTGGTGGGGGTTGGGGGATTTGCACACAGTGAAGGCAAAGGCTCTGAGGCAGGGGGAGCAAGAAGATCAGGATGGCAGGAAGATTGTGAGCCACAGGGAGAGTGGGCCAGAGAGGACCAGTCCTGTAGGGTTGGTAGGCTTTGACTCTGAGTGTGATGGGAGCCATTGGAGAATTTTGAGCAGAGAGGTGACATGGTAAGGTTCACATTTGAAAAAAAGTCATATTGAATGCTGTTTTGAGACTAGACCCTAGGTTGGGGGTAAGGGCAGAAGCAGGAAGCTGAGTTAAGAGGCTGTTATAATAATCCTGGGATGAGAGGGGAGTGACTTAGACTCCAGCAATAGACGTGGAAGTGGTGAGAAGTGGTTGGATCATGGAGATATTTTGAAGGAAGAATGCTTAACATTTCCTGAAGGATTGGTTGTGGTGTGAGAGGGAGTGAAAACTGACTAGAAGATTTTCAGACTGAGTGACTAGAAGGATGGAGTTGCCATATAGGGAGATGGGAAGGACTGTGGGAAGACCGTGGGGCAAGATGAATAAACTCTTTGAACATGTTAAGTTGAGAAGCCCATGAGACATCAGGAAGAGATATTGAGCAGGGAATTGGGTATATGAGTCTTGAGCTGAGGGTAGAGGTTGGCCTGGGAGACATAAATTTGGGCGTCATCAGCAATTAGCATATGATGGTGTTTAAAACCTTAAGACAAGATGAGACGAAGGCAGTGTTCATAGAATACGAAAAATGATGGAGGGACTGAGTCTTGAGACATTCCAGGTATCAGTGGTTGGGACAATCAGGAAGAATCAGGTAGAATAGGCCAAGAGGGGAGGTAGGAGGAAAATCAGGAGGGCACAGTGCTGGGGAAGTGAGGGGAAGGAGTTTCAAAAAAGGAGTGACCAAGTGTGTCAAATGCTGCTGGCCACTCAGGAAAGGTGAGAACTGAGCTTGGAGACTTGGATTCAGCAATGTGGTTGCCATTTGTGACCTTGACAGGACCCATTTTGATGGACTTGTCAGGCTAAAGCCCAACAGGGGAGAATTCAAGAGAGTGGAGGGAAAGAGTTGAAGATAGAAGGTATAGCCAGCTCTTTTGAAGAGTCTTATTGTAGAGTAAAATATTTATACTCTAAATTTTTTTTTCTGTAAGGGGGAAAATAGCTAGACCTGTGTATTTGTTTTTCTTAAAACACACACACACACACACACGCATGAAATCGTTTTGTGGTTATTACAGAGGACGGCTAATTGTAGAGTTAGTCAAAAGCAGGTTTTGATGTACTTGGCAAACATTAGCTAGCTGCTAAAAGTCTCTTTTACTTCCCTTTAAAAGAAATAAAAGAGATGTTTAATGAAAAGAGGTGATTACATGTAAAAAGTTGTGTTCATTTATTTATTTTAGAGGGGAAGTAACAATAATGATGGTTGATTGATTTTTACAAAATTACCCAAGGTCACTTGTGGGACATACTCAGCTTTCATGAACAATCATAACAAGCAATTTAAGGGTCACAGCCAAAGGCTGATTTCAGCCCTGCTGTTTATTTCAGCTTTCAGAAATGGGGTCAAGCTCTACAAAGTGGAGAAATAAAGTCCTCCCACTGCCCTCCCATACTCAAGTAACTATTCTTTAAAGCAACCCACTGTATATTTGTTTTAAGCTAATAAAGTGTGAGGCTAAATCACTTGGGGACTTGGCACAGAGCTAGATTAAATATAAACTTTACATTCTTTCACACCTAGAAGACTTCACTTTGGTTATCACTTCTAATTATTTCAATCAAAAATAGCCTAATTCCTCATCAAACTCTCTTCTTAATTTTACCTAGATTTCCTTATATTTGCCACTGATCCAGTGAGGAGGAAAGGCTTTTTGGCGGGGAATAAGGATTATCATATTAATTAATTAGCCCTGTTGATAGTACTCTTGCCAACGCAAATCATTCATTTTCTTTGGGCTGAACTTTTCTCCCTTCATTAGCATCATTTTTAGTTCCCATCAGTAAATGCTGTTTTTTAATTTCTACCAATTTGTTTCAGTGTATTTAATATTTTGCTTGATGGTAAAAGGGACAAAGCCCAGGTTTATAAATTTACCCACTAATCCCTGTAATCTGTCTCAAATCCTTTCCGGAATGAGGCACAGTATATCTACATTAAAAAATTAAAGTAAATCATATATAAACAAGCCATAGGCAAACTTACTTAGGTTAATACATGTTTTTCCTTAACTGGAACGATGATAGCAACCCTAATTAGTGACAAAGCTACCTGGAAGGGTTTGCAGAACTGGGTAGACGATGAGATTTTCTTCCAGGTGGTCCTGGGTTCAAGAGCTTGCTCTGCCTATTCCAGGCTGACACCGCCTCTCTCAGCCCACTCTCTGCTCTTTGAAAGATGGAGCGTGATATCGACCCTATAGGCTTGTTTTGAAGGTTATGTCAGACAACATATCTAGAGATTCTGGCATATGGTAGGTTAGCTGCCTTGTTTCCCCCATAGTCTCATTTGAATTCCTGACTGTGGGTGTAATACGTTTCTCAGGTGAAATTCAAAGTTCACTGCAGCATAGGCAGGTCAGGAAATGTGAGCTTCATGTCTCCATTCACTGTCAAATGCACACCTGACAGCATTCTTGAAGACGTAGATGTCAAATATTCTAGAACTAGAGACTCAGTGAACATGGGATTCTACTCTCCATTTCACTGATGAGAACACAGACCATCCCTAGACACTGAGTAGGACAGATCTGAGAACTGAGTAATCTGATGTCCAGCAATGTATGGGACTTACTGAAGGTCATTCAAAGGCCAATGGCAGAGTCAGGACAGGATCCTTGATTCCGTGCCCTGTCTCCAGCACTTGTTCATCAAGGTCAGTTCAGATTTCCTGACTATTTATGATGGAGGAGTCCTGCCGTGCAAATCCATGGTCCACCAGTTGAAGATAATTGGTTGGGACATTAATAACATGTGGCTGTGAGTGAAAAAATTTTAGTAAACATAAGATTGTGGCCTGTGGTACAGGCCACATTTCTTCCCTTTTGTTCACAGCAGGATTCATGATTATTTTTGCATTTCTAATGATTATTCTTGTCATTGTAATGACAATGGAAGGGAAAATGACAGTCAAAATTGCCAGTAGGTCCTTTGGAAGTCTGGCAAGCAGATCATTTTAGGATCAAGCCTATAGATCACCAAAAGATAGTTTCCTGCTTCTTGGAAAATTTACCTTAGAGTATAATATATAAGCAATATTTCAAAAGAGAAGTCAGGACAATTGTGAGCTGTTGGAAGGAGGTGGTCTGGTAGTGCTAAAGGAATGCAGCAGCTGTGGAAATGGAGCAGTAATAGCAATAATGGGGAAAGTTAATGAATGGGGCACGTGATGAGTGTGACGATGGCAGCAGACAACATGGCAGTAAGTGTCTCATAGGTGTCAGACCCTAGACCAGGGATCTACAAGCATCATTTCAAGAAGTGTCACCGTAATTCTCTGAGGGAAAAACTCTTACTGTGCACATCAGGTGGAGAACTGGATACCCACGTGGGGCGTGTTCTAAATTGTGGCTGAAAGGAAAGAGCACTTTAAGGGGTCTAGTCCAAGTAAACATCCTGTGACTGTTACTGATGGTGGGTGGCTGATCTTTAGGATTGAAGACTAGAAGTCTTGATGAAGGGGGCCTAGTAAGGCTGAAAAGAAATGTTAGAACAGAAGGTCAGAGAAGAAGTGGGCTCCATATTTGACTATTGGCTCACATATTTATTGATCACTATCTCTGCACTAAGTTGGAGGTAAACAAAAGTGACTAAAAGCATTTTAGCCTTTTTCTTGTCTCCCTCTCATTACTCCAGTACGTGTTTAAGTACTTCTAGTTGAGATTTCTGGAAAACAACAATCCAACTCAATAATTTGGCTTTAGGACAATGTTGGATTTAGGACTAAATTTAGCAGATGAAGAGTCTTTGGTCCTCACCGCCCCTCACCGTGACCCTCCCTATTACAATAGAATCTGCCTCTGGAGCCATTTCTGACACCATGCCCTCTCCACCTGCTTGCCTACCTTTACCTCACTGAGACAATGTATGAACTTACAGATTAAATGTAATAGCAACATCCTCTCTGAGAAAATGGGAGTGTGTGTGTGTATGCACACGTGTGTGTTTGTCCATAAGGAAATTCAGGTACTTAAACTAGATTCTCTAAAAAGATATAACCATTTAGTCCTTTGCTTAACAATTGTATATTGAGTGCCAACTACTGATAAGTCACTGTTCTAGACACTGGGAGTATAGAAGTGAACAAAGCAGAGGTGTCCCCATGAAGGATGCATTCTAGGGCGGAGAGGGCAGACAATAAACACGTCAACATATAATATGTCTGATGTTAAGTGTTATGAAGAAAAATATATTTGGGTAAGGGGCTAGGGCATGCTATTTTCTATAGACTGGACAGGGCAGGCCTCAGTGAGAAGTTAACATTTGAATAGAAACAGGAGGGAGTGAGCCACATGGATGTCTGACAGAAGAACAATGCAGGTAAAGGAAGAAAGGATGCACAGGTGTTAGTCTGAGAACTAACAAGCAGGCCAGTGTGTTTGGAGAAGATGAGTGAAGGGGTGAGTTTTGGAAGATGATGTTGGAGGGGTCCTGGAGATGGGGTGGCGAATCATGGGAGGCCTTCATAGCCCAGTGTAAGGCCTTTGGCTTTTATTCTGAGTGAGATGGGAAGCTCCTGCAGGGCTTGGGAAAGAGGATCCCTGCTGTTTCCAATATAAAGTCACAACCCTGACCACTTTGTTACAGGATGAAAGTGTCTAGTCCAGTGCTTTTTGCAAACTGCTTACAGGAGGGAGATAGATTTGATAGCTCATTCAAGTTAAAGTGTTTATTTATATCAGATGCTTTAATTATTTTGGCATAATTGGGAAAATTCTGCATGAAATGCAAATATTCTAAATCCTTTTAAAGAAAAGTATTATAAAGATGAAAGTATGTTTTAATATCTTAAGTATTTATTCTCAGAAAATGAAATAATTTTATTACAAAATAATATTCCTATGTTACAGAAAATTTGGATATTTGAGCAAAACAGTACCTGTTAAGGTTATTTGATTGCAAGTAACAGAAACTAACTTTCTTTTAAAAAGGAAATTTATTGGGGATGTATTGAGTAGCTTACATAACTGGTGGAAAGTCTGGAAAGTCAGGTGTAGAAGTAATAGGAATCAGAGCATTTTGAAGGGGATTGGCAGGTAGGGGGATGCCTCAGAAACGGGAACTGTTCTCAGGCTCATTACGATACCTCCACTGGAATTACTGAGATCTCAACATCTCCAGTCTTCTTCTCTTCCGCTCCAGATTTCCATTTGAAGCCTGGGTAATGACTTAGGCTATGGTAGGACAGGACGCCATGGTTGACAGTCCCACTCTACTCTGTCCAATGGAGCAAAGCAGTTCCTTAAGGAAATTAGGGTCTCTTATCAAAAGAAAAGTACAATGGATGTGGGTCAGCTAAAGTGCTGCAAATGTCATGATGGTAGGCCTAATTACACTTCCTTTTATCATAGTTCTTATAATTGGGGGACATTTGCTTCTATTCCTATTTCCTGTTCACTTGTTTCCCAGTTTTTTTTTTAAATTTAATTTTATATGCTGCTTTTATCTGCTGTAAATGGTAAAAATGGCAACCTTCTCATCCCTTATTTAGCCAGTCCTAAACTGCTGGACATTTAGGTTACTGTCATTAAAAATAATATAAATAAAGCTGCAGTGAATAGTGTTAGCTAACCTAAGCTGGCCTAGTAATATAGTGCTTCTACTCCTGGGTGTCTGAGCCACTCTATTGTGCTTCTAGAAGAGAGGGCAAGATAAGTTGAGTCTAATTCCAGGAGAAGTCTATAAATGAAGAGGATTTCATCAGGCGTTGGAACTGTCAAAAGGAGGTGAGCCTTATCCTCCCAGGGACTGAACATCTTCTCTTTGGCCATTAGGAGGCAAGCTGATTTTCATGGATCCAGGACCCATTGAGCTCAGGGCACACTCCATCCTGGTTTCTGATGGTGGAGAGCTCCGGATTGGCTCCAAGGACAAGCCCTTCCAAGGCAAAGCTGAGGTCAAACTCTACGGGAGCTCCCACTCTACCCCCTTCTTTCCATATGGTATCAAGTTCCTGGCTGTGAGGAATGGAACTCTTTCCCTGCATGGTGAGTGAGGCACCGACCGGGGGCCGTGAGGGAGAGCTGTGTCCAGCCAGTGTGCGGGCAACGGGGAAAATGGTGAAACTACTTCAAACTCTGGCTGTTAGTTGCTGAGGCAACAAAGTTTATTAGAGCATGGGCACTCTTTCTTAAATAAGAAATATAAATTGTCATGATTCCTGTGGCAGAGTACATTATAGTTCCCAATTATTTGCTCCCCTTCCTCTAAGAGGATGATACACTTCCACCCACTGTCAGGTGACTTTCAGTGCCTCCCTGTGGGTGGACCACACTTCCCTGCCCCACTGAGAGTGGGCTTAGCCAAGGACTTGCTTTGGTCAATGGAGTGTGAGCGGAAATGATGTACTGCACGGCCGAGTAGAAGTTTTAAGATCTGTTATGATATTTTGGCCATTTTGCCCTTTTCCCTCTCTTTGAGAATAGCTTGTCCCAGATAGGGGCATCTCCTTCAGCTTGGGGACCTGAATGACAACAGGAGCAGGGCTGCAGCCTGCCTACTGCTGTCATGCATGTGAGTGAGAAATAAAACTTTGTTGTCATAAGCCACTGAGATTTGCGTTTGTTACTGTAGCATAACGTAGTGAAAGCTGCCTGATACGATTACTCAGCATATGCTGAGGGCTGTTCACTGATGGCATCACAAATAGAGACGACTCCATTTTGTTGTTGTGGTTGTGTCCCCTCCTGTGAACAGGGTTCGGTTAGAGTTCTACTTAGAGTCCTGTTACAGATGGCTTGATTGTTTATGGTTTTCTGAGAAAAAACAGGAGTTAAGCTACAGTGTGTTTCTGCTCCGATTTTACTTGCCTTCCGATCACCTAATCCCACTTGGCAAAATGGACATCTTTATTTTCCTTGAGATTCGGGAAATTACTAAGTGTTCCAGGATAGTCCTTAACCTCAACTGGAAAATGTAAGTATAAAGCGATGAGCTTTAAGTATCTTTCAGTGGATACTTATGTACTTTTGATTACACAGCATGGGCCAAAGGCAGATCAAAATGTGGGCCCAGGTAGTGGCCCAATCTCCAGAAAACGTGATGTTATATTGGCATTTCTATATTGGCATAACAAGATAAAACCCCACTACCTATCGTAGAATAATTCTAGACCTGTGCATGTAGCTATGCTGAAGAGTCTGCCATTTTGCTCCATCAAGGCTCTATTACAAACTGTGGGCCTCGATCATTGTCTGCTAAAAAGCACCCTTTGCCTCTTTTGGCTTACTATGAGAGGAAGTGGGATCTTTTTGTCAACTATTTATTATGTTGACTAGGGACCTGCCAGAGTGCCAGACACTGGCGATAAATTTCATAAGGTTTCAAAACCCCATAACTATCTGGACAGAAATTAAAAATGCCTATAATATTCTTATATTCTACTTCTAAGGAAGACTTTTCTTTCTATCTTCATCAGCAAGCACTTACATTGATTTTGTAGTCCAGGATCCACGAGGGTCTTCTATCTGTTCACACATCAGCCATGGTCTTTAAATGTTTGCTCTAGTCCAACAGCCACTTAGGCCACCAACCCAGTGTGTTGCTGTTTACCACTGAAAAAATAAAGCTAGAGAACAAGAGGGCACAGATCAATGATTCCGCCAGCCCACAGACCATATGAAGGACCCTGAAGCTTAACAAGGATCCTCTGGTTTGAGAGCCACTGTCCTATACAAGGCAGATGGCACAACTCCTGCTAGAAATGGAAATTCAAATGAGGAAGAGGGAAAACTCTCCTAATTCTTTTCCTCTCCTCCTTTCATTCCAACTCCTTCTCTTTCTCACATTCTATTATGAAGGATCAGAGAAAGAATTCATAAATATACCTTTCTGTGCCTATATTTTAAATGTACCATGTGTTGCTAAGCCTTTGTATTTAAACAGATGTCAAGTTAAGAAAATCTCTAGTGCCATTGCTTACAGTCAATACAGGGCAATTGAAGCAATGTAGATGCTTCTGACATGTTTTGAGAATTCCAAAAGTTAAAAAAAATGTTGCTGCTTTAGCTCTGTGATGTTACTAGATATTGAGAACGCAAACACCTTCTCTTCTTCTGCTGCCCTCCTCTCCTTCTCTTTCTCCTTCTCCCTTTTCTTCCTCCTCCTCCTCTCCTTTCTTGTATTCCCAGGGTTAGGTTGTCATGAGAAACTGTTCTATTCATTTTCCCAAAGCCCTGCCAATAGAGGAGCGACTGGGATCTCTCAAGAACCATGGAGATTCCACAAGGAACACAGGAAAAATCAAGCTATTTTCCTCTCTGATGGGATGCTGCCGCATCTCGTTCATTTGAAAGAAATATCATGTAGGAAAGAGTTTACCCCTGGGGTGGGAAGGATTCCTTCCTGCATCTCTGTCAGAGAACCCCAGTCACAGCCTGCAGCTCATCAATCCTCTCCCTTCCCCTCTCTCCCTCACCACCTGAGGTCTCAAACAGATTGCCCTTGAGGCACGGTGGTATATCTCGGTTAAAATCGTTAAGTTATTTCACTGGCCTTTTTCCAGGGCCAGAGGTGGGTCTGGTGACACCGGGGCTTTAGGGAAAAACTAATTTTCTTTGGCTGTCAAGTATGCAAAACAGTGAGCAACTTGATTCACTGCTTTGCACCCAGAAAGTCCCTAATGACCCAGCGTTCACTCAGCCTCCCAGGGTGATATAGTGAGGAGATTCACCAACTTCAGGGCACAGAAGACTTTTCTTGGGGAGATTTTTAAATTGCAGATTTCTGGGCCTCACTCCCATTGTCTGACTTGGTGGGCCTGAGGTGGGCCCAGGAATGTGCATTTCAACGGGACCCTCAAGTGATTTGATTCAGGTGGCCCACTGACAATACTTGGAGAAATGCTGTTTTTAGTGGTTAATAGTTTTGGAATCACAGATCATCCAGTTCTGCTGTTTATCAGCTATCACCTTGGGCAAAGCTCAGGAAAACACAGTCTCCACCCCATAGACTTATGCTTGTGAACTGCTCCAAAGTGTCTGGCACACAGTAACACACAAGCTGTGTTGGCTATGGCTATTTTGGTTATATTCTTTTTTTTCCCCCCAAAGCGCTGAGTACCTGGTGCCAATGAGCTCATATTTTCTTTAAGGGGGAGGGGGAGGGACTTCTATTTCAAAATTTGGCATGGGGCCAGCTCTGCCTAGAGATTTTTCTCCTTCATTTTCTTGTTTACCTCTTTTTGTCAGAGCAAGAGAGAGATCTTAGCTTTGGATACCGTGAGCGATGACATTCCCAGGCACCTTCTGCTCTGTTCCCACCACGTAGCAAACACCTTCTGATTTTAATCTCTCTTGGTGCAGCTGCTTCCCAGCAGTGGATAACCGCCGTTCTCGGGTGTGGTTACGATAAAGCTTTCTTGGAAACCACTTGCATGGGCCCCAGTCTAGCCAGAAGCAGAGCACTGCCCAGCACATGAGGCCTTTTGCAGGTGTTTTATTCCTGACACCCAACAGTCAGAGGACTGACTGACGGATGCTAATTTAACTCCAGCACGGGTCATAGAGAATCACACAATCACACATGGGTCTGCATGTCAGTAATATAGCTTTCCCCACCTTCTCCCTCCCACCTCATTCTTCATTGCTGCCCATGGTAACCCTTCTGTTCCAGCTGATTTTTATCATAGATTAAAATCGCTAAGCAAACAGGCTTTGCTGTTCAGCTGTTATGAAGAAAGGTGGAGTTGAAAGCATGTTTCATGTTTTTCTTTTAATGTAGAAAAACTCTCACACACTTATACACTCACACACACACCTGCAAGAACACACACCCACACGCAGCGCTTTCTCTGGGTTTGGAAGTGCACTGGGCTGGGGCATGTTCTGAATCTCTGGTGGAGATCCATGGTTTAGCAAGTTCTGTCAGCTGCTCACTTTGATATGTTAATACCACTCAAGGGTCACAGGATTCCTCCAGAGGGGCAGTCTGGGGTTTGGGTGGTTGTAGTCAATAAGGAAATTTCACTCTTGCCTTTTGCTTTCCCCACCCTGTCTGCCAATCCAGGTTCACCAACCCAAACCGAGTGCCAATCACATGTCACTTTTCTAGGGGGTCGCTGTCAGCCTGGGCCATGTGAATTTTTGACAATGTAATTACGGCCCTTGCTTCCACAGTGGGGGTCTGCACAGGATGGGGGGGCTTTTATTGATTGTTCAGCAGGGAAATTTATCAATGTCTCTCACTTCATTTCCAGTTCCTCCCTGAGAAATTTGGCTGACAGTTTCTTAGGAAGAAAAGCAGTCTTCTGGCCTTGAATGGACTTCTCTCTTTGTCCTTTTCAAGAAATTACAAGATCCAGGCATTAAATATAAATGAAAGTTTCTGAGAAAAGCGAGTTTGTGGGGGCACAATTGAGGAAAACACTAATGCAATTGTTATAAACATAAGAATTTGGTCTGAACAAATAGGAAAAAAATAGTTTAAACAAGCAAATTTAAACATGGTTTGTTTTCCTTCTTAAAGTAGCAAGTATCTGTATATAAATTCCATGCTTCTTTATAGGTACTGCATATGGGCGCTGTTATTGTGGTTGCTGGAGGGTGTCAGGCTGTCGTGCAGCATGGTGTAGCGTGTGTGGAGTGGACATGCGTGTAGGGGGGTGTTCCTGGTCAGTGGTTTTCACACTGTGCTCCACAAAATCCCAGTGTTTCCTGGAGGAGCTTCACAAGTTCCATAAACAGTGAAATATTTGGGGGTCAGGCAATGAAGGTTTAAATTGCTTAAGTAATTGACTCATTGCTTTTATCTCTATTCTATATTTGTGTTGAAGTAATATATCATTAGAAGAAAGAGTTCCATTGCTAAAATAGTGATTAAAAACAACTCTGTTAACTCATCCTTTTAACTGTGGAGTGTGGATCCCTTTGACAACTTCAAGGCCTCTCTTTGTATGATTCGTTATTACCCCAAGATTGATCAAGCTCAGGGACATTTCCTATAGTCTGTTCTTTGATGTAGGATGAAACTTTTCAGAGCCCCTTTTCATCTTATAGCAGTTTCTCTATATCCGACAATATGGTTTCAGATTTCTGCTCTTTTGTCACTTGCTCAATCATTTCCAGTCTTCTCTCCTCTGCATCCATAACATCTCTTGCCCCTGCTCCTTACCGATTTCTTCTAGACCACAAGTCTTCCCTTACATTCTGTCTCTCCTTCCTTTGGGCTGGAATATGTGTCAGCTGTGGCATGGCATTCTTATATGTAGCTTTACTACTCATAAATTGTGTAGTTTTAAGGGATGGAAACCAAGTGCAAAAAACCTTAGACAAAACAAACGACTTTTGAGCTCTTGATCAAACTGCAGAATGAGCAGGAAGGCAATTGGCCTTGGGCATGACTGCCTCCAAGGGTCCCAGTGCCTTCAGGTCCGACTCTCAATCTCTCACCTCTGGGTCTCTCTTTGTGTATTGGCTTTACTCCTCCTACTCCTTAGTGGCTCCTTCCATGTGGCCACTGCATTTCCTGGCTTCACATGGACTTTGTTCTCCACCACCAAAGAAAAAATCTCTGTGGTCTATCATTAGCTCCAAAAATAACCAGGGAAGACCTCAAAAAGTTCAACTTGATTTACCTACCAGGCTTAGTACATGGTGTCCAGGGGGATAGGGCACTGTGATTGTCCCAGCTCAAGTCACTTCATCAACCATAAAGGCCAGGGAGAGAAGGCCGTGGGAGAAGATATAACCCTGCCTTGACCAGGGGCCAGGGAGGTTGTGTGGCATGCATGTGTATGTTTGTGTGTTTGTGTGAGAGTATGTTTTGGGAAGCTGATCACTAAAATAAAGGATGGTAGCCAGTCCCATAAAGGAGTGTTGATGGGCAGACAAAACCATAGGTATCCTTTAAGCTAGTTAAATGAAAATCTTAGGCTTTTGACTTCTAGTTCAGTGTCTGAGATCTCAAGGTGACTGAAACCCATAGGCAGAAATATTCAAATATAGTACGATATTTACTGTTGTATAGACTCAATGTGTAAAGTTGAAATCACTTGTCATTTAGGCTACATGTAGGCTGAATAAAATAGATGCGTGAGATTAGGCGAATAAACATGCCTGTTAAGTTCCTAGCATAGAACTTAGAACCTAGAAGTGTCCCATCAAATAGCAGAAGAGGTAAAAAAAATATATGGTTGAAAACTTTTGCTCTGATGGGCCATCCCCTCCCAGTGTTACTCCAAATTTAAAAGCTCTATTTATCTCATGGTCTTATGGAATCTAAATTTCCAGTATATGCTATGGTTTTTCTTCCTCCTGTCCAGGGATCTTAGATTTCTTCAGTAGTGAAGAGGTTCTTTGCCTTCCCTTAGCACTTATCTCTACAAAGTATTACCTGGGATTTCATGGGAACTTTGGTCTGATGTGGTGTGTAATTGGGCCATAGGGCTACAAAATGGAAGAGATACAGTTTTAGGGATATTTGAGAGACTCAAACCTTCTAGACAGAAATCTGACTCAGAACAGACTTTATTTTTCTCTAAAAAGTACCACTTTTATCTGTATTGTGATGGATCTTTTTTTCCTGTCCTTTAATAGTACCTTGGGCACCATAACTCTCCAGTTGATTTTAGATATTAAAAAAGCCAGTCCTAATGCATCCAATTTAAAACTTCAGTCTCTTACTCATTTAATGTTCCCTTCCTCCCCATCGAGGCTCCAGCCTGAGACACTTGGAGTGGCAGGGGCATACTGCTCCTTCGTCTTCTTTCTATCCTTCTTATTTTACATTCTGTCAGTGTCCAGGCAGGTAGAGAGGGGAGTCAAGAAGTTTAATAAGTTTTTTACTGAACTGTGCAGTTGTGTCCTCTGCTGGGTGTTGCTGCCTCTCTGGATAATAATGGCTGACTGTTGATTCTCTCTCCACAGATGACTGCATGAGATTATTGGAGCCCTATAGGGAGACCTTCCCACTGTTACCCAGCGTGGAAGCCCCACCTTGGTTTGCGATCCCCTTAGCTTCCACCTTGGGGCCATTTTGGGTGGAGTGCCAGAAAGTTTACTCAAACCAAGCTACCTTCCCCAGAATCTACTCGATCCAGAGGAACCTTATGAACCTTTCCACACCAAAGATGTTCCACTCACCACTCCTTTTTCGGCTCTACTGTCTCTCTCTAATTCTCCTTTCCCCTGCTCAGATAGGCATGAGCAGCCCAGCAAATATGCTGCATATGCAAACATCCAATCTGAGAAAAAGAAACCAGTTTCCCCTTGTTGCAGGCCATCCTATGATTGGTGCTTCTGAAGCCCTTTTTCTTTAAGTGGAGAGAAATACCAGCAGACCCCCCTCTTTAAGACCGAGAGGAAAAGGCCATGGCCAGTTCACTCAGGGTGATGACTCACCCCCACCCCCGAGAATTCCTTTGAATCTCCTCTCTTTGTTGCTCATATAACCTAGGGTGGGGTCTGTCCAGGGATGGCTCAGATGGCAGAGTTAGATTAACCTCCTTTTAATAAGCCCCAAGGAAATTTCTCCTCCCTAATTGTTCACAGCTCACAATGTGGGGTGCTTATCACCTCTTTGTCTCCCACTTAAGTCCTCTTGGTTGGTTTGGGGGAGCAGAAGTCCTGCTCAACAATTTGCTACATATGTGAAAGGGTGCTCCAAGGGGATGGTGAGTTGACAGGGAGAGCAAATGTTGATTTTTTTGTTTTGTTTTTTTTATGTGTTTTATTTTGATTTAGGGTTGGGAAGGAAGTAAGATTAAATTGAGGGGAGGAATGCAGGAAGAAGGATGAAGAAAATTTAAAACCTATTCATTGCTTTCTGTAATCTTAAATTCAAACAAGCTTGAATACAGCTTTGGGGTTCTGGTCGGCTGGTGTGTTGTGGCAGATCATAATTACGTGGTTGAGTTAACACTAGTGAACATGGTTCTAGTGTCCTTGGAACTCTCCCCCGGGTAAGATGGCCACTAACTGGACTACTGGTTCTCCCTTCAGAGCACATGAGGATTGGTCCTTAACTATACATCGCTCAGAACACCACCAACAGAAGGGAAGTGGAAATTTTCTCTGTTCTGTCAAATAATGCTCCAAAGAAGTCCAAAATAAAACTATTCTAGGCACAATGGCAGAAATGTATCTGGTAAAATCTTATAAATTTTTAACGAAGATAGCTTAGAATTTGAAATTGCTTGATCTGGACAAAAGTGGCCTTGGAACAATCTGTAAGAAAGGGTTCATTAAATTAAGAGTATAAACCACACTTTAAGGAACTTGTTTAAACACATTAAAGTGAGCATGCTGTTTGTAAGGTCTTTAGGACTTTAGGTGTTTGCATGTAAATATACACTGCTAATTAGAAATGAGTTCTGGCTATTCAATAATCCAAGTACAGCGGGAACCCCACTTAGAAACACATTGTAAGATACTTTAAGTTTCTATATATACCTGAAAGTGTTGGCATTAGTCAGGTCTTTTTGGTTGCAAGTGGCAGAAAACCCAATTCAAACAAAAAAATAAGAGCATTTATTACCTCATATAACTGAAAAAACTTGAGGCACAGCTGAGTCCAGGTGCTCCAAAGAAGTCATCAGGACTTTGTTTCTCTGCAAGTCTTTGTTCTGCTTTCCCCTGAGTTGGCTTCATTTTCAATCAAGCTCTCCCCTCATGGAGGCAGAAATGGGCTCCTACGAATCCAGGTGAAAGAGTCACCTGGAGTGACAATGGCTGTTTGACCCCTGAGCAAATTCCAACATTCCCCCCATTAACATTTCGCATCCCTTCTTCTGTTTTTCCCCTTGAGCTTTTAACTCAATAAATAGACTCTATCATAGATAGATAGACTCTATCATATCTTGGACACATAATCCAGAAAGATAGCAAGCCTCTTGTCTTGACAGAAAGCTTCTCAAGGGGGAGTAACTAGCTTCAAGATCCATCTCTTCCTTTTAAGATTTCTATAGTTTACTTTCTCCTGCTAGGACATGAGGATCTGTGCTGACATTCTGCATCTTCTCCAGATGAGCTTGACCTTGCTCACTCATAGAGCACTCACTCACTCATCTTCCTCCGGATGAGTGTTAGGAGCTTGGACCCTGGAAGTAGGCTGCATGGATCCAAATGCCGCCTCTACAACTAATTAGCTGGTGGACTTTGAAAAAGTCAACTCCTCAGTGTTTCAGTTTCCATATCTATAAATTGGAGATGATTCTAAAACATTTCTCATGGTACTATGTGATTTAAATGAAATAAAACATGTAAAGCACTTAGCACAAGGACAGGCATTGAGTAACTACCCATAAATGTTAGTTATTGTCATTGTTGTTATTATATGCCTACAGTTTTGATTTGATCTGCTTCATTATTATTCTAAGAAGACTGGGATGGTGTTCACTGTTGTCCAACAACCCGTCAGCCAGAAACCTGGTTGTCATTCTTGATACCCCCTTCTCTATCATCCCCATATTGTGTCCATCACCAAGTCTTGATTTCAATTCTTGGATAACTCATGAGCCCATTTACTTCTCTCCACCTCCATTATGATCACCTTAGTTCATGATGCCATCATCTTGTGCCTGGACTGTTGTAAACTTTCTAGTTCATCTTTTAGTTGCCACTTTTGTTCCCCTCCAATTCATTCTTTACCCTGGAGCCAAAATGATCTTTAAAACACTGTTCTGTTCATATCATGCTGCTACTCAAAAGTTCGTGCGCTCCACTTCGGTGGCCCGGGGTTTGCCAGTTTGGTTCCTGGGCGCGGACATATGCACCACTCACCAAGCCATGCTGGGGCAGTGTCCCACATAGAGCAGCTAGACGGATGTACAACTGTAACATACAACTATCTACTGGGGGATTCGGGGAGAAAAAAATAAAAGGAGGAAGATTGGCAATAGATTTTTTTTTTTTGAGGAAGATTGACCCAGAGCTAACATCTATTGCCAATCTTCCTCAAAAAAAAAAAGCTCTTCAAAGCCTTCTCATTGTCCCCAGAATAAAGTCCAGAATTTCTAACATGGTTATAATGCTTTATCTGATGTAGGTCCCTGCCTACATCTCCTGCCTTGTTTTCGAAACCTCTCCCCGCCCACCCCACCAAGGTGCTCCAGTCTTAATAACCTTCTTTTAGTTTATTAAATGGTGAATATAGTCTAAATTTTTCATTTTTACATTTTTGAGTACTAAAAGAAATTCAACTTTGTTCAGTAAATGGAATGCTGCATAGGCAGGAGCCTGTGATTTTTCCTTCAAAGAGAATTCTTCAATATGTATCATCAAAGCAATACTATTATTGCTTTCAGCCTGGTTATAGAGAAAGAGTATCATTGAATTGGGCATTATATTCAGTATTTGTTAAAATTGGATTTTACCTAGATCCTGGCACTTTATAATTTTCAAAGCTGCTTCCCATTTTTTCCTCTCATTTAACTCTCGCAACTCTGTGAAGTAGGAAAGATTGGGATTACTACTTTCATCTTACAGATGATGAAACTGGGGCCCAGAAGGGGAGGTACCTAATATTCATTCCATCCTCTTCGTAGACTTAAGATGTATGCAGGGTTGCTTCTATTTTGCATACACATGCTGGTGTTTACCTGTGGGAGAAAGACAAACAGAAGGTACTCCTTCCAGGTTTCTGGAACAGTCTTCTCAATTTTAATTTTTTCAGGTTACTTTGAGATCCCAAGTGGAGCTTTGTTTCTTATGGCTCCCTTCATAAGATTCTTGATAGGGCACAAAGAACCTGCTTCTTTCCCAGTTTGTTACTTACCTTTTAGCGTTTTTATGGTGTTTTTTGATCTCTATCATGACACATCTACATGCCTTCCTTTATGATTTCTGTCTTTGATTTCATGTTTAGAAAGCTGTTTCCTATACAAAGACTCTATAAAAATTTATCTGTTTCCTGGTAGTTTTATTTATTTTATTTTTCACATTAGTGTCTTGAATCCAGGGTCAGAAAACCGAGGCCCATGGATCAAATATGGCCCATTGCTTATTTTTGTAAACATAATGTTATTGAAGCCCAGCCATGCCCATTCGTTTAGGTGTTATCTCTGGCTGCTTCATGCTGCAATGGCAGAGCTGACTAGTTGCAACAGAGACCACCTGGCTCGCAGACCCAAAATTATTTACTATCTGGCCCTCTACCGAAAACGTTTGCTAATTCCTACTTTAATCCATCTAGAATTTATTTTGATATAGTGTATAAGTCAGTTATATAATTTTTTTTCAAATGGCTAGTCAATTTTCTCAACACTGTATATTCAATAATGCAATTGTGGCAGGCTGAAAAATGGCCCCCAAATATGTTCATGGCTCAGTTCCTGGAACCCATGAAAGATACCTTATTTGGCAAAAGGGACTTTGCAGATGTGATTAAATTGAGGATTTTAAGATGGGGAGATTATCCTGGATAAGCCAGGTGGACCCGCTGTAATCACATTGGTCCTTATCAGAGGGACACAAGAGGAGTCCAAGGAGAAGGTGTAATGAAAGAAGCAGAGATAGGAGGGATGTGTTTTGAAGATGAAAGATGGGCCACAGCCTCAAGTCAAGGGATACGGGTGGCCACTAGAGGCTCAAAATGTCAAGGAAATGAATATTCCTCTCAGATCCTCCAGAAGGAAACAGCCTGCAATCTTAGCTCAGGGAAGCCAATTTCAAAATCCTAACATCCTGAACTGTAAGATAATACATTCGTGTTTTAAGACATGAATTTTGTGGCAATTTGTTATAATTTGTTACAGAGGCAATAGGAAACTAACACAGCAACATTTCCCTGGGAATTTTAAATGTTACCTTATCATACACTAAATTCTTATTTGATACAGATACAGATTAATGTCTTTTATAAGTAAAGAACTTTTTAGAACAAATTTAAAATCTGGCCACTGATGTGAATAGACACATCAGTATAATCAGACAATATCAGTATAATAGATGTATCAGAATAGACAAATCAGTATAATTATAATTAGTATAAAAATGCAAATGGCCCGTCGATGTGAACGCATGAGGAGGGGACTTGGGTTTACCCTGTGTTCACAGTGAGGACGACATTCTTTTTTATTTTTATAGGTTTTCTCCCACCTTCTTCTCATTAGTAATCAAAGAAATGCAAATTAAAACAAAAGTGATTTTTTTCCTTAACGATCAAATTGGCCAATATTGAAAAAACAAAAGTGGTAGAAAGTCTGAGGAACTGGCATTCATATATACGGCTAGTGGGTGTAGAAGTATGTGCAGTCTTTCTGGAAGAGTTTGGTAATAATATCAAAAGGCTTAAATCTAGGCATATACCTTGATATAGCAATACCACTTTTAGGAATTTATACTAAGGAAATGATCAGGAGTATGCATAAAATTATGCTCAAGAATGTTCACATCTGCATTGTTTATGAGAGCAAAATATTGGGAAAAAACTGGATACGAGGAAATAAGAGATTAGTATATAAAATACACATTTTTAGAATGGGGTACTGTGAATGCCATCATGATGTTAAATGATATATAATATAACTGAAAGATGTTCCTACTATATTAGGTAAAGAGAATTTACAAAAATGGTATGTGCAGAGTTATAGCATTTTGTTTCTATATGAAATGTTGTCAACATATGAACATAGGAAAAGAAGGACAGGAAAAACATATATTAATATGCACTATTAAGATTGTGGATGCTTTTATTTTCTTTTGCTTCTCTATGTTTTTATTTTAAATGTTATACATTTATTGGTTTTCTAAAAAGAAATTGTTATTAAAAATTAGCCTTTTCTCTCCTCACTCTCACCTCTTTTCCAGAGCATAAACCATAGCAATGATTATCAAAACAGTTATCTATCTGGTCAGAAATACATCAGAATTTTTATGTATTTTTTGGACAACGAATAGAAGTGGGTGTTAAAGACACGTTACAGAAGACTTGAGCTCTGACCAAGTGGATTCTGCACCTCCTCCACTACACTTCTGTAGGGCCTAAGAATGGCATTTGTTGAATTGGCCTGAAATCCTCACAGGAGCTAGGAACAGTATTCCAGATGATTCCTCTTGTCTTACAACACACTATTTCCTGGGTATTTTGAGCTTTATCTTTATCTTTTTCTCAGTCATATTTTTAATCACAGTAGCGACAATAAAGCTCAGATTGCTTGGAAACAAAAGCTAGCCTTTCTTTTATACCTCTAGAAAAGGGCTGCAATCAAAGTATGGCTCCATGCACCAACCAAATAACCTTGGTTAACCTTGCTCTAAGCCTTTGTGTCAAAAGAATGGTAGACTTTTAACACTGGGAATAGATTTTGTGCCCAATTCTCTTTCATCGCGGTGTAGAAATGTTTGGTGATGAGCTGTGGATGCAGCCAGCTGATGTGCACATTTAGAGGATTGCTCTGGCGCGCCTTCTCCTTCCTGCAGGGACCTGTTCCCTGCTCAGTCAGTACCACCGGAGATTAACCAGTAACGATGCAGAAGGCTACAGTGCATATACCGAGCTGAGCTCATGTGGGGTTCCCCTGCCGGGTTTTGTCTTCATCCAAGGGAGATATCACAGCAAGTGGTTTTCAAAGGCAGAGGGAAATGGTATGTGAAAAATGCCCCCATTCCATCTCTTTGGTCTGCCAGACAGTCTTATATTCATGCTAGTGTCACAGTCTTCTCTTCTGAAGTACAGTAAATTGGATTACCTCCCATTCACCATGGTTTGGGCTCAAAGAATTCCCTTTTAAGTTGGTTGTTTAGAACTTGGAATACATTTGTCTCAAAGAAATTGCTGATAAACCTTATGGTTAACGGCCTAGCTTAGCCCTCACATGTCTATTTTACCTAAATCTCCTTGCTGTCTGATGCGAATGGGAGTAAAGCAGCTGACTGCTGTGTATAAGAACAATTGTGTGGGGAAGTAGGTCCATTTCCAACATGGGGTGACAGGGACACATCTCTCTCCATTTGGGCTCTACTATCTCAATTCTTTTCTTATTGAGTGCTGGTAACAGACGGTGCTCTCAATCCCTCTGCCCTGATAGTGGCTTCTATGGCCCAGAGGTGACACAATGCCCTGGCACAGTGTGGGTTCTGGGAGTAGAGAGAGCCAGCTTAGACGCAAGCTAGAGTAATCAGCAATAGTCTGTGTTTCTCTAATTCCTCTGGTTACTTATCACCTCCTACTGTTGTTAGAAATGGTAAATGATCAGGGTCAGGTGCTGGTGGGAGGAAGGGGGAAATGACAAACAGTAGAAGGGTAGGGTTTTCTCTCCATCCCTTTCCCCTCAAAGCTCAGATCCTGCTGCTTTACACCTGCCTTCTAGTGGCGGATGGATGAAATGAACAGTGGGGAACAGGGCTCAAGTACAAGAAATGCTGGGCAGGGTTCCCAGACCTTAAAAATAACAAAAAAAGAGCAAGGAGATGGGGCGGAGTGAGTCCTCAAGCAGTTGTGTGAAGGAATAGGACGTTCTCTCCTCTGCATTGTTTTGTTTAATTATGGGTAAATGTGTATCTTCATCTTTTGGTTTTCTTCCTTTGTCTGCTCCTCTTAGGTTTCTCGTCATATACCCAGTCTTTGAATGACAAGTTCCCATGGGCTTGATCTTGGGTATTCTTCACTTGCAGCTATGTACTTTCTCCAAAGTAATCCCACTTACTCCCATGAATTAACCTCTGTTTACATATTTCTCTATATATCCAGCCTCAGACATCTGTTCTGAGCTCTAGACTCAACTTTTCACTTGGATACTCTCTTTAATATCTGAACTATAACCTGTCTAAAATGGTCATCTAAAGCTTAATATGTTTAAAACTGAATACCAGCAGAATATAAACTACATGAAGGCAGGGATTTTTGACTGTTTTGCTCACTATTGTATTCCAAGTACCTAGAACATCACATGGCCCATGGCACATAGTAGATGCTCAACAAATACTTCCTGAATGAATTTGTTATCTTCTCCCACAAATGTCCCTGTTTATCTACCAGTGTGCATCAGCTATGGACCTGTAAGGCATCATTGACATCTTCTCTCTTACCTTTAGATCCAATCACCCAGTCCTCTTGATTCTCCAAAAGGTACAACTTTTTATACTTCTTTGCAGATCCACTGCTTAACTCTTATTCAAACCTCCAAAACTTCTTGTCTGAACTACTACATTAGCCTTCTGCATGCTGCAGTAGCCAGCCTTAGTGGTCTAGTGGTTAAGATTTGGTGCTCTCACAGCCACAGCCCAGGTTTGTTCCCTGGTCAGGGAACCACACCGCCCATCTGTCTGTCAGTTGTCGTACCGTGATGGCTGCATGTTACTGTGATGCTGAAAGCTCTGCCACTGGGATTTCAAATACCAGCAGGGTTACCCATGGTGGACAGGTTTCAGCAGACCTTAGAGAGACAGACAGACTAGGAAGAAGGACATGGCCACCCACGTCCAAAAAATTTGGCCATGAAGACCCTATGAACAGCAGGGGATCATTGTCTGATAGAGTGCCAGAAGGGAAGAGGATGGCTCAGAAAGACCAGAGTTCCACTCTGCTGTCCACAGAGGAATGGGTTTGGGATCGATTTCTTGGCACTAACCACAAAACAAATACTGCAGTAGCCTTCTACATAGACTTCTTACTTTCATTCATTTTCCTGCAGTCTGTTCTTCATAGAACACCCAGGGTGACCTTTAAAAACATATGAATTTGATTGCATAACTATTTTGAATAAGATTCAAGGCCTTTAAAACAGGCAGCAGGGTCTTGGGTTATTTTGCCCAGTCACATCATACCCTCTCATTCCTCTTGCTCCAGAAACTTCCATCTCCATTTAGTTCCTAGAAAACATCAAGCTCCCTCTTTCCCCACTGGCTGACTCTTGCTCATCTCAGGATTTGACTCAGACTTTTTCTCATTCTCCCCAATATGCAGTAAATACATTTTCTCACTAAGGAGTCTCTCCCTTCAGTTTGATACTTGTACTTATGGGCTTAAAATGTTGCTAGTTCCACAACAGTATGATTTCTTAATTATCATCCCAAATATTCCTTTGGTGGTTTCCAAATTACTTTTGGGGTAAACTCTAAGTTCTTTGGAAGGGCCTGCAGGCCCTTCCTGGGTGGGTCCTGCTCACCTTTTCAGGTAAGCCCTCACTGACTCTCATCAGGTCCCCATCCCTTCCGTATGCCTGCATTTTGGCCATGCCACATATATAGCACTTATTTGAATGTGTCATATTGTCCCACACCGTTGTTTATGCTGTTGCCTTTGCCTAGAGCACTCTGCCCATTTTGTCACCTGGCTCACTATGGCTTATCCCTCAAGACCCAGCTGGGTTAGCACCTCCTGGAAACAACCCCTTCCTTTGTGTGAGTGAGGTGCTCCATGCCTGTTCCCCGGCAGACCCTGGGTATCCTTCAGTCTTAACAGGGTGCATTGGTGATTTTTGTCTGTCTATTTCCTGTACTAGTCATGGACCCTGGAGGACAGGGACTCTGTTCCCTTCATGTCTGTCTTCCCAGTGCTTGACAATGCTCATCTACACACAAAAAAAGACAACATTCATTGTTTTGCTATGGATTATGGTGAAACTGCATGCAGAAACAAGGGGGAAATAATTTACATATATTTGAGAAAAATATTTCCAGTTCTTTTGTTAATTCCTTTATATTTCTATTCTGATGTGAACATTATTTTAATGAAATGATTCTTTCCTTCCTTCCTTTTCTTCTCTTTCTACTCATTTGGAATGGTCTTGGCAGTTATTCCCTTGGAATAAAGATTGAAGTCCTACAAAATAAACAGAGGACAATTAGTGATTTTAAAGTGTGTGAACCCACAAAGATTATTTTCTTTCTCGCCATGCCCATTTGGCAAGATGGTTCTCTGGGACTGTGTAATTATGGATGAATGGCACTGAAATGCGTAAACAATAATTTGTAGGAAATACAATTATGAGCAGAAGTCATTAGTGGGAGTAAATGAATAGTTTGTTGGTTAACAGGTCACTGTTGAAAGCCCAAAGTGATTAAACGTTGTATTAAATTACAAGTTAAGAGCATAGCCCCTTTTCATTTAAGCACATTCATAAATTATTGAGCTTTTTAAACTGTGTTTTTATACGGTTTTTGATTTGTGGTACAGAAGGGAAGGGAGTCGTCCAACCTGGGTTTCTCAAGAGTTCCATGAAGTGAGATGTGTACAATGCTTTCTCCATCAGAGAAGTCAGTAGGTCCACCTTGTGTGGCATTTAAATAATCTTTCTAAAGTAAGGAATATAGTTTTCTGAGTAACAAAGCTAATTGGGTACAGTTAACATATAGTTATTTCCAGAGGCCAAGAATTTCGTTATATGTTCAGTTCTTTGGTTCTGGATCCCGAAGACCCAGCTTTATAACTTGGTGCTGACATCTCAGTACTGTGTAATCCTGTGCTTGAAGCATCTTAGCTTCCTAATCTGTACAATCTGTTAAAAGAAAAAAACAACCACAACAGAAAGCAATTTTTACTTCAGAGTATAATTACTTAGCATAGGTTGGGTTTATTCTAACTTCTCAATAAAGTTTGTGGGTTTTTTCCCCTGATTTTTACATATTGGATATTATATACTCATTTAGGCATATATCTGATGAGGGTTTGAGAGTAATTGTCCAGAAGAAAATGTTCAGAAGAGTTAATTTAAATCCCTATGAGTTGAATGCTCATCGTGAGCCTACGACTGTGTTAGGAATTGTGATGTGTGAAGGAAACATAAGGCAGTGGCCCTGCACTCAAGGTGCTAACTGTTGAGGTGGGGAGATAAGACATATGCATGGTAATAATTACAGAATCATTTAGTACTGAAGTCTGTGGTGCTGGCTATAGGTTATATGACTCAAGTCTCCCCAGGCTTCCCTGAACCTGCTTAGCCTGTGGATATTTCAGTAACGACAACAAAAATTTTACTGCCCACCTCCCCCAACTCTCACACAACCTCCAGCCCTTCCCAACATTCCCGCCTGCTTGTTATAGGTGTTCTCGTGACAAATTTCATGTGAGTTCATCAACTAGTCTGTCTGCCATAGTCACCATGAAGCATCTTTCATGCACTTTTCTTCCTATGTTGGTTTTCTTGGTGATTGTCCTCCCTTCAGGAAGGTGCTAGGGGCTGCCCAGCTGCCCCTACTTCTGGCACCTGCCATGAGAATACCGAACACATGGGTGCCAAGGATGCAGGCTTTCATTGCTGCCCAGGTGGTCAAACCCCCAGGTATGGGAGTGTGTTATGCTCCGTGATGAAGTATGGTAACCACCTCTGTCTGCCACTTGGGGTCCCACCTGATCACCTGGACACCGAAACTTTGGAGTGCTTGTTTCTCCATGTCTCGGTCATGCTTTTTCTCATTCAGTACATATTTATTGAACACCTATTATATACCAGATACTGTGATAGGCATTGGTACAATTATACCCAAATATGGGTATAATTCCCGCTGTCATGTTTAATAGGGGAGACAGAGAATGACAGTAATAGAGTGTGTGGTGTGTTAAGCGCTAGAAAGGCGAAGGACATAGTGATATGACAGATTATGATACAGGGCTTGTCCTGGTTAGGAGTTCTCAGAGGCTTCTCTGAGGAATCAAATTGAACATCATTCTGAGGAACGAGGCAGAGTGAGTAGATGAGAGAATCCCAGGCAATGGAGCATCAGGTACAAAAGCCGTCTGGAGAGTCCCCTCAGGTTCTTTCCTCAGTTTCAGTCATGGGTCCATGTGGTCAGGAGAGAGGACCCATACCGGAGACAGACCCCATGCCATCCCTGTCATCCTCTTTTCCCCCATCTGTTCCTTTGTGTAAGCTTCTTCTCCCATTCAAAGCAACTCAAACAAATGGCCCACAAACTAGCCAGACGCTGGAGCGTGCCTAATTCCAGATGTGCACAGACTTTCAGCTCAAGGAAGAACCTCATATCACCACAAGGTCGGTCGGACGAGGCGGACATCAGTATGGGCTGAAGTGTTCCCTGAAATCCAATGGAAGAGGTGGGGCTTGAGCTGCATTTTGGAAGAATAAGTGAAGGGAAGAAGGCTAGGGAACACAGGTGGAAGGGACAGAATGGGCAAAGGGATAAAGGGAAGA
Source organism: Tapirus indicus (assembly GCA_031878705.1). NCBI lineage: Eukaryota > Metazoa > Chordata > Mammalia > Perissodactyla > Tapiridae > Tapirus > Tapirus indicus. The sequence goes on along the minus strand of CM062931.1, from coordinate 47,555,898 downwards.
ATGATCCTGTTAAAAGAGAAGAGGTAAAGAGACTGGGCTTCCTGGAGTGGAGAGTTTATTAAGGAGTCAGAGACCATAAAGTAGCATCAGATTATGGAGAGTCTCGGAAGTCAGGAAGGGAATTTGGGGCTTTGTTTCTGAGTACTGTAGGTAGGTACTGCAGGTTAATGAACAAAGAAGGGTTGTAGCTAACATAGCTTAGCAAAATTTAAAAAAAAGAACAATGCAGAATGGTCAGAAGAATACAATCTGTTTGCAGAGGGTCTAGCTCAGCCGATTATTCAAATTATTTTGAATTTCTTGAGTTTGAGATCATGGTAACTCATCCAATTGTCAATATCTTCTATGTAGTACAAACATAAGGCTGCCCCTCATGAAATATCCAGCCTGATGTCTTAGTCATACACACAGAGGTGTTATTTTTACAAGGAAAGTGAATAAGTTATGAGATAATTTTACCACTTGCTAGAGACTCTGTCATCATTTGAAAGGACACGAGTTTAGGCTAACAGTTAAAAATTCACTTTGAAGATTCTCCGTGATTTTTTTCATTCATTCTGACTTGACTGTTATTTATAAGAATGATTAGTTGGGAAATGTTTGTTGTCCCTACTCTTGGTTCTATCACATGTACCTTGCATAGTAGGCACATAGTAGGTTTGTTACGTAATGATTGGGAATTGTGAACAGTTGATCACAGAGTTTAATAGCATTTTGTCTTTGATAAACATTTTCTATACTTGGTAGAGATTTTTTTCTGTGCACACATTCAAGAACGGATCATAGAAATTCACATATATATGCATATACATATAAATAGATTTTATTTCATTTTTTTGTTCCCAAAGGTTAAAACATACAAACAAGGAATAAAATTAAAATTATTTTCTTTGGGGATGATTTATGTCTTAATTTTCACCTGCCCTATAATTAGAAATTTTGAACTCTAAATTTTTTTAAGATAAAATTATTGCCCAAGTAAACTTCAGAAATTACATCATTAACCCAGAGACCTTTCTAAGCCTGGAACAACGTTATTGGTATGAGTGCCTGCACACCCACAGACAAATAAATAAAGAGGGAGGTTTAAAATAATTTGAAAATGATTTATTGTCGGCCACCTCTGTAGTTAGAGATTCAAGTATTATTACTTTACTTTAGTGCAACAAGGGAGGACAGTAAGTTGCTGTGGGCTAAAGGTAAATTATGATCTATTGCAAAGGAGGAAGGAAATGTACTGAGGAAAGAAGAAGGAGTTGGGAGTAAGCCATGTGTTTTCCGAAGTATTGCTTCAGATAATGGCTTGAAAAAAAATCTTTGCCTTGACTCTTGCTAGAAAAGCCAGGGTAAACTGTGAGACAGTCTACTTTCTTGAATCGTTGATAGTTAAGGAGTAGCATACTGCATGGGGAGGACCAGATGGATGCGTTGGAGCCTAATACAAACCAAGATATCGAAACCCTTCTTCAACTTTGCTTAGCTGTCCTGTCTTGGATATAACCAGTTTAGAGTTTAAAGGGATCATTTAATGCACCAAGATTTAGGACAATCAATCAGAGGTAATTTTGATTTTGGACTCTATTAACCCTATATGTAAAGTGAGTTGAAATCTTTGTGTTAGATATTCATCATGGACTTCTATATCGGAGAGTCTAATAGCCATTTGTTTTTATTTGGAATAAGAAAGAGGTGATAAAATTTCATCCTCAAAACAGTGTGATGCAGGGAAGGAAGAAAAAAGACTAAAATTTATTGCAAGTCTATCACATGGCAAGTTCCAGGCTAGACATTTCATAAATATTATCTCATTGAATCCTCCTAACGCCTTGTGAGGAAAGGCCTTGCTCCTTCTGCTTTGTAAGTGAGGAAACTGAAGCCCACCCTTGAGTATATCACCCAAAAGAACGTGTTTAGAATACGGCAAAACTGTGATTCGATTGTAAGTTTAGTCTGACTCCAATTCCTGTGTTTTCCACACCATGCCGTGCCAGGCCTTGTACCATGTGACAGATGAGAAAACTAACATCCACAAAAGTGAAGGCATTGGTGTTTATTGAGCCTGAAGCTTGCTTTCCCAGATTCTTTGGCTGAATAACATCACTTTTATATTAACTATTAAAATGTCTAAAGGCAAGTTTCCCTTGGACTGTGTTAGGTTTGCTACCAGAAGTAATTGTCACCCACCTTCGAGCAGCTGCCTGTGCCCATGACACAGTGTTGGCTCTGGAAGATGCTGTGGACTGGCACCCTGGGGACGAAGTTGTCATCATCAGTGGAATAGGTGTTGAAGATGCCAAACCCATAGAAGAGGTTGTCATCGTGGAAACTGTGCACGACACGGACCTCCATCTGAGGTCGCCCCTGAGGTACTGAGTGTTAGCTTGGCTTCATTTAGATGGAAGAAGCTGAGGTCTTACCAGTGTTGGTGTCTGGACATTTGTTTGTCTTTCATGACGTATTTTCACATTAAATAATGCCAGACGTTTTGACAAGAAAATTACAAGGCATGAAATATTTTGAAGATTTAGACTGCTTAAATACATTTTTCTTATCAGACTCTAGAACTTCCATCTTATAGTAGGTGGTCAGTGCGATAATCTGCATAGTTCCTAATTCACACATCCTTGTGCCTATTGTTCACTCTTCTGTATATAAGTTTCTAAAGAGATAGACCCCCAAATGGAGAATTACGCTAATCTAGTGGCTTGCTATTCCTAATAAGATTCAGAGTGATATTTTCAGATATGTCTTTTTCTTTTTTTCAGATATTCTCACAACTTCACTGAGGATTGGGTGGCTGGAGAACACTATATTTTGAAGGTCACAGTGGCCCTTCTTAGCAGGAGTATTACCATACGAGGAAATCTCACTAACGAGAGGATGAAGCTCCTTGCTTCCTGCCAGGAGGCCAATGCTTCAGAAGGTAGAGAAATATTTTGTCGGGAAGTCTAACGAGTGAAAAAGAATGTTCTTACTGTCAAATGATATGTGGTATTGTCGACTTCTTTTGAAATAAAAAAACTCTTAATCTTTGCATGTCCATAATATTCCATAGTTTTCAGAATGCTCTTGATAAATTGTCATTTCATCTCCTGCCCTCAACAACCTTGTGAAAGAGATAGATGATAGTATCCACTTAAGAAATTAATTATTTCTCTGGGGAAAAAATCCCTGTTAAATAATTAAATCTAGAGAGTTGAATTAAATTTCCAAGTTAGAGGTTATAATGACGTTTTAACTCTGATTCCAAGCCCCTTCTAAAATTCTCAGAAAAACTGTTTAATGCCGGAGTCATGACAGAGGCAGCGCATTCTGACTGATTAGACTTGTAGGGTTCTTCCCTCCTTCCCAACCCCCACTTTTGGAATTTGTTTTCTGAGTGAACCACCACATACTTTAAGTAAGTGGCTGAAAAAGTCAATTTATCTTCTAGAAGAATAACAGGCACTGAATCACACTGATGTGCCTATTAAACATCTATTTCAGGGGTGGTTAGTTTAGTAGGTTATGTTTTGGTTTCCCAGGCTGCAGATTATGAGGCTTTCACATGTGGTGAAGACATCATTTGTCAACTTTAGTCCAGGATGGTGTGGGTGTCAAGGATGACTCCCAGGCATGAGCCCTGGATGGATGATGAGGCTATTTATTGAGATGGAAGAAGAACAGGTTTTGGAGTGGGAGAGTGGAGATCATGAGTTTAATTTTGTACATGTCAAGACCGAGATGCCAGGCCAACATCTGAGTAGAGATGTCTGGTAGTGTCTGGAGCCTGGAAGAAATGTCAAGTCTGGAGTTAAAGATTTGAGTCATGTTTACATTTAGATGCATGTGGGTATAATGTTGGGATATGGTTAGGTGAGAGGGACCTTGACCCCACTCCCTACAACCGCAGTCATCTAGCTCACAATATGTCATTCTGAAAAATGTTTGGACAGTAAGTTAGAATCCAGTGACTTCCAACTTTAACAATTCTGCTGAAATCAGACTTTCAATCTATTCAAATTCTTTTGGTAATTCTCAGATAGGTACTTTGAGATCATATTGTGCAAAACATTGCATTTGATCATGCTGCAAGTGAGACCGTGCTTCTAAGTTTGGGCCATTATAAATCTGTTGGCTCCTAATGGAAAAAATCCCCAATTTCACCACAACTCTTAAACGTTATTACAAAATTCTCAAAAAAACCCACGAAATTCATAGACCCTTATTTTAAAAATGATATATTACTTACCTCTTCTTTGTGTGAGGCTGAAGTGTGGGAATGAGGTAGCCAAATGTACTAATAAGTCTGTCACTTGAAAAGATTATGGATCACTGGCATAAGTAATCAAAATTGTGATAAAGCACACAAATATAAAACACCTCTTCATTCACCCCTTATATCTTCATTCTCTGGGTGTTAGCAAATGAGTGGACTCAAATTTACTGTTGATTATTTACTGTGGAATGATACATCTTTTTTTTTTTTAATTTAGGTTTTTATAAGCTTTTTTAAAATTGATGTCTTAATAGTTTATAACACTGTGGGGTTTTAGTTGTACATTTTTGTTTGTCCGTCACCATGTGGATGTAACCCTTCACCCCTTGTGCCCACCCCCCACCCCCCTTCCCCTTGGTAACCACCAATCAGTTCTCTCTGTCCGTGTGTTCATTTATATTCCATATATGAGTGAGTTCATGCAGTGTCTGTCCTTCTCTCTCTGGCTTATTTCACTTAACATAATACCCTCTAGGTCCAACCATGTTGTTGCAAATGGGACAATTGTGTCTTTTCTTATGGCTTAGTAGTATTCCATTGTATGTGGAATGATACATCATTTTGTGTTAGTGGCAGATCTTGGGCTTATTAACATGGATAATGAAGAATTAATTCAGGAGATGATTTCTTCTCCATTCTGAGGTTAGTTCACACCACCAAATGCCATGTGTCAATAGAAAGTGTCCTGGATCCTGAGGTCACAACACTCTGTAGCTATAGTAATTGTGTGCATTACATTCACGCAGTTTGCTGCTCTTGGCTGCGAAGGAGGCATTGGTGTGGGGGCTGCTCAGTTACTTCTCTGGAGCCTTTTACCATTTCTGCAGTGGCATTATTGCTAAGTTCCCAAACTATAAGGCAGCAAAGTAAAGGGGAAGCCCCATTGGACAGCTTAAGACCAAAAAGAGCAGTGATTACATTCAATGCTCACATCTCTTCCCTACAATTATCAACCACGAGAAGGTCATTTTACTGCACGCTCCCTCCAGGGGATCTTTTGGATTGAAATAAGCATCTATTTAGGTTTGGTTTGTGGGTTAGAGTCAGCCTCTTTGTGACAGTAATTAAGGCGATTGATTTGGGGGTTTCTGGAAATAATACAGTGAAGGCAACATCATGTCCTAGTTATCGGATGTTTTAATTAATAATCCAAAGAGGAGAATCAAAGTAAAAGGGAAGTAAGATTATTAAATGAAATAAACAATAATGGTTTGTCCTTTGTGCTGACAGTGCCTTTCAAACTGTGAGAGTTGTCCAGAAGCACGTTGTACATGCTTCAGGTCCCCCTGACTTTATTCTGTGTCTCAGGTAATTTGCAGAATTGTTTATATTCCAAGAGTGAGAAGATGCTGGGATCCAGGGACCTCGGGGCCAGAATCATGGTTCAGTCCTTCCCAGAGGAGCCCAGCCAAGTCCAGTTGAAGGGAGTGCAGTTCCGAGACTTGGGGCAAGCCTTCCACAAGCACCTGAGCTCGCTGACTCTGGTGGGAGCTATGAGAGGTAAGGGGGTCCAGGCCTATGACTTCTCATTTTTCTTTCTTCTTCCATGTTCAAGGCACTACATGTAGGAGATCGTGATAGGTGATTATGCAGGATGTGGGGCGTTTAGAGATGGGTAATTATACTCTAGATTAGTTGTTCTCAAACTTCAGTAAAAAGTCACATGAGGAGCTGATTAAATTCAGAGTTATAGATCCTGCCCTGACAAATTCTAGTCTAAGGTGGGCCTAGGGGGTCTGAACTTTTAACAAGCAAATCTTACGATTCTGGAACAAGTAGTCTGAGGAGCACACTTTGAGAAAAGTCACTGTAGGTACAACAGAAGTGGAGTAAACCACAGAAATCCATGTTTTGAATCCTGCCTCTGCCATTTACTAGCTTTGTGAGTTCAGGCAAATTGACATTGCATAGTATAAATAACCAATGCCATGGGAGACCAGGCACAGCAGAGAGCACTTCTATGTGAGGTTGTCCTAACTCAGAGGAATCTTCTGTCTGGAAAATGGGGGAGAATGGGCTGAGAACCAGACACTTTTCCTGGCAACATGGAGCAGGCAGAGTGTGCAGATCTTGGCCAGAGCTGAAGAGAGAGGACGGGAGCAGGAAACATCAAATGCAGGTGGGAACACCTAGGTGAAAAACAAGATCAGGAACAGAAAAGAAGAATATGACCAGATGTGCTGATAAAGGATCTGAAAGCAAAGTTGGAGAGACATGGAAGCATCCAGGCAAAGACCCAGTACCAGGGGCTGACATCAGAAAGTCAGGGAATTGGGCTCCATGTGCTAGGTAATGAGGACAGCAGCTCCATTTATGAGTTATCCTCCCCATCCTTCAGCACCTCCGACACCTACACATCAAGCTTTGTCTTCCTAGAAAGGGGCGGTGCTCCAGGGGTGATGCCTGACAGGATATCAGGGCGTACTTGGTTCAGGTGGGCCTTGAGAGATGCTAGGATTTCAACAGGTGATGACAGAGCAATCCTTGAGGTCATTGAGAGCAGGGTCCTGGCTAGCCAAATGCAGCCATTTTTTCTCATTTCAAATTGTCTGCATGCTGAGGATGTCTATTTATCCTAATTTTTCGGATCTCTTCCATATTATTTATTTTTGACATTCATTTTGGGGGGATAGTTCCTAACATGGCTCCTTTCCTAGTGTTGGGACAATCAGTATCTTTGTGCCCTTTTCTCTGGTTCTCTGGTTTTAGCAGTCGCCTATGAGTTATCAGTTGAATATAATCGAAATCCTCCGTTGCTCAAAATTCACCTTATCTGCCTCCCCCAACCTCTGCTTCAGAGTGGCTGCACTTTCATCTGTTTTTACATATTAGGTTTTATTTGAAAAAGGGTTCAGTGCTTATAAAAAAGGTTTGAAAACTACTAAGTTAATACATTATCCCCTGTAGGTCTCTGTTAAAATGCAAATGTGTTTCCTGGGAGGGGGTAGCACATTAACCCAGAGGTTAGAAACTTCTGGCATGCTTGCCAAAGAATCTTTTATTGTTTCATGCCCTGAAGACCCTCGTGCCCTGTGTGGCCAATTGCCCACAGCCACTGGAGTTAGAGGATGGAATCTCTGCACCTTTTAAAGGTTTACCAATGCCTGAACTCCACTCGTAATAGCTCTGTAAATTCATTAGTGGTTATTGATTGTTCGCTGGGCAGGCGTATACTGATGGAGTGACGGAACAGAGATCTGGAATCAGGAAATGTCTTCAGCAAGTAGTGTTTCCTCCAGAAGTGGAGATGAATGGGTCTATTTATTGGGGGTGGATCCCTGGTAAGTAATGCGAGGACGCTTGGTACTCGGGGAGCTGAGATCGAGGGGAAAGTGGAAGCCCAGTATCTGTGGCGACATTATAGTTGAGAATTTTCTGGATAGTCCCAATTTAAGAGTCAAAGCATTCCGGGAACCAAAGTAGTTTTTCCTCTACTCCAAACCTGTGACGTCCGTACAATATCTCTCCTGGAAATAATGCAAAACTCCTTTTTCAAGTTTTATCATTTAAACTATCCACATAATTAATTTTAATTACTTTAGTGTAAGTTTCCTACACTTGTGAAGTGCAGAATTTACTTAGTTTTGTTCATCTTTGTATCTCCAGTGTAATGCACAATTCCTGAAAGATATAGTTAATACATAGTCAATATTTATTCATTGACTGATCCAGTCCATGATCTGGGGCGTCATAAAATATGCCTAGGAGCTGGTGTAATGATTTTTCTAAATGTCAATTCCTTTTAGCATAGTAGAGGGTACTTCCCTTTCAGTTTCATGAACCCACCATATTGAAAAAGAGTCGTGATCCTCAGGTCGACCTCTGGCTTTGCTTACAATTTGGAATAAGAATCTCTGGCTGTCTTGGGTGAGCAATAGTATTGTCTGGCAAGTCAAAAGTATTATTTCACAGCTCAAAAAATAATGACTACATCTCCTAATGCAAGATGCAGTTTTCAAAGATCAGAGTTGGTCCATAAGCAGTTCTTTTCTCGTTGTCCTTAGCTTCTCTCTGGCCGCTGTCTGCCACGTTGTGATGAGAGTTGATACTAAAGATGGTGGCCAATTGGAAATCTTGACAGCCATGTGTTCTTTTGTGGTTTGGCTATACTGTCTCTTTCCTCGGATGGTTTTCTTTTCTAGCACTTGACCCTGGGATTCCACTTTGCTTATCTTTGGTATCTTTGAGGCACACTGGCCTGAGTTGCCCATTTTCTTGATTTGATTTCTGCTTCCTGCTCCTCATTTCCTGAGTTTCACTGCTGTGTGGGAGAATGTTCTTAGTTATACTATGGCTTGCTTTGGAGATGGTCAACAGCATCTGAGGAGCCTTCGAGATTCACTTCAAATTTTTATCTTACTCTTTCCTATTCAGATTCCTATGTACAGGGCTGCACTGTGTGGGGCTCCTTCAGTAGAGGCCTCAGCATGTCCAGGACCTTGGGCCTGAAGGTGGACAGTAATGTGTTCTACAACATTTTAGGCCATGCATTGCTGGTGGGTAAGTGATGAGCTTGTTTAATTTTGGCTTTCTCGAGTAGGACACATAGATTTTTCAAAAGGAATTGTCCCAAAGTTTGAATTCCCAATTCATAAAAACTTTAACCTCTGATCATTAGAAATAAGCCATAGTTAAAATTCTGAATTTAAATTTAGTCATCACTGATTAGCTTACTAAACTTTACCAACAGGAAACTGATCTTGTAAAGGTGACATTTCAGTTCAGGTTAATAAATATACAGTGGGAGGTTTTAAAATTTATGGTCAGCAATTTTCACAATAATTCAAAGTCACATAAATATGTCTTTGTACAATCTCACAGATTGTCAAACCTGGATGTTGGCCAAATAGTTAAAAATCATGAATTCTGTTCATAGCTGCTCCTGTGGCTTGTTGAAGAAGTCCATGTTTCAGAATCTTCTAATTGGGCACCTGTATCCATTTCCATCTTCTAAAGTTCATTCCCCTTGCAGAATCCAGAATTATCCTTAAAAATCTCCAATTTCATCATATTACTCCTTTCCTTAAAACTCTTTATGAGTTTCTTATTGCTCTTACAATATGATACAAATATCTTTACCTGACGTAAAAGATTCCTTGAGAGATTTTGCCTTTATTAAACCTTTGTAAGCTTGTCTTGCTCTTTTTGTCTCCCTCTGCACTCTAGCTACACTGACTTATTTTATTTTAATTCTTTCAAAAGACTACACTTTCTCCTGCCTCAGGACCTTTGCACAAGCTCTTTCCCTCTGTTCATACCATTCACTGTCCTCCTATAATATTCTCTCCCCAACACTCCCAAGTTCCTCTGTTAAAGCTCTTTTAGCACCAATCATTATTCATTGCTTTAAAACTGTATATCATGTTTCTGATCACCTGATTAACATCTGTTTTTATGACTAGATTTCATGTGAATATTGATTCCTTAGCATTTAGTTCATTAGAGCATTATAGGTACACTTGCTGAAAGAAATGAATGAATTAATGAACACAGGGTCTTTGGTAATATCAGAATAAAAAAGCAAATCAGAGGTTTTCACTGAAAGTAAAACCAAAACTGTGTTTGTTAAACAGTGTTTTATATTTAATTCTGTGACATCATCAGTGGGAAAATGCATGTGTTTAATTAAGAAGGATCTGTTGAGATAAAAGCTATGAAGCTTCTAATGCCGAGAGGGAAACTATTTAGTGAGAAAATTTGGATAACATGAACTTGCTTTAAAACAAACTCCAGCTCTGGAAGGCAAAGAGCTAAGGACAATAGACAAGATCAGGTGCAGGAAAATCTTTTCACTGGAAAAGGACAGCTACAGGCAGTCAAAGTGACAGATGGAGGACTGACTTTGTTTATTCCTACTTTTGTCTGTGTAAGGGAAAAGTTTGCTGAAAGCTGGAGCAGAAATTCAGGAAGGTACCCAAACAATATTAATTTAGCAGAAAATCATTATATAGAATAGACACTAACTAGGCAAGGAAGAAAACCTGCAGGAGGAATTTAGCCTTTAGTGCTTGGATATTGTGAATTGGAGGCTCTTGACAACTATTATGTTGCAGGTGAGGGAATTAGAATATTTTGTTTATTAGTGCATTATAAAGTACTCAATTTCATGCAAAATGAGTTTGCAAACCCAGAATGATGAAATGACATGAGAAGCACAGATACCTAAAGACCTAGAAAGGAGGGGGTCTGCCAGGCTGCTCTCTGTTGACGCCACCTAAGTGGCCCCTTTCTCTCCAAAGTATGGCTCATGTTCTTTTATTTTCTTCTATTCCAAACCTCAGGGTGTTTGGGTGTGAGGGTCCCAGGCACTGTCCAGCCTGTTCCTCCAGGACATTCCAGATCTTCCAGGGGAAGAAGGGGGCATGCAGGTGGCTGGTGGCCAATTTGAACAGCTAGGGATAGGGCTGGAGCTGACACAAGGGTGTGTGACATTTGCTTATGGAGATAGTTGCTTAAACTCTTCCCAAGAAGTAAAATAGTACGTCTATTTCTTTATTCTTTTTTTATTTAAAATGAACTTCTGATCCATGATACTCTAGAACTAAAAAGTCCATATAATCTGTATCTCCTTGTCTGCTTCATAGATAAAAACACAAAAACAGAATCAAAGCAAGCCACGTCCAAAAGAAGAAATAGTGTTACAGTGTCCCTCATTTCCTGGGTGCCATGAAACGTGCTGAAGTAACACGATCTTTTGTTCTCAGGTACACACATGGAGAGAAGATATATCCCGTGGGAGGCTATTCCTGGAGGAAAAAATGGTAAATGTGTAAATTGATTTTAAATCTATTACAATCCATGTAAGTTGTCATATATTTTAGATAGGCCTGATGGCAGAATGTTAGATGTCTTAAATTTGTTGAACATACTAATGTTCACACTAAATGTGTGTGTATATATACATATACACACACACACATATTTGTATTATGTGAAATATGGTGTGTATTAGTAGAAATAAGAGTGTTGAGTTGTGTAAATTTTAATTATGTCTGTGAATCCTCTGGGTTTGATTTATCTTTCCTTCAATTAGACTGGTCGGAACAGGGAAATACAATCAGACACAATGTGATCGTCAGTGTTTCTGGCGCCGAGGGACTCTCCAGTTTGGAAGTGCTGACACCGTCTGGTGTCTACATCCGCAGTCCCACCAACGTTGTAGAGGTGAGGCCTGAAGCTCTGCCAGGGAGGTCAGAGTTGAGAGGGCATAACGTTCACTCCGGAAGTTATTTGGAGAGGCAGCCTTGGTGGTGTGGTATAAGATGTTTACCTGCTGCACTCTGGTGTCGAGAAACTACTTCAGGATGTTGTGTTAAACCAGTGCTTTAGGATCAATGTAACCATTTCTCTCAGAATTCCTGTGGACACTCTTTGAAGCAATGTCTATATGGAGCAAAAGAAAACAGACGTTGACTATTTTCTGGTCATTTAGATTGATGCAAACTAAAATACCTCCTGAGCTATCCACAGTGGGTGCTGATTTCTGTCTCGGTTCCACTAACAATTGCTTCTTAAATCTTCACGATCTTACTGTGTTCATGCGGTCATATTGCTGCCCTTTAAGAGTGCTCAGAACTGGGGTCAGCTGAGTCACGAGGTGCAGGGCATCATGTCAGGTTCCCGGAATGAAGTACACTCTGATGGCCTTGATGTTTAATCCCGTCATTTAGTACAACTTAACATGACTTTTTCTTGGTAAATTTCTCTCTAAACATCTTAAGTAACTAATTTTTCTGGCAGAGTTTAACCATAGACCCGTGAGTGAGAAATGGCATCATAGTAGTGGGAAGGCCATTCGGTTTCCCTTTTCCAGTGATTTTATCCCTCGGATCATCTAGGAGAAGGTTAAGGGCCTCACTCTTCCGGGACGCTCCTCCGGGCGTCTACTGTGTTACGGCAATTATGCCACGTTTCTGAGGAACTGAGAGAATGAGCTTCCCCGTCTCTTTCTGATCATCTGTTTTTAATTACTTTCAGCTGAATAACCCTTAAAAAAAGTCACGGTGATCTCCTCAACCCTCCACCAGACTCTTACTTGTGTTTATTCCAAGCACAGCACTTACACACCATTTTAGGTGCCTAATGGGGGCAGCTAATATGCCAGTGAGGAAAGGAGGCAGAACTGCAAGGACTGAAGGAACCAAACTCTAGACCCACAACCATGAGAGCGCCATTTAACTTGTTGGTGCCTCCAGGGTTTGCTGCGCGGCTATGCCAGCAAGCTTTGGGGCCAAAAGAAGTATGTTGTGCATACTTTCTTGGATGGCATCATCTTGACTACATTGAAATACCCAGAGGAAGGTGGACCCTCAGGGTTGCCCAACTCATCTTCCTGCGCTTGGCTGGAATTACCTAACTCCCACACTGAATGAGGGGTGCCGTCTCTCTGACTTCTTCCCTGGGCAGCTCACTATCTCCTGGGCAAGCATCCTGGCCACTAGTCAACTGGGAGAAGAGCTGAGCTAGCTATAGGTGCAGAGAACCAGAGGCCATCTAAAATGCTGATAGGTCACTTGAGCCGTTGCAGACTGACCTGTAGAATAATCCTGCCAGCAATGGAAAAACTGAGTCCAAAACAAGCTGTTCTTCCCCGTTAGATGCCTTGCATTTCTATTCATTTACTTCCTTCCTCTTATATCCACTTTACAAACTGAAAAAAAATACAATGCATGTATTTTGAGAAGGAGGTTTTAGTTTAAGCTGGTAATGTAGATTCATTAAATATATTCATTAGGTATATTCCTGACATTTTCATCTTCGACGACCTTAAAATTCTGTAGTTCTCTTTTCATTAGCTTATTAGCTTTTAGTCCCTGGCACAGTGTCTGAAACATAGTAGTTGCTCAATAAAAATTAATTGAATACAATGAATGAATGAATGTAGGTATAATTCTATAACCAACGAATGGGAGGAAGAAAGAGAAAAGTCAAGAATAGATTCCAAAATCCCACAATCATTTTGATGACCGAAAAATAAGATATTGAGTCTGTGGCAGCATTTAGATCCCATGGGACTCATCTCTCAGTGTTCAGTCTTGCGCAGTCCACTCCAACTTTTCAGCTGTGCTGCTGTTGTTCTGCTATGCTGTCTCTGTTGTATGCTGTTGTCTGGAATGTGCCACAACTAAGACATAGGTGATAATCTGGCATGTGTGCCAAAACCTAAAAATTATGAACTTCTCTTGACCCTTATGGCCAGTGAAAGTCATTTCAGTCACTGAGTGAACTCTAAGTTAGTGTTTATTAAATATGTCCTGTGTAGACGATACATGGGGTACTTTGAAAAATATATTTTAGAAATACACCATTGTTCCAAAGGGATAGTAAGGAGGCTACAACAATGATGTGTGTGGTGTGTGTGTGTGTGTGTGTGTGTGTAACGTGTGGAACAGAAAGAGATGTGGTAGGAAAACCTGCCCTCTTCCAGGGAGCTTCTGATGTTGGAAAGACAGACATCCCTTTCCTCTGAGGAACTGTTTCATGGGTGGCAGCTCCTACATCCTGCTCTGTGACTGGTTCAGAGTCGGACTGCCCTGAAGGGAATGCAGGCAAGCCTTGTGTGTGCTCAGTTTTTGTGACCTTTCTCCTGACTTGATTTTCAGTTCTCTTGCAGTCTGGCAAAATATTTTTTAAAAGACACTGTATTAGTGTGATCAATTCAGATTTTTTCATTTTCGTTTTCTTAAATTTTAATTCGGAAATAATTTTAGACTCAGAAGAAGTTGCAAAAATGTAACCGAGTTCCCGTGTGTCCTCCCCGCAGATTCCTCCACAACAGCATAACCATAACCATCGCAATAGATCAATGGCAAAACCAGGAAATTGACATTGGGACAAAACTATTAACTAAACTAAAGCCCGTATTACACTAGAAGAAGGTGACCTAATTCTAGTGGCTGGCAACTGACCCTGAAGGCCTAAACTCTCTCTCCCATATACACAAGTCTGACCTTGAAATCTCTGGTGTGACAGGCTGGCAGGGAAGAAACGGTGTTGATCCTTTACTCTCCACAGTGATTTGTGGTTGTGTGTTATTCCCGAATTACCCTGACCCAGAGCCTAGGACCACATGCTTTGCTCCAGCACATGGAATTCACTTTGGCTTCCAGTCAGCCATCTTTATAGTTCACTCACTGTCAACCCTGCATGGTACAAGGGCATTTCCAGTGTGAAAGTCTTATTATAGTTTTCACAGCCACAAGAGGTCTGCTTGCCTCCCTGCCCAGGCTGCAGTTCAGCCAAGTCCAGGGCAGTTTCTTGAGAAGCAAAGCCTGGGCTTTGTGCCCTCTTGCTGGTGAGGACTCAGGCGTGTTGTTCCTGTGGGTCTCCAAGGAACTTGTAGTATTCCTTCGTATACTCCTTAGCTAGGCCTTTGCTGTGCTTTCTGAAAACAGGTTGGTGGTGGCTCTTGTGTGCATCACCGGTAGCATTTAGAGCACTCCATTTCCAGGTTGTCTTCTCTCGACGCGCCAGCGTCTGTCTCTGACTCCTTTAATGGGGATTCCTTTTATCCGTTCAGAGGCTCCATCTTTCCAGTAGACATAACCTGTATCAACCTCAGGCTGGAGAGTCTTTGTATCCCATGGTTATGTAGACACTGGAAATTTCCTGTGACCAGACTCCTGTTTAGGATAGTCCTCAGAAAAACCCTGAAGATGAGCCCTTTGGAAGCATACATTTAGTTTGAAGGGAATTTGTTCTGGTTTGTGAATCAATTTTGTAAGGAATTCTGTGTTTAAAGGCCAATTTCAATTCTCTAGCTCTCCCCACTCAATAGCTAATGTATATTTAAGATCTGCCTGAAGGGTTAACTCACTTTTTTCTGGTGACTACAGATGCACACCTCAAGGAGCTGGCTTACTTGGGCAGTTAATTTCTCTCTGGAATTTCTCTTGCTTGAATGTCCATGATACATTGACTTCCGCAAAGAATTGATTTCCACACAAAATTCCCTGCTTGCCTTAAACCCTTCCCCACAAGCCGCTGGCTGCCTGCATAAATATGTGATTTTTCCTCATGAATCATTTGTAGCGTACCCAATTGGAATGGAGAGTAAAGCGGGCTGGGAAGTAATGTGATCTGACTGCTCAAGTACTTCTTTTATATGAAAAGTGAGACTTGTCGGCTGGCTGAGAGAAGACCGGAGTTGCACTATCGTGCCCCACTATAAATGCACTTGAAAAGTGTTTATATATGATCACCCAGGTGCTCCATAAATACTAGTGACACTAGGGCAGATGATTCAACAAATCTATTCATTCGCTCAAAATACGTGCTCTCTGAGCACCTATCTGGCAAAGGTGATGAATAAGGATGTAGCCCTTGGAATATATCCTTGAAATATTTGGATCTTTCCCCTCCTGGTAGAGGCTTGGTAATGAGCTAGCATTTCATTGGTAATGAAATAGAGGCATATGTCCAAGTGAGGTGATCACTTCTAGCCTTGAGTGCACCTTTCTTGTTTGCACACTTGCAGGAAAGGTGGGTGTTTAAGAAGTCCCCATTCCCTAACACTTGGTTCTTATATACTCATGGCCTTTTCCATGGCTCGTAGGTGTGGTAGAGACAGCCACTCAACGCAGGCTATGTGGAAGGTGGGGCTTCACATGTACTTCCCTGAGGAAGGTTTCAGTTCTGTAATCATAACTGAGAATAAACAGCCATGTGACTTCCGTGTGTTTCTGTGGAGGGTGAAGAGCTATCTTGGGCACTTGTATTTGCCAACCGAGTGACAGTGATTCTTCCTGAAGCCGAGAATCCTGAGTGCACATCCTGTTTTCCAGCATGAGGGAAGAGTTAACTGATTTATTGCTAATAAATGTACTTTTGGGGAATGCCTAATGCCAGATTTGATTATTTACAAAGATGTAAATACCCTCCTAGTAAATACTATCGAAGTATTCTTTTTGTAATTAACCATGTTTTTATATTTAGGTTGGTCTTTCCATCAATATTTGGAGATGGAATACTGGAAAGTGGGCATGGGTTATTTTGATGACTCATAGCTCCAGTCTAGACTGTAGACCAGTTTCTCAACTGTGGCAGTATTAACATTTTGGGCCATTTAATTCTTTGTTATCACAGGCCGTCCTCTGTATAGCAGCATCTCTGGTCTCTACCCATTAATCCCAGTAGCACCTCCTTCCCTCCAAATTGTGACAACCAAAAATGTCTCCAGAGATTTCCCAATGCTGCCTGTGGAATAAAGTCAACCGTTGACTTAGATTGCTTGACAACCGTTGCTTTAGATTATACCACCATAAGATGAATGGAGTCTTAGAAATGGCCCAGGTTCCCTAAAGTCGTGTTAGCATCTTGAATAGTAATTCAACGATTTCCTAAAATCACTTTTGCTGAGTACCATGTGGTAGGTAAGACATGTGATTAGACTTTTAAACGGCCTCAGGAAATTGGGAAATGCTCAGAACCCAAAATAATGAAGTGCGGTAGAAAATGGGCCACTAGTCCGCAAGGAAAGAAAACATTCTGTAACTGAGTGAAAAAGGAGAAGTGGCTGGCTAATCACAAATACCCAGGATGAGAGAGCCTTCGGGGCCCACAGTGAATAACAAGCTAAAGTTAAGGAAACAGCACCTGCGCCAGGTGCTGGCTCCCGAACAGGTCCTTGCTGCTGCCTGTTGGCCAGGCTTCCAGGCTCAGGGTGAACTCTAGCCTTCACTCACACTTCCCCAGAAGTCCTCCAGGGACTGGCATTGGGACGTTGGTTCCTCCCCTCACATGAGGCGGAGGTTGGGTCATGTTGGTTTCAAAGCAACGTATTTCAGTTTTTCTTCTATCTTGACTTTGCTTGGTTCTGCATGCCTGTGTGTATGTGTGTGTGTGTGTTTCGAGGGGAACATGTGGCACACCCAGAGAGAAATAGGCTCTTTAAAGTCCCCTTCTGTAGGGAGGATGGCTATGTTATGACTGCCAGTGGGTCACCCAGCTTCAGAGAGCTACTTTTAATCATACCTGAAGTCCTTTCATGTAGGAATTGAAGTCAGTGCAACATGAGTTCACAATGACTGAAGCTATGGGTGAAATGAGTTTACTCAACCTAAGGATAAATAGGGAACAGCCACAACTAAGAGTCTGATTGGAGTCTTCCCTCTCAATCATTCCTTACTCAGAATGTAGTGGAATGTCTTGAGTTGTGTAAAGGCTGTGAGAAAGAGCTCCATCCTCGTGCAGGTCAGAACTTCCTCTTTCAGTTCTAACCCTTTTCTATGTCACATCCTCGTCCATATCCCTCACTGTTGCACTGATATTAAATACCAATGGCAGACACTCTCAGTCTTTTATTCTGTTGTTACTCAGAGATCTGATGTAGCCAGTCCTCATTAACTTTCTGTCTAAGCCTTGATAATGGTCAGTCCTTATAATGCTGAGGTTCAGAACCCTCATCCTCCTTAAACATATTCTTCAAAATGTTATGTCTTTCCCTTCCTATTAGTGGGAATTGGCCCACCTCCTTGCCCATATGGCTCTCTGTGCACTCTAAGCTGAGCATGCTTTTTTTCCATATGGTGGGGATGGAAGAGATTTTATATTGTCTGGAATTTTGGTGTGAAGAGAGCAACTCCTTAGTTAAATCTGACTGAAAACTTCTCAATTTTGAGGAAACCTATATTTCTGTAATAATATCAAACACTACCCAAGTCTTGCCCACCAGGTTGCCTGGTGCCTGAAGGATTAAATCACTTTTTTTCTAGTGACTATGTATGTAGACACACACCTAAAGGAGCTGGCTTACTTGGACAGCTAATTTCTTTCTGGAATTTCTCTTGCTTGAATGCCCATGATACGTTGACTTCTGCAAAGAATGTTGCTCAGTATGTTTTGTCCATTATTGAGGAGGCCGTAGCAAACTCGCCTGTTCTTCCTTTGACCTGGTGATGAGACTTTGCATTGCATCCTACTGTTTTCACTTCTTCACCCGCACCCCATTGTTTGGCATCCTGGTTCTGGGTCTTGCCTTCATTTCTCTATCTTAGACTACAATCTCTGACACTTCCACACTTGGATATGAATGGAGCTGGCTCTGACAATCATTAGCTCTGTGACTTTGGGAAAGTTACTCAAACATCTCCAAGCTTCAGTTTCTCAGTCTGCAAAATTATAATAATAGTACATAATTCAGAATTGTTGTGAAAATAATTGAGACTAAAGTCTGGTACCTGGACTGTAGCAGCTTCTCTATAAATCTTTACTAGGAGTATTATTATTATACTTAGTCATAACTTAAAAAAAGAGAAATACTTCTAAGGAAAAGAAAAGAATTCAATGTAAATATGACTTGTACTGAGTTGGGAAGACTTTTTGCTGGGAATCTGGTAACAGGTTCCCACCCTGATTTTCTAGGTCTCTATCCTCCAGTTTTTAATGGTGGCTTTCATTTGCACTGAGCTCCCAAAGCAGCTCATAGCAAAATCGCTAGGAAATGAATTCTTCCCAGAGTCTCCTCTGAGCATCTTCTAAGACCCTTGGGGACAGTATAGTGTTAATATCTCAGTCACCTCTAGAGAAGAAGTTCTTGAAATGGGGTCAAAAGATCCCCTGCACTGGAAATACCTATGGTGCTCAAGAGTGCAGAATACTGTCCCCCATCCCTTCACCATCACCCCCAACACCTACTCAGTCAGAATATCTGGTGGTGGGGACAAGAAATCTGTATTTTATATGCCCAGGTTAGGGTTGCCAGACAAAATGTGGCATACTTGGCTAAATTTAAATTTCAGATATACAACTAATCAGTTTTTAGTATAAGTATATCCTATACAACATTTGGAACATACTTATACTAAAAAAAAAATTAGGTTGTTTTCTCAATGCAAGATTTAAATTTGCCTGGGCTCCTGTGTGTTTATTTGCTGAATCTGGCAACCCTGCCCTGGGTGTGCTCACTGAAGTTTAAGAAACTGTTCCAGCAAGATGCTCGTGGCGTAGTCCCACTGAGCCCTATATAGGGGCCACTATGCCACTGAAGTGTTGTTTTTTAGAAAGACATGTAGGGCCTTTTGGGTTGTGCAGTGTCACAATTGTCCCTGCTCCCTATTCTCTTTTCTGTGCCCTGGTGCCAATGTTCGGGATGAGCTGTCCTAGTCCCATAACATGTGCTCCTGGGAGACTGAGTTGCTCACAGAGGGGACACTCCAGTGTTCTTTTTCTCACACCCTCTAGACCATGTCAAACCCCGAGGTGATCAGGGATAAGCCATGTGGAAGCCTCTGGGGCTTCCTTTATCTCTGTAGCACAAGGTTTAGGCCTGAGGCAGCTGAGCAGTTGTTGTTCCTTGACTTCTGTTCTCTAGGTAGATATGGACATCTTAGCCTTGGATCAACCTCTCAGGCCAAGAGAGGACGGATGAGCACAAATATATAGGAAGTTATCCAGCAGTCTGATCTACTGGCCTTTCATTCCTCTCACTAAAATCTAGAGCAACCAGCATGTCATTTACTGTCTGGAGTTGAGGTTGCAAATTCAAATACCTGCAGGGACTAGGCTGCTTCATAAATGACTGAAGCAGGAAGGGTGGGGGCTATGGCAAAATAATCCATAATTGAAGAAGGAAGGCCCTTCTTAGCTCCGGCTGATCCATGACTACTCCACAGGAATTTGGGCCCAGTATTCTAAAAATACCTGAAAGTCTGAATTTTTATATCAAGTCTTTTGATTTTTAAAATGTTAGAAATAAAATAAAAATTTTGGTAAAACTTGGGTATCAGACTCTTCAGGGAGTCAGCTTTCTGTTCTGTGTTAAAGTATATTACATAGTGATGAATATATGATAGGTATTTCATTGAATTCATAAAGGTAATCTCACTGTGTTCAATTTGATCAGAACTAGAACTCAAAACCCATATGGTCCAATGGAGGATTTAGGTTTTATATAAACATATAAAAGCCATTAAATTATTTATATAGTAAATCCTATAAAGAAATATTAAGGTGATTAAAATGATCTAATTGGCATAAGAATACGTTGAGAAGACTTGAGCTGTATTTGAACTCAGCGCCATCTCAAGATTAAGCATGCCTAGTGCAATCACTGGCCGTCAGCCCACAGCCAAAACATTGATTTGTTTCAAGAATCGGAGAGAATACTGCGTAGACTTGGCTTCAAGGTACTCCTTGAGAGTCACTGTCTATCCTGTGTACACCAAAGAGGAGAGCTTGGATTAGACATCGCAAGTAAACTTCTCACTGTGGAAGCTTACAATGACGCTTTACCATGACATGCCAGTTAGTGAAGTGGGTGAATTACAGTCTAGGTGAGCTGCCTGGAGGAAGAGGAATGAACATATTTTTGAAAAACAAAGAGTAAATGAGTTGATAAAAGTATCTGTATGCCTAGACAGAAGTGAATGAAAAAGCAGAATAAGTACAAATAAGAGTCTTTCCAGCAATCTTATTGTATATGGAATATTTATTATTTAACTATCTTTAATTTCTGTAGGGGAACAGGGTGTGTGCTGCTGGTTATGGCTACTTTTTTCATCTTGTGACCAACCAGACATCACAAGCTCCGCTTCTCTCCTTCACTGGGAATGTTGCATATTCTTGTACAAGGTAACTTTGGGGAAATTCATCTATTTTGGAGTGTAAAGCTTATGAGTTAGCACTTTTTTTAGAACTCTCTCAAAGAGGTATAATTTTTGGCATCTGAGTGAGATTTGATGATGAGCCTGGGTAAGCCGTTTGGATCATAAAAGTTTGGTGGTGAAAGGAAGGGAAAGGGAGAGGGAAGTCACTTGAGAGGGCCGCAGGACAGAGTGTGCTGTCCAGAGGAGAATTCAGTAGAAAGAGTCATTAAACTTCCAAGAAACTGAGAGCAACCGGTAATGCAGAGCCCCTGGGGGCTGGAGAGCCTGGGCTCAGGGCTGAGTGCGGAGGTGAGCCTTGGAGTAGAGGCTCTTGGCCTGTGACTTGTACACTGTAAGATGCGAAGGGACTGTTCAAAGTCTTTGTTACGTAGAGGGTAAGGAGCTGGGAGCAAGGGCAGGGGAAACAAGGTGGAGTAGGGGATTTAAGGAGATGGGAAACATACAGATTTCAGAGGTCAGTCAGGCCCTAATTCAAATCCTGACTTGACTCCAAGTAAATTGCTAATTTTTTTTTAAGAGTCAGACCCCTTGTTTGTAAAATGAGGACAGATCGACATTGAAGTTTTATGTGAAAATTAGAGATGACTTATGTGATGCACCTAAGAGAAGATCTGGAATACAGTAGGAACTCAATAATTTATAGCTATAAATAATAATGGTAATAATAGTATAGTAATACTGCTCTGATGGAAAATTGTAAGCAGAGTGGAATAAGGATTAAGAACGATCACTACACAATGTTTAAGTGCCAGCTAAGGCAGAGATTAGTACATGTGTCATGAAATTGTCAATATGCTTATGAAGTTCTTATCTAGCTGCTCTCAGCAGGCCTGGAATGTGAGGGACGAAGGCATCCGGAACACAGCAATGGTAGGGCATTTCAGTTAGAAGAACAAAAGTTGGAGGGATTATAGGTGTTGGTATCCATTCTCCTAGCAAGGAGTGAATCTAGAAGGGAATAGAATAGTGGATCATGTTCTAAAGGGCTGGATGAAGGTGTCCAGACTCTTAGGAAGAGGGTGGCTGATAGAATTGAATGGGATCGTGGCTCACTGCACCTTGTTGAGACCCAGGAGCAGGTCACAGAGTGTGACAGAATGGAAATGCTAAGGGGCAGGCAGTGACAGTCAAAGAGAAAGGTCACAGGTCCATCCTCACTTTCCCTTATCCATTACCTTTACTTTTGCATTTTCCAATGAGAAAAAGTGGGATGTTTGAAACATAGAAATTGACTAAATTTCACTCTCTGTTTTGTTTTCTAGGTATGGTCTCCTTGTATACCCTAAGTTTCAGCCACCTTGGGATAATGGTGCTGGCCCCAGCCTGTTCCAGAACTTCACAGTTTGGGGAGGTGCAGGTGGTGCTCAGGTAAGTTTCTTTAGTTTTTCAATTAAAATCATCGTTTGTTTTTTCATGGCAATTAATTATGCATCTCTATTTAAAGGGGGATGATTTGCCACAAGGGGAGCATTGTAATGTTACTACAGTTTTAAGGAGCCAACAGCATCATAGGTGTGGGGGAATAGTTGTTGAGTGAACAAATTCCTAGCCAGTAAGCCAGGCTTAGTTTATTTCCTTTATGGTGACTTTTCAGCAGCTTTAATAGAGAACAACAGAATCGTATAGATTTGCAACCAGGAGGGATGGTAGAGATCATCCATTCCTCCCCTTCCATGCTTATTTAGAGATAAAATATTAAGGGTCAGACATTAAAGGGACTTGCCAAAGGTCACACAGTTAATTAGTAGCACAACCAGGTGCAGAATCCAGACTCCAAATGTTGTGCATTTGATACCCTAATATCTTGAATAATGCCTACTTCACCCTTAAGAAAAAGTGTTGTTCATCATTGGAACACAAAAATTCCAGCTCAAGGTGCCATTCTTACCTTTTATCTGTGAGCCGAATTTTCTTCTATTTTTTCCTCAAAAGAAAAAGATTCATGTTCAATCATTTACTTTTCATTGTCACAATGATTTTCTTATTAGGAATCTTTGCATGCTCACTGTTAGCAGCCATACAAAAAATTATCCAGGGCCACTGATTGATTGGTGCTACACAGAGAAAATTACAGACACTTGGTCTCCACCACTTAGAAACCTGGAGCCTAAGATACACTGATGAAGAAATATGTTACCAGGCATTCAAGAAATAGAGTAAAAACATATAATTAAGTCACAAGAAAAAAATCAGACATTTATTTCATAAATCCACAAGAGGAAGACAGTTGTGGACGTGGAAAGCCCCCAGATATATGATTTTGTTTCCCATAAGCACTATGAATATAGGGGCAACAAATCCTGTAAGAACATTCGTTGAGTGCCCTCCTATGCAGAGATGCAATTCATAACTTGGAGAGGCTTAAATTCTGTCTTCATGCTCTTGAATAGTCTTGTTCTAGAGAAAATAACCTAATAAAACAAAAGTATTAAAAGGTGATCATTAAAGTCAGTTTTCTGAAGTTCTTCAATCGGAAGTGCTAAGCCCGTAAAGAAATAAGATCCTTAAAGATTGAACTCTTGTGAATTCAAATATAATCAATCAAAAAATTCAAATCATGAGAATGCTTTTGGAACTTCACTTTTTTGAGGAGAGTAAAGGAGAGTAATTAACACGATAGCAGGGAATTTAAAAAGTAACTTCTCTGAAAACAATCCTGAGAAAGAAGAATAAAGTAAGAGGACTTAGAGGACTGGTGTCAAGATAGCAGCATAGGCAGACTCTGAACTCACCTCCTCCCATGGACACAATAGACTTACAACTAATTTTGGAAAAATTACCCCTGAGAGAGAACTGAAACCTGGGTAAAAGGAACCCCTGCAAGACATGACAGTTCTTACTGAGGTGAAAGAGACAGAAATTCCCTTCTGGAGAAAGAAAAAGCCACCATTGCAAGCTGCAGTGCCTCTTGGCCACCTGGGAGCAATCTGAAGGTAAGCAGCCTTCCCTGGAGGAGTGGGGACCTGAGGGGGGACTTTTGCCACAATAAGCATTTTTTGGACCCATAATATCTGGCTTTGCTGGCTACTAACAGCAATGGGGAATACCCCCAGAAAAGCTATCAGACAGAAGAAGAAAATACAAGCCAGCTCTTAAAGGGCCCATGCACAAATTCACCCATTTTGGAAAGCAACCTAAAATCACCAGAAAGAAAGGTGCACAGTCCTTTGGTGAAAAGAGTCTCACCTGATAGGCCCTGAGTGCATCTCAGTAAGAGGTGAGATCTCTCCAGGGACTGAGACATGGTGGCGGCCATTGTTGTGACCTGGTGCAGGTGGGCTGACACAGTCACTGGCAGATGCCAATGGAGTTCCCCCCCTGGCCTCCCTGCCCAGGGTCTGCCCCACCCACTAGAGCACCAATTTAATCCAGCTCAGCCAGGGAAAGTGGCATGCCTTAGGGACTGGCCCCACCCAATAACAAGCCCTCAGGCAACTTGTGGGCCTGCATAGGCAGGGCACCTGGATTCTCTGCAGCTGGGCAAGTGGGTCCACCCGTATTAGGCAGGGCATGCACAAGGAGAGGGTGGAGTGTGCAGGGCATTGGGGAGCATGTAGGGCCTCTGCTGTGGGGTGACTAGGTCCACTTCAGGGGGTTGGGGCATGCTCACAGGGCAGGACTGTGTTGATGGTGTGTGTGGCCCATGGGCAATGGGGCTTGTCAGCTGCAGAAGACGTGTGCTTTTCAAACAGCCACATAGGGGATCGGGCCCATCTTCCAAAGCCTGAAACAATTGGGTGCTCCCCTGCCTGGGGCCAGACCCATCCAGCTGCAATCATGAGACAGCTGATAAGAGCCTTACAGTTGCAATTGCAACAAAAAGAATAAAATACCTAGGAATAAACTTAACCAAAGAGGTGAAAGAGCTGTACACTGAAAAGTATAAAACATTGTTGAAAGAAATTGAAGAAGACACAAAGAAATGGAAAGATACTGTGCTCTTGGATTGGAAGAATTAACGTAGTTAAAATGTCCATGCTTCCTAGAGCAATCTATAGATTCAATGCAATCCTTGTCCAAGTTCCAACAACATTTTTCATAGAAATAGAACAAAGAATCCTAAAATTTATATGGAACAACAAAAGACCCTGAATAGCCAAAAGAATCCTGAGAAAAAAGAACAAAGCTGGAGGAAACATACTCCCTGATTTCAAAATATACTACAAAGCTATAGTAACCAAAACAGCATGGTACTGGCACAAAAACAGACACACAGATGAATGGGACAGAATTGAGGGCCCAGAAATAAACCCATACATCTATGGACAGCTAATTTTCGACAAGACAGCCAAGAACATACAATGGAGAAAGGAAAGTCTCTTCAACAAATGGTGTTGGGAAAACTGGACAGCCACATGCAAAAGAATGAAAATAGACCATTATGTTACACCATACACAAAAATTAACTCAAAATGGATCAAAGACTTGAATGTAAGACCTGGAACCCTAAAACTCCCAGAAGAAAACATAGGCAGTACACTCTTTGACATTGGTCTTAGCACGATCTTTTTGAATACCACGTGTGACCAGGCAAGGGAAACAATAGAAAAAATAAACAAATGGGACTACATCAAACTAAAAACTTCTGCACAGCAAAGGAAACCATCAACAAAACGAAAAGACAACTTAACAACCTGGAGAAGATATTTGTAAACCATATATCTGATAAGGGATTAATATGCAAAATATATAAAGAACTCATACATCTCAACAACAAAAAAACTAACAACCCAACTGAAAAATGGGCGAGACCTGAACAGACACTTCTCCAAAGAAGATATACAGATGGCCAACAGGGACGTGAAAAGATGTTCAACATCATTAACTATCAGGGGAATGCAAATCAGAACTACTATGAGATATCACCTCACTCCTGTCAGAATGGCTATAATTAACAAGACAGGAAACAACAGTGTTGGAGAGGATGTGGAGACAAGGGAACTCTCATGCACTGCTGGTGGGAGGGCAAACTGGTGCAGCCACTATGGAAAACCGTATGGAGATACCTCAAAAAATTAAGAATAGAACTATCATATGATCCAGCTATTCCACTGCTGGATATTTATCCAAAGAACATGAAAACATCAATGTGTAAAGGTGCATGCACCCTCTATGTTCATTGCAGCATTATTCACAATAGCCAAGACTTGGAAGCAACTAGGTGCCCATCAAGGGATGAATGGATACAGAAGATGTGGTATATATGCACAATGGAATACTATTCAGCCATAAGAAACGATGAAATCCAGCCATTTGTGACAACATGGATGGATGTTGAGTGTATTATGCTAAGCGAAATAAGTCAGAGGGAGAAGGTCAAAACTGTATGATTGCGCTCATAAGAAGAAGGTGAAAACAACAACAAACAATCACATAGAGACAAAGATTGGATTGGTGGTTACCAGAGGAGAAGCAGGGAGGGAGGAGGGCAAAAGGGACGATTAGGCACATGTGTGTGGTGATAGATTGTAATTAGTCTTTGAGTGGTGAACATGATGTAATCTATACAGAAATCAAAATATGATGATATACACCGGAAACTTATATAATGTTATAAACCAATGTTACTGCAATTAAAAAAAAAAGGAAAAAAAGGACTTAGACTTCCTTATTGTATTTTTTATTTATTTTTTTTTGTGAGGAAGACCAGCCCTGAGCTAACATCCGTTGCCAATCCTCCTCTTTTTGCTGAGGGAGACTGGCCCTGGGCTAACATCCGTGCCCATCCTCCTCTACTTTATATGGGACGCCGCCACAGCATGGCTGACAAGCAGTGCATTGGCAAGCGCCCAGGATCCGATCCCATGAACCCCAGGCTGACAAATGTGAACTTAACTGCTGCACCACTGGGCCGGCCCCATACACTTCCTTATTTTAAAATGTACTACAAGGCAATAATAATCAAGACTGTGATATGGGCAGAAGGATGGACATATAGACCAATGGAATAGAATTGAGAGTCCAGAAATAAACCTATATATCTATGGTCAATTGATTTTTGACAAGGGTGCCAAGATTATTCAATGGGGAAGTAATTGTCTTCTCAACAAGTGGTGTTAGAACAACTGGATAACCACATGCAAAAGGATGAAGTTGGATCCTTGTCTCATACTATTTACAAAAATTAACTAAAATGGATCAAAAGCCTAAATGTTAGAGCAAACACTATAAGACTCTTAGAAGAAAACAAAGAGGTAAATCATCATGACCTTGGATTTAGCAAAGGACTTAGATATGACACCAAAAGAATAAGCAACCAAAGAAAAATAGATAAATTAGACTTTATCAAAATTAAAAATTTTAATGCTTCAAAGGATCCAATCAAGAAAGTGAAAGCACAACCCACAGAATGGGAGACAATATTTGCAAATCATATATATGATAAGGGACTTGAATCTAGAATATATAAAGAAATCTTACAACTCAACAATAAAAAGACAAATAACCCAATTAAAAAATGAGTAAAAGATCTGAATAGATGTTTCTCCAAAGAAGATACACAAATGGCTAATGAACATATGAAAAGAGGTTCAACATAATTAGTTATTAGAGAAATGCACATCAAAGCCACAGTGAGATACTGCTTCACACCCACTAGGATGGCTAGAATCAAAATGATAACAAGTGTTGGTTGGCAAAGATGTGGAGAAGCTGGAGCTCTCATACACTCCTGGAGGGAATTTAAAATAGTCTAGATGCTTCAGAAAACAGTCTGGCAGTTCCTCAAATGATTAAACATAAAGATGCCATATGATTTATCAGTTCTACTTCTAGGAATATATCCAAAAGAAAGAAAAAGAAATATCCACATAGAAACTTATACACAAATGTTTATAGCAACATTATTCATAATTAGCCAAAGGGTGGAAATGACTCCAAAATCCACCAATAGACAAATGGATAAATATAGTGTGGTATATCAATACAATGGAATATTATTCAGCCATAAAAAGGAATGAAATGCTGATACATGCTATAACATGGATAAATCATGAAAACATTATGCTAACTAAAAGAAGCCAGTCACAAAAAAACACATACTAGATGATTTCACTCATATGAAAGTCCTCATAGGGAGATCTATGGAGATGGAGAGAAGATTATGGTTGCTTAGGGCTAAAAGATAAGGGGTTTCTTCTTGAAGAGAAAATATTTTAAAACTGACTGTGGTGATGGATGCGCATATCTGTGAATATACTAAAACCTTTCAATTGTAAACTTTAAATAGGTGAATTGTATGGTATATGAGTTATATCTTAATAAAGCTGTTTAAGACAACAACAAACTTACCGCCTATGTATGTAGCCATGTAAACTCTCAAATGTTCCCAATTCCTATCCGTGTGACCTTGGGCGAATCTCCTGATTTTTCCTATCTTGTTCGTAAAATGGAAATAGTCATGGTCCCTGAAGGTAAGTTTGTTTTGGGACTAAGTGCCTGCATATAAAGTGCCCAGAAGAGTCCCTGGATCTTCGTGGATACACAATAACAGCTCTTACTATTATCACTGTCAGGAAACAGGATGGGTGGTGATAGACTGATGTTAATAATAATGTCTCTGGAAACTGGAACACTGAGAAGTGTCTTTTGCATCCTCAAAAAGTACATCGTGTTTATGTTTCATGAACTTTCCTTATTAGATATATCTGACTATATTCTGGTCATTAGACATAAGTATGTATGTATATAGGTTCTTTGAATAGAATATTCCATTAGGTAAAATTCCTGTTGTGTATAAACATAAGTTTATATCTATTTGGTGATATTGATAGCTAGTATTTTTGGATATTTTCTCATCTAATCATCTTAATAACCTTTGGGGGAGGTGTATCGTTATTATCCTCCTTTTGTAGATAAGAAAATTCTCTGGGTAGGGGGCAAAATACTTGCCAAAGTCACATAGCTGAGAATTGCTGGGTCACAACTCAGGCAATCTGACCCTTTTGTATGTATGTTAATGAGTTGAGGAAAATATCCTCTCCTCACCATATCTCATAAATGCAGAGCAATTCTTTTAGAAGAGGGAGAGATGAGAGCACATTATGAAAGCTGTACTCACACCACAAATAGGTGCTTTTTGCTATTGTGTTGGTGTCCTTTTAAAATTACCAGGTTCCCTGGCTAAAGCCAGGTGCCAGCTGTTTTTGAATATATTTGCCAGAACTTGGGCTGATGCATATAATTAGATAACAGCTGTCATCAAGTTATCAGCTCAGATCATACCCATTCTGTTTAAAGAAAGCTTTGTGTCTTCAAAGATCTATCATTTTATAAAATCTGTCAGTGCACACATAATAGGAAATGCAAGTTCTTCAATTCTTAAAAATTCAAGCACAACGACGGACAGAAGCATAATACTATGATAAATCAAGGCTACCTCTGCCTTAATTAATAGTAAACTTCTGCTTTAAGATATGAATGTAAACATGACTCTGTGTAATGAATAAAGGAATGACTGTGTTAGGTTAATTGCTAGTCCTGACCTCCACCCTGATTTTAAAGATGGTTGACCTGACGCCTAGGAGAAGTTAAATGTTTGGCCCCAGATCACATAGTTAGTTAATATCAGTGCTAGGTAAAGACCAGTGGCTCGTCTCCCAAACTGGTGGGATGGTTTCAATGCTAATAAGCTGATTTTGTTAATACTTGATCTCTATTTGGGCTCACTAACCAAGTTGTTGTAAATATTTACACACATAACATATTCTGAGTATGTAATCATGCTAAATTACTTGCTTATTTCACAATTGCAGTTTTCTGACAATATTAGTTAACATATACTAGAATATTAGTTAACATATAACTATACTACTACAATATTAGTTAACATATACTACTACAAAATGTTATGTACTGGCATTCTTGGATGCTCTGTTTTTCTTCATTAATTTTGTGTGATTTGGCAACTGCAAATTTATTTTAGATGTGTGAAGAATTCACACTGGCCTTTTTAATGTATGTGTTATTGTGAGGAGAAATGAAAAGTACAGAGAGGATGTTACCAAAGGGGACTAGTTAGTGCCGACCTCTTGGCAACTTTGGGATGTCTATACAGGTACTGATGGACAAAAGCTGCTTAAATGGAGTATAGCATGCTTATTTATACTTAATCAATAATTAAAGAAGCTATAGGAAGTCTGCAAGAAAAACCAAGCCTCAGACATTTGCTATAACATATGCTGTTATTTTATAGATTTTTAGAAGCAGCAATCTTCTCCTGAAAAACTTCCAAGTTTATTCATGCAGGGATTTTGGAATTGACATCTTGGAAAGTGATGCAAATACTTCAGTTACTGACAGCTTATTACTTGGTCATTTTGCCCACAAGGTAAGTGCCTTAGTTTGGTTGTTTTAGGCTGTCCATCAAAACAGAATCATATGTGCTGGGCTCCCTGGTGATCCAGGATATGTAATGTTAATAGCATTCTTTAGTGAATCTTGCATTTAATTGGTAAAAGTTGGAAGAGCTTTTTATTTGTAACAGTGGTGATATTTATAATAAAATTCAAATATACACAAAGTTTCAATGTTGTGAGTCCAGATAAGTCACAAAAATCGTGAGTAACTTGTAGAATTCTTATCTGGTCGCAATTTAGCATTATTATTCATGCCAATTCAATAATAAACCTAATACTTTTAGGATAATTTACTTTAACCTCCCAAGGATTATGGAATAGCACAATTCCATATCGTCTCTCTACATTGTGATTTGCCAAGTTTCTACGTCAACATTTTGTTCATAGGGTTCTTACTCTATTTAGGATGCCGCCCCTCCCCAAAAAGAGGTAATACAAATTTATATTGTTTGCTATAGCATACTAGGGTTTCGTATGTGATTCTCTAATGCTTGCCAAAGTGTGGGTTTCTACACAATAAATATCAGACTGTAGATGACTTCTCTGTCACTGCATGGCCAGGATACCAGAATGCAGACAAGGCAAAGAGGACTTCCCAGCTGACAAGTACTAGTTCTGCTTAAGGGAAGTCTACAGCTGCCGTTGGTCTCAGTAGGCTTCAGACCTGTAATGGGTCTTCTCAGTTCTTGTTCTTAAAAGAGTTACATGCATATCAGTATCACATTGTCGTAACAATCAGAGATGGAAGAGACCTATAGTACTTCTAGGAACCAAGGAAATGGCATTCTCTTTAGTTTATTCCTGAATGCTTTGGCCAATTGAAATTTAAATGATAATTATTGACTTTTGAACTTCCCTTGAGATTATTTAATAGCTATAGATATAAATCCTGAGATTAAACATCATCTTCTTACTAAGCTACATTTTCCTATGTTTAATTCTCAAACTTAGTTAAATCTCTTTTGAACTATCCTTTTCAGGAGGGAAATACCTGCCAGTTTTTCCTTTTCTCCGAAAGGATTACCACCTTGAGAGATGACTCTTCCTTTTAGACTGCATAGTTTTCGAGAGAGGATGGGACCCAGATTTAGATTCTGTCATACTGGTAGATCCCAGGCCCTTAAATTTCTCAGAAATAACCTTAGAGAAGATGCTAAAAACAAAATGCCATCAAGCTGAGTAACTAACTGTCCTGCTAAATTAATGTCACAACATCTTAATTGATGCCAAATAGACATCATAATTAATGGGAGAGTGACATAAATTAAGATATAAATTATGACAAAATGGTGCTTATCATGAGATAATAAAAAATAATCACGCCCCTGGGGTGTGATTCACCAGGAATGCAATGCATCTGAGGGTCTCTCAGTCTCTTAATAAGTAAGTGCAGGACAAAAGTCCCTGGACGGAAAATGTCAAATGGTTTGTTCTAGGAGAGATCTAGATCCTGGTTAGGCATTCTAATCACAAAACCATGCAATTTTAGAGCTAAATATTATCTAAGGGTTGATATAGTTAGAATTCCTGAATTTAGGGGTAAGGAAATGGAGGCTTTGGGAAATCAAATGATAGCCCAAGATCCTCGCCTGTATTATGGAGCTAGGACCACCTGGACATCCTCCCACTCCTGGTCAAACACTCTTTTAATTACACATGGAAAATAGCTTTGGCAATGGGCATTTATTAGTGCGGACTCCAATATTCCCTGAAGTGTTTTCCACAGAAGGCTAGCCCCAAGGGAAGGTCTGGGAAAAGGAAGATTCTTTGGTTAATTACATTTAGGGTATGCTGTTTACCTCCCATCCCCTGAAATTCGAGTTGCATATTATCGCCTTAAAGATGCTGGGAAATCCGAGGGTTAAAATAAACAAGAAAAATATCTCTGAATCTTTTTTTTTTTTTGGTGGGGAAGACCAGCCCTGAGCTAACATCTATTGCCAATCTTCCCCTTTTTGCTGAGGAGGAAGACTGGCCCTGGGCTAACATCCGTGCCTATCTTCCTCCACTTTATATGGGACGCCGCCACGGCATGGCTGACAGGCAGTGCGTTGGCGGGCGCCCGGGATCCGAACTCGCGAACCCCGGGCTGCCAAGCGCGGACTAAACCGCTGCGCCACCGGACCGGCTCCTCTGAATCTTTATTTAACACAATATTTCTCAGATTTGTTTGGGAACCACTTTATTGCTGTATGAAACTGTGTCAGTTCTAAAAAAAAGAATGCCTGACCTTTTTGCACTTGAGGAACTCTGATTTTAGCTTCTATCTTTTGTGCCTGCTATTCCTTTACAAATTAAGATTTCCGGAGAATTTGTCCTATCCATTCTTAGACCTTCCATCCACATATAATTGGCAGCACACAATTATCAGTGAGTCATATCTTAAAACAAACAGTAGTTTCTGGAAGAACTTTTTATTAGAATGGATTGGTATTTTTCCTTTAAGCATACTTGTGTATGTTGGAGCTCTGAACCGAACATTACCTTTATGCAGAAATAGGTAGAATAATTTTCAGTGAGGATGGCTTTCATATACAAAAAAAGAGATGTGCTATCCCATCACCATACATCCTAGTTTGGTTGTGCTTGTTTATACTCGTCCCAGAATTCTATCTAAATAACATCCGCCTTCACATTCTCAAAATGCCCTAATTTGGATGTAAATTACGGTCACTCTGCTTTTGGAAGTATCTGTAGGATGGTTGTCTTTTTGTTGTTTTTGTAGTTAATTTGAGCAGATGATGCTCTAAAAAATATCTTACTCGGACACTGATGGGGTTGCTTCATTCTTCCTCCTATTTCTCTAAGGGTTGCTTCCCATTTTCACTTGTGGATTTCTTTTCCTCAGTTTAGACCTTTCATCTTTTGTGTCTCTAAATTCTGTTGTAGAGCCACTTCTCTTCTCAGTATACTTGCTCTCCCTGGGAGAAATCTCATTTTCTCTAGTGGTTTCAATTATCATCCACATGCTGATGTCTCCCATATATTTGCATTTATTTCTGCCATCTTATTTTGTGTTTTTAGTTTGCAATCAGTTTTCTTTGTTTTTTTCTGCTTTCCAAACTTGATTTGTCTTGCATTGAATAGTGTCTTTTTTATATTTACTCATTTGAAAGTTGTTCATTCTGATTATTTGTTATGATTATTTTAGTTACTGGACTGAAATTTTTAACACGTCTGCTTGTCTGAACGAAATCTAAGTGACTTCAGCACTGTTAAACTTTACCTGAGCCATGCAAGGACCTTAAACTCCTTTAACTTCTTTTTTCACCCTCCTGTCTTGTATGTTACTTTTCTTTAGTATTTGTTCCATTTTTTGAAATCAATGCTTCATGGAAATATAACATTTATGGAGAAAAGTGCACAAATCACAAATGAAGGGCTCAGTGGATTTTTATAAAGCAAAAAGCATGTCCACACCACCCAGATCAAGAAATAAAACATTACCAGTTCCTCTGAAGCCCCTTCACGCCTCCTCCCATTCAACTTCAACCCCCAGCCCCTCAGCCAAAGGGGAACCATTATTCAGACTTCTATCAACATAGATTAATTTCAAATCTGTTTTTGAACTTTATATAAATGGAATTATGGCGCATGTAACTCTGTGCCTGGCTTCTTTGTCACAATGCTATGTCCTTGAGATTCATCCATGTTTTCACATGTTGCAATAATTTAGTCTGTCAATTGTTATGTAGTATTCCATTTAATGACTGTACCACAGTTTTTAAAAGCTATGTTGCTATTGATGGACATTTGATTGTTTCCAGACTTGGATTATTACAAATACTGATGTTATGAACATTCTTCTATATGTATCTTGGTGTTCATATGAATGCATTTCTATTGAATATATGCCAAGTTGTAAAATTGCTGGTTCAGAGAATGTCCCTTTAGCTTTAGCGTATAATGCCAAACAACAATCCCAAGTGTGTACACAGGAACGCACAGTGTGGGAGAATGGTTTCACAGCTATGTCCTGGAATTCCTCTTGACCACCATCCTTGAGATTTCCATCATGCCTCCCTAGTGTTGGAATTCATTCTCTTGATTCCCATATCGTCCTGCTGTCTGATTGAATTCCTCATTTTATTAGCCCGTGGCCTACAGTAACTTTCCTACCAAAGTGGGGGTCAATGGAAGGTAAAGATTTTGAGCTACAAATGGAGACCCCTTTACTGATAGGTTGTTGGTTATGGAACATCAGGTTGGAGTTCATTTTGCCTCGTTCATTTTGAAGGCAGTGCTCCATTGTCTTCTAGCTTTTAGTCTTGAGGTTGAACAGTTTTAAGATACTCTGATTCTAGGTCTTTTGTATGTGACTTTTAGTTTTTCCTCTTTGGAAGTTTTTAGGACCTTGTTGTTGTTCCTGGTGTTCTGCAATTTCAATATGATGTCCCTTGGTGTGGCTTTTGTTCTAACCACTGTGTTGGGCACTGGGTGGGTCTTTTCAGGCTGGAAAATCATATCCTTCCCTTCTGGAAAGTTTTCTCCAGTTATTTCTTTGATAATTCTCTCCTTTATATTTTCCTTTCTTTTTTGAAACTATTATTATTCAGATACTGGACTTCCTGTATTGCTTTTCTAATCTTAATTTTCTCTTTGATTTTCCAACTTTTTATTCTACTTTCTAGGATATTTTCTCAGTTTTTTTCTATTGAATTTACTATTTCTGCTCTCCTGTTTTTGTTTTTTTTCCTTTTCTGAATAATCCCTTTTTAGGCTTATTTTTGTTTCATGATTATAATATTTATTTCTCTGAGGTTATTAATGATAGTGTTTAAGTTTTCTTCTGATTTCTATACTGACTTTGTCTCCACTGGGTTTCTTTTCTTCTGTTTGTTTCTTTTATCACTGTCTTTCATGTTGGAGTGCCTGATGAATTTCTGGTGATCCTCAGATGTACAATTATTTTTAACAGTGTAACCGTGAGGCACTAACAACTTAATGAGATGGAATTTATTGAAGAGATTTTGTGGAAAATTCTGGATGCAGTTTTTGTCTCTTTTTAGACTTTTTTTTTTTTGTGAGGAAGATTAGCCCTGAGCTAATATCCCTTGCCAATCTTCCTCTTTTTGCTGAGGAAGACTGGCCCTGGGCTAACATCTGTGCCCATCTCCCTCTATTTTACATGTGGGACGCCTGCCACAGGCTTGATAAGTGGTGTGTAGGTCTGCACCCAGGATGTGAACCTGTGAACCCTGGGCCGTGGAAGCAGAGTGCATGAACTTAACCACTATGCCAACAGGCCTGTCCCTCACTTTAGTATTTATTTTTTATATTAACATAAGTAAAACTGACTTTTTTGATGTACATTTTAATGAATTTTAACATATGTATAGATTTGTGTAGCCACCACCACTACAATCAAGATACAGAACAGTTGCATCAACCCAAAAGAACAACCTTGGGCTCCATCTTTTAGACACATCCTCCTCTCGTGTCTAACCCCTGGGGATCACTAATCTATTCTCTGTCACTATAGTTTTGTCTTTTCAACAATCATATAAATGGAATCAGACAGCATGTAACCTTTGAGACTGGCTTCTTTCACTCCCAAATGCTTTTGGGATTCATCTAACTCGTTGCAAGAAACTATATTTTATCCCTTATTATTGTTGGGTAGTATTCCACTATATGGATATACTACAGTTTGTTTATTCACTCACTTGTTGAAAAACATTTGAGTTGTTTCCAGATTTGGTGATTATGAATGGAAATGTTATAAGCATTTGCGTAAGGTTTTATATGGACATAAGTTTTCATTTCTCTAAGGTAAATACCTACGAGTTGAATCACCAGGTCAAATGATAAGAATATGTTTAACTTTATAAGAAACTGCCGAACGATTTTCCACAGTGGCTGCACCATTTTGCATTCCCACCAGCAACGGATGGAGAGTTTCAGTTGTTCTTTATCTTCACGAGCACTATTTATTATTGAATCATTCTAATAGATGTGCAGCATATCTTATCGTGATCCTTTGTCATATGTATGATTTGCAAATATTTTCTCCCAGTCTGTAGCTTGTCTTTTTATTCTCCTGTTTTCATTTGTATAATATAAATCATATTTCATGTGGCCAGTCCTTTTATTTTCCCTTCCTTTTTCATTCCCTTCTAAATCACAGGGAAGCCTGTGTATGTCAGCTGGGATCAAAACTCCCAAAAGATGGGAACTGATCATATCTAACACAACCTTTGTTAACTTTGATCTCACTGACTGTGTGGCCATCAGGACCTGTTCGGGTTGTTTCCAAGGACAGGGTAAGTTGTTTGAATAGGTAAGACAGACGGTAAATAAGGCCAATACTCAAGTAAATATGATAAATAGTGGCAAAGCTGTTGTGAGTCATTACTTCTTTTAGTTATAGGATTGTATCAGTAGAAACTGCTGCTCAGATCCCCTAAAAGAAATCCTAGAGGAGGCCAGGGGCTCCCAATGTGGCTCAGACAGCTCCCCGGTCTTATGGCACCTCTCACACGCTGTCATTATGGTGCTGTGTCTCTGCTGGACTCTAAGCTTCATAAAGACATGGATTATGTCTCCCTTGCTCAGTTTTATCATTTGTACCTAGTAGCCTGGTGCCTAGGAGGTTCATGGATTATAGTAATGATTGGAGTTGGATGGATAGACATATGGATGTAAATTAACACACATGTAATCTTTCCTGGAAGAGACAGAGTTCAGGTATTTTAAGTTTTCAACAGCCCAAGCCTTGTTGTGTACACAAAGAGAACCCTAGGAATTCTTGCTTACTTGTTAACCACGTCTCAGAGGTGGTGAGAAATACCTGGGAGGACTCATGGGCCAAGGTGAAAAGAAGTAGAGAGCAATCTAGTTGATTTGATCATTGTAAACAGACAAACCAAGTAATTCAAGTAAATATGCTCTTGTGGTTTGAATCACCCATTTAGATAATTGTTTGTTTTTTTAATTAAATGAATAATCAGCAAGTCTCCACTTTACTCTTTTTTTTTTCCTGTATAGGCAAAGCCAAAGATTGTTTTTATTTGGGTGGCATCTGAGTTTAAGACTGTAGAAATAATAATAGGAATAAAAATTGCCTTATGGCAATCACTTCAAATCACAATTCCTCAGTTCCTTAATAGTTTCATATCATTCATAAGACACTGAAAAAAAAGCACATTACTCCCTATGAGCTCTAATCTCTTCTCAGTGGATGATGTTGGCTGGGCTATCTGTTTCATTTGTTTAAAAACTATCTATTCCAGGTTCTGTTTAAGGAATGGGGGGTGGGAAGGTGGGGTGGGTGCAAAGATGAAAAACACATAGTTTTTGTCTTCTAGGAGCTCTTCATCTAGGCACAAAAATAAATGTCTAAGCCATTGTAATAGAGTGTGATGAGTACAATACTAGAGGATTGAGCAAGGTGAGATAAGAAAGGAAGGGGGTCAAGTAAGATTTCATAGAGGTGACTTTTGAGCAGGGTTTTGGAAGTAGAAGTTTGCAAGGAGGAATAGGCAGCGAAAAGTTTCTAGGTATTAGGAACATTATATGCAAAAAATAGAAATTCCAAAGAGCAGATTATACTTGGGGAATTCCGAAGAAGTCCAATATAACTGCATTGTAGAGCTGCAGGTGGTTGTGGTATTAGAAGGACTAGCGAGGCTGCAAGAGATGGAATCATGGAGTCTTAAATGCATGACTTAATTCACTGCGTGGACTCTACTGGGATGCAGAATGAAAACATTAGGACCTCTATTTATTTGTATCTTATTTTTCCTTTTTGTGTATTTTATAATTTACATAATACAGCAATATGGTAGCATATGGACTGAGAGATGTGTACCGAATTTTTAAACTTTAACAACAGGAGTGTAAGTATTAGATCTGGGCAGCTGGACGAGCAGCAATGCTGATGAATCACATGGAGGTGGCATGAGGGGAAAGACTGCTAAGAAATGTGGCCCTAGAGCTAATACTTAAAAAGTGTGTTACTATAACTATTTGCCCACATGGTTGATTGAATATTGCTTTTGAGGGTAAATGGTTAAAATATAAATCTCATAAGAGGTGGGGTTAGACTCACATAGCAGAACTAGAGCAGAAAGATTGAAAGACTAACCATAGCACCTTTAGTGTTTAGGGATTAGTGAATTGGTGTTCTGTGTCTCTATTTCCCACTAGACAACAGTTTCTCACCCTTGCCATTATTGGCATTTTGGGCTGGATGATTTTTTGTTGTGAGAGGACTGTCCTGTGCATCATAGAATGTTTAGCAGCATCCTTGCCTCTAACCACCAGATGCCAATGGCTCTGCCGTCCACCCAGCTGTGACAGCCAAAAGTGATTCCAAATGGTGCCAGTGTTCCCTGGGGGGCAAAATCAGCCCTGGTTGAGAATCACTGCCCTAGAATACAGGCCACATGAAGACGGTGCCAATACTGTTCTTGTCTCCCTCTGCATCTGCAGCACATACTGCAGAGCCTGGGATACAGTGAACACTCATGATTTTTTTTTTATTGAATAAATGAGTGAATTGTGAAAGTGTATAAATATGCAATTTAAGGTACTGAAAATATCCCGTGAATTCAGCTGCCATTTGTTGTGATAGTCTTCTGTACTATTGTGTAACAGTCCTTCTGTCTTCCAATTTGTAGGTGGATTTACTGTGAAGACCAACAAGTTGAAATTTACAAACTCTCCAAACTTAGTAGCATTTCCATTTCCTCATGCAGCAGTTTTGGAAGACTTGGATGGGTCTCTGTCTGGGAAAAATAGAAGTCATGTTCTTGCTTCTATGGAAACACTTTCAGCTTCTTGTTGGGTCAATACCAGCTTCAGTCAGGTTGTCCCTGGCAGCGTCTGTGGCGAAGATGTTCTCTTTCATCGTATGTCTATTGGTTTGTAAGTTGAATTAACTTTACATTTTCGCTTGTCAAGGCACATGCATATATCATTTCAGACTGTTGATGTTTGTAGAAGGGAAAGTGTTCTCTAGATTTTACGTTCTACAGAAGTGATGTGGGAATAATTTTGACAGCCATCAAATCACAAGTTTATGGTAGTTTTAGGCTGATTCAAATGGCAGCTAACTTTCAATATCATTAGTTCAGATCTTGTAGCCGTTGACCTCTTATTGAGCTAATAGCTTCTTCTTGAAAAGACTTGCAACCTACAGAGAATTTGAAATGTATTTAAAATAAAAGTATTGTTAAAAAATTCCAGTAATGTCCATTCTCATTTATATACATGTACTCTCTCCAAGCTCTTCTTAAGTGTTCGTTATGCTCCAGGGAAGCAATTGTTGATGCCTTCCTATTACTTGCAAAGTTGCTTCACTCTAGTTCATTTTCCTTGTTAATTTCATAAACTATTGGATTCATCCAATACATTTCCTATTAATATTGGAGCAAGGACTCCTTGGTTATGCTCCTCAAACTACCATTAAGTCAGCAGCTGGGCTGTTTATAATGCATAATAGGATTGCTTCTGCACTCTTTAATTTCCAGGTAATGATTGCTGAGTGTCTAGGGTTCTATCTTTAACCTGTTTCAAATGCATTGTACATGTTTAGCCATACTTTTTTCCTTCCTTTGTTTTAAGTGTCCTAACTGCATGAATATTAAGTCAAGTGATTCAGCCAAACCTTATTGGCTTCTTATTTAAATTGGTAAACTCCAGAGAGTGAGTCAATGTGGTCAGGATTGCACTAAGTCTGCATTTTGAATGCATATGGAATCAGTATCTTGACATTCTGTTTTAGACGCCTTCCTAATACACCGCTAGCATTGAATAGTCTGAAAATTTTCCACTTTTGCTTTCCAAGACTTTATCATTCTATCTAATGTTAACGGGCTCAATTCCAGTGAGTGACATAGCAATGTGGAGGGATATATTTTCATTTCTAATCATTTTGATTGTGCGGAACATGACTTTTTTTCATTCTCAGGGGTGCATCCTAATTTTTATTGTTATTTCAGTGATTTTACCCAAGAAAATTTTAATGGATATTTTGAGATTTATAAAAGCTAGTGATTTATTTCTTCTATGCATTTTTTTCAAATGAGGAAAATTAAAATAGATTCGTGTAGTTAAAAAGAACATTATGTGCTTGTATGATATTTATTTCTCTGTGTTTTTGATACTCCTTTTTTACACCTTGCTTTGAGACCTACTGGGAAACCGTCTCTTAGAAAGGCACATAGCGATGTGGTGTTAGAAGGCTCTGCAGATGGGATCTCGTCTGAGCATCTGTTCTTGGAGATCTTTAGGGCAGGATACTTAGGGGCTGACTTTGGCAGCAGGTCATGATCCCAGCACTCAGGGACTGACGAGGTCAAAAAGACAGTAATCCTAATAGAATATTCTCAGTAGATTCAAAAGGCTCCACTAGGGTGGAAAACTTGTCTTGGTTTATCTGGAATTTTCCTGGTTTTAAAATAGAAAATCTCATGTCCCAGAAACCCCTCCAGTCTTGAGAAAACCAGGATGGTTGGTCACCCTACTTCCTAGGCTTCTATTTAAATTTTTTTCAGGTCGGCTCACAGGTCTATGGACAAATGCCCAACTACCCCAAATTAGCCCCAGGGAAGTCTCAGTGTGCTCCCAGTTATAAGTCTCTTGGCCCGAGTATCCTGACCTCAAGGATGAGGTGATTGGATGAGATGATCTCTAAGGTCAGCATCACCTGGGAGCTTGTCTCAGGCTCCACCACAGACATCTTGAATCAGAATCCCCAGGTGATTTATGCTCAAGTTTTAGAAGCACTACTCTAAGGCCCTTCTAACTTTATCTTTCTATGATTCTATCCCTAGCTATTTGTGCTCAGTGACTTGATCTTTGTCCCAGAGCATTATAACCTCATTAGGAACATGTCAGAGCTAATGAGCAATTTGAATTCAGCATAGATACAAACTTTGCTGCATTTCATGGAGAAGGGATTAATTTGTTGTGCTGTTTGCCCTGGAGCAAGCATCCTAAGAGTTGATTTACAAAGCTCTCACAGTCGTGATCTTTTGGGGTTGCATGTTGATGGAGATCTGATATGGCACAAGCACCCTGCTGTCCTCACTTACCCCCCTCCCTCAGCACGAGGTTTCCAGAAGGCAGGGCAAACCTTGATCTGTCTTCCAATTATTGACTGGATTGAGCATGGGAGAAATTAAAAGAGTTTATAAGATGTTGTAGGCTGGCCAGCCAGTCCTTCTAAGTTTTTATAGGATGTACATAAAATACAGTCAGGACACACACATGTATTTAAAATTATTTTTCAAAGACTGAAGAATAGAGAAGTAATTAAGAATCATTTCTGGGTACAAGTCATAGCCCCGCCCCCAACTTCCTTAGGTGTACTTCCTTCCTTAGGAATACGCCCCCTAGGTGTATTCCTTTGGACAAGTAACTTCACCTCTCTTTGCTTCAGTTCTCACATCAGTAAAATGGGCATAATGGTATTTACCTCACGGGATCATTGCCTGACATGTAGTAAATGCCCAACAAATGTTGTCTTTAAAAATCGCTACATTCGTGATGTACAAAACAATGTATAAATGTCCTACTAATTGAATAAAATACTGTAGATTATTATGTTTCTGAGAAACAAATGCCTGGCAAGGGAATTAAGTTTGCTCAAATGTAATTTAATCCAATTCTTGAAAAATAGGCAATACTTTCCAATAATCACATGACGTTGTGCCGATCCAGCAAAACCTCCCAGGTAGTCATAGAATTTGGAGTCGTTAGGAGAGTCTTTGATTCACTGTGCCCCAATACCTTCTGTTTCTTCCTTCCTGCTTCTCCCAGAAAAGAAAAGGTTAATGTTCTCGTTGATCACCTTGATTCTTAGATCTTGCTTAATATCCTCTCCTGTAGTGCTAGCGTTCAGTTTTTACCTATGTAACTGCTCTTAATGTGTCAGTGTTCAAAGGATGAGGCACCCCCTGCCTCTGTGAATACAAAAGTAAAGAAGAGTTCAAATGGAAATTTTGGCCTAGCTTTTCCTTTAATAATCGCCTAACTCTCCTTCCTAGGGATAAATAGGTAAAGCATCACTAATGGTATCTTTTCAATCCTCAAAAAAAAAAAAAAACAACCCATGTGAGATGGGAAAATTCCAAGAAGTATTATTCTCTCTTGGCAGCAGAGGTTACAGAAGTAAAATAGAAAAGAATCTAAAAGTCATAATGGACCCCCAAACTGAGGAAAGCATCAACAATACTACACGGTTATGAAATTTTAAGAATAATAAAGGGGTCCAGTAGTGTGCTGGTAAATGTTTAACAACCAGCTCCCTAGAATAAAATGCCCTGATTTGTAGCATTTGCCTAATTCCCTGGTGAAATTACCCCCACATAACCCATATAGGCTTATAGGTTCAATGATATCGCTGAGCACGGCCTTGGGAAGAGGGGCTGACAATGAGCCCGTGAGCGGCTTTCAGTCGGCTCCACCACAGCACCAGGTGTGTATATATAAAAGAGAAGGTATGCTTCCTAGTCTAACTCCATACCTGATGTGTAAAATGGTTTTTCTATATTCCTGACAGGTAATTGTCTACCTTGGGGTTGTATAGCTCCAGTGGTGGTATTCTCATGTTCTGAGACAGCCATTCCAGCTGGCTTCGGCAGATCAAGAGAAGAGATGTGATAGTGTGTGGAGGATCATCTAAGCAGGATGATGGAATCCATTGCTTTCTCTTCATGGATTAAGATAGAATAAGCAAGAAGTATTGTCCTAAGTGTGATACAAAAACTGTAGACGCTGCTTTGAGGAGATGCTAGGTAGATTCTGGGGCTTCTCTACAATAAATTATTACTGCTTTAGCCAACTCTGAAAAAAGATAAACAGAAATGTACATCGGCAATGTCATGGAGGAGTGGTGTTGGGGTGTGCCTGCCAGAAGGCATTATTAAATCATCTGGCTTGCCTCTCTGCTCTATTTTGTATGTGAATTTAAGGATTGTTAAAAGTTGGTGGGGAAAAGACTGAGTGTTGTGATTTCTTTCCTCTTTAACATCAGGGACAATCTTTCTCTTTTTGCTGAGGAAGATTGGTGCTGAGCTAACATCTGTGCCCATCTGCCTCTATTTTGCATATGGGATGCTGCCACAGCATGGCTTGATGAGGGGTGTGTAGGTCTGCGCCTGGGATCGAAACCTGCGAACTCTGGGCCACCAAAGTGGAACGCACAAACTTAACAGCTATGCCACCGGGCTGGCCCCTCTCCCCTCTTTTTAGGTTTCTTATTCAGAAAGAGAAATGTTTAAGTGTTTCTCAATCAATAAGATTATATACAAAAAAAGCCCTTGCTGATACACATAAAATATTACTGGATTATGACAGGTCAGCAGGTAGGATAGTGGTTCTCTGACAACGACTTGTATGAGCCCAGTGTATTTTTAAAGGATGCTCAAGCAAGCCATGCCACAAAAGCTTATTGGCTGTGCTCAAAATTTTGACTTTGCCCTCTTTGTGCAGTAAAAGATGAGAGCGACAACAGCAAGCACTAACATTCGATAGATGCTAGCAGCACCTTTAGGGGCTAGTTATTATGATGTGTCTGGCTTAGGAGATGTGCAATTATAAAGGGTTTACTTCACAATTGTTCTGAATTTAGAGCTCAATGCAGTGTTTGTCTTAATACACAGAGATATGGACCCTCAGGAG
Source organism: Tapirus indicus (assembly GCA_031878705.1). Classification (NCBI taxonomy): domain Eukaryota; kingdom Metazoa; phylum Chordata; class Mammalia; order Perissodactyla; family Tapiridae; genus Tapirus; species Tapirus indicus. Next base: position 47,512,051 of record CM062931.1, on the reverse strand, counting down.
AAGTAAGCTAATGGTAAACACAAACCAGGGAGTTAATATTTGTTCTCACTGGTATTGCTGATTGCCTAACAAATCCTTTGTGAACAGTAAACATTCAACAGTTCTGCACAGTGTATGGGCACTAAATGACATAACTGTTTATGCAACTAGTTTGTAAATTGGTACTTAGGTTGGGAAGTTTTATCGAGTGATAGTGCTATATTTCTAGAGGAAAATGTCTCTTAATTAAAAACATGCTTGGTTATTAGGGAAAAAAAAGAACAAAAATTAAGGCACCACACCGAATAGGGAAGGCTTTTAGTCCTGTTGTCTTTTTGATTGTATACAGGAGCTGTTGCTGACGCAGAGGGAAGGGTTAACATTTAAAATGGACTGGTTGCCTCCTGATTTCTTGCACATAAAGCCATGAGAAGTTCAGAGAAAGACTTCTTCTCCTAGTAATGAAGCTCTCTGCTGCTAATGGCCCATGCAGACTCCCTTGGCTCCTCCAAATTAGAAATACTTTTGTGTTCCTTTGCTTCATTAACAGTAAAGAGAGGGAGATTGGTGGCTATTTAGGGCACAGGGAAATTGGTGGCTATTTAGGGCAAGCGAAAATTGTAGTAATTATGGTTGGTAAATTCTCTTCATGGTGTTCTTTGATTCTTGATGTTCTTTTGGTGCTTTTCAGAAAAGCCCACCACTGTCACTGCTGGCATTTAGCCTAGAAGGATGAGAGCTGATTTGACTTAGAATTTTTGGCCCCCAGTAATGGTCAACAGAAGGTGTCTTGCCTACTGGGAGTTGGGTTTTTTACATTTTGATTTGCTTTTCAGAGTAAACCATATAACCCTTTCCACTACCAGCTGTGATAAAGGTATATGTGCTGTACTTGTATTGCCCCATAGAAAGCTGGTGAAACACATGAGTGCCTGTGCAATTGCATCTCACATAAACCTTGGTTGAGATGGATGGGGCGGCTTGATAGGATCAGGGCAATGCGTGAAGAAGGAAGAGGAAAGGGTAATTTAGGATCACAATGTGCTATGGGGGGTCTGGTTGATCAAAGGGTTAGCATCAGATCACTGGATGCTGGTTGGAAGGAGAAGGGCATCAAAAGGAAGGTACAAAAGTCTCAAAGACAAATAGACCTGAATAATTGTTAGCATTTAGCGGTTTTACAATATTTGAAGAGAGGGTCATGTTGATAAGGACCTCCAGAAACTGGGAAGTATGGTCTGAAAAATGGCTCCTTCAACAATTGAAATTACAATCTATAGAAACTGAACCAGAAGAAATGATATCCTAAAAATTGGTTTACCAATGTGATGCTGATGAAAATTTGAGAAATAATTAAGTCTAGTCAAAGTGAGCCGAGAGATTCTTAGGGCCACATTGCCGGAATGAAGAAGCATTTCTGGAAATATGCATGGTATCTTAAGAAAAGAGTGACAAAATATAGGTTGGTAAGGCAAAGTCAGTGACAAAATGTATATTGGAGGAATTCAATGTGAACAGATGGATGCTTTTGAACAAATGGAATTCTCCTTTTGGTCTATAGTTTAAAAAGACTGTTTGTAAAAGTGGTTTAATTGAGAGCACTTGACTAGGATAGAAGAGATATAAGTTCATAAGAAAACCTTAAGCCAGGGCCCACTATTAGCATAGATGGCTTGTATATGCCCAGGAAAGGTTTTCTGACCATCAAACATAAGTGTTTAAGTCTTCTTGGCAAATATCCTACTGACTTGGGGTTGACTGTATCAAGCTCTGGTAACTTACGATCAACTGCTTATTTCCTTCGACTAATAAGTATATAAGAAATCTCCTGACACTCATGGGGTTTTCTGGGTAGACTTCCCTCTTGGGAAGAAACATCACTAGGTAGTCAGTTGGAGTGTTCTAGTTTATTTAACACTCGTTTATTCATTCAACGAATAATGTGAAAGGCAGTTTTATTTATTACTGTGAATTATTAAATGGAAATTCTGATTTATCAATTAGTCTCTCTTGGAGTTAGGTCTTGTGATTCATTTTCCAGAGCCCGTATATCTCTGTGAAAGCTGAAAGGATGCACTTTCAGAACCTGAAACACTCAGAATTATTCTCTGGACTGTGGGGAATCCCACCTTGTATACTGACCATGGTACCTACTGCAGGCAACTTATCTGCCTCTTTGGTATTTCTTGGTTTCAACTTATCTCTTCTTATCACATTTGTTTTACATTTATTTCCCAGAAGCCTATATTTATTCCTTTTCCATATTAGTTGGGCCAAATTGTGCTGGATGATCTCCTGGGACTCTGAGACATGTTTCAGTAAGGGGAAGAAAGAGCCAAGACAACTGAGGACAAATGGCTAGAAGATACAACGAAGAAAATTAAGCTTTTAAACCTTGTCTAAAGATGAAAATTAACAAAATCCATAAATGGAGGAAGAATTTGAGGATGGGGATGCCCCATAACTGGAAGAGGAAACAGGACAGACTGTGGAAGGAATTCCTGTAATGGATTGGAAGTTAGAACAGATGACTCTTATGCCTAGTCTGATTCTAAGAATATGCATTGAGGATGTCCTTTAGTTCCAGTTTAAATCCTGATAGACACATGAAGAAAACCCTAAGTGTCCCAAGCCCAGAGAAACGAAGAAGTCTCCCCACTCCAAGATTTCTACAGGTTCAGTGAATGCTGCATAGGGAAGTCTGAGGAAAGAGTCGTTCTTTTATTCCAAATGCCCTGAGCATTTTTCATCCCTTTCATTTTGTTAATTAGCGGATGAAACAAACACATTTAATCTTGCGAGAAATATGTGTCAAGGACTACATTGCCAGGGCCAAGGCTCTGTACCATGAAAGGTTTTCAGATGACCAAATATCCTGGATAAAGCTCTAGACATGAAAATAAGTAGGACAGAATGGCAGATCTGGCACATCTGAGGTTCTTTCTTAAATGAGTTGTAGGTAGATGTTGTTGGCCTTGGTGGTTACTGAATACTTTATATAGATTCTCTCTTTGAGGTTTACAGTAGCTATATGAGTTACATGCTATTGTTGCCTCTATTAAAATAAAAAGGAAATTAAAGCTTAAAGAGGGTCAGTAACTTGCCCAAGTTCATACTCTTAGTGCATGTAGATATAGATTTCCAATTTATGCCCATTTGACCACACAGCCCAAGCATTTAACACTGAAAACAGTTTCCTTCTATAATATGTCACTGGATCGTAAATTGCCTTTGGATCTGCTCATGCCACACCTCACTTTGAAAACCCAACATCCTCCTTCATCTCATTTCCCTCTACTTTGAGAATTTAATTATCTGCCTGCAGCAAAATGCCACAGTTAAAGATTCTCATGAAAACGAAACCAAAGGGGGAAAGATGGTCATAATGTGTATCGATTTTTCTTTTTTTGTTTTAACTTTGGCTTTATTTTTTTCTGTCCACTCTGATTTTCTTTGAGGGTCTTAGCATGTGGCTAAATTTATTTATGTTCTAGGGAAGTCTTAAAAATCACTTTCTGTAATAAGCTGTGTAGAAAAATTTATAGAAATTAAAAAATTTCTAGTTCTACCTGGGACAGTCACATAATACTTTTGCCACACTCTGCCTCAGTTTCCTCATTTGGTAAAATGCAGTTCTTCTAGAAACCCTTTATGTGAGGGGAACTGGCACCAGCTGCTTTCGGGAGCGCTCACGCATGTGTCCTTCCTTCACAGAACAAACACGATTTGAGTGCCACTCTGTGCAGGGCCGTGTTCCAGGGGGCAGGGTACCAAAAGGGAGAAAATATCTCTAACTTGAGGATCTCACAATCTATGTTGACAAACAAAAAAGCAAACCCAACGACACTGAGATGCTGTAGTAGGAGTGAGCATGGGGCATCTGCAAGCCCACAGGAGGGGAGCCAGCTTACTCTTTGCTCTAGGGAAGGCAACGGAACCATTCCTGCCGGGCGGTTGGCAGTGGGCTTCTGAGAGTCCAGGCACATCAGATTCTGGGTCTCAGTCATTGCTTCCCATAGGAATATCTATCTAATTACCAATATAATGTGTTTTCTGCTGCTGATAAACCTGGTCTATGGCAAAATTCTGGCCATGGACATTTCTTTTTCAAAATAATGGTCTGTAGTCCTGGCCTACATGAACTCAGTAAGATGGCATCCATTAGTGGCCTCGGATCTGAGCGTTACTACCTCCAGCCCACCAGGCCAGTGTAATGCACAGACCATCCAATGCCACCTTCTCACTGGGCTGTTTTGAAAACCTCAGTAGACACACAGACAAAGAGGACCTGAGACAGAGATGGGGAGAATAGAAGATGAATTACAACTGATGGAAGAGGAGTGCATTAGATCCAGAATGGACAAGTAACTTAAAACCCTTTTTTTTCTTTTTAAATCACCCTAGAGCTAATGCTCCAGATGTTTCTTATGATTTAACTATGACAGACAGCAGAAATAAGACAACCACTGTCAATTATGTGCGGGACACATTGTCTAACTGTTATGGCTGGATGGCTCTGCTCTTGGATCAAGAGACCTATTCTCTGCGATTTGAGACCCCTTGGATCAACAGATCTCTGCAGGTAACCCAGGCATTCATTCACTCATTCATTCATTCATTGGTATGTCACATTTCCCAGGAGGTCTTATCTTTCCTTCTGTGAAATAATATTTTGCAGACATTAGCCGCTTCTGGTGCTGATGAAGAAAACTGCAGCAGCATTTGGCTCAATAAATGTAAATTGAATATGAGATTTTTTTTTAACTTGAAAATTTTAGAATCTGTTTAAATCTCACCTGAATGCAGAATCGTTCTGCCTGAAAATTTAACTTAATTAACAAAATGAAAAATAGCTTCTAAGCATTCTGTAGAATTGTATTCTTATATAATGGGTTAAGAACCAACTTACCTCAGGGAAGTGTTTGTAGCCCGAGAAAAATGTCTTAGCAAGGCATTTTTTCATTGCATACTGCCACCTTGTGGTCAAAGATTAACTTGCACATGAAGGTCTAGACGCGTTCTGGTTGGGGTGAAGGAGTCAGATGGTTAGGGGAGGGAAGATAGGAATAACCACGTGGAAAGTAGGTGCATTTTCTGGGAAAAAAACAACAATCTAGTGGATTCTCTCAAGCTTCCTTTCTTCCTTTTAACACATTTCTTTCTTCTTGTCTCATCATACACATTCTCATTAAAGGTCATGAGAGCAGGTCCTTGGGAAACAGAAACTGCTTTAGGTGCGCCATAGCTCTGAGGAATTCAAAGCAGAATCTCTTTTGATCCTCTCACATGGCTCTCAGAAAGGATGTGCACCTCTCTTTGCTTCCCTTGAGATTCCCATGAGAACATTCTGGGAAATGTTCATAAGGTGAAGGCAGTAGAATGGTGATTCTGGGGGAGGACACCTGGGTTTCTATCCTGGCTCAGCACTCGCCTGCTTTGTGTTGCGGGGCGAGTTACTGGACCTCTGTCTGTCTCAGCTGCCCGATCTGTGAAGTGGGGGCAGTGATAGTATCAGTCTCCAGGGGTCTCTCAAGGATTGAATTCCTTGATATGGACCGTAGCTGAGCAGGTAGCAAATGCTCCAATGGTGTTCGCTGTTACTGTCATAAATGGGTGGTGCCCCGTCATTGCCTGCCCCTTAAGTTATGGGAAAATGGGAAAGGAATTCTAGACCTGGCACAAGCAATTCACTTGTCTGGGCCTTGGATTTTCTTCTGTTAATTGAGGTTGTTAAAAACAAAGAAACTTATGGCATCTGTCAGTCCTTACGTTCTATGATTTTGTAGCTCTAGTTATGAATTTATTATGGAGTGGACTTAAGTAAGCCCATTTCCCACCAGAAAAGTAGTCTGGGTGTGAACTGTCCTATTTCTATCTGCGTTCTTTGTAACTCATTTTTTGGGGGAGGCTTCCTTACTAAATGAGCGCTCTTGTGCTTTTCTCTCACGTCAAGTACTCAGCCACATTTGACAGCTTTGCTCCTGGGAATTACCTCCTGCTGGTGCACACAGACGTGTGGCCTTACCCTGACATCCTCATAAGGTGCGGGAGCCAAGTGGGGCGGTCCCTTCCATCTCTTCCATCACCTGGTCAGGACCAAGGCTGTGACTGGTTCTTCAATAGCCAGTTGAAGCAACTCACCTACCTGGGTAAGTGTCGTTGGATGAACGTTTTGAGGGCACATAATCAGAAACCACCATTCACTCTGGAATTCGAGGCTTCAGTGCTATAAGGTGATGAGGAACACAAGGGGACAGCTATGTGTTACGGTCAAGTGAAAGCAGACTGCCCGGGCTTAAATCCCAGCTCCACACTTAACGTGGAACACTCAGCAGGTGCTCTTTCTCTCTAAGACTCCTCATCTGTAAAGTGGGATAATAATAGGACTTACTTCAAAGGATAGGAAGTTACATAAAGGATAACATGTGTAACTTTTTAGCAGAGTTTCTAACTCACAGAAAGTGCTTACTAAATGTTATTAATATTTTTAATCCACTTTAAGGCAGTGCTGTATTTGTAGAAAGATCACAGGTCAAGACAGGATGTCTGGATATGGCCACAGGTACAAGGGACAGCAGGGAGGATGAGATAACAGTTACAGAGAGAGGCAGGGTGAAGAGTGAAATTAATGTGGAAGGTGAGAAGGAAAGCCTTGGAAGGGAATCTGAGGTCAGGAGGATGAGATGGCATGGAGGGCTGATCTGAGGAGCGGGGGTGGGGTGTTTCTGACTTGTGTCAGGATGCAGCATCCAGATGAAGGATCCAGGAGCCTCATTTCATAGGACCAGAAACTGTACCGTGAGTGCAGCGTAACAGAGGGTGAAAGAATTTCCTTACCTTCTTGTGCGGGTTTCACAGGCACCCAATGTGTGGGTCAGGACCATAAAATTCTTTTGCCTTCCTGGTGCTCGTCTCATATTCCTTTTCCTACCGTGTCAGCATTGGTCACTCTGAGCCCACACTGTCCACTTATAACAACCTCAGCTCAGTGTGCTCTGTAGGGAGAATCTCGCCAAATGGGTCTCTAGAATGACAATTTTGTTATTAATTGGTCAGATTCAGAGGACCTCATCAACGTGGCAGGTCCCAGCCCCTGCCAGAAGCGAGACTGGGCCCTGAGGATTTAGAGAGCTGGGCAACTGTCCTGCGTCCCTGTCCCTCTCACTTGTGCCTTGGCCTTATGTCAGTTGAGTCTGATCTGCACTTGAGCCTGGGACTAGTAAATGTTAATAGCACCAGAGAGGAGAGTGTGGTGATTCTCTGGTATTTTTTAAGTCTTTGCCAAATGGATTGTTGTATATTTTATTTGCACTGAATTGCACCATTCAAATTTTATTTCTGATTTGATCCAACCATAAATGTAACCTAAAACTATAAAAACTTAGGATGGACAGAGATCCTGAGACTGTTTTACAACCTGAGCCGAATGCAGACGTTAAGGAGGAGAAAATCGGTGCCATTAACTTTAACTGTGACTGTTCACTTGATATATATAGTCTGGAATAAAATTTTAATTTCAAATTGCTCTCATTCTATTTCTTAGCATCCTTCCAAAGAGCCTGTTTCGTCCATTGGTCAGATTCTGTTCACAAACTGCAAACTAATTTGGAGAGTCACATAAGCCGAGCATCATAAAGGAACATTTGTGGCATAAAGAAAAAAAAAAAAATCAAGTCATGAAGCTACAGATTTTTTCCCCCTTTGATAGCATTGTTTATTGAGCTAATAGCAAGTGGTATTATTTTACTGTATATACATGTGTATATATATATATATATGCATATAAATGCACATCTGTGTTAAGTATTATATTTATATGTAGATGTACATCTGTATGTATATATGTGCTTAAATAGGATGTAGATGACTACTTCAGTACAAAACATTTTTTTACATAGATAGCCTTTATTATTAAAAAGAAAAGTCTTTGTACCAGAATACCCTAGTATCACCACCTTCAAATAATATGAGTTGGAAAGGGAACAGGAAGTCACAGAGGGTTGATTGAATGTTTAATAAACTTAGAGACCCTTGTCCCTTCAGAGGATTCCCAAGTAGTGGCTTTCAAGGTCATTCGTGCCTCCTCTACCCTCTTGAGTGAATGGGGCTGATAGATGGCTAGAGCCACTTCTGTTCCCGTTTCTGGGCTGGCACAGAGAAGATATGAGGATCCAAGACGAACTGGGGCTTTCACTGCTCCTCCATGGTGGTGGTCCATGCAGTTCCATAGGATTGTGTGGAGTTGGCTGTGGCTTTGGCTATCTTGTGTCAAGTTTGCATCATCTCTAGGAAGACTAATGCCATAGTGGCAGTGAGGTAATTGCAGCTGGTACTTCAACAAGACGCCAAGCAGTAGAGTTCCAGTTCTCTGTGAAATTTACATGCTGATTAGTTTGTTACTTTCAATTAATTGTTCCGACCACGTGACTTTACAGATCTGTGACTGAGATAACTTACATAAAATACATTTAATCTGAGAAGAGAACGTAAGCCACGATCTCACAGTCTATGCGGACATAATCCTGGGGTGAAAAAACATGGAGAGAGTTGTGTACTGTAGACAAGTTTTATTTTATTATAGAGAAACTGCTTGACCTCCTTCAGGTCCAGGGAGTTTGAGTTTCCTGCCAGGCTTTTGGGGGTGGAGGGTCCTGCTCCTTTTCCTGGCTGGCGTCTCATTCAGTATGCTGCTTCACTGACAGTTGGCTATGTTTTACCCATTTGCTGACCACTTCTAAGTGGACCGTCTTTTATATTTTTGTTGCAACCTTACCACATCTTCTAAGAGAGGAAGTTTAAAAAAATCGCAATTATCTGCACTTCCACCATTCGGCTGCTTCGTGTGTGATTTAAGATACCTGATTAATCGTAGACTCAGCTGGTAATGGAAAAGATCAGAACCCAGGCATTCTAGCTCCTGGCTGTGGTCTCTCCACTAGAGTGTGCTGCCCACTAAGTAATCATTGATCCCTGACCCACAGGGTGGGGGTGCTGGGCAGGGCTGTGGGAGGAAACTTCTCACCAAGCCCCAGTGACAGAGAAAAGAATCCCGCACGTATGATGTTAGCCTCTTGCATTTCTCTCTCCACCAAAGCAAGTTCTGTCTTTGTTCAGCAGACGTCTTTATGGAATGCAGGTTCTTTGGAAAGCTTGTGGCCAGAGCTGAGGGCTCAGTGTTTTAATCAGTGGCTGGCTGACTCTTTCACCTGGGGCATGGAATTATAAATGCTCCATGCCTCAGTGGCTCCATCTATACAAGGAGGCTGAGAATACTTATCTCTTGGAATTGTGGTACAAAACACCCAAATGTCTTCAAGTGTGGTTAGCATGCTATGTTATCTTACTACAAATTTTCTCAATAGATTATTTCTCTAGAATTTTTCTTTTTTCCCAGGTTAACAATCTCATGTGCCTTGAACTCAGTATACACGTCATAACCTTTCTGACAGGGTCTTATTCTATTTTCCTTGACTAGATTTTGTAAGATAACTGAGATCTGTGTTAATAGGACATATGTGATATGTTGTTCCCACGATTGACATTTAATATCACTGAAGCAATTTTTATCCACAGAATAAGATCACCTCACTCATTCAAAAATATCTTTTAAGGATCTTGGTTCAGGTTGTCTTTCTAAAGCCCCCTGAGAATTCTGCCCAAGAAGCCACTTACAAAACAGACCACAGGGAAAGTCTGTGTTGCTGTAGTTTGTCTTGGGACCAGGAGGGGCAATATTAGATGCAATCAACTATCGCAAACGGCAGTTCCGAACGATAGCTTCCACACCATGCCTGGGAATGGGTATGACTGTAGAACCGTGTTCTTCTATATTCTCAAAGTTGGAGGTGAATCCCCAAGCCCATTTTTCTGTTTAAGCGATTTGGTTCACTGGCGGCCCTGGCCTCTGCCTTACATAGCCGGTTTCCCACTGCCTCTTTCCCTGCTGTTTTTTCCAGGGATGTTTCAGTTCATGGTGAACTATTTTTATTTTTTAGTTACATTAACGCTATGAAATAATTAGTCAGCTAATTAATCTGGTTTACAAGCTTTGTAGGATTCTTCAGCTGTCAGTCAGGCCCAGGCCTGAGGCCTCCGTCTAGTCTCAGCTCTCTTGCCCATGTGATTCCCGTTACCATGGCTACTGGCTACATCTGCTGACACCCCACTCTCTATTTATTGCTTAATTAAGAATTTCACGCTCAGCCCTTATCTGCCTCTAAGAACAAGCACACACTGTTGAGAAATTCCAAATTTAGGCCCAAGCACAAGGAAAGCCTTTCTTGGCGGCTTGGCTGGATGGAGCCTCTTTAACGATCTTCTCGGCATCCCAGCCGCCACCCTTCAATCAAAAATCATTAAATGGGGCAGAGATAATGAGCATGTAGCATATCAAAAGAAGGATGTTTGCTTGGTCCAAAGGGGGAAAAGCTGCTAGACCCCATGCTCAGCTCCACTTCAAAGGGAGATGAGACCCCTCATCACTGGGGCCTGATAAAGCCCCATTTGTTCTGGGCTTGACTTATGCAAAAGGTCTGGTATGTCAGAGTCCCATCTCACAGACACGGAATCCCCCCACCTCTTGCCTCCACCTCTACCAGCCCCCTCCCTGGCTTTCCACAAGCTCGTGTGTCAGCACTTAGGCAGCTGGGTCCCCCAAAGCATCAGGCGGAGCGTATAATCACTGACTCTCCACTCACAATGGCCACTTGTAGGGGGGTGGCCAGGAGGAGGTCTTCCTCACAATGGGAACACAATTATTGCAGCTGCTGGGGAGGGCTATGCTTCTTCCTGTAGAAATATAATAGGACTTGCCCAAAACAGGAGGACAATGTTGGAGGGAGGTGGTGGGGGTTGAGTTGATGATTCATATTCTGACTCTTGGAAGCCCCATGCGGAACCAGTGGGGTTCCAGCAGCTGCTCGTGCACAGCCCTCTTCTCATAATTGTACATTCTGTCAGGGGTCAACTTACTTTTGACCCTGTCCTTTTATATTGGTAAAAGACTCTTTAGGGCAAACTGTTGGGTTGTGGCAGGGTGCATTAAACACTCAGAGCCCCTTCCCCTTCCTTTATCCCCCACCCAACCAGCAGCCGGTGATAAATTCATATCAGATGCTGAGCCATTCACAGTTGCCCTCCCGAGTTCACACAGCCCCTGCTCGCGCAGCGGAGAGGCAGCCGGGCTGGGACATTGTGTGAGGCGGCAGCTGAGAAAGTCCGCCTGCTCGGCTCAGAGGTTCCTGCACATCACCTTCTCCTGATCTGACTGAGAAAAGACATGTCTAGCCCGACTGGTCAATGCTTGTCTCCAAATGTCCCTCTCGCCAAGATAAAGGCAGGCTGTTTGGCAAGAAGCCGGGGCTGTTGTCCGTGAGGGCAAGAGGGCTGGAGATGGAAAGACAGATGGACTTTATTGTCTGCACCAGTCGCCCTGAAGAACTCAAGCCACATCATGCAGACAGCTCAGAAAAGATGCTGTTGACTTGGGAGACTCTGAACAGAAGGAATGTTTTCCTGAGTTTGTGCCTGGGAGATCATGGCTACTGCCAGGGTTCTCTTTTCTTGAAGCACTGAGGACACTGGGATGGAGCAGGCTGCTGCCAAGACCCTTCTGTTTTTCAGTTTGTCTAGAAGACCCCATGCAACTCCTTGAGAAGGAATCCTGTGAAGATCTAAGGAGGAGAGAGGACTCAACTGGCTCCCCGGGGCTCTTTGGGAAGATTTTATAAGCAGAGCAGAATCATAATCCTTCAGAAGCCTGCAACCATTCCCATGCTGAGGCCCTCTAAGGCAATCTATAGCATTCTAGTTAATCAATTAATTTACATTCTTGTAGAAAACTCATTCCCCAAAGATCCCCAAGGATTTTTACGAGTAATATAGAGGATCGGCTTTAGGGAAATGCACTAACCTTTATGGTAAAAACATAGAGACCGGAGCAGGAGCTGGGGATGCCAAAGGGATTTTGCCTCTTGATTGCGAGAAACTTCTCCAAAAGGAAAAGGTAGGAGGAAAGGGAGAAACAAGAAAGAAGGAAGGAAGAAAGGGAAAAAAAGAAGGAAGGAAGGAAAACTTAGATGTTAGAATCAAATAGTTTTTCTAGGAATCACTCAGATTAAGGAGCTAATTCTTAGCGAGACTGATGGCCAGCCTCAATTCATGCAGGGCATTGGTGGCATAACCAGCATTCAAACTCGGCTTTTCTGACTCTAGGTTCAGTGCTTTCTCTGGTATACTAGCAGATTTTTTTAAAATCCAAGCTTATATCCTCACCCTTGTAAACCAATTCTTCTTTCTATTCATAGGAAAAACCTGCACTTATTGATTGACTTTGTGCTTTCTAAACTTTAGATACTTGAGGACTGTTACCGCACCAGGTCCGTTTTTGCCCGCCGCCCAGAAAGTCAAACACCGAGTCGATGAGATTGCAGGAGAGAGAGTTTAATCACAAGGCAGCCATGTGAGGAAACGGGAGAGAATGAATCTCAGATCTGCTTCTCCAAAAACAGGGATTCAGGGGGTATTTATGGGGTAGGGGGCAAGGTGGTCTGAAATGATTGGAGGTGAGGAGAGATGAGGTAATTGATGATCTGCGCAAGCACAGTCAGGTTTCACGTAGGAGGCATGTCCACAGAATGGCAGCTCCTGAAAATATAGCTCAAAAAAACCATCACCATGGTGACCCAGGCCCCAGGGAGATGTTGTCTATAGGAACCTAGTGGGAGTCAGATAGCACATTGCCTGAACAGCACAATTAACAATGGGTAAGTTTATCATGCAGATTTAAGTCCTCACCTTCCGTTCTGACAAGTTTCTTGGTTAGGCCTTCCCCCCAGCTTCTTCCTGGTACAGGGAAGAAGATACCTTTACAAATGGAGATTTCCCTTACAAATGTAAATGTCTCTTACAAAGGGTAACCAGAACTAAGAATGGGTTTAGCAAGGACCCTCCCAGATACCCAGAGACGTCTATGGTGATGGCCTGCTCTGGGGACAGGCCTCCCATCCAGAACTCTTTGATCCGTTAGTAGTGGTTGGGGTCAGTGTCTTTCCAGCAAAGACATATTTTGGGGTGTCCAATTCTGATCCCCTCTAGTTGCTAGCATCAAGGGCTGTTTGCCAGTTTCAGTACCACCTTCACTGTTTGTCACATCCTTATGCCTCTTGTACTATTATTTACTTAATATTTTTCTTAATCGATTCCCACTCTGTCTTATTTTTAAAACCTAACCTCTTCCTAAGCAGTAACACCCATAAAATCATGGGTTTAATGACTTAGTTGCTTTTTCTAAAATACATTAACATTCATAGCTATTAAAATAAAATGTTTTATGCCACTAAAATCATCACCTCTCATTTTGTATTTTGGGAATGTCATGTGCTCTGCAAGGTTTGGTATAACTGGTGAAAGGTAAGGAGCGTGAACACAAGGATCTCTTTTTATCTGAGTCTCTCTCCTTACTTGCTAAGAACACCTGCTCCTGAGAACAAACCATAGAGTACAGTATGAGAGAAGTTGTAAAGTTCCTTAAATAAGTGCTTTCTAAACATGCCCCATGGGCAGACAGCCGGGATGCTTGTTCCCAGGCCTCTCCAGGGAGGTTCTGGTTCTGTAGATCTGTTCAGGGCCCAGGAAACCACAAGTGCCCCATGCAAATGTGGCACACATCACTCTGAGTCAGAATAACAATTGTCATTGTTCTCTGAGTTAATTAAGAAGGTTTAATTGAGCTAACTCTCAGGACTGTGGTTAATGCAGATGTGTCTATCCGCTGGAGTCTCGATCAAGTTCTTTTACACTTAAGAAAATCACACCCTTCCAGGAGTGAATGTTGCTGGGGATAAGAGAAGACTCAAAGGTGATCACAGGGTTTTCATAAAGTGTTTCTGTGAAGGTCTTGAAAAGATCCTGTGTTACGAGGGCCAAGGTGACTCTGTGGCTGTCTCTGTGAGGCAGGAATCAGATAGCAGTGTGGTCCTGAGAATCAAGCTTTACCTGCCCAAGGACCAATTGACAAGAAAGCCTTCCCTGTGGCTTAGTGAAAGAGGTCAACTTCTGGAGAATGAGGTTAAGTTCACCGGACAGGTAGGGAGAAGTAGAGCAGGAGTGTGCAGGTGTGTGAGGCAGATCTGGGAGAAGAGGTGACGGTAGAGGACAAGGCAAGCTAAGGTGAAAATGCAGAGAGAGGACCAAATCCAACAGCTGGCTCATGAAGACGGCTGGAGTCTGGGTCCAGGGCAGATAGACAGAGAGAGAATGCATAAGTTAGGGCGAGGCTGGATGAAATTTGCTGACACAGAATGCGATTGCTGTTTCATGTTCTCTCTGTGTGTCGTCAATCGCTGACTTCCATTAGATAAATGTGGACTGAATGAGAGGTCCTAATGTGTGCATAGACCTCAGTGGCAAAGTGAGAATGGAAATATGAATGAAGAATGAAATAGGAGGGGAGTCTACAGCCTGCTAAGATGCCATGTGTTTTTCCTTTTTACATAGATATGTACTTATTTCTCCCTCCAAAATTTCAAGAGAGAATGGGATCTCTTCAGGGAGAGAATTAATTATTTTTTCTCTTCCCTAGTGCCAGGCACAACTCCTTACTCTGGCAGGCACAAGTATCCTATCTAGCTGAGTAACTCATTCCTCTTACCAGGAGCCATTTTCTCAGCACGTTTCCCTCTTCTTCTTAGATGTCTGTGTTTTTAGCAAGCTTAGATCATATAGCACTCATCAGAATAACTTGGCAATGATTGACCCAAAGACTTATTTTCTTTTCGAGCACCAGTTAGATATTCTTCCAATCTGGGAAGGATCAACTGCAGGGAGTCTTCGTTTATAAACAAAGTAGATTAACCATTCTCATGTTACAAATACAAAATCAGAAATCATAAGCACCGAGAAAACATGTGTACGATATCACAGCTTGTATAAGGCTTTTAAACTCTTCCTGAGTCAATACTTTTATTCTCAAATGATTTTCATCTCTCTTTGTATTTATCCAAATTGGAAATGACACAACATTTACACTGTCTTTTGTAGCGTCAACGCACTTATCAAATTTTAACAGGTCTGGATAAGTTGCTTACAGTTCTGAATACTGTGGCTCATCGTGATTAGGTGCAGCTGTAAAAAGAGTAAGAAGAATAAAAGCATATTTCTTGGTTTTTCTAAACGGGCTCCTAGAATAATGAGCATGCCATGATAACAGTATCGATAATAGCTGCATTTATTGTTATTATGTGCCAGGCACTGTGCTAAGCGTATTACATGGATTATCTCATCTTTTCTTCCCGATAATCCTGTAGTAGTTAGTAGGTTACTCCCATTTTCAGATGAAGTGAGTGAGGTTCAGAAATGGTGAATGGCTTGTCAGTGCCCACATCTGAGAACTGGAAGACCCAGGATTCAAATCCAGACTGTAGGACTTCCGCCCCCACATTCTTCCCCATCTCTCTCATGATATAAAAATCGTATTTGGGAAGAAACAGCCCTCTGCTCCATGCTCACAGGCTCAGAACCAGCCCAGAGAGGGGCGTGTACAAGTGGTGGAATGGGAATCAGACTTTTCTAATCTTTCCTACTTTGAGTAACTTTTCTCCATTTCCTCTAATACTAAAACTACTTTTCAGATGGAATGGTGTTCACACACTTGCTTTAACAAAGTGAGCTGTAGCTTTTCCACGTACATTGTCGTTTCAATGTCTGTTTGGGGAAGAGTTTCCTCAGGAGGCGGGAACCACTTGTGCACATGTAGAGGCTGAACAAAATCAGTGGCCACTCAGTTCAGAAGCTGTCAGTGCACAGCTACAGACGTGACAGCACACTGAGCCAGGAAGCCTTGGTTTACCAAGAGCAGGGCCTGGACAAGTGATTTAGTGAATGAAAGGACAAGTAGAACAGCCTGTAATGGGAGCCAGATATGTTGAGGGTCAGCCTTTTAAGTGTTGGGGTGAATCATCATGATGATAACTATGATGTGTGAAACTTATGGTGTCCTTTTCACCCAGGGGATTTTGAAAACATTGATTATTTTCCCTCCATTTCAAATTTCCTCATCCATCTACTGGGAAAAAATAATTTCCGTTATTTCCTCCCCCAACCATTCCTCTGTAAGTATAAATTGTATTTATTTTGGTTGAATAAATCATCAAATGACTAGAGTGGATTTGAAAAAGACATTTTTATGTGTAACTTTCCTTTTTCACTTTCGTTCCCTCAGTGCTGTGTCTTAAGGAAGAGGACACAGAGGTACTGAAATCTACAACTGCTTGGAAACTATTAACAAGACTGACTTTCATAACATCTTTCAATGAACTGATTTCCCTTTCCAAACGGTTCCTGGAATTTTTTTCTAATTCCCCTTTCTTAGAGTCTGATTCTATGACAGTACTCAGTTCCTTTTTCTTGTAGAAGGGTGTTCTATTGTTACAGCCTTTTGTATGTTTTCAGATATCATCATGTTCATATTCTCTTTCTTTTTTTCTTTTTGATTGAGCAAAACTTTTTTACCATTTTGCCTTCTGGTTCCTTTAACAGGGGTATTCCCTGCCTCCATTTGTTGAAATCGTCAGTTAAGTACTGGGTATCCAGAGTAGAGAGCACTACAGACTTAGGATTTCTAGATTGATCCAGAAGATGAAGTATCCACATGTCCAGCAATGTCTATGTTTTAAGATACACGAGAAAAGTCCCTCCCTCAAAGATTTAGAGACAGAGCTGATGATTGATGCATTCCTAAATTCACCACAGTTGATGCTTGATAAATATTTGCTGAATTGAGAGCAAGTTTGGGATAAATATCACAGTATGGTGTTAGAAGTGCTTTTCAACTTTAGAAAATGCACAGATCAGTGTGAGCGGAAGTGAATGAATTAGACATTATAGAAAAAATGAGATGAGATGCTGGGCTGGTGGCTTTATTATTATTATTATTTAAGTTAGAAAAGTGGGCAAAACATGCAATAGGATAAAGAAACAATATAAGCAAAGTCTTGGAAGTGGTGACAAAGTAGAACACACAAAGAACATGTTGGCCATTGTACCTGGTCTCAAAATGTGTACAGTATAAGGAGAAAGCCATAGACTCATGCATTTTATAATGGGGAAAGTTTTTAAGTAAGAATAATGATCAAAATAAGAATAGAGGAATAGAAGAGGTCTCATCATGGATCTCTCTAGGGATTATTTTCTTGTAATGTTCTGAAGCTTATGCTTTGTAATTAGAAAGACTGATTCTCAGTCTGTTCCATCCTGTGATGGAGGAAAGCGCTCGTGGTTCCAGGGAAAGGCAGATGGAGAGCATGGTTTTGACCAAGGCCCCAAGGTTGCAGGCTTCAGCAGCATTAGACCCTCCAGTGATGGAGGTGCTGCCTCGCATGACATCTGAGAAGGCAGAAAGGTAATTAACCAACAAGAGACAAGGTGTTCCTGAAAAGTAGAGTTCGTGCACCTGATTACTAATTAATCGGGCGTGAGAGCACCTTGTAGCTGCATTCACTATTTAATTATAGCAGCCTCTCTTGGCAAAGGAGCATATGTTCCCAGCTTAATCTACTGGTTTATACTGACATCAAATTGTCATTATCAGAAAGAATCAGGCCTTTTGATTATTTCCACTAATTTATTGAACACTTAAAATTAATGAACCCCGGGCCTTTTAAATGTGCTCAGTTGGTTTGGAAGATGGGAGGAGAAAGGGGGGTGGAGAAAAGTCTTCATTAAAAGGGCAATTTGTTGGGATAAAGGTAAAGCAAATACATTTCATGGGTGACCTGAACTCTGTTGGTGAAAAGCACATGAATTCTAAAAGCTGAGCCTTCAAAATGATGGAGAGGAAATAGGATATGGGGTGTGCCCTGCTGTACAACGTTGGACTCCAAAGAACATATGGCTAAAGGATTTTTTCCCTAATTATGTATGTGCCAATTTTCTGGGAGACCTTACTGCAATTAAGTTTAATCAAATAAAAGCAATCGAAATCAAATGTTGAAATCAATTGTTAGACTAACTAACAAGGACTTCATTTTTTTATTTTGAAAACTTAGTTAGGCTGGGGAGAATTTAGCACGAAGCCACCTTTTTCACATGTGACTATCTCTCATATTAAGATGATTGTTGCATCACATTCAAGTTGTGGCTTTCTGTATTCAGTTTCAGGTGAAGGGCAAGTCCGAGTGATTCTCCAGGTGAAGGAAGGTGTGCCCCCGACTCTTTCAGGTGAGTATTAACCCACCAAATTGAAGTGCCTGGTATGGCAGGATGTTCTCCGATAATGGTTCTACAATTCCTCCCTTCATATCGTTTATAAACAGGCAAGTATCAGCCCTGATGCTTGTGTGCCTAACCACTCTCTATTGTGTCACCCCCATAGCTAAAATAAGTCTGCATGTCAAAGAAAGATATAAGGGGGGTGCATTTCAAAGCACTGGAAAGTAAGAATTAAAACATGTAAATAAGCACATTTCATAAATTAGGGACCATATGTGCACACAGGAGTCCAGGTCTGCAGACGGGCCGTGAGGCCCCTACTGAATGGAAGGAAAAATTCAGGGTATCTCAAAACTTTAATTGTTCCCAGTAATTTCAGGAAATCAGGGTAAACAAACCCCCCCCAAAAGTCAGATGGTTCTGTGAAGTCTTTCTAACTCATAAAAGCCAAATTCTCAAAGACTAGATGACTCATAAGCACCTTCTAATGTATTTCATGGTTTGTTTTTGTTTATCCTGAGTCAATTTAACTATACATTTGCAGCGGGGATAGACCTTTTCAAAGGCTAAATTTTCCTTTGATTTCCAGTGGCATTTTTGTATTATGTCAGAGCAGAGCCCATGCTAATCAGAAAATGATCTAATTCCTCCATTTAAATTGATAAATAAATGAGGTAAAGGTACGGGACTAAAACTGCTTGCGACGTTCTGATGGCCACTACGTCATGCTCACTGGACTGGGAAGAACAGTATTCTTTGTTCTTGTAACTCTTTCTGAGCTGCCGTAGCATTTTGCTCTTTATGTTCCCTGTCCCTTTCCCCTCTTTTCCTTTAGGTGGCTCAAAATGCCTTGTTTATTGAATGCCTCTAGTACGAGGTGCAGGAGGATACAACGATGAGCAATGGTCTTAGACTTCATGGGGTCTTATGGTCACCTGGGGATGTCAATCAAATGACTAACTAAATAACCAATGGATAAATTTCCTTTAAAATAATGGTTGCCAAGGAAAAGTATTTCACTACTCTCTCCTTTCTGAAAGTTCTGTGTTCACATTCCTCAAGAAGAGACTCGGTTGGTCAGTCCTCATTTTGTAGAAAACATACCTTTCGGCAGAGCTCTCAGGCCAGGCCCCCTCAGAGGCTGCTGGATTGTCTGTGGGTGACCATGCCCAGTTCAACCAGCTGTAGTCAGGGTGAGATGCCACTCAGTACTTAGTGTGAAGATTTTTGTATTAAGGACTGTTCGGAAGGACAATGGGTGGCCAGTATCCAGGGCTTTTCAGCAGGGGTCACTTTAACTGGGAGATGCTTCACTTGGCCTGTCAATTACAACATGCTGAATAAATAGAAAGCTGATACTTTGTACAGTTGTAGAATTTTAATAAGGGAAGGAACCTCAGGGATTATCCTATCCAATTGTCTCACTTTACAAATAAGGAAGTGGAAGCCTAGAGATTAAACAGTTTACTTAGTCACATCAGTAGTCAGTGGTCGAGCCTGGGTGAGAACTCAGGTTTCCCAGCTCGGTCAAGTGTTCTTTCTGCTATACCATGTAACTCTAAGGTGTTTAAATTACCTTTTTTGGCATATATTAATTTATGAGTTAGGTTAAAATCAAACACATATAGCCAGTTTTCCTAGCCTATATAGTTTGGGACAGAAAACTATACTAAAACACAGGGACTTATAGAATTAGTACATTACCATTCATCAGGAAGAAATTTTAAATATTAATAATGCTTCCAAGACATTGTCTAATTCCCATGTTGTGTGGTATATGTGCTAATATCAAAATTTAAATATGGGTATGTATTTTGCTTAACGAAGAGCTCTAGGAAAAAGAGTAAAATTATTACAGTACCAAAAATTCTTTGACAAAATGAGAATAGAATGATTAATGGAGTTCTATCTATATGTTAACCCATTCAGAGATTCAATATGAGTATGTAATGCAGATGGAACATTTTGGGTTAAAGTGTTTTGCTGTAGAGAGGCTCTTAGTTCACTCAATTCATTGAGGGCTTGTTCTGTGTACAAGAGTATGCTGGTCGCTGTGGGGACATTATGGACAGGAAACTCCAGAAGCAGCAGAAATTAGGGTACATATGGGCCAATGTTGGGTAGAGGCAGAGGAGATGGTGGTGATGTAAGTTGTTGCATGGATGCTTAGTGAGTTCAGGGTGAGGGTTTATGATAATTTGGGTGAAGATGGTACCCAGGTTTCTGAATACCCCAATACAGTTTATTCCTGTTCCTCCAACATTGTGGCTTTATTGGTTTCCTCTCAATGTCCATGATGCTTTATAAAAGATGGGAGAAGAGAGGATGGGTGAAGCAATCCCCTTTGGAGGATGATAAAAATATTTCTGAAGAGCTTTTACCTCAACCATGTTATCTTTTCAGTGGGGGCTAATTGGAAATACTGTCCACAGTCATATGAGGACATTCAGATGATCAGATACTCTCTTCCTAAATTTGCCAACACTTTCTCCACATATGTAAGTCTGTTTCCTTTCCCCTGGTCTCTGAGAGTCTGTCAGCCCTTCTGTTAAAGTCAACTCATCTCTTTCAGCATCTTCTTAACTTTGTCTCATCAGTGAAGGACTCTGTGTTGTGTAGTTAACCTCTCCTTCTTTACTGGCTCCTTCTGTTCAGTGCCTCTCAATTAAAACAAAATAAAACAAAATTCATGGATGTTGAATCTTCCTCTAGTTGATATCTCTCCCACAAACTTCTAAAAGACTAGTGTCCTCTTGATGCAGAGCCCTAAAAAGCTAGGGTGGCTGAAGGACCAAGGTGGAGAGGGCAATATTTGGCTCAGAAATCAAGTTAGAGACCACTTCAAATTGTGGCTGTTGTTGAGTGACAAATTTGTAGAGGAAAGCAGGGCGAGGCTTCCTCACAAATGTTGGTCCTGAAGAAAATTCATGGAGTTCAGTTCTAAGATAAGTCTAATTTATCTAAAGATTGGGAAGACAGATCAAAAGATGAGCGTCTCAAATCTTAAAGGTGTCCATTCCTCAATAAGCTTTTTGGAGGATCTGACCTAATGTCTTCCCTTCCTCACTTCCAGTGCATTCCTCAGTTCACTACAATCCACAGTGGTTTCCCTCCTCTACCACTCCACTGGAACTGCTCTCATCTTGATCACCCATGCTCTGGTTGCCAAATTCAATAGCCACTTCTTATTCCCTGTCTTGTCGGAACTTTGCTATTAACAAGATCACTTCTGCCCTCTGGACATGCTCTATTTCTTAGGCTTCCAAGACTCTCCTCTCTCCTAATTCTCCTTGCATGTCTCTGACTGCTTCTTCTTTAACTCTTGTTGACTTCCTCTCTCCCCACCTATCTTTATTAATAATAGTCATATAGAAGCCTGGTATCAACTGTATAGAAATCTAATAACTCTGCAGGAGACTGAAACTGTCTCCTTCTCCATTAAGTGTTCTTGTCTTAGGGCAGGATGGTATAGAATGATCAAATTTATTCATAATAACATCCCTTAGAATAGCTACTTAAGGATTTAGTTTGTTCAATTAAAGACAGTTTCAGCTCACCTATAAACAAGGGTGAAGATGACAAAAGTGAAGAATGTTTGTTTCCATCTGTGATATGAGATTGAAGTAATTAAGGGTTTTTGAGCCTTGGCATGGAGTTTTAAAGAACCTGGTCATTGCCTGTTTCAAATAATATTGGAAATAAGGCACCAGAACATCTCTTTCTGGTCTTTGTGGTGTTAGCTAGTGGCCACTTTCACAAAGTCCCCATCCTATTCCCACCTGACTATTTAGAATATAGTAGTGGAAAGGAAGCAAAATTGGGAGAAAACTTAGAAAGATATTATGTTATTGGTGTTTATAAAATATTTATAAAGCCTCTTTCTGGTTGAGGCTTGTTCCAAGGCAATGCCTGATTCCCATTGTGTGGGGTATAAGTTGCCTAGGATTTCTACTTGACCACAATCTATATATTTTTGAGTTATCCTGGGGCTGTAATTATACCACGACTACTGGGGAGTTGGGTTCGGATAGACAAGATAACTGACTGTTCCCCGTGGTTCTGACCTCAGGCATTTTCCCTTCTCACATTGTAGTCCTCCGGAAGGATGACAGACATCCTCAGAGTTTCCAAGATGACCTCTGGGCAGATGACGCCAAAATCCATCTCTCTGACTCAGAGCTCTCGTGCATCCTTCAGATTCATGTCCATGCCCTGCTTGCTGTATATCTCCACCTGGAGGTCTCACAGACTCCTCAGACTCTACATAGCCCAAACTGAATTCATGTGCATGTCTTCATGGGCATCTCTGCCCTTCCCCACCCACGCTGGTAACTCAAAGGTCATCCTTGTCTCCTCCATCTTTGTTATCCTTTACACTCTGACGTCTGATTCTTTTTCCAGCCTCGTCGTTTGCCCCTTTCCAGCTCTGTGGCTCAGCAACACCAAACTGCTTTTTGTGCCTCCACTTGATCTCTTATTGCTCATACTCCCCTCTGTCTGGAGTGCAAACTCTCACCACATACCCTCACCCCCTCCCATTTACCTTTGTAGCTCCTAAGACTTTAAAATGCACCCCGGATGCTCCCTCTCCAGGAAGCCTCCCCTGACAAGGTCTCACATTCTCCTTGGGTTGAGTATCATTAAAGAGAACTCCCTTCAGAGCTCACTCCTCCCAATATTTACTTGCAGAACTTACACAATGCTATTAACTCCTTAGGGGCAAGTGTGGCATTTAATTCCTTTTTTGTATCCCTATTTTTCAGGACAATTCTGATAGAGAAGGCACTTATTATTTATGCTTGTGAAATTAGCAAGTAACAGATGAGATTTCCACCCCCCTCATCATGTGAGATTCCCCCATCATGTGAGTTCTTCATCGTCTCAGGAAATCTCCCCAGCCTGAGAAGAAAATGTTTTTCATAGAACAAATGTATTTCCCCTAAAAGACTTAGTTCTGTTTATGGTTTAATTTGAACTTCTTAAGATAATACTGAATAAAAGATCTGATCTGGAAGAAGAGTATTTAACCATCTGTGAATTTTTTCATCCTCTTTTGAGACAATCTCTCTGCCTTTCTAACTCTGACTGGGGATCACATTCCAGAAAGAACATGTAGGTTCAGTTCAACATGGTGTTGTACGTGATATGATACTGGGGAGTCTCCATTGTAAATTGCTAGATTTATGTTTCAATTCCCTGATGAAGAGGCCAGTGGGGTGGTTGAAAAGAAAATGCCACTTGATCCTCAGTGGCCGAATCAGTAAAAACCAGTTGTAACATACTAACTGTGTGTAAATTACTGCGATGAAAGGTGCCCAGATTATTGTGCTGACTTTAATATGCATTAAGAGCTGTGAGAAGATCATTCCCTTTGACTCAGTGGTTCCATTGCTAAGATTCTGTTTTAAGAAGAAGTCAGTATTATTGGCAGATTGGCTTAGAGATATTTAACACTGCATTATTTATAATTTAAAAAGAAAATGGAAAGAGCCTGAATACCAAACATTAAGGATTAAGTATATTATGGACTTTTTATATGATAGAATATTATATAGCCATTAAAATTATGTTTACAAGGAGTTTTAATGACATTAGAGAATGCATGTAAAAAACTGCTAAGCTAAGTAAAATAAGAACTGGATGTAAAATTGCATGTATGATATAATCTCAATTATATAAAAATGCTGGGAAATTCTGTAAGGAAATACAAATAAAAGGTTAATGGTGGTTATCTCTATCTGATGAGATTGTAGGCAATTATTATTTTTTATTTTTCTTTCTATATTTGCATTTTCCAAATGTTCCATGATAAGCCTATGTAATATTTATAAGACAAAACACAAATGTTTAATAATAAAGTAGACTATATTTCCCCCAGAAGTGGAGGTAATCACAGAATTGAATAGTTACGTGCTTTATACCTGATAAATGTCTTTTTTGGAAGGTTATAAATTACCAAAAGGCAACTACTTTGGGAGGTGAAAATATCACCAGCATCCTAAAATAAGGACAGAATTTGCAAGTTATCAGAGTGAATCAGGTTCTCTTAGTTACTCTTGCTCTATTCCTTTTATTTTCTAGCTTCTACCTCTGTACCTGAGACAGCTTTAAAATGGTCCCTCCCTGAAGCGTGGACAGGAGTTGAAGAGGGCTGGGGAGGACACAACCATACCACTCCAGGCCCTGGGGATGACGTCCTGATTTTACCCAGTGAGTAAAGCAATCCATGAATTAAATAATCACAGGCAGACTGAACCAGGCCAACCTGATTGGGGATTACCCATTGTTTAAATATATTGTACAACACAGTAAAGAATGTGGGAATAAGTAGGCATGTATGTCTACAACCTTCTTTTTTGGGTTAATATAGGAAAGGAATTTCATAATCCAGTGAAATCCAGAAAAAAAAGCTCAGCCTACCTTCACGAAAGGTGGAATAAGTAGTCACCATGCCAAAAGGAGTTAGAATAATCCACTAACTGGATAAGTTTTCTCATGTGTCAGAGAACAGATTTACAGAAAATTTTAGTGTCCTTATGTTTGAAAGATACAGAGTATACGGAAGGAAGCAATATGCAAATACTTCCTTATCTTTTGCCTTTGTGAATCTTTTAAATATAGGACTGAGAAAAATGATGAATAAGCTCTGCTGTTGCCATGATTTTTCAAAGATGCTGGAAAAGGAACAAATAAATAAAAATAAAATAGAAAAATAAAAGTCTATGCATGTATGTATGTATGCATTGTCTATCTAGCTGTCTAGTCTACCATCTATACATCCATCCATTTAGATCTCTCTTCCTGTATATATACATATAGAAGAAGGATGATTCCTCAGATAAACAGAAACACATCCATACATATAAAGTTCTTTTTAAAGAGAGAGTTCTTGAAACTTCCAGAAAATCGCCCTATCCTGAGAAGAAAATATTTTTCATAGAACAAATATATTTCCCCTAAAAACCTAATTCCATTTATGGTTTAATTTGAACTTATTAAGGTAATACTGAATAAAAGAAGATCTGTTTTGGAAGAAGATCATTTAGCCATCTGTGAAGTAATAATAATGATAACACCAAACATTTGTTGACAACTAACAGCATGGTGGGAATTTTTCTCTGTCTATTAGCTAATTTAATCCTCACAATAATGCTGTGATATAAGTAATATTATTATTCCCATTTTTACTGACAGAGAAACAGAGGCCCAGGACAGTTAAGTAACTTGCCCAGGGTCACACCATTTGCAATTCAGCAGAATCAGGATTTTAACCCAGCAGTTTGACTCCAAGTTCATATTCCTAACCACTTAAGTACATTCCCTTTCTATAAGGACAAAGAGTAAATGAAAAGAGAGTTGTTTGCTTTATTTATGATGAAAAATGAAGGCAGAATGATCAAAACATACTGATCACCTTTTGGTCACTGGGGTGCGCCCGTGAAACTGTGCATAGAGAGATGAGAGACAGGAGGGAGTGGGCTGCCCAATATGAACTTGAACTATTATTGTCATCCAACTCCCCTATCATCCACCTCACTCAATGGAGGATGTAACTCTTTTAATAAACAAGCTCATGAGTCATTCCTATACGGAAGGGAAAAATCTGTTCTGCTCAGCCATCTCTTTGATGAATCTAGCCAGCGGATTGGCCCTGGGCTATGGTTTTTCCCACTAAGCAAGCTGTTTCCCCCACCCCATGCAGGAAGCAAGTGAAGCTTTTGAAGGTTGCCAAGCTTTTAGTATCCTTTGGGACCTTTATGCTGAGCGAGGGGTAATCTTAGCTATCTTGCTTGGCAATGCAGTTGACTGAATCCACTGTGTGCCCCGGCTGCCGGGAGCCCCTGGCAGTCTCCATCCTCCTTCATTCCTTTGTTCACGGTCAGCTTATAAGATGGGCCTGAATTCTCCATGAAGCTGCTTTTAAATAGCACAAATCAGTGCTTCGGAAAAAAGTGGCAGGCAGGGAGCCACAGGCATTGGGCGTATAAAGGACCTCCCAATTGGTCCTTCAGTGTTATTGTGAGAACCAGAAAAGTTAAGATTTTTAAAGCACGCAGTTATTGTTCATTATTTCTAGTTTTCAAATGGAAAGATAAGTGAATGAAAACAGACACGTGATATATAATAAATGAAGCCCTTACTCTTTTCCTGTTGCCTCTCCCTGCTCGAATAAACCCTCTTTTAACTCCAGCAAGTTATCTTATAGTGGCCAGCATTTCATCCATTGTTCCGTTTAGTTTTGGGTCTTATGTAGGAGCTGTTCTAGCTTCCTTTTCCCTACGAATTTTTGGCCAACCCTGATATTTTGACCTCTGATGGACCTTTGGGTTGAATTTACCTCCTCTTTCTGCTTGTGGCTTTGCATTCTTGATCTTTTCCTGGTTCTCCTGGTTTCTTTCATTTCCAGCCTCCTTTGAATCGAGTATGTCTGTTCACCCAAGTCTGGCATGAAGCAGACACTCGGTAAGTATGGCTTGAATGACGTGTACAACCTCAGTGCTGCCATCCATAATTTAATGCCAGAAATAAATTTGGGGGTTTGGCAGGTTTGACACAATACAACTGTAAAATTTTATAGGTCTGTGAAAAATAGTGTTTTCTCCTTTGAACAGATTCCTAAAAATTAAGATTTTGATAATGATGACGATGATGATGATAGCAGCAACTGTAATCTGAGTGCTTGGTGTGTGTCATGCACTGTGGTATGTGTTCCATATGGATTTTCTTAATTAATTCTCACAACTACTTTATGAGAGGATTCTGTTATTCTCCTTTTCATAGATGAGGAATCTGGGGCACAGAAAAGTTAAGTAACTTGCCCAAGTTTCACCCAGCTAGTAAGTAAAGAGGCTGGGGCAGGAAATCAGTTCGATTTCAGAGCCTAAACTCTTTATTATATCATTTTTTAAAAACTCACCATCCCTGCCTGCTCTAATTGATCCACATCAGACTACATATTATACTGAATTCATACTTCTTTGTTTGCTGTTCATATTATTCTTTTCACTTGGAATTAAAGTGAAGAAAACTCTACTATTTATTGAGTACCTCGCTTGTGTCAGATACTCTACTTGAGGAATTGAATCTTACCACATCCCCATTAGGTGTGTACACATGGGAAAACTGGAGAAGCTTCCTGAAGAGGTATCTGATATAATAAGCCATTGGTAAAAGCATTTGCTTTGTATCTGGTAGCAAATGTAATTGCAAGTCAACTCCTTTCCAAGTTAACCACCAGTTACTGAGCACTCACTGTATTCAAGGCCCTGTACCGGGTGCTCCTGATCTGGGGCTCCAAAAGCAAGTCAGATACAGCCACGACCTCAAACAGCTGGTGATTTAGCTAGGTTAACAAAACACATAATACATAATAATACAACAAATAGCTGTAATCAACAACAGCAGTGTTTAGAATCAAAGTGTCTCAGGTAAGCAGAAGAGAGATGGCTTCATGGAGGAAGAGGCATTTGAAGTAGACCTTCAAAGATGGGGTAAGAATCTGAGGGGCAGTTAAGTGACACAGGGCATATTGAGGAGATATGATATAGGATGGGCTATTGACTAGGATAAACCTGGATTCCCATTTGGATTCTGACATCTACCATCCATGTGACATTGGACAAGTTTTAAACCTTTCTGACCTTCATCTATAGTGTAAGTGCCATAATTAATATATCATAATGTTGAGAAGAGTAAATGAGATAACGTCAGCACACATGACCACTGCATAGAGTATGGGTGGTAATGGAATTATAGATGAAAGCTGTGATTTTTAATGTATTAGGTGCTCTTTTCCTTCATTTTTCCATCTGGCTGCCCCTCTTGGCCTCTGGTATTAGCGACACTTTGTATTTGCTTTCCAATGGCTTATTATTTAATTTTCACAACATCCTTGGGAGCTAAATAGGTAATAACTATTATTACAGTAAAAACCCATTTTTACATAATACGATTTTAATGGAACTGCTGATTTTACAAAATGAAAGTGACTGGTAAAGAAGATTTAAGTGATACTTTTGAACCTCTAATATAATTTTATGGTGTTTTGTGTATTTTAATTCATTAATAAAGGAAATGTGTAGAACATTCCCATCATTATTCAAATAGAATAGCATAATTTTTCAATAAAATTCTTAGGGTAAATTGCCTATTTCCATTTTCTGGGAAATCAATTTTATGGAATGACCTCAGACCCATCCTATTCCATAAAAATAGGACTTTACTGTACCAATAAAAGATATCACTATCTTAAGTATGATACCATTTTCCTTTGAGGCGTTCTGTCTTTATAGACATTGGATTTTGAAAGAGCTGTAAATTCTTCCCGGTGGTATTATGTGGAGTAAGCTGAGGTAATCATGAAGAATTTGCTCTTGTAGTTTAGTTTATGATAACTTTGCTTCACACAAACAAGTATATCTGATTGTCTTTGCCTTCTAAATATTGAGAGAATTAATCTAAATGCGAAAGAATTAGTTGAAGGTGTTCTAGACTTCTTACAGAGTGGGAACAAGTTCTGTCTAAGATACTATGCAAATCTCAAACCTTCACAAGCATAGCTTGTCAATGGACAAAATGATCCTGCAGACTTGTACTCCATATTTTGTCCTGAACTGACCTGAGAGGATTTATGTAAGATGCTTCCGGGCTTTCTCTGAGGGAGTTACAACCATGACAGGATGACATCCTTTTCACACAGGGCAAGCTTAATGAAAGCAAAATGTGTTATAATTCCAAATGATAGGATTCTGTTTTGAAGAGTACAGATATGATATCATATAGCCTCCAGCATGTTGTGTGTGTATGTGTGTGTGTGTGTGTGTGTGTGTGGTAGAATTCACTGTGCTCCATTTTCAGTATTACTTTGAACTGTTCTTATTTGAAGAGATAATGGGAAAGTACTGTTTTTCTTTTATATTAGTTCTTCTGTTTGCTCTGATTTTCAATACTTGGGTAATTTAAATGGTAGAGAGGCTCGTCAAAGCCATGTGATGTTCAAAGACAACAATATTTAACACGTTTCCTTGTTAAGTCACAAGGCATTAAGGTTGGTGATATGAGGTAAGATGATCATAAATCAAGAAGTAATTTTTGGAGAGAGGAATTTCTAAAAATGTTGTAAATATAGCATTATTAGCTTGATTTACCATTTTCTTACCTGAGATTATAATTAATTTAGGGTAAGATACATGTAATGCAGAGATTTAGGTCTACAACATCAATTAGAAACCAAATATTAGAAATATTATTGTTGTCTCCATAGCTTGAGAAGTTTTCAAAATTCTGGTCTTGTCCCATTTGGATGAGAAAGAAAAGTCATACAAACCATCACCCCATTCATTCTGGATTACTAGCAAGTGGGAAGGGGAAGAAATTTAGGCTTAAGTTACTGAAGTTCTTTGTATGATGCATGGCATCAGAATGGTGACTGCTGGAGTGTGTGTGTTCTGGAAATCTATCACTACTTAGCAAACCACCTAGAAACTTCATAGCTTAAAGTACACATTTTAGTTTGCTCACAATTTTGTGGGGAAGGGCTAGGCTGGGGTATTCTTGTTGGGGCTTCCTTGCATTGCAGTCAGATGGTGACTGGGCTGCAGTCATCTAAAGGCTCAACTTGCCTGTGTGGTCTAAGATGGCTCACTCACATAGCTGGCAGTTGATGCTGGTTATGGCTGGGAGCTCACTCACGGCAGTCAACTAAGAGGCCTCAGTTTCTCTCCACATGGGTTTCTCTGTGGAGTTTCCTGGGCTTTCTCACAGCATGGCAGCTGGATTCCAAGAAGGAACAGCCTAAGAAGGCATTCCCCAAGAGTGAGTCCAAGAGACCTGGGTGGAAGCTGCATGCCTTCCAACCCAGCCTTAGACTCAGAATATCATGACCACTATGTTGTCTTGGTCAAGCAAGGTACTAAAGCCAGCTTAGATACAAGGAAAGAGAATTAGGCTCTACTTCACAATGGGAAGGATAGCAAAGAATTTGCAGCTGTCTTTAATCTACCACTGTGTGTTTATGTGTGTGAATGTGTGTGCACAGATGTAATTAAGAGCAGATGTACCTGGCTTAATTCAAAAGGTTTGAGTGTTTTAGGATCTGGTCAATTTGTGCTGTCTTCCTTCTCTGGGCAGACTTTATTTAGATTCTGTTGGCTTACATGAGTCAGAAATTGAGGAACACCAGGAGACAGAGTGGTCAAAGGATTTTAGTTTCTTTATTCTTTACTACCTATAATGATTGCTGTTATGGCATTGCCTCTTCACTGCCTGAAAGTGGGATTCTTCCACCCTCCACACACAATTGGGCCCCCAATCTGGGATTGCTCACTCTGTGATGGGGATGGACCGCAGTGTTCGGGCCAAACTTGTGGCCAAATCTCTACATGCGTGAGCAGAAGCCTCTTCTTGGGAGACAGGGGTGTGTGGAATGAGGGGAGGAATGGAGCACAAATATTCTGAGCATTTTGTTTCTTTCAGGGCAGAAATTAAAAGTCCACAGGGACAAAAATCAAAATTTGCTTTTACCTTATTTAGAACAAGAATGAGAAAGCTGTTCTTTAAGATATTATAGGGAAAAACAGACAAATATGATTTTTAAAGAGGTATTTTGACACAGAAACTTTTATCAGCATTATTATCAAATAAAAACGAAGAAATAAAAGACAATCTGAAACCAAAGATCAAAAGATCTTTAGATGCTGCATAATTCTCTTTCCTTTTAGGCAGTTTCTTTGAGGGGAACATACACCTTAGTGAACCTTGCTTAATGGTAAAGGGTATTCAGGCCATGTCCTTCCCACAAGAAGGAAAAATCAGGGTCTCAGGCTCCATGGATCAAGTGTTTCCACAGAACTCCCTAAATAGTTTTGAAACATTGAAAGTAGATTGACTTTTTATATATCCAATTTTTTAAGAATACACTGTAGAAACTTACTATTTAAAGCAATTTAAGTGCAAAATCCTTTGTAACGTGAAGTCCTTTGATGAACTGAAAGATTACCTAGCAATTTATTTGTTTTATTTTGGGTGTTTTTACATGGATTTACTTGTATCAAGTAAATATTGATATATAGGTAAAAATGTGGATATGTAGAATTGTTGAGCTGGTAGGAAATTTAGTGGCTATCTAACCCAACTAAAATGACCTAAGATAATGCAAGTGTTTTATGAGCTGTAAAATGCTATAACATACATTAATATTTGCCCAAACCAAGCTTAAGTGACGTTTTTGTTCCAAGGATAAGAGTAGAATTTCAGTTTCCTTGTTTTCAACCTAGTGTTGCAAATTGCCTCCTGAAATTTATGAGAAGGAGTACTGTTGTTTTGTTATATTTTAGATTTGTGTCCCTAAATAAGTTTACATTTGTGAGACACACTTGGAGGCTGAGAAGTTCCTCCTAGGTGCAAAGGCCATGAATCAGTGGCTCTTACACATGAATAGCAGGAGTGCCCTAGCTACTGACCAAGGCTTGGGACAGAGTGTCCTTGCCAGGAGTGGACAACCAGGAATTGGAATTGTTTTTGAAAAGTATTTTTACAATTATATGTGTTTTCCCCATAAAAATTAAATTTCAATTAAAATAGCATAGATTTTTATTTTTTGTAACAAAAAGAATATAATAAAAATATATAAAAATGGGTTGCTATCCTTTCTCTAATCTCAATTTGTCAATCTCTGCTTGACTCAGTTTTGGTGTTTATTTTTGGGCTAATTAGAGCTCACTTAGAACCTTCTCTTGGGACCCAAAGTCTTGTTGGCCTGGCACTCTTTATGGCTTGCTAACTTGCTGGAACTAATTAGAGTTTTACTCTAATCAAGTGGTTTTTCAAACCCTTTTATTTCCTTACTCACCTGAGAAACACACTCATGGTCATAGCACATTAGTATTTGTATTATAGAAATTTTCTAGGAGGGAACGTACTTCCCCAGGGTTTGCAAATCATAATTTAGGCAGGGGGATATTGGCAGGTGTGAAGTATGTAAGAGACCCAGGGGTTAGTTTGGTACTTACCACCACCTAGAGAACCATCATTTTGATAAATTTACAAACTCCTGATTCCAGTCTCCCAGATGTGTGACCCTTCTGGGCACTTTGTGTTCTAGCCCAAAAGGAGCCTAACAGATATACCTATAAAACACCTATAGTGCTTTACTTCAGTCGCAGTGGGTCTGATTTCTTTGCTACTATAACAACTTCTTTCTCCTACACAACCTCTGCATACTTCCTGTGCAATTTAAAATTACTTTTTAAAGGAACTATGCATTATTTTTCTCAGGATGTTTACGTGTACTTTGACCTTAACAGTACCAACTACAAACTTTCTAGTAGCAATAAATGCATTGGTGGTTGCTATGGAAAAGTATAAATATGTGTTGTAAACTTGAAAGGAAAGCAGAATTGGCAGGACTTAGCATTTTATTAATTGTGAAGGATGAAGGAGAATGAGGCTGAAAAGATAACTCAACTTTTGTGCATGGGCAAATGGCTAGGGGTACCATTCATAGAAATAGAGGATGCAGGGGAAGGAATAGGTTTAGCAGGGAGGATAATAAATTTCCTTACACACATATACTACATTTCATGTGACAATGCCTAGATGGTAACAGAAAATAGGGACCAGGAGTTTGGGAGGGAAGCCAGTTGGGAATCTGGATTTAGATTTGGTCATCCTCAGAAGAGTTGACTAAGGAAGACTTGGGGATTGAACTACTGTCGGAGTCAACATGCGAGCCATTGCGGAGAGATAGAAGGAGGGGGCAGGAGGCAACATTTTGGAGGAAATTCTAATTTAAGTGGCAGGAAGAGAAACCAGAGAAGGAGCAATCATGAAACCAGGAGGAGAAGTCGGGCAACAGAAGGCAAGAAAAGAGCAATACCAAGATGGCGAAGGTGGTTAACAGTAAATGTTCCAAGGAAGACTAGGAGGATGGCAATTAGAAATTGCCTGTGGGGGCCGGCCCTGTGGCATAGTGGTTAAGTTCTGCACACTCCACTTTGGTGGCCTGGGGTTAGTGGTTCAGATCCTGGGCTCGGACCTACACCACTCATCAGTCATGCTGTGGCCGTGACCTACATACAAAATAGAGGATGACTGGCACAGATGTTAGCTCAGGGCTAGTCTTCCTCAGGCAAAAAAAGAGGAGGATTGGCAACAGATATTAGCTCAGGGCGCATCTTCCTCACCAAAAAAAAAAAAAAAAAAAAGGAAGAGAGAGAAGAAATTGCCTGGGAATAAACTGTATACTCTCTGGAGGCTCCCACAAATCAAATGCAAAAATCTAACGCTTGTTTGCCTTGCAGTTTCACACATCTACATTGGATCTTTAGGAAAACTCTTGTAGAGATCAATGTCTTCATTATTAAAATTAAATTTAAAATTAAAATTAAAAGCAATTACTCTCTGATGAGACAGCAGCACTTCTAGGTGGCAGCCAGATTGTCCCTGGTCACTCTTTGGCTAGAATACTGCCAAGTGTTCTAAATTAATAGGCTCATATAATAGGTTCAGTCCAACAGAACTGGTCAATGTTTATATCTCAGTCAGTTTGGGAAAATAGAATGGGCTGTGTTCTCCAAGATATCACTGTCATTTCCTAAAGGGGTACAGTATAACAAAAATATAAAGCAGCACACTAAATAAATTTTTTAAAAACTTAGAGGATTGTATGTAATTGTTTCAATAAGTTCAATTCTGGAGGTAAGAATTGAAGGTCATATTTGAAACAGGCAGCAGGAGTCCATCAGAGTACATTGGTTAAGCCCTCTCAACTTCAGAATCCTGAAAGCAGCATCCAGAGATTTTGGTATTTATTTTGGCATGTTGCTATTAGGAACAAATCTCTTTAAAGTCATTGGTAAATAGACTGACCAACTACTCTGGTTTACCCAGAACTAAGTGGTTTCCTGGGACACAGGACTTTCAGTGATAAAACCCAGAAAGTCCAAGGCAAACTGGGACAGGTTTGTCACCCTACTAAGAAATCACCATAAAAGTTCTTACCAATCCCATATTCTGGGATCTGCACTGCAACAAATTTGCAGAGAATTAATGAAATTTTTCCTTGACTTAAATGCATAAGCTTATATTTTACCTAGTTTTATTCCCCAAGAAATTTGTCTCGTGGAATTAATATTCTTTGAGGAGACACAGGCATTTCTTACAGGAGAAGGGGACCTGAGTGATTGCATATGTATTTTACCCCCCTGGTTGGGGTTGAGGCAGTACAAGCCAAGTAAGGAACAGCTGCCCATGGGGCCCTTAATGTGGAGCAGGGCTTTTTCACTTGCTCTAATTGAATTACTTCTTTTTCTCTTTACTTTATAGGCCATTTTCCATGCAGATATTCTTGGAATGTAGAATTAAATAATTCATGATTTCTCAATTATTTGTTTAGGTATAGTTGCCATTTCTAGAGTTGATTATACTTTCTTGAGGGAGCTTTTGGAATCTCTTCCCATGCAGAGCTTTACAGATAAGAAGTTTGCCCAGTGATGAGGCCATTAGAGGTGCAGCCCAGCCAGCAGGGACAGGAATAGCATAGGTGGCTCACTGTCAACACTTGGGTCACCACACTTTTACACAACTCAGGGGTTCTTAAGTTTTGGGTGCCCTAGGTACCCTTGGCAGCCTGGTGAAGCCTAGATCTGTTCTCAGAATAATATTTTTAATACACAAAATAAAATAGGATTATAAAAGAAACCCATTATATTGATATAGCTATTAAAATACTAAAAATCAAATTTATGCTATAACAATATATATGGTTCTTTATTAGAGCATTAAATAATAATATCTAGTGCCGATTCAAATTACTATCATAATTTAAATGTTGTCATTGTAGATGTTCTTCAAAAAGTGCTCCATAAATTCCCTCCCTCCCTGTGAACGTATGGTGTTCCTGCCCTGGAGAAGTGAGGTCTTGCTCCCCTCTCTTTGGATCTGGGCCGGCCTTAATGACCCACTTGACTGATAGAGTGTAGTAGAAATGAAGTTCTGGGATTTCCAAGGCTAGGCCACAATATCCCTTGCATATGAAGACCTTTGCCTGGATGTCTTATTTGCTATTGGGATGCTCCCTTTTGGAACAAAGCCCCTCAGGCTATGGGAATCCCAAATCACATGAAGAGGCCATGTTCTTCAACTGGTTGGCAGCCCCAGATAAGCCCTAGCTAGTAGCCCACATCAATTTCTAGCCATGTAGATGATCTATCTTGGACATCCAGACCAGTTGAGCCCAGTAATTGGGTCTTGGTGACAACTCAGAGGTTTTTTTCCTTTATTTTAAAACACATTAAAAATCTCCTATTTTATCTTTATGTCAGTGTTACTCAAGATTTCTTATGTGTATTAATAATGCTCCCTTAGAAGGGGCATCCCAACGTTCAGTTCATTAGGATTCCACATGGGTCCTGGAGGAGTTAATGGCTTACACAATATCCAAGAGAGCGAAGAGAAATTAAAACTCCTCAAAGAGAGCATTGTCTCTTTTTTTCCAAAACTGATTTACACTTATTCCATCACTGCCCTTTGCACAATGTGCCTGATAGTAAAGCAGAGTTCAGAAATCACACGTACACTGAGCAATGATTTACTGGGCACGTGATTTATTATGTGCCAGACACTTTGCCGCATGTTGGGCATAAAATGGTGAGCAAAACAGTCCCAGTACCTACCTGGAACTTCCTGCCTAATAAGAGAGACAGAAATGTAATCACACATACAGTTATAAACTAACAAAATGGACAACTGTGCTGTAGGAAACATTTAGAGTTATGACAGCATATATCATGAGGGCCTGGACTGGAATGGAAGTGAATCCAATTAGGTAAACCATATTGTAAGGCTAAAAACAACGATTTAGATATTCACTATTACTAGTAATAAATTTACCCAGAATTTCTCAAATTGTTTCCTATGAAACTTGCTCTTTATAAGCATCGCATGGGAGAAAGATAAAGTCAAATGAGTTTGGGAAATTTTGGATTAAACAGATAAATAAATTTCTTTGAATCTGGTCTTTTCAAAGTCTTTTATATGATAATATGGATTGTGTAATTTTCAGAGGGGGATAATAGTATGTACTGTTTCTCGGGGATGTTTAACCATGTAACCCTTTTATTCAGAGAGCAGCTCCTGGTGCCAGGGTTTAAGGGAAATTCTCTGACTACAAGATACTCTCACACTTAATCTAACACTTGCAACCACTCCATGAGGTTAGATACCCAGTTGTATTAGGTAAGATTAAGTCTTCTGTGAATAACAAAGACCCGAAAAATTGAAGTTTATATCTCTTTTGCATAAAAGAAGTCTGTTCCACCATGTCAGACTTGGACTCCATTTATATCTTCTTGCTCCATCCCGTGTGGTTTCCATTCCCAAAGTCACTGTGTGGTCCAGTCTGTCTGCTGGAGCTCCAGCCATTGCAACCACGTTCTAGGCAGCAGGAAGTAGAAAGGATTCTTCCTACAAGTCACACATGTCACCTCCTCTTCCATCTTATTGGCCACAACTTAGCCAGCTGACCATATCTAACTGGAAAGGAGGCTGAGAAATGTAGTAGTCTTTTGGCTAGGTGACAATGTATTTAGCTAAAAATTGGAGTTCTTGTTACTAAGGAAGGAGAGAAAAAAATACTGGGAGGTAAGTAGTGGTCTCTGCCACAGTTCTCTCTCATTTTACAGCTGAGGATAATAGGTCCTAAAAGGGATGCCCAAGAAAGAGCTCAGAGATCATAGAGACAGCACAGATTCACATCCAGGCCTCTGGGTGCCTTGAGTCTCTCTAGTTCATTTCCCCGTCTGTATTTAAACATGTGGGAGGAGCAAAATGGAACCTTTCAAAGGTTGTGATATAAAGGGTCATAATGATATAAACAGATATTCCTATAAGGAATATTTTAAGAGAAAGGTAATGTTTCTTAGAGGTATAGCCCCATTAGAGATTAATAATAGCACTCGATTAACAAAAAACTGTACGTGGGGTGTGACTGCCTTTTGTCGTGGATGTGTTATGAAGACCAGGGTGCCATCTATCAGGCTCTGTGCACTCCAGAGCCTGCTCTGTAGCTCATGGCTCGTCCTCCCTTTTCTTCATCTGTAACATCAGTAATGCTCAGCAAGCCCCGGATCCCGTCTGAAGCCATCTGTTTGCCTCTCGTTAGGTACGTGGTAACATCACCTGATGGCAACTGAGTGTCTGGATAAAAAACATTGCTCTTACCTTGATTGAGCTGGGTTTTTGTCTGCTTTAACAACAATGGGCTAACCCCTCTGACCGCATTTCTCAGGCAGCAGTAGCGCGTGGAGGGCTGGTGTCTATAAAGCCCACGCAGAGGGTTTGCACAAAGGTGGTGAGCTTCCTGTGCTGTGCCAGGACTGGCTGGGCTGTGCTCAGCAGTGCAAATGGCAGGCATCGCTCTGCTGTTGTCCAGCATGTTATTAGCACCAATGAGAACTTCTCGTCTTTGCGCTCCACATGTCCAGCATAGCTCCAGGACAGAGTAGGTGCTCTCTGCCTATTTGTTAAATGAGTGAGTGGGTGAATGAATGAATGAATGGTGAGTTGGATGGAATGTGATAAAATCCCAGCCCCTCTTTTCCACTCATATTGATGACATAATTGCTGGACCTGTGATGGAGCAGCAAGAATGATTGTTGTTGGCATAGTGAGGCCGAATGCTTGGGGTGGTTGCTGTGGAGACATGGCTATAGTTCTGAATCAATATTGACACTGACAAACCAGGCCCCTTCCCTCTCTCCTCAGCCCATCATAGGGCAGGAGGTAGTGTGCGGAAGCAACTTTCTTCTGGAGAGATCTAGGGGACTGAGTGTCTAGAGCAGAGTTTCCTCCCACAGGTGCAGGTTTTTACAATTCCAATCCTTACCACAGTGGCAGTTTTTCTTACTAAAACTCTGTAGGAAAGGGAAGTGGGCAGGATCCTATGATGGCACAAATCTTATAAATAGGATTTCAGTTTCGCAGTGCTGTCTCTGGAAAGGAAATACAGATACATACTTCTGATGTAGAGTGGCTCCCGGATTGCTGACTCCTACAGTATCCTCCTGAGAGACAATTCTAGGGAGAATTAGCCCCTGGAAATACAAAGCTGTCTCTGAGATCCCAGAGTTCTGGTAATACGAGAGAGCAGAGGCTATCCAGGAAGCCCCATGACTCCCCCTCACACCTCCCGCCTCTGCTCTGACTTCATCCAGGTTGCTTTTCTTCTCCTATAAAGGGGATCAAGAGCTTGCTTCATAATTTGTGTTGTCCTTAACCCTCATAATGACCCCAGGGAGCTGAGGGAAGGGTGTCAATTGCCATCAAGTCATAATTTATTGTCTCAATCTCCTATGAGCTACGCAGCGATTACCTGCACTTGAGCGTGTTATGTTGTCACCATCACCATCTCCTCGTCTCTGTTCGTCTTCATTTAGTTGATTTGCTTTAATGAATGGCACATTGAAATCTATCTACATGAGAGTGTAGGGAAGGTGGATCTAGTCATTTGTTAGTTGTCTAATGCTGTGGCTTCCAAAATGGAGTATGAAAAATAATACATTGAGGAGCAGATAGAAAATATTAGAACCTTCATTTTTATTTACTTTTTTATCCTATCCTTTGGAAGTTTTCTCTTTGTCTATGTTTTATTATGTAGGTAATATTAATTGCATTAGTATTGTGGTATATGTATGTAATTTATTCAAAAAATTTATAAGTAAATAATATTGAGAATATATCATTAAAATTTTACTCATCTAGAGAAGGAATATTTGGCATTTATTTGAATTTTAATACTGTATTAATGTTTACTAACCACTTTAAAAGTACTTGCTAGTAAAATATGTGCTATATAGGGTACACATCATTCTATATGTGTATGATATTTTTATGCTTTTAAAATTAAGTGACAAAATATAAAATTAGAAATTTGACTTCAGGTACCTATTTTATTTTGAAAATAGATTAAACTTCATGGTAACCTGAGAGACCTAATTGTCAAAAGCAGCACGTTTTAATTTTCCTAAGGCCTCGGTCTTGTGTATCAGTGTTGTGTAATATTTCAGGGGCTTCCCAAAGCTTTCGGGGTAAATCTCAAACTCATGCATTTGGACTGCAGAATCCTTGGTGATCTGGCCTCCCTGCCCACCGCTTCCCTGCGTGCCTCGCTGCCCGATCCCACCCATCTATTCACTGTGCTTGGATGGAATCAACTATTTCTCCTTCCCAGTCATTTGTACTTGCTCCCCTCCTGCCTGTAAATTCCCCATCTCTCCTTCTCTGTTCTCCTCCCCTTCTCCACCTAACACTCTCTTCTAGTCCCTCCTTTTTGTTCTTTAACGCTCCACTTAGTGTCATCTCTTCTAGAAAGTATCCCTGAATCCCATTTGATTTAATTCTCCTTCCCTTGTGTTCCCAAAACACCTTGGGTATATTTCTATCATATACCCTTATTCTGTAATTATTATTTACTTTTATGTTGCCTTGAGGACAGAGGCCATATCTTATTTGACTTTTTTTATCTCCAGTGGGAAGCATAGGATTTGGCAGTGGCAGATACTCAGTGAATGCTGGAGTGAGTTAATGAAAGAGTGAGATGCAGGTACTGCCAATCAGTCCCCGAGAAAGTATTTCTAGAGATTTTGGAAGCTGAAAGGAGAGACGTCACTGTCACACTGAGACTCTTGGCAAACAAGGGATGGGTGGACAGTAGTGAGTCCCTAAGAACCTCGACCACTGACTAGGAGGTGATGATCTTGTTGGGGAGCCCAGTGGTCTGCTGCAGAACCCGATCTGGGAATCATTCAACACCAGCATTTATTTAGGTTCCTCGGGCCAGAAACTTACTCTTTGTGAGTTGCACTTCCCGCAGGTAAGAAGATTCTCTGTGCGACAGAGTGGGTTCATTCCTTTCCTTAATGGCGTTCTCTTAACTCTAGTATTCCCCGTAGGTGCCTTTCATTTCCTGTCTTCCCTGGTGAGCTGGTGGCCTTTCATTCAAGCTACTGCTCCACACAGCTTGCCTCCTCCCTCCTCCCCGCACCTTTCACCTGAGCAGTTAATGGGCCTCCTGTGGATCAGCACCTGAGGACCTGATGGGCCTGGTATGACTTGCCAATCGGGAGTTTAGAGCTCTCTGGGGATTTACTGCCTCCCTGCCTGCAGGCCTCCCACAGTGTAGCATCTAGGCTGTTGACACACCTCCTGTGGTTATTTAGCTAGCGAGCAGCTTGAGGATCTTCTGTTAGCAGTGAAATCGTTTCAGAGGTTACCTTATCTCATTTGCATCATGTGGATGCACCTGTTTTTGTTTATTTTCTTTCTTGGTGAAACTATAAAAAGAAGAGGTAAATGAGAACAACTCAGTGCCTGCTTAGAGCCACGACATTGGTTACTGTAAAGGGGCCCACAGTTTGGTGTTTGGCAAACAGTTAAGGCCTAAATCATAGTACTGGTGAGGGAATCATTTGTAACGGAGGGAATCCAGAGGTGCGGTAAGTCCCGTAGGTCCTAGTGTAGGTACCTGGTGTGTATTGAATGATATCTTACGAATCTGATTGAATTAAAATGGCTTCTAACACTTATCTTATTCATCTGGAAATGCCTCTTGAGAGAAGAATTTAACCAGAGCAAGCTGGCCCTGTAGTTCAAGTGGAAAGGGAAGGAAATAGTTAAAGGATTTTAAACTGCTAAACAGGGTTTATACATTTTTCTGGGAAAGCAGCAGTTTGCATGGAAATCACAGCTTTTATACATTAAGTATGGTTGTGAGTCTCTTCCCCAAAGCTGTGTGAGAAATGTGGACTTTTCATTCCCCCAAGAGAAAAGGAGAGCTAGGACCAAAGGTGCTTCATGCCAAGGTTTTCAGGTAACAAAGAGGAGAGGGAGACTGTTTGGTACTAAAACAGGTTTTATTGATAAAATAGTTTTTGGCACACCGTGCTCATTTCAAGCCTCACTCAGCGAGGAAAACTTTAACCACAATTTTTATAAACTCTGCTTTTTAGTATCATCTCTTTTCCCATCCTGATTCCACCATCTCCTGTCATAGACAGACCCAAATCACATCACATTAATAAGGACTGTGCCAGAAATGCACTGCCAAGTGCTGACCTTGTCTTTTCAAGACCCCAGATTACTTGAATACTTGAATAGTGGTCAGAGAGGCTGGTTAAAATCAGAAGGCCATAAAATATTGTCAGCAAAATATGATGTGGGAAATAGCAGCGGTATTCAGATTTAATTTTTTGAGCCAAAAAAGGAATAAATTATGTAAATATAAGGCTGTAGAAAGATATGACACATTGAGGACATTTAGATCCTTCATTTAATAATAGTCACAGTAATTACAGTATAGTGTTACTAGTAGTATGACTGGTAATGATATGTCCGTTAGTATAATAAGATAATGATATGAGTTCAGTTTTTTACATGCCAGGCATTGTGTTAATATTTATTTTATCTTACTGAAGCTTCATAAAAATGCTGTGACATTGGCACCACGTTTTACACACAATGAAACCAAGATTGAGAGCCGTTCTTAAACTTTACTATGCATAAGAATCAACCGAGATGGTTTTAAAATACTAATGATCTGCATTTTGAACCAATTCTGCAGTTGGTACTGAAGTAGGGTGTCCATGGACCACACTTTTGAAAAACCCTGGCTTAGAGTAACATTCCCTGGATACACAGCCAGGATTCGAATCCAGATCTGTCTCACTCCTGCTGCCCTATCCGTACTTTCCTTCATGTTGCTCTGTACCCGAATGAAGGAACAATACTTTCCTTACCTTATACATCCAATTCCATATGACTATTGGATATCCTTACAATTAGTGTACGGTGTAGTCCTTACAACTTCTGTAATTTTATTCTCTTTAAGAAGTTTAAATAATACATAAAATCTTTCTTGTCCAAAATAATATAAAGATATACAAAGCAAAATATCAAAGAACCCTTTAACACTTTCTTCTTGCCCTCCCTTGGACAACTGCTATTCTCAATTGGAATTATACATTCTTTTTAATGTGTATTTATTTATATGATGTATAGATTTTCAAAATGTTAATTAACTGAGCACTTTACTATATCCATCATAAGCATTTTAGAGAAATTCACTTTGTAATCCTCACAACCACCTTATAAGACACTATTACTATCCTTCTTTATCAGCTGAGAAGACTGAGACTTGGAGATCATAAAGCTCGTTGGTAGAGGG
Source organism: Tapirus indicus (assembly GCA_031878705.1). Classification (NCBI taxonomy): domain Eukaryota; kingdom Metazoa; phylum Chordata; class Mammalia; order Perissodactyla; family Tapiridae; genus Tapirus; species Tapirus indicus. The sequence continues at coordinate 47,469,648 of CM062931.1, read as the reverse complement.
ATAAAATTTGGATCCAATAGTCTGACTCTAGAGGTCTTATATGCCATGCTAAGGTGTCCCTCAGTTCAGCATGAAAATATGTTCTAAGTATTCATATGTGACTTTTAAAAAAGTTAACAATATGTCTTGGAGGTACTATCATATCAGTAAAGAAAAATCTACTGCATCCTTTTAAGTGACTGCACAGTATTCCAGGGTAGGAATGTAGTATGTTTCATTGAACTACTATGTTACTGATGAACCCTTAAGGTTTTTTCCTCAGTTTTTCACTTTTACAAACAATACAACAGCAAAAATATTTACACCTTATTGTACAAGTGGGAGAATTTCTCAGGCCAGTTGATTCCCAAAGTAGAGTCCATAGCCTAACTACATCTCAAATCACCCAGGATGCTTCTTAAAAATTGCAAAAGATACCTTCAAGGAACCCATAATCAGCATATTGTAAACTCTTTTAGATCCCAGAAAAAGATAGATAGCCTCCTAATTCATTCTCAAGGCTATAGAACTGATCCTAAAGTTAGACAAAGATAGCACAAAGAAAGAAAGTTAGAGGCTAATCTAATTGACATTGATGAGAAGTCTTAGAAAATCAAATGTACTTGCACTTGAGAAGAATCAAAAATTATGATTAAATAGGGCTTAATCTTTAGAATGCAAGGATGGTTCTACTTCAGGAAAAAAATCTGTGAGCATAATTCATTAAGACAAAATCAGAACTCCATTTTCTCCACAAGACTGCACTTTGATTCTCTTTTATAAAATAAAGTATACCGTTCAGTATGTGAGTAGCCAGAAAATGGCCAAAAACGTTTAACTCTCCCTCTCCCCTTATCAAATACAGTGCCAGTCTCCACCTACACTACTCTGTCTCTCTACCTGAGGACTGTCCAAGGCTGCAGAGCCCACAGGGTCATGGTGGTGAATGATGGAAGTGTTGTCTATTATAGGGAGCTAAGTTGGAGTGAGCAGAGAAAACTATTCTAGGGCAGTGGGGCGGAGAGAAGGATGGAATAGGAAGGACTGAGGAAGGAGCAGATAAATTGAAAACAGAAATTATGGGTTTATAATGGTATCCAGTCAAGAGTCTCTCATAATATTTGGGATACTGAGGGGAAAATTTCTCCAAGTTATTTCATAGAAACATCTAAAGCAAATAAATATAAAATCTGAGTAGATATTTCAAACAAGATTTTTGAAGGCATTCCATGTTCTGCTTTTTTCTTTTGGTGTGAAAAAAAAGCAGTCTTTCTCTTGAATGGGCACAGAGCTACTTTTTATGCGTTGCTTAGGGGCAAAAGCTAATAATCACAGTGTGTCAAACTTATCTACTTCCCACTTGAAGGAAAAATGTTTACATGGTGGCATGAAGAGGATTCTGCAGGTGTAACAAGAGGATTTTCCCCAAAGGCTTCCCATTCTATAAAAGAGAAAAGATTTTTATCAATTCTAATGCCTACTCAACAACAACAAAAATTATTTGGCTAAAAATAGAAGGAATGTTCCTTAACTTGATATAAAATATTTATAAGAAATCCACAGGAAACATCATAAATAAGCATGAAAGATTAATTGCATTCTGTTAGAGTCAGGAAGAAAACATGAATGCCTGCCATCATTCGTATTACTGGAGATGGCAGACAATGCAATAGAACAAGAAAAACATATAGTAAAGGGCATAACCATTAGAAACAAGGAGGAAAACAATTATTGGTAAATTTGCATTGTTTTTTACTAGACAAATACAAGAAACTTAAGTAAAATATTATTAAACAAGAAAGGTCAGTAGAACGGCTGGAAACAACCCTCACATACAATGAGCAATAGCATTCCTATATACTAACAATCACCAGTTAGAAAATGTAAGACAAAAGATTCTAGTTTTGATAGAAAAGAGGTAAAATATCTAGCTATAAATGTAACCAGGCATTAATACATCATCTAAAAAAACCAAAACTTTGGTGAATAAGTAGAATGACACACTAGTAAAAAAAGACACAATATTGCCAATGATTCTCCCCCACGTGAATCTATAAATTCAAGTTATCTCAGTTAAAACTGAAGCTAGATTTAAGAAAAGAAAGAATATGAGAAGTTGATTCTAACATTTTTAGGAAAAAGCAAATAGACAATGATAGGCAAGAATTTTTTTCAAGAAGAGGTTAATTTGGGGAGGTTTTCTCTAGATAAAGCTCGGCAATCAAAGTGGCATGGTATTGTCCTAGGACTAGAAAAACAGAGAGATGGAAGTAAATGAAACAAAATAGAGTCTAAAAACAGACCCATGGATATGTGAGAATTTAGCTGGTGGTTAGGAGGGCATTTCAATTCCAGTAAATAATGTTGGAAAAGTTCTCTACCCATATGTTAAAAAATTTCTGTTGTATTATCAAGTCACACCATGCCAGATAAACTAAAAAAGCCTTATATTAAATAAAAAGGAATTGAAAGGAAATATGGGAGACTGTTTTTTTATTCTTTTATATATTCTGTGAAAGTCTTTCCTGAACAAGACAGAAAAATCTAGAAGTCATATAAGAAAAGATGGAAAAATTTGGGGGTTACCTAAAAATTAAAAACCTCTCGATCATCAGAGGAATTCTTAGCAAAGCTAAACTCAAGCCACAAGGACACAATATTTGAAATATGCAGTACATGACAGGACATGTTGTTATCTACAATATACAAAGAGCTCCTATACATTTTTCTCTTGATGAAGAAAAACACAAATGACGTAAGAGAAAAATGAAATTCACAGAGGAATGAATAAAGTGGCCAATAGATGTGAAACAGTTCTCAACTTCACTACTAATCAAGAAAATGTTAACTTTAAAAAGTTAGATATCCTTTTTCGGCCACCAGATTAGCATAAATTAAAGAGATTATGAAAGTTAATCGTTATTGAGCACTTGCGGTTTGCAATACATATGCTTAATGCATTAAATTGTCAAACTCATAATAACCCAATTAGATATGTACAATTATTATCCACACTTCACAGATGAGAATTTAATTGAAATTGTTACATGTTTTTAACATTAGACATTTACAGTTGTTTAGACTTAACTGTAAGTTTTAATTGATTTCCTGCATGCCACCTTTTTTGTATACCACATCTTTTCTAGATTTACATTTGGTTTGCTGACATACATCTTCTAGTAATTCATTAATAGAGCAACTGAAGAACTTTGACAGTTTCATCTATTCTAGAACACAGGCCTGAAATCCATTTGATTTCTATTTTTTGTAGGTAATTTTGGAAAACTTTAAGGATTTTCTCTTACTTATTGGACCCTTTTACTTTCAGAATATGTCTTTCTTTAACTCTGATAAATTATTGCTTTGATGATTTTTCTCTCTGATATTTTGTGTTTTCTTCTTTTGAAACTCCCAAGTAAAGGGATATTAGGACTTTCGGGTATATTACTATGATTTATAAACATTTTTTCATATCTTTTTACTCTTTTGTTTTCTGGGAGAATCGATGAGCTTGATTTTCCAGTTCACACTTCTAGAACTAACCATTTTGCTATTTACTCAATCTACTGATTAAAATTTTTTTGATGATAATTAAAAAAATACATCTAATTGTTTTCTTTTCATGGATATAGTTTCTAAAATATGTCTGGATATATGCTTAAGCTAGATTCTTCTATTTGCTTAATTTTGTGTGTTTGAATATTAGTTTCTGGAATTGTTGATTATTCGTTATCTCTCTTTCATGATTCTCTGCTTATTTTTGTGTTTACAAGTCCTTGTTTGACTATCCAGGAATCCTTGTTTCACGAAGTTGTCTCCATCGACTGTGGGCAAGCAAAATTGCAATAAGGAGAACTTTCTAGAGAGCAGTGTAATCTATGCAAGGTAGTGGAGTTTGGTTTCGTCCAAATATTAATTAAGCTAACAAGAGATGTAGTCAGAACAAATTAAAACCTCGTTCCAAATTCCAATACCCTTGGCAGAATCAAGATTTTCCTGGATTCACAGACACTCAGCAATGTGAAGCATTTTACAAATATTCAAATGTAAAAATGGCAAAGATGGAGATAAATGGGAAAGCAGCATTGCATACCAAAATGTAAACTAAGGGACATTAGAAATGCAAAGTCAAAAAAGGCAAGTCAAGTAAGAAGAGACTGCACAGCGGACTCTCTCAAGGCGTTGCTGGCCGTGGGAGGAAATTGTAAGTCTGGCAAGGACAAGAAGAGAATGCAGGAATCTCTCAATCTCTCTCTCTCTCTTTGTCATGCACACACACACATGATTATAATTTTTCCTGTTGCAAATGAAAAATATAACCAGTCTCTATTTTTAAGTTCAATTACAGGTAAAACAAATTTTAAATAATTAATCATTCACACTGTTCAAAATTCAAAAGGCACAAAAAATACTCATTGAAAATTCTCCTCTCACTCCTGTCTTCCAGCCACTTCGTTTCATTTGCTGGAAACAACAATGTTACTAGTTCCTTGGGTATCCTTCCACGTATATTCTGCACTTCATATACAAGTTTTTTTATAATTACACATATATAGATATATTTTTTAACCTCTTCCTTTATGAAAATGATAACATATTGCAAACTGTGTTGCACTTTGCTTTAAAAGATATCATCCCCCTTCAGTATCCATGAAGGATTGGTGCCAGGACCCCCACTGATACCAAAATCCACGGATGCTCAAGTACCTTATTAGGCCCTCTATATTTGTGGTTTCCACATCTGTGAATACAGGGCTGACTGTAATTGGAAGATTGTTCTGTACCAGTATATTAAGTACTTCATTTTTTAAGCACTTTGTTGATGTATAATTCACACTGCATACAATTCATCCATTTAAAGTGTACAGTTCAATGGCTTTTAGTATATTTATAGAGTTGTGCAATCATCACTGCAATCAATTTTAGAACATTTTCATCACCCTCCCCAAAGAAACCCCACACCCCTTAGCCATGACTATCTAATCCCTCCATCCCTCCCAGCCCCAAGCAACCACTAATTTCCTTTCTGTCTCTGTAGATTTGCCTATTCTAGAATTTCATATAAATGAACTCACACAATGGCTTCTTTCACTTGCATCATGTTTTCAAGGTTCATCCATGTTGTAGTAAGTGACCAATCTCTGAGAATGGAGAGATGGCTAAAAAGACTCCCCATGTAAAATATGTGTTTGGTTTGATATATGGATGTATAGACATACATGCGTTAATAACATTAACTACTATGTGTGTTTAAACACGAGTCACTCATCCTTATGTATTAGTTCTTATCAACTACTTTTTTTTTTTTTTTTTGGTGAGGAAGACCAGCCCTGAGCTAACATCCGTTGCTAATCCTCCTCTTTTTGCTGAGGAAGACTGGCCCTGGGCTAACATCTGTGCCCATCTTCCTCCACTTTATATGGGACGCCGCCACGGCGTGGCTGACAGGCAGTGCGTCGGCGGGCGCCCGGGATCCGAACCAGCGAACCCCGGGCTGCCAAGCGCGGACTAAACCGCTGCGCCACCGGGCCGGCCCCTCTTATCAACTACTTTTTAAAGAATCTCCTTCACATGTTGTTAAAGTAATACAGTTTCTTAGGGAGACACTAAGCCAAGTGCCCAGATATAGATTTATTTCACACATAAATTTTATAATAGATCATCCCTGATTGGTTCTTGGCAGGTGGAGTCTAACGTTTATATGACTTAGAGGCGAGCTGAAACTGTGTCTCAAGTTCAGTCTTTGCAGGGTGTTTCAGTGTTTACACTTTGTACCAATCGTCAGTTTCCTCTGGAAAGGAGATGAGTGTGTGTAGATTGCATGTGCCCCTGTCTTCTCTCCTGTTGTAACAGAGAAGTTTTTTTATCTTCTCTCAAAAGTCAGTCCCACATGGTGTTCTCTGCATTCTATGTGGGTCTTGCTTTTCAGGTACCTCAGTTGCCTACTTTCTCTCCCTGTCTGCAGCCTTTCTCTCCTACAGGATGCTTTCTCGCAGCATACATACACATCTGTTTGTATGTCCATATGATTAAAAAAATTCCCTTGTGCCCTCATCGACTTCTGCATACTGATTCTTCTCTCCTCATTATGTCTTTGCTCCCGCAGTGATTTCTGAGAACATAAATTTGATAGTCTTCAACCTATAGGCAGTATTTGAAGCCAGGAAAATCTTTTTCTTTTTCCAAGTGTCAGACCTATATGTCCAACTGTCAACTTGAAATATCTACTGGGATGACGTACAGGTTTCTCAAACTGAAACAACCCAGAGAGAATCCTCTACTCCTGTCCTCTGCCCCATAAGTCTGCCGTTTCCAGCTGCCAACTTGCTTCTCCTCCAGTTTTTCCCCTTCCTGGATGTGGCATCATCTCCCGTTACCAATTGCTCAGAGTTGTTCTTAACACTTCAACCAATCTTGTATATTCTATTCCTAAGCTTTTCTCAAGTCTGTTTGCTTTTCCTCATCTCTCCTCTCACCACCCTCATCAATGCATTATCACCTCCTGGGTGAAACATAGAATGCCTCCTACTTTTTCTCCTGCTAGTCTTGCCCTCATCTGCTCCATTCTTCCCCACTGCAGCCAGAGTGATCTGTTATGTGAGTCCCTGCTTAAAACCCTTTACTGGATTAATGTCATTCTTAGGATAAAGTCTCCAATTTTGTATGTGGCCTCCAAACTCCTGTCTATCCTGCTCCCTTCCTACCTTTCCAGCCCTACCTCTCACCATCTCCTCCAGATTCTGCAGTCCAGGCACTTGTGCTGCTTTTCAGTGTTTTGAATGTGTGAAGTTCTTTCGCCCTCCCACTTCTCCTGTATAGTACTCTCTCTGGAGCATCTATCCCCATAAAATTATGCATTTTCCTTCTTACCAGTTAGCACAGTTTATGCCTATGTAGTTTTTTGTGTGATTATGTTTAAACGTCTATTTGCTCACAAAATTTAAGTTTCACGAGAGCAAGGATTGTGTCTCTTTGGCTCATAAACAGCTGAGTGATTGGTAGAGAGCAAACAGTCAAAAATACATGCTGGGGGCTGGCCCCATGGCCTGGTGGTTGGGTTTGGCATGCTCTACTTCAGCAGCCTGGGTTTGCAGGTTTGGATCCCAGGTGCAGACCTACACCACTTGTCAGCCATGCTGTGGTGGTGACCCACATACAAAATAGAGGAAGATTGGCACAGATGTTGGCTCAGGGCTAATCTTCCTCAGCAAAAAAAGAAATATATATATCTATGTATACCTGTATATATACAAAACAGGTGATAGTTAATACTTTTATATCTGTTATGTGCCAGGCACTCAAATAATTTTATATGTGGTATTTCACCTAATCCTTATTATTACCACCATGAAATATTATTTCTCTTTTTTCACTTGTGGAACAGAAATTCAGAGAAGCTAAGTAATTTTCCCAAAGAATGGTTTATTTGGGATTCAAACTTAGTTCTGTCTGAATTCTAACCTGGTGAGCATTCCATTGCCCTAGATTGCTTTTTGGGCCAACAGTAATAGATGAATTAGCCAGTGTGTTTGTCCTAAACTAATTCTTTATTAGTCAAGTATCAGTGGCTGGATCCTGGAGAGAATGGGGACACAGTTAAGAAATGGCTGGAACTGTAGAACAATTTAGACCCTGATTGTGTGTGGAGTGTAGGCAGGTGGGGGCATCAGTGGGATTCTGGCCATTAGTTATTAACAGATGAAGGCACTGGGTTTTCTAGGATAGATGGGCACTAGAAGGAAGGGAGAAACAGATACAGTCTTCCTTACTTTGAAATATTGCCTGGGCCTTCCAATGATTATTTTGGTTGGTATCAGCAACAAATACTACAAAGGATTCAGATCTACTTTTACCTTCCACGCAAAATTCACCTGATCAATCTCATAAAAATATTTACTTCTCTATGTGGAGTGGGGATATTTTTAAATTTATATCTGTTTCTTTGGCTTGTGTAAGTATCTGACAAGATACTCCATGATATTTGCTAACTGAATGAATGGATTAATTAATACATTTATTGGTCAGTGGTAATGTTTTTCCTCATATATCATTCTTCTCTTGGCAACTTCCAGACACTCTGGATTAAAAAGAGGGAGTAACTCTAAGGATGGGGAGTTCAGTGTCTTTGCCAGGTAATAAGGAGATATTTTAGAGTATTGGAACTTATGGCAGAGGTTGTAAAATCTGGATATTATTGTTGAAATACTTAGAATTGTGAATAAAAGTTCTGGGAACCTTCATGGTTTCTGGGACAGTATCCAAATTCAGGAGGAAAAGAACTTATTTTGGAAATCTCAGCAAGAACTCTTTACATTGAATAAATGTAATTTATTGGAATTTACAAAAATACTCTTAAATACTTTGGGAATTTCTAAAAAATATCATCATGGAAAATATGGAAATGTTGAGAACAATAAAAACCTCTACAGAAGTCATTTTTGTATAGAATAAGCACCTTATGAATTTAGGAGCATAAAATATAGACTAGTTTGCTCAGAAATTATAAATTTTGATACAACATATTAAAATGTAAAATAAAATTACTCAGTATTTATTAGTCAGGTACTGTATTCTAAGCTCTCTTTTAAGCACCAATTATGTGTTTATGAAATAATTTATATAAACTTTTAAAACAAATAGAATACAAGCATCTTATCTTTAAGGAATTTAATGGGTTTTTTTCTCAGTTAGAAGAAACTATTGAAAGCTTGAGAAAAAAATAAATGCATACTCTTCATTTTGAGGTCTTCTGGGGATTGCAGGGTCTAGGGTTGTATTGAGATTTGAGCCATCTGAGCAAGCAGAGCACCGTGGACCTTTTCCAAATGGCAACACTAATGAACATGGGAGTGCAGATATCTCTCTGAGATCCTCTTTTCATTTCCTTTGGGTATGTACCCAGAAGTGGGATTGCTGGATCATGTTTAGTTCTATTTTTAATCATTTGAAGAACCTCCATACTGATTTCCACAATAGCTGGACCAATTTACATTCCCACCAACAGTGCACCAGAGTTCTCTTCTCTCCAATTCCTTGCGAACACTTATCTTTTATTTTTTTGGTAATAGACATCCTAACAGATATGAGGGGATATCTCATTGTGATTCTGATTTGCATTTCCCAGATGATTAGTGATATTGAGCACCTTTTCATAAAGCTGTTGGCCATTCATGTGTCTTCTTTGGAAAAATATCTATTCAATTCCTCTGCCCATTTTTTTAATTGAGTGGTTGCCAGTGACTGGGAGGAGAGGGAAATGAGCAGGTATTAGTCAAAGTGTACAAAGTTTCAGTTATGCAAGATGAATAAATTCTAGACACCTGCTGTACAGCAGAGTGCCTAGAATAAATAATAGTGTATTATATAGTACTTAAAATTTTGCTAAGAGGGTAGATCTTATGTTAAGCATTCTTATCACAAAATAATAATGATAAATAAATAAAAAGGTGGAAGGAAACTTTTTGAGAAGATGGATAGGTTTATGGCATAGATTGTGGTGATAGTTACATGGGTGTATACTTGTCTCCAAACTCATTAAATTGTATAATTAAATATGTACAGCTTTTTTACAGCTTTTTGTATGTCAATTATACATCAATATATTTTATATTAAAGTTGTTCAAAAAAAACCACAAGGCAATGTTAAGTTGGCCACTCCGAATTCTTCGAGGTTTTATGGAGAGAACAGCAGCACAACACCATCTCAAGATTAAAAACAATAACAAAACAAAGAAAGCCTGGAATGAGAGAAGGCACATACTCTTTTTTATTTTTATGAACACAGCAGCACCTTCTGGTATTTTACTTTCAGAACTCGGGATTCAGAGGATTGATCTGATACAGTTGGTAATTTTACTTAAAGACCTCCCTATTAAATAGATTCAAAATATTTTTGAAGAACAGATGGTATAGACTAGAGGAAGAGATAAACACTGAATGTTAAACATTTTATTGATCAATTAAAATATCATAATTTAAAATGTTGCTTCTACTATGGGAATTACACATGTCTGTATGTGATTGAGAAAGACACAAAGAGAGTGTGTGTGGGGAGTGGATGAGACTTTATTATCCAAAGTTTAAATTGGACTCTTCCCGTGAGGTGAGACTGAGGAGAGCTGTCCTCCCCCCGCCAACACCAGGCAGGCAGATGGCTTTTCTTCAAGGTGTAAGGAAGCCAGCTTTCAGTCTTGAATCGTGTGCCTCTGGGCACTTTGAAAACTGCCTCTTCTGCCTATTTTTAAGATGAGTTTGAAAAAAATGATAGGCAGAGTAGAATAAAGAAACCACCTGTGTGGATTTGCAGGCTACAAAGTTAGCAGCTCTTTGAGAGGAATTTGGTTCTAGAAAGAATGCGTTCTTATCTTCTAGCACTTCTTTGTTCTGCATTTTCTATAAGAGAATGAATTCTTGGTAGATGAATACTGTCATCTCTGTAAATTAGTCTACTTGACACTGATTTTCAATCATGTTAACCTTTCATTCCTGTGAACTCTTTATGTATGAGACTTCCATTCTATTTTAGGAGTACTTTTTATGGATATACCAGGCATCCTCATAAATTGTGATAGAGAGAATATTTGGATAATTTGTTAGATTCACCAGAAGTTAAGTGAGACTACAAAGGAAAGAAAACATCACCGATCATTGTGTAAGTATGTATATTTAAAGCAGTCACTTTAGAGCTAAAAATATTCTCTTTTTAAAAAGGAAGATTGAGTCACTTAATAGTGATTCAAATGGCATTAAAACTTACTTTTCCATTGGTTCACATATTTATGGAAAAGTATTGGGGCCAAGATTGGATGTAGAAACAAACCCATTAATTACAGAAGGTACAAGAAAATAACAAGCCTACAAATAGTCCTTGTATGTCCTGCTCTGCCCTTGCATGCCGTCACTCTCCCTCAGAAGTCTGAGCTATGTCCAAAGTTGGTGTCGACTGTGTTCCTGACAATAGCAGGGTTGTAGTGGAAACTGCCTTCACCACCTAAGTTATGGGCCTGTTACAGTGAATACCATACAAGCAGTAGGTCTGCCTGCTCTGAATTATGCCTGTTCATGTGACCCCGTCATTATTCCCAGGATCTGTGCCCTTCGCCCTTGATCTCATTTCTACAGGATTTAGGCAAGTGTCAGGCCATTGGAATGCTACACAATAGTGACCTTCATTCCTGGACTTTGCTAGAAAAAATTGAGTTTAAATCAAGTGTTGAAGTTATATGGAATGCTTTGTAACTATGGTAGTCACATATTCCTGATACAAAAGAAGCCCCAGCCCTCTGTCAGAGACATCTGCCTTTTGATTTGGCTCAGGCTTTCTGGTCTTAAGGGTAGCTAATGCATTTAGAGAAGACTAAAGCCTCTTTGTTGTTGTTATTTTTATTGTTGCTTTTGATGCATGGGGAAATTCAGATGATTACTCCTAGTGTTAACTTTCCAGATATTATTTCTAAATCTTTATCCTTCTAATTGTTAAAATACAACCCTTTTAGGAAAACAAAACAAAACAAAACACTGCCACGCGAAAGATACTAGAATAAAGATGGTGGGATATTTAGTGCTTGATGGATGGACAAGTGGAAAGAGGGTGTAATTCGGAACCAAAAGGCACCACCCCATGGCTGGTCCTGAGCTCCTTTGGGGAGAAAAGCAGTCTTTAATTACATCTGGTCCTCATTAATTCTTTTTGGAGTCTCTTTCCAGATCTGTTCCCCCATCAGCCTCCCATCGAGCAACAGAAATTCCAGATGGTTCCCTCCATATGCCAGTGCTCATTCTCTCAATTAGGATAGATTGGTCACTGACAGAGTAGGATGGAATAGCCCTGGCCAAGTCAAGGCAAGGTGAAAAGCATTGGGCCACAGTTAAATTAGAGGTGGTTTATCATTTGTATTTTTAAGTGGGTTATAAAAATACTGTTTCTGAGAGATTTTTCTGAAATGTCTTGAGTAATTTCACAGGGAAGATGTTCCTTCTAGAGAATATGTCAAATTGATCCTAACTTTCTACACCTGGAACAGAGAGAAATCCTCTACAAGCTGTTATTACAGCTGATGATTGGTCACTTTGGACCTACAACTGATCTGCTCTGGAGACTACCTTAGGATGAATTCTTTGGTCTGTGTCACTTGCAGTGATAGCTATAATCTCTGTTATTGTGATACAAGAATTCGTTTATAAATATCTTTATAGGACATAAGTTTATTTCGTCTTAGCAGAATTTTGTTATAATTGGCACATTCATAGACTTTCTATTTTGAGGTAGATGGGATTGAAGATGGAGTCTACCTCCTTATAATGAAAAATCATATTATCACTTCAAGTATGTCGCATTACGTTCATTTGTTTATCTGTCTTTATCTGATGATGGGAAACATGTCTTACTCATCTTTGAATTCCCACCACCCAACAAGATTTGGCACATCATGGGGAAGAAAAGGAGGAAAGAAGAAAAGGCAAATAGATGGATTCAGGAAATTTCAGAGTGAAAGGTGGCACTGAAAGAAATAAAAGCAGTGTGTCTACTCTTGTCTTCATCCTATGCTTTTCCTCTGATAGCTATTGGATTTTGCATGTGGCATGTGTGTGTGTGTGTGTGTGTGTGTGTGTGTGTGTGCATGTGTGCACTCATTCTTTGATGTTATTTTTGAGCACCTACTATTTGGTATTTTTCTAGGTGCTGAGCAAGTAAAAATGAGAGTGGCAGCTGTGGTCTCTGTTCTCATGGATAATAGTTAGGCTATCTGTGATTTGTGGGAAATTTGTGGGTGTATTTGGAGTGGGCAGAGCAATTAAAAGAAAAAAATTCTTCTAAGGGGGTATGTGATAAAGACCAAAGGGAAAATTTTAAATTCCACATAATTGTTATATTTTAACTGAGAAGTATGTTCAAAAAAGGCCCACTATCATGCTTTTGTCTGTGTGTGAGTACTCTGTGGATGAGAGAAAGCACTGATTGAAGCAATGTAATTGCTTTGTGCAATCAGGCTCAATAGCCAAAACTGGTAGAATGGGCCATAGGTTGGAACAGATAAATGCCATTTATATAAAACTTTTGTTTTTAAGTGTGCTTGCTTGAAATAATTTCTATTTTGCTTTTGAAGTCATATTAAAGTCATGAACCCATAAAATGTAGGTTAAATCTAGAACATTCTCTAGATATTTCACTATTTTGTTTGAATGTTTTAAAAGTACCAGAGATGAAATTGGAATATATATTTATTTTTCTTTGTTTAGCCTGATTGTTCATTTTGTATCAGTCACTAATAAACTCTTGAATTTAAGGTGTCTAGGGAAGTAAACTCAACAGATCTGGGCAACATTTATTTAACATCTATGATTCCACAATAAGCACTAGGGATTTTTAAAAATGGATGTTCTCTTCCTCTATGGGAGTAACAGTGGAAGAAAAAGACATAATTACACTGAGGACCAGGCCGGTGACAGTTACCACCTTACGTACCATAATTATGTATGTAATTACAATAATGTGTTTTAGGGCTCTGTTATAGGAATGTACAAGGTCTCATTGGAGAGTGAGAGAGAGATTCCCACAGGGGGCATGGTGGATCCAGTGGGGGAACTGGGAATGGCTTACTAGCAGAGCTAAAACTTGGGTTGATTCTGATGGATGAGTGGGTGGTGCTGATGCTGTTGGGCCATGACCATACTTTGAGAACCACTGCTCTACTGTCCAGTTGAGAGACAAGGCAAGGGAAAGAGCACATGCAGAATTTATGGACCGGGCCTAGAGATGTCACCCTTCAATTATGCCTACATTTTATTGACTACAACTCAGTCCCATGACTTCATCTAACTACAAAGAAGGCTGGAAAAGGTAGCATAAATGTGAAGCTAGGAGGAAAAGGGAAATATTTGGTTTACAACTCTACAGTCTCTGCCCCAGGAAGGTGTGGCAGTCTTATAGCTAGGGAAGTAGGCAGGGACTAGAAAAGACAACTCCTGCAAAGTTAATTTGGTGAGTAGGTCCTTAAGAACAGCGGAGGGCATTGTTTCCTCAAATGAGACATAAGATTATGTTCATAAAATTCCTTACAAATCTTTGTGTGTATGAGTGATTCTGGTACTTGAAATTTAAGCAGAAACATGTATTTGATAGCTTTAATTTGTGTTGAATTACTACTAAGCCTCAGAAAGTAACACTTAATACTTGGGCATACATAAAATATTTACTGTTTTAAATTAGAATTTTTGTTCAAGTATTACTCTATTGTTACTTGCAGACAAAATCTATGATTCTTTCTTCTGAAAAACTGCTTTTATGAAAGAGGAGATGAAGAATAGTGGTTTTAAGTTGTCTGATGAGCTCTACAAACATGTGAAGCTAATGGACAGCAGTACCAATAACGACAATATCCAGGGTTTATTGAGATACTTTGCTTTACATGGTGGGAACTGCGTTTGAGAATGACTTACTAGTACTTTAGATCTATTGACTCATTTAGTCCTCACAAAAGCCCTATGAATGAAGCAGGTATTTTTATTATTATTCCCATTTCACAGGGTAGATAACTGAGGCACAGAGAGGTCAAGTTGTTGGTCCACATGGCTGGTAAGTAGCAGAGCTGGGATTCACATCCCAATAGTCTGACTTCAGAGGCCAAGGTCATATCAGTGGTTCTCTACCTCTCTGAAACCAGAGCCAAAGCGAAGGGACAGGGACAAAGAATAGGGAGCTCCTCTGTACTATTGCACTAAAGTAGCGTTGGGGCCACTGTTTGGGACATAAGCAATGCCTTTTGGCCGTAACACTTGACGTGTTGAGCAACGGCAGAATTTGTTAATCATGGCTTCTTTTTTCCCCCTGCTTCTTTATTAAGGCCTAGACTTTGGCAAACTATTTGCTCTTCCAGTTACTGCACCTGTCCTGGCATAGGTAGCAACGTAGGCCGCACCTGAATTGCCTGGAGAACCCCAGAGTAAATCACAGGAGGACAGAAGACAATTCTTGTTTTGGTTACGTGTCTGAACAATTTCTTTTTCTTTTACAGATAGGACTGTGCTTGTGGATACAGAACTTCCATTCCTCAAAGGCCTCTACGTGATGGGGACTTTAGAATTCCCTTTGGACAGAAGCAACGTTCTGAGCGTGGCGTGCATGGTCGTTGCAGGCGGGGAGCTGAAAGCTGGTGAGTAGAGGGCACGGGGATTGGGAATTAAGCTCTGTGAGAAAGGCCTTGGGAGATGATGGTGTCATCCAGCAGGTTGCTTCATGAAGTTTAGGGAGGGCTAAGGCAGAGAGTGAGTTGACCAGGAAAGCTTGTCCTCAGCAAGCTTTAGATAAAGACAGAGGTGGCTTTTGCTGGTCATTCTCTATGTCCAGCTCCTGTCATCAGGCCATGTTTCTGGCTGCAAGGTCTTCAGGCTGCTGCTCATTTCGGGCTCCTTTCGCCTCCTCCAGACTACAGATCAGTTCTCCCTCTAGTTCTTTGTATGAGACTTTACCTGTGGCTTATTCTTCCAGAAGGTTTCATAGGGTGGATTCGTTATCCTTTCATCAACTAAACCACCATAAAATTTCAGTTGCTATCATAGTGCTGATCCTTGGGGAAACAGTCCTGAAAGCAGAGCTTATGTGTTAATGCTTTACTGGGGCAAATGATGGCAGTGCAGCGAGTGAAGGGAAAGGGAAATGAAGGAGAAGGGCAGGGAAAGTGAACACAGTGTGGTCACAGCTTCTCAAGGAAACATGGCTGTCTGCTTGGCTATATGAGATGCCCTGCAAGAAGCCTTATAGAACCACCACATCTTGGGACAATAAGGAGAGAAAGCTTCAGAGAAGGCGAGCGATTCACCTGGTCCACCCCACACCCGTTAACTCCTATGTCTTTGTTATGTTTCCTGGCTCCCTGGGCAGCTAGAGGTGGGACCAGAGACTCCAGGGGTGCCTGGAGGTAAGGCTCCTCCAGCTGGGAAGCGAGGCATGTTGCTGAGGCTGAGGGACAGGCAGGATGGACTGGATCTGGGGTAGTGTATTAATGAGTCTGGTACAGGGTCTTACTTAAATAAAAAACATGAGCTGTTATAGGTAGACTGTGTACTTGGAACTGTTCTAGGCAGTAAGTGTACAATGATGAAAAGACATGTATCCCCTGCTCCCAAATGAACTACTTTTGAACTCAGTAAGGCATTCCATTTTGCCCCCAAAAAGGAGATTAAAAGAGAATTCCCAGAAACGATAATACCCTACCCCAAAGAAATAAATCTCTGATGGTAAGGAAACGTTTAGATATTGTTGTTCAGTAGCATTCAAATTTTAGAATCTCTGGTGGGAGAGAATTCTAGACTTAACCACCTGTCCGAAGCTTAAATCACTATAAGAAAATTCCTGAAAAATTATGGTCAAGGCTCTTCTTGAGTACTTCTAATGACAGAAAAAATTGAGACAATCTGTTCCCACTTTTAAAAATCTCATTAGAATTCTTTTCCTTCTATTCAGTAAAAATCCATCTTCCTCCAGTTTCTGTTGGTTCAGGTTCTTATATTTGATCCGTACAGGACGAGCGTCAAACTCCCTTCCACATGATAGTCCCTCAATCACATTTTCTTGAATCTTCTCTGTCTTAGGCTATGCAGTTCCTATTATTTTAACCATAGTTAAATCATAGCTAGTTTAATCGTAGTTATTATTATGATTATATAGTTATATTATTGTATCATTTTAATCACAGTTATTGATGTTTGAAAATAATTATTTTTAGTCTATTGTACAAAAATGAAGAATATAGAAAAACAAATAGAAAGTTATATAGAAGAAAATGAAGCAATCACTCATATTCCCAAATATAAAGATAACCACAGTTAATATTTTGTATCTTGTCTTAAAATCAATTTTTTTCCCTACAGGTACATGCATACATATACGCACACTTTAAATGTAGGGCATACAGTCTGATAATTTTTGGATCCTATATTAACAATGTGAGAATTTCCCAAACTCATTATATTTCAAAGACACAATTTTAATAGCTTTAATATTCCATAATATATATGAATATGTGTGTGTATATATATATGCCTATGTATATAATAATTTATTTAACCAATTTTCTATTGTTGAACGTCTAGGTTATTTCAAATTTTGTCCTTGTAACTTACTCTGCAATGAACATCTTAGCACTTAAATCATTATTCATATCCCTGATTACTTCCTTAGGATGGATTTTTATAAGTGGAATTAATGGCCCTAAGGATAAGCGCATGTTTTAAGGTCATTGATACATATTGTCAGATTGCTTTCCAGGAAGGTTTTTACAAATTTGCGTTTCCTCCACATTTCTCAGAGTTATGTGATCCTCTCACTTTTCCCGGCATTGCCTCTAAACGCACCTCTGTTTTGTTTAATTCCTCTGAAAGTATGAAGCCAGCGGGAAAGAACTATTTTCACGTGGACCCTGACTTATTCTGAGCAGAGTGAAATAAGTATGGCAATTACGAGCATGGCCCCTATGTCAGGGGCTTGGGATCAGATCCGGCTTGGTCACCTACTTGCTGTTTGACTTTAACCAAATCAGCCTCTGGGCACCTCCATTTCTTCATCTGTGAAGTGTATGGCAACAATAGAACTTTCCTCAGAGGGATGTTGAAACAATTAAATGTAACAGCTCCTACTACGCACACCTAAATAGTAGGTGTTTGACAAATGTTAGTTTATCTCTCAGGGTGCCTGCAGAAAATGTGTCATAGTGAATTGGACAACTCGAGGAGATTTTAATGAAGGAACTATTTACAAAAATCCAAATAGCATGGGACATACCCCAGGGCTAGTAACAGCAGAGCGTACTTACCACCCCTTGTCCCAAAGGAGCAAGAAAAGGAGCTCATTATTGGAATCAAAGATGAGGGTGATGTGTGGAGATAGTTGCCAGACAGTGGCTTGAACTTTTGTATGGCTGGGACTCCCTCAGTACCAGGAGGACCTGTGGGAATAAAGACCCTGATTTCACTCTCTTTCCTCCCTTGTCTCTTGCTCATGCTACCTTTTGGCCAAACCCAACTGGAACTCTAAGTAAAGGAGAACTCATTGATGTAGCACATGCAGGTCAGCAGCATCCCAGGGCACTGAGCAGGGTAGGGAAGGGCAGAGTTTGGAAATGGAGGTGTCAGTGGAAGCTCTCCAGCACAATCAGCTTCCAGCTATCATAACAGATATGATTCTTCTGTTAACGTAGATGAAGATTAAATTTAACTTTGTCCAGCCAAGGCATGCTATTGGTCCTGCCGACTATACTGTCAACTCTAATTCTTACTCTTCTTATATGTGCTGCCTCAAACACATCTCTCTACACTGTACACTTGTATAGAGATTATTTTGTTTTCTCTTAGGTTTTAGGGGAATCTAAGTGCAATACTTTTTTACTTATCTCTTCATTTTGTTATTCCAATCCATCTTTACACACTGAAGAAATCCTTTTGGATTCTGGTCTTTTCCTCCAAGATTAATATCATTTGTCCATTTGTTTAATATCCTATAAAATCCTCATCCAGTTAACTGATACAAATATTAAATAAAACTGAGCCTTGTTCTTGTTACTAGAAAACTTATTTCAGGTTGACATAGTCTGTTGCCTGGATTGGTCTTTATTCGTTGTTATTTTTAGGTTTCTGAGGTTATTGCTATAATAAAAACTTGTTGCCTGAAAATCTGTACTTTGAAGGGAATTGACACTATGCCACTTTCCAGTTTTGATTTATACACTTTAAATCTTATTTTTAAATTTGTCCATTCTCAACTATATTTTTACCTATTACCAAACAATAGTGTATTCTTTTTCTTCCTGCTTCGTCCTTGTGTTCGAGGCTTAAAGGTTGATTATTGGAACCCATCTGTCCAATTCTATGTGTATTATGCCTGAAGGAAGACTTTCAACCCATCTGTCAAATTCTACCACACCCTAAAGAAATCCCAACGTGATTTAGATAATAAGACTAGTTAGTAAACAAATTTAATAGATGTGGACGTTGACACAGAGCACTGTCAGAGTATGTCTGCTATCTGATGCCATTTGATCCAAGTCCCAACACCGTAGAATTATATTTCTTGGTGGTCCTGCTTTTAAGGCAACTGGTGCTGGCAAAAGGTATCAATTGACTTTTAGTAGAGTAGAATGATGATGCTAGAATTAGAAGGGAAGTTTAAGATCAAAGCTTTGCTTAGAGGGCTACAGCTGCATCACAAATGCCAAACTCAGTTTCATTCTTTGTTCAATGGTTGTCTCATTAGTGTCATAAAACACTTAAGAGAAAGCTTAAAGTATTTCACTTGTGTGTCCATTCATCTTATGTTTGCTTATGCCTACATGTGCCAAGTATCATGAGAGAAACTGGATGGACAGAAATAAAAGTCATGAACCTAGCTTTCAAGAGATGTCTCAGTAAAATAGTGGAGACAAACAAGTAAGAACATAAGGGAAGAGTCACGTCTTCCAACCTAGAGGGCCTTAAAGGTAAAGGAAGAGATCTGAAAAGGCACATATTGGTGGAAGCATTATACCCTCCGGAAAGTGTGGGAAATGGGTATGTCTGCATGGCAGGATTTGTATGGAATGGCTGTGGCAGATGAAGCTTCTTGGCCTTATACATTATGCTAAGGAATATGGATTTTATCATGAAGGCAGTAGGTAGTCACTGGATAGTTTTAAGCAAGGAAGTGACATGATTATATTTGGTCTTAGAAAGATCACTCCTGCCAATGTGGGGGATGTATTGGAAGGGGCATAGCGAAAAGTGAGAAGACTATTGAGGTTTTCAGGAAAGAAACTATAAGGACTGAACTCAGGCACTAGAGTTAAAGAGGAAGAATGAATTAGAGAAATATTGAGGAGGTGAAAAATCACTAGAACCTAGTGGCAATTTTGATGTGAGGTGAGAAGGAGTTGTTTAGGATACATCCTAGGTTTCAGGTTGGGAGATCTGGGTTGACAGTGGGGCCAGGACAGAATCTCCTTTCCACCACTTGTTCGTTGAGTGACTCTGGGTAAATTACATGAGCTCTTTATGCCTTGGTTTCATTACCTCTAAAATGAGAATAATAATAGTGCTTATTTCATAGAGTTTTAGATAAATTAAATGAGTTAATACTTATTAAAGTACTTGAACCAGTGTCAGTCACATGGTAAGCCCTTACAGTGGATTGTTGAATATGTAGACTCATACATCTCAAGTTTAGATTTCGATGGACTATGTAGGTGGGAACATGTACAGGGCAAGTAGATTTATGAAAAAGCGCAAGAGAGAGGTCTGTGCTAAATATATATATTTGGGATTCATTCAGCCCAAATGTGAAATCAAAGGTGTGAGATAGAGAAGAAAAAATGATCAAAGCTGAAATTTGGGGGAGCACCAGTCTTTTAAGGGTGATAGAGGAAGCTGAGCTGAGAAAGGAGAATGGAAAAGAAACAGCTATATAGGTAGAAGGAAAATGAAATGACAAGAAAATATATCCTAAAACAAAAGAGGAAATTTATCAGAAAGAGGGAGTGACCAGTAGTGTGAGATACAGTAGAGAGAACAAAGAAAGTAGGAAAGGAAATCGGCCATCTTATGCTGGCTTTTTGTTTTTTTATATAATGGCTGTCAAATATAGCTTTGACACAAATGTTACTTTGCACGTGGAACAAAGAAAAAATTCAACATTTATTAATGAGGGACAATAATTTTTAATAAATTCAATACCATTTATCTATTCTATAACAACTTTGTTTTTTTGGCTTTGATATAGTCTTAAGTACAATTGAATGTATTAAATCTCATGCTTGAAAAAGAACAGTTGTTCATGTTGAGTGATGTCACCAAATCTTTATATGCTTTCAAGAACTTTCTTTTTGATGATAAAATGGAGCGAATAAGTAGATATCAAGGTGAAAATAATTCTTCTGATATAGTGATTCCCCAAAGTTTCATTTATAGATGTGTCCCTATCTCTGTCCTTTTCTCCTTCCTTTCCTCACTTTGTATTTCACTGAATGCCAACTCAGTTCCAAGTATTCTTCCTGGACTTTAGCATTCAGCAGTGAGCAAGACAGATAAAATTCCTGCTTGCATTCTTCTCTTGGGGGAAACAGACAATGAAATAGTAAAATGAATGGGGAAGATAATTTTAGATGGCAATACATGCTCTGAAGGGAGCTAAATAGGCAGTGAGCTGAAGACAGGTCTAGGTTGGATCTTGGCACCATAGATCAGGTAGTTAGCAATGTGATCTCAGACTATAGAGACAAGAAAGAGCCAGACTTGCAAAGATTTGGACAACAGGGTGTCAGACAGAAGAAAGAGCTAGTGCAACAGTCTGAGGCAGAGGCAGGAAGGTACTTTATGTAGTTGTGAGAGAGAAAGGCAGCCAGAGGAGCTGGACAATATGACATGAGTTTGGCAAACAATAGACATGAGTTTCATGATATAGGCTGGATTTTAAGCTATACAGTGTTGCTTTCTAAAGCATTAAAGAACACAAATGTGTCCAGATTGTGCTGAAAATTTTTACTTTTTGATAACCTCGTGAGTATGACTTTAACAAGACAGAAATTCATTTAGAACTTTCATAAATACAGAAATTCTAGAGTCCTGGATTATAATTCTAGTTTAGCAACCCATTATACAATTTCTGGAAAATTCTCCAACAATAGATCTGTAACTGTGAAATCACAGACCTCAGAGATTGTGTAAATCATCCGTCTCATTGTATGGATAAGGGAACTGAGATCCAGAGAGCCGTGGCTGGCAGACAGTAGGACCAGGATTAGAGGCTATTTTAATTACCTTAAGTACTCATCCTTCAAGACTTTGCCAGGGTCCACCTTCACTATGAGCTTTTCCTGTCTCCATTCAGTAGGTTTCAGTATCTTTTCTTCTGGTCTGTTCTATTCATTCATATCATCATTACTGCATTCATTCTATTATTATGAAATGGTATGTTTCCATGAATGTCTTGTCTATATTAGATGATAGACTTCTTTAGGACATTTTGTAACCCTAGTACCTAGGGCCTAGTAGGCTTCTGATAATGTGCTGTGTGACTGATTAGTGTATACGTAAATGAATGGATACGTCTAAGACTGTCTTTCAGCTCACTGCCTTTTTCTTGTAACACATTCAGTCTCCCTATACCTAAATGTCAACATCTGAGAGGAAGGAATTATACTATTAATGTGCAAATTACTACAATGTTTTCCCCCTATATGAAAGGGACAAAATAAGGATACAAAACATTGAAAAAGTTGGTAATCTTGTACAAATCCAAAGCATTTTCAATTTTCAGTCTGTCTAAGCAAGGAAAACTGTTAAAATGCCTGACTCAAAGCCTGTTCAATAAACATTAGTTGTTGATTGTTGTAAATGTTTGGATTTCTTTGCCCGTGAATAGCTGCCTGAACAGGTTTCCTTAGTGTCCCTTCTTAGATGAGACACATTCCTATGTTTTAATACGTGTTCTTTGTTATCTTAGATATCAGTGATGTTAACATGCTGTCGATCCAAATATTCAACTCAGTGGGGAGTGTCATAATCTTATTCTTTTAAAATCACAAATGGAAAGTTCTCTTGTGTAGCTTGTAGGAGGGTTTCAGAGAGAGATAACCAGTAACAGTAAATTTGTGTCTTTAAAACTGAATAGAACCGTCCTTGATCCCTAAGTAAGCAACGACATGCCCAACACATCAGTGTCCCTGAGGACTCAGCAGTTGATTGTTCCTTTGGCCTGTCACAGACAGGTCATGTGATGCACTGCTTAGTCACTCAGTAATTATGCTAGGAACTGGGTTTTTATCCTAAAACTTGTCACATATTGTTTTGCAGAGCCAGTGATGGGTATTTGTCAGCTCTGTCTCACATTTGTAGCCAGGAGCCTAAGGTCATCATTAGCACATGACTTTGATTGTCAGGAAATGAAGTACTAGGTGTATGGAAGTTTCTTTCATTGCTTCCATGATTGTGACTTTCTCAATCCTAAAGAAGAAGAAAAATCCATACACAGTTTATTGCCTTCCAAACTGACAGTTCTGTAAGGCTCATTGGATGATTAAGTAATAAGAAGGAGACAAACCAGAGAAAAGTGTAGATTAAAACATATCCTCCAGCCTAAAGCCACAATACCCAGTAGTCAGACTCATTGAGTAGCCAGAGAGACTCTTGTGATGATGTTTGTTTAAAAATAATATATTAAGTAAAAAAAAAAAAAGAAAAAAAATATATATCTCCTCTTCCAAGGTTAACTATGATTAGAAAATAGTACAAATAACCACACATAGTGTGTAAATATGAGTATAAGTGTACATAGATATCTGCCAAATAAATGGTTTATAAATTAGCTAATGTGGATCATCAGTCAGCAAATCAGTTTCTCTTTACACTGACAGTTCTCTGATCAAACTACTAGTTAGCTGATAAAATAAAAAGGTGACATCAAAGGGATGTGACTTTTAAATATTGTACTTATTTAACTATAAGGGCAAAAGCATAAAAGCTTTGTTCTTTATAGGCTCAGGAAACACTGAGCTCCATTTCGATGAGTCCCTGGCAGCAAACAGTTAAATAATGCATATTTCAAAAGGAGATTAAACATAGACATATCTGTTTATTTTCAGATGAATGTTAGTTTTCTGACAGATAAACTTTACATTATCCTTAAACATATGTATGTATTTTTAAGCAAAACCCTGATACAAGAAACGATTCTTCTCTCTTGTTGGCCTTTTAGTTAGTCTCTACTAAACGTATTTACAGTAATCATCTTTCCTTGAATCTAATATTTTCTATATCAGTGTTTCTCAAACTGTATTTTGGACTCTTGAACTTCTATCACAGAAACATAAAATTCCTTAGAAATTTATCTATTATTTTAAAATTATTAAATAGTTAATTATATGATAAAATAATTATTAAATATTATTTAATATTTATTTTTCCATGGAAAAACTAAATAATTTTAAGCAAACAGGTGAATAAGTGAATGAATGAATAATTTGTTTTCTTGGTTAGAAAACTCTTGTAAGAGTGTTTGAGTTTGAGAGGAATTTAATTGTATTCCCTGCAGTTCCTTGGGGTGCATATTCAAATAAGTGATCACCTAGTATTTTTACCTTTGAAATGTCTAGCTTCTAGTGCTTTAGGAATAGGACATTGCTTGCTAGAAAGAGCTTGCCTTCTTTTTCTTAATTTCCAAATTTAAGCATTAATTTTTAAATGTTTAATTTCTCCATTGTTACTACTACTATTTTTTACTATTATTACTATTAAGAGCCAACATCTTTAAAAACATGTATTAAATGCACACACTGTGCTATGTGTTATTAACAGGCACTAGATCATTTAACCCCCACAAAGAATGGATGCTATTAGTGTGCCTATTTTATAGTTGTGGAAATCAAGGCTTATAGAAGTGAATTAACTCAACCTTATTTATGAAGTTTTAAGGATTTTTACACATTTTGCAAGTATGTGAATGAATAAATTATATATTAACTTTTATTTTAACATTATATCAGTGGTCAACAATTGAGAGACTAACAACAATTAGCTCACTGTTGAGAGAAGGAGGCAGCCAGGTAAGAGGCACAGAACTGTTCTAGAAGTATTGAGGTAAAACATGGTATGCTGTGATAGCCCATAGGGGACCACTTAGCCCAGACTTGGGTGATAAGGGAGGATCCTAGAAGAGGTGGCATCTCAGCTGAATTTGGGCTTGTTTAGGGACTTGCGTGGCTCAGCTATTGAGCAGGTCAAGGACACTGGGGGAAAAGGAAGGGATTCTAAGTGGACAAAGGTGTTTCCAATTATTTACTATTTTGAAGCATTTTC
Organism: Tapirus indicus; assembly: GCA_031878705.1. Taxonomy (NCBI): domain Eukaryota; kingdom Metazoa; phylum Chordata; class Mammalia; order Perissodactyla; family Tapiridae; genus Tapirus; species Tapirus indicus. Next base: position 47,444,853 of record CM062931.1, on the reverse strand, counting down.
AAATGTTTGCTGTTGTAAGAACTTTGGGCATTAATCTTTGTCCATATTCCTCATTGTTTCTTTAGGACAAGTTCCTTGAAGGAGAATTACTGCAGCAAGAGGCATGGGCATCTTAGGCAGAAAAGGGGGCATCTTATTCAAGATCATAGAAGACTTTTAGAAATAAATGACAGTGGAGCCAAGTTTTGAGGGATGATTAGAAGTTAGGATGGAGGTGAGGGATATAAAAGCCTGAGGAATCTCATGTGCACAGAGGAGAGAGAGTTGAGGGAACAGTAAGTGATTCAGTTACAGGGTGTGGGGAGTCATGCTGAAAGAGTAGGCTTAAGTGTAAACTGGGTTTATACTTGATTCCATCAAAGAGGTTTAGTTAAAAAAATCATATAAGGTCTTTTCATTTTTTCTTACCTTTGAAGTTCATGGATTCCATTTGTACCATATTCCTGAAATCATTATAATGGTTATCTTTCATATACCAGAACTTATTTTCTTCCATCTCCCCAGGTGACTTTAGCATCTGGAACATATTCTGTTTCCCCTCCATTGTCCACCATCATATGAGTAAGAGTGACTTCTCTTTACTTCTTTCCTCTTCCTCTATGTCCACATGTCCTGAGATGGTACTTATTAAGTCATTAATTAAATCATTTATTAAGTGCTAAACCAGCTTCACCACTTATTAGCTGTGTAATTGCTGACAAGTTGGTTAACCTCTCTCTGTCTCAGTTTCCCCATGAGAACCTCAACGATATCCATCACAGGGTGTGAGAATTGAATGAAGTCATGTATGCGAAAACACCTGGCGTGTCCTGGCAGCACAATGACAATGATTTTCCCTTCATTATGAGTACTGAAATTTGTCCAGTTTGAAAATATCTTTTATGACTGTTTAGAGCAGCTGGAAGCAGCTTCAAGAAGGAAAACCAGAGAGGAACTGCACTATTCTGAGAGACTTCTCTGAGGTGGCTACTCTCATTTAGGGACAAAGCCCAAGCTGGTAGACCCCTCACCTTTCTTTGATTGCTAGATTGGAGAATAAAATGGGGAGTCAGCCTTTAGGGTTTTCCATTCACCAGCTTTTACGAATTCAAGATGTGCAGCATTTTAACGTTAAAATAGCATATATTTCCTTCTCTTAGGTCACTCTTGCCTTCTCTATCCTCCATCTTTCCCTTCCCCCACATTGCAGAAAAGAATCCAAACTCTGGTCATTTCAGATACTGAAAGATCACAGCAGGCTGACTAATTCTGCCCAGACTTTCTGCGAAAGCTCCACATGTGCTGCAGTTTTGGGCTGCATAATTGATTTAATCTCTGATTTTAGAGGCACGCTGAACTCTTTTTGTGGGGCTCTGCATACATTTCTCTAGGGCAAAAACTGTCCTACTTTTTTCTCTCTGGTATCTGTTTAGTGCTAGGCCATTTTTTTTCCCTCAAGAATCTAAACTACCCTCCGTGAAATAAATGAAATCACAGTTGGAAAATAGCTTACTGGACAGACTTATAACCGCAAGATAAGAGTGACACCACATGCATTTTCTTAACATTCTCCTCTTCCCCTGCTTCCCTTCTTTCTGCTCTAGCATATCTTTGTTTTGGTGAAGAGGAGACGTTAGTCGCTCAGCTGAGAGTTAGCATTACCTACATGGAGCAGTGGCTTACCTCAGCATCTTGTTGGGAACAAACAGGCTGTGGGATCTAATCCTTGCCTTCCCATTGACCTACTGTGTGACTCTAGGCAGATATACTTACCTCTCTGAGTCTTCCAGCAGTCCCTTCTAAGCTAATGGCCTTGAAGTCTAGACTACGAAGATAGGCATGCAGCAAGCTGCAAGCTCACATCGAGACTTTGGGCTAAGCAGGTGTTTATGGAGTGCCAACTGGGGAGAATGATTTGTGCCCCCTGAAAGGCACAAACTAAACTTAACTAAAATGTCACTTAACTAAAAATGACAATTAGGCAATTTTAAGCTTACCATTTACTTCAGTCTGTATTTGGCAACTTCATTTTTGGTTGTTTTCAGGAATTTCTAAACTGGAAAGTCTCATTTGATAGCAGAATTTTTGTGTGAACCTGTTTGATTCAGTATGGAGTTTGGAGACTGTCTTTTCACCAGTCACTTCTTGGAAAACTGAGTCTTTGTAGTATTTTCTGGACTCTAAGTTATATTTTCTGAAGAAAAGAACCTCCATTAGGTCCTTACTCACTAACACTATTTCAGCAAATTCCCCAGACAATTCTCACACTGTAAAAGTGACCAAACTCTGCTGTTGACGTCAATAGAATAGGGTCGGAGGTAATTCCCAACTGCTGTCTGAGTATCATCGCCTGAATAGATTGGGTCCTTACGCTGCTAAAAGAGTTTAGGCTTAGAAAATAACCTATTACTTGTTCAATAAAACACTTAGCAGAAACAGACCATTGTTCAGATTCAGACTCTGTTACTTACTAGTTGGATAAATTTGGACAAGTCCCTTAACCTCTAAGTCTCGTTTTATATGAATATTTAAAACTGAAATAGGAATCATACTTAATTCTCAGGTTTGTTGTGGGAATTAAATGCTAAAATGCACGTAAAGCAATTTGGGGATCCAGCCAGTGATCCAGATAATGTAGCAGCCAGGTTTTGCTGTAATAATGGTGTGTAACAAATAATCCCCAAATTTCAGTGGCTTACAACAACAAATATTTATGCTAGACTCGGTTGGAATTGCTTCCAGCTTGTGTGTTCAATTCAGATCTACTATGTACATCTCTTCATTCAGGCAGTAGAGGCAATTTAAAGAATTCTCCTTTCATGGCAGAGTACATCATTGTAAGTGATCTGGTGAAAACTGCCAAGAAACTTAAAGCATCAACTCAGAACTGGCATTATTATCACTTGTACCCAAATTTCATTGGCCAAAACAAGTTATATGACCAGGCTAAGTACATATGATCAGGAAAGTACACTCTGCCCTAATGAAGAATGAAGAGTAAATATTTACTGAATAGTAATCCATTCTCCCTCAGAGAAATTTACTGCTTCTCATTTTCTCCCCCTATTTCTGTTTCATCTATGTGACCATTGACTCTTCTCTATATACTTTACTTCATAGCATGTACTTTGCATTCCTACAAGTAAATCACAATTTGTCTCTATCTCTTTTAATTTCAAATTAATTTAAATAATATACTTTTCTTTGTAAACAGGTACTTTAGAAAATCCCTTAGAAAAAGAACAAAAGCTTCTGATTCTCCTTAGAGCCTCAGAGGGAGTCTTTTGTGACCGTTTCAATGGAATTCGTATTGACCCAGGAACAATTGGTAAGAGTATAATATAGCTTGTATTAAAAAGGAAATGTGTGTGTATGTGTGTTTGTGTGTGTGTGTGTGTGTGTGTGTATCTGATAGAGAAGTATTATTCAAAGAACATCTGCTAAATTCTAGGCACTAGATAATTTATATTATTATTTCACTTATCATCTCTCCTGTAAGCAGAGTCCATTTTACAGATGTAAAAACTAAGACTCAGAAATGAGCAATGTGCTGAAGGCCACACAGCTTTATAGTGTCAGAACTTAGATTTATATCCGAATTGGTCAGACACCAAAGTCTGGACTAAGAGTCTATGTTATCAGCTATAAATACTATGTGATTATCGATAATCTTTAAACTGATAAATTTATAGATTACTAAGAAACATTTGCTGTTGACAGTTTTTACACTTGAAACTGCCACAATACCAAATCTTATTGTGAAATCTGTCTACATAAGAGCACAGAAACTGGGACTGGCCTTGTACGACCATGATGTAAGAGCCGCACAATAACTCAGTTTTAAGGGATAGATATAAGAGGCTGTTTATCAGATTTCTAGTATTTTCTCACTTTCTCTGTATGGTATTACTAATTTTGTAAGATCTCAGTGACTCAGTAAAATGGAAACAATCATGTTAGGGTGGTCTGAAGTTTGGTAACCTAGTTCCGTATTGTATAACCATTGCCATATGATACTTTGGTAGTGCTTTATTGTTTCCAAAGGATTTTTCATACATGCTATTTGCTTTATCTTTTTAAGAATATGAAATTCAAGAATTTTAAAATTTTTTCAGGCTGACAAACTTGATGGACCATAACAGGAACATTCTATCTCTTTTTGCCTGTGGTGTCCACTCTGTTCCATGGAGGGACACATTGGATTAAATTTTGTGTTGGGAGTATACAAGGATCCCTGATTCCAGCCATATGACCAAATTAGTGTTTTTGAATTTTTTTCTGATACTAAATTGAATCAGAAATAAAATGTTTGTTTCATTGTATGTTTAAAATTTTGTGGTATCATAAGTAAATGATAGATTTTAATCTAAGTATTATAATCTCCCTGAAAGAGCTAAGAAATGGTGTCATTTTACAGTAAACCTTTGATGATTGGGAATGATCAAGAAATCTGCTTTTCTGGTCAATTGAATTTTCTGGATAATTCAAATTTAAGGAAATAAACTGGTTTTTGTTACAATCTTTGCTGTTGGAAATTTCTCTAAATTAGTTCATGTTTCTCATCTGCCTAGCTTACTTAGCCATTAGTGAAAAAGATGGAAGTTTTTTATGGTGATGATGATATCTTATTAAACTCTTATGTATATATGACTAATATTAACACATTGATTCCAGGACTTGTCCTGAAATTGAGAGCATTTTTTACATTTCTGTTAATCCTGATTTTAGTTTTATTACCTTCTGACTTCTTTCTGAATTAGAGTATGGAAAAAATTATGGATGTTGATATAAACAGTTGGTTAGGTTATAATTAAATGAGATTGTTTTGGTTCACAATGGATGAAAATCCAAGGCATATTATTTGTACTTTACTGGTATTTGCTTCTTTCACTTGTATATTTTTCTGCTAAAAATCATGAAATCTTTAGATTTCAAGATTAGTGATTTGCAACAGAATGGAGTGCACCAATCTAAGGTATGCAGATAATCCATTTGGATGCAGAGAAAATATTAGAACTTCTATTGAAACATATATGAATATATTCATATATATGTATGTTTATTTATCTTATCTAAAAATAAATATACAAGCATTAGGAGTGCATAATCCTAATTTGGTTACTATTTGGGTTCATGCTCAAAACATTTTTGGACCACTGGAATATGAGGAATTTTAAATGGCAGTAAAGCATGCAAGAGGAAAGACCTGAAGGAATAAAACTGGACTGCATCAAGCTTGTCCCTGGTAAGACTTTAATTTATGAGGCTGAAGTAAATTATATTTTGAGACAAAGAAGCTAGAGATCTCTCCTTTGATATCTATAATACAACAAAATATGAGGTCCAACCACTGAAAACAAAACTAATAGCACCAAATCTCTTTCCTCAGGAAATAAAATTACCCTTGCCTTGGAAAATCTAGTGTATAACATAAAGCATCGAAACCAGCTAACTTCCAACAGAAGTGCAAATGGTTTGGAGTCACTTAATAGTGGAAATCGAACTAGTTAGCCATTAGAGTGGTCTATCTCCCAGTTTTTGGATTACTAGACGTGGTGTAGCATTCATTTCTCTATAGCTTTTGAAAGAATAAGTTTCATAGCTATGTGAGATATTTGACCTTCTGAAAATAAAGCACTTAAATATTCTTTTTCTGATAAGGTGGACATCTTCACATATGGTTTGTTTATCACATAGTTTGCACAGTAACCTCTCTAATAAATTTTACATATGTGGCCTTAACTCCTCCAAAGGATTTTCCTATCCAACTGTTGCTCCTTTTATTTTCAGGGGTTTATGGGAAAGTTCAGCTTCACAGTGCTTATCCTAAGAAATCCTGGACACATCTTGGGGCTGATATAGCCTCAGGCAATGAGAGGTAAGGAATGAGAGTAAGTGGGGGATGTATTTTTTGATTTTGTTTCTTTCTCCTTGAGGTTTTGTTATGATATGAAATTAAGTTTTAGAATAAGAATCATAATTCAAGGATTGAATGAATAAAAAAATAAAGGACTAGAAGGAATTTTAGAAATCTCTGTAATGTAATAGAGGGGGAACAAAACAAGTGATAAGCAGGGGAGGAATATAGTTTATTTAAGGAATAAATTTTAAATAATACATGTTTACTGCTGTCAATAGTCTTAAAACATATGAATTCTATGAGACTGGTGAAGTAGTCTCATACTGATGGTGAGGTGAGACCACAATAGTCTGAGATGAACTAGTAGCTGGTTAAGAGATAGAGAGAAATAAAATAGGAAAGAGATGAAGCATAGGGAGAATCTTATGGAATTTAAGACACAATAACAGTAGTTAATGCATTGGAGGCAGTAAAGAAAAATCACCACTGTCTCAAAGTGAGTAGGTAACATGAAGAACAAAGTCATAGAATCTACCTGAATGTGAGATTAAAAATAATAAAAGAGAAGGTATTAGAAATAGAGAACAGAATATAGAAAGTACATGTAGGTAATTGCTTTTTTAAATTAGAGGCCAGAATAATCACAACAGAAAGAATAATGAAAAGTATCATTGAAATAGATATAGCAAACCTAGGAGTAGTTACATTTAACTTGAGCAGATTAATATCAAGAATAATGATTGCTGTATATCCTCACAAAAAGAAAAAACAGAATAAAAAAAGTAAGAGAAAAAAAAGAGACATAAAGCTTGCTAACTTTAGAATTCTCTACACCGTTAAATGTAGGAAGATAGTGGTACAAAATCTATACACATTTAGGGGAAAAAAAATTATGACCAAAGAATTGGGCACCCTGCTAAGATGCAGTCACATGTAAAAGCAAACAAAAGATATCGTTTGCATTGTAAAAACTAAAAAAAAACTGCAAAAAAAATGTTCTAATAAGGAGGTTAAACTGAATCTAAAAATGAAGAGTAAAATTTAAGAATAATATGAAGGTAAATAAAGTATATAAATTAAAAGTAAGCACTGAAATAAGTTAAATATAATACTGTAAATATGGTTATTAAAATAAGACAAGTTCTAATTGTTCTTGTAAAAGAAATTACATAGTTTAAAAAGTTAATGTATTAGAGTTCTCTTTATATAAGAAATACATAACCAGTAGGTTATGTGTGTGTGTGTATGTGTGTGTGTGTGTATATATATATGCATGTATGTATATGTATATATCATACTGGTTATATATATATATATGTCATATGTAAATAGTATTTATCAATATATATAGTATATATAAGGAGATATGTTTCAATGAATTGGCTTACATGCTTATGAGGGCTGGTAAATTCAAAATCTGTAGGGCAGGCCAGCAGGCTGCAAAGTCTTGAACAGGATCTGATGTTTCAGTCTTGATGCAGAATTTCTTCTTTGGGGAAAGCTAAGTTTTGCTTTTAAGGCCTTTCAACTGATTGATGAGGCCCACCCACCTTACTGAGGGTAACCTTCTTTACTTAAAGTCAACTAAAAGTAGATGTTAATCGTATTTACAAAACACCTTCTGAGCAACACCTACATTAGTGTTTCAGTGCATAACCAGATACTACAGACTAACCAAGTTAACACATAAACTGACCATCACAGGTCATAGTTCTCAGACAAAAATCCATGTTTAAAATCTGGGACTAGCCATAAGAAACTGGAGATGGTATGTAAGAGTGTCATAGGAAGTAAATATGTAAATATGAGTTAATTGTAGCAGAATTTAAAATAGGATATATACTTTCCAAGTCACCAGAGAAAAAGAAAAATCAGAGGGGGCCAGCCCGGTAGCGTAGTGGTTAAGATTGTGCGCTCCGCTTTGGCAGCCAGGGTTTTGCAGCTTCGGATCCCGGCGCTGGTCCACCCACTACTTGTCAGCCCTGCTGTGGCGGCGTCCCATATAAAGTAGAGGAAGACGGGCGCAGATGTTAGCCCAGGGCCAGTGTTCCTCAAAAAAAAAAAAAAAAAAGAGAGAATTGGCAACAATGTTAGCTCAGGGCTAGTCTTCCTCACAAGAAAAAAAAAAAGAAGAAGAATCAAAGAAACTATAAAATAAACAGTAAAATGCAAAAAAAAAAAGAAGAAAACGAAATAGTGAGAGAATAAAAACAAAAACACCGTAAAAAGATAACAGAAGTGAGAAAGTAGGAATAAATCTGCCATTTATAAAAAGAAAATATGCCTGTTAAAAATGACCCTATATAGAAAAATAATTGGGTAGTAAAATGTAATCTAACTATTTTACAAGAGGAAAACTTAAAACCAATTCAGAAAAAAATTTAAATTAAATATTAGATAAAACAAATCATTGAAATATCAACAAAATGAAAGCAAGAGACTCAAAGTTATTTACAAGTAAAAAACACTATAAAGGTATAAAATTGGCCAAATAAATACATTTTATGTTAATAAAGACTTCAGTCTTTAGTAAGACACCAATAGTCAGGAAAGTTTTACACCAGGTAACATGATATAGAACTATATAAAGTAGATCTCTAAGAAATATAAGGAGAAATTGACAGAAACAAAAATAATAATGAAAGACATTTACTTAAGTCTTTCAGCTTTTATAAATTAGGTTAAAAATGATAAAGAAAAGATGAATAATATAATAAAGGCAATTTAATTTGTGTGTATATATATATATATATATATATCTTCACCCCAGCATAAATCTTAATAAATTTTAATAAACAGAAATGATATAGAATATGATCACAATAAAATAAATGTAGAGATTCAAACATCTTAACCAATAATCTTAATCTCTTGAAAGATGAAAGAAAAGAAAAAATAAACCCTCTCCTAAATAACTTTTATATCAAAAAGGAGATCAAAACTTTATCAATAGAATACTTGTGAAATGGCAATAATGAGAGTATTGCATGAGACATGGCCAAACAGGCCATCACATTAAATGCTTTCATTTGAATAAGAAAGTACAAAAATAAGCAAACTAAGCTGTCAATATGAGAAGCCAGAAGCAAAATAATCAATAAGTCTAATGAAACCAATTAGTGCAAGATAAAGGCAGAAATTGGTGAATTAGAAAGGAGGAAATTAGTAGACTTGAATTCTTTTTTTTTTTAGAGATATAATTTTATCTCTTAACTTTAATCATACAAAGAAAACAATATGTAAAATCAGAAATGAGATTTCAAATATAACAGATACTGAAAAGACTAAAATTGTAATATAAAAATGTGCATATCTATATAGTGACATTTTGAAATCAAAAAAATAAATTATATATAGGAATATAAATTATCATAATTGGCTAAAGAAGAATAAAACTGAAAAACCCAATAATAATGAAAGACATGAAGTTATCAAAGATTTATCCCCAAGAATACATTTGGCTCAAATAAATTTATGGCATGTTCTTTCGATCATTCAAATATCAGATACTTTTTATGCTATATAATCTATTCCATAGCATAGAGAAATATGTGACACTTTCCAATTAATTTTAGGAAGCAAACATAAAATAGTTTTTAAAACACTTACTAAAGATAACTCAAAAAAAGAAAACAGAGGCAACATCCAGGTATAAATAAAATGCAAAAATCCTAAATAAAACAGCAAAAAACAAAATCCAGTAATTTATTAGAAGAAAAAAAATCATGACTGAGTGTGACTTATTCAAGTAAAAAGGATGGCTTGAAATGAAATAATCCATTAATATAATTTATCTAAACAATAGATATAAAGATTAAGAACATGATCATTTTGGTACAAAGAGAAATACATTCGATAAAATTCAGCTCGCATTCTCAGAATAAACAGTAAATTAAGATTACAAGGACTTCAAGGACAAATTAAGACTACTACTTCCTTTAAGTCAATGCTACTTAATGGGGTAGTTCAGCCATTAGTTGAGAATCACTGCTTTAAATAATAATACAAAATAAATAACTAAAAAATCCCTCTCAAACAAGCAACTTTCTATTTTATGGAAGAAGTGCCATTAAAAATTATTGTGTATTACAACAATCATTAAATATTATTAAAGTTTTAGCCAATGTACTGAGTCAAGAAAAAAACGCATTGGTTGTAACTATTGAAAGGAATCCAAACTAACAATTTTTTTGTGGATTATGTATACATTTTGTCCTAGAAAACTGGAGAATCATCTGAAAAACTATCAGTTGCATTCAATAAATGCACAAAGCAATAACTTTTTAATATTGAGCAATAAAGTTTCAAATTATAATGTAAAATCTTATATAAAATTTTACTTTAAAATATCTAGAAATAAACTTAAGAAAAACTACAGGAGCTATAAAAGCAAAACTATAAAACTCTAGTAAGAGGCATAAAAGGATATTAGAATAAATGGTGATGCAAAACATAAATGGAGTGGCTCAGTATTTTAAAGATGTCACATCTAATGCAACTTTAACCACAAGCCAAATACATGCATTTGGAATCTGACTCGTTAATTCTAAGTCTTTTGGAACAATAAACACTTGAAGGATAGCCAAACATTACCAGTTATTTTAAAATATATATATATACCTCTAGTGTGAATAATTACTATATTATTATTGGCAGCAGAACAGAAGAGAATGTCTAGCAACAGATCCAGGTATGTCTTATTACTTAGAATTTGAATAAATTAGCATTTCCATTTAGTTGAAAACTTGCTCTGAAATAATTGGTCAATGCTTTGGAAAAATATAAAATTAGATTCTCACTTTATGCTTTACACTAAAATAAATTATAGATGGATTAAAAAAATTAAATGTAAAAAAGCAAAATCTTAAAATTATTTGAAGAAAATTTAAGTAAATATGATGTATTATTTAACAAGGACGATGTCTGATCATAACAAGAAATACAACAACCGTAACAGTAAGAAATAATAGATTTGACAACATAAAAAAAGTCAATATTTCAGCATGTCAGTTACAAAATGTAAAGGCAAATGATAAACTAGAAAATATTTGCAATATATAACAGTACAGATGGAGGGCTAGTATTTTTTGTATGTAAAGAACTCAGGAATAAACAGAAAAAAATATGAACACACCAGAAAAATAAGTGCTAAAGAGTTTGAATACATGAGCCACAAAAGAAGACATACATCTGACTAAAACATGGAAAAATGTTCTTCCTTACTACAATTGAAATGTGTTAATTAAAACAATAATTAAATGCCATTTTAAAATTTTAAATTGGCAAAAGTGAAAAAGAGTGACTCCCAAATTGACAAAGGGGTGGAGATTAGACATTCAGGCAGGAAATAATACTATATATTAACCTACTTTTGTAAACAAAATAAAATAAAATAATATGTATCTATGCATATATGTGGATAGAGAAATGTCTGGAAAGACGTGCAGCAGACCAGGGATCCCGGTTGGTAGCTACTGCTCTGGTGTGCTTTTCTCTATGTACAGATTTTCTTTATTGTAGTTATTTTAACATCATTATTTATTTATTTAACATTTTTTTTTTATTTCTTACCCTATGTCAAACATTGAGCTATGGCCTGGAGATACAATAACAAGTAAAAAAATGTCAGGGTCTCTGCCCTCAGATGTTAATCAAGTAAATATAAGGTAAATGTAATATTATGAATGTGATAAATGCTATGAAGAAGGGCTATATAGGATTTTGAAAATGGTTGACTATGGCAACTTGAGACAGTAACAGAGGTTAGAGCAGGCTTCCTTGAAGAGTGATTTCAGAGGTGGGAACTGAAAGATGAGTGGGCTTTAATTAAACAAAGTGAGAGCAGGGTACATGTGGGAAGAGCACTCCAGCCAGAGCAAACAGCATTCAATCATTCAACAAATAGCAAATCTCTGAGGAGTACTTAACATGTACGACGTGCGATTGTAAGCGCTGGAGATGCACAGGCAAGTGTGAAGAGATTTCAGTCCTCTGGGAGTTTCCATCTTAGTGGAGAGAGATAGATAACAGACAAACAAATACAGAAATATAAACAATGCAGTAGCAGATGATAAAATGTGCTAGTAAGGAAATAAACAAGGAGGTATGATCAAAAATAGCTAGAGGGTATGTGGGCTTCCTTTTAAACTGAATGGACAGGAAGATCTCTCTGCAGAAGGGAAATCTGAGCTGAGATCCAAACAATAAGAAGGATCCAGCTGTTTGATGAGAATGGGCAAGAGTGCTCAATGAAGACAGGTCATCCAGCATTGTCCATGAGGTGACCTTTGGGGGTGGGGGATGGGAAGGAGGTCACTATAGCTGGAGCAGAGTGAGCAGAGGGGAAAGCTGTATGACATTACAGCTGCCAAGTCACATGGGACCTTGTTTAGGTATAAGAGGCCAAAGGGACAATCACCAAAGGGTTTAACACAGAGGAATTGATGGAATCTGATTTATGTTTTGAAAACCACTCTGGCTGCTATATAGGTGATGGATTGTGGAGACAAGAGCAGAAACTGAGACATTAGTTAGGAGGCCAGTTGAGGCCAAAAATCATGGTGGCTAGGACTATGGAGGAGGCAGTGGAGATGGAGAGAAGATGATGTTGTCTGGACATGACAATGAATTGAATGTTGAAGTGAGGGGAGTGCTTCAGGCTTTTTGACTGGTGGATGATGGAAACATGAACTGAGATGGGAAGACTTGGAGAGGAACAGGTTTGTCAGAGTAGGAGGTGGCAGGGACATGCTAAGTTGGAGACACCCAGTGGAGATATCAAGAAGGCAATTAGATACATAACTTAAGCCTCAGAGAGAAAATGACAGGGAGTCATCCTGGAAGTGGATGATATCCCTGATCAAGAAGACACAGGTAGAGGAGAAAATTGGAACCTGGGAATGAGATGGGGCCAGTCTAATTTTTTAGGAGTTGATAGAAGTGGAGTCAGCGCATGTGATTGAGAAGCAGAGGCCTGAGAGGTGACTCTATGGTGGGAGGAAGAACCGAGAACATGAGGGACTTGAAAGGATGCCAGGCTGGCTGACCTGAACAGCAGGGACCAAGCATGATAGGGGATTCCAAGGAGTAGTCAGTGGTCAGGGCCATATTCATTGTTAATATCAAACATTTTAGTTTTTACCCTAAGAGCATTGAGCAGCTGTTTAGGTTTCTAAGTGGGTCATAGAGGAGGAAGGTAGCACATGTAATCATATTTCTGTATCTAAAAAAATCATTCTAAGTACAATGCAGGCATAGGAGGGGTCAAAATGGATCTAGGGACATCTCTTAGGCAGTCCAAGCAAGAGATAGTGTAACTTGTAGTTGAGAGCTAAAGTGACAAGAGAGAGAAATGGGCAGATTTAGAGACAGGAGACAAAATCTGGAAGATGTGTTGGGTATGAGGTGTTTTCTTGGTGTCTGGTTTGTGTAAATAGTTGGTGGTACCAATCACTGGAAGAGGACTAAGTTTTAGGGGAAAGATTGTAAGTCCAGATTTGGTAACATTGAGTTTAAAGTGACTTTCTGATACCCAAAAGAATTTGTGAAGGAGGCATTTCAAACAGTGATCAACAAGAAACTTTAATTATTATGAAGTTAGTGAGTTGGAATTTGACAGGAGCCACATGGATGGATTTTTCTTACACAAATGTGTTAAAAACCTCATTCAGAGTCTGAGCTACAGAGTATTTTGAAAGAAAGTCAATTTTATTAATTAAAACAATCTATAGTAATTAGCTACTAGTTATGGAGTTCTTATCATGAAGGCTTACTATATGTCAGGCCTCTACCAAGCATTTTACATACATTATCTCATTTAAATCTCTCAGTGCTATAAGTTAGGTATTATCTGCATTTTACAGATATGAAAACTGAGGCTAGAGAAATTATGTAAACTTTCCAAGTTCATAAGGCTAGCAGTTCCTAAGGATTTTTGTGGCTTTTCTGATTCCATTGCTTGTGTCCTCTATATTAAAAATATTAAAACCAAAATTTCTTAGAATCAGTCCTGGGAGGAGTACTTTAATGAGTTTATATGAATGATGTGTAATTATCATACTGTATTCATTGTATGGGTAGCCTTTCTTTTTTTAACCTTTTAAAAGATTTGTAAAATAACTTAAGACTTGTAAGAAGTTGCGAAAATAGTACAGTTTCCATGTACCCTTCACTCAGCCTTCCCTGATGATAACTTACATAACCACAGAACATTCTCAAATCTGACAAGGTGATATCAGTACAGTGTTAACTGAACTACAGACCTTATTCAAACCATTTCTTTAAACATTGATCTCCAATCTTCCTTATGTTGTCAGTTTAAAGTCTTTCTAATATATTGTTATGGGGACCCTTTTATGAACTTTCATCAAGAGAATTAGAGATCTGAACTTATTTGTATATAATTGATTTATTTTATGAAGAACGCCAGAGTGAAATCTTCAGAGGAAAATTTCATGTTAACTTTATAAACTTTGAATCATTTCTTACACTACCAACCAAAGTAAGCTTAGCAAGATACTTTTAAAAAATTATTTTCTTTTGTTCTATGTTATATGAAAGTTATCTCTAAATTAAACTACTCCTTATTGTTGCTTGCTTCAGTTGACTTTTAGGAAGATTGATGAACAAAAATGTTGGATTTTTTTGGATTTCAGATAAGTCAAGAGAAGTTATACTTAGGTTTAAAGAGATATGATTTTTACTCATTACAAGTATTCAGGTATATATTTTTACCGTGAATCTTTCAAGGGTGAACATGTGTTCTTTGAAATTAAATGGTTATTTTTCAATCAGTCTTATGATAAAGGTTTTAGATTTTTATCCTGGTCATTGGAATATTTTAAACAGGGCAGAGGAGGGTCCAATTTATGTTTTAATCTGATTTATACTGTGTGGGGAATTAGCCATTAGTGGAGACGAAGGTGGAAGCAGAGAGACGAAGACATTGCAATAACATTGCCATCTTTCAGGTGACACATGCGGGTGGCTTAGATTAGGTGGCAGTGATGGAGGAGGAAAGAAGTGGTTAAATACACTCTGAAGACAGAGGCCACGTGATTTGCTGATGGACTGGGTAAAAGAGAAAGAAGGGTCAAAGATCACTATAAAACTTCTGACCTGAGCAACCAAAAGTGGTATAATTTACTGAGAAGAGGGAACCTGGAAGAAGAGTAGGTTTATGGGAAACCTTCCTCACAGGTTCTTATTTTTTTCTTACTCCTTACCTCATGTACTTTTTAAAAGAAAGACCTTGTATAAAGCATTATCCAGTCTCTTCATCCTGTTATTTTCTGTTTCTCAAGTGATTTATTAACTTATTCTGTTATTTACAAGGAAATACTCTGAACTGAAGAACAAATCAAGTCCTTGTTACCTCAACCTTTTCCCTAGGTCCTGGGCCTTCAATTCCAATGTCATTGATTATATCTATCCTGTTATCTCCTATTTCAAATTGGTGATGGTGTTCTTTGGATATACTTTGTTTGGAATAGTTCTCATTCCTCTCCTTTTGGCTACATTCTCACTTCAGCTCTTCATGCATGGCTCTTTATAGCACTTTTGTACTGACTCCCTAAATACTTGGTAAATGAAATAAGAGGGGTCAGAATTACCCTTGCTTCTCTTCTTTACCTTTACACTTCCTACTTATCCTAGTCCTTGTGGTCTAGTGGTTAAGATTCAGTGCTGCCCTCATCACTGTGGCCCAGGTTCATTTCCTGGTCAGGGAACCACACCACCCATCTGTAGGTTGTCATACTGTGGTGACTGCATGTTGCTGTGATGCTGAAAGCTTTGCCACCGGGATTTCAAATATCAGCAGGGTCACCTGTGGTGGATGGACAGGTTTCAGCAGAGCTTCCAGACTAAGACAGATCAGGAAGAAGGACCTGGGCACCCACTTCTGAAAAAACTATGAGTAGCCACAAAAACCCTATGAGTAGCAGTGGAGCACCGTCTGATAGAACACTAGAAGGTGAGAGGATGGTGCAAAAAGACCGGGCAGCATTCCTCTCTGCAGTCCACAGGGTCGCTAGGAGTTGGAATTCACTCGACAGCACTAACAACAAACTTATCCTTAAATATTCCATTGTACCTCCCACAAGGCTTTCAATCTCCCCTCCAGCACACACTGATTTTCCCACCATCTGAACCACTATATCATGTGATTTTCTAATTTATAATTTTAATAACAAAATGCTTCACAGTAACTGTTACTAAGCTGTTTAAGTTATGTATGTCCCGTTCCTCCAAGTGGCTTCTACAGGAGAGGAAAAATATTGTTTTTTATTGATTTCCTATGTTACTTAGCATCTAGTACACAGCAGAACATAGAGAAGACTTTCAATAAATGCCTTCTATGTTGAATTAATGTGTCTTTTCTGGAAATCAGAACTTCCTGAGCCTTTTGCCTCGTTGGCGTATTGTCTAATCAACGAGAACCTGGAATTTAATTTCAAAAACTACTATAATTTATTTTGCTTATTACTCAAATCTCATTAGTATACTGTAATAATTTAGTTCAAGTATTAGAATATAGAGTTGGTGGCCTTATTCATTTATTGGCAGGAATTCAGGATCACGTATGTAGCCTCCAAAAGAAGATGATTTCTTCTGGTCCACTGAACTAGCGTGTCCTAATCTCACATTGGCCATTGTCTCCATGCTGGAAAAAGGCATATGAGTTAGGAAGGTGGGATAGAAATAGTATTCTATCGTGAGAAAGAATTTGAACTTTGAGGACAGGTGGACTAAAATAGTTCTAATTGTGCAATTAACTAAATGTGTAATTTGGGGTAAATTATCCTCTCTGAGCCTCAGTTTCTTTTTCTATAATGTGAGAATAATAATGCCTAATAGAGTAGTTATAAGGATTAAGTGAATTAATGTATACAAAGTGCCTAGCCCAGTTTCTGACACAAAGTAAGCCCCAAGACATGGTAGTTACTGTGGTAATCAGGATTCTTTTAGTTAAAAGTAAAAGTAAATTTTCTTAATCCATTTGGGAGATTGTGCCAGACCCTCCCCCCACCTCTGCTATTTCTCTCTTTCAACCTCATTTGTTTCTCCTGAAGAGGGCTTTCCCCACTCTGTAGGGCGCAAGGGACCCCAGAGCTGTTGGACTTTTCCCAGCTTTACCACCAGAAAGGAACTTACTCTCTTCCCTTAGTTTCAATTCAAAAGTTCAGGTGACAATATCATCAGGTGATAATGCTGCATTGTATAATGAAATTTCTAAGAGAGTAGAACTTAAATGTTCTTACCAAAAAAAAAAGGGGGGGTAAATATGTGAGGTGATGGATGTGTTAATTAACTTGAGGGAGGGAATCCTTTCTCAATGTGTATGTATATCAAAGCATCACAGTGTACACCTTTAAAAAAATTTTTATTTTATTGTGATAATATTAGTTTATAGCATTATATAAATTTCAGGTGTACACCATTATATTTCAATTTCTGTGTAGATTACATCTCGTTCACCACCCAAAGACTAATTACAATCTGTCACCACACACATGTGCCTAATCACCCCTTTCACTGTCCTCCCTCCCCCTTCTCCTCTGGTAACCACCAAAGCATATACCTTAAATATCTTACAATGTTATTTGTCAATTCACACTGATAAATTTGCCAAAGCAATAAAGCTGAAAAACAATAAAGTCTAAGGGAAGGATTTTGACAAACAAAGGCAGATTGAATCCCTTGCCCACCGTTTGACAAAGGGATGGTGGGACTATAATCCATAGCTCTTACTAGGATCACTTTATTAATGTGGTGGCTGAGGAGAGCAGAAGAGATGTGGTGGATTTCCTGGAACGGAGGAGCAAAGAGGTCAGGTCGACAAATAATTGACATCTACAACAGCTGCTCTTGTTGTCGTCGCTACCCGCATCATTATAGGATTCAATTTCTTCACTACCTCGCGTAGTCTAACGCAGTCTGAGGATCCCAACAACGAGAACAAAATTTAAACTGAAATTTAAAAAAGACGCATGAATGTTAGTAGAGTTCGGAAGTCTACGGCCATCCCTATTCCTGTGGGGAAAACATTTTGGAATCTGACACTGAGTGGTCAAATACAGCTATTATCATTAAGACCTCCCCAAGGTTTAGTTAACAATTCTTTAAGTAGTAGGTGTTTATGTATAAACGTCTTATACATGGTTGGAAAAACTTTTTAAATCAACTTTGAGAGCATTTTTTTTCGTTCTTTGTAAGTATGTTCTTTTGACCCAAAGCATTATATTTTCTCTAAACTAGATAAAATGTCCGTGCCAAAACAAAGGAAACTGTGATGACATTATGTTTTTTTTTTTTTAAAGCTATCTTTTGTGAGACTTCTGCAGTGATTATTCAGTTTCCTCTCTCTTCTCATATGGTTTCCATTTAGGTCCAGTTATGTTGCAAACAGCTCTTTTAATTTTTTTGTTTATTTATTGTTTTAGGTGTGTTTTGCTGGGAACAAGGGTCTCTCCTCACCCCTGTAGCTATAGGGCTTTTATGAGTACTAGTCAGACACTTGGAATACAGCTGGGATTCAGACAGTCCTTAAGCTAGGATTTCTTGAAATGGTTGAAGGATAATCATAATAGTGGAAGACCATGACTGGAAGTGTGGATTTTGGAATTTAAGGAAAACTGAGACTTGCCTAGCAGAACCATCTAGATTATTGATACTGGGATCACAGTTTTTTCTGAAGTTACCACCGTTGCTGTGTGGACATAGAAGTGGAAGGGGCCATGCTCCCCTGCTGTCTGTGTATGGTCCTTATGAGGTGTAGAATCCCAGGGCTTCAGGAATACAGAGGAGAGATAAATGGTCATGAACATGTAAGGTTTTGGAAGCCGTAATGGAAAAGGTCAGTTTAAGTTCATTTTTTGGTTTTGCTGAGGAAGACTCGCCCTGAGCTAACATCTGCTGCCAATCCGCCTCTTTTTATTTTTTGCTTGAGGAAGATCATCCCTGAGCTAACATCTGTGCCAGTCTTCCACTATTTTGTATGTGGGACACTGCCACAGCACGGCTGGTGAGGAGTCTGTCCGCGCCCAGGATCTGAACCTGTGAACCCAGGCTGCCAAAGTGGAGCATGTGGAACTCTAACCACTCTGCCACAATGCTGGGCCCTCATTTATGATTTTAATATAAAGTTTGGACTATTAATTTCAATAATTCCTTTTTCTCTTTGCCCAGAACATTGGTAGGTGCTATGAGTTTACATAGCTAGGTAGTCATATTTTCATTAAATATTAAGGAACAATATCAAAGTTGAATAGCCACAAAAAAAGCCAAGTACAAATTCAGTTACAAGGCAATAGTATCTATTATGTAAATTTATGATGGAACAGAAATGGGGGTTGGGTGTTCAGTGGAGAATAGCCTCCCATGGGAATACTTCTTGAAGGCAAAGGAGCTCCAGTCAGTTTTTAAGAATGAGTGGACTGAAGGGCAAAGTAAGGACAATGATATTTTACGTGACAGGTGAGAAACAGCTGTTTCTTGGGAGAGTGAGCAGATTTATCTGGCTAAAGCAGAGAACTTATATAAGGGAGTTAAGGAATGAGGTCTTATTTGTTTTAGTTTACATTAGACTTCACTCTTTGTGTTGTACATTCTATGGGTTTTGACAAATGTATAATAATGTGTATCCATCCTTATTGTGTCATACAGAATAGTTTCACTGCCCTAAAAAATCCCCTGTGCTCCACAGGAAATGAGTTTTATATCATTTCATCAGGGACTTTTCAAAACATCATGGGCACTTATTGTCTGAAAAACTTTATTCAACAATATAAACAATAATAAAAAAGATTATCCAGGTAATACGGACTATAAAGGAAAGGATCAATTTCAATTATGCTGCTAATTGATTGGTGTGACTTTATACCCACAGCTTTATTTTCTTTTAAAAAAATATTTTTTTCTTACATATACTACCTGTTAAATTAGAAAATTTAGATTTAAGTGAAAATCATTAGTAAACCCACCATCCATAGATGGACTAACGTTTTAACGTGCATCTTTCTTGTCTTCTGTTTTCCGTGCATGCATTATTTTTATTTAAAAAACAAATGGGACATATTGTTTTATATCCTGCTTTTTTTCAATCAATACATCATGAACAGAATTCTTTGTAATTCAAAAAGTACTACAATGTACTTTTCAAATACCAAATAGTATTCTAATGTATGAGTCACAGATTTTCATAATTTCATGGATTGTCATGATATCCTTATGAAATGTGGGAGTATTGCTTTTTATTACCATTTAGCAGGTGAAGAACTAAGAACCAGACTGGTGGAGTGATGTTATTTCATGGAAAGAACTTGGACTTGGTCAGGAGTCTTCCTTTGTCCTAATTCAACCTCTGATTTATTCAGTTATCTAATCTTGAGTTTTATTATTTAATCTCCCTGGATCTTTGTGTCCTTGCCTTTAAAAGCTAGTAATTGGTTTAATATTCTGTAACTCTGAGTTTTCTAGGATGTCATAGCAAATCAAGAGCAAAGGTGATACTCAACTCTCTCATTAAAATTGCATCAATTGACAATAGTCTTTTTCTCTCTCTCTCTCTCTCTCTCAGCTCTGGTGCACAGATTTGAATTCATTGCAATCTTTGGTTCATAACAGATTCATACCATTGGCCCATGAATGACCCCCTTTAATTTGTTTGTTTCTTGTTTTGGTGTTAATAATCTATACTAAACATCTGTGAATTCCCCTCCCACACAGTAGGCTCTTTAAGGATGTCTACTAGTCAAAATCTAAGCTGTCATTTTTTTAATGCAAATGACATAGGTTTTATTTACCATTATGTCTCTAGCATAGTGTCTGGTGCATACCAGTTGCTCAGTCAACATTTACTGGTAGAGGAGTACCTGTTGTCAAAGCTTGTTGAAACTTGGACATTAGGAAAAGAGGCAGGTAATTAAACTCATGCCATTGATGTTGGTAATGACTGTGAATGGAGAATAAAGCAGACATATTCACTGGGAGAAGCTAGGCAACAGTGAAAGACTGAATAAAATTTTTATTAAATGTGAGTTAAAATACATTGAACAAACCCCTCATTGTTTCGTATTATGATGAAAGCGCAATGCTTGGAACATAGCACCCTCAAGGAATGGATGCCTTTAGTCCCTACAATAACTGGGGATGTTAATAAATATTGTCACTTTTCAGATGAAGATATAGAACAGAGAAGTTAAGTGACTTCTCAAGGTCATATAGCTAGTGAGTACAACTCTAAGATTCACACTGTGTCTGTCTGACCGTGAAGGTAGGAGCCTTAATGCATGATGATACATTGTCTGAAAATGGTGTTCTAGATCTTCAGAAAATCTGAGAAAAGATCCCTTCTGAAATACCTTTATTATTCAAACTGTTTCCCAATCAAGCAGGAAGATTTCCATTTCAGGAAACCACATGTAGATGGCATATACCAAACTCTGGAACCTTTACTCTTTCCTGTTCCTTTGTCTTGTACTTCATGGCTACAGAATATCTTTGCTATCCCTGTATTATACACAGATAAGCCAGAAGGTTGACTCCATTAGCATTAAGCTTTTCTCAAAAGGCTTTATCTCTTGTCTTGACTTAGTATTTCTTCGTCAGTCTCACTAGTGGGATTATTGGTTGAGTGGATTTCCTTTTCTCTCTGGAGTTAGTGGGTGATCTGTGTTGCACTACCAATATGCTTGATGCCATCTTTATGCTATTACAGAATTATAGTAGAGGACGTAGTGGATTGGCGACCCTACGACAAAATTGTCCTCAGCTCCTCTTCTTATGAGCCTCATGAAACAGAGGTCCTCACTGTGAAAGAAGTCAAGGGCCACCATGTTAGGCTCCATGAACGGCTCCAACACCGCCACATTGGTAAGGCTTTGGTTTGTTGGTTAAGGAAAGTGAATGAGTCTGAAAGAATGTGTTCAGCAACCTGCTTGGGGACCTTGGATCCAATCGCCCTTCAGAGGGGATGGATAATACCTTACTGCTGCCCTAGACTCATCCTAGAAGGCTTTATCTCTATTCCTTCATTAATTTTATTGCCTAATTTTAAAAGAATACTTAGACGTGAGGGAATTTTTTTTTTTTTTTGCTTTTAATTTATAATGGCAAGTCTAGAAGCAAGCAGAAGGGTTAAGAATCTTGTTCAGGGTCACTGGACATTTTCACGGCTAAGCCAGAATAAACCTCATGGGAGCTGAGTTTCCAGTTCATTTCCTGGCACATTGAATCACACAGTCACTTAGAATGTAGTAGTTATTGTAAATAGTGACTTTTTCCATACTTAGGAATGTGTCCTTCCTGACATGAAGTTCATTTCATGTATGGACTACTACTACTACCAAACAAAAAAAAAAGCCAAGTATCTTTTCCCCCCTAAAAATGTACCGAATATTTTTATACACTGTACCCAGTTAAGATATATTGCATGTAAATAATAAATAACCGTAAGTTTCCTGGTTCAGTCTAATAAATACATTTAACCCAAGAAATAGAGCTAATAAATAATAAAACATAGAAATAGAGGCATCAGGGAATATCCTTTTGTCTCTGGTAAGTGAGAGGGAAATACATGTTTTCAACAGAACTATATATAGAGGTATTTCTAAATCATAGTTCCAAAGATGATTTCTTTTTTAAAAAAATGGCCGAGAAAAGAGAAATCTTCAGCAATCCTTGCCAGTAAGATGCAAGGGGAAATGCAAGTCAGAGGGCGGTGCAACAAACCAGCCAGTTCCCACAGCGGAGGCAGCTCCTCCAGGCGGCGGTGAGATTTACATCCACCATTAGAGGGCGCTGCTGCTGCTGTTCTTTGTCCCTTCACTCACACATTGCTGCTTTAGTGCTGTCACTGCCTCAGTTGTACTGGGATTCCTACCTCTCATGAAAGAGGTCCACGGACAATGTACCACCAAATGCTGAAGTCTCACGCTGATGAATTTAAGGAAGGAGGTTGGGGACCCCACTAATTGGACAGGTCTGCCCTGACGTCCCTGCTCCAGTAGCCTGTCCCAGTACTCAGAGTTATTGAGGAGAAATGAATTCTTACTCTCCCTCTGATCCCAACGAGAGACAAGTGAACAGGCTTTTCATTTCTTAGCTGACGTTTGTGGAGAATGCCCGAGGAAAAGCAGACCTCAATGTTGGTAGGACTTCCGAGGGGAAAGGAGTGTTTTCATTTGTCAGGTTCCCTGGGTCCCCAGCTGGCGGTTTCCAAAATAGGTTTTTAAAGTTTTTTCTTCCCCAACTCCCGTTGCCCCAGGAAGCGTGCATACCATGGAGGATGGCCGATATATTCGTTTGGCTGCTGAGGTTGGACTTTTGACCCGAAATATACAAATCCAGCCTGATATATCGTGTAAGGGGAGACTACTTGTGGGGTCCTTCAGGAAGTCCAGCAGAGAAGAATTTTCAGGTAAATGAAATTTTAAGTTACTAAGCATTACCAATTGGAGCCTATTCATCTGGGACACTCAGAAATTCCAACTGTGAGAATTTTCGTTTATAAAACAAAATGTTCGAATTAGGATGGCTCCTTTGTGCTCTGAGAAGCTATGAATTTTCAGTTCTAATCTGTGCTTAATTATCAGTGTGATGTTAAAATAATATACTAGCGATCAGCACATATGCACATTTTTACCTCAAAGAAAACATCTTCAGCAGATGTGAAATTTCCTCTGCTTTGAAATTATAGATGATTTAATGACCACTTGAATTTTATCTCTTTCCTGAATTTCTATTACTCTTTCCCAGTAGCGTGCTACATCTGATGGCAAGCTTCAGCTCATGCTATAAATTAATAGCGTAAATTTAAATAAAAATGATTTCTACATTCTAGACTACTTTAAGGATCAGTTCAATCTTTCTCATTTCTTTCAAGCTTTAGCTCTTGGAATGCTGCAAAATTATTTGATTTGTACCTTATTTCTTAAACTTGTGTTCCTTACATATTATTCCAAAGTTGTTTCCTAGTCGAATAATTTGGGAAAGGCTATCACTGTAGCTCCATCTTAGAAAGTCATTGTATAAATGAATATGGTAAGAGCTCTAAGAAGGCCTGGAATAAAGGGTCTAACCACTTCCTAAATATATTGAGCATGGGACACTTTTTGTTGGCACATTTGTTTCACCAGTATGGTGAAGGGCAGTGTTTGGACCTTAAATAAAAAGTTCAGGATTTCTGGTCCATAGAACAAGCTCTGTCTCCATATGTTCTAGCTCCATCAGTCTTCAACTGATGTGAAGTGATTTTGTCCTTCCCTCCCCTCCCAAGGACATTTGCCAATACTTGGAGACATTTCTGCTCGTCACAACTTGGCGAAGCTCCTGGCATCTAGTGGGTAGATGCTAAACATCCTACAATGCACAGGACAGTCTCCCACAAAAAAGACTTATCTGGTCCAAAATGTCAATAGTGTTGCGGTTCAGAAATCCTGCTCTAGGAGACTGAGGCAAAGGCCGAGTCCTGGTTTTGTAGAAATGAGACTGTCCTGCAGTATACGAAAATGAAGAATCAGGGAGGGAGAGCGAGACAGGGCCCTTTTAAACTGAACTGCAGGCCGAGCTGGAGCATGGTCAGAGGACCAGGACATTGCCATTTCTTACCACTGAGCACCAAACCAGACCTGACAGCAGCAAGACTGACTTGACCTTGAACCTCTGAAGTTGCTGATCCAGAGTTCCTTAAATCATCCCCCGGGGAAAGGAAAAGAACCTATATGGAATGCTTCTTGTGGACCAGGAACTATGCTGCTTTTCCTGCCTATTTTATCTCATTTAATCCTAATACCCCTATGAAAGAGACATTTTTGTAGATGAGGAAACAGAGTCTATAGTAAAATTGCCTGCTTACTTGTAAAACTCTGTCGTGATTTTCCTAGTGTGTTAACTGCTGTGTATTAGGTGCTCCATAAATGTAAATGAATGAATGAAATGAAGAGTAAGAAAAGTCATTCAGCTAGAAAGTGGCAGAGATAACATTCAGATTCAAGCCTGATTCTGAAGCCCTTGTTAAATAAACTTTTCATTTTGTAATCATTTCAGATTTATAGAATAGTTGCAAGGATAGTAGGGAGAGTTCCTGTGTATCTTTCACCTGGTTTCCCTGACTGTTAATGTCTGACATTACTCTGGTACATTTGTCAAAACCAAAAAATTAGCATTGATGCGTAACTATTAACTGAACTCAAGATGCTATTCCGATTCCACCAGTTTTTCCACTAATGTCCTTTTTCTGTTCCAGAATCCAATCCAGTTTCCCACACTGTATTAAGAACCCTTGCATTTTCTGTAACACACTCCAGAGGTGGGAGTATGAATGAGCTGGGATCTGCAGGTACAGGTTAAGGGTGCCAGCTATGGGTGTTGAAGGGTCATAGGGCAGAAAAACAGGCCAGGACTTACAATTCTTACTTTTAAGTCAGAGACCTCTGCCATTCTCCTCCTGACCAGTAAATCCAGCAGGTTGTTCTCAGAATTGTGATTTTCGTAGGAAAATAGTTGTGAACAAAATCATGGCTCAATTCTGCATTTAAATGCTCAAGGCATTTTAAGTATTTACTATTGATTAGTTTTCAGTCATTGTTTAATATGCACATAAATAAAAAGACCTAGTATAATTTAAAACTATGAATTATAACTGTGCAAGTATGACATAAAAATGCTAAATAAAATAATACTGATAACAGTGTCTTGACTGAGATTCTAGAACCACCTTCCATTCTACAAAATAAGCTATTTATGTGTAGACTCACACTGGCATTTGGTGTCTTCTGTGCCAAAGTTCTACGGAGGCAGGTCTGATGGCCCTTTCAGCTCTGTGCTATGGGTGAGGGATGCTTTAAATTATGTCAAAAGTGATATCACCAAACAAATAGCTTTGGAGGTTTTACCGTTCTGTGACTATTGCCACACCATCTACCAATGCCTTCTCAATTGGTGTCATTTGAGAAATTTAGACATATTGGAATCCTGCTGTCTGGCCACAGAGAAAGCCATGGTCTTTTACTTCATCTGTCCTTCTCACAAGGACTTGGGTCTTCATGGCCCCTGATTTGCAAGGGTTCTAGTTTCTCATCTTGATAAGGGAGTGAGGAAGGTGGAGGGTTTAGGTTGGACTACCTTCAAGCTTTAAATACTATTACTAAAACATTATAGGTCCCTCCATTTTTAATGACAGAAATCAGTTTGTAGTTTACCTTTGGCAGTACTTTTTTCAAAAAACAAAAAAAAAGAAAGAAAGAAAAAAGGGAAGAAGTGAGGGATAAAGTTGTGACCTACCTCACTAAGGGCACAGGACTAATTATTGGCGTATGGCTATAGGCCAGTCACCTAAATCCCCGTGCAAAGCTGCTTCTGTTATTCTACCATGTCTCCCTCTCCCCAGTGTGCCTATGCGGGGCTAATAGGACAGCCTCTGCATCCATATGCCTAGATCCAAGTCCTAGTATGTTACTTAACCCTTCTCTGCCTCAGTTTTCTTATCTGTAAAAGGGGGTAATAATTGTACTTAGCTCATAAGATTTTTGTGAAAATTAAGAGTTGATATGATATATACATATATAAATTGTGAAATTTCCTCTGCTTTGAAATTATAGATGATTTAATGACCACTTGAATTTTATCTCTTTCCTGAACTTCTATTACTCTTCCCCAGTAGCATGTTATGTCTGATGGCAGGAAATACATACATATAAAACAGAACAGTGCTTGGTACATAATGAGTGCTATGTGAGAGTTAGGTGTTATAGTTGTAAAATCACCTCATTTTTTTCCTATAATATTGTTACTATCTGTCTTACCAAGAATACACACACTGACATGTTAGTGCTCATTATATTTTTGAATCAATCTAGTGGACATATTTTATACTTTGTTTTAACAATATCTACTTAGAATAGTCCAAATAAAATTCCCAATAAGACTAAATAATTCACTATCCTCTCCTGATGTAAAAGATGTAGAAAATATTGTTGCAAAAATGAAACAGAGAATGTAATGTGGCTAGGATAAAAATGCAGAAAAGATTTTTAGGGTCTTTAAAATGATTTTAAAAATATGTTATTGCCTCTGTGGTGTCCTAATCAAGAAGCATTATTGAATATCATGTTTCTGGCCTTAACTTGAGCAGAAGTAAATTTTACACTTATATCATACTCTTAAGAAAGGCCTGAAATATTTTATAGAGTTGGACATTATATTCCTTCATGCGGTGTCTTTGTGGGGATGGCTATGACCTTTCACATGGGGTCACTGAGACATCGAGAGGAAGACAGGAGGTGAGTGGCCAGGAACCCATATTCCCTTCATTGTTATTCCAGTTCCCTGACCCAATCCTGCAGACAAATGCACAGAATCTTTAAGCTGGCTGTGCCCATCCTTAAAGCCCATCTCTTTTCTCTGTCTCTCTTTTCCTCCCTCTCCATCCTGTCACCAAACTCTTTAGACTGCACATGAAACCTTTTCAGGCATTAATGTGATATTTCTAATGAGTCATATTTTGTTAGTGAGATTTGCTGGCTTGAAATATGGTGCTGTTGCCGAGAATAAACTATTACATTTTAATGAAAAATCTGCATATCCTGATGCTCGTAAATGGACCATCCTTCTGCCTTCTGTGGAGAAGAAAATACCTGACAATATGCATTTCGTTTGCAGGTGTCCTTCAACTTTCAAATGTGGAAATTCGGAACTTTGGGTCACCATTTTATTCATCCATTGAACTTGTTAATGTGTCAGCCGGATCCTGGATTATATCTTCCACTCTGCACCAAAGCTGCGGTGGGGGCATCCATGCAGTTGCCAGTCACGGGATCATTTTAAATGACAGCATAGTGTTTGGCACAGCTGGCCATGGCATTGATTTGGAGGGTCAGGCCTATTCCCTCTCTAATAACCTTGTGGTTCTCGTGACACAGTCAGCACGGTCCACTGTTTGGGTGGCGGGAATCAAAGTGAACCAGGCAGAGGACATCAACCTCCGTGGCAACGTTGTGGCAGGATCGGAGAGACTTGGCTTTCACATCCGAGGCCACAGGTGTTCCTCTCCTGAAGCTCTTTGGTCTGACAATGTGGCCCACTCAAGCCTTCACGGCCTTCATCTCTATAAGGAAAGCGGGCTTGACAACTGTACCGGTGTCTCCGGCTTTTTGGCTTTCAAAAACTTTGACTACGGTGCCATGCTACATGTGGAGAACAGCGTGGAGATGGAGAACATCACTCTGGTAGACAATGCTATTGGTCTTTTGACAGTAGTATATGTGTCTTCTGTTTCACAGAGTTCTGTCGAAAATGTACACATTGTGCTTAGGAATTCAGTCATTGTGGCCACCAGCTCCTCTTTTGACTGCATTCAGGACAGAGTTAAGCCTTGCTCTGCTAACTTGACATCAACAGATCGAGCTCCCTCCAACCCAAGAGGGGGTCGAATTGGTATTCTGTGGCCTGTATTCACCTCAGAACCAAATCAGTGGCCTCAGGAGCCATGGCACAAAGTAAGGAATGGCCATTCAGTGTCAGGAATCATGAAACTTCAAGGTAGGATGTTTGGGTTTATGCAAACAATGTAGTTTCATAATCTGTGTATAGAATTTTTAATAGTGTTCTGAAATTATATCAATGAAAGGGTATGGCATAGTCTAATGCTTACTGTCCAATTGACTGCCTGCTGATATTGATAAGCACAATGGTGGTTTATAATGACAGTGAGTGATCCTTTAAAAAAATCACTGCTTAATACATGTTGAAGAGCTTTCACACAAATTATTTAATTTGATTATATGACAATTCTCTCAGGTAGGTGTTATTTTTCCTATT
The DNA here is from genome assembly GCA_031878705.1 of Tapirus indicus. Classification (NCBI taxonomy): domain Eukaryota; kingdom Metazoa; phylum Chordata; class Mammalia; order Perissodactyla; family Tapiridae; genus Tapirus; species Tapirus indicus. The sequence goes on along the minus strand of CM062931.1, from coordinate 47,416,196 downwards.
ACACAAAGGAGGAAACTGAGATGCAGAAATTCTGCCTCACTGAATTTGTTTAGTAGTTGGTGGGACAGCCAGGCTTACAATCAAAGTTACAGCCTATGCAGTTAGTTTCCTATCAGATCTCTTTTGTACTATTGTATTCACTCCCTATTGGATTTTGGTCAAACTTTTGATGAAAAGTATTTCTTTTAAGACTTTAATGTGCTGGAATATACTTCTATTTTGCATGAAATGTCTGTATCTTGATGAATTACAGATATTTTAAGTCAAGACTTACGTAAACTTCTGGAACTACCCTGGATAGCTTAGACTGACTCCTGGGCATAGATTAGTACAAGAGTCTTTAGTTGTGCAGCCTATGTTTGTGGTTGGTAGTTTACATGATCTAATGTTATGATACCTTAAAACATTTTTTCAGATGTCACCTTTTCTGGTTTTGTGAAAAGTTGCTATAGCAATGACCTAGATGTCTGCATTCTGCCCAATGCAGAGAACACGGGAATCACACATCCAATAACAGCAGAGAGGACCAAGATGCTAAAGATCAAAGATAAAAGCAAGTTCTACTTTCTTCCTCTACAAACCAGGTACCTGTTTTAGTATTTATAATGAGCCATATTTATGAAATATTTGCCAATTCTTCAAATCCTTAAATATGTTTAGAAAAAGAATGAAATCATCAATGGGAATAGAAATAAGTCCTTCTGGAAAGATACGGTAAGTTGATTGAATGGCCCTAATTCTCTGCCCCTCCCATGTTCATACCCTTTGATATATGATTGCTGCAATCTCTCTCACTAAAGAGGCAGAGGTTATTTTTCTCCCTTGAGTCTGGGCTCAGCCATGTGACTTTCTCTTGCCAATAAAAGGGGCAGAAGTGATGGAGTGCAAGTTTTTATTGATATTGTTTTATTGTTTTGTCTGTATTAGAAACACTTCTTTGGAATGTTTTCAATCACTGGAAAAAAATTGACCCTAATTCTTGAATGTTCCATGGATCGTGGTGTCACTAGTCTTCAAAAGGAAGCTTGGGAGCCATTGTGCAGGGACCAGTGGGTAGAAGGCGACTATGTCTACTGTCAGGAATCCCTGAACTGAATGGTGTGGCTTAGACGGATATTGGCGCTCAGACCAGATCATATGTCTACCAACTACTCTAGTTCAAGAACTAGAGTTTTATTCAAAGATCTGAACACTAGATAAGGATTTTTTTTTTTTGCCATAAAAGGGGTGGGAAAGTCAGGAGCAAGGATAATGTGTTACCTTTTCTTTCCCACAACATTGGGAAAACTCCTTTAATTAGAAGAAAGGAATCAAGGGAAATCACCCTAATTAGAAAATTTATGTGTTTGGCCCAATACCAATCTCTCTTAGATGCCCATCCCTGAGCAACTTTTGGTGCCTAAACATTATTAGGTATGTAATTTGTGTTATTTGGTCATTTTTGTTCTACTGTCTGATTGTCCCTATGTTCATGTCTTACCTACGGCATGAAAATGTTATAAAGTTAAATGAAATTAGCATCTGATTCTTTGTGCTATTAATACCTGACATGTGGTTGGTCTGCAATAAATATTTCAAATTATTACTAATTTTAGTACCTAAAATTATTAGACCAGGGGAAATCAAATAAATTCTCCATAATTCAATGTAATAATTGCCTATAACTTGTTTATATACCCTGCCTGACTTTAAATTCTGAACATCTAGGAACCATATCTATGTTTATCACCATTGTATTTCCCAACTTGCAAGTAGTATGTTTTCAATAGATATTTGTTGAATGAGAATATCTATTTTTACCTTGTTTGTATATAGTACAAATATAATTGATGTTTATGATGATAATCTTAAAATACTACAAGACCCATAAAGAAAAAGCCATACTACAAAGCTCCATAAAGAAATCATTACATTATGTTCAATAGATATTAGAGTTAGGAGCATTTTATCTTGCTTCTTAGAAAATTAGCAATCTAAGTAAAGATCATATATCCAGATATCCAGAATATTTGGTTAATAAGAATGTCTTTCTTAGACATTGTTTGTATATAGTACAAATATAATTGATGTTTATGATGATAATCTTAAAATACTACAAGACCCATAAAGAAAAAGCCATACTACAAAGCTCCATAAAGAAATCATTACATTATGTTCAATAGATATTAGAGTTAGGAGCATTTTATCTTGCTTCTTAGAAAATTAGCAATCTAAGTAAAGATCATATATCCAGATATCCAGAATATTTGGTTAATAAGAATGTCTTTCTTCTTGACCATATAACTGGGAAATGACATTTTCTATAGTTCTATTTCGTATTCATGTAACACATTATTAATAATAAAATCTGTTGAATTTATTTTTCATAAGATCAGCACTACCAACGTATGTTTTCTTTTTGCTGCTTATTATGAATTGAGAGAGTTGCTTTCTGTCTGTCTTCACAGGAAAGACTTAGGAATACTGGTCTGCCCTGATTCAGATTGTGAAAGTCCAAGAAAATATCTCTTTAAGGATCTGGATGGGAAAGCCCTGGGTCTGCCTCCACCAGTTTCCGTATTTCCTAAAATCGAGGCAGAATGGACTGGATCCTTTTTCAACACAGGTCAGTTATATCTGAACTCAGTGCAGTAGAGGGAGTGTGCGCGTGAAGGAGCTGGTTTGGCTGTGTTGTCTTGTGGGAACAAAATATCCTGGAGAGGAACTGAGTTATAGAGCTGGAGTCTGTGCTAATATGCTGCTCAACTCACCTATATGAAGGAATGTTGAGTGATTAAGAGATGTCGTGACATCACGGTTGTGCCCTCCGTGAGACTGCCTGTGTCTATGTCAAAGGTACGCATTCCCAACACTAGCTCTGTGCAGCACTAGCTTGGTCACCTAGACCTGAAGCTGCACTCTTTCTTAGTGCTCGGGTTTCACAATGCCTGCCATGGAGCCAGCTCCTCTGGCCTCTGAGTCTACCTTTCTCTTCCATCAGGACTTAAAGTCTCTCACTCTGGAGAGGGTGGTAGAGTAGATGGCATGCAGTTTGCCTTCCTTTTCTCCATCTCCTAATTGTCCCTGGGGGGCTGTGATCAAAATTTCTTCTTCTTCTTCTTGCTTCTACAACCAAAGCCCATTTAGCTATCAGTTTTTATAGCTGGAGCCCGGGAGAGATCACCGGCCTTCTACTTCCACAAACAATGAGACCCTGAGTTTCCATTTGAGTTAAGGTGGAACCTGCTGCAGGTTAATCTAAAGACTTTCCCAGGCTTTCTTCTGCTTTCAGTGGTTGATACTTTTCAGACTTCTCTTCTTTTTTTCCTCTTTTTAAGTTCCGATCCTATGAATGTCCCAGGACTATGTCCTCAGATCTATTTTCTTCTCTCCCTAATCTTGCTCCCAAGTCCAAGATTAAAATACCCTTTAATGTCAATGACTTCCAATTTTATGTCTCCAGCCTGGACTCAACCCTGAACTTTGGTCTGGTGTCTCCAACTGACTCCACTGGGAAGTATAAAAGATCTCTCAGATTCAACATGCCTCAGACGGGGTTCTTGATCTCTGCCCCCATCCGCAACCTGCTTCTTGCCTACTTGACCCTACCTCGGTGATTAGTACCATCATTCCTGATAACCTCATTTAAGTAAATAAATCTAGGAATGATCCTTTATTCTTCTTTTTCCTAACCCAAACTCTCCCACTTCTGACCATTATCACCTCTCACCTGACAAGGGACGAGCCTCCTAACTGGTCTTCTTTCTTCCACTCCCATACCCTATAATCTATTTTTCACTTGATAGGCAGAGTTCTCTTTTCAACTTTCTAATGGCTTTACATCCCCCTTAGAATGAAATCCAAACTACAAGCCTTGTAGTATCTGATTCCCGACTACCTCTCTCACGTCATCTTCTGTGACGCCCTTTTTACTTACTTATGATGGTCTTACTTCTCTGTTAACATGATAAGCTTATCCCTACCTCAGGGCCTTTGCATTGACTATTTCCTCTGCCTAAAATATCCCGTTCTCACTTCTTTGCAGAACTGGCTCCTCCTGTTCAAATGATAACTCCTCAGAGAAGCCATCCCTAACCATCCTATCTGAAATAATTATTCCTCCATATTCTCTAGCCCTGCTTTGCCTGCTTTACTTTTTGTGAGAGTTCCATTACTTGAAATTATATTATAAATGTACTTGTTTCCTTGTTGATTTGCTATTTGCCCTTTTAGAAAATTCAAACTTGATGCAGGCAAGAATTTCATCCTGTTCAGGGCTATATATTTGGGGGGATGCTCAACAAATATTAGCTGATGAACTGATCAAGTGAAGGAATTATTGATAACTTAGGAGAATATTTATGCTGTTTGCCCTAAACCATTCAAGAACATGCAGAAGAAATTGTTGAGGACTTCAGGTCATGAGTTTAAAAATTTATCTGTAACATGGAATCCTGGAACCAAGATGTTTCTAGGTATCTTTTTATTTGTTTCCACCTTTCTTGCATTTGAACTACTGCTACTTTATAGCACTTAGCATTTAGAGAAGTTTCTACATAAGTCTTTTAATTATCATACAATTTCATGCTTCAACACTTTTTCATATTTCTCTTAAATTTTTTCATATGTTGAAGGCTTATCTTTGCAACAGAGTGACAGCTGTGGGGACTGCAGTATAGGTTTTAAAAAGTCAGTGCTGAGTGCATGGAACATACTGAGTAAATATTCATTTTGATATGTTGGTTATATCTGTTGATTATAACCAGCAAATACATTTTTGCACAGAAGAATGAAATTCAGGGAAGGGTATATATTGAGAAAATATGTGTGGAATAGTAAAAGAAAAAAAGTGATAGGCAGCTACTGTCCCATTTACCACTAGATCTACTCAAATAGCTTTCTGTAGTAAGAATCTGTTTTAAGTAACAGTAATAATTCTGCTTTAAGAATCACCCCACTCTTATAGGTGTTTATGCTATCAAGAAAACATCCTCATACTGTTACCGCCCAAAAAGGGGGTTCGTCTGCCTGCCACAAGACGTGCCAATAGGCAAGAGGCCAGGTGTTAGGAGAGAAAAGACTTTTTATTACAGCTTGCCAGCGAGAGGGAAGATGGCTGACTAATGTCTGAAAGAACCATCTTACAGAACAAAGACCACAGGCCAGTTATATGGGGGAGCTGGTCTCCGGGTGGGGGAGGCATCTGGTCTCAGGGTGGAGGCATGCATCTGATCTTAGTTTCTGATGGTCTTTTGTTTTACTGGATATGCATCAGAGACTAGAGCAATGCCTTATGCCCAGATCTTTCAGTTGTCATTGATGATGGCTATCAGCTTAGGCTCTCCGTTCGGGGGTTATCACATTCCTAAGGAACTCAAAAGAACAAAGTTATCTTATCGCAGCTGGGAGTACCTGCACAAGCAGGGGTCATAAAATCTACAGAGCAGTTAGATCGCCTCGAGGGTGCATATCCAGCTGGGTTAGTTAGTCAGAGGTCATTCCAAGTTACAATAGGGTTTCTTTTCCACGATATGGCTTCCCTCATGTCAACTTTGTCCTGAGTTGGTATCAATACTTTAAAATAAGTACATGAATAATTGTGAGGCTTTTCTAAACTTGTAGCTTTTGATGAGGATCACATTTCTGTGGAATCAGTAACAAGGGATATGTATTCCAGAGTATTGAATGAAAATTACATTTCAAAAAAGAATAGGGATAGAAGATAGTGTCTTAGTTTGGCTTGCCCCAGAAGCAGACCCTGATAGAAGGCTTAGAATCCAAGTAGTTTATGTGGGGTATGAACTCAGGAAAGCACAGAAGTGGGGAGGTGAGACAAGAAAAGGAATAAAGCCAGTAAAGGATGTGTTATCAAACTGGTTACCACTGTGGTCAGCTGGAGTTCAAATCTGGTAGGGAACGCCAGGAGACCATGGGAACATGACCCAAAATTATCCCAGCTAAGCCATGAAGAAGCTGAGGTATTTATACTTCAAATCCCTACTCATCATTGGCTGAGGGGTGCTTCTGGGTCATTAACTATCCAGCCCTTAGGCTGTCCCTGAACACAGGCCAGTTGTGCTCTTTCCTTTGGCCAGGCAAAACCTTTCTCAGAAGGGAGTCATAGGTTTTTATAGTAGCAGTCTTTGGTGTGCAAAGGTGAATGCAAAAAGCATATGGGTATGGCATTGAAAATGTCTGTTAGACAGGAGCTCTAATATGTTGATCAAATACTCCGCATGTGAATAATAATGTTCTTTTGCTGAGCTCCTAGGTGGTTGCTTACCATGGGGTGTAAATGCTGTGTAGGCACAAACATGCTCTTGCTGCTGGTTGTAATGCTTTATGTTTTATTTTTCACCATACTCTGTCTTGGTTGTGAAACATGATTCAAAGGTCAAACTCCAGCAGGTATTATAATATTGTATACCGTTTACTATCAGTGTGTGGACAAGCGTGAGTATGTGTGAGTGGCTGAATGTATATACGAAGGTGTATGGGACTGACTGCCTTAAACTTCTGATGTTTTAAAGCTTTATAACATTTTAAATGAGATTGCTATAGGTACCAACTTCAAGGATTCCCGTAGTAGAATCTGCTGTTTACTGCATTAAAAATACAATCTGTGTCCTCTTGCAGGGGAGGAGACAACACATAGTAAATGGTGCCTTCTGGGTGTAACAGGATTGTAGTTATTTCCTTTGACTTCCAAAATATAAATAGATCCCTCCTTCCCCATTTCAAGTCTCTCTTATTTTTTAAACCTTTTTCTTCTATATTACTCTCCAATTCCTGTCTACAATCTGGTGGATGAGAAAAGCACAAATTTGATCTTGAGAGAATTAATGTCTATTTTGTGTCTTCCCTCTTCAAGACAGGAATCTATGATCTTTTGTAAAACAGAGAAGACAATGCAGCAAAGGTGAAAATGGACACACTGGAACCAACTCTCATATGTATCCCAAATGGCATTGAGTTTGACACAACCTTTCTCTATTTTATTAACAGTTTGGAATGCACTGCCTTTGAGGTTTACTTTTAATTTGGAAAATACAGTTTTTATTTGCACATGTAAATTCACATGCAAAATTACCCACTCAGACAGATATCCATAGGTCCCGTCATATTGTCGTATACTTCAGCCTTTGGAGCAAAAATTATCCATGTGGATCAGCTGTGAGGAATATTGTGCCAATGGTTTTGCTATCTGTGTAATGCAGGGTGTGTAGCCAGGGGAAAAGTGAGCCGTTAATTTTGTTTTGTACTTATCTGTAAGTTTGCACTTGCAGCCAAGTTTGAAACATGCATGACAATAGAATGCAAGGCAGCTAATCCCAAGCAGGAGATCCTCTAAGAACCATTTGCGTTTTATTCTGGAAAGGATTTCTTTTGATTATGGAGGCATCTGATAAACCCAAAATCGTTTAGAAAAACAGTCTTGAAATTAATATCACATTTAGGTGGGACTGGATAGATACCAAGCTTTCCACTCAGGCTTCTTACTCATTTCCTGTCTGCCCCAGACTGCAAACGGGTGGCGTCGCCTCTAGATCAGTTCACACACGTGCGGGACCGACCAGTGATGTTGGGAGAGGACTGAAAAAAATCAGAGCTTTAGTTTCAATGGCATTTTACAATTTCTCGGCCATGATGAAGAAAGTAGGAAGGAGGAAAGATGGAAGCTAGCATTTCTTGAGCACCATTTGCATGCTAAGTGCTGAAGTGGGCATTTTCATTCATTCAGCAAATGCATTTTGGCCACCTACTGTCTACCAGTGCCTTTCTAAGGGTGGGAACTATTGTTGTGAACAGGCAACATTCCTGCTTTCATCAAACTTATGTTCCAGTGCAGGTGTATATATATATGTGTGTGTATATATGTATATATTTATATGAACCATATGTATATAAACAAATAAATAAAAATATGCAATAGTGATGAGAGCTATGAAGAAGAAAAAAGAGAGTTTGGGGCTAGAGAGGTAGTTTGAGGTGTGTGTGTGTGTAAAGAAGTTGTTATTTGAAATGGGCTTACATTTCCAATGAGATCTGAATGAGGAGCAAGGAGTCACTGCTCAGAGCAGAGGGAGGAGCCTTCCTGGGAGAGGGACCAGCCAGAACAGGGGCTCTGAGACAAGAGTGGCCTCAATGTGTCTCAGGAGTGGGCAGAAAGGAGACCACTGTGACTGGTGTGTAGTTAATGAGGGGAGTCATAGGAGGCAGCCGGGAGCCAGCTGCTTTATAGTAATTTGATAAGATGGTGTTGGAGGGTTTTAAGAAAGATGGTGCTAGGATTTTATTCACTCTCTGGACAGACCATACAAGCTGCCATGGAGTGCGTGGATCATGGGTGGGAGGAAGACTGGAAGCAGGCAGTGCAGTTGGGAAGGTAAGGGAGCCCTAGAGATATGCTACTCCATGAGCGCCCCACAGTGCACCTGTGTTGGCTCACAAACTCTTGCACCAGTCTACAATGAGATAATTACAGAAATTCAGAAAGATAGCAATTTGACAGAGTAATTTTATATCTGTTGAATCTAATAAACAAAACTTGGGGTTTTTATGTGTGTAATTTGTCTGATAACTTATATCGTATTTTTTAAAGTATTGGTCCTCAATAGACTGGAAATTTTAAAACAAACAAAGCAGAACAGAAACCCTTGTTCTCCTGCCAACATTTCTTCAGTGTAGTAGGTAAATTTGATGTGCTTAGAACAGTGGCTCTCAAAGCTGGCTTATCGTTAGAATCATCTAGGACATTCAACATTCATTTGCATGTGGGGGATTTTGAGCCATAGATGTGTGTGAGGCCCCGCCTTTTGTGTTTGAAAACACACACGCACACAGATACAACCTCTTCAAGTGATTCTGCTGTGCTAAGGTTTGAGAATCATTACTGTAGAGTTATATGCTCCCTTTGAAGTAGATGTTAAGACGACAATTAATTTAAAAAGTGGGCGGTTGCAATTTCTCATGAAAAATCAAGAATTAGCTCTCTGTGCCAAAGACCAACAGACATAAACATACTTGCTTAAGTACACACTAGATATATTTCCAAAAGGGAAACGAACATTAACTAAAAAGACACAGGAGTATTTACAGTCGAAATTGTCTTTGAATGATAAGAAAACATTAAACTGTTTTTTAATACATTTTATTTTTCCTAATATTGAAGTGAGTTGAATGACCTCAAAATGTCACTTTCATAACACATCACTGGATAAAAATGGGTTCAGTGCTAAGTTTATTTTTTAAATTCTACGTTGACTCATTATATTAAAAACCTAAACTCACGATAAGCTTTTCCCACACTTGCCTTGACATCATTCCCACAAAGGACTGTAGTCTGAGCAAGACTTCTGACCAAATCCACCTTCGGGCAGGTGAGAGTTTCTCATTACCGTGAAAGGGTGAGAAACATTTTTCAAATTGTGTTGCTTCTTGAGAAAGAAAGTTATAAACCATCGTGGAGACCTTAACAGTGACTGGCCTCAAATCAAAAATAAAAGATTAGCTTGATAAAAAAGCAAATAAAGCTGGCATTTGACTGTCAGCCGTGGAGTGATGAAGTGGTTTCTAACTGAATAATGGGAATGCTCTAGTAAGGTGGAGACGGGGCTCAGCTGCTTAACAGAGAGGGTGAGCATTTTCTCAACTCTTTGTTGCTAGATCTTGAAATGTGTCTTTTCTTTAAGCTTTCTAGGCTTCTCTTTCTTCCCATTTGTCCTGAGAATGACAGCAAGATGGTATTATAAAATGGGAGAAGGGAGAGGGAGGGAGAAAATGAGAGGAGAGAATGGAGAGAGGAAACGGTTGTTGGAAAATTTGTCTGCCAGTATCTGTGCTGGCAGAGGTCTTTTTCTTCTAGCTAGAGGGGGAAATACCATTCTCTTTTCCCAAGCAATTATAGGCCGCAAAGATTGAAACTTGGTATATAGCTCTTTAATCTCAGCAGATATTTATGGTTAAACATTAGACTTTTAGGATTCCAGATGTCAGGGTATTAAAATATAAAGGCACAGTGGAGTCTCAGAAAATATTAGACTCTTTGGGATATGTGGCTGCAGGGATTTCTATCCCAAGCAGAAGAGGATAAAGCTTCTGGGGATACTTTGTAAGACCCAGAGAGCACCTTTCCCTCACCTTATTCTCTCACTCCTCCATGACTGGCCTGGTCTCCAGGCAGTGAATGGCATAACAGTATTTGATTGCATTTTGAAATAGTCCGTACTGTGAATTGAATGATTTTCATGTGTGATTTGTAAGGATGATGTGAAAAGGCGTACGATCCAGTGGAGCAATTTCCTTTTCCTTTCTTCAGTCTAGATGTTTTCTTCCTGTGATTGTCTTCTTCCTCAAACTTCCATTAACATTTAATACTTGCTGAGTGTCCGCCATGTTTCTGACTCTGTGCTAAGACTTTCAGATGAATTATCTCATTTAATGCCATCAATAGGATCTCCCTTATGAGATAATTATTCTTATTCTCTCCATCTTATAGACATGGAAACTGATATAGAGACATTAGGTAACTTGCCCAAGTCACACAACCAATTAGTAAAAGATTCAGGACTGAACCCATGTTTTTAACACCCTGCTATACAATACTCGTTATCTTCCTTCTAAGTTTTCTTCCTTCTTTCTCTATATTCTCCGATGTTAGCTCTCTTAGATCATCGGCTTTTCTCACACACAAAGCTCTGTCTACACAGAACAAAGCAAACTGAGACTGTGCAATTATTCAAGCAATTATCCACCCCAACTAGTAATAATAATAGTTACCATTTATCTAGCATATTCCATGTACCAGGCATTATGCTAAGTGGTTTATAGACATTCCCATTTATCCTTTCAACAACCTTAACATATAGGGATTGTTATCCGCTTTCAGCATTTGAAGAAATAGGGGTTTAGAGAAGTTAAATAATTTTTCATGGTCCCACAGCTAGAATGTGCAGAACCAAGATTTAAATCTGTGTTTGTCTGACTCCAAAGTCTGGGCTCATAACCACTTCTAGATAAGCATCATCATGTGGTCTAAATCATCTGGTGGGGTGCTGTACAGAGACATATTTAGCAGAATAATTCACATATTTCCACTTTACATGGTAGCAAATAGATTTTTAGATTTTAAAAAATAACTGTCAATTACTATAACATTTTTAAAAGGCAATGTAATACCAACCACAAAAAACTTCAAGTTCCTCTTCCTCATATAATATTATAATATATTATATATATATAGCCGTTTTCCATGTACAAACTAAATGGACTCTGTCACATCCAAGAAGAGCATTTACCAGTGTTAACCACTGGAGGCTGTGTGATGACAGTGGAGTAGTATGGAGTAGGAGCTTTGGTCATGGGATCAAAAATTAATTATGGTAATTTTTCTGTAACTTCCCCTTTTCCCTTGATGCATTGAGGTAGGTTTTTTGTTTTGTTTTTCCAATCTAGAGAAATGTTTATGGAGTTCCCAGCAAGAGCAGAGCACTATGTACTCTTGGGGTATCCTAGAAGGGACATTGAGATAGGTAAGAAACCATTCCTGCCCTCGTGCATGGGGCCAGGAGGTCAGGGCTATGAGGTAAAGAAAAGTAGTTGGTATCAAACTGGCACAAAGTACACTGGAGAGGTCACATATAGTTGGGGATACAGACAAGGGCTCTAGGAAGGGAGTGGAATTTGCTATGAGCCTAGACCATTGGGTAAAACTTTAAAGGGCGTATATGAAAGAGGCAAGTAAAAGAGTTGTGTTTAGAAGCAGCAGATACAGGGCTCCTCTGTGTTGCAATGTAGCAGCTGCCCTGTGGAATGTTCCCTGTCTTCCACACGCAGTTGGGTTTCTGCCTCTTTATGCCCTTGCTTTACCTATCACTCAATTCCATCATAACACATCTCATGCTCTACTGTCAACACCTTACAAGCCTGCCTTCTCATCAGACTGTGAGTACCTTGAAGGCAAACATCTTAGAAGTTTTAGTATAGTCCCTCGAACATAAAGTATGCTCAGTAAATGTTTGCCGAATGAAGGAATAAATGGGTGAATAAATGAGTGAAAAAGTCAAGAATTCAAATTTGGCTTGCCAGTCAACTGTTCCACAAAGCAAATTTTATGGATATCTAATTTATAATTTGTTTTAGCATTTTCAAAGAATGTTCACCATTCACTAATCTCAGGAGAATGTGAAAAATGTGGTCCACGGAAAAATAAATTTAGAAAACTCTGACTATTCCCATTTTGGAGATTCATGGTGTGCATTAAAATATTAAAGTTTCTGATAAGTCCTGCAATTAAATAAAAAGATACTATTTAAATTTGTGTTAGCCAGTATTTCTCAAACTTTTTAACATGCCAGTTGGAAAGAAATAAAATTACAGCATCTTTAATTTGGATGGTCCCTTGTATGTCAATCTGTTCCACTTCCCATTCATTGCATACATGGCTCTACCTGTAACTTTCCCAGGAAGTGGGAGTGCATTCCCTTATAAGACTGCCTAAAATATTTTGAATAATTTTGATTGTTAGGATCTTCTTTCTATGATTTCTACCCAGTGACCTAGTTTGCCTTCTGGTGTGACAGAGTATAAGTCTAATTCTTTCCATATTACAGCCTTTTACATATTCAAAGACAGTAAAATAGTGATTTTATAATAGCCCAATATGCCTCTTTCAAGCATAGAAATTCTAAATTCCTTCTGCTAGTCAACATATAACAGATTGTTTTTTAGATCTTCACTTTCTAGACTGGCTTTTTTTTTTAGCACTCAATTCATATTTATTGAGTCTTTAAAAAATTAGATTGTGCTATAAAACACATAGCATAAATTTTATCATCTTAACCATTTTTAAGTGTACAGTTCAGTATTGTTAAGTATATTCATATTGCTGTGCAATAGACCTCCAGAACTTTGTCTTCTTGCAAAACTGAAACTCTACACCCATTAAACAACTCTTCTTTTCTCCCTTACCCAGCCTCTGGCAACCACCATTTTACTTTCTGTTTCTATGAACTTGACTACTTTAGATACCTCATATAAGTAGAGTCATACAGTATTTGCCTTTTTGTGACTGGCTTATTTCAGTTAATATAACGTCCTCATGATTCTTTCATGTTGTAGCATGTGTCAGGATTTTCTTCCTTTTTAAAGCTGAGTAATATTTCATTGTTTATATATGTATATACCACATTTTCTTTATCTATGCATCCATTGATGGACATTTAGGTTGTTTCCGTCTCTTGGCTATTATGAATAATACTGCAATGAATATGGGGATGCAAATATCTCTTCAAAATCTGCTTTCAGTTCTTTTGGATATATACCCAGAAATGAAGATTGTTGGATCATATGGTAGTTCTATTTTTAAGTTTTTGAGGAAACTATATATATTTTCCATGGCAGTTGCACCATTTACATTCCCAACAACACTGCACAAGGGGTCTGATTTCTCCACATCCTCACCAAAGCTTGTTATTTTCTGTTTTTGTTTTCTTTTTTAATAGTAGCCATCCTAATGTGTGTGAGGTGGTGTCTCCTTGTGGTTTTGATTTGCATTTCTCTAATGATTAGTGATGTTGAGCATCTTTTCATATGTTTGTTGGCCATGTGTGTATAATCTTTGGAGAAATGTCTTTTCAAGTCCTTTGCCCATTTTTTAGTCAGATTATTTATTTTTCTGCTGTTGTTGAGCTGTAGGGGTTCTTGATATATTCTAGATATTAATCTTTTATCAGATACATGATTTGCAAATATTTTCTCCCATTCCATGGGTTGCCTTTTTACTCTGTTGGTGGTGTCCTTTGGTGCACAGAAGTATCAATTTTTTTAAAAAGGAAGCACATAGCCTTCACAATTATTATTCTTTGTGGCAGCCACATAATCCTTCCACCCAATAAATGGTAGCATCATAATTTACTTAACCATCCCTCTGTTATGGAACATTATTTCCTATTCTAGATAATGCCATAAAAATAGTTTTGTGCATATAGATTTTTCTTAGTGATTATTTCCTTAGAATTTAGGTTACCAGAAGTAAAATTACTGGATCAATTAATAGGAACATTCTATAGTTCTTGATACTTGTTGCTAAATTTATTTTTTTTGAATTGAAGTATAGTTGACATACATAGGTTGGCTTATTTTTGACATTCTTCAATTTGTGAATGATTTTTCCAAAATGTAGAAACCAGAATATTACCTATCCAGAACAGCATTGTCCAATAGAAGTAATAATGTAAGCCACAAGTGTAATGCAAATTTTCTAGTGGACAAGTTTTTAAAAAAGTAAAAAGAAACAGATGAGATTAAATTTAATAATATATTTTATTTAATCCAATATATTCAACATATTATCATGCTAAGATTAATCAATATAAAATTATTGAGATTTGCATTTTTGTACTATGTCTGAAATTTTGTTTGTATTTTATAGTTACAGTGTATCTCAATTCAGAAACTACATTTTCATCAGAAACATTTGATCTGTACCTAGATTTCATAAACTTTACAATTGAAAAAGTAGGTTCGTATATACAACTTGTTTCAAATATACCTAAGTATTTTCTAAAAACTAATCAGTTTTGCACTTTAAATTATAATAAATTAAAATTATATGCAATTTAAAATTTAATGCCTCAGTGGCACTAGTCACTCCAAGGGCTAAATATCTTTGTGTAGCTATAGTTACTGCGCGGATATCTTTCCCTCCTTGTTCTGAAGGGACAAATATTACAGAGAAATGACTTTTTAAACCCATGTGCTAGACTCTATTCATCCCTGTTAAATTCCATTTTTATAAGTCATTTTTATAGGTCATCAGAGGCATCTTGGCTTTCCAGGATTAGAAACTAACCCCTGAATTAGAACTCATTCTAGAGACCACCTAATTAGTTCTGAGCATATAAATCAGTCGGTAAAAGAAAGAAGCTTGCCTAGCCCTGAATTATCTGCCATTCGTAGGAGCTACCGTTGAGATACCCAGTCCTCTAAGAAAAGCATCAAGGTTTTCTGAGATCAGGAATTTTACTGCTCAAGTTCATGACTCTGTTGAGAAGTCTATTCACGTTTCTATGCTTTGTTATATGAGAAGCAGTAATGTCCGTGTTCCACGAGAGGGGCTGTTTTTGAATGCCTGTAACTAAGTGAATTGTCTTGACTTTTTGCCGTGATAATATACTGGCTCTCTCCTTTCTCTTTCTTTTTCATTTTTTTTTTTCTTTTCTGTCTTTCTTTCACCAGCTCCCTACTTCCTAGATTATTTCCAGGACTTGATTGAATAATAAACTATGTTCCTATTCTTTATATTTTAATAATGGAGGAATCCTGTATTGCTGCTTTTGTTCTTTTGGTACAATAGTATTGAAAGATTTAGAAGGCAGAAGCTCAAACTTTACCTTATCTTATGCCTAAAGACAGATGGATATTTGTCTATTTGTTTGATTATTTTGTGTACATTTTTTTGTGTGTGTATGCATATTTCAATGAAAGGAAATACCAATAAATCGTATGTTCCACCAATAAATAAAACGCTTGTCCCTTACCAGTGGATACTAAACAAGTTCATCATTGAGACCTTCTCATTTCAATACTGTGGATCTGAAAGATTCTTTGATGTAGGTTTTAGTTTTTTCTCCATATATTTTGCACACTCGCTAGATGTAATAAACTAATACTATTTTGTGACAGTTTGACTGTAATCACTAAAAATATCCTAGAAATGGATATATGGATGGAACAAATTTTTTTAAAGGTCAGAAATGGATCCAAGAATCTATGTGAGAATTTAGTTTATAACAAAGATGACATTTTAAATCATGGGAAAAATAGGAATTTTTCAAGTAATGATGTTGAGGCATTTGACTAATCACTTACGGAAAACATTTAGGAATTCATATACTTTTCTTTATAAAAGTAAGTTCTATATGGACTAAAGATGAAAAAAATGAATTTATAGAATTACCAGAAAATATTGGTGAGGTTGTATACACTTAGAGTTATGGAGATCTTTCTTAGCATGAATCAAAATCTAGGACACATTTGTAAATATTGGATGAATTTGACTATATAAGAATTAAAAAGTTCTACACAGAATATTAAAAACTAAAGTAAAAAACTAGGAAAAAAATTTGCAACTCACATAGAAAAGTGCTAATTTCCTAATATACTGAAAAATTCCTACTAATATTTAAGAACAAAAAGGAACAAACCAACTCAAAAAATATTCAAAGGATTCCAAAATGGATTTCACAGAGAAATAAATACAAATGCCAATAAACGTACAAAAAGCCCAATTTCTCTCATAAGTAAGCCACAGGTTAAGAGCTCTTACGCTGAGTCAAGCTCCCTGGATGGTGTCCACTTACTAGACGTGCAACTCCAAGTGCGTTGCTTATCCTCTCTGAGCCTCAGTTTCTTCTTTTAGGAAGTGGAGACATTAACATAATATACTCATATGATTATTGTAAGGATTAAAAGAGATAAGCTCAATAAAAATGTCCACCACTACTACTAAGAGAGTGGTGACCACCGCTATTATAATTACTATTCATATTTTTATTTTAGCAACTATATTGGAAATGATTAAATGCATGATAATCTCAGTGTTGGGAAGTGTGGGGAAACAGTTCTCCAACCTCGTTCTCAAATGTCACTTGGTGTAGCCTCTTGGAATCTGGCAACCGTCAAAAGACCTATACCTCTGCCTCAGCAACTCCACTTTTAAGAAACTATCGTAAAGATTTTTGTTGAATGAATAGACACAACAGTAAAACATATATAGTGAAAAAGAGAAGACTCCTTGCTTCTTACCCTCTGCTATCCCGATCTTCAGTACTACTGCTTAGAGGGAACAACGGCGGAGTTGCCATTTTTATAAATCATGTATATGTATTACTATTTTAATAAGAATAATGATAGTAAAACTCATTTATATAACAAATGGGAGTCCTGAAAAATGAGTTGGTTATTATGTAAAGCATGTCAAGAAAAGGGACACAGAAGAAAAGAAATTTTCCTAGACCTGGAAGCCAATCTTTCTACTATGGAAT
This sequence comes from Tapirus indicus, assembly GCA_031878705.1. NCBI lineage: Eukaryota > Metazoa > Chordata > Mammalia > Perissodactyla > Tapiridae > Tapirus > Tapirus indicus. The sequence goes on along the minus strand of CM062931.1, from coordinate 47,399,172 downwards.
TAGGGACTCCCTGTAGGACCCAATTCCAATTTGCTTAACTCCCTCACCGGAGAAATATTAATAAAAATTGAATATAAGTTTCTGAAAGTAATTGCCATGGAGAAAGGGAGTTGAAGCTGATTTTTCTATCTGGCTGGATAATAATCTCTTGCCTTTTGGGTGATGTTGGTAGGGTGCAACCTTCCTTGAGCATTGCCCATGTGGAAACCAGCCAATCTCCAGATCTAGGCCATAATTCTCTCTTTCTGCTTGAACACTTTAGAGGCAAAGGAGCATATCCTAGACCTACAAAAGACACAATGCATATAAAATGCTTAGCCCCATGCCTGGCTCAGGATAAGCACTAAATAAATACTAGTGGTCACTATGTCATTGCCGCCACTGCCATCATTTATCATGGCTCTAGCTGGGGTGATACCTTGAACATCTGACCATCATATCTTAACTGGTTCTTGTACTAGTTTTCCATTGCTGCCATAACAAATTATTACAAGTTTAGTGGCTTAAAACAACACTCATGTATTATCTCACAGTTCTGCAGGTCAGAAGTCTGGTAGATTTGGCTGGTTTCTCTGCTTTGAGTTTCCCAAGGCCAAAATTAAGATGTTGGCAGGACTGCATTTTTTTCTGGAGTCTCTAGGAATGAATCCACTCCCGATCTCATGCAGGTTCTTGGCCGAATTTGGTTCCATATGATTGTAGGACTGAGGTTCCCCCCATTTTCTTGCTTGTTGTAGGCTGGAGGGGTCATGCTCAGCTTCTAGGACTGCCCACATTCCCTGACTTGTGGTTCCCTTCACCTTCAAAGCCAGCAATGAAGGATTGCGTCCCTCTCATGCTTTGAATCTCTCCTGCCTTCTCTTCTGCTGCATCTCTCTGATTCCAGCCAGAGAAAGTTCTTTTGCTTTTAAGGGTTTGCAGGGTTAGATTGGGCCTACCCAGATAATTTCCCCACTTTAAGATCCATAACCTTAATCACATTGGCCAGGTTCTTTTGCCATATTCCCATGTTCAGGATTAGGGCATAAACATCTTTGGAAGGTTATTATTCAGCCTACCATAGTTCTTTGTAAGGCCTTAATTTTAGTTGTGGAAAGTGAAAGAATAGGAAATAAGAACTATTAAGTTGGGATACTGATGCTATTTCTGAAAGATTTCTTCTCTCTCAGTAGAGAAGTAAGAACTGGTTTATTTTGTTTCAGAGCTATTATAGAAATGTGGAGGATTTCACAGCTGCTCTGCAGGTGAACGTCAGGTTTTGATGGAAAAATTATCAGTATAACCCAGTTTATTTGATGTGATTATGTAACATTATGATTCTTAACCTGAGTTTTGTCTCATTTTTGTTACAAGTCGAAGCAAGAAAATATTTTATTTTCATATGCATTGAAATATATATTTTATTACACATATTTTAAATATGATTGTTTCCTATAAACTATCTTTGCTATATTTATTTACCATGCTATCGCTTCTAAATACAGCCAGCATTTGCCTCATCCACCAATTGCTCCCAAGTTAAGGGAATCAGAATTTAGGCATGAGAAACTCCTGGATGTCCAGTGCTTGATGATGCTTGCTGACACAAATGTGAACTTCTGTAATAAAGGAAAGCAGCTCATTTTCCCTGGCTCACTCAGACACATCTATGGCCCACCCAAAGAGCTGAGTAGGAGCTTGCAAAAGCTTAGATGAGGGAGCACTGCATTTTGCAGCAATTAATTTTGCAGAGGAAGCAGTCTGTTTAAAGATGCCTGCAGCACTCACTAAAATGGGGGTTGTTTTTCAAGGCCACCAGAGCTGCAGTGGGCTCAGGCTGGCTCATCAACAAACAACAATGCTAAAATATGGTCTCTTGGGTTTTACAAAAGAAGGGACTAGAGAGGCAATGAATTATGCTCACCTGCTAGAGCTGGGTGAAGACTGTAATTGTTTAGCCCCCTAGCACTACCCTGCAAGGGTTAAAATGACAGAGATATTAGTTGGCGATGGCTAAAATTGTTGGTTTGAAGCTCTCGGCAATACATAGACTGTTATTTACCGGACTTGGTCGATTTACTTCTTAATGCAATAATGACCTGTGAAATGAAACGTGAGCTAGACAATTGTTCCTCATTGTTTCCAGTAAAACATCCTTTCATACTCCATTAAACCACCATTAATTCCATATGAAAGAGAGTCACACACAAGCACCCGATGTTCTCTCTCTTTCTTTCTAGGACTTTCTTGCCCTCATGCTCCTGTTTTATTTTTCTTCTTTTTCTTCGTATTTCTCCTTTTCTTCCTCTTTCCATCCGTTTCTCCAAATGGAATATGGACATAATGGAGTACCTGATGGGAAATTCCTTTGAAGGACATGCTGAGTTACATCTCTTGCAAAACAGGGGCAAGGTTTCAATTGCTGACCCTCCACCTGGCTCTTCGTTTGCCTTGGACATGAAAATAGCTACAGTAACAGAAAAGTTTTTGAAAACAAAGAGCGATTGTTTAGTCTTGTTTAAAACATATCCAGATGCCTATGCCAGATGAGTAGGCACGCATCCTCCCACACTGGTTGCTGAATAACCACTGCTGGGGAAGCTTACCAAGTGAACGGGTGAAGCACCTTCACGGGCCTGGGGAGTGGTCCTTCCCATGGCAGGAAAACACACCTATCACAGGAAGCCCTTCTGTTTTGCAGGATCCTGAACAAGTTTTGAATCTCTTCCCCTTCTCCCTGGACCTACTCTAACTTCTCCATAACCAGCGGCCCGACCAAGAAGAGCTGAGCCACATGACATGGAAGGTGCTTCTGTAGCATTTCTTTTCTCTGACCCTTTCCTCCCTACAACCTCATAGCTGGGGCTTGTCTTAATTTCCTTCAGCGCATGATTGGAATGTTTTGCTATCCATTTTGCCTCTTGCTGTTTGCATGGTCATTGTGTCACTCTAATTTCTGCCTCCATGGTCACATTGCCTTCTCCTCTTCTGAGCTTCCTTTTGATGAGGACACTTGTGATTATATTTAAAACCCACCTGGATAACACAGGGTACTCTCCCTATCTCAAGATCCTTACTCACATCTGAAGAGTCCCTTTTGCCATATAAGGCAACATTCACAGATTCTGATGGTTATGACATGGATGTCTTGGGGCCATTATTCAGACTAACATATTCAGTGATTCCAAGATTCCAAAGTTGGAATCTGGAAAGGCCAGATTTGGTGACTTATGGTATTTTCTTTCCCCTTTCTCCTCTTGAGAGGGATGAAGGAAAAAAGGGGACAGAAAATATTCTGAATCACCTAAATCACTCTTGATCACACACACACTCACAACAGAGCCAAAATAACATCTCACCATCAATTTTTTTTAATATCCTTTTTTTATTTTCGTTTCCAGTTTTGGAGGTGGGTTCATCATCACCATTTGAAATTCTCAACAATTGATTTCCCACCTCTCTTCAAATTGTTCCACTTGAACCTGAATTGTTCTTGAATAGTAAATTGTTTTATAGGTATAAACTCTGGCACTGGTCTCTCTGATAGCACTGGTAATTAGGAATACTAGTAAATTCCCCATTCTCTTCCCTCCAGACAGGGCCATGCGTGCTGGGGAATGGATGCTGTGGGAGGTTGAGCACTAACAAGGATTTTCTGTTTATGACAAGGACAAAGGCCATTTAGATCTACTTTATGAACTCACTCGTGAATCTGTTGTAAAACAGAGTTCGTCACCTCACTCTTTCCTAGAAGTTTCCTCTTGAAAACATATCTGGCATTTCACTATTTGCAGCTGATGTCATGGAAGTTCTAGGAGCAAAATGACTCCTTTACAACCATATAGCCTATCAGACTAGACTCTCAGTCCCTTTTCAAGGCAGTATTTTTTCACCCTGTATTAGAATGCCTTTTAATAAAAAGTTAATTTAAAAAGAAATCAGTAATTAGTGAAGTAAATAAGTGATTAATGGCTCATTTAAGACAAGCCTCATTTTTTTTAAAAGGAAAAACAATTGAGAGTAACCCTTTACTGCTCAGAGCATGTCTATTCCTGTGGCTATTCCATCTTTCAAGAGTTTACTGAGGGCCTACGTGTCCTTCAAGGGGGTGCCCTTTCCACTCCAGGCAAAAGGGACCTCTTCTTCCTCAGATCCCCTTGAAACTTACTGGTGATGTCAACATTCATGTTACATTTTGCTTAGAATAGTTGATTATGTTAGCATGTGGTGGTGACTTCTTTCCCCAATTTGATTATAACCTCCTGGACAGTGGAGCAGATTTACTATACTGATTTTAGTTTAGTTTAATCCATATGAATTGATTATTACAATGTAATCATCATTACTGCTATCATAGTAGCTTCCATTTATGGGTCCTTCTTACATGCCAGACATTGTGTTAGGTGCTTTATGTATCACATCTTTACAATAACTTGGAAGGTAAGCCTCACTTTCATCATTCTAAATATGATGAAAATGAGGCTTACAGAGTTTAGGGACTTTGTGTAAGATGATATGTTAAGTGGTAAAGCCAGGATTTATGTCCAAGGCTGTCTGGATTCAGTGCTCTTGCTTTTTTCTTAACGCCCATGACCCTTGCTTAGGCTGTCTGGGGAATCATATATAAGTGAGATTCATCTTTGACCCTCAAGGAGGTAGCAATTCAGTGTGATAATCCAAGTACCTGACTATAATATGAAGCAATATAAGATAAGCACCTACAAATACATACATAGCACTCTGAGCAGACTGGATGGATGCAATTTTGACTGAAGGAAGAAGGAATTTCCCATATTGAGGCAAGAATAAAGGATACAGGTCACAAGGTGCGGGGTATTTTCATTTGTCTGTCGTATGGGAAACATGTTGATAGGAAAGGGAGAGCAGGGCCATTTTTTGGGACAGCCTTGAATGCCAGACAAAAGTACCTCTATTTACTTCTGCAGCTGTTGAGAGGACGTTGAAGATTTCAGAATGGAGGAGGAGCCTGTAGGAAGCTGTACTTTAGAAAGATTATTCAGGCTGCAGGAAGCAGGGTGAAGATTAGGTTGGAGCATGGACCAAATGGAAAGACTTGTTAGGATACTCTTTCAATTGTTTAGATTTAGAGGAAATGCTTTGAAGATCTGGAGGAGGTTGATGGCAGCCTGAATGGAGAGGATGGTACAGATCAAAGAAAGGCAAAAGAGTGCAAATAGACAGAGTTCGCCTACTCCTGACTGTTTGGGACTGATGAGAGGGAGTCAGCAGTGACTCTGTTGTCCTTGGGCAGCAGATCTTGGGAAATGAAGGTTCCCATAGCAGATGTGGGGAAGTGAGAAAGAGGATGATTGTTTGAGCTTTGCCTTGAGTGAGTTTGGGGTCCCCACTACGTGGGAGAGAAACTATTCAGATATCCAGCTGGTGGCTGGAATCTCTGGGATTAGAGATTGGGAGATAACTGCAGCTAGAGATAAAATCGAAAATTATCTGGAATTAGGTGGTAGGTGAAGCAATAGTCCAAATAAGATTGCTAAAGAAAGGAGAATGAAAATAAACTGAAGCCAGAACTTTGGGGAATGCATGGCATTGAGAGCGTTTGTTTGAAAATGTGCAAGCAGATAAGCGATGCCTAACATTTTCCTGTTTGTCACAGAGATGAGGGGGCACAAAGTTTGGACTACCCACCATGGGAGAAATGCTCCCACTGTATGCTTACTTGCTGGATTCTGAGGTGCTTTAAGGAAAACAATAATCTGTGGCAAAGATGGAATAGGGTGTCATCCAGTGAGAGGAGAAGCTGGGCCAGACTTGGGCATCGATGGAGAAAGTAAATGCAGATACAATGTAATTTCAGGGATTGGTTCACGCACGGCCTTGCTGACCCCCAAACACTTCCCCTCCCTGTGCTGCCTTCTCCTTTCTAGCCTGAAACTGCTACCTTTGCTGCCAGAGGTTTTCCTTCAGAAAGTCAGTGTTAAGATGTGCACATTCATTCATTCATTCATTTACTCAGTAGATATTTATTGGGCAGCTACTGTGTGCCAGGTATTGTGATAAAGCTGGGTGTACAACATGACATAATTCCTGCTCCCATATCTTATTAGGGAAAATAATAAGAGACAAATATATGTAAATAAGTAGACAAATATGCAATTATGTATATGATAAATGCTGTAAAGAGAAAAGTAAGAGTGCCGTAAGTACATCATGATTTCAAATGGTGGTGGTGGTGGGATCGATGAAGGCTACTCTTGGAAAAGATATTTAAACTGAGACCAAAATTGAGTAGGAGTTGGCCAGGTAATGTGAGGAGCGGAAAGCCTGCCAGGCTTTTACCTGTAAAAGAATATTGCCTAAAACATAATCTAATTCCTAAACTGACACATAGTCTATTAGTCTGCATTACCTGTCTCAGAAGCTTTAGTATATGATTGGCATTCAAGTGAAATCTGTATTTATATATATAGTTTAAATTGGCCATTTCTTACACATTTCTATGAAACAGTCCCGTCAACCTATTAAGACCTGGTCATTCTAGCCCAGTAGAGTGTTCAAAAGCCTGTATAGGCTATAGACTGAATTAAATACAGCAATGAAATGTCTGAACAGCCTAAGCACAAAAAAAGTATAACCCCAGTACCCTATTACAAGTCCTTAAATGATAATTTTCCTCAACATAAATAAGAAATAAACCCCAAACACATGAGCATTGCATTTGTATTTCCCTTCATCTCGATGCAGTATAGTTGTGTGCATCATCCCACTGAACTGCATTATCAACTTTAAATGCTGTTTCCATGCTTTTTTATTTGATTATATCTCCATTTATACTTGTTCCCATTTTATGTGAAAGAAGCTGGAAATATCATAAGTCACTTTCCTTGAGACCATCTCTATTTATCTATAGATCAGACAGCAGATGATATATGTTATTTAATGATTCTGACATAGCATAATCTTCTATCTGTGCTTAACTTCAAATCTTGCCAGTAATACCCTTATTGCTTAAACTTCAAGTAGATAATCTGAAAAGGAGTTTTTAAGATTTCTCTGTATCCTTTAGAAATTTTACCTCTTAAGCAACAATGACTAGACCCACATTTATAGGCTGTGAACGTGAGTGACAATATTTTGTGATTCAATTGTGTAAAAACAACTTTTTCCCCATTTTCCTTTCCTAGAGGAAGTAAGTATTACAGAATAAGTATGTTATGGTTACCAGAATGCAGGAGAATGGATGAATGCAGTGAGGTGTACCCAGTGGAAGAGCACAGTTAGAGATGAGAACGATTGGCATGAAGGCCCAGTTGACAGTGGTCCACATGGCATGATTTGAAGGCCCCTGGGAAGTGGTTCCTCCTCATCCTACAACCTCTACTCAATCCAGCTGCCCTCAAGCCTTAAGTTCTAGTAGGAAAGATTGATCATTGAGTATAATGAAGAATTTTTTGTCTTGAGCAGGTCACTGCTCAAAGTTAATGCTGTGAGATGAAGCAGAAATTTTTAACCAGTAGCAAAAAACTACTTAACAAAGTTTCATTTAACCAAAAGTTACTGGAATACCCTGCTGAGATATCAAAGCAAATGAAGGTCTTCTTGACCTGACCTTTGCCTACAGCATTGGCTTTATTTCATAACAGATCCAGTGCCCTTGAACTGAGGCTACTTTCTTCTCTCGTGCTGCCTCGTGCTTTCATGCCTGTGTCCCTTCTACTCTCTTCTCAGAATCCACTTCTCTGCCTTGCCTATCAGGTGATTATTTACTCAAAATATTAATCAGGGCAAGGAAGTGAATCACTGCTCTGAGAACCTTAAGCAACACATAACTATTTGGCTTGTGCTCTGGGGAGGATATTGCAATCCCTAACAGAAATGAAGAAAGAGTTAAAAGAACTTGGGCCTTGAGGACTACCAGGAATTGGGACCAAGGATTCAATGCGGTCGCCTCCCCTCTTTGTTCTTTCTGCTTGACTCTGCTCCCGTGACTCTTGGCCTCACCCCTTCCTGTTGCCAAAAGATCTTTTCTATCTGGAAGGAAATATAGCCTCACTAATCCCAGTTTAGTAATCCCAGCTGAAAAAGAGATTGTTTTCCTACCAATCTATATATCAGGCCTAGGGAGATACTGATAATTCCTATTTACTCTTTATGGCTCTTTCAGGACCAATCCCTGGGTCCAAAGAAATGAGGGAATATGATTGGCCAGAGCTGGGTTATGGATTCACTCTTGTGGCCAGAGGTCAGGACCCATAACCTGGATAAGGGAGAAGGGCGAAGACTTGGTGGGCAGCCAAACAGAAGCTGTACAGTATACTATTCTCAGCTCTTGAGACCCATCTGAAGAGGTACTTGGTGAAGCTTTTCTTGACCGTGCAGTGGGAATGAGCACCCTTCCCTTGTGCCTCTGCCTATCAATAAACCTGAGCCATTGTGTTTTATTTGTGTATTTACTTATAGTTCCACTGTAAGCTTGCTGAAGTCAATGATGCTTTTGGAATATTTTCAGGTAATTGATTCATCTCCCCTTAGCTCTTCCACCTGGATTCAGGAGTGTAGTAGTGACTGGTATGAAGGACATCGTCAAGCTAAATAAAAAGAAAGTCATTTCAATTCTACACCCCATTTTATCAGCCCATTTGGACAAAGCCAGCCTTGTTCAGAGAGTTTTTAGCCTTCTGTTGGCCTTGTTATATAAAAATACTTCAAACAATTGTGAGTAAAATTGTGTTTCAACAAACAATATAAGATCAAAAGGCCTATAAAAATAATCTGTATTCCAGCAAATGGGACTTTAGTAACTTTCCTTTTTTATTATTAAAAATTGATTTTGAAGAGTTTTATTGTTCGATGGTATAATGAATAGCATAATGAACACCCATGTACCCACCATCCATCTTTAGAAGCAAAACATTACAAATTTACTAAGACAACTGAAGCCCCTTGGGCCCCTTCCTGATTCCAACTGAATTCCCTCCCCTGCCCCCGCCCAGAGATAACAATCTTGAATTTGATGTTTCTCATTCCTATGCATTTCTTCATACTTCCTCTTCTTTATTATGTCTGGTTACAAAAAAATGAATAAACAAACTTCTACCCTGTGTAGGCGTATGACCAGTATCAGTGACATGTATCATCCTGATCTATGTTTGATTGTCTTTTCATGTTAGGTGATATATTTCTCCTCGTGTCCTCCCAAGGGGTTGGCATTGACTCCATCAGTATTGTTGAGTAAATGACAGGAAGATGCAAACAGGCCAAGTGGGAATGTGCTCAAGGAAAATAAAACCCAGCTCCCAATTTTGTTGAGGGAAATGGAATACCTCTAGTTTGTGTCCTTCATGTTCTCATCAGACCAGGTACTTCTCAACATCCTGCTAATAGACTAGCCTTTAATTCTAGGCATGCTAGGTATCTGGGAGAAGATATGTGATTGATAAATCAAAATTGTGGAGGTCTGCGAAAGTGATTCAGTTCTGAATTCCTGCTTTCTCTATGTGTTGGTAAGAATTGGTTTTATAATTTTTCCTGCCTTTCAGGAAAAAGCATAATGCAGTGGAAAGAGCTTAAGTATACTCGGCTCTCACGGTTACTGGTTCTGTAAACTTCGGCAGGTCATTTATGCTCCCTTAGCCTATTTCCTTGTCTGTAAAATGGGTACAATAATATCTGTTCTGCCTACTTTTCAGAGTTGCTTTTAGAAAAAATGAGATAATTCATGTGACCCATAAACTGTAAAACACCATAAATATAAAGGATAATAGCTTTGGTGAATGCCGTTCTGTGTCTCATCATGGGAGCAGAAATGATGGAGATGCTTTTTCTGCCTGAGTAGATATTTTTTTGACTTGAGGCTCAAGCATAAGAACCCTAATAATTTCCATTTTTATCTAAGATTTTAGCATTGTGAAAAATGGTCTTGGATTCATTTGCTTTGACACATTCCCCAGTCCAGAACCCAGATGTCAAAATCTATCCACTTACTGATTATATATATAAAAAAAACTGGTAAATGTGAAATTTTCTCTTATATATACTGTAGCTTCAGAAGAGGCTCCAAGGCTTGAGAACAAAACAATAGATGACAAAACCTTTACCTTCTAAAGTGAGTTTCCAGAGTTCCGGCTCTGTCCGTGGAACTTTCTGCAATGTTGGAAATTTTCTATGTCTGTGCTATCCAATATGGCACCCATTAGCCACATGTGGGTATAGAACACTTGAAATGTGACTAGTGAGCTTGAGGAAGTGAATTTCATTTAATTTTATTGTAATTAATTAAAATTTAAACTTAGCCACATGTGGTGAGTGGCTACTGTGTTAGACAGTGCAGACCAGGACAATCTAGGATGATCTTGCAAAGGACGTGGCTAAAACCTAATGTGGTCTCTGCCTGTCTAGCTCTTCATGTACCTCCAAGGTGTGTAAGAAAAGATGAGAATCCATTGAGAGGTGGAAGAGGACTGTTCTGAGGATCATATTGTAGATAATTGTCAATGTGCTGTGAATTGTCCATCTCTTCTCACAGAGGGGCAGAGTATAGTGCTTTCTCCCATATCTCTCTCCAAATGAGTTGGTTTTTAAGGCACACAAGGAGAAGCTTACAGATAGTTGTCTGGCATGTGAAGAAGTGTCTACAGGTAAAAGATGGCTGACGCGATTTGTGCTGTAGAGGGCTCCACTTTCCAGCTTGCTGAGCAGAGATGCCTGGCCAACAGTGGACCAAGTATGGGCCTGTTAGGAGAATGTATTGTACATCATTTTAACATAGACCCACCCAAGAGGTGTGAGGTGACCTCAAGTGAGGGGTAGACACCAGACAGCAGGGGCTACCAGACACATCTTAAGCAGCCAGCAGGAGCAAGCATCACCCATGCCAGAGAGGCAACTACAGATGCTTAGTGTAAATCTCTGTGGAGCCCACAGGAGGGTCTGACTCAACAAAGAGTCAGTTTTAGACATCTGCAATACTCAGAGGACATCAGTGCCAGATTATAAATGTTCTTAGTCAAGGAAGACCTCTTCTGCCCTATATTGTTCTTCCCTCTCTCAACTCCAGGCCCGAAGCTCAGCTCTGGAGAACCAGAGGCTTCCTAGTGAGTGGAGGACGAGGAGTCAAGGTGGGGAAATGGTGCAAAGCCAACCATATTTTTTCCCATCACAGATTTCTCAGCCTGAGGCAGACCCAAACTGAGGTAAGAGAGGAGTTTTCAAAAGGATTTGAGATTGCGTTGGATTGGACTAGAACTTTTTGTATGTGGTAGTAATCAGAAAAGCTATGTCATCTACCTAGGGTTTCATCCAGGATCTGAGAAAAATCATTTGACAGCATGAGTTTAAGTGAGAAATGGTTAAAAAGACTAAATTTCCTCTCTTGCACCTGCTGAATCCAGCTCATTCAGTAAACTGATTACAATAATAAGGATAATTGTAAATTATTAATGATACATTAATAATGATGGTGATGAATAGTTAACATTTATCAAGTGTTTATAACCTGCTAGGCAACTCTCCTAAGCATTATCTGTTTCAACCCCTCAGCTGGAAACACTTATGGAACTGATTTCTCTCTCTGCGGTAGTTCAGATAAATGGACTGGAAGAGTTTCTGAATTGCACTGGAAGATAAAATCAGACCTACTGGAAAATCGTAATCATCTGACATTTATTAAACACACTTATCAAGCATTTCACATGCATGATTTCATTTACTACTTTAACAGTACTAAGAAATAATTACTGATTTCATAGATGAGGAAATTGAGGTTCGGAGGAGTGGAGTCAATTTACCTAATGGTAGGTCTAGGCTGGGAGCCTTGGGCTGCCAGGCCTCGGTGTCTGCTGTTTACCAATACTCTCCATGGGAGGAAAGGACCAATGCTCCCCTCTTTTCTCATCTTGAAAAAAGCACATTAATTATAAGGAACAAGAAAGTGTCTTGCTCAAGCAAAATAAAACTTGGTAAATTTGAACATTGCAAAACACTTTGGGTGCTAATTAATGATAAAATTAGTTTCCTCTCTTGCCCCAAACTCTTAACTTTAGTGTGGAGAAAAGAGAATACAAAAAATGGCTCAAATGGACAGTCAACATGTATTACTCAAACATAGGAAAAATAAAAGCAGGGGGAGCTCTTCATTTCTGACTCCTTTGAGTACTCCTGATCCTCTCAAATCTTCTTCCTCTCCACTTTATTTTATTGTTGTTCTTAAAATGAATTCCAAAACCCAAGAGAGGGATAAGGCTCTTACCAAGAAGAAAAGGAAGAAGCTATGCTGTTGCGGTTCAGTGTATTCTGAACTCTTGAAATTTGGGGCCTATTTATACTTCAAGACAAACAGAGATCATGTTAACAATAGCAGATGTTGCAAGGGAAGGATAGAGTTTATTACAGGCAGGTCTATGTGGGGTCAGAAGCAATAGGCTCTTCCTGTGGAGGAAGTTGGATGGGCAGCTGCAACTTGGCTTGAAAGGGCTCATTATTGTATTACAGCCCAGGCTGAGAGCACAGTGTGGTGCCCATCTCTACTGGGTGGATGCACGTGCAACTTTGCTACTCCTTGTGCAATTTTCTGGTTGGTCCCAGGAGTTACTTCCAAAACTGAGTAGGTGGCTCAAATGCAAGGCAAACATCTAACCGTTTTAAAGAGGCTAGAAGACGACTCATATTTGCAAATATGATTGGAAGCATTTATCTTTCCTTCCCCCCCCACATCTTCTAAATATTAGCATTTAATAAGATACACATTTCTTTCATTTATCTTGAACTCCCTCCAAAGCCAGCAAATACCAGAATCTCAAATGTTATGATAGGATAGGTTCTTTATTGGTTTGTTTTCTTTTCATTCTTTCTGTTTTTACTGTGTGATTCTTTTTCATTATAAATCCTTATGTTTCCAACTCAAGGAGCCTGACTAATCAGAAGGGCTTCCAGCAGAGGTAGACAAATATTCTCAATTCAATCCTGAGACCCTACAGATGGAGATAGCTCTGCTATTCACAGGAAATGAAGAAGTCAGGTCCATCAGAGACAGGGGATTTCCTCTTCCGATAAAGTATGTTATCTGTTGCATATTAGAGATATAAAGCTCAGGAGTAGAGACAAGATGGTTTCAGAGGGTGGGGGAAATGGTCTCTTCTTATCCTGGATGCCACTAAAAGTGGAGTCTGAGATAAAATTTGCACATAGGTTGTTTGTTTGGGAGGTGATCCCAGGGAGCCGGAGTGGGGGACAGCAGTAATGAAACAAAGGAGGGAAAGCAACTTAAGAGGCCTACAGGAGACGCTTGATCCTATGAGGCCTTCTGAGGAACCTTATGAAATGTATCTCAATACTACTCATGGGCAAAAAGAGAAGACATAGATTCGTGTCTCCAATTAGTCAAAGGTATCCTCAACTCCAACACTTCGTGATTGCACGTGTGTGCATGCTAAGTGGTTCATCTCATGTGGTAGCATCAGAAAGGCCCAGAGGCAGAAGGCAGGGCCCTGTCAGCTTTATCCTGCATGGAACTGGGAGCCACATTAGTGGCTGAAATAAAAGATGGGACCGGACCAAGAGGACTTGAAGTGGCACACAGAGGTATCCAACAACCTCCTAACGAATTGGTTATTATAGAGTGGTGGTGCATAGCCAACTCAGAAAGATATGAGCTGAGGCCCCATCTAGATGACTGACTAGCTCTGTGTCCTGGGAATTTGCTCCTAACCCCAGTTTTCTCATTTTAAACTTAATGACACTTTTCTCACCTGGTTGTTGTGATGAGTAAATAAATCAAATAAGCTTAGTGCCTAGTATATTACATAGACTCGATAAATACTATCTTTGTTATTAATAGTATTAATAATAGATATATATTTGATGAGTTTGGCCTGCAGCTCAGACCACTGGTGGCAAAATACTATTTAGAGAAGAAGTGAAAAGGAAATTTTAAAAAGATGTAGGATTCATGCCTTTCTTTGGATAGGTAAGATTCATGAATAGCCGTGTGTTGACATTTCAGTCAACAATGGACTGCATATACAATGGTGGTCCCATAAGATTAGTACCATACAGCCTAGGTGTCTAGTGGTCTATGACATCTAGGTTTATGGAAGTACACTCTATGATGTTCACGCAATGACGGAGTTGCCTAATGACACATTTATCAGAACGTATCCCAGTAGTTAAGCGACACATGACTGTACACTTAAAGTGCAATGTAGACTTCTGTAAGATGGATCTCAGGCATGAAGATTCCAAATCATTACAAAAAAGAAATAAAATATAAATATGATATTTGATTATTAACTATGTTTAATTTTATTTAAACTTATGGGAAAAAATTTGAACGGATTTGTCTCTGATTCCACAGGAGCCTTTACACTGCAGGAACATTTGCTCCCTTGTCCTCCATGTTCATATCTGTAAAATAAAGGTCTTGAACCAGATGATTTCTGAAGTTAATTTCAATTCTTAAATTTTATATCCCCAAATAACTTATATCATTCTTGAATATTGATTAGCTAGAATATCTGATTTCCCAGTCATGCTGAAAGAAAAAAAAGTGACTCACCTGTATAGTCATGCACAAAAAAAGTTTTTCATAAGGGTATTCATTAACTGTAGTTAGACCAGCCATTCCAAACTCAAGATGGATTAATTTCCAAAAGTTGTCTATTTACAAATTTTGGGTTGTGTTTTCACACGACGACTATGTTAAAAATCATAGTTCAAGTCAGTGGACTATTCCAAATTTCCCAGTCAGTAATCAAAAGCTATTTTAATCATGATGTTCCGTAAATGCAGTATTTTTCTAATATTTTTCTGGTTTCTGAATGCTATGTGTTACAATGATTCTTTTCCCTATAGGAAGAGTTCTGCCTGTGAATATGAAGGCTACTGTGGTTTCTGCCCCAGTGGTCTTAGGAAGTTTCTCTTGTCCCACGCAGTGGGTCCTATGAACTTTTTCTAAATCTCCTAACTGCTCCAAAGTAGGACACTTTTGAGAGGAAAAGGGGGAACTGTTAATAATTTTCCTGGGACAACAAGCATAAATTATCCTTGTCCTGAGAGCACTGGGATGTATGGTTGTCCTAGTCATATGCCCCTGGCAGTACTTCCGTGGCCTCTTTGTGGACACAGCAATATGGTAGCTGTCATTTATTTTCATTTCACTGTAGTTCATTCACCAAATGTTTACTAAGATTCTACCATGTACTGTATACCCGGGATATAATGTGATAAAGATGGACATGATGCCTGACTTTGCAGAGCTTAGAGTCTAGTGTGAAAAGGAGACGTTCAAGAACTAATTGTAATAAAGCATGAGTGTGGTGACTGAGGAAGTCCAGGGCATCAGGGAGCACACAGCAGGGGGCCCTAAGCTGCTGATCTAAGCAGGGGTTAGCAAACTTTGCTGTAAAGGGCCTTTGCTGTAAATATCCTAGGTTTTCACTATTTTGGGCTTTAATGGCTGTATATGGTCTCTGTTTCTTCTCTTCCTCCTCTTTATCCGTCTCTTTCTCCTTTTCTTTTTCTTCTTTTAAAATCTGCTAAAATATTTAAAACCATTCTTAACTCGAGGGCTGTACCCAAACAGGCCTTGGGCAAATTTGGCCCATGGACCATGTTTTGTCAACCCTTGATCTAGGGAAAGCTTTTGGAGCAGGTGATATTCAAGCTGAGATTTGAAAGATGTGAGTTAGCCAGGTAAAGAGTTGTAGGAAAGAGGATATGAGATGGAGGGATAATGTGTGTAAAAGCACAGAGACCAAAGACTATATTGTATCTTTAAAGAATGAAAAAAATCCAACCTGGCTGAGAGTGGCCCAAGGTGACCTTGAGATGTGAGGGGTCTGTTCCCAGAATGTTTTATAATCTGTGTTAAAGATTTTGGACTTGATCCTAAGGGTCAAGACACATTCATAAAGGATTTCAAATGAAGGAATATCATGATCAGATCTGCATGATTAAAAGATTATTCCAATTGCCCTGTAGAGAATAGATTGGATAGGGGCAAGAGAGGAGGCAGGGAATCCAGTACGGTGGCCAAGTCCAAAGGAGACATAATGAGGCAGCATACAACAGGATGATGACATGAGAAATGTATGGATTCAAATGAGATTTGTGAGGAGAAATTGGCTAGACTTGTTGATTGATTGGGTGTAGGGGATGAGGAAGAGAAAGGAGGTAAGGACGACTTCTAGGTTCTTCCTTAAAGAGCTGAGTGGTTGGTGGTGCCATTTACTGAGGGGGAACCTTGGAGGAGGAGCAAGTTTGGAGAAGAAGAATTCAGTTTTAGATATGCTGAATATGAAATATATGGCAGACATCCAAGTGGTGATGCCCAATAGGGAGTTAGATGTACAGCTCTGTAGTTCACATGAGAGGTCAAAGATTGAAGGAACATGACATAGATGCGAACCAAGGCCAAGAGACTGGTTGAAATTAAGTGTATAGACTGAGAAGGGCCTCCCAATGTTGAAGGAACAGCTAGGCAAGGAGAATATCATAAAGCATATGGGAAGGAGCAGATAGATAGGTGGAAGGAAAATTGGGAAATTATAGCCATTAAATTCAAGGAATGACTGCAGTTTAAGATTGGTGGGATGATAACAGTATCAAATGCTGCGACTAGGGAAAACAAAAATAAGGCTTGAGAAGAAATTATTGCATCTAGTAACACAGACTTCGTAGGTGATCTTGATATAAGTAGTTTCAGAGAATTGGTAGGGCTGGAAGTCAGACAGCAAGGGGCTGAGGAGTGAGTGAGAGTACATACAGCTGGTGAAAGTAGAACCTTGTATCAAGAAGCCTAGCTGGTATAAAAGATTGGAGGAACAAGAAGGAAACAGGGTGCTAGCTAGAGCTGGATGTGGGAATGGAAAAAGGATTTGCTAGGATGGGGAGGTCTTGAACATGTCTTAATGCTCATGAGGAGAAGTCAGCAGACAGAGTAAAAGGGACAGGAACAAGGTTACTTGAGAAACCAGGAGGAAGTAGGATTCAGAGCAGAGGTGGAAGAATGCAAGGTTGCCAATGAGGCCAACCAGGGCAGCTCTCCAGCTTGTCTGCTTACTGAGACATGCTTCCTGGCACAGGGCTGAATCGTACTGGAGTTCCTTGTTCTCATTTGCAGAAGGGCACCCTTTGGGCTAGCAGTGGCCTTATATGGGAAGAGGAGGATCTCAAATGAGGCAAAAGAAAGCAGAAAAGAGAAGTGAAGATGTTGGTCAACTTCTTTTCAGACACCATTTTCAATTCAGCATTCTTCTTTAGAGTGGATTCCAATCTTTGTAGTTGGAAGACGTCTCCTTTTAATGTCAAAAAACTTAGCAGACTGTCACAGTAGTGATCATTTATTAATTATTTATCGATATTGGAAAAACGCATGTTGACATAAAGCTACTATATATTCAGTGATGCTTTTAAAGGAACATGTTTTAGTAATCACCATGTAGCTATGTAAATTTTTAAAAAGGTAGGAATCTATGTGTCAAAATATTTTTTCCAGTCTACACAATGTTGGATTAGTACATGAATCCTCAGTTTCTTTGCAATAAGTTTGAGGGTTCAACTTACAGCAACTCAACCACAGTTGAGACCCACGAGCCAGGGTCCTGGGATCAACTACTGCTTTAGGGAAAAGCAATGTCACATAGAAGAACTAAGCATACCTCTTTGGCTTTCAAAGAATTGAAGTAAAATCCATTTTTATTTCAGAGGAGAATCAGATTCACACTTTCCTAGGCATTTCATTATAAGAATTTAGCCTCGGATGGGACTATAGAGAAAAGGCATGCATGGATAGGTGATGAAATGGGACAGAGTTTGTGGATTAAAGAGGAGTGCCAGTGATCTGAATAGATGGAAAATAGTTTCTGGTGTTTAATGACTCTTCCTCCTCCTAGTCCATTTGCTTCTCCTCCACCTGCTCCTTCTCTTCCTCTTTCTCCTCCCACTTTTACTAGTCAGGCTACTAATTTTCTACCATGGACGAATCCTGGAGTGAAGTGAGAATTAGAGATGGTGTATGAAGTTGTCCTTGACAGGGATGGGAAAGGACATTCAATGGAAGTAGAGAGGAAAGTCCTTCTTGGGGCTGCAGTACCTCTTAGATGGGTTGGAAGTGTTTTTTCCAGTTGCTCGTATGCACATAGAGACATGTATAGGTTTGGCGTGTGTAAACTGTGAACAACCTGCCTTCAATATATCGGAAACAATATTGTTCCCGTGGATCTATGATCAAAGAAAAGAGGACTTGGAATGGAGATGGCAAGAGACTCAAACACCAATGAATTGTTTCAATTGTTGAAGAAATATCAAGAGAGGAATGTATAGGGAAAGAAAAAATTCTACCCATCTTGGATTCATTGGCTGTAATTCTGCAAATTAGACCAACAAAAGACAGATTAAGAAAAGAAAAACAAACAGAGCTTTATTAATGTGTACATCATGCCTACACACGGGAGTACTCAGTGATGTGTAATTCAAAAGGGTGGTTAGAACTTGAGCATATATAGCACCTTAGCAAAGAACAATAATTGTGCAAAGAAGTGACTAGATAAAAGAAAGATACTCTGGGGGCCGGCCCAGTGGTATAGCGGTTTAGTTTGTGTGCTCAACTTCCGTGGCCCAGGGTTCGTGGGTTTGTATCCCAGGCATGGACCTCCACACTGCTCATCAAGCCATGCTGTGGTGGCATCCCACTTACAAAACAGAGGAAGATTGGCATAGATGTTAGCTCAGGGACAATCTCCTCAACAAAAAAAAAAAAAGAAAGAAAGAAAGATACTCTGAGCTTTTAAGAGTGGCAAATTTGGGGAAGATAAATACATGAAGAAACTAATGGTAGGTAAGGGTTACATCATAAAGTTCATTATGTAGATCCTCTGGTACCATCTCTGGGCTGATCAGGGTCTAGAGTCTCTGGTGGTTAACTCCAGTCCTTCCTGGGAGAGAGGGGAGGGGAGATACCTTTGCAAACTTATGTCCTACTTTTAGGCGAATGGGGGAGTGCAGAGAGCTTTCCTTGTATCTGCTACTTCTCAATTGTCTTCAGCTCAAAATAATCGATATGCTAAAGTGGCGTTTTGGGGGGACGCATATTCTGCTACCCTTCAAAAGTCACCTAGTAACCACTGTCAGACTTAGGTTTCCCCACATCCTTACTTCACTTCTGTGATTGTAATTAGGGAAAATTACAGTTGGTCCCTATAAGTTTGACCCTGGGACATTTGACATTTTTAAGTGCTATCTATATCATCTAGTAGATTTAATTTTGATCCAAATTAGTATTAAGTTTATTAAGTTGAATTGTTACTCCTAGAAATTGATAATCTATGTATGATGTCTCTCTGTATGTCTGGCATGAAGGATAACTTCAGCTAACCGGCACCAGTGGTTAAACACTGTTCTCTGCCCATTGGAACACGTGTAATTTTCTGTTATTAGAACACGTGTAATTTTCTGTTATTACGAGTGATTGAATTCAGGGCCAACTCAGGCAAAACTGTGAGGCAGGCAAAATTTTCTTTGGTATTGGCCTTTTCACTTCCCTTTCTACTTCAAGCATCTACCCTGGCCTCATTTCCAGCTGTTACTTGGGTATTTGCACTTTAATAGAAACTTGTTGCCAGTAAAAAGCCTTTAAGGCCCAACGAAATGAATCTTTCATAGCAGACTTTTAGATGGCAATGGGGCCCAATGGGAGAGACATTTTCTGGAGAAGGGCAGCCATCAAGTTGTGCTATGGGCATTGCAGGCCTATCACAAGGGGTTCTGAGAGTGGCCCTGAGACAGGGTCTCTACTTTTGTCTTCAAACTACTCTTGAGGCCCTTTGATCCTGCATCCCCCTGTGATTACTGCCATATCCTTCTTCATCTCTTCAATCAAACTCCTTTCAAGAGAAGTCTGCGCTCATTGACTCTTCCTTACTTCTCATTCAGTCTCTCCCCACTGCATTGTGGCTTTTCCCCCCATTACTTCACTGAAATTGCACTGGCAACATCAGCAATTGCAAAATTGACTGGATATTTTCTTCTTATCTATACGATCTTTGGGGAATTTGACTCTGAGTCTGCTCCCTGACCCTGAAAATTCCAACTTTCTTTAATTTCCAAGACAGTGTGCTCCCCTGGGTAGCACAGTACTAGAGGAATTGAAAGATGGGGCTGGGGTGGGAATGTAGTGTTGAGCAGTATTCCCCATTCTTTGATACAGACAACTGAGTTTTCCCCATGCTTGTATCAAGTGCTGTGCAAACAAATGTCCAACCCCACTGCTGACCTGATTGCTGGTCTGAGTCCTTTCCAAATAGAAATTTTGGAGCCACCACTGTGCCAGCCATTGCCTCCTCATATTCTCCATCTGAGTCCTCTTCTATCCATATTTCCAATGTTAGTGATCTCTAAAGTTTTGTCATTAACCATCTTCTCCTTTTCCTCTTTTTTCCCCTTCCTGATTTTATCAGTGTCTTGGCATTCAACTCCCAGGTCCCAAATCTTTACCTTTATTCTAAACTCATTCCCCCTTCCAGATCTGAATATTCCAATCACCTATCTACCTAACCATCTTCATTCTACTTGTTTTAGGATGCCTTAGCTTCAACCCTCCACTCTCTATCCAGTCTCCCAATTTAGCAGTCACCTTGGCAGGTTTGTCCTCTCAGCCCCTTCCTGCATATGGTCACAAAGCTTGCCTGGTCAATCTTCTTAAAAGCTGTTAAATGCATCCTTGTTACCACACCAGGTCCATTTTTGTCTGCCGCCCAGAAAGCCAAACACTGAGACGACAAGATCTCAGCAGAGAGTTTAATCACAAGGCAGCCATGTGAGGAAATGGGAGAGAATGAATCTCAAATGTGCTTCCCTGAAAGCAAGGACTCAGGGGTATTTATGGGGTAGGGGCAAGTTGGTCTGAAATTATTGGGGGTGAGGAGAGATGAGGTAATTGATGATCTGAGCAAGCACAGTCAGGCTTCATGCCTCCTGGTAGGAGGCAGGACCACAGAATGGCAGCTCCTGAAAAAATAGCTCATAAAAACCATCATCATGATGACCCAGGCCCCAGGGAAATATTGTCTATAGGGACCTAGCGGGAGTTAGATAGCATATTGCCCGAAGGGTACAATTAACAATGGGTAATTTTATCATGCAGATTTAAGTCCTCACCTTCCATTCTGATAAGTTTCTAGGTAAGGTCATCCCCACCCTTCTTCCGGTACAGGGAAGAAGATACTTTTACAAACGGAGATTTCCTTTACAGATGTAAATGTCTCTTACAAAGGGTAACCAGAACTAAGAATGGGTTTAGCAAGGACCCTCCCAGATACCCAGAGATGTCTATGGTGATGGCCTGTTCTGGGGGCAGGCCTCCCATCCCAAACTCTTTTGGTCAGTTAGTGGGGTTGGGGGTTAAAGCATCTTTCCAGACAGAGACACATTTTGAGGTGGCCAATTCCAATCCCTCCCCCTCCCCCCCATTGCTTAAGGATCAATGGCCAACTGTTTGCCAGTTTCATCCTTTTCCATTTTCTCACTACTGCCTTGGCATGAGACTTTACCTGAGCTGTAGCAGTAAATGCTGTTCTCCTGTTTACAACTCTAAACCTCTGTAATTCTACAGTCTAAACAAGGAAGAAGAGCTCTTTCTAAAATGCCAATCTGATCATGTAACTGTCAGCATGAAACTGTTAACTGGCTTCCTTTTATTTTACGGAAAAAAGTCTCAGTTCACTAGCATAACGTCTGATGTGCTTTATGACCTAACCTCTGTCACAAGACTCTGGCCTCCTCTTCAGACACCCCATCCTTTCTCAGTGCAACTAAACACTTTATGTTGCTTGAAGTCTCTGTACCTTTGGACAGTGTGTTCTTTGGATTGTTCTCTTAGTTTCATGAGTGTCTATGTCTTATCTACCTATCTAGAAAATAGCCTCCTTGCTAGAAGGGATTGTGGAGTAAACTCCCCTTCTACAGGTGTTGATTGACTGAAGTGAATATTGAGAAGGATAAAAAAAGGTAGAGGACGTATCATTTCCCATCTGGTTACTACTGCCTCCCATCAGTATTGGCGTGGCCGGCATGACTCTGAGGTAGAAATAACTTTTTGGAAATATGCTAGGCACCCTCCAAACTAGCATCACTAGAGCAGAGATATGAATGGCCTGCATTTCGCAGAAACAGCAGAGCACCTTGACTTCTAGACCCTTGTGTTTATGTTTATTGCCAGATAAGCTTTCCAGGAATTAAAACCAAAGGTGGGCCATCTGCTTCCCTTTGGTGTCATACAAGGAGATGCTAAGTTGTCATCTGATTGACATCTGAAGGGGAAAAGGTGATGAGAGTCTTCCGTACTTCAGCAATAGGCATGTTGCCACATCTTAGGTCCTACTTCGCCACAGGCCTCCTTGGGAGACAGGAGACGTGAGACTCTGGTTTCCTTCTGAATTTATAAAATAAGTGTGTATAACTTATTGTATAGTACACTAGTCTAAAAGATAAAAAATGAAGAATATTAAAGTTATCCCTCGTCTTTCTTCTGGTTTGTATTTGTATTGATTAATCTGAGTTTTTGCTCATTCGTTTATATGTTTTTGTCAATCCTTCTTTTAATTCTTGAGACTGCTGGGGAAAAGCTTCCATTGGCAAGAGACCTCCAATGATCAGAATCTTAATCAGAAGAGAAAACTTATTGTGATAGATGCAGTTAAAGCACGCAAATCAAATACTTCTTGACTACGTCCTCATTGTCCCTTCTGATTCAGGCAAATTACCTGGAACGCCCACCTCTGTAAAGCTGTATAATGAAAATGGATCAGAATAGTTATTCAGAGGCAACACAGGGATTCTCAATCAATTAAATATTCTGAAAATCCAGTGTCCTTATTACTAAGACTGCAAGAAGAGAAATATACATTTTTAGGAAAAGCTTTCAACAGTATTTTCATAAGTCCTCCTTCCATGTTTATGTAGCACTTTATACAAATGTTTATGTAGCACTGTACACCTACTTTTATTGCAACACACATTACATACCATTATTGTACTTTGTCTATTTGTCTGTCTCTTCTTGAATTTTAGTGCTTTGAGGTCAGAGGGCCATTTCTCTTTGTGTCCTCATCACCCTGCACAAATTCCAGGAGAATTATAGTAAATAATCAATTGATACCTATTTAGTTGGAGGGAACTCCAAGCAAAAGGTGTATTTCTAATAATTCTGAGTCCCAGAGAAAATTTGGTACATTTGAATTCTCTATTCTTTATTGAGGTCTTAGAAGATAAAATATATATTAATTATTTCTGCTAATTACACTGCCTGAGATATGGTAAATCTGATAAAAGTTTTGAATTTCATCAATAAGAAATTATGGAAATTTGCTTCTCTCTTATTATGTAAATATGCACATAATATCCTTGATTTTGCCTCTTCACCTGCAAAGCCTAAAATACTTACTGTCTGGTTCCTTACAGAAAAAGTTTGCTGACCCCTGCTCTACAAAATACTTCATATAAGTTGAAGAAACAATTAGTTTGTAAAAATTTCCCTAATGCAACATTTTAACACTAGCCTGGTCCCTGAAATCATGCATTCTGCATCTCACCTCTATCTGTCTGACCATTCTTTTGTATCTCGTTTGTCTTGACATAGGGCTGAATGCATAACAAGTGTTTGGTAAAAAATGTTTGACGTATTTCTCTAGCTGCTCAGTTTAAGGGTAAGACTTTTGCCTTATCCCATTAAAATTTAAATTTATGGAATCCTAAAAATGCAATGTAAACACAAATATTTGTAATGAGAATTATTTTAAATGACTTGGCTGGACAGTGAGGGATATGCTCAGAAGTAAATGCTGGACTCTTCAAACAGATCTGAGGCTCTGCTAAACATTAGAAGTTAGTGAAATCTGTGAAGGACTGGAGGGGATAGCTCAGACAGTCTAAGAGATTCCTCTGAATTAATACATTGGGCCAAATAAGCTGATTTTGCTTAATTCTAATTTAATAGTTTCAAATGCAGCATTACCAACACCAACCATAAAAATATTTTAAAAGATCTCAAAATTAGGTAACTACATACAAAGGAATTGCAGCAGATGAAATAAAACCCAGAGTTAATGTTTTGGTTAGTTAAGACCAACATTTTAGTGAAATTTCCTTTTCCCTTTTGGTTACAGGGAAGTCCTTACTGATTTCACTTGTTAGAGTGCATTTTAGGCTGCCTGGATAAGGCAGGTTATATTGTAAATCCTGCCTAAATTTAGCTTGAATAAACCAGTCAAGAATTTAACCTCTGTTTGACAAACTAATTGGCTTGGGGTTTAAAACCATCAGTTATGTAATAAAACTGTATGCAATCAATTAGGGTGAACTGATTATGTTCAGTCGGCTTCATTACCGAAGAATCTTGTTAGCAGTTGAACTCTCTGAGTTACTTGCCTAACTCTTAGAAAATGACTCAGCCTTTTGTATAAGCATGAGGTTTTCAATTCCCCTCGGATTTCACAGGGCTTTCATGTCATGGACTGCATTTTACCGAAGGAAGCAGTGTTAAGTGCACGCAGAAAGGATGGTTCTGGCACATGATAATTTGCCACTTTCCTTAGTGATGATTCACTTTCCTTAGTGAATCACAGATGAGCTATTAATGTCTGATTCCCTCTCTGGATGACCCAGCTGAGGGGCTGGGGTGCAGTGAATTAGGAGTCTGCGATGGGGACAAATCCGGTTCCTCAAGGGCTGTTGTCTCCCATTGGGAACCTGCAGATATGATCCAGAGCTAGCAATCCAGGGGAAGTGGAAAATAAGAACCCTGGTATGATCCTTAATAATGAAATGAAAAACTGGGAATCTGGACAAGAGAGAGCATTCAGTTAAAGAAGGGGGGAAGGAGATGGAGCCTGCAGACGTTCCTCAGCCAGAGAGGAGACTGAGTTACAGCTATCGATGGCATTCAAATGCTCCCTCCATTTGTCAAGAGTTTTGATATTTTAAAGTACCAGTCATAGTTTTTTTTTTTTCTGTTTGCATTCTAGATCTGCTTTTTCCAGAATCTTGGAATTGGAGGGTTTTGTTCACAATTTGTATATTATATTTCAATTAGTTTCTAGTTTGTACTGATTTCTCAGAAACATTTGGTAATTTCATTATTTACTATGACATTGGAATTAAAGCACAGTTAATGATTTCTATTTATGCTTCCTAAGAGTGAGTACGTGACAAACTAAGGCCAAGGTTTCCTAAAATATCCCCAGCTAATATATTCTATGCACGTACTTAGATTGAATAATTATTCATGGAATCGATGATTATTGTTATAATCATATATTGTTTTATATATATATATATATATACACACACACACATACATATATGCCTCATGAAGACAGAAGCCAAATCTGTCCTATTCACAACTATTCCCAGCATAATAGCTTTCACTAAATATTTGTTGAATTAGTGAATGTGGTTCTGGTCCTTGTAGCAGCCCAGAAAACATGGAGAATGTTTTTATAGTTACCATAGACACAAAACAAATCAAACACTTAGTTCAGGGCCATTATAGCTCCCCTAACAAATTACATAATACAGTTTTAGAGGATCTTATATATTGAATAAAACATTTTATTATAATTTCAAATGTTTGAGATCAAAGCACTTTCTACAAAATACCTTATTGGAAAATTAAATAATGCTATTTCCCAACTGGGAGGCTAGCTGCTTTATATTAAGCATATTCTATCTTATTACAGTTGATAAAGATATTTTTTAATAAAGTCATTCTAGCATTCTTAGATTTAAACTGTCAGCCCATAGTACCAAGTGCTGGTGAGGACATGGCGCAACTGGGACTCTCATACATTGCTGGTAGAAGTGCAAAATTGTGCAGATATTCTGGAAAATAGTTTGGCAGTTTCTTATAAAGTCATACATATACTTAACATATGCCCCTACAATCCTTCTCCTGGTTCTTTATCCTAGAGAAATGAAAACTTATGTTCATACTAAAACCTGTAGACGAGTGTTCAGAGTAGCTTTATTTGTGGTGGTCAAAAGCTGGAAACAACCCAAATGTCCTTCACCAGGGGTATGGAGAAGCAAGCTGTGATACATCCATACAGTGGAATACTACTAGCAGTGAAAAGGAGCAAACTATTGATACATATCAATATTGATACATGAAAATTGGATGATTCTCAAAGATTTGCAGGAGTGAGAGAAGCCAGTATGAAAAGGTTACATACTGTATGATTCCAACTAAGTGATATTCTGGAAAAGAAAAAAACGTAAAAACAGTGAAAAGGTCAGTGGTTAGCAGAGGGATGGGTGTGGCGAGAACGTTGCTATAAAGGGGTAGCACAGGGAGTTTTGGGGCACGAGGGAATTGTTTTATATCTGCATTCTGGAGGTAGTTACTCAAATCCATACATTATTGAACTTCATAGAACTGTATACCAAAAGAAAAAAATTTCCATATGATAATTTAAAAAATAAAAAAACTCTCAGCCTATAAGATTTAGATAATTGTTTAACCAACTGAGACTTACATACAGTCAGGTGGAGTCTTCTCAGGCACATCAGAACTGGAGGCCATAGGGTTTGAAAGTTCATAACTATATCTGAAAGGTGGAGAGGTAGAAAAGTCAGCTATAGTATAATTTTTTTAAAAAGAAATAAAATAGTATAATCAAAAAAGGAAACTTGCCTATAATTATTCCAAAAACAGAGTTGTGGGATCTTATTTGAACCAAACACTTTATTGTCCAGTTATGTAGATTTCCCCCTCTGGTGCTTATTCTGGCATTAATTAATATAACAGCATTTGAAAGAAAGATTAGAAATGTGTTACGTTAGGAATAGCCTTGCTTTAAGGGACATGCATATTGATATGCCAGGAAAACTTGGGCAATTTTCTCACCGCTGAGATTTTTCTTTCACCCAGTCTGGAGTCCAATGGAAACCACATATTTATTACATGATTGATGTTTGTGCTCCTTAGGAACCATGGGAATTACCATCCTAGATCAGATCATTAGTCTGCTAGTCTAACATCTTGCTTCTGGCTTAGGTAATTATCTGATGCTTTTGAGGGACGTTTAAATCTTCCTTATAAAGCATTTGACCATTGTTTCACGTAGTGTTGATTCTTATTGTTGAGATGTAGATGAGAAACCTGGGCTGAAGATAAATAATACAGTGCAACTAAGTTCTTTTTTATTTTTACAATCTAATTTTGTTTTGACGTTACTGGCTAGATACCAAATGATAAGGAATGTTGTGATACATGATCTAATTCTCAAGGATTTGGTTTTCTACTCTATTATGAGGCTGCAAGAATGACCAAATAAAAAAATCCCATCTAATCCAATGGGTTTTATACTTTAGAAGTCCTATATTTCATAAGAAGAAAAGCAACAGAGCCTCTCCATATTTGTAATACGGCTGTCAATGCTTTATGTGCTATGGTCTCAGAGCCAATTATTCCCAAATAATTGAAAACTGATAACTCTTTAGACAATTACTTTTAACTATTTTCTTTCTAATACATTGCTTTGATTCCTTAAGAATGCAACAGTTTAATTGGCTAATATAATGTGATCCTTTTCTGCCTTCCTATCTCCCAGGTTGATGCTAAATGTATGGTCATTGTTTTAGAGCCAACAGCAACTTATTTAGTGTTTACAGTTTCTTAATGAAGATTTTTTTTTTTTTGATGAATTCCAGGTGAGAAACAAACTCTTTTACAGACACCCAGGAGTTGGAATTTAGGCACCCTACTCGGTGAGAATATTTGTTGTTGTTTATAAGCAGAGTTCTAGCTGAGGTTTTTGATTGGTAAGAGGGCAGCTATGACACATGGGCAGTAAGTTATCTGACGACAGGGCACGTAGAGAATCCTTCCACAGCAGTGGTTCCTCAACTGGGATGGGTTTGTCCCCCAGGGTTATATGTGGCAATGTCTGGAGACATTTTTGTTTGTCACAGCTGGGTGCTGCAGGCTGTACTTACTGGCATTTAGTGGGTGGAGGCCAGGGATGCTGCTAAACATCCTACAACGCACAGGACAGTCCCTACGACAGAAAATTATTTAGTCCAATATGTCAATATTTCCAAGGTTGAGAAATCCCCACTCTATAAAGAGAATATGTTTTTAACATCGAGCACAGTGCCTTTAACATGGTAGGTGCAGAATATGTAGTGACGAGATTTTCATAAGGGACTTCTTAAATCAGGCTCAGGGCATAGAGGGAGAGTATTTATTATCGTAATCAAGCAAATTGCAAAGCAATGTTAATCTAACACAAATTTCATAATATGCATTACAATTATTTCACAGCATGTTTGATTAGGCACACATGCAAAGCAGCTCATTAAGAGGACTATTACTAGCATCATTTTTTAACCTGTGAGACTAAGCATTGTTCTCCTCTCTGCTCTAGTTGGTTTTTAAGGATCAGTCATCAGTTTTCCCTCGTCTCCCACGATCAATGGCACACAGTTTCTGGAGCTAAAGTCCCACTGGCCGGGGTTCTCTTACTCCCACTGACAGTTCTCCAGGGCTATGGTTGTCTCTTTCACCTGTAATCTTTTACTTTGCTAATCCTCTTTTTAGTGCTTTGACCTTTAAACTTGAAGGATTTTGGAGCAGAAATTCCTCTTAACTTGTCTCTCTCCCTCTGAGTTCTGGATCTTGAAAATAAACTCTTTATAATGAGCTAGTAAATAATAGGACATCTGGACCAGGAGATGATTATCTATATAGTGGGTAGTCCAGGGGAGGGCGCAAGGGGGGCAGACAGAGTCGGGTAACTCCGTCCTCCAGGATATTTGGACAGATTTTTGCTCAGTTGGGCCGTGCTCATGTTGGCTTTCATGAATCTTGTTGTGCAGCTCCTGAGAACTAGCATTCTAAAATCTTCAGCCGCATTTCCCCATTTCCTGGGGATCCATGAAGCATCTATAGGCTGCAGACCAGCAACCATTCTTGGCTAACTTAGTGTCTGTCCCTCACTGCCAAATCCTTAAAGCAGAACTGGCTCAGGCCAGTCTTCAGAGTGCTATGGGTTTGCAGACTAGGGAAGACCCCTTTCTAAAAATCACAGCACTGCTTGAAACTTGGTGCTTATAATTCCTTTACATGAAGATAGACTTTAAATCCACTAGAGAGTTGAAAAGTTCAAACTTGTAAATACAAACTGGAAGTGCTAGCTTATTAGAACAAATTTTCATCAAAATTCAAATAAGGGTAGCAGATGGTTTCTTCTTCTGTAGGAACAGAGGATAGTTTTGGGAGCCCGAAAGTGGAAGATGTTGTTTTTCCAAGAACCAAAAAAGCCATCAAAGGCAAACTTTTCCTACTTCAAGATTTCTGTTTGGGCTTTTGCCATTTTTCTTCTGCTCTCCACATCCAGATGTACAACATGTATAAGACAGTAGGGCAGGGAAGAGAAGGGATTAATTCACTGTTATTTAATAGAATTTTATACACATAATAGCCTTTACAAAACCTAGAAATTTATAATTAATATAATTCTCAGAGATATTCACATATACCCATATTGTTATTATTTTAAACCAACAATATTAAGTGGCCATCATTTATCGATTTCACAACCTATGAAGAGAATGTTCTCAAATATCCGTCTCTGAGACTCAGGTAAATGGAACATTGTTTTCAAGTTGAACTGTAGAAACGAACTCTAAAATTAGGTTGAATAGGTAAAAGTCATTTCTTGATCACTACCAATTTAACAGATTATGAACTTCAGGATTTCATTTTATATTCTTCTTCTTTTTTTTGTTGGCAAGTTGTTTTTTCTTTACGTTTCAGAAATAACAGTATTAAATGCTATGGAGAAAGGTTAGAGGGTTAATATTGAGATTGCATTTTAAGACAAGTTAAAAGTTTTAATTTATACTTGAGAATAACAAGATATGAAAAGATTTTGTGAAAATCCTTTGTTCATTAGATAATGTTTATTTAACAAAAAATGAGTGTTTTCAATGAGATTAAACTGAAGATTTTATTGGAAAGACTTTAAGAAGTAAGGTCTCTGTTCTTTAAACCCTGCTGCTTTAAAGAAATATTACTAAATACTTTTAAGTCCATTTTTATTCAGTTCTGTCTGCTTGCCATTGGTTATAATAGACTTAGAACCTCAAAACTTATTTTTTTATTCTTCATTTTCTGTTTTAAAATTTGGCAAGATTGTTTTCTTTGTGCTTGTTGTTATTCGAATGTTCCAGCAGAATTCCAATTCTTCTGTAGTCAGTGCTTGTGGAAGAAGCCATGATGTCATTGCCAGTGGGGAAGCTGTTAGCTAGGAAATCTCTTCAGTCAACACTATGATTGTGCAGCTGCGTGGTCTTCTGTGGGTCAGAAGTGATGGGAGCACACCTCCTTGTTTGCCTTGGACAACCCAAGTTCATACTTGCTGTCCTCGCATAATTGTAATACAACCACTCTCAAGAGTTTTTTGGGTTAAGCAATAAATGATATGGTCACCCTAAACTTAAAAGACTATACGGAGAGAATGGTAATGGTATCAAGTGGTTCTTTTTTTTTTGATAGTAGTGGGCGTGTATGGCTTGTGAAAAAAGATCGGTAAAATTAGATTATCCAGAATGAAACAGAATGTGGTAGGATTTTGGGGGAACTGAGAAAAGAAACATTTGCAGACATTGTTATAAACTAACAAGCCAAAACAGGGAGGAGGAGAAAAGAAAAAAATAAGCATAATAACAACAGAGCTATTAATTATTGGGACAAAGCCACGTGGTGTGGTGATGGTGCTGGTGGGAGAAGGTATGCAGAGAAACCAGCATTCAATGTCACTTTAAGAAACACAAGATGCTAAAAGAATAAGAGAGTATAGTATAGAGGTCAAGGCCATGGGGTTTGAAACAGACTGCCTAGTGTTCACTTTCCTCAGGCTATTTAAAAATGGAAAAGGTGCTTAAACCCTATATGCCTCATTTCCCTCATCTGTAAAATGGAAGTAATAGTAGTACCTATGCCATAGAGTTTTTGTGAGGATTAAATGAGTTCATGCTTGTAAAGCACTTGAAGCAGTGTTTATCACATTGTAAGCACTCGATACACACAGTTTGCTGTTTTTATTATGATTGTCGTTATTGTTTTAATGAGCAAAGGAGGTAGTGGTTATCACACTGTCATCCAATGCCTTAAATGAAGCTGCACGTGTGTCTCCTGGAGGCCAAATCACACACTGAACAACTCTGCTACCAGAGGGGCTGGGTGGGCTTCCTGTCTCTGTCTCTTATTTGTTCAGCAAATTTCTGAACTTCTCTTTAGTCTGTCTCTACATCTGTAGATGGAGGTAAAAATAGCATAGACTTTTGGGGCCAGCCCCATGGCATAGTGGTTAAGTTCGGTGCGCTCCACTTTGGTGGCCCGAGTTCATGGGTTTGGATCCCGGGTGCAGACCTACTCCACTTGTCAGCCATGTTGTGGTGGCCACCCACATATAAAGTGGAGGCAGACTCGCACAGATATTAGCTCAGGGCTAATCTTCCTCAGCAAAAAAAAAAAAGGATAGACTTTTAAGGTTTATTGTGATGACTAGACTTGTTACAGTCCCTATAGCACTACTCCACACAGTCTCAGGCACATGGTCAGTGCTTAAATGTTAGAAACGTCTATAGGAACCTCTCCCTATAAACCTGCATATATGATAAGGGATAAGTAAGCCATTGACTTTCTGGGTCTCTTAAATCTAATCATTCTTAAGTAGTAGGTAATGAGCACATAGCTCATACTGAGGCATGGAGGGGCTTCAGGAAAGTGGGTATATTTGAGGTGTGTGTGAGATGCCTTGAAAGAGAGGGTAGTTGATACTACAGTTCTGCCATGCAGGAGGGACGATGAGTGTGGGGTCCATTAGCACATGAATCTCTCTCTCTCTGTCTTGTGTATGTGTATGAGCTTGTCCAGGGGGGCATATGTGTTATGAGAAGAAGGCAAAGTATTGAACCCTGAAGAACACCTTCTCTTAAAGGGTTGGATGAGGCAGGACCCCCAAACAACAACAACAATCAAGCAGAAACAGAGGTAAGAGAGGAATAAGGAGATAATTATGTCCTAGGAATTAAGACAAAAGAGCATCTCAAGAACAGTAAAAACAAATGCTATAATTAAGCCAAATATGATTAAATCAGGGAAAAAGTGACTGAATCTCAGAACTGGAACTGAATGAAGCTTAGGCTTCTAATAACATCACTGAGAATAGTGTTGGTGGAGTGATTGGGGCAAAATGTAGATTTCAGTGGATGGAGACCTGTCTCAAAGATGAGAAATTAAATAATAAACAACATAGAACAGAATGAAAAGGAAACCTATCTTTTCAAGGAATTTGAGAGTAAATGGAAAGAAAGGTGGTGTTTATCATATGGAAAACGTAAACATACTTCTGGCTCATGGGAAGAAGTTTGAAGATCGAAGAAATGGGCAATAATTGATGAGGCTAATTTGTGACATTCATGGAGGAGGAGACAGGGACAAGGTCACTCATGTAGAAGTTAGCTTGGGAAAAAGGAAAGATATCCAGTTCTTTGAGTCAGATAAAAGAGTGAATATTTGAAAATATTAGGGGAAAAAGTGGGAGAGTTAATTCCCCATGTCCTCTGATTTATTTGTCAAGTCAGTGACTTGGTCATGGAGTGGAAGGATAGGGAGTGCTAAAACCTTGAACAGAAAGAGCTTTAACTAGAGGTGAGGGAAGATGGGTTGAGTAATACTGGAGGCTCAACTGAGGTTGGAGATAAAGTATTTGTGATAGCACCAAATGACACAGTTCTCAGTTATGTGTGGTTTTATTCTTTTCAATTATGTGTTTTTCTAGAGAATTCTTAAACTTCCCAGGAGCAAAACTGACGGAAGTGGATGCATGGCTTTGTCAAGGATGGAGACTTATGTATGGAGATGGGAGAAGATTGAGGGATGAGGGATTGGGAGGACTGAGGATGCTGATGAGAGGGTCAAGGAAGTGAAGAGGAAGGAAGTAACTGTTAAATAAGAAATGGAAGGAAGTCAGGAGAGTGTTGATGGACTAAGATTAAAATTTCAATGAGGTAAAGGAATAGGTGCAGCAGGAGTATAAACACAAAGAGATTTAAAAACGAAACAAAAGCAGGAGGTTTGGTTGGAGGGAAGAGTTTCCTTTTTTAAGATGTCAGAGATGGAAGGGTCCTGAGAAATGAAAAGGTCCCGTGTATGGCCATCAGAGTGGGGAGTAGCATGGTGATCTCTAAGTGATAAAATATTTTCCGTGGTGAATGTTGAAAGGGTTCTCAATGATAACTTATTTAGTCTTATCTCAGTTTTAAGATGGAAAGTTTGAAGTTCTGAGAGCTAAGGCAACTTGTTAAGAGTAGTGAATTTTAGCAAAATTACTGGTAGAACCCAGGTCCCCTCATCCCCAGCGGGGGCTGTGTTTATAAAACGCACTGTTACATGCTTGAAACATGAAGTACCAATTTGCTCAGTAAAGGTGGAAACACTATTATAAAATGACTCTAGATTGTGCTTAGAAATTAACAAACCTCTCTCTCTCTGCACACTTCATCAAATAAATCCATGGTGTCAAATCCTGACAGGCTACTGTGACCAGTGACTTGTATATCAGAGAGAACATGTAATCCAGGTGACATGTGACATAAGAAGGTCATATTGCCTAGCACCAGCCCTTGCTTATGTCTAGCTAATTAGTGGTACTGTTTGGTTAATTCAAGTGGATGGACCTCAAGGCAATATTATTTGTAGAATTCGGTCTGATAGTTTAGTCACCCTCTATGCTCTAATTAAAAATGTTTTGAGTTTTAATCTACATGGTTTGAAAACATGAAAATAATTTCAGGGTGACTTCGGAGATTATGGAGTCAAGCCTTGACTGATTTATTCATTCATAAGTCCACCTACTATTTGAGAAATATTAGTTTCATAGCCAACACAAAGAACATCATGTTATGGCAAGAACATTGGACTAAGATGTTAGGAGAACAGTATTTTTGATTGATTCACTCTATCTTTGGGAAAGTAGTAAACTATCTGAAACTTGGTTTTCTCATCAGGCAAGTGGAAATACCACCTTCCGTACCTGCCTTTCATAGTTATCCTGAATGGCAAATGATGGCGGGTAAAATGGTGGCAAAGTACATAAAATATGGCTTCCGATACTGACTCTGCCACTGAATAGATGAGTGTCTATGGTTATTTAATCTCTCTGAGCGTTAGTTTCATCATCTGTAAAATATAAATAAAGATATTATCTTTCATGTTGTTGTTAACACACATATGTTGTATGTTATTTATGTTGTTATATGTGTTAACATATAGATATCTATGTACAATATATAGATATAATATATAATCTATATATAAACGTATAATTATAGACTATAGATATTATATAAATCTATATATTATCTAATATAGATAATACAATTATAATACACAATATTATATATTGTGTGCAATATGAAATATTGTATATTATATATACTCTATATAATGCATACAATATATATGTTACATAAAAATATCTATTATTAACATGTAATCACAGGAGTTATAATTACTTGGATATTAAAAGGTACAATACAAATGTACAGTTTTCTTTTTCTCCTTTTACTTTCCAATTTTTGTTGAAATCTTTTTGCAATTCAGGCAATCTGATGAAATTCATACACCTAGCTACATGACCTTCTTGCCTCATGTGTAATTCATTCCTCTCTGTGGAAGGAGAAGTACTGGAAATACTATCGTCTATTTCTTTCCTGCTCCTTTTTGCCTCTCTCCTTCTCATTCACTTTTTGGAATGAGCTATCTTACATCTTCATTTGTGGTATTAGGATTTCAGGAGGTCAAGAACATCAACTTTTGTGAAAAACAAGGGAAAATGGAGTATCTGAGAAAATGTAAGTTCATATCTGATGCCTGAAAGACATAAGGTAACCTTGATATACAGTCCTTCCTGGAAGCATTTTTAGAAAGATTTCCTTATAGATTTCAAATATATACACATTTCATGTGTGAAGGAAATGTAGCTACAAGTGAGCAGAACATGAACATTCAGTCTGAATGTGAGTGAACCAGAAAAACTCTCGAGTTGATAATGGAAAGGAATGGATGTGCTAAGTTTATTTCAATTTAACACATATTTACTGAGTGTCTACTGTGTTTCTGGTACTCTTCCAGTTAGTTGGGGAACATAAATGTAAAAACGAGACAGAGATCCCTGACCCCACAGAGGTCACCTTCTAGAGGAGAGTGATACTAAATAATATCCATAAAAAATAAGTAAATTATTGACTAGGTTAGAAAGCAATAAGTGCTATGAACAAAATTTAAAAATGTTGAGCATTATAAGAGGAAACACAGTGCATGTGTGGATAGGCTGATCCAGGTGGGTCTCACTGAGGAGGAAACGTGAGCGAAGTGGAAAAAAGTGTGAAAGTGAGCCACATGAATATCTGCGAGAAGAGTAGAGCAATCTGTCTTGGCAGAGGCCCCAAATGGAATAAGGGGTCTGAGAGGGGTGACAGAGAGGAGAAGTAGTGGAAGATGAGGTCTGAGGTAAAGCACACTGGTTCTTTGCAAAGTCCAGCTTTTAGTGTGTTTTAAAGTTCACCAAGTCTAATTCTCTTAAGATGTAAAGTAGAAGGGCAATCATCCTTTGTTACAAGGAGAGCATGAATCAGTGGTTCAAAAGGCTTTTCACTCTGAATCTCTAGAGCCTTTCTAAATTCAGGCTAGGTAAGATTTAAGGGTTGTCAGCCAAAGCTGCCATCCATCTGGGGCAATACTTTCAGTTTTAGAGTAAATTATATAATGATTCTTGTCAGCCAGTGATTATGATTTTCAACTTTAGAGTAAATTATAGAATGAATTTTGCCAGCCAGTGGTCAGCACAGAAGGAGTGTTAGAAAGATCTTTTTAGAAGCTTAAAAAGTATCAGATGTGGGTTGGCGGAATGGAATTTGAATAGAATTCTGGATAATGGAATATGGATGG
Source organism: Tapirus indicus (assembly GCA_031878705.1). Classification (NCBI taxonomy): domain Eukaryota; kingdom Metazoa; phylum Chordata; class Mammalia; order Perissodactyla; family Tapiridae; genus Tapirus; species Tapirus indicus. The sequence goes on along the minus strand of CM062931.1, from coordinate 47,363,207 downwards.
AATTCTGGTTATGGGAACATGGAAAGCTCGCATAAGTGCTACTGAGCAAGGTGTTTGCATAACAGATATAGTAGTGTTTGTCCTGACGGTAAGTTTTGTTGAGGCTCCATTGTATATACCACCGCTCACCCCAACAGACTACTAATCTCACAACACTTTTCCTACTGAGTTCATACATGGCCTCATAATCCTTCCTAAGACAATACCCAGGCAGCCACCAGCACAGATGGAAACCAGCCCTTGAAGTGAAACATTTTTGCCATTTTGGGTTAGCTAGAACGAAGAAGTTGCTTTGGACAGTAGTGAGGGGAAGTTTGCATAAAGTACAAGGGAGCCACTGGCAAAGGATCCTTGGGTTATAAGGTGAACCATGTACCTACAGGTTGATGTAAATGCAGAGTAGGACTTCTGGATGGTGAGATAACAAAAGTGAACAGTCGTAGAAGCATTGGGAGACAAGAGTAACAATTTTCACTTTTCATAGGAGTCGTAAAAATTATTCTTCTCTTTTATTTTTTCTTTACCCCATTTCATAATATGAGAACAAGTATGCTCTGAATGAAATTGACAGTGGGAAAATTTAACACAAATAAAAGGAAATACTTCTACACTTAGCATACAATCCATCCATAGACTTTCCTGTTGAGGAAGGTCAGGAAGTCAAATGCTGAAGAGGAAAAGAAAAGAGAGGAAAATCTGGTTAATTTTATGACCAGTCATAACACTGTAATTGTGCCCTAAGATAAGAATAATAAGGTTGAAGCATTGGGGCATAAAATGATCGTCTCAGAGGACAGGAAGGAATTCTCCTACTCTTACCCCTAACAATTTGAATGGCACCAAAGAATTGGCCAGGTGCATGATGGGGTGTGATATTTTTCCCAGGAGACAGCTCCTACTAAACTGAAAATCCGTTCTTGAAAGACCAGTGGCTAGTTTTATCTGGAAAATCCTGTATTTCAACGGAAATCAGCCTTGAATCCAAGCAAAAAGAATTTTGTAGTTGGTAGAATGATAAACTTCCCAATGATGGATACGGTCTAATTTTGCTTTTGACCCTGTGTGTAGATTTCTCTAAACATAATATTCATGTAACTAACGTAGTGTATCATAATGGGTGGAAATTGGCCTTTGACACAGAGCAAGTCCAATGGAAAGCACATGAGCGATCTCCTAGGTATTGTAAATATGCTCTTGTTCTCTCGCAAACCTTTTTTTCAAAGTTCAAACCAGCTGCTTGTAGCTTCTGACATTCTTTCTTGGCGTCCAGTATGCTGCTTGAGCTCTTGTATTTCAGACCTTAGTGAAGCTGTGAATCCCTAGGTGTCTTGGGCTCCCAAATTAGTTTTGAGCTGGCCACCAAGTGGAGATCACCTAGGAGGGCAGCACTCATCTGTAGTCAGTTCTCAGTAAACTTCCAAGAGCACAATGAGAGCAACGATACTCTCATTGAATGGAGTCTCCTAAATGGTAGGTGTGGTCTAGGGCAGAACCGCAGCGCCTTTGGCCTTTCCTCTTAATATTGCTTCTAAACCAACTGGGGCCTTAGTCTTGTTTGTTCTTTGCCTCTGTGTACTTATTCACTTTTTAAATTTACTTCATTTACTTATGTAAAACATGGATATTTGTGAGGCAAATAATTAACTCCAGTTAACAGATAACCCCCAATTCTCAATTATTTAACAAAAGGAAAACTTTTTTTCACTTCCGTCTAAGCCTGAGGAAGATTGAGTGGTTTCCCTGGCCGCTCCTGGTGGTGACTCAGGGATCTAGGCTGCCTCTAAAGTCTTGCTTTGCCATTTTGGAGTCCTTCAAGGCCAGCTTTAAGTCCAGTTTCCTTAGCTGGAAAATGGAAGCAATAAAAACATACCTCTCAGTTTGTCATGTTGATTGAGTAAAAGAAGATGAATGACTGTCAGTGTACACGTAGTACACACAGGAAATTTTGATGTTTCTTCCCTCTGACTGTGCATACCAGGCATGGATGCTGGTGTGTGGGAGAGGAGGGAGACATGCCAAGATGAGTAAGGTTGATATCTGTACCCAAAGTGCTCGTGAGCTCACTCCCTATAAAAGAGAAGACAAATTTGTTACTAGAAACTTGGCTCTAAGTAAGTTCCATGAAGGCAAGCACCGTATCTCTTTTTATTTTTAAATATCATGTTCCCCAAATCTAGTTAACTATCAGGATGATGATAAATGCTCAATAAATAGCATTAAATCAATGCTTAAAATGTCAGAACTATATAATGAGGGAACTAGAAAATGAGATTCTTTTCTTGTTCTCCCTCCCGTCAACCATACGTCCCCCAGAATTTATAAAAATTCGAGATGATAAGATAATGTCTAGGATGACTGCTGATTTCTTGATTCTACACCAGACTTCATCCAAATTAAAGAGATCATCTTGAAGTATCCTATGTGCTTATAGTACACAGTTGCTTATAATTTTTAAATCTTACATATGGTTGAGTATAACTAAAGTTTTGCTTAATCAGTTATTCTTTTCCATGTTGAACCTGTATATAGTGGTTGTTGGCATCTTTAGATATCTACTGCAGTGCGTGTTGGTATAGCTCCAGCCACTACTTTGCCTCCCAGTTTGTATAAAGTGTTTGCTATAAATAAGCCATTTTGTCTGATTGTTTGGTGCCAGCTGTACATCTTAGTATTCTAGCTATGTTTTGTTGTTCAAAGTTAAATTCCAAAATGTCCTTAAAACCCCTTCACCTTGCTGAATTTGTGTTGCACCAGTTTTCAACAGGAGCCATTGAATTTAAAGATGACTTGGAAGTAGCTTACCTGGGTGCCCCTGGCCCGGTATGCTGTTTGTAAGAATTCTAACAAATTATTTGTTCAAATGACTGAACAGTAGCTGATTAGTCTGATCATGATTCCCATCCACTCTCCCCCTGGCTCATATTTATCACCCTCAGTGAGCAGTTTGCTTGGGTGGGTATCCCCCCTCTTTCAACCCACTTTCCCCTGCCATGCTTCCCAGACATCAGTGCAATTAACTTTTATGCAATCTCCCTGTAGATAAATATCCATGTATATTGCTTTGTATGCATGACAAGGAAACTGAGGTGCATGGTAGTCTGTCTGTTGTCAAAGGTCAACAAGAGTAGGAAGAAAACAAATTGGAATTGACATCTTCCAACTCATGTCTCCATCCATCAGATCACAGCACTTCTCTTGGCAAGAGTCCCGTTGCCTCTCCCTTCGATGGCTAACACCATGGACACGATGCTTTCATTATGGTCTCCATCACTTCCTGCTTCTAAAGATCAGCAGCAGCGGCAGGCTGCCACTCAACTTGCCCTTCTGTGAGGTGGAAAGGGACCATGTTGTTTTCTGCCAAAAAATGGACCTATTTCTTTTTCCTCTAAAGGAGAAGATCTGAACATAGCAAAATGAGCAATTATGAGCCAGCTGTATGCATTTTTCACCCTTATTAAAACTGTCAAAGCCCAAATGCAAAAACTTTCTGAAAGACTTCTAGCATGCCAATTCTGGGCTTATGGAAAGCTTTTCCCCTAATTACTTCAACAACCTTCTGTGCACGGTATATTGAGGAAATTTGATCTTTATATCACAGTGGCAAGGAAGGCAGATTTGCAGACATTCACGGGAATAGTTTCTCAAACAGCTTTAATGGAGAAAATTGATTCTCAGGTATTAGAGGAAGTAAACATTGGGATAAATTACGTAAAGAAAATTTATGTTTAGAAAGGAAAAAGTTCCAGTCCAAATGTTGATTAAAATCTCAAACACTTCGTGTCCTTTTCAGGACAAAGAAAAAGAGTCCTTTTATGCTCTTTGTTCCCTTCCCTCAAGCAGGATATATTACACACATTTAGAGAAAAAGATGCATCTGAGAATAGCAAAGATGCTGTATCCACCAGGGTAGGCTAGGTTGTGATGCTATAAGAAACGACCTGCAAATTTCGGTAGCTTAAAACAACAAAGGTTTATTTCTTCCTTACACTTGTTGTGTCTCCGGTTGGCAGAGACCCAGGCTGAGAGATCAGCCTCCATTTTGTTCTTTGCTGGTCACTCTCTCAGAGACAAACTTAGAACTCTTGAAGCAAGGGTTGGCAAACATCTCGTAAAGGGCCAGATAGTAAATATTTTCAACTTTGCAGGACATGGAGTTTCTGTCACAATTACTCAACTCTGCTATGATAGTGCAAAAGCAGAGTTTACAATAGTTCATAATACATAAAAAAATAAATATGGGCTGTATTCCAATAAAACTTTATTTACAACAATAGCCAGTGGGCTGGATGTAGCATATGGCCTGTAGTTTGCCAACTCTTTCAATTAAATTGTATGGCCCAAAAGGGACACTTGTTACCTCTGCTCAATGATTAAAGACTAACTAGTGATTCCACTTAACCACGAGAGAATAGGAAAGTACAAGTCTGTCACTTCCTGAGGTATATGTGTTCCCACACTTACCTGGAAAATAATGAAGAAATAGCTGAGCAGTTATTTTCATAGCTCCACAATGCTTGATTAAGCCTACTGATGTTTTAGAGTTTTTCTACCCCCTCAGCTTTCTCTTTAATTCAAAAAACCAGACTTTACAAGGTGGCAGTGTTCATTTGCTATTTTAGAGGCAATAGAAGTTGGCCGTTCAGTCAAAGAGGACACTGCTTAGCTCTGTGCTTGTTCAGCCTTGGTGGCCACGTTGTGTGCAAATAGCTGGAGTTATTCATCTCATGAAGTCTTCACCTTTGGGAATCCAAAGGTGAGTCAGGACATGCATCCTAGAAGCAGATCTTGGGAAAGGATTTGGAAGTAGCAAGGGAGGCATTTTGTCAGATGACTTTCCTCAACAATGAGATTTGTCTAGGGGACACTTGTTGAGAAGTTTCCTAGATGTAGCAGTGCAGCCTGTACACAGGGAGCATTGACAAGATAGGGTTTGCAGCTCATTTCACTATAAATGGAGTCTCACTTGAACCTGTTTTACCACAGGATGATGTCACTTTACATACATGGTTTTCTAGCAAACCCTGCCCTCTCCCCAAATCACAACCAACCCCATTTTGCCCCCTCCTAGTTCGTCATTGTTTTATAAAGTCAAATGGTTGCTTACCTTCAATTGACACACCTCTTTCAAATTTTATTGGTATTTCTCTAAGAACAAAACTTAAATATTCCATTTATTTTTACACAGTTCAATTCATTAATTTTCCTGACCTTCTCCATAGAAATAGTTTGATTAGATATAGATAAATGTATATTTAAGTAGATTTGTAAGTTAGTTAAAACAGAGACACTAGGAATCTATTGTGTAGGTAGTAGGCTCTCTATAAATTGAAATATCTGTTCATGTTGATTATAATCCATACCTTCCAAAATTTTAAGGTACTTTCTTGCATATTATCACACAAACAAAACCCTTTAGTGAACCATTTTAATAATTAAGTTTAAAAGAGATAAAAACAGAGCAGAACATATACCTGAACTAAGATCCATTAGTTGGTAATAGCTGCTTTCATTCTCCTAATCAGTGATATTTCTGTTGAACATGAGAAGATTCTAGAGGCAATGATTATTCAACCATGACAAAGAGTACCATTTTAAAAAGAGTGAAAATAACCTACATCTAAAAGAATATTTTCAAGGTCCAGATGACATTTTTATTTGAAGTGAGGCTGTACTATACCTTGAAATTAATAAGTGTTGTTATTATTGTGATGCCAAACAAAGAAAGTTGGGCAGTAGTCTCTTTAGAAACACTAGAGCTCTTCTCTAGGATAGCTTAATATTGGCAGCCAATTTGGGAAATGAAATTAAAATCTTGTGAGGGAAAACCTTAATAGCAAGGTTTAAGCCAATTACAGTTATGTCCTGCGCACTCTTCTGAATCGTTTAAAATAAATTTAATTGAGTTTGATACCATCCCATTTTTTCCCACTTTGCAAAGGAGGAAACTGAGGCACAGTGAAATTAAGGTACTTGCCTAAGATCACAAGAGAGTGAGCAGCAGAGCCAGGATTCTAAGCTAGACAGTTTGCACCAAAGTCCATATAAATAACCAGAGTCCATAAGAATAACCAGTGTGCTATTACATCTTTCACAGCTGGGACAATGGGATTGGCACTGAAATGCTAGTGAAGGAGCAGAAAAATTTAGAGACTTGTAAACAACCAATTCATATAAGTGAGGAAAATCTATGCTCTTTTTGTGCTTATCTGAATTGACCACCAATTCACCAAACATAGGCTACTTCGTTTTACTGGGACTATGGAGAGACAGGGAAAATGCTAACTCCCTTTCTTTCAGCAGCTGTCTAGTGTAGAGATTTTTCTTTCTGGAGTTAAGGAAAGTGTGAAGGAAAAGGAAGCACTCATAAGCTTTGGTTTGCTTTCAACAGATAGTCAGTGCACGGGATCATTCTTGCCACCTCTTCTCCTTCTCACCTGAACTGTCCTCTTTGGCTTGTCTGCCACAAACTTCCTTGGAAATTCTTTGCTGTACCTGAGTCCCCATGCATGACAGTCTGGCCTTGCAAAGAAGATTAATATAAAATATCAGCCAAAGGTTTTGTATTTCCAGCCCAGATCTTTATCTCAGAATAAAAGGGGGAAATTTATCTCCTGTGGCTCATGGGCATTGAGTTGCTGGGAACATTTCACTGGCAGGGAGAGTCGGCAAAAATAGTCCTAGTGGATTTCAAGTTTATTTGACTAATTCTTTCACCACTTGTCAAATGAAACTACTTTTGTTTAAGTAACAAAACAAGCTGTTTCCTCTGCCATTTCTCCAGTGGGTTGTATAGGCACTTGTGGCGAACACACATTACTGCTAACTGTTATGATGTTTGCTGTCAAATTCATTTATTTATACAACTGCTGTAAAAAGCCTGAGGCCCATAAGCAGCCTTGAAAGATTTCAGAGTCATGGTGTGGGGTCATGAGAGGGAAAAAAAAGTCTTCACTGGTTATGAGAAAGGAACTGACACAGGAAATGGTCACATATGGCGCAGATTTATTGTGTCCGGGGCTTCCCATTCAAATCTCATTACAGCCACAGCTCAGAGCCAGGCATGGCACAGTCACATTCATTTTAGTTTTGGCATCCAACAGAATTACTGCTGCAGCTTCAAACTGAGGGCTGGAGAGGTGACGAGTTTATCATTCTGGGGAAAGAGTGCGTCCGAATTGTATTTGTAAAGAATGCTGTTGGCTGCCCCTACCTTTAATCTAACCCATGCACTTTGTTCAAAGCTGGCAGGCAAGCTTTTCTAGCCAAAAAGAAATAGGAGGGTGGAGAGAAAGAGTGAACTGTGGGTGGAGAGTATTACAAAAGAAATGAAGGGAAAAGTTCAGATTAGATGAAAAGAAACCATTTTGAATTTTGCAGGTTTTTATTTATTTTTTGATTAGTAGAAAAAATAGGTGTTCTGATTATAGACACTTGTGTGTGTGCATGTGCACATACACATATATGTATGTATGTGTGTGTGGATTTCTTTCTTGCCCATATTTCTGAAAACATAGATTCTTATGTCCACATTTTAGTGTTTTCTTCACCGCCTGTAACTTGTCCCTTTCAACATCATTTATTATGAATGCTCGCAAGGCTTACAGGTGCTCTTTCAGACTATGAGGCAAATGTTACTTGTTATTTGTTTGAGATCATGCCAAAAAAGGCAAAAGGAGAGTGAGAAATATTTTAAAAAATACCGCTTTTGTGATTATGGCAAATGTATCAGCTTATATTTATTAGCAAGTACTTTTTCCCAACTCTGCACATTATCATCTCATTCAATCCTGTCCCTTGGCCTATGGATTGGCTACTGTTCTCAAGTCTTTTACAAATGAGTTAACTGAGTCAGAGAGAGAAGTGATTTGCTGGTGGTTTTGCAGCTAGAAAGTGGCAGAGCCAGGAAGCAATGCAAATCTCCCTGACTCTGAAACCTGACCTCACACCCCCTAAGCTGTACTTCCTGAACTTGCACTTGCTTTGGCTGTTTTCAATGTGGTATTCAGAGAATAAAAGTCATAATTGAGACCATTCGCATTGATGTTTGCAGGTCACATCATAATACAACATAATAACAAAAGTACAAAAACGTTTTCTAAGCAACTTATTTCAAGCAAAATATAGATGATGACATTTCAACACAGTAAAAGAATACAAACAGTCTTCTAGAATTTGTTTGAATGGACTTTCATCAATAAAAATAAGGTTTTTTTTTTTTAATTTAAAAAAGGAAAAATGGTTGACTCAGGAGAAGGGCCTAATGATACATATCTGACTCTCCTCCCTCATCTTTATTGTCATTTCATCACTTACTTTCATCTGCTGATCACTTGTTCCCCTCTAAATAACACTTTTATAAAAAGGGAACAAATATTTTGAAATACTCACCAAGAGAACTTAGTAAAGACAGAAAGACCTTTCACAGAGGCCTTCCAGGCATCCTTGCTCATATAATGGTTTGTTTCATGTGGTTTTCCATTTTTCTCAGATTAGTTTGGAAATATATTCCCATGGAAAATAGTCGAAAGTTCAAGAACTTTCGTGAGATTGCTCATGACATTGTGACAGATCCTATAATCTGTCGCTCCTAAAGTTCATCAGCCCTCTGGGCCCACGCATGTGTGTGTTCCTCATCCTGCCACTGCCCGTCCCTGTGCAGTATCTTCAGTCCTTTAGCGCCTTCTTCACGCTTGGATGTCTCCTTCCTACCCTCTGCTGACTCCTAAGCATTGGAGGCCACTTCCCCACACCAATCACCAGCTGTCAGAGTGCTGTCTTCCTCACTAATGACGCCAGAGCAGACTATGTTAAATGCCATCGTCTCACAAAGTACGAAAGCCAACCTGGAAATGCCTTAGTTTTGAAGCTCCAGAACTTTGAATACATTAAATTTTTCAATTTAATGAACTTTGAGTTTCTTAAATTATGGTTTCTTATAATACTATCTGTGTGTACAGGTATATATGCAAGCATATGTACTTTATCTCTTTTATAATGACTGGAAATACCATACTGCCGTCACTCAGTAGACTTTAAAGACCTTCAATTCTAGACTTCAAAATAGCAAGGTTGTGTTTCTGTCATGTATATTGAATCTATTATGTATAAGAATATCACTCTCAATTTACCTTCACCTTACAAATATAACACATGCCCATTATTTTTGAAGTTTTAAAAAATAATTTTTAGCTAGAATTCCCCATTTTAAAAAAGTAGACAGGTTTTCTCTATTATTTCTCATATGACAAAAATATTTTTTATTTAATATTTTTTTCCAAGATTTCAATTACTCCCTTTGTGTATTTAGGAACACATCTTTGAGATTTTGGAGTTTCTCTCCTCATACCTGGAGGGTCTATGTCAACAAATATAAATGGTGATAAATACAACCTGTCTTCACTTTATCTGATCTGTGGCCATTTATATTTGTTAAATTAGAAATAATGAGGTGTAAATGTTGTTTGACAGAGAAGAATTGTAAATGATTTCTTTTCATTTCTTGAAAATAAGAGAATGATTATATATTTTGTTTTTGTCAAAATCTTCTATACTTTACTGTACCATGAATTGTGAAATCTATCACAAAATGGCTAAAAAAAATTATTGAGGGAAATGGTGGTGTTAACCTCGAGGGAAAAAAATCATTAATGTTGATGTATTTCATTCAATTTTAAACATATAAATTTTTCTCTTTTGTTGAGAAGGGGAAGATGGAAGGATTCTATGTGCCTTTGAGTCAAAACATTTATTTTAAAAATAGTTTTTTTCTTTCCTTCTGGTCCATTTCTCTAAATAAAGGATAGAAGTTGTTTCTTTTTTTTCTTTTCTTTTAATTTTTTTTCCTAGCAAAGACGACCCCTTTGGCATATTTTCTTTTTCAAACGTGAAATGAGGTGGAAAATCCTCATTTCACGACAGGAAGGACAAATATTGACACAAAGTTAATATTTGTTAGAACCCTGGAAGCAACCTGAGTATACACACACAGACACACACACACACACACACACACCTTCTCTTCTTTCTCCTCCTCCACCAGACATACCTAACTTGCCTCCTCTCTTGGTTTTTAGGTCTATGGTTTCCAGTCTAGGGAAATGTGGATGCAGCATATTGAATGTCTAGGATATTTTAGGATGTTGAAGTATACACAGAGCAAGTGCTCATGTGCACACATGCACACACAAATACAACCTGCTTAATCTAATTTCCCCCACTTAGAGAAGAGCTTCTGGACTTTATCACTGTTCTTGTCCATCTTGAATGCAATAGCAGATGCCAAGCCAATACTCACTGGTCACTCTGCATTCATTAAGTCCTGTCCACTCTTGCCTTTTTGAGAAGAATGCCCTGGGGTGACTGGGCGGCTGCCCCTGACAGGCTGTGTCACTTATCTATTCACATTGATTATGAAAGTCAGCTGTGGCCAGACCTTGGTTTTTTTTTGTTTTTTTTTTCCTCTCTTCTCTCAGCCCCTCTTACAAGCACCCCTGCCTGGATTTTCATGAGGAAATAATCAGATTAGGCCTTTCACGGTGAGTTCACATGGAGTTCTCTTTCTCCACTGGGCTACTAACCGAATAAACGTGTTTAGTGGTAAATTGTAAATGACATTATGATTACCAAAGCCAGCATGGGTTTCATTTAAAAGTGATCAGAATAGCAGACCACAAAAATTGAGACTGGCAGATAAGACCATTTGGAGAAGTGGGAAAAGAAAAGTCAAAAACAAGTGAGAAGGATAATCATTGCTCAAAACTAAATCTTCTCCAACTGAGAGAAGCAGGAGGGAAAGGAATTCAGAGGAAGAAAAGAGAGACTGCTATTTAGAAGGGAAGCCGGACCATCACTGTGGCTTCTGCCAGCTGTGGCCGGGAGAGTGACGATGACATCTGTCTGGCTGCCTGCATAGCTCTGTCTTAAGTAGTTAATGTGTATTTGCTCCCACAATTAAGAACTACACCCATTTAGCAGCTCTGGAACCCCAGTGCGTTGCTTACATGTGCTTTATTTTTGCCTAACATCAAAATTAAAATACTAGAATTGATTAACTCTGAAGATGAAATAGGAAAATGAATGGTAAGATGTTGATAAACCACCCTGTCTCTTAGTCATTGGTATGTTCTGGAGAAATAAAAATAAAACTTCTTATTTATGAGCACCAGGATTCCAAGTTTGGCTATAAAACTGAATAGTTAATGTTACTTGCCTATAGTCTTTAGGCTGTTGCCTTTGTTAAATTTGTGGCTATATGTTTGTACTTCTGGACTAGTATGCTAAAATATTAAAAAGGCCAAATGGTAATATAAAAAAGCAAATTGACTTTCACCAAATATGTGATTTGACAAATAACCAAAAACCTTTCCATGTGTTCCCATTGATTGATAGATTGTGTAGGGAGAACTGATTATTACAGCGCCTCTCTCACAGGTGTTGATCATCAGAGCTGACCCTACATCTAAATACAATCCCAAAATGAAGCTATTTGATTACATTCCATTTCGCCAGAGGCGTAGGTGGACATTTAGAAGTACACTTTCCTCCTCCTCCTTTTCCTCATTAGTAAGTAATTATGTGAGTCAAAAATGCTGTGAGTCAATTTTTCTATCTATGAACTAAGGATAATTAAACTTGTCATTAGGAAGTTTTAGGTAAAGGAGGATAGGGAAGGAAGGGAGGGAGGGAGGAAGGAAGGAAAGAAAGAAAGAAAGAAGGAATGAAGGACCACCAACCTTATGGCTTGGAGACATCCTTGTAGTGAGGTCAAGTCTTCCTCTTTGCCATTCTAATCCTTATCCCATTCTGTCGCCCTTCCAGGCACCACTCCCATTAGTATGGACTTCCTGTCAAATATTTCTGTACCTGAAGCTCTCCTAAGTAACCATTATATATTAGTTGAAATAGCCATAGGATGATCACCATCTGGCCACCCAAGACCTATTTAAGCAGTAACCCAGAGTCCGCCATTGACAAAACTGTGTGAAACCCTCAGGACCCCCCTAATAGTCTCTTATTTCCACATCCTGCTTGCTTCAGACGCCAGCACAAGTCCACCACACACTGTCTACTATCTCCAGAATACACATCTCTTTCCTGATTTATTCATGGGCTCATCCAACCTTTTACTCTCTTCCTCCAAATCTCCCTCCTGGTGCTATGTGGAACTCTGAAGTTGCACTCAGAAAACTCCTATGTTCATAGAACATTCTTTAACCCTTTTACCTCAACTAGACCCTAGCTGTCTTCTAAAGATACCACTCCCTTTAAATTCTCTCTATTGTCACACCCTCAAACCTTGAGATTCTTTCACATTTCTGTGTTGTTCCCATGCTCTCTGTCACGTCCCTTAAGTAAAAACCCCTGCTTCTCTGCATCTGATGTCATCTGGCTCACTACCTGCTGCCTCTACTTGACATGTCTTATGTTGACATAGTAGGCATTGCTTTTCACTTCCCGAAGGCCTTTGAAACTAGCCCACTGTTTCACTCTGCCATGACTCTTATCCAGGTGAATACCTCATCTGAAAACTTAACTGCTGTGGAAATAAACAAAGACCACCCAAATGAGAACAAGCAAAGGCTGTTTATTCTGAACTTGCTATAGCAAGGGATTTAGCCACCATCACTTGCATTTGGCAGCGACTCAAAGGACCACAGAGAGTGGAAAAGCTTTATGGTGGAAAAAAAGGAAGACTTCAGGTATATCCTAATTGGGGGCTTTTGGTATGGGGAAGCTGGGGGCAGGCTAACTAGAAATGGGGCATCCTATGTGATTGGTTAGAGGCACATATTTGTCTTTCTCTGGTTGGTCCTACGTTGGAAGTGAGGGAGAAAACTAGGGAAGCTGGCAGTTATTAATCAAGTATTGGCTGTTTGGGGCTAATTATTTCAGGGGTTATTGTTTGATCATCCTGGACTGGTTGCTGCAGATAATAGACTGGCTTCTTGGCCTGGTCACTGTAGATTGTGGGTCAGAGTTCTATTTTTGTATATGGTCTGACCGTTTTGAATATTCAGGATATACTCATATACTAGGATATATTCAGTTTCTTACTGCACAACTCATCTTCAAGGCTTCTCTAGGAGAATAACTAGCACAGAGAAAGTTCTCAATAAATGTTAGTTGTAGCTGTTATTATTGTTTTTTCAAGTATGCTTTTTTCCCTTTCTGCCTTCCCACTCATTGATACAGTCATAGCATCGAAATTGTCATCACAACCAACTTTCAAAGTCATGAACTCAAGTATCCTACTGTAAGACCATGACTCATGCCTTCACAGCTCACGTGTTTAAGAGCCCTTTCCTTGTGACACTAAGTCCATTGCCACATGCCTTTTTTTGACTACATAAGTCCCCTCCACTTCATTTCCCTCCTTAGGCAGCTGAACTGTGCTATACTTCATTATAATTAGTTCTTCACAAGTATATTTAATACTCTTGACCCTCTGTCCCTTCTTCTCAATCACAGGCAGAAACCCAACCTTCAGTGAACCCAGCCATCCTATTTGTTCATTCCATCTTACTGGGTATATCCAAGGCATTTGTTCATCCACTCCACAACACAAGCTGACTTGCTGTGAAGGTGATTAGATTTAGGTTTCAGGGTCTTCACTTACATGGGTCACTTGCAAGACTCTAAAAGGAATCCTAGCAATGTGTTTGCATGCCCCTAGGTTTTTGTAAAGTTTACAAAATTGAGATATGTTCACTATAATTTAAGATAACACTCTCTTTCCACTCTATATTCTTCTCCATCATAAGTACTGTGGGGTTGGGTGACAATGGAATAGTCACACACGTTTAGGATCTAGCTAAAGGGAAGTTGAGTTGGACATATATTTGATGTGGGTTTAATGGGGTGTGGTTTTGAGGTTCACAATCACTTCTTTGTAAAGCTCTTACTAGCCATATTTGTCGACTTGCCCATGCTGTGGCAAACAGGAGCCAGACTATAGGTCACACTGTGATGTGACTGTATCCTAAAGCATGAGAAGAAAGTGAAAGGTGAAGTATGGTTTTAAGTGACAGTGCCATAGAAGTTACTCTGCAGAAATTTATTCAAATGTTACAGCTCATACCTGAGAAAAACTTTCTAGGAAATTTTCCATGTTTGACAACGATTCCAAACATTTATACATTACCAATCATGAGTTGTGAAACTGAAAGCAACTCTTCTAAACTCCCAGGGATAGAAAACAAATGTCAATCATCCAGGCTAAAGGAAAGATGAATTATCTTTCTAGCCCCTCAGTAGAAAACATTACAACATTGTTTTCGTCTAAAGAAGCAACCCAGGGGCTGGCCTGGTGGCTTAGCAGTTAACTTCGTGTGCTCTGCTTTGGCGGGCCGGGGTTTGCGGGTTCGGATCCTGGGCACGGACATATGCACCGCTTGTCAAGCCATGCTGTGGCGGCGTCCCATACAAAGTGGAGGAAGATGGGCATGGATGTTAGCCCAGGGCCAGTCTTCCTCAGCAAAAAGAGGAGGATTGGCAACGGACGTTAGCTCAGGGCTAATCTCAAAAAGAGAAGCAACACAAAAATGTGCAACAAAAAAAATAGGAAAAAAATGATACAGAGGTGTGTTAGGTAATTAATTAATAATGTGACTTTTCCTTAGATTTTATCATGTTTATGGTATTTATGTGGTTTAAATTTATAATGTGTTGTGATTTTTTCCCATTTTTAATTACTATTCACTCACTCTTATTCCTCATCTTGAATTCATAATTTTGTATCTACTTTTATAGAATGGTTCTCCACTACTGTATAATCACTAAAATGCAGAAAGAATGGGTTCACCCCTTTTGCACAAAATGGCTTCACACCATTTTCTCCATCTACAAACGTTCCACCCATCCCTCCCCTCATCCCAGTCCCCAACACACACCCTTACCCTTAGCTTTCAGTTGATGACCTTGCTTTGCCTCACATGTCCCAGCAGATAAGAGTTTCTTCACTCTCCCACCCGCCTCCACCTGCAGACACTCTGTCCTCCTTCCTGCTCAGTGAGAGATGGAGTCTTTCCACCAATCAAATCCCATGCGCTTACAAAGTCCTCTGGACTCTGTCCTCCCTTAGCTTCACAAGGAGTTTATGCTGTCATTCTTCCACTTCCTCTGATTAACTAATTAATTAATCTCTCCCATTTTATAGATTCTGTCTTATCTGCAGAATTTCAGCTTGTGTCTAAACACAACAATCTGACTTTTTTTCTAGTACATTTTATGAAGCTCTGAATTATCCTAGTTATGCATTAGCTGCTTTTCACAATCTCACCTTGAATGCCAGACTGATTTACTTCAATAAAATTGTGTTAATTATTTTAAAAGAACCTACTTTTCAGCTCACATAGGGCATTTCCTTTGAATAAAATCCTTATTGTCAAAACTCTGAGTTAGAAATTCCTGCTAGAAGTAAGCCTGTACTATCAGAGATGACTATATAATTGTTGAGTGGGATTATTTTGTTTTTGTTTTTTTGTGTTTTAATTTCCTCTGTAAAAGAAGGATTTTCTAGTGAACTATAATGATGTATGCACTATATAAATCAGTTTTTTCCCAGTGGGTAGATGCTACTTGTATGTAGGTTTATCTCCTTTACAAGGAGGTTGAGGGAGTCACATCCCAATCATCTCTCTCAAACTACCGTCAAAGAAACTTCAGCTCTGACTTCTGAGACACACAGGGCTAGAAAAACACTGTACCTTTCGTAAGTCTGGATAGCCTTAAAATATAATTAATATGTTATTTATTACAGATTTTTTTGCACAGTGGTATTCCTAGGATAGCAAAAATTGTAAAGAGTATATGGTTTTGGAGAGAAAGTGTCCTGTTTGTTTTATATTTCATCAAGAAGAGCTGAACCAAAGAATACTTAAATATTCTTTATACTTACATTGGATCAGATGGGCACGTCCTCCACTTTTGGGGGGCATGGGAAGGAAGGCATGGGGAGAATATTTTATAATAACCAGTGTTTCATGAAACTCTTTTTACTTAAATTAGGAAATACTAATTTTGATTTCATAAAGGTCGTAGTGGTAAATCTCCAACCAAATGTCTCTGAAATCAGAATGCGTGTGTCCTTTTCATGGTAGGATGTTCATGCACAGAGCTTCAAAACATGAAAAAGGAATATATGAGGAATAGAAACAATGCATATAATTGGCATTACACTAATTGCTCTGAAATCAGGAAGATAACTGGCTGAGTTTATACAACAAATAATTGACATATATTTGAGCAGCCATATGTGCCTGGCATTTAATCCCTAATCACATGACAGTGCTTAATAATAACAAAAATATGAGATATAGTCCCTGGCCTTGAGAAATAACCCTTAAGGACAGCCTACTAAGTTTATGTAATTTATCAAAGTACATATAGTTAGTTAATAGCAGAGAATGATTGAGAATCATGTCAACTAAGAGAATGATTAATTTAGGGACAGTTCCAAGAATTTAGCAATCCATAGAGGTGACTTTAAAAGACGTCATATCTCCTGGATGAGAAGCAGGAAGAACAAAGTCAGAGATCTATAAAACTGGATGGAGTGTGAATGATTAATCAATGGCATAAACATGACTGAAAAAAATGTGTAAAAAGGAGAGTGAACCGTGGAGTTTAGAAAAGGGGAACCAGTATGATTCAACGTTTTTCCATGAGGGAATGTCACCTAACTATCTCATTTGAAAAGGGTATACCTGTAGTAGAGGTTGGTGCATCAGGGTCTCGAAGCACAATTTCCGTGGCTATTAAGATCATGCAATTAATTCCCTTCATGCTGTTTCCATGCTTTTGAAGACAATTCTTGATTTAACAATAGCATTTCCATATTATGTGACCATAGGGAGAAAACGCGCTATGTAAAAGTGGCCATTCTTTTATATTAGATAATTAAATCTCTACTTAAATTAATAATTTAGTATTCAATTTAGTGAATTGCATTTCCTTGAGACATAGAGTAATTCAAATTTTCTGTTTTTATCTTGTGTCAGTTTTCAAGGAATTTGTGTTATTTCATCTATGTTGTTGTATTTGTGGGCATAAAGTTTGTTTGTAATAGTCTCTTAATCTCTGTCTGTAGAATCTGTAGTAATAATCCTTCTTTCATTCCTGAAATTGGTGATTTGTGCTCTCTTTCTTTTTATGTTGATCAGATTAGTGAAGGGTTAATCAATTTACTGATATTTTACAAGAATCAAATTTTAGCTTTGTTCACTTTCTCTGGTTTTTTGTTTGTTTTCTATTTTATTGATTTCTGCTGTTATATTTATTATTTCCTTTCTTCTACTTACTCTGGATTTGCTTTGCTCTTTTTCTAAATGTGTAAGGTAGTACCAGAAGGCATTGTTTTTAGATAATTCTTTTTTTTGTAATATAAACATTTAACATTATAAATTTCCTTCAAAGCACCGTTTTCACTGCATCCCACAAATTTTGATAATGCTAAAATTTCATTATCATTCAGTTTGAAATATTTCACAATTTTCCTTGTAATTTTGACCATAGTTGTCACTGTCATTGTTGAGGCATGAGTAAACGATGTGCCCTACTGAAGCAACATTTTGGTAATTAAATGTATTGATATCATAGGCAGCTTTGGCACAGATTTCTAATAATACCATATGGAAGAAAGGATGTAGGAGGGGGCTAGATCATGCTCAAATGCAGTACATCCTGTGTTCGTAATAGTTTGGTGTTTTTGTTGTTCCAATCCTTAGACTACTTTAATGAACTTGTACTAAGGCAAATTAAAATATCTAGAAAACTATACAATTATGTGAATATCAATTTTAAATCAATGGAACACTTTACTGGAAGATAAAATGTCCCTGTGGATTCAGAGCAAGCACTCCTCTAGGTTCATAGATGAGAGGTGGAAATAATGGATAATGCTGTTTCTTCAAGTGTTTTCATTAGCTCCAATCATCCTCAGCTTGGGATCTATTTAATGTCAACACTCCTCAAATTACTACTTTCTTCTTTTCCTCTTCTTGTATTTCTTTACTCTTCATGTTTAAAGAAACAGGAAGTATGGGAAAATTATATAGTCTGACATCCAAACTCTCTCATAATCTGGTCACAATATATCTCTTCAATTTTAATATACCTCCATAAATTCTCTGTTCCAGCCCCTCAATCTACCTTTTTTCCCATTAACTCAAATATTATTACCCCTTCTCTCCTATCCTTTCTCCACTTTGGAGGGCTTAGTGATTATTCTTTTTTCTTAATTACTTTACTCATTCAATACTTTTTGCACTTAACTATTACATCCATCATTAACTTTAAATAACATATATTATGTAACATATATATTTAAATTGTATTAAATTGCTGTTATTTAATGTATGTATCTTTCCATATTTTGCCCGACTTCTTTGCATTCTCAGTATCTAGTGCACTTAATTGTTCAATAAATGTTTCATGAGGTTACAGATGATGAGAGTGATGGATTGCAAATTGTCTTTGAGAGATTGTGGTTCATGTGTCACTTGTTTATTTTCCTTTATTTTATAGGTACGTTCAGAGAAGAACAGAAATGCACATACCGATCCCTTATACAAGGCTACATCTGCAAACAGACTGACCAAGTGATTTTAATTCTTGACAATGCTGATGCCACTTGGGCAATGCGGAAGTCGTATCCAGTTGTATCTGTGACTAGCGGTTTTGTTGACACCTTTAGTAGTGCAAATGCCAATACTCCCTGCTCTACTTCAGGATCTGTATTTACTTTCTATTCCATTTTACCCACTAGGGAAATCACCAAGGTCTGCTTTGTGGATCAGACTCCTCAAGTTTTGCGTTTTTTTCTGTTGGGGAACAAAAGTACCTCCAAGCTTCTCTTAGCTGTATTTTACCATGAACTCCAGAGCCCCCATGTTTTCTTAGGAGGAAGTTTCATTCCACCCACTCTGGTTCAATCAACATCCTCATTGCTGGATGAGCCTATTGGTTCCAACTATTTTAGCATCATGGATAACCTCTTGTATGTTGTCCTCCAAGGAGAGGAGCCCATTGAAATACGCTCAGGTGTTTCCATTCATTTGGCCCTCACTGTGATGTTTTCAATCCTAGAAAAAGGCTGGGAAATCATGATCCTTGAAAGACTAACTGACTTCTTGCAGGTTGACCAAGACCAAATCAGATTTATTCATGAGATGCCTGGCAATGAAGCAACCTTAAAGGCCATTGCTGACAGTAGAGCAAAGAGAAAGCTCAATTGCCCAACTGTGACTTGTGCTAGTCACTATAGAGCTGGTCAACGTAGACCTCTCATGATGGAAATGACCTCGTATAGGGTCCTACCACCAACCACTATGGAACCTATCTCAAAAGTGATGGTCATTGAAATTGGGGATCTGCCAACAGTAAGAAGCACTGGACTGATTCCATCCTCATCAAGTAACAAATTACAGAATTTGGCTCAGCAGGTTATCACTGCTCAACAGACTGGAGTACTAGAGAATGTTCTGAATATAACTATTGGAGGGTTACTGGTGACTCAATCAAAGGGAGTCATTGGCTATGGGTAAGTACTAATTTTGATAACATCCAAATGAAGGCTTATTTCTTGGGTGTGTATTGCAAATGTCAATCTACTTACGCTGAATCATATAACTTGTCTGATTCTCAAGATAAGAATAAAACTTAAAAAGCCATTTATAGACTTAAATTCTCAATTTTAAAATTCTTTATCATATCTATGTTCTTCATAATTACTCTATTTCCTGGGTGGTTGAAGGCGTTATATTTTGTTACCCGAAAGTGAAAAGCACATAGGAAGAGATTTTTCTAAAGCAATGTACTTCAATACATTGGTTCATTCATTTCTTTATATAATGAATTTAAGCAGTGGGCTAAATTCTGGGTTTGCTAAGGTGAAACAGATAGGATCTTTGCCTTAAGGGACAAAAACACTGCCTATCAGAATTCCATAGAGCTATGAGCTAAAACTTGAGTACTGAGGGGGATGATAATAATTCTGCCTGTTGGGACTGGGGAAGGGACTTATATTTTGGAAAATTTTGGAGGGATGACCAGGAGTTTACTAGGCTAAAGCAATAACCCTGATTGGGTTTTATTTAACCTAGAATTATAAAACCCTGAAAGGATACCTTTGTCAAATTGTGTGAGGTGGGAGCATCCCTGCTGCCAACTATGGTTATGGCACGCGCCTGTGCATGATTTGTGATGGCCTTTGTGCGGTGTTATTCTGACCCTACAAGCTGGTATTTTGAAGTCCTCCACCAGGTTTCTGTTTAATACAAAATTCAGAGGTAAATGTACCTGAATATTTCCCTGCGCTTAGTAAATGAGGAAGTATGTGAAGTACATAAGAAGGGAAGGCAAGTTTAAATTACTCTCAATGTTAGCCAAGGGATGAGTTGACCAGCCC
The DNA here is from genome assembly GCA_031878705.1 of Tapirus indicus. Taxonomy (NCBI): domain Eukaryota; kingdom Metazoa; phylum Chordata; class Mammalia; order Perissodactyla; family Tapiridae; genus Tapirus; species Tapirus indicus. The sequence goes on along the minus strand of CM062931.1, from coordinate 47,342,803 downwards.
AAGTTCATCTAAGACATCTGTCACGAGGTCAAGACAGTTCGAGTCCCAAGTGCCACTTTTTAACAGATGCAAAGGAACCAAAAAACCCAAATACCCCAGACTGAGAGACAATTTGATCTTGTCATAATGCTTAGGAAACATATATAAAGCTAACCATCTCAGAAATGCATACTGTTTGGGTATAGAGGGCTCAGGATGCGCAAGCATGGATATTCCCTATAAACTTGTCACCACCACTGGAAAAATAAGCTCAAACCCATGTACATTTTGAGTTGATATTGAGTCTCTGAAATAGGTAAAATTATTCAGATTCTGAGCTATATTACTAGCTAAAATTTTAAAACATTGACATTCCTTTCGATTATTCTGTTACTGCTTTTTTATCCTTTTTATGGTAGTGCTAAGAAATAAGCAATTAATATTTAATGGATATTAGTTACTTCTACCCAACCATCTCCAATTGATGTGGAATTCATTATAAAATGAAAAGCAAAACCAAAAGAGACACCTTTACATTTTGAGGCATATTCAACTAATATATTGATCACCATTTTTTACACACAGCAACATATCCAAATGAAAACTTAGCTAGTGTTTTTGTATCATGTTTTACCTGTCTTTGCAATGAAGATAGGTATTCCTCTTCCCTACAGTACATTAATATTTATGGAGGATATGAAAAGAAAGCTCAAGCAATTTTATTTTGGATTCTGGTTGATTTGAAGGGCTTTGGGAATTGTTAGCTTAGAATTAAAAAGTACCCCTAGTTGCATGATTGCTCCCAATCTATTAAATCTTGAATATTTTTACCAACCACCAAACCTTCACCATGTTATTGATGTATTATGATATTATGCATGATAATACAAGAATCAGAAATCTGAAAAAAATATGCTAATGCATCTTAGCTTGTGTTTAAATATATTTTCTTTCCGTTAGCCCTATTTTATTTAGATCCCATTGAGTTCTTATAAGTATATTATATGTATGAATGACTAGGGAGAAAAAGGGCCAGTCCATTGCTAAATTTCATTTACATTTTACAGTACTGAGCTTTCCTAATACATCATCATTCCAAAATGACTGATTTTTATATTATATATAAAAAAGACTCAGTGAATATTTAGCCTTTAACTAGGAGACAAAAGTCAGAGTAGAAGCAATGGAGGTGTAGCAGAGGAAATCCAGCAAAGAAAGTAGACCCAGCACAGGTTTAGGTACACACACATGTGGGGGGGATATCATTCTATCATGAGGAAGTAAGACAGCTTCAGACAAAATATCACCTTTATTGTCCACCATCCATTATAGCCATCATGTTTTCACTTTTGACTCAGATATTTCTGATTTAATGAGAAACTGCTGAGCATGTATATTATACCACCAATTTTCTGTTGGGACGTGTTATATTCCCCATCTCTCTCTATTTCTCCAGTAATTTAAGAGAGATTTTCTAGACAAAAGGTGGAAAGCAAATCTTCTGAAGATAAGGAAAGGCTGCTTCTTAAGTATATCTGAGTAAATCTCTGTAGAATGAGAAATGCCATGTCCTAAGGGATTGAATGAGAGTTGGCAATGTTTCCCATGGTCCTAAGAACTGCCCAGTAGGGTAAACAACCCTGAAGCCATGTGCAGGCCCCAAGGCCAGCCTTGTTTCCTTCAGCTTTGATCAGTGTCAGTTGGGACTTCCACTGAACTCACTGGAGAGCCATTGACGAGCTAATGAATTGACCTTGAGACAGCAGAAATTAGTCTAGAGATGCAGGCTTTTCAGTGAAAAGCACCCAAGATGTTCTTGAGAGGTTCCCTCTTGTGAATTTAATGGGGTTGCATGCATTTCAACAAATTGAGGCCATATTGGACATTTACTTTTCACCTACTTTCAAAAAACTACCAACTTTGTGAGGAGAAATGGAGTGTGGTCTACTTTTTAATTAAATAACGCACAGTGAATTGGCCTCTTCTGGTCTTTACCCTCCTCTAGATGCATCTGGATTTAAGGTTCCTCTTCTTGGCTAAGTCAGTTCCATGAACCTGTTTTTCATCTTCCAAAGCTTCGCTGACCTCTGTTATCAGTTATCCTTTCCTCTCCTACCTTCTTTATCTTTGTTGATTGACATCATTTTTATTCTTTCAAGTAACTTCAGTGGAGTAGAGGGAAGAGAGATAAACATATGTTCAATCTGCCCTTTTTAAACTGGGGGTTTTCCCCACAGGAGTCTTATTTCTATATTCTGTCTTATATTTGGAATTCTAGCAGGACACCTTTTATATTGCTTCCCTTCCTTTCAGTAGAAACTTGATTTTTGCTCTTTATAATTTTTTCTCCTCATTTCTCTTCTTCTCCCTCCCTTTCTCTTGCTTCATTAAAAAAAAAAAAAAAAACCTCTAAATAATATCCTTTGTCATATAATAAAATTAAATATGTCTGTATCTTTTATGGAAGTTTAGCTACTGAAATGCCAAAGCTGTTTGTGGTTGGCAGAATTTCTAAAATGGCCTTCCAAAGATGAGCTGCTCTAATCCCAGGAACCTATGAATATGACCAGATTGCACTTCTGTGAATACTGTTTTGTTGCACAGCTGACCTGAAGATAGAGAAAATATCCAGGATTATCAAAATGCACCCAATCAAACACGTGAGCCCTTAAAAGAGGAGAGCTTTCTCCCGCTACGGCAGAAGAGGACAGAAAAGGAAAACAGAGAGATTCAAAATGTGAGAAGGACTTGAAGTGTTGCTGCCTTTACAATGGAAGGGGCTGCATGAGAAGAAATGCAGGTGGACTCTATGAGTAGAGAGTCGACCTTGGCTGACAGCTAGCAAGGAAACAGGGACTTCAATTCCACAGCCACAAGGATGTGAATTCTACCAACAATCTGAATGGCTTTGAAGTGAATTCTTCCTGAGAGCCCCCACATAAGCAGTGAATCCAGCCAAGCCTGTCTGGACTCTTGACCCACAACCTGGAGATAATCATTTGTGTTATTTTAAGCCACTAAGTTTGTGGCAATTTGTTATGCAGCAACAGAACCCTAATAGGCAGTCTCACATAAAGGTCTTTGTTTATGACATTGCCATGGGCCTTGGGCCCTGAAAACAGTTATAGTGAGGGCGAGCGTGACACTGTGGGAATGCATACCTGTGTGTGTACCTATCACATTAGTAGCTTTTTAAGTTCCCTCACTTTGTGTAAGGAGCACCCTGACTTGGAATAGACAAGAAAACGAGGAGAGACAATTGATGAGACAAGTCTATTGGCTCTCAGTCTCATTTACCATCTTCTCTTGTACAACCTCTCCATGCCCCCTGGGCACCTGCTTTCTAGGAAATGGCTGTTTGGAATATCAAGGACAGAATCTTTCTGTCAACAAGGGAGGATGTTCTTCCCAAAACTGGCAAGATGTTCATCCTGAAAGAGATTCCTATACTACCAGTGTCCCTTTCCTCCCTCACGGCAAAACCATACCTTTGCCATTAAAGAATGTCTCTGCACCATTTCTTCTTTTCACTATGATACAGATTCACTATTTTGTTCAGTTAGGTGGGTGGCAAAATTGTCATAATGGTATTTCATATATGTGGCTTTGTGGGAAAATGAGATGCTCTGCATAAGCAAATTTTCTGTTTAATTAAAAATTGTTCCTTTTATCACTACATTTTTAAAAAGGCTTCATCTCTTAAACTTAAGAAAAATATTATCCAGCCTTATTAAATGGGAATTATCGTAGACCATTCACATTTTTATTGATGATTCATGGTCATCATTAAAACTATCGTTTATTCCACAGCCCTGTTTCTGCAGTAATGCTCTTAGGGACCATTGTTCTTATACTGAATGGCCCCAGACCACTAAATCTTAGATTCTACTTCTGCGGTTTATATTTTTTCTGCTATTTCCTTATAAATAGGATGTTAATTGTAATCCATTGCTACTGTTGACATGTCTGCAGCCAGCAGTTCCCCATCCACATGCACATGTGATTCTAATTCCAAAATTGGACCACACCACCTTAAAATCAAGTACTTTAAGATTATGTGTACAGATGGTGAAGTTGTAGGTAAATATAATAAAGACTCATGAAAGCTAACATTTCATTGTTTTTATTTCCCAAACATTAATTGGACAGCTATTGTGTCCAAAAAATTATATGGCTCATATGAAACTCTAGAGATTTCAAAATTAATGGATAGGCAAAACAAGCATTTATGCAACTATTTAATAAGAATATGTTATATTAAATCCATTATTCTATATTACAAAGAAATCGTTAATTCAATATGAACCTGCTTAAGCTTTAGTCTAGTTTTTCATAAAATTAACTTAAGCATATTTTTGTCTCTATAATATTTGTTAGGTGGTCAAGGCTTCAGCTTACTATTGTATTCCCAAGAGTACCTGCACAGTGTCACGCACAATAAACGATCAGTATATATTTGTTGCAAATAGTGAAATGTAACCTATTTGGCTTCTCTGCTAGTCAAGTACTCCTGTGGAACCAATATCGTGTATTAAATCTCTTCTCTCAGAAAGATCTTGAGTGATTCCTGTTTTCCCAGTCAGACCGTGACCGCTGCAGCACCCCAATACAAACAGGAAATTGACTATTTTGTGTATCATCTTTAAAAAATGTTTTCAGAATTTCCATTATCCCAGATAAGATATTCATGCTAGAATTATTATAACATATTATTTTAAGTGATTTGCCAACTAAGATACTTAGGTTTTCACCCTGAACTAACCTTGTTGGAGGATGTGCCGTGTTTACTCTGTGTCTTTGCACACTTTTGGCACACCGCAGCTACACTTAGGGTTATTCAAATCTCAGTTTGAAATGAATAATTCCAAGACTCACAAGAGTTTAATAATAAGTATTAGAGCATAGCAGTAAGCACACCAATTGAGGAGTGTACCAGAACTTGAAATTGGCCAGGCCAAGATAGGTGATGGCTTTCCAGAGGCATTTAGTGACCTAAGAGCAGAGGAAGTTCGTGGTGGGTGCTGACTTGTCATAGTGTTACTATAGTAACATGTATTGGGTGCTTACAATGTGCCAGGATTGGAGCCACTATGCTATCGTGCCAGAAGGAAACCACCAGGTCATAAGATATTTCTTCCTTCTTTGGAGTTGGCAGCTGCTAAGGACATCTGGCTAGGTTTAATAGGGGGCATAAGGACTATGAAGTGTAGATAAAATGGTATTTGGCAACTCTGAAAGATAGCCAGGAAAGTCATTCTTGCCTTACAAACTATATGCAAGGACATTCCTGAGGGACAGAGGTCATGGTGTTCTATTGATCTTTGTGTATCTCACAGTGCCTTGAACAATGTTTGTGTATAGTAGGAGGTTAACATATGTTAAACTGAATTGACAAAAGAACTTACTTTCTTCTTCTGGGTATAGGATCTTGCAAACTCCCTTGGAATTCAAGTCCTCTAATGGCACATGTAGATTCTGCCCTATCCAGCCTGTTTAAAACAAGAATGATCGAAAATGCACAGGACACCCTGAAACATTTAATCAAAACATGGGGCTCTTTTACAGGAACTGACCTGGTAGCTTTCAGGAGATGAATGTTAAAGGGGGAATGAGGAAGCTTCTCTAACCCCCCTACCCTCACCCACCACCAGAGGTCTCGCCCACAGCCAGCCTTCACCAATAGGATTTATTTGTTTATTTGTCTGCTGGGCTTGCCACGCAAATAGAAATAATCCCCTCCTCCACAGGGTAAGCATTTCAGATCTGGCAGATTGAAAAGCAAGACTGGAGTGAATAAGTGGTGATCTCTAAACTGGGATGTTTCTGCGTGCTCTTCATCTTTCTCTTTTAGCCTGCACTTAAGCATTGAAGGGAAAAAAAAATTCTTTCACATACCTAACTGGGTATTGGAAGCTGCTAAATAGTGGTTAAAACTGGGAGGATTGGAGGGAACTTTCCTCTCCCATTTTGTAAAGTTTGGCTGTAGGTCCTTCTGCCTGCAGGCTACAGTCACATTAGCGCTTGGAAATTGGATAACGACAGCACAATGACAAATCCAGGTTGCTTGCAATAAGTTGCTAATCCCTTTGCTTTAATATCGGAGCAGCGTATAATGATGTTTGGACATCACTCCAGTTTACTGACGACCCCACTGGGGCCAGCAATAGAACCTTACAACTGTCTAACAAGGCGTCAGGTGACTCCCGTCGTCACAGCAACGGACACTGGAATCTAATCTTCCCTCCATCCCTTCTAGCACCCAATAACGCCTAGATTATATAAGTGGCCCATCATTGCTTGGTAACTTGAATCAATTAACGTTAATTCGCACAATGCTATGATGTATTGTGATCACTTTCATTTCAGGGAAGGGGGAGAAATTGCTATAAGTCACCTAAAATGAGGTTGTCTGTGGTGCTGAGGTATTAATTGGGTGTCCATATTAAATGCAAAAGGAGCCCCATCGTGAAAGGAAAGTGGATGAGTGACTCTCTTGGCTGCTATTGACCTATCAGAAGAAGACAGTGCCCTTTTCCTTTGCCTTTATCTATTACAGTTTTCCCTATTGCGTGTCAAGTTGATGTATTATAAAAAATTCATTTGGTGACCTTTCACCCCCTTAGCAGATTAAACAATTTCACTTCGATGGCATCATTAACAGGACCCTGCATTTAATGATGATTTCTCTAAAAGGCCACGGAGATTCGATTTTAAGCTAACAGATTTATTGCACTATTATAACATATCGTAAAAAACTGTACCACCTACGGTCAGGTTTTAGGATAGAAACTGCTTAAGAGTTTATGTGGAGCTTAAAGTGGTATTACCCTGGGATATGCTCTAGCAGCAAGTCTCTGACCTCCAGTGCGATGCTGTTTACATTTAATAAGAGATGTTTGCTCACAATAAACTTTAAAGTGTGTCAGGGACGGGCCTTTCAGCAGGGGTTCAAGTAGTCAGTTTCCATCCCTTCGTCTCTAGACGTCAGTGTACTTGTGTCAGGATATTTGATGGAGTCTTTTGGTTTCTTTAACCCACACTACTAGCCTGTATCCTGTCCCGCATCAGAAAGCACTTAAGAAATAGGTTAGGGAGAAATAGGATCTGGTAACAGTGTTAGAATTTTCCAGGACCTAGGACCCATAGAAGGATAGAATTAATAGCATGGATTTAAAAAATCTGATTTAAATTGTTCTAGTTAAGAAAAAAAAAAAAGAAGCCTTACCCACTCAGGCTTAGGAAACTAATAAATGATGATTAGGCTAGTGTATGTTGAATTCCCAGAGAGTGATTCTAGCAGAGAGGTCAGGGCCTTAGCTGGTAGATGACCCAAGGGGGTTCTTAGGACCACATATTCCCACTCTGACCCCATTTCCCAGGATTCTCAGGGGAGAGGGAAATTGCTTCCTATAGAAACTTCATAGTTCCTTATCCACTGTATTTGCTCTTCCACTATTTCCTCTTTTTAGGACTAATTGTCACCTTTACCTGACATACACCCTCCATGTTAAATAAATATTTTATCCCTTTCTCTTTATATAAGAAATAAAATAAAAGTTTGGGGGAATAAAATAGGTGACTCACAAGCATTTAGTTGAGGGCAGAGTAAGCTGCTTTTTTTTTTTTTAAGTCAAAGCCTTGTTAGACCTGACCTAGGATGTGTTGAGGATAAGTCACCAAGGGATGGTCTATACTAGGGTAATATATGTGATATATGATGCCTATATATCTCCATTTAATTGCTAAAAATCAATTGCATGCTGTGGTGTGTAATACACAACAGGTTTAAGGGGACAATAGATGTATAATCTGTACCCGATAGGCTTAAAGGGACAATAGATACATAATCTGTAATGTTCTTTTAATAAAGATATCATGATCATCAAAAACACCAAAGCTTTGGGAAAAAGATGTTTTGAGGTATCATGAATTAGTAACCATTTTATTTTATTTTATATTTATTTCATTTGATTGCTAAGTCACATCAGCAATTAATGTGCTCGAAAGAGGTAAAAAACAATATAGCTCATTGGTTAACTGCTCGAGACCTTGGCCATACACTTACTATTTGTAAGACCTTTGGCAAGTTACTTCAGCCTTTTTGGACCTCAGTTTCTTCATGTGTAAATAAGAACACCTACCTCTTAGTGTCATTTTAAAGATGCAATGGGTTTATACGTGGAAAGCTTAGAATAGTACCTGGTACACAGTAAGTGCTCAGCATATATTAATTATAAGTATTCTCCCTATGGGCTTCATTCAATTAAAATAAATTAATCAATTAATCCCACAGTTATTGAACCTATTTAGTGCAAGCACACCATGGAGACTATAAATATGAAAGGGTTGTTGTGAGCTATTCCAGGTAAAACAGTGGTGTGTGGGAGCTGGCTATCAGACATTCTTCCCAATTCTTTTCAGTGACGTCATCTTGGTACCACTGAATCCACCATGATAGGTGTATATATACCATGGAACCTGGAAAACACTACATATCCAGGCCTTTTGGGGGAGAGCTGAGTTACTAGCATGCTACTGAACATATCCCATCTTCTAAGTATTTTAGTCTAACTTCCCTCTCTGTAGTTTTTCTGGGGCTGATGTTAATAAACTGTGCTAAAAACCCAAGTTCCTAATTTCTTCTTCTCCCCCGCACACACACACACAAACATATACCCAGTCTATCCTTTACTTTGGCTAAGCAAACATATAAAATAAATATATAATTATTCTTTGGTTATAAGGTCATGTTTGTGATACAGCTTATTGCTAAATTTCTAGAAACAAAGGCAAACGTGAATTTTCTCACTGGTAATAATGTATTATGGAAAATAGCTACTGCAGTGATATTTGTAATCTTTTGGATGTATTCTGTCTTTTTTTCACATGTGCCAGAAATGCAAGCAGCTTTAAAACTGGGAATTTGGTATACACTCGTCCCTATGCTCTTTCAGTCCTAGTCCAGCCTTCAGATGGAGAAGTGGGAAAAGAACTTCCAGTACAGCCACAACTGGTTTTTCTGGATAAGCAGGTAACTTATTTATGTTACTTATTTGTTACATAAGTTACTTATGTAACTTATTTATGTTACTTCACAGGTAACAATCTTTCTTTAGAGCCACATAGCATGTTGTATTCAGCACATGTTTTCGATTTCATCATCATGATACACATTTACAGAGCACCCACTGTGTGCACTTAGAACTTTAAGGACTTTCATCATTTTCCTTCCATGTCACAGCTTACTTTCCTTCCATTTGCTGTGAATGTCCAGAATTTGATTAAGGGTAAAAATATAATTCTTATACCTTTCCTCCCCAAGCAAATTCTTGAAGTAGGTCTCTCATATCTTCTCGGAAATCTAGCCTTCTCAAAGAAGTATATCTATATCTGAAGAAGTAATTTCGTATGCTAATGAAGGCATTTATGCCATCACATCTGCATTATGTTATTTTAAGTGATTTCTCTTATATGTGGTTAAGTAAATCATCAACACGACGCTTCTGTGCTTAATTCTAATTTCAGTGTCCATGTCCTCTGATTCTATTTTATGTTTTCTATATTTACTAAAGTCATGAGAAAAAAAGTGAAATATGATACCTAAATCAGCTTTTCACTCTTTATTTTTAAAATGCATCACCTGACATGTTTGCAGAGGGCAGAAGGCCATGGGACTGAGGTCCACACTAGGAAACCTGTCACTTTTGATCTAGTCTGGCACTCCTTGACTCTCTCCTGCTTTCTTCTCCTGACCTTTCTTCCTTATTAACCTTCAGTACATAATGCCACTCTCTTTTTCTATAAACTCAGCTTTTCTCCTTTTCATTGCCCTGCTCCAACTTTTCCAGCAATAATCTCCCTTCTTGTCTCTCATTGAGCTAATTTTAATTATTCTTAACAAGACAAAAAAAGTATTTATTTATCATTTTCCATCCTTTGCTTATTATTTCTACTGAATATGTGCTTTATAAAAGATTCTATCTGAATTCTCTTCTTTTTAAGATAACTTCACAAAATTCTCTTCTGAATCCATCCTTTTCTTTCTTTTTTTCTATTTCCAGAATCAGAGAGTAGAGTCCTTGGGCACCCCCTCAGAGCCTTGGGCCATTTCTGTTTCCCTGGAAGGGACATCAGACTCAGTGCTGAAAGGTAGGCATCTGTGACATTCAGAGACCTGTTACTACGGCATCTACACAGAAGATATTTTCAACCAACCATTAGGAATTTATAGCAAGGTCGGTAACACAGTGTCTTCAGTAATTTGGAAGAAATCTCCTTCATCCCTGTCTACAATGCCAGTGTCTGTGAAAAGGAAGATTAGGCTGGCAGTAAACACCTAAGGAACCACCTCTTCCTCTCCCTTCCCTTGTATGATGGAGCATTTCTGTCATCCCTGTATCCTCAGTGTGGTGTAAGGAAAAGGGCATGGACTCTTCAGCTGGGTCTCAAATTCCAGCTTTGCTATGGACTACTCATTCCCCTGAAGACGAAAGATTCTCTGGTGCAGTGTCATGGACTGGCCCAGGGAGCAATTCACAGGTTCAATGTGGCTTCTGTAGGGAAACAGAAACACTCACTCTCAATGTTGTAAGGATAAATATGATGGCAAATGTGAAGGACCTGGCCCAGAGCAGGCCCTTGGAGTTTGTTGTCCCCTCTCCACGCTTCTTTGCCGTCTCTCACCTTCCTGCGCCATGCCAGTACCACGGCTAGCTTCATTTACTTTCCCTGGAGCTTGTGCATGTGAAAATCAAAATGGGTATTCGTTAAAGTGCAGATTCTTAGGCCTTGGCACAAGAGAGTTGATTACATATTCTTCAGAAAGGCCCAGGAATGTGCATTTGAGGGCCTGGCCCAGAAAGAAACAAACAGGTATGACATGGTTTTTATAGGGAAAATGGTTCCTGAGTTCTAAATTCCAACTATTTGACCAAAATCAAACCTCTTGTAATGCAACCTATTCAAAGATATAAGAAGGCCCCCTAGTGGGCTGTCACAGGTTAGGAACTTGGAATCCCCAAGGCTTAGTCCTGGCACTGCCATTGGTTTGTCTTGTCTTTGTTTTGGGGCTTAAAAAGTGCACATTATTTCATTTTGAAATAGTTCAATCATTATGTTTTTATGTTTGAAAACAGTGCAAAATGTGATCCACAGAAAATATTTTAAGGAGAATGTGTTTGAGAAGCAGAAAGAAGGCAAAGGAGTCTAGTGACTGAGGGAGTTAAAGGGAGGAGTGAAGTCAGGGACGTGGGCTGGAGCCAGACAACAGAGGCGAGTTTGGACTTTACTCTCATGACAGGCAAAGCGATCGGAGGGTCGTAACCAGGCCAGTGAGAAGGTCTGACTTACATGTCTAGAAGACTACCCTGTTCTGTGGAGGGTGGACTAGAGGAAGGCAAGAGGGAACCTAGTAAGCCAGTTGGGAAGTGATAGCAGAAGGCCAGGCAAGAGATGGTGGTGGAGATCAAAGAGCGCGGATTTAGAGGATCTGCTGAGAGTAAAGGAAACAAGGACTTAAGGATGACTTTTAGATTTTGACCTTGACGTATTGGGTGGATATTGGTGTTATTAACTGAAATGGGGAAGACTGGAGGAGGAGCAAAAGGCAAGAGTTTTGATGAGGAGAAACAGAAAGAGGTAAGTAGGAACTGGCTGCTGGGCCAAATTAAGACAGAGGTCTTTTTGCATGTGTGATGAAAGTTTGAAGACAACAGGAATGATGGGTTTCTGGTTTGATGACCATTCCAATTAGTGTTTCCGAAAGTCAAAAGTGTTTCCGTTCTCTTATTTGCTCCCCTCCAGCCCACCCCACAAATTATTAATCATTGTTCCTACTAGGGGCCTCCTCTATATGTGCGGTCCAGGGGGGCATCCCCCAACAGGCAGATCTTGCCTGAAAGCCTCAATGCTCCATGCACAAGGGTGTCCTCTCTGAACAAGGGGCCTCATAGTCATCAAAGCACCCAGGGATTCTCCCTCTGGTTATTGGTAGGATTGTGTACTTGTCCCTCATTTGAGGAAGTCCCAATCACCCACAATCACAGTTAATTCTGGGGTTCACTCTGAACTGAAGAGAAATTTTCTTTGTATCAACCTGATATAATCAAGAATAGGATGGTCCACTGGGGCATTCTGAAGTCATCTCCTCTATTCCAGTAGCGGGCCAGAGATTATAACGGTCTGAGAAAGTGGACCTTTAAATCCCTTTAATCTCTCTAATTAGTTTGATGAGAAAATTACTAAAGTGTCCCAAGAATTCAGACTGCTTAAAAATGGTTTTTAAGGTACGTCATGAAAAATATTCTCAGAAAGGAAAGCATCCATTTCCACCCCCAAAACCTCTATCCTAGACAGCCCTCCTCAAAAACCCTTACAAGAATAGAACCAATGGATTTACCTTGTCTGCATGAATTCAGAATTTTTGAATAATTCTAACCAAGAGCTAGGATCAAAGCAAATCACTGAACTGAACATTGTATTGCTATTTTAGATTAGAAAGACTTTCTAAATATTAGCTCAGTTGTGGTTTGAAAATAATGAATGTTTTCAAAATAGGCATATTGAACAAAGATTATAAATATATATTTTAGTATTGGCAACACAAATGAAAAAGAGGGACTAGCAGTTATGTTTTAGGTACAATCATCTTTTATCACCGGGATATTTGCATATCATAATGGGGGAAGAAGCAAGGAATCTGGTTTTTTGCCAACCCCTCTTTCTAGAAATATGGTTTTAAATATTGGCTATTTATGCAGAGTTACTGCTGTCGTGCTAATAAGGCACACTTGGAGACTTAGTGGTGTCATGTTGAAAGGCAGTTTCCTTACCAATGAATCACTGACAATTTCAAGTTGGTGTGATCTATTTTTTTTTTTTTGTGAGGAAGACTAGCCCTGAGCTGACATCCATTGCCAATCCCCCTCCTTTTGCTGAGGAAGACTGGCCCTGGGCTAACATCCGTGCCCATCTTCCTCTACTTTATATGGGACGCCGCCACAGCATGGCTGACAAGCAGTGCATCAGTGGGTGCCCGGGATCCAAACCCACGAGCCCTGGGCTGCCAATGTGCGAACTAAACCGCTGCACCACCGGGCCGGCCCTGGTATGATCTATTTTGTATGGTTTGTTTTGTCACCATTTTCCTCTTCCGGAGATTCAGTAGGAAAGTATGAGGAATGGGCTGAGGTCTTCTATGCACACTTTTTTTTTGCATCATGAAGTAGGGAAAAAATTTTGGTAGTTTTCTGTTTTTTGGAAGGCCACATCACCAAAACAGCCTATTTCACATGACTGAAAGTATCTCTTGAAACCATCTTGAAATACTTCTCCTTAACTTCAGAGAGAATGGAACTGAAACCATTTGGGATGGGTTACCTAACTTATTCTAAGTATTTTCTGGAGGAAAAAAGTAGCAACAACAAAACCACATCTATATGTCTAGTCTAAATCATTCATTCTTCAATGTAACTCCACGTTCTTTTGTCCTACTAGATCCTCCTCAGTAAAAAAGATGTTATAATCTATTAACAAAAAGTGGATTTATACACTCAAAGATTATTATTTAAGGGTACTTCAGATCCTTTGGTATTTAATCATAGATCCTAGTTGTAGGAAAAAATATGTTCTTTATATTTAAAAAAATAAAGTCTCAACGTTAATGATCTAACAGTTTGCTAGTGTGTATGGCTAGGGGTGAGAGGGAAAGTTGTGGGGAGAATTTGGGCTGAAGAGGTATTTTAGAAACCACACGCCCTGCAGAAACACATTCAGGTGGCAGTCCCTGGTAGTCATGTCATCAATTTCAATCTCGCTTCAAACCCAACACCCCATCTCAACCCATTGTTTATTCCAGCTTGATCAGGGAGCCTGTCAATGGCATTTGTATATTTTACACTTGCCATTCCAGGGATGTGACGAACCCTGGAGTAATGTACTGTACTTGGCAGCAACTGCCTCAGCTTTGGGGCACATATGCTTCAAATCTGAGAATATCATAGATATATATGGGCATCTTCGTAGAGATATCTGAGGCAAGCTGGTATTTAACACAAAAGCAAACCCATTTGGAGCTAAAGCACTTTCCATTAGGCAGTTTGGCGGCTGTTCTACGAGGCAGACTCACTGTGCTCCACGGACACATTTCGATTAAATGCTGCTTTGTATTCCTCCAAAGATGGGAACAATAAGGACGTTTGTCAAAGGAAAACTGCAGCAAACGATTTCATGTTGAACATCTGTACTCTGCGGTTCATTGTTTGCAAGAGTTTATTGACCATAATTTTGATGCATATAGGTTTTAAAGAGTATAAACTTCATTTATCTTGGGCGCCTATCATTTATTTGAGTCTTGGCTTATTTATTTCCATTTTTCTGGGCATTTTATTTATTTGGGAACTCTGAAGAGATGAAGGAAAAGATGTTTCTGAAAAAGGAAGTTTTAGCTCTGCAAGATTGATGAGGAAAGACAATGTTTTCACAAAAAGGATGAAGCAATTGAATTGAAAAATGTAACACTAAGCATATTGTATCTTTATGATACCTTTCAGCCTTAAAGATCTCAAGCCAATTTATAAACTTTAACACCACTCTCCTTGCTCACTGTCCATCAAGCCAATCGTGGTGACATTTCCAGAGTGAAATGTAGCAGCTGTTAATTAGCAAAGTAATTTGAGGATAGAGGAGTCAGAAGACTAATGAATGGCATTGTGAATGTGATCCTGAGTTAAGTTCCTTCTTTCACTTTATAAATGGATGGCCTACTGTTAGAAGATGGAAGCTTTCTGTTTTGCATTTTATGTGGGGAAACTATAGCCCAGGCAATCCAAGTTGCTAAATCAGGGTAGCCTTTATCAGTCATGATTTGGTGCATTGCTGTGGTCCTCATCTATTGGCTTAATTCTGCTACCACATAAATTATAGATACCTTGAATAGAAGAGGGGCAGAGCCTAGAACTGACTACCTAGAAAGATAATAGACTTTCTTTCTTGAGAGACATTTAATAAGAAAATAGCCGATATATAGTAGTGGTTAAAAATTGAAATCAAGTATATATGGGCTATAACCCTGGCATCGAGTAGTATAACCTTTCATGAGCCTATTTCCTAATCTCTAGCATATAGATAATAGCATATATTATAGGGTTGTGTGTTTATTTACAATGATGTGTCTAAAGCATAGCGTCTGGCATAGTAAGCTTTTCAATACATGTTAGCTGTTATTATTATTATTCTATTTTGGATTATTTGGTTCCAAGACTTGTCTAAGAAAAGCCTGGTGGATCTAGTAACCTCTTTAATTAAAAAAAAAAAATCTTTCCCTTTATTGTCCAATTGCTTCTCTACAGAGAAGACTTGAGGAAATGCTCTTGAGTAGGTAACTAACATCTACTTCCTGTTTCTGTGTTTGTTGTAGGGTGTACTCAGGCAGAAAGTCAAGACGGTTATGTGAGCTTCTCCAACTTGGCAGTTTTGATCTCTGGGTCAAATTGGCACTTTATTTTTACCGTCATTTCCCCTCCAGGTAATTTCAGCACAAGGTATTTTTATTATCTGTTTCTTTTTTAAAAAATAGCCCCTTCTCCTTTATAATGGGAATCGCTCCTATCGTGAATAAGAAGTCATCATTGTTTAGAGAAAAAATTCACTTGGTTATAACATTAAGTTGTGAGAAGCAGGAACACATAGAAATTAAGCCTCCAGAATCCTGGTAAGCAAGAATCCAAATGTACATGTTCCTCTAATTGTTAAAATTTACTTTGAATGTTCTACTTTTTTTTTATTTCAATGACATTTGGTTGGGTATTAATTAGAAAATATTAATTATAAGAGAGTCATAGGATATTGAAGATTATGAAATCTTATCTTTCAGTCCTGCCCACCTCATTCACTGTTTTTCCACCCTGGAAATGGTGATTGCACTCGTTTAAAATCCTGATACTTTAGAAGTATGGGTATAAGCCATGTCTAAATTGTTTATATGATCTAGTTCTTCTTGACAAAACATTAAAAAAAACTCCCTTCTGAAGTAAGCTTGATAATTTTTGCTTTATTAGGGGATAATACTATTGAATAAATTTGTGGTGGATAATACGTTAATTAAACTCCAGGCAGGATGAGCCTCTGGAAAATACCACCTCGCACTTCCACAAAGGGTAGAGCCAGTCTCCTTCTACAGAGGAATGGTGAGAGTGCAAATTTTGACATCCTTTTTTTTTTTTTTTTCTTTTTTGGTAAGAAAGATTGGCCCTGAGCTAACATCTGTGCCAATCTTCCTCTATTTTGTATGTGGGACGCCTGCCACAGCATGGCTTGATGAGTGGTGTGTAGGTCTGAACCTGGGATCCGAACCCGTGAACCCCAGGCCGCCAAAGCGGAGTGCACAAACTTAACCACTATGCCACCAGGCCATCCCTGACATCCTCTTTTTAAAGGATTGAATTCTCATGGAGACAGAGTTATCTACTTGAAAAAAATAATTTAAATATTACATCCATTATTGTGATTTACCAGAAAAAAAAACTCCTTATCTAAGAGAATACCTAAAAGAATTTAAAAAATACTAACATCACATTTGAACTGAAAAGTAGATATTTATAATCAATTATTAATTTTGTCAGGAAAGTTAGTTTGATACTTAAGACATGCAACTGTGGGAAGCAGTTAATGCACAGGTGTGATAATGCAAAGTTTTAAAAAATACATTAAAATCATTGTTGCAGAATTTAAGCCTCTTAGTTATTGGAAATGGCAAAAGAAATTGAATGTTTTGATGTGAAGTATCTGAAACCCAACAATAAATATTTAATTAAGATCTGGTATTATTCCTCCCTCATGAAACTTAAATTCACATTATCATAGTATACTTTTCAAAAAGTCAAAAATATGGGTCTCATGAATATGTAATGAGCACCTGTCAACAAGTTATTTAACTCATTAATGAGGGAACCAGGAGGATGACAAAGCTGGTTGAAAGAGCATTTGAGAAATATAGATTATATAGCCAGGAAAGAACAGCTGAAGTAAGCTGCCCAATTGGATCCAGGGCAATAAAACTGTAACCTTTGAGGTTACTTGTCTACAAATATCATTTGTATCTTTATTGGACAAAAATCATTTGAAGCTTACCAATCTTCTACAAATTAACAAGACTGGGCCCTAATTAATGTTGAATATTATAAGTATTAAGTCAAACAAAAGTATGTTTTGGAGAATTTGATAAACCTTGGATGAGCCTGTTTGAAAATGCCCCAGTGTGATCTCTAATCATTTTCTTCCCTTAATTCCAAGTTTTGGAACATTTTTCTTCACCAAGGGAGTATCTTCTGAGATCAGGTAATATTTTTATTATTTTGTAGGGCAGATCTCCTTTTAATACTTATGAAGATGTCCTTCATAAGTGTTAAGTAAGTACAGATTCATGGAGACACATCTTCAGTCAGTGTCCTTGACCATGCAATTCCCAAGGACATATTTTTAAAGGGTAACACATGCAGAGCTGGATATTTTGTCCCAGATTTGTTGGATATTTAGAAGACTTTTGCCCTTTCATTTCCTCGGTGGTTAACTAAGACTAACCAAATACTTCATCAAGGTTACTTTAAGGAAAAATTTATAAAACCAAGTGTAAAATGTGGTGCAGACAGAAACTTCTCAGTCACACTTGTGCTTTTGAGCTGACCTTGACTTTACATTTACTAGACTCTTACTTTCCTTTAGGTTCCACCTATAACTTGTCAAGTAGACTGAGGAATCATCTTGAAAAGTTTTTCTTTAGTATTTTTCCTCAAATTATTCTTCAGAATTTCCAAGACCAGGTCTATGAGGTGAGGCTCTACCAGAAGGAGATTTACAAAAGATTAAATTAGAAGAGGATAGATGGAGGATAAAAAGAAGACGTTAAAAAGCCTGTGCTTCTGTGACTCCTTATTGACACCATGTTGTTAACAGGACAGGTCCTGACAGTAACTCCTCGTTTCCAGGAGTATCAATTTCTAGTGCCAGAATCGTTTGGGAAAGCAGCCTTCATTCACACATTGATAGGCCAACCATTGAAACTTCTTATTTCTAACAGGCTTCAAAATAATAAGTGTGGCCAGCATTGATTCACGCTGTTAGTGTTTCATTCGTCCACAAATCAAGCAGAAAACTTGCGACTGTTTTCATTATTTTCCCTCTTCTCCCTTAGAGTGAAGAACAGATATCTTAGAGCAAGGAATACATCACTATTCCTATTTTATTTCATTGTTTTTTGTCTCCATTATGTGTTTATTTTTCTTAAAAATGAAGAAAAAGGGCAGAATTTACTTAGTGCCCAGAAATGGCAGATAATGGCAGATGTGATTCCTGATTTTAGATCATGGAAATTGGCAATCTGTCTTTCCAAAATTTCTAACATTGTCCATATCTTAATTTTTTTATGGAAATAGATGTCACTTTAATCAATTTTTCATTAATCACTGCATACAAAGACCTACATTTCTTCAGCTCCATAGCCAAATCACAGATATAATTCAAGACTTATTTCATTTCTTTATATATATATTCTTTATATATATATTTATTGAGATACATTTGACATA
This sequence comes from Tapirus indicus, assembly GCA_031878705.1. Classification (NCBI taxonomy): domain Eukaryota; kingdom Metazoa; phylum Chordata; class Mammalia; order Perissodactyla; family Tapiridae; genus Tapirus; species Tapirus indicus. The sequence goes on along the minus strand of CM062931.1, from coordinate 47,324,243 downwards.
AAATTGTTAAGTTTAAAGTGTGCGACGTGTTGGTTTGATACAATATGATTGCCCCTGTAGCATTAGCTAACACCTTTATCACATCATATAATTATCATTTCCTTTTTGTGGTGAGAACAATTAAGATCTAGTCTCTTAGCAACTTTGAAGTTTATGACATAGTTGTTGACTCTAATTGCTATGCTATTTTAGAAATACAGAATTGAGGAACTGAGAAGTTAAATAGGTCTGACCAAGTGGGTATGGAATCCTCATAAGTCTTTCTAACATGTTCACTGATCCAACTCATTTATCCATTTCTGAACTTCCTGAGACACTGCCAAGAGAGAAGGGTTTCTATAAGGATGTACTACTGCTTCCCACCCAGCCTTTCCACGTTCACTATCATTATTGAGGTCTAGGCTGTGGTTTCTCCAACCATTTCTTGGACCCATGATGTTCTTAGCAGCTTCTCAGGTACTGCTGGGCTGAGAAGAGATTGAGGGAGCCAGGCATGCTCCTGCCACCTAATCCAGAGAAACTCCATTGTAGTTGCCATTTCCACACTTGGAATACTCTTCCTCCAGAAATTCACATGGCTCACTGATCAGTTTGCTCAGGTTTCTTCTCAAACGTCACCTCAGAGAGGCCTTTTCGGCACTGTTTCCACCTCCAGTCATTCTCTGTCTTCCAACCTCCCTTTAGTCTTCTTCATGGCGCTTACCGCTACCTGGTGTCAGAGTACCTGTGTATTTGCTTGTTTGTCTACTGCCTGTGTGCTCTGTCCCCCATTAGAACCTAAGTTCCGAAAGGGACAGGAGCTCTTCTGCTTAGTTCACCATTATATCCTCAGGATATAGAAAAACCTGGCACATCACAAGCATAAATAAATAATATTCATATTGTTTATGAATAAGTGAGTATATTGAGAATTTCTCTCAGATTACATTTTTAAAAAGTGTTTTCCTGCTAAAAATATTTGAAAGCTGGTGGTCTTTCCTTTAGACCCAGGTTACTGCTCCAGGCTTGCAAACTGCTCTCCCTGACTTCAGCCTCTCTGTCATTATTTGTGTTCTAAACACTTCTATGGCCTGATCTACATCCCACATGGCTCATCCCACTTCTCAGCTCAGAATTTTCCCTTCTGTGACACCTCTTGCCTTCAGAATATAATCTAGGGTCTTTCGGGCGACATTTAATGCTCAACAAACTTTGTCTCAAATGCACGCCATCAAGTCCCAGGATTTCCCAGCATTAATTTCCCAAACATCAATTGTCTTTTTCTCCTTTCCGTCTTTATTTGCTCTACCTGCAAAGCCCCACTTAGATACTCCCTCCTCTGGGATACTTTTCCTGGTCAGATGGAAAATAGCCTTCCAACGCAATTGATTTGCATTATTCTGGTGGCAAGTGTCACATTCTGATTTGCATTACCAACATTTGAATGTGTATGTTATTTCCTTTACTAGCTTGTAAATATATGAAGAATGAGGACAGTAACTTATCCAGTTAGCATAGTAAACAATCACTGAGCAATTATTGGAAAATGGATAAAAGAATGAAGAATTTTGTTTTTACTTCTGTGAATCCCTAGTAAAACCTATTCCCCCGTCTCTGTGCTAGGTTTAGCTTATTCAGATGCCCATAAAAAGCTACTAATTGATAACAAACAAGCCAAATGTGGCTCAAGTATAAAATGTACACACAGGAGAACCAATTCTAGCTAATCTTGTTATGGTAGCTTTGGGACCAAGTCAGCCAGGAGTCAAGAGACTGATGATCTGACTGTGACTTCCAATCAAATTGTCAGGTTCAGCCCAAAGAAAGCACAGCAAGAAAAACATGGTGTTTCCTCCAGTAGAGAAAATAAAAACTCTGTTTTTGCCTGAGTTATTCAGATGAAAACAGGAGTTTGGGATTTGTTTGTTTTGAATGAGCTACTCAAAAATGCTGGCTATAACTAACTCAAGTTCATAGACAAGTATTTTTTTAACTCTTAACTTTTGTATTGAAGTATAGTTGACACATGATAAACTACACGTGTCTAAAGCATGCCATTTGATAAATTTTGATGAACGCATACTTCCACGAAACCATCCTCACAATTAAGATAATGAACATATTTATCACCCCCCAAATTATAGACAAAAAATTTTATTAAAAAATAATATATAGTAAAATTGATCTTTTATGGAAGGCCTTTAATGAATTCAAATACATGTATAGATTCATGTAATCACCACCACGGTCAGGATACAGAACATTTCTGAAAAATCCCCTTTATGTTATTTCTCTGTCCTCACATCCTCCTCTCCCACTACTACTAATCCCTGGCAACCACGGATCTGTTCTCCATCTAAATAGTTTTGTCTTTTGTAGAACGTCATATAAATGGAATCATACCGTGTGTACCCTTTAGAGATGGGCTACTCTCACTCAGCATAATGCCTTTGATGTTCATCCCAGTTGTTTTAGGTTAGGAAGAGTTTCTTCCTTTCCTTCTTCCTTCCTTTCTTCCTCTTCTCCTTCCTTCCTCTCTTTATCTCCCTCTCTTTCTTTTCCTCCCCCCCTTCCTTCCTTCCTTTCTCTTTTTCCTTTTTTCTTTTTGGCTGAGTAGTAGTCCTTTGTCTGGATAAACCACAGTTGGTTTATTCCTTCCCCTATTGAAGAATATTTGTTTCTGGGTTTGGGTGATTATGAAGAGAAGTGCTATAAACATTTATGTACAGATTTTTGTGTGGCTAGGCAAGTTCTTTTTTAGATTATTTTTATGCCTTATTTCAAAAATAATAATGGAGTGAGAATCAAATTTTTCAGTCTTTTAAAAGGGGAGGAGTTTGAGATGAATTCTTAGAAAGATGCACTCTGTAAAGGAAGTCGCCCATTTTGCCCCATCTTCCATAGCCAGAGTGGCTCTGTCTATCAGCCCCTGCTTTGCTCCCAGTTTTCTAGATAACGAAATTCTCATGGGCATTAGAAATTCTCTTGGGTCTGTAGTAGGAGTCCCTGACCCCCTGTTTTGATGTGTTACATGCCATATTTTAAATAGGATAGATATGTCAGAGCAAGTAGTTTCACACATTTTGGAGCTAAGAGCATTTCTGTTCTAATTACTGGAACATAGAGTGACACTGAAATTTTGCATTGATGGAGAAGGTAAGTCTGAGAATAAAAGGGGAGAATTGGAAGAATTCCCCATCAGTAATGGACAGAATTGGAAAGAGCAATTGTTGGAATTGGATTCTTATAGTTCTTCAGAAATACAAATCTTGGATATATTATTGGTTCATTTATTTAATCATTTAATTTAATAAATATTTATTGAACCTACTAAGTTCCAGATACTGCTGTAAGCATATCTTTTCCACAATATTTTCATTATAATAGTATCTTATCAATATGTTATTATTGAGACTTTTTTTTTTAACAGGGGCCAATTTTACCGCTCGATCCAGGCCATTTGCCGTCTTACCTGCAACTAGGTCAGAGAGGTCGACCCTCATCCTGGCTGCTTCCCTGTGCTCAGTGGTCTCATGGTTGGCTCTGTGCTGTCTGGTGTGCTGTTGGTTTAAGAAAAGCAAAAGCAGAAGTATGTAGATTTTTTTGTTTTCTGGAATTAAAGTATTGGGAAAAAAATGCCGTCATGTATAATATATTAACAATTCATTTTCTTCCCTCCAAAAGAAATTTTTGTGAACCTTTGCAATGTAGTAAACCACATGGAGCCAAATTTTTCAATTCATACAGTAGAGACAAGGATTGCCTACTCTTAAATAATAATAGCAATCATAATGAAAGCTCGTATTCAATGAATACGAGGTTGTAAGTACTTTAGATACATAAATTTATTTCATCCTCACAACAACCCTATGAAGTAGGTACTAAATACTATATCTGTGTTGTGGAGGTGGAACATGAGGCACAGAAAGGCTAAGTAACTTGCCCAAGGCCGCACAACCAGGAAGAAGCCGGGCAGTTCGGCTCCAGACCCCACTCTCTGCAACACTGTGCTCCACTGCCCAGGTGACCCTCCCAGAGGTGAGTTCAAGAATCAGGGAGAAATGTCCTCTTCTCCTACAGAAGAGCAAAGAGTGCTTGGTATTATTTTTCTCTAGGAGTGTAGAAATTAAGTGTATTCTTGAATATTTTCCCAGAAGTATCTTTTTTTTGGCTAGAATCACTGAGGCGAAAGATTCTGTAAAAGAGGTTTCTTTCAATCTTACCACTATTCTTAGAGTGGAGGAGAGAGGAGTAAATCAGCCTCTGGCAAATCCCTTACTCCACCCACTCCACACTCCCCAGACCATCAAATGAGTGAAAGAAACACTTTGAGATACTAGGAGATACTAAAGAGACCAAAATGATAAGCAAGAGTGAGTATAAAAGAGGAAAAATGAGGAGAAGCCAAGAAAGAAAGTCAAAATAAAGGAAGGAAAGAGGAAGAAGCATGATGCCACGACTAGAAGATTCACTGTGCTTGGATTTCTGAGACACGCTGGGGAGGAAGCCCCACTAGATGCAGTCTGTATTTTGAACCAGCTTCAATCTGATATCCGTACCTCTCTCCCTGGCCTGGTGATTTTGTTGGACAAACTACAAGGAAACTCTAGGCTTCCTCATCTTTCTCAAGATGAATGGGGTCTCATCCTGCACGTTGCCTGTGATTCGTTGAACCACAGGATTTTGGTTTTGTTTTAAAGTGTAAAGTTCTATCTGTGTGTGTGTGTGTGTGTGTGTGTGTGTGTAGTGCTTTCTGATTTAAAAGCAAGGACTTTCCATAATTTTTAATCTCATGTGATTCTATGAAGTAGGTGATTTAACTCTCATCCTCCATTTTGTAGCTAAGCCTACCGGCATGGAGGGATCTGCCAGTAAGCTCTGCTCATCCCATCTCTTCGCTGTTGTTCCCCCAGCTCTAGAAGAAGCTTCTTCCTGCAGTTGTTGACATATCAGTTATCTCAATGTCCTCTTTTTGCTCTTTCAACCTTTCAATATCTGTGGACACATTTCCCTGTATTAAATTCCCATATTTTCCTGTCTGCACACAGACTCCTTACTTTCTTAAAAAATACAAAAACTAAAACTAAAATTGTAAAGAAATCAGAAGGAACTTTATGAAAAAATTTACAGTGGGTCAGCTCTGTATGAATAATTTGTATTATATCTTTCTGTATTTTTTCAAATTTCTAAAATTAGTATTCATTACTTCTGAATCAGAAAAATATCTTGTTCCCCATCTTCCTCATAGAACATGATTCGCTGATTCAGCTGTATGGTCTGTGTCAGCAGTTTGCAAATTTTGTTCTCAGGATTTCATTACACTTTCAATAATTATTGAAAATTCCAAAGAATTTTTGTCAATGTGTGTTGTATCTATCAGTATTTCCATATTAGAAGTTAAAAGAGAGAATGTAATATTTTCTTATTAATTTATTTTAAAATAACAATAATACACGCTAACATAATTAACATATTTTTTATTTGAAAACTGTTTTCAAAAAATATATAGTGAAAAGACTGGCATTTTCCAAACTTCTTTAATGTCTGCTTTAAGAGAAGTCAGCTAGGTTCTCTTAGCAGCTTCTGTATTCTACGTGTTGCAATGTATTGTTGTGACTGAAGTATATAAAGAAAATGCAACCTCACACAGATACACAGTAGAAAAGGGAAGAGTATTTTAATAGCCTTTACAGATAATTGTGGATATTCCTCTTTGATGCTGCACCCAAACTGGACAAAAGGTAGTTACTTAAAGATATATCTCAAGATACTTTTTGTGTTCTGTTACATGAAAATCCACTAGTCTTTCTGGTACTTTGAATGGAGCTTTTATCCATGCATGATTTTGAAACATTATACTTTGGCCATTTGGAAAATATTGTTTCACTGAGTTATATGTATCTTCTAAATGTTGACATATTATATCCCACAATTAAAAAAAATCATATTTGTTAATATCAACATGGATCTTCAAGAATTAGAAATCTGTGAAGCTCATAATAGCTGATGCAAGTTTTCCAAAATTCTGTTTCCCATGAAAGCTAGGATTTTATCATTGTTGACAAGTACTGTCAGTTGTTTCTTTGAAGTTCATTCAAAGAAGGCTCACTTCATTCACTTAAAAAAATTCTGCCACATATCCAAGTATGATAGCCATAATTTATCTTTCAATCATCCTTTCAAGTTCTTTCAATGTAAAAATGGTGTTCCGTGAAAAAAATCAAGTAGTTCAGCTCAGAACTCAATCACAAAAGTGTTTTCCTTGAGAAAATCATCATATGCCATGGCATGGCATTATCTGACGTTATATTACGAATTTATTTGTTTTTCCTCTGCCATCCAAACTGGAATAAAAGCTCTCTGAGGGCAGGGACCAGGTCTTTCTTACTCATCATTGTCTTTCCAGTGCCTAGAACAGTGCCTGACATGAGGAATGCAAATATATTTTTGATTAATATATTTCATAAATAAATGAATAGAAGATAGATAAAGCATCTCTTTAGTCAGGAGTAGACTGAAGATATAAAGTCTTCAATCAAAAGCACACATCTGCATGAGCTCTGTGGATTGTACCAACGTCAGTTTCCTGGTTTTGGTATGATACTATAGCTACGCAAGTTGTTAACAATGGAGGAAGCTGGGTGAAAACACGTGAGTCCTCTCTGGACATTTCTTTGCAGCTTCCTGTGTACCTATAATTATTTGAAAATAAAGGGTTAAAAAAAGTATTAGTAACATTCTATACCAGCTCTGTTTCACAGACCTATAACATGAACCTCAAATGTGTGGCACATCATGTAATTTTCTAGTAGCCATTTGACCTAATACACCAAAATGTATTTTGATGTGTAATGAATCTAAAAATATTAGATTCGAATATCAGATATTTTAATTTTTCCAAAATCAGGTGTGTATTTTACACTTACAGCACATCTCAATTTGAACTAGTCACGTTTCAAGTGTTCGATAGCCGTATATGGTGGCTACCGTATTGGACAGTACAGTTTTATGCCTTAAATTTGGTGGTCAGTATATGGGATTTTGTTTCATTATTCCTTAAGTTCTGAATATATTATATGCATTCTATTGCATGTAGATCGCAATCATTTTGTGGGAGCTTAAGGAGAAACATGTTAACACTTAGGGCCTATTTGCAAATAAAAATGTAATTTTATTCTGAAAAAACAGAAAAACACATCTTTTTTCATTAATACAGAAGTAAAAAGTGAAGAAGTTTCTGAATCCCAGACTAATGATCAAAAGAATCGTAATCATGTCTCATCCAAACGCCAAGGATCACAAGTAGAGACTGAGAAAGAAGATACCACGATGGGAGAAGGTAAGCGTGGACAATGGGGTTGGGGATCCCTACAAGAGAGACCCATTGTGGATGAACTGTAGCCTGTAGCCTCCCCCGACTGCCAATTTCTGAATTAATTTAGTTCATAGCCCCTTCTTTAGTCTTTGTTATTTCTTCTCAAGGAAATTATACCCCAGCATAGGAATACACAAGACCAGGGGACTCCCTCAACTACCAACCAATTATTCAAGTTGACATTTATATATATTTTTCTTAATAGAAGATTGTTGGTTTAACATTTGAATTCATTACGTAAAGAAAGGGAAAACCAGAATATTAGGCATATAATCTTTACCTATTGCAAAGCTGCCAGTTTGGCAACATTACTGAATTTGCAAAAGAAGAGAATGTAGTTGCTGAATACCAACTATGCAAATTAGATTGAATATAGAACCCTCAAGAAACGAGTCAGCTTTGTTAAGCTCTGCTTTGTTGTTTAGTTGTACTTGTGGCAAAATGTATTATTTGCTTACGTTGTGCATTAAGCCAGATGATTTTGCTTGTTATTGTTCAATTGTCATTAGAGTTGGGGCCAAGCAGAGAAGAGGTAAGCATTTGCCTCAGACCAATGCTTTGACCTTGTCATTCTAGAAATACAGAAGGTAGGACAACGGAGCAGAGCATAAGATGGATTTGCCAAGTCTGGATGTAGTGTATGAAAAATATTCATGTAATTTCCATGGATCTGAAACATTTTCAAACATAACGCTCTAAAGAGAAGAATATTTGTTTTTTCTAAGTAATAACCAATTATCGTGATATTTTCTGCTTGAAAAGGAATATGAATCTTACTGGTTCTGAGTGCATGTTTAACTAAAAAATAGCAGTCCAATGGTGTTCTGCCTCTAACTAGTTTAGTGAACTCTGGCGAGTGTGTGTGTGTCTGCATGCATGTATCAGTTTGTGTGCCTGTTTGTATTTTTTCCCATGGAAGAAATGAAGTTATTTTTTAAAAATTTCCCAACAAATTAGCCAGCCATCAAAAGGGGGTAGGGGGTGTGGGTGGGTGGGGCTGTGAAGAATGGAGAGAGAGAAGGGAACAGGAACTCTTTCTAGATTCCATCTAAGACTACTTTAATTTTGGTTTCTAGAAGCCTCTTTTCCACATTATAGTATGCAAATTCAGGACAGGTGTTTGAAAACGGTCATCTGAACCTAGCTCTGTGAAGAACAGACCATTCAGCTGCATTCTTCAGCTATTGTTTTGGTGATGCTAATCTCTCCCCTAATCTAATATGGCCATCCACATGAATCTTAGTTGCCCTGCTTCAATTAACTACATTAAGCAGTCCACAAAGCCTGGGTGTTTTATTAAGGAACATTTTTTGTGTGATGGCTTGTTAATAAATTATCAGGAATGAGACAAGGGACAGGGCTCCTGTGGAAGAGTTCAGATTGAAGAGATGGGAGTGTAAGAGGCCCATTTTATTAGGACATCCAAGTTAAAAGTAGAAAGATGTGTTATCTGAATCCTCGCCTGGGGATCATAGCGAATTTGTTTCCTTATCTTCTAAGCTTTGTCCAAATCTTAGGAGCATTGTTTCCAAGGCAAGTAATGAGCCATCTCCTGCTTTTCTTTGGAAATTATTACCAGCTACAAAATACCTAATTGTTGATAGCTTTAAATAAATTTGCTTTTATTTCATTATTTCCATGGCACTTTAATTTCCCTTTCCCTCTGTGTTTGTAAACCTTCTGCATTTGCTGAAAAAATGATTGGCTGTCTCCCTCATGAGCACTTTGCATTCACTAAGCACCACCATAGCACTACATTGTTTAGTGATGGAATTGAGCATTTTCACTGTCCAGTAGATTCAGACTGTAAATTCACCATGTTAAAGCTTTTACCAAAAATTGTATGGATGCAATAGCGGTGGTAGAGAGTTGCGATGGAGGAAGAAAGGAGGAAAGCATATATCCCTCGCATTTAACCGTTATCAGGGTTTTTGACATATAGAGCCATCTGAGCTAGCTTTTAAAATTCATATGTGCTCTTGTCACTCTGCTACCAGAAGATTTAATGAATTCCCATCGTTGGTTGGAGAGGCAGGAGAAGGTGACGGTTAAGGGTGTGAAACCCAGGAGTCAGACAGGCTGATTTTAATCCTGCCTCCCCTGTTGCCTTCCTTTGTGTCCTCAAGCAAGTCAACTATCCTCTTTGTGCCCTTTAGTTTCCTCATCAGCAGAACTGCCATAAAAATCCTGCCCACACTTAGGGTTGTTGTGCAGATTAAGTGAGTTAATATCACAAAGAGCACAAAACAATTGCTGGCATACTGCATGTGTTACATACATGTTATTTATCGTTGGTTTTTCTTGATATTTAAGACTCAAAGCCCTTCAAGACCTGACTCTGTCCTCTCTTTCTAGTCTTGGCTCTCACCTTCCTGCCCCCTGCTCACACTTACCTCACAAGCTCACTCTTCCCGGGACTTGTCTAATACCCTCCCACCCATTTGCTTGCACAGTTTCTTCGAATTAGATTGCATGTCTTCACCTGTTAAAACCTCCTCAAGCTTTTAAGCACCAAGTAAAATGCCCTTTTTTTTTCATAAAGCCTTCCCCAATCCCTCCTACCTCAATGAAAATGAATATTGTCCTTTTGGGTTCCAAGACTACTGAAGTTGTGCCTCCATAGAAGTACTTAGGGTTTTTGGAATTTATTGTATATAAATGGCTCTCTGTTCCCACAGGCCAATGGTCCTCAACCAGGGGCAATTTTGCCCCCCATATAGGGTGGCCAACTCATTCTGGTTTTTCCAGAACTTTCCCAGTTTTAAAAATCAAAGCCTTGTGTCCCAGGGACTCTTTCAGTCCCAGACAAATGATGACAGTGGATCACTCTACCTTCAGAGGACATTTGCAATGTCTGGAGACACTTTTGTTGTCCTGGCTTGGGGGAGGGGGTCACTACTGGCATCTAGTGAGAAGAGATTAGGGATACTGTAAACATTTGGCAATGCACAAGACCACCCCACAACAAAGATTATCTGGCTCAAGAAGTCAATAACGTCAGGGTTGAGAAACTCTTGGCAGAAGCTATTACTCATCTTTGTAACATTTAGGTGAGAGACTGCTGGAATGACTTAACAAATGCAATTATTTATCTCCCAATAAATATTAAATAATTATGTATTTATCTCTTGATATTTATTTAGTACCTTCTAAGTTCCTCTCTGTATACTTACAGAGAAGTGATATCTGGTTCCTTTTCCTTTATGAGTTTCCAGTGTGGCTGGAACATAAGAATAATATTTTTGCGAAAATGAAAGAAGAATCCCAGGCAACAAACAACTAAGTGTAAAGCAATCACAGCAAACAATACATATTTGAAGAATTTAAAGATGGGAGAGAATGCTAAAGGAGAGAAAGAATATCATTATCCTAAGTTACATGTTCAATCCCTCTAGCTCCTAAATCATATCACACTGTTTCAAATCCCTTTTGCTAAGGCCTTGGTTGTCCAGTTTGTAAAAACCCAGGTTCACAGAAATGCCAGGAAGGCAGTCATGATTTGCTTTGTCAAAGCTCAATTTCGTATCATTCCTTCTCAACTGTTCCCTTGTTCCCCTAATCTGGTTACTAGCCCCAAGTCTTCCAGGCTAGACTCCTCAGAGTTATCTTTAACTCTTAGTTCTCCCATTAACACCCTGTGCCACTGCCAAGTTTCATCAATTCCACCTCTGTGATGTCTTTGGTTTTCATCTTCCACCAAGTTACCTTTTACAAATGCAAATCTATGAGAATGGCAGGGATTGGGGAGGAGAGGGATGGCTTCAAGGTGTCTGGAAGCAGAGAAGAGCAAAAGAAGTCAGGACTAGAAATTGTCCCAAATTCCCAGGAGAGTAAAACTATATTTGGAAATATATTATATTAATATATTAATAAATAGCATGTCTATGTGATAAAATAAGAAAGATATGAACATCTCCAAATTTAAAAACATGAATAAAATCTAGCACTGTTCCTTAAGAAAACTTTAAAAAATAACCAGGAATAAGAGCCTGCGCACTAACTAAGATGGAGAATTCCAATGCCATTTACAACCAAGATCCAATATCACATTTAACAATGGAATATTAGAAGAATTAATACTCAAATGAGGACAAAACTCATAACCATAATTTTATACCATAATTTTGTAACATATATTTTGGAATGTTAAGAAACATAACCAGATAGAAAACAAAATTAAGAGGACATTGTTGGAGAAAATACATGATAGCTTGCAGATGATGTAATTGTTTAAGGATAACTTAAAAGATACAACCATTAACTGCTATAATTTATAAATAACTTGAGTAGTAATTTATTCAAATATAATATCAATCTATACAAAATAATGTTCTGTAAGTCAATGGCATACAGTCAGGAAACACAATGAAATATACAGTAGTGATCAAATAATATGCTGCCTTGAAAAAAAATATTAACTAGAGATATGTAGGACTTATATAAAAAATAAACTATATTTTACTGAATAGTTTAAAGAGAAGTCTTGAATACATAGGGAATTACAACATGTTTCTAATTAGATTGACTAATATTGCAAAGACCTCAATTATTCTCAAAGTAACTTTGGTTAAATGCAGTTCAAAAATTTTTATACAGAGTAGAACAGTATAAGATGATTCTAAAGTTTATCAGAAAATATAGATCAATGATACAAAGCCAATTTTTTACAAGAAATTAATTTTATGGCGGTCGGAATGGGTAGCTCAACCAGGGAGATAATATTTATGCTACTATTTTTAAGACAACGTGATACTGACACAAGAATATATGGGCACATTAGTGGAAACAACCTCAATTAGATTTAGATATAGATATTAGATATAGAAATGTAATTCATGATAAAACAGATAATAAAAATAAAGGAAAACAGAACATTAGTCTACAAATGGGGCTAGTAGATTTGACTATTTAGAACATTTATCAGTAGATTCACGCTTCAAAAAACACACCAAAGTAAAATTGGATTAATGAGTTAAATTTCCTTTACTAAAACATATCCGTTGCTAGAGTACTACAAAAACAACGAAATGGAGATCACTTATGATATAATGTAGGATGAAAGGCATTTTTTCCTTTATCTTTTTAAAATTTTTATACCTTCCTGATTTGTCAAGCATTTATTATGAGAAATAAATGATACTATTTCACTTAAAGGAATAAATAATCTAGAAAGGATATAAGTAATAGGTTTTATTAGTTTTTATTAATTATTGCATATACCTTCTTCAATATGTGGGCAGAACTGTTGCCCTCGTTGACAATCAAGGTGGAGCATATTTTTTATGTTGGCTGATCAGCCACCCATCTTTCTGCTGCAGACTCCGTTTAGGCTCTAAGATCCAGGCGATTATATTGGGTCTTCTGTACTGACTCCAGGTCATCCAACTTTGAATGCAGCACTTGGAGACTTGGCTAGGAAAATATGAACAGTGAAGGTGGGTTGGAGGGAAGGAGAGATTCATTGTTAATATTCCTATTGCAAAAGAAGCCAGTGACTGGTACCCACATAAATTTTAAAAATCACAAGTACAGCATATGTTTATTGCCCTAGGAAGTTGTGGAAGCCAAAAGAAGATAAGGATAGCTGGAGAAGTTATAGCTGACTGGGAACCTGGAAGACCCCAAAACCACTGCCTCTTTTTCATAGAGAAGGGATGTATGTTCCCATATTTTATCCCATTCTTCCTAAAACTTGATCAAACCCACCAATGGGACACTAAGAGGCAGGGAGGGGCAATTTGAAATCCTACCTTTCCATTTTAACAGGGACTCACGAATAAGATGCAGGTGGAAAGAAGGCATGCCAATTCATATGTTTTGATACTCACTCTTCTTCCTTCCCTACAACCCGAACATTTCAGTGGAATGCCTTAGGACACATATCTGCTATAAATTCATTTTTTATCTAATTTGTCTGAGATCTAAGCTTCCTGTGGAGATCCAAGATCAAAAGATCTGATTCCTTCTGATGTTGGCGCTGACATATAATGTGTGCTGACTTAGTTCTGTCTATAACCTCACAGTGGGAGGCGGCCAGCCTCCCTGGGAACCTTTACACAGTGCGCTTTCATTTCAGCTGGGGAGTCTGTCAGGTATGTTGCTGATTGGAGCTGCCATGTAAATAATTCATGTGAGTTTTTTAATGTTTTTGGGCCTGCAAAGGAAAGCTACGCTTGTGTGTCTTTTATGAATAGATGCAGGCATGAAGAACAAGGGGGAACAGATTTCCAGTGATGGTCTCTTCAAAACAGGATAACAATGTCTTCAATGGATTGAAAATAGGTGGCTTGTAGTGTTTGATTCCTCTTATATGAAGTGGTATTGGTTTTACCAAGGGATAAAAATTCAAAGCCTTTTTTCCTTTTGTAAGTTTGCTTCTACCTGACAATTTATTATTCCTGTTCTTTGGTTATTTGCTGATCTTGATAAACTATGTCTTTTCCTCCTGGTGGGAGCAGTAATTATGGAGATGATGCCAACCTCAGTACTTGGTATAGAACTTGGCATAATAGGGGGGCAAGGTTGATGGCACAAAAAGTTTCTTGCTTGAAGAAACACAAAGCCCCATGGGGAAGACGAGACTCTCATACAAGAAAAGGTGACCAATAATAGAAGCAGTTGCACAAGTCAAGTGAGAAACTCCAGTCAACAAGTATTGAGACATAAATCAATGTAGTATGAGCTGTCAAGGAACAGTTCTGGACGGATCTGAAGATCCCAAGGGAAATTGGGTAACCTGAAAGTTCTCATGGCTCTAAGCAAGAGAATTGTTCCATAGTTAGGTGGCCATGGCAGACTCATGCTAGGCAAAAGAACTGTGGAAACACAGAGAGAAGATATGAATAGCAAAAGTTTAGCGGAATATTATAATTGATGCATTATGGAAACAATATAAACAACATGATTACTTTATCTCGTTTTACTGTTCCCAATCCAAAGTGTGTTGCATATATTTATATTGTTACTACTTTCTCTCTTCCTCACCTCAGTTCTCATTCATTGTTAGATTAAATTGAGGTAGGAAATTCGTACTCTTTGCCCCAGTACTGTTTCTTATAGTATGATATAGACATGATTACTGGATCCTAACACAAACCAAGACAGGTCTCAGTAAACTGAGAGAGGAGCATAATACACAGGTTAATAAATTAGCATTGATATTATATAAAAGAGTGGCTAATGAATTTGGTGGTGAGATGTGAGAAAAGCAGCAAAGGGAAATGTTGATGAAGGTACTGCCACCTACCAGGACTTGAGGACAGTTGTCAACCTTTTCTTCACTATAAGGCACATGCAAGATGACATTCACAGGCATGCCATACTCCCATGTAAGTATCCAACCGAACATTCTTCTTAACTCCCCATTGCTGTCTTTAACTTTACACAGTATTGGATGGTGCTCAGAGTACAGACTCTGGAGCCAAAATTCTTGAATTCTGTAAAGTAAGTAAGATCTGCCACTACTTTGTATGTGGTCTTGGGAAGTTCTTTAATTTCTCTGTACCTCAATGACCTCCCCTCTAAAAGGGAGATAATAACAGCACTTACTTCAGAGGGTTGTTTAAGGATTAAATTATATATATATATTCTTATATTTATATATATATATATATATATATATAACTTAGTGCCCAACATGATAATTACTATAATTGATGTGTAATTGTTACTTTACAATATTATTAACTTTCCTCTCTTCAAAGAACAAATATTGGAATGCAAATGAATAAAAGTATCATGAACATGGAATAATCTTGAATTTCCTTTAATTTGTTAAAAAACCTATAATTTAATAAAATTATCTTTAAAATTGAACTATAACACCTTATCATTTATAAAAAATAGATTGATAATCCCTCAACATGCAATGTATTATGAGAATGAGAAACTTGTGAGTTAAGACATCTAAAGGAAGTGAAATATTTGGGGAGATAAATAAAAGAAGTCAGAGAGTTTGGAAAGATAGGATGGAAAAAATATTTCAGACCTAGGGTATGTTTTAAGATAATTCTCACAGGTGGGAAATGAGGTAATGACATATACACACTCATGTGGATACATGATTATTTATATGTTTATGTTTCTACATATGTTTATGTTTTCATAAAATGAAAGATATTCAACTTGCGAATTTGGCATAAAAGCCAAAGTATTAGATAAGACTGGCTTTGAGAGCTCACATTTCTTAACACAGGTGTGAGTTAACCCACTTGTAAGGCCTGACTGTGATCCAGTTTTTGTCTTTGAGCCGTCACGCTTGTGATGAAAAATCCTTGTTGACTTATCAACATCATAAAAGTGTTTTTCTGGGAAACAACATCATCAAACTTTTATTAGATAATTAGTATTAATTATAAATTGAGGATGGAATAAAGTGGGTTTTTTTGGAAAGAATATATTTCCAAAGATATTTGGAAATCGATAAGCTGATATAACTCAATTTTTAATTATTTGGCAATATGTTTCCAGGAATGCTAAATATGCAGAATGTGTAATTGACCGAATGAGAACGAAATCCATTTCTTTCCCTACTTCTTTTCTCTGACAGATATGAGGACGAAGGTCATGCTGGGCAAGCTGAACCAGCTCCCCACGCAGTCACTAAACGGAGTGTCCAGAAGGAAGGTTAGCCGCTGTGCGGTCGGAGAGGAGCGTGGCAGCCGAGAAGAGGCTGCTGTGCCTGCCCCGAGTATGAGCAGTGTCACATCCCACAGGAACACCTGTGCTCCAGGCTCTCCTGCTCAGCAGGTGTATATGCGGGAGGCTGGGAACTGGAAGGAGGCCCAAGAGCACTTGCTCAGATACCAGCTGGCAGGCCAAGATCAGCTGCTGCTCCTCTGCCCAGACCTCAGACGAGAGAGGCAGCAAGTGCAGGGGCAGAGGCAGTTGGATAAGGAAAGTGGCAGACTGGGGATTTCCCAAGATAATGCCTCTTGTAGTGCCACCGAGGCATTCTGCCTTCATTCAGTGCGTCCAGAAACTATTCAGGAACAGCTGTGATCAAGAAGCGGTGTGGGCATTTGGGCTGAAAATCAGGATGTTCAAAATATTTCTGGAAAATGAGCAGAGGAGATGAGGCCTGACCTGTTTGGACACTAAGAAGGGAAAATATTGACTCTGAATTCTCTTTTTTTCAATTTTAAAATGGAAGAGAGTATTTAAATGCTTGTAGGTTGAAACAGTGTCTGATATATCTTTTGGATTTATCACGGATCCTAGTCTAATGCCAATCAAATAATATGTTCCCAAATATTTGTTAACTTTTTACTTGTTTCTAACTTAAGCCAGTTATCTTCTTGATTTCACCATCTTAATAATGACATAATATTGATTTATACCAGTAGGGGTTGTTATTAAGCTTCCTCTGGGATGACCACCCACAGCGCCTTGGGATTCTCTAATGGAAGGGATCTTGAACAGGTCTGGTTGGCTACAGTTATTTCTACAGTGTTACAGCAAAACATTTCTTTATCCTATAGGAACATTTGTAGGATGAAAGAACACCCCACTCCATAATCTGTCAGAGCTTACCTTCCAACCACAAGGCAACTTCCTGGCTTTTTACAAGCTGATTTTACTTCATGGCTTAAATTCAATCATTGTTGGGAACCCACAGTAGAGCAAACATATCAAGTTTTCACCTCATGAGTATTGACACATGAAAATTGATACTCTCATGGGCTTTGCAGAGATTTAGTTAAGGACAAAGATATAAAAACAACAAATTTGGGGAAAGAAATTGTCCATGAACCATAATTATATTTTTCAGTAGTTCTTTCTGTTAGTAACTGGGTCAAATTTACAACTGGAAGAAAACTGTATTGGGAAATCAGAGATAACCAAGTGGCCAAGTGGATTGATTATCAGCTAACTCATTTGTCAGAGAACTGCTTTTTGGAAGAGACCATGCATAGAGCTGCCCAGTGAAGGGAAAAGAGATTATTATATTATGTGCAGCCTCTCCAAGCTGTTCTAGGGTTCTAATGGAGACTAGAGCAGAGGGTCAACTGGTGTTGATAAGTTGGATATGGATGTGAAAGGTAGTTTCACCTAATTCATGCATTTGCACAGGGTTCATCTGCGTTCAAACTACAGGATACTTTACGCAGCCTGACTGTGTCCTTGGCTTGGGATCCAGAAGGCCTTATGCTCTAAGAGAGTAAAGCAAAGACAGGAGAGGTGAGGAGAATTTCCAGAAAGACCTTGCTCTCAGCCTTTCCCTGAATATAAACCAGGATTTTCTAATCTCTGAAAGATTAAGGGGCTATCTTATGTTTGAATTAGAACAGAGGAAGGAAACACACTCTTGCATTGCAGAATTTTAAATAACGATGCTCTGGAATGAGTCCCATAGGAGGTACTAGCAGAAAGTCACCATCTGCGGGGCATCAGTGGGAGAATATGTCTCACTCTCTACCATGAGTTGGCAGGAACATTCTCAGCCTCTTTGTCCATTCTTTACATGTCTTGTGGACATCTCAAACCTTAAAGCTGCCCTGTGAGGTGGTAAGCAGCCTTCTCTGTGACACTATGTTGCATTCTGAGGGAGATACAAGTAGATCTTAAGGTTGATACTCTCCAAGAGATTTCAATCCAGGCTATCTGTGTTTAAGGAGGGCATTGAAGGGTAATTTGGCCTATAGAAATTTACTCTGGAGGCACAAGCTGGCTGCCTGTAGAGCAAATCCTCTTTATAAATGTACTTTGTTTGGGTAGTAACAGTATTTAAAAGTATAACAAAACAAGAAATTTCTTGAATGACTTCAGCAGAATATATCTTCTCTAGTTTAATTGGTTACTGCTATAATCTGTCCTTTATCTCATTTTTGTAGTACCTTCCTGGAATATGAAGTCATTTGTGTTTGCAATCTTTACTGCACACCTTGGGTCCTCAAAGAGCTGTAATCTTTTTGTACAAAAACATTTCAGAAGTTAAGGCTTTTGAGGATTATGAAATGGTAGCAGTCTTAGCTCTATCTGCTGAGTGTTTGTCTACACATTCTCCCTTTTACTCTGGTGATTTCTTTCACTACTCAAATGCCAGCCCAGATTGCTTCCCTGAGCTCTGTTCTATTTAGCTGCCCACTGACAACTTCAACAAGGTTATCCCACAGCCACTACAAGGTTAACACAGCCTTGAAATCTGCTCCTCCTCCCGCTTTCCCTAAGACAACGCACAACATCCCTGCAGTCAGACCAGAAATCTAGAAGTCAACCATGACTCCATGTTCTCTCTCACCCTTCCCAATCAGCCACCAGTTGTTAGTTCTTTATCCTTCTCCCAATCTTTGCTATTCTTTTTTTATCCATCCTCCATGTGCCAAAAGACTGATATTTCTAGAAGATAAGTTTGATCCCATCCCTCTGTTTAGGAACAACAATATTTAACCGATTAATTCTACCCCAGCAAAGCCTGGCATCCCTGAGGCCAGAATGGACTCTTTGGGCCTGAACAGCAGTCAGAAACAACCAGAGTAACTTGCTGG
The DNA here is from genome assembly GCA_031878705.1 of Tapirus indicus. Taxonomy (NCBI): domain Eukaryota; kingdom Metazoa; phylum Chordata; class Mammalia; order Perissodactyla; family Tapiridae; genus Tapirus; species Tapirus indicus. Next base: position 47,305,403 of record CM062931.1, on the reverse strand, counting down.
GTTTTAGCATGTGGCATGGAATTTCAGAGTCTATCTAGAATCCCCCAACTCGTAGTTAAGCCAGTCCTCTATTTCCTCCTCAAAAAATGGGAGAATTGGGTAAATACTGGAAGCCAAGAGAGTAGCTCTTGGTTCATTCATGTCTGGAGATGAGCTGATTAGATACAGCACTGCTGTAGGCCAACCCTAAACTTATTCAGACCATGAATATGGTAACCCAGTAAATATTTCCCAGCGGTAATAAGCCTCACCCTTTACTCAAATAAATAAAACTACAAAATGTCTTGTTCCTGTGTTATTTTAAAGAATCTCTTCTTGCCTCCCATTTCTGATTTTCTCTATATGGTGGACTCCTTTCCCCCAAGATATAGAACAAACTAAAATTCTAGAGAGTTTAAAAATATTTGTAAATATTTATGGATGTTAAAATTGAGAGAGAAGGATGAAGGAAGCTAGGGTAGTGTCCACCATCTCTGGATTTTTTAGGATTGTGTTCAGGGAAGGTACTAGACTTTGACAGAACTTCGTGTCTCTCTCAGAGTGACAGACTGAGCCAATCTGACCAGGGTTGTGTCCTGCAGCAGACTTGCCTATATTGTTGCCCCGTGAGGCTACTGAGTACCAAGAGGCCTTTAGCTCCCCAGGGCCCAGGCCTTTCAAAGATTATTTAGCTGAATGACTCCATTCCATCTAGCAGTCTAACTCCAAATGTATGAAATTACCATATGTTGAAATGTATGCAAACTCTATGCAAAAGTGAGTTTGGGGAAATTGAATGTAAATCACATGCAAATATTATTCAACCAAGCTTCTATAAAATTGTACATGTCAATAACAGTAAAGAATTTTAATTAATTCTGTCATTTAAAATTCATGCATTTATTCCATATTTTGTTTCCAGAATTTATAAGGTATTCAATGTCAATTCTGAAAGAGCTATAAGCAGAAGGAATTACTCTACTCAGTGTAGAATAGTTGATTTCAACCCCCACTATAGCACTGTGATTAATTACAGATGAATTTGAAAGACAAATCACATTTCCAGAATGTAATTTTTAAAAAGAGATAAAACATTTTTATAAAGTTAAATGAAGCTTAAGTGGTAGAATACAGAGATTTGGGGTATTTACCAATATTCTTCTAGCATTTATTATTTTTAGACCTCAAAAAAGACTGGGATTCTCTTTGCTTGGAACAACTCAAGAGAAGAGTAGATTCTGCCCATCAATCTGGTCTGTTTTGAACAGATTTATTTAACGCATTTGTAGGACTTTCTAGAATTTACCAGGATATGAGGAATTGATTGTTCCTATATCATCTCTTATTTCAATCTCACTATGATGACTCATTTATTATTCTCACCTTATATTTTATTTCAAAATTAGTAGCTGTAACAAGGGAAAAGAGAAATAATTTCCTTTTGAAAATTGTGAGAATTACCCACTTGTCTCTCCACTTCATAGAGGAAGAAAAAGTCAATTGCCAGATGCTTACAATAGTCTGAGGCAAAGCTGGAAATTTGTTTGGACTATATCTGCTTCTTTCTAAAAATTTTCTCAATTTAATGGTACCTCCATCTGATAGAATGACTGATGTAGAAAACTACTCAGGATATATTATTAGGCTAAAAAAAAGAAAAGCAAATTACAAAACAATGTATATAGTATTCTTTTACTTATAGTTTATGTATAGAAATATTATGGAGATAGTCAATACATTTTTGAAAACGATAGTTACCTTTAGGGAATGGAGTAAAGAATATGGGTAGATTTGCACTTCAAAATTTATATCTTTTTGTATTTCAATATTTTTCTAAAGACATTACTACTAAAATAAATTTTAAAAAATATTTCCTCAAAGTTATGATTGACTAGTGGTTAGCAATCTCTTAATATCTCATCCAAGGACAAGAAGTGCTTATAGGAAATGCTCTTGGTCCTTGAATGAAGGCTAAGATGTATATACAGGAGAAGGAAAAGAGGATAGAGAGTGGAGGATGAATGGACCAGAAAGAGAGGCCAAGGAGGTATAAAAGGAGAAGTCCGGAAAGTCTCCAAGTGAGGATAGGAATGTCCCATGGAGGACAGTGGTTAGAGTGTAACCAAATCTGCTTTCTCACCAAGGTATCTCTGGAGTATTATGCAGGGCATGTCATGTAGGGTCCCATTTGTATGAAAGGCCTATAAGGAAAACTCATGTATGGCTATGGACTCAGCAACTCTCAATATGATTCAAATTTAAAAGAGCTGCCTTTCCATTACTCAAATGGAGGAAACACTGAGGAAGGAGATGTTCACCCTAAGTCAAGAGTGGATCCAACATGATGCCCATAGCACTGAGAAGTTCTCACTGGATAGCATCCTTCTCTCCCCCAGGTTAGTGCCACGTGTGTACTTCTTCCAGCCTAGCTCCATAAAAACTTATTCTAAACCCATACCAAGTAGTATTATAACCCTGAACACAAAGGGCTGACTTGGTAGCAGCTCTCACAGCACACTTATTAGACAGGTTCTGGAGACTCAGACATTTGTGATAGAGCCTTAAGTCAAGAGGCTGTGAGCTTTAATTTGCAAATAATGGGTGTGGCCAAGAAATAATGTGCTCCAAAATGTTCTTAAATTTTGGGATACATAAATAATCCTGCATGATTATCTACTGTTTGGACAACTCTAGAAGTGCTGTAAATTTGGGCTATAAGTCTAGTTATACTAAATTTTCTCGTAGAATTTTTTTCCACATATCTTTATTCTATTCCCAAGGATGTCACTGCCTCAATTATCACCTCTCTTTCCAACATCATCAATCTCTTCCTATCTACTGGATTATTCCCATGACTATCCAACATGGTTAAGTTGCTCCCATTTGAAACAAAATAATAGCCATACTGATGGGCATGAGGTCATATCTCATTGTCATTTTGATTTGCATTTTCCTAATAGTGTTGGAGAGGATGTGGAGAAAAGAAAACCCTCATACACTGCTGGTGGGAATGTAAACTGGTGCAGCCGCTATGGAAAACAGTGTGGAGATTCCTCAAAAAATTAAGAATAGGACTACCATATGATCTAGCTATTCCACTGCTGGGTGTTTATCCAAAGGACATGAAAACACTAATTCAAAATGATATATGCACCCCTACGTCACTGCAGCATTATTCACAATAGCCAAGATTTGGAAATAATCTAAGTGCCCATCAACGGAAGAATGGATAAAGAAGATGTGGTATATGTAAACAATAGAATACTATTCAGCCATAAAAAAATGAAATGTTGCCATTTGCAACAACATGGATGGACCTTCAGGGAATTATGGTAAGTGAAATAAGGCAGACAGAGAAAGTTAAATATCTTACGATTTCACTCATATGTGGAAGATAAGAAAACAATAACAAACAAACACATAGACACAGAGAATAGATTGGCATTTACCAGAGGGGAAGGAGGTGAGGGGAGAATGAAAGGGGTAAAAGAGCACATGTGTATGGTGACAGATGGCAATTAGACTATTAGTGGTGAACATGATGCAGTCTATGCAGAAATTGAAATATAATGATGTACACCTGAAATTTATATAATGTTATAAGCCAACATTACAATATAAAAATTAAAAAATAAATAAACAAATAAAAATAAAACAAAAATGAAAGAAAACATTCTTTGATTATATAGGTCCCATCAGCTCTCTATCCAATTTTTCTACTCCCCCCCAGCAAAAGTGTTTGAAAGACTTTGTTCACAATTTCACTACTTCCTCAGTTTTCATGAACTCTGCCAGGCACCCCAATGTGCTTTCTGACCCCTCCACAGAACAGAGACTGCTCTTGTGGCAATCACCAGTGACTTCCATATTTCCAATTCTAAAGAACAAATCTTCATCTTACACGATGTCTCAGGAGCATCTAACCCAGCCTTTCTCTTCTTCTTTCTTAAGTCACTCTCCTTTCGTGGCTTTGGTGATGGCTTCTTTCCTCAATTCTCTTTTGTCACTGGATACAACTTCTCAATAAGCAGTAGAGTGAAGCCTCAAACTATTTTCTGACCTAAAATCTTGTGAGACCTTAAGAAGAAAATCCACTTGAGCCTTGTCAGTTTTTTAACCTACAGAACTGAGAGCTAATATGTAGGTAAGAGGGATGTATATTTTCTGAGCCCCTTTGTCACAGAAAATGGTTTTCATACATGAAAAAAAGCTTGGCTGAGTATAAATATTTGAATCACAACCTTTACTTTGCAAAATTCTGGAAACATCTTTCCAGTATTTTCTGACTTCAATGTTTTAGAGGAGATGTCAGAAACCAGTCTGGGTTTTGTTCCTGTCGAGAAACCACTGGCAGACCATGGGAACTTTTTTCTACATTATTTTAAGCACTTTGAAAATTCTCTCCATAGATAAATCTTTTTGTATATCAGGTAATAATCACTGCAGAGAGGGAATAATAATATCTGTAATAAAAGAAGAAAGGCTTTATAAAGAAAGAAAACATAAGTGAGACTTAGGAGAACAGATGGGATTAAAATAAATTAAGTAAAGCGGCATTTCAGGCAGGGGGAAATATATAAATTTGAGTAGAATAATTACTCATCCCCGGATCATGGATTCTTCAGTGATCTGAGTTAATACTGTTGCATACAGGAAATAAAAGTCTGAATGAATAATTGATAACCATTTTAAACATGTGAAATTATATTTAAAAAGTAATAGCAGTGATTTCAACTTAGATCGGGCCAGATGGGAGGATATCCACCATATATGAAGAGATTAGGCATTGGGAAAAACATTCTGATTGCTTGGAAAAAGTTGTTAGTAAATATTAAAATTATTTCAGCATCCTACTCTGTTGAGATTTTTAAGGCATGGTTAAATGCTACTTCCCTAGTCTAATTTATGTAATGGAAGATCATGGAATAAATGACCTCTAAATTCTCTTATTTCTTCATATGCCAAATAAAGCTTGGATCAAGGATATATGGCACCCCAGCCAATACTGCCTTTGGACTCAGTTAAGAAGAATTTCCCCAGGCTCTGTGCTCTAGAAGGCTCCACTGTGACCTCCTCCCACCTGTAGATCCACACCTCCACATAGGCAGGGAGTTTATGAAGCCAAGAGGATGTGCCTACCCACACACCATGTCCACCCCTTCTAGACCGCTGATTGAGTGCCCAAGGCTGAACTTTCTGCCAAAAAAACACTAAACCCTCTACCAGGGCTCACAGAAGCTGTTTCTCTGGATTCTTCCTTTGCTTGACACATCAAGTCAAGTGAAAGAAGAACCACTTTGAGTTAGATAGTGCTGAGAAACATGCCAAATTGGTGTTGATACTATTTTTCTGAAGAACATAATTTTAAGTTCTATGTCTCACTTTGTTCTTATGAAGGAGGCAGATTAAGACATTTATACATATGTAACTCAAATATCTTCTGGCTCAACAGGCCCTCACCTGCTTAATAAGACCTTAGCCCCTCTGCCAAATAACCCTTGTTCTTTCTGAGGTTTAACAAAAAGAACCCCAAATGAGATTCTGTCTGGGATTCCTAGCAACTCTATATGCCCTCCTGATTCTCAGAGGTCACCCTAAGGAGAACCCCATTAGCTGCCTTGCTTCCTAGCCTTCTGAACCTCTAGGCTTCTCAGAAGTTGCCAGCTAACCCTGGCAACATGCTATTCTCTCTCCCCCAGGCTGGCACCTATGGATCACACACAGGACAACATGGTCGGCAGAGTTTTAAGACGGCCTCCGTTGTCTCAGCCACCTGGTGTCAAATCCATGATTAAGTGGCAAAAGAGATACTGCTGTTGTGATTAGGCTTACTTATCAGTTGGCCTTAAGATAGGGAAATTATTTGGGTAAGACTCACCTGATCACTTGAACTCTTTGAAAGAAGACAGTTTTCTCTGGCTGGTGGCAGAAGAGGAAGTCAGAGATGTTCCAAACATGGGAGGGATTCTATGAGCCATTGCTGCTTGAAAAATGGAGCAGGCCACCTTAGCCTCTAGGAGCTAAGAGAGCCCCCCAGACAACAGCCAGTATAGAAGCAGGGACCTCAGTCCTACAACCACAGGAAGTGAATTCTGCCAACAACCTGAATGAGCTTGAAAGTTGATTCTTTCCCAGAGCCTCCAGATAAAAGCCCAGCCTGGCTAACAACTTGATTTTGATCTCGTGAAACTCTAAGAAGAAAACTCAGTTGAGCCTTCCCAGTCTTTTGACCTACAGGATTGAGAGATAAACTGAGAGCTAATAAATGTTTTTTTGGTTTGTTTTTAACCATTTTATTGATGTGTAATTGACATGTAAAAGGCTGTACATATTTAATGTATACAACTCCATGAGTTTGTGATTAAGTATACACCTGTGAAACTATTACCACCATAGAGGCCATAGACATTCCCATCACCTCTCCAAGTTTCCTCCCACCTCATTATTATTATTATTATTAATTGTGGTAGGAACACAACGTAAGATTTACCCTCTTAGGAAAGCTTAAGTGCACGAAACTATACTGTTAGCTATAGGCACTGTGCTATAATAGTAGATCTTCAGAACTTAACTGGCACAATTGAAACTTTGTACCCTTTGACCATCACCTCCCCACTTCCCTCTCCTCCCAGCCTCTGGTAATCACCATTCTACTCTGTTTCTATGAGTATGGCTATTTCAGTTTCCATGTATAAGTGATATCATACATTATTTGCCTTTCTATGTGTGACTTTTTTCACTTAGATAATGTTCTCCAGGTCCATCCATGTTGTTGCAAATGGCAGGATTTTCTCCTTTTTTAAGACTGAATAATATTCCATCATGGGTATTGTTTTAAGCCACTAAATTTGTGGTAATTTGTTACACGGCAATAGAAAACTAATAAAGACATTATGGTTTCACTGAAATAAAGGGGAGCTAAGTCCTCTCCTCCTATCTTTGCTTCTGTCTCTTGGATGTCTCCTCATTTAGTTGATAAATTCCCCTCCCACAGCACGATTGCCCACTGTGGGTAGCTGGATCATGTCAGTTCCCAGGTGCCTTCCCTGGGTTTCCCCTGGCACACTCGCTCCTTCCAGCGTAGGGGCGGCCAGCTGTCAGGTTCTCCAGCTGCAGTGGATTTGTTCCCATCACTGGAACCACAAGATGAAAACAAGCCAGATTATTCTTTTTCCCTCCCTCACTCTGTCTTCTCATTTCCCAGTCTCTTTCCCCAATTAGATTCTGACAAAAGTTATTTGTGGCATTCCCATCAGCTCCATGAGTGACAGGAGACTGGTGTCAAGTGAGAAAATGAAATGTAAATTTTATTAAACACCCCCTCTCATCTCTGCGTATCAATCCAGATTCCAGCCGAACATTGCAAATCAAATCCTGTCTATGCCAGGCCTCGGGGCACACGGAAAATCATTTCTCCTTAATACCATTCCCTTCTAGTAAAATATTTTTCTGTTTGGTAGATGAATATTTTAAATGCAAACCCTGTTTTAATCCCAGTGAAAAGTATATCTTCAAAATGAACATTTGAAGGAGGGAGCAGAAAAGAAAAGAGGGAAGATTCGGGGGCAAAGGGGAAGGAAAAGGGGATTGGGGAAAAGGAATTGTATTTAGCCGTGTCATGTGCGTCCTGTCTGGTGGCTGTGCAGGGATGCATATCCACAGAATAAATGGTGACATTCTTTGAAAGCTTGAGCCATCAGGACATTTATCTACATGCTGTCCTGTCTCAGATATAATAAAGACCCTAAATCTGATACACTGCCTTGAAATAGCATCAGAAATATAGATACTTCAATCTGGGTGTGAATATGTGGACAATTACTGGCTTGTCTGGGATTTTGACTGATGGTATCTGACTGTGTGTAGAGAAAATCTTGATTTGGGGCCTTAAAAGTGTGATTAACTTAAAAACGAAAAAAGCACGTTTTGATTGCACATTGAAGTAAAAATAAAACAAATTAAAATTTGACCCAATGATGAAAATTGACAATACCACTACCTCTTAAAATATGTACTCTATTTACCCACATTCCACTTAATAAATTTAAAAGAAAACTGTAAATACTGCTTCATGCTAAAAAAGAAGATAATTTATTTAATCTACTTTTTAAAATTGGCTCATTTTCAGTGGGTAAAACCATTTCTGAAATGACATTTCTTCAGAAATATATTTGTGTTTGGACCACGTGTCCCGATTCACCTGAGACCGGGGGATTGCCCAGGATATGGGACTGTCAGTATCAAAGCTAGGACATGCCAGAAACTCCCAGGCAGACCAGGATGAGTTGGTCACCCTAATATATTACCATTATGATAATACAAAATAGTAATTCCTTATACCCTAATAAATTATTAGTATTGTAGACTTTACTTTTGGGCAATGGTCCTGAGCTAAATGGACTGATAGCTATATCTTCAAGTGATCTAGATTTGGTCAAACTTGGCAGATAGAGTTCAGGCTTCCAAAATATGTGTGGGCACAATTCAAGCATTACTATCGATATCTGAGAAAATGACTTTCTTATTGTCTCCTTTCCTTGACTTGTGATTAAGCTTAGAAAACATTCTTCCTGATACAACTACAATCAATGTAAAGGAACTTAAGTTTTGCTTTTCAGATACTTAGGGATGTGCCAGAACACAACTGATATTGCATAAACAAACGCCTCTAGTTAAAAGATAGAACCCAGCTTAGACTCATTTCTGCATTTAAGAGCCCAAAATGTAAATCAAGTGTTGGGCTAAACTGTGCATTCGTTTCCCAAAAGAGCTATAACATTTCTCACCTAGCAGAGGTCTGGCCCCTGAGATAGAAGGTGCTATATTTAGAATTTAAAAATAACGCCATGCTCCCTTGTGCACAATAAAAGAGTTTATATGGTAATGAAATTTAACTTGAATTATTGAATTTGGAATCCACAATCGTTGGTTGCTTAATTAAATATATTTGATTTCTTAATTAGTCTTCCTTTTTAGTATTTTTGTGTACTAATTAATTAAAGAAGACTACTTTGCTTTAGAAATGGGTGCAAGTTATTTGTGTAAAGAGCTTGGAAGCAGGGCTAACTCAAGGCAAAATTGTGGAATTATTAACACGTGTTTTGGGGGTTTGCCCTGATCTTTGTCCTACTTATTTCTTCCAATCTCAGTCTCCAAATCTTCACTGCTTAGACCAGCTCATCCCAGACGTATTTTGGGGTCTGGACCTATCCATTCTATACCCTTTCCATCAAACTTGCTTACCCAGTGACCTATTTCTTCTAGAATTTCTAGATAGTTTCTTAGAATAATAATTCACACTAAAATTTTAATGTTAAATATGTCACATCTCCTAGGAGTATTTTCATTTTAACAGGTTTCTCAAGGCAGGGCCTATAAGCATAGATATAAAGATGGAATTCCATTTATGGGAGAAGGCCATTTTAGGAGAGGAACTTCCAACAATGTATCAGTATCCTTTTGCTGCTATTACCACAAACTTTGTGCCTTAAAACAGCACAGATTGTTCCCCTGAAGTTTTGGAGGTAAGAAGTCTGAAATCAGTTTCATTGGGCTAAAATCAAAATGCAGTCAAGGCTGTTTCCTTCTGGAAGCTCTAAGGGAGAATGTTTCCTTGCCTTTTCCAACTTCTTGTGGCTGCCTGTGTTCCTTGGCTTGTGACCCTTCCTCCATCTTCAAAGCATATCTCCAATGTCTACTTCACTCCAGCTTCCTGATTCACATCTCCTATTTTTTTGATCTCCTGACTCTCTAAGTTCCCCTCTGATTATATTTAGGGCCCACCTGGATAATGCTGAGTAATCTCCTCACTTCTAGATTCTTAACTTAATCACGGCTGCAGGTCACTTTTTTAATGTAAGGTAACATTCACAGGTTCCAGGGATTGGAATGCAGATATCTTTTGAGTGACCTTTATGCATCCAACCACAAATAACATTCTCTGGGTGTTTATGTCTATGGATGAGATTGGGTCTCAAGGATGGAAAAGCTATAGCAATCACAAACCCTACCCCTGAATGCAGCTGAGTGTACAATTTGGGACTTGAGGATGGGGTCCTCCATTGTGGTACACACCACTGTCATATACCTTTCTGGTCCCTGTTGTAGGGAGGATGGAGAGCTCATAGAGTAGAGCCCATCTGCCCGCTCATCTCTAAGGCCCCTCTCTCGGTGCTGCTGGGATGGAGGTACAGGAGCTTAAGGAAAGGCGCCACAGACATAAAGACATAAGTCATTGGGCCTACTGGATCTCGAGGCCAAAGTGGTATGTTTTGAAGCTCAAGAAATGCAAGAGAGAATATTTATCTTTTTCTGCATAAGTATAATTTTCCCTTCCTTTCCTTCCACTATTCATGTCCGATACAACAATTGGGGCCCTGACAAGGTTTACCTCTGGTCTCTCATGCCCCAGGGAGCTTTCCCTTGCCTGAAATTATCTACACTGCCCTTGTCACAACACGAGGCTGTGCCTATGGATGAGTGGCTGCGGACATTTTAGACAATGGCTGTTTCCCCAAACAGCTTATAAGGTTATATAGTGACAGTAGGGGCCGTGTCTCCTGTGTCATTGATTTCTCTACCACACCCCTCATACAGTGACTTGGTAACAGAGTGGATTTGAATGTTCAATAAATGAGTATGGGAAAAAATTGTTTTCCTAAATCAGGCTTAAGGCAAGATCTGTGCTTTGAAGTAAATATTTCGCAATATTTATGATTCTTCTAGGCAATGAGGAGAGTAGATGCTCAGTAAATATTTGTTGATTGATTGACACCTTAAGTTCTATAGAAGGAAAATTATTCTGGGTTCACTTTAATGGCATTAGCTAGCTTTATATGTGTTTTTCCCAAATATTGTATGCCAGAATGGTTGGAGTTTTAAGTATAAAATGAGTTTAGGAAGGAGCTTACAATAATATTTTTTTCTCCTTTATTCTGCTCCTGAACATTGCAAGTTAAAAATAAGTACTTTATGCATATACCATATGTAATACTGTTTTAAAACCTAAGGGTTATATAATCACATGATGCTTCATAAATCATTGGTAGAGATACAATGGCTTAAAGTCAATAATGTGTCTATTTCATTATCACACCACTTTTTGATTTTTAATTTAATGGTAACTTGAAGTTCGGTCACTGAATAGAAATATTTGTAACAAATAAAACAAAGATTAATATACTTAGTACTTAAAAGCCTCTTAAAATTGTTTAGGAGAAGATGACCATGGCCAAACCCCCAACTAAACTTGTAAACATACTATTTACAATAGAAAAAATACAAACAGAAATAAGCATATAAAAATGTTCATTTCAATGTGATCAAATTAAAACAAGGTGATGCCACATTTCATTTATCCAATTGGTAAATATTTAAAGAAATTATAACAGTATATGGAGAACCCTTTATGCTGGCAAAAATACAGCCTAATAAGCATTCCCATGCATTATTCGTGTGCCATCAGTTGGTGTAAACTTGGTAGAGGGCAATTTGAACATTATCAAAGGACTTTAAAATGTATATATATTTCTATAAGGGAATCAAATATAAAAATTTTACCTAAATAATTTATTGAAAAATAAATAAACAAAACACACACTGCACTCCTATGCCAAAACAACAAATTCCCTAACTTATTGACAAAAGAGAAATAATTAAATCAAGATTAGTACATCCATATAACTAAAAGATTTGACTCATCAAAAATTATGTTTTCAAATAATAATTGCATAAGAAATCCTTATCTTTTAATATTAAGTCAAACTTATGGGATGCAAATAGAGCCTGATCTCACATACATTTGTGTGTGTTTATGCCCATATTTATATGTGTGTGTGTACGTGTTAACAGGAGTTCTCTCTGAAAGATAGTTTTATTTGCATTTTAAATTTTCTTCTTTGTTTTTGTTATATCCAGATTTTCACCAAGTAACGGGTTACCTTTTAATCAGATAAAAATCCAGAAGTTCTATTTAAAAGAGGACTAGAGACCCCAGTCTCTGCCCTGACACACAGATCTCCCCCATGCTAACCTTGGAAATGCCCACCTGTGCAAATTCCCTTTCTACCGACATGCTTCCCTCTTGCCCCATGGTGGGAGAGTCAGCTGGGGAGGACTGAGCATAACCCACAGCCTGGAAAAGTCCTGGGGAACATGCCAACCATGAAGAGTTCATGGAACCCAACGCCCCTTGGTAGGCCGCTTAGTTCCTGCTTCTATTCCTCTTCATCATTGTCATCCTTGTCCAAAATTAGGATGAATGTGGTCTGCTCATCAAAGTACAGCAGAGGGGTTTTTCCACCAGACCCAGTTGGGAAACGTTATTCTTATTATTCTTTTCCCTACAGTGGCCTTGCTGGGAAGGGATGGAAGAAGTGTGCGTTAATGTACAGCTGGCAGAGGATGGAGGTGGTAATAAACATGAGCATTGACTAGACTCAATATTAGTGATGGTGCTGGGGAGCCATCCTGGCTTTGGGCTGCCTGAAGGCAGTGGTGATCCCCCCTGCTTGTCCTATCTGTCAGTCTATTTGATCTCCAAATGAATTGCTTTTGATAACAGCTATATAAATGCAGAACTGATCCGCTGGGCCTTCTTAAATGAGACTCCTCGCTTTCATCTCCCAGTCATTTCAAAAAGCAGATAGACTTGTTAGAGGTTTTAATGCAATGATTTATGTTTTATCTTGCCTGGTTTGAGGCAGCGTTTATTTATCACTAAATTCTTCCCAAGCCCTTACGTGAGGGGAGAAACGTTTGAACATACACCATTTGGGATTTCTTTAAAAAAAAATAAATCCAATAATATATGTTTTTCTGCTTTATTATGGTTAGGAAAGGCAATAAATTTTATTGTAAGGAAGCAGGGAGGGAACGGAAAAAGTCACCCTACAAAACACTTTTATTAATTATCACACCTTTGGCAAAGTTATAGGGAACAGAGAGGAACAACATCAATTCTCAAATTCTATAAATCAAATCATTAAGACATATGTTAGGCAAATGACTGATGACTACCAGAAAAAGAAATCACAATTCACTTCAAAGAAACAAAGGAAGACAAGATTTCTTATGGTTTTTCACACGTTGTTTGCATTGTTTATAAGAGAACAGTCTGTGAAAGTTTAATTATTTCTATCTCTTATACCTTTCCCTCTTTACACTTCACTTTCTACTGTCTTCCTGCCTTCACCCCTTTCCCATTGTATGAATGAAGAAAATTCTGCCATTAAAGAGAGTGGAGCATCATTCCTAATACACAGGATCTTTTGTAAGAAGTTTTGCTCATTTACCACTCATCCATAAGTAAGCCTATTTAAGGAGATGTACTTAGGGGGACAGACACAACCTATGGCAACCAGAAAATGAAATAGAACTCAATTTCCGTTTCAATAGAAGCATCTCTCTCACTTCACGAAATAACTACTATCAGAAGCCCAATGCAAATTGTATATGTGTGTATACCAAACCTCTAAATGAATTGTGACAACTTGCTACTTTAAATTGTGATTTTCAAATAAATGAATTATGAGTTTTAAATACAACATATAATCAGCCCAAATCTGAATTTTTTTATTGATCGTGTTTGGTTAAAATCAGATCGTTTTTCTCATGAAACACGGTGCCAACTTATGCCAACCATGGAAGACTAAGAAAACCTGCAGTGATGCCTTCTTAAAAGTGACATATAATAGAGCAGAGAAAAGGAAACCATGAGGCATAAAATACTTGACATCTTTATCTCTAGGAGATGAAATTAGTTTTCTGAGAGGTGAGGGGACTCGTAATTCAAAAGTGTCCAAGTTAACTGGTGATAGGTTAAGAAGACTTTTTCTATGTGATAGAAAACACATTTGTATCCTACATAGGGCTTTTACTCTGTAATTTGTTTTTGAATCACAAGAAAAGATAAAAGAAGCTTTTTAAATGCTTGAGCATTTGGTTAAAGCAGCCTGTATGGTAGTCCCAGCCTTGAATGCAACAGGTTACAGCTGCTGGTGATAATTAGATTGCCCCTGTGAATTTTCTTTCCTGTTACTCTTTCTAAATGTTTACATGACTGCAGAAAACTTATTAAGTTTCTTGAAACGAATTATGCAAGTTAAAGGAGAATTGACAAGTATATAATTTTCTTGAAAAAAATGCTTTGTATTAATAATTGTAAAAATAATAATTATAGCTTGCAGTGATAAAAATATTTTCCAATGAGGAAAATATAGTAACAAAATGGTTTGATTCCCATTTTTCAGATAAGCAAGGTAGTAGAGTTAACTAAAGGCTATACATCTTAGAAACAAAATTATAACAATTATATCTCCTGATATTCACTTTGCTGCCTTTCCAGTCCCAGGACACCAGATGGTTTATACTTTCTTTTGAATACAAGCATTTTGATTAAATATAAAGTGGCATATAAATAGCTTTTAAAAAGTACATTTTTTAAAAGTACATTAACATTTTATATTCTATAAGAGAAATAATTATAATAATGACTTTTAAATCTTTGTAAATCAAAATATCTAAACTGATCCACTGTGAAAATCAAACCCATTTAATAGGTAGAGCACCTATTATTAAACCTATGTTATACAATGTGAGGTATTTTATTGCTATAATAATTGCCAACATTGTAATTAATTTTTGCTCCTGAGAATATTGAAGCTCAGAAATGTAAAGCGATTTGCCTCACATAAGACATTAGAGCTAGTTCTGAGTTTTGAATAAATTTGGGTCTCTTGACTTTAAGACCATGAACCTCCCAAGACACCAATGCTTTGGTTAAAGGGAACCCAAATCATTCTCGAGACTAGCTCCTCTGAAGTCTGTGGCATGATGATGATCCATTTGCTCCACGATAGACAGGCCCAGGTGTTCTCGTGGCTTCCTCAAGGCTGCGGAACCTCGGGCCTCTTAAACTCTCACTCTCATCTTTTTGATTTGTGAGCTCAACTCTCACATGATCCAAAATTTATTTCTGGAGGAAAATGTCATGAATTTTATTACCCAAATGTATTTCCAAAAGGATATCCATTTGGGACAAGATCATATCTCAACTAAAGTATATTTTATTCTTTCTTGAAAGTGTGCCAACTTTCTCATTCTACAACATAATCCATATATACCATCCATTTACGTAGCTACATGCTTTACTTCTGTTGTATTTATCTAAGTACATTTCTCTCCCTCTGTCTATAAAGTTTTGTGGTCATAGGTATCTTGATTTGCCGTCATAGATTGACAAAACAAGACTAATGGACTTAGCGAATTGTAAGGAACTTAAGAATTTTTCTCTAATACCCCTGTATTAGAGATAAACAATAAAATCTAAATAGATTAAATCACTAAATTCCACAAAGAAGCAAAGAGACAATTTAAAAATCCATGAGTAGTAAGCCTTCTACTTATCCACTCACACAGTTTTAGTGCTGGCTTTCAAAAATCGTTAGAGTGTTCCTAAAATTTTATATGGATTCAACCATAAAGCAACTTTTCTCCCTCCCCATCTTCAGTGGGTCCTTTACACATATGCTTAGCTTAACACAGGCAGGTGCTGTAAACCAGCTTAGTGGTCAGAAAGGGAGGCTCTGGAGTCATCAGTTGGGGGTTGAATCTTCACCACTTGCCAGCTCTGCAACCTTGGGCAAGTTGCCTAATTTCTCTATGTCCTACTATTCTCTATTGTTAAATGGGCATAATAGTAGCAACTACTGTGTGGATTGTTATAAATTTGTTAATCTATGTGAAGGAATAAGAACATGCCTGAAGGGTGATAAAGTTCAATAAATGGTAGTCATTATTATTATTGTAACCAATAAGTGGAACAACATGAAAGGTGGTAATAGTCAGAAAGGTGGTAATAATCAAAATGTAACTCATATTCATCTTTCACCATCCTTTTAAACTTTGTGGGCTGGAGAAAACCTTTCCCCTGCTACTAGATGAAAATTCAGCAGACCAGACGATTTTTCTGTCCTTCCTCAAGTATTAGATAGTTCTGTGTTCACTTCATGATAAAACGTAGCCTTTATTCAAAAAATAAAAGTATCCATTCAAGACGCCAGTCCACACTTCAACTTCGTTGACAAGTAAGAGTCTTCCCCACCTCCAGCTAGCTTGTATTGGTGGACAGTTTGCCTTGTGTGGTTGGCTTCTGCTTTCTTACTCTGCTCATCCCTTCCTCCTCTTAAGAGCTGCTAGGATCAAAGTGATACTTAAAGAAAGACAAGAAAGTACCTATTGGCCAGGTAACAGGTATTACTGGAAGTTGACTTCTACTCTCCATGGGCCACTCTTTTGTGCAGATTTTGGTCTCTTCTGTTTCTGAACATTCATGAGTGGCGGCACTGACTGCCTTTGTTCTAGACTATCTTTTCAAGGATGCTTGTATAGCAAACAGCCTCAGAAGATAGAAATGGTATCTCCCTCCAGAGAAAACACTAGGCATGTTCACCATCCAGTATAAAAGATTTAGATTCCCTGAGCTCAGGATTCCTCTTCTGTAATGCAACCCACTGCTCATGTAGTTGTCATCTGACCCTCTTTTGAAATTTCCTGTGGAAACTGAGGCTTGGGGAACTAGTGCAAGAAAATGCTGATTTTCTGGGTATTGTTACTGATATGAATAACAAACTCCTTGTTTTCTGACCCAGGAATCTTGTATCTTCTGTCAGCATCCATGAAACTGTAGAAAAAGAACTCATGACCTTGTAAAAGAGTAAAATCTCAGACCCTTCACAGTTCTTAACAAGGTGACATTCTATGGATCTTCAGTGCCTTCTGCTTTGGGAAACCTCCCCTCTCCTACAATTCTCTTCTCATGGGTAATGTCTTCCCTGTGATTCCCTGCTCCCTCTTCAGGGCCTAATTTTTCATAAATTCATGCTACAGAGACTCTCCTTGTTAAAATGTATTCACTCTTGGAAGAATAGAACTAAAATGCTCCAAGCTGGCTCTCTTTCCTGTATGACCAACATCTGGTGCACAAGAAATACTAATGCATACATTGTCAAACTTTGCAAATGCAAGCCAATTCTAATGTTGACATATGCCAGTAAAGCTCTCCTAGGCATGAATCAGGCTCCAATCCTCCATGTTACCCTGAAGGACATATATTTCAAGTTTTCCAAGTGGTCCCATAAAAGCCACTTTCATAGTTAGCAGCCCCACCCCTCCCTAAATTTGGCCTCATGAAATGGGAATAGCTTTCTCTAAAGAAAACTACTCACACTTCTCTCCTTACCCTTTCATTTTCTTGTGAGCAAGGGTTTCCTGGTAGAGAAGCCCAGGAATCATGAAACTGGTTGTGATACTTTCCATTTGTAAATGCTGCATGGGGGTAAATGCCTCACATTCAGGAGGATCTTATATCAATCACATTAATGCCTTGGGAGAAATTGAGACAAAGGGCTTTATTTAATAGGCTCCATAACATTATTATTATTGTTATAATCATTCAATCATTCAATAAATGATAGCCATCTTGTGTGGTTTCTCTCTGTGTCCTCCTGAAGATTGGCACCAGACATGGTGCAATCACAGAAGTAGGCAGTTTCTGGCCAGAGGACCAAAAATAAAAGGGAGGCCCAGAGAAATGGAAAGTACTGGGATATGGGAAATAGGCAAGAGCTTAGAAAAGTAACTCCATAAAGTTGTTCATGAACTCAAGGGCTCACCCCCAAATTGCACACGCTGTATCTGATCCTGATTAGCATAACAAAGACTTTGAGAATTGAGCTAAAAAGTAGAACTCTGCCCAAGTCCAAAGCTGGCACAGGCAGAGAACTAATCTGAATAGCACTGCAAAAACGTTGATAATGGAACAGACATTGGAACCACAGCTGAAGGCAGGCAGATAGAAACTTACGGTCTAAATCTAACCAGGTCATTTGCTACTAAAATTAAAGCATCGATATTTTCCATCAGGTTTATACAACACTCAGAGTCTCATAGCATAATATTCAAAATGTCCAGGTTACAGAAAAAAATAATTACTTAGACTACAAAGAACCAATCACAATGTGTGTGGGAAAACTTAATCAACAGACACCAACAATGAGATGATACAGATGTTGGAATTATCTGACAGAGACATTAAAGCAACTTTTATAAAATATACAAATGAGCAATTGCAAACACTTGAAGTAAATATTCCAATTGAAAGTATCAGCAAAAAGAAAGAGGAGGATTGGCAATGGATGTTAGCTCAGGGCTGGTCTTCCTCACGAAAAAAAAAAATAGAGATAAAAAAGAACAACAAAATTGAAATTTTAGAACTGAAAAATATAATAACCAAGATAAAACTCATTAAAAGAGCCCCATAGCAGGGTAGAGATGGGAGAGGAATCAATGAACTTGAAGTGGGTCAGTAGGAACTAGTGAATCTGAACAATAGAGAGAAAAATATTTTTTAGTAAATTGAACAGAGGCTGACAAAACTATATGCTGTCTAGAGCAAACTTACTTCAACTCTAATCACAGAAGCATTGTAAAGGAAAAAAAGGATGTGAAAAGATATACAATGCAAACAGTAGTCAAAAGAAAGCTGGAATGGCTATCTTAATATCAGACAAACTGGATTTTAGAGCAAAGAAAATTACCCAGGGAAAAGAGAGAAATCACATATTGATAAAGGATTAATTCATCAAGAAGATATAACAATCTGAAATGTTTATGTACCTAACAACAGAGCCTTAAAATAGACAAAGCAAAAACTGACAAAACTGAAAAGAGAAATATACAAATTTACCATTATATTTGGAGACATCAACGGTCTTTTCTCAGTAGCAGATAGAACTTGTAGACAGAAAATTAGACAGAATACAGAACTGAACAATGCCGTCAAGTAACTGGATCTAACTGACATTTACAGAACACTGAATCCACCAATAGCTGGACATACATTCTTTTTCAAGTATACATGGAATATTCACTGAGATGGGTCATAAAACAAATCTTAACAAACCTAGAAGAATTGAAATCAAAGTACAATCTCTGATCATAATGGGATTAACTGGGAAATGAAAAATACAAAGATGGCAGGAAAATCTCCAAACACTTGGACATTAAACAGCACACTTCTAAATAATCCATGGGCCAAAAAAGGAAAGTCGCAAAGGAAATTATAAAACCTTTTGAACTGAATTAAATTGAATATAAAACATTAAAGTTTCTGAGATATAGCTAAAGCAGCGCTTAGAAGGAAATTTATAGAGTTAGATGCCTACATTAGAATAAGAAAGGTCTCAAATCAGTAATCTAAACTTTTCTCTTAGGAAATTAGAAAAAGAAGAGAATAAACCCAAATCAAATAGAAGGAAGGAAATAATGAAGACATCAAAAGGCAATAAAATTGAAAATTGAAAAAAATAGAGAAAAATCAATGAAAGCAAAAACTGATTCATTGAAAAGAAAAATAAAATTGATAAATCTCTAATAAGACTGGCAAAGAAAAAGAAGAGAGGACACAAAATACTATTATCATGAGTGAAAGAGGGGATGTCACTATAGACTCCATTGTGTTGTATTGTATTGTAATTATTGTATCATATTATATTATAAAGGATAGTAAGAGAACACTACAAATAACTCAATGCATATTAGAACAGTTCCTCCAAAAACACAGACAAATGGATCATTTCCTCCAAATCTACACTACCAAAACTTACCCAAGATGAAATAGATAATCTGAATAGTCCATTAATACTTAATAAAATTGAATTTGTTGTTTAAAAATCTCCTGCATAAGAATTCTTCATGCCCAAATTGCTTTACTGGCAATTCTACCACACATTTAAAGGAGAAATAAGGACAATTCTAGACAATACTTTCCAGAAAATAGAAAAGGAGGGAACACTTCCCAACTCATTTAATGGGACCTGCATCACTCTGATACCCAAACCAGATAAGATCATTACAGGAAAAGAAAAGAAGAGTACAAACCAATATCCCTCATGCATGTAGATATGGAAATCCTCAATAAAATATTAGCAAATCAAATCCAGCAATATGTAAAAAAAATAATACACCATGAGCAAGTTGGGTTTGTTCTGGGAATACAAGGCTGGTTCAAAAACAAATCAATATAATTCATCGTATTAACAACACAAGGAAGAGAAACCATGTGATCATACCCTTTGAGGGAGAAAAAAGCATTTGACAAAACACAGTATCTATTCATGATAAAAACTAGTTTCATACTAGAACTAGAAGGAAACTTCCTCAACCTGATAAAGAGTGTCTACCAAAATCCTCCAGGAAACATTTTACTTAATAGGGAAAAACTGAGTGATTTACCCCCTAATATCAGGAACAAGGCAAGGATTTCCACTCTTCAAACTTCTTTACTGCTCTTAGTCAGTGAAATAAGGCAAGAAAAAGAAGTGAAAGGCATATAGACTGAAAAGGAAGAAATAAAACTGATTCTATACACATAAACATGATTGCCTATGTTGTAAAACCCAAAGTAGTTTCAAAGAACATTTCTAGAATTAATAAATGAGTTTAACAAAGTCATAGGATACAAGGTCAGCACAAAAAAAATCAATCATATTTCTACATACTAGCCATGTACAGTTTGAAAACAAAATTTAACAAAAACTACAACATTGTTGGTTGGAAACATCGGCAGTTTCCCGGGTAAAATCTGAAACTGGACCCCATACAGGAGGTCAAGGAAAGAGAAGAAAGAGACAGGCCACTCCAGATTGGTAGGTGGCAGGTTTAATAAGCGAGGGAACTTACACAGAAGGCTTGCCTTGGATGGCTTCAAGACGAGTAGATCTCTGCACCCAACTGCCAGAATTTTGGAAGTTTATATAGAGGCCTTAACGGGGTTCAGTCACTGATGCCATCAAATGGTCTCCACAACACGTTGTTCTCTCAAAGCTGCATCCTTGAAGACGGCTCCGATGATGAGCAGAGTGTACATTCTAAGGACAGGGGAGGGAGTGAAGAGCCTCCAATTGCCAGGATCCAGTTCTCCGGTCAACTGGTGGTCACATCCACTCAATGACCTCCTCCAACAAACATTTACAATAACTTCTAGAAAATTAAAATACTTAGGTATAATTTTAATAAACCATGCACAAATATTGTACACTGAAAACTACAAAATGTCAATGAAAGAAAAAACCAAGAGGCCTAACTGAACGGAGAGAGATAGGATATTCTTGTTTTGGAAGACTCATCATACTAGCGTCAATTCTTCCCCAAATTAATCTGTAGATTTATCACAGTATCAATCAAAGTTTTCAGAAGGATTTTGTATAGATACAGACAAGATGGTTTTAAAAATTTATATGGAAGGGCAAAAGAAGTAGAATCACTAAGGCAGTTTTGAAAAATGAATAAAGTTAAAGAAATCACACAACTGTATTATAAAGCAATAGTAATCAAGACAGTGTGCTACTTTCATCCCTTGGTATCCATGGGGGACTGGTTCCAGGAACTCCCATGGATACCAAAATCCACAGATGCTCAAGTCCCTTGTATAAAATGGTGTAGTACAATGAATACAGTGGGTACTTTGTACCCACTGATTTCTCTTTTGCAGATATGGAAGGCTGATTGGATTGTCAAAACTATGGACGTATAAATTAATGGAACAATTTAGAGAATCCAGAAGTAGGTCCATGAAAATATAGTCACTTGCTTTTGTGAAACATGAAAAGACAGGTCAGTCAAGAAATAATAGAATTTTCAACAAATCATATTGGCATAAGTGGGCACTCAGTTTTAAAAAAGTAAACTTTGACCTAAAACTTATACCTTATACAAAATGTAACTCAAAATAGATCATAGACTATTGAAATGAAATGCAAAACTATAATATTTTTAGAAGAAAACTTAAGAGAAAATCTTCATTTTATAATTAGAGGAAAATTTCTTAGACATGACATTAAAAGCAAAATCCATAAAAGAAAATATTGGTAAATGGACTTCATCAAAAATTTTTAAAGTTGCCCTGAAAAGATTCTATTAACATAATTAAAAGAGAAGCTATAGATTGACAATAAATATTTGCGAGTCACATATCCAGCAAAGGACTTGTAATCAGAATATAACAGAGGGCTCTCCACAACGGTAAAACAATCTAATTCAAAAATGGACAAAGGCCTGATTAGACACTTCAAAAAGAACAAAGGCATGGTAAATAAGCACATGAGATGTTCCACATCGTTAGCCATTAGTGAAACGCTAATTAAAACCACTATACATTCATTCAGATAGCTAAAGATAAAATAAATACTAGCACATAAAATATACTAGCCCAGTACCAAGTGCTGGTAAAGATGGGGAGAAAATTAAAATCTCATATATATCTAGAGGGAATAAAAAGTAGTTCATCCACTATGGAAATCGTTTGGCAATTTCTTATAAAAATAAACATACATTTACTATATGACCCAAAAATTCCCCTCCTGGATATTTACCCTAAAAAAATGCAAACTGAAGTTCATACAAAAATCTATACATGAATGTTTATGGCACCTCTGTTCACAATTGCCCAAATTGGAAAAAAAACTAAATGTCCTTCAATGAATGGATAAACAAACTATGGTACAACCATACAACAGAATACTATTCAGAAATAAAAAGGAACCAACTGTTAACACATGCAAATAGAGGGAATTCGAGGCCATTATGCAGAATGAAAGGAGGCAGTCTCAAAAGATCACATGCTGCCTGATTCCATTTATATGACATTCTCAAAAAGACGAAACAGTAGTGCTGGAGAACAGATCAGTAGTTGCCAGAGGTTGGGGTGGGAGAGGATGCAGCTATAAAGATAGAACAAAAGGAAGTTTTTCAGGGAGATGGATCTGTTCTGCATCCCGATTGTGATGGTGGTTACACAAATACATACATGTGTTAAAATTCACAGAACTGTACAAAAATTTTATTATACGATAATTTAAAATACAAAATAAAATAAATTTTAAAAGGCAATGGAATGGATTTCATTTAAACACAGTATTTAGTTTATAAAAATACCTATTTTTAAATCTTTTAGACCATTAGCACATGAGACTGTGTTTATTTTCAGTTAAATTAAGATGATCTGTTACTTCTGTTTCAAAAATGAGGATCTTGTGATGGTTAACTTTTATTAAAAGTTTATCACTCACATACAAACTCTTTTATAAGAACTAACTCACTAGTACACACCTTCGTACAAATAATGCAAAATTTCTGAAGCCTTCATTTACTGCTTTCAAGCCCACCGTTTACTAAGGTAATGAATATAACATACTTGACATAAAACTGAGTATTATTGAGCACTCCATAAATATTAACTACATTTTTCATTTCACTTTGCTTGCGTGTGGGAGCCAGAGTTGAGTTTTTACCACCATATGTCTTCAAGCCTGGTCCATATCTACTTCTAAGACCTCTTAGTTTTAAAGAGTTAATATCACTAAGACTCTGAAATACATGTATTTTTTAAAAAAACCTATTATAGAATCTATCCAATTTGGCAGAATAAATCTGAGTACAGAAGTAAATTTGATTTAGGACTAAGTTAACAATGCACTTATTATTTTAGGAAAATATGTTTATCTTATAAATCACAAAATATGTAATAATTGCAGTAGTGCACTAATTCTTAAAGTAACGAATTAATCATATTTTGGTATAATTTTTCTAATAAAGTTATTTAAAAGTATGATTCTATATCCTTCACATTTGAATTTTGTGGCATGATGACAAAGAGGGTAATTTTTGCAAAAAAAATGATGGAAATCCTTGTAAATTTTTCCTAGGAAAAATCTAGGTAAGGCATTTTACCTTAGTTGTCTTATCTGTAAAAATGAAGCCAGTAATAGTATCCATTTCATAGAATTACTTTGAGGATTAAATGAACTAATCCAAATTAGGCATGCAGCAGAGTGCTTGGCACATCATAAGCACTTAAAAGGATCTTAATTATTGGTATTGCTGTATTACTTCCTGTCTTCAAACTAATACTCTGACGTGTTTATTATTATTATAATTTGTAGTAAATATTTGTTGTGCTATTATTACTTATCTAAAATGTAATAATTGTTTTTCTTCTTTGTTTAGTTTTCTATGGTCCTATCACTAACCCAGCCTTAAACTTTCCAATAAAACTGAAAAATACCTTCTCTGAGATAAAACAATCAGATATCTATCATTTCCACATATTTTAGCACCACGCTTTCTGAAGCTTTGTCCCCGTCTTCCAGTCTGAATTAGTTGTTCTATAGACCAGGACAGCTATAGTCCCTGGGACATATCTACACTATTATCCTGGAATGATGGTACCCATTTCCTCCCTTGGGCTTGACCTTCTGTTTCCTGGATCCCACCTCTTCCACTTTCTTGGTTTAGTCCTTTGTTTTGGTGGAGCACATTCTCTAATCACTTTCTGAGGATGTATGGAGAGGTCAGTTTTCTGAGATCTCATGTATCAGAAAATATGTTTATTCTACATTCACATTTAGTTCATAATTTGAGTAGAAATTGAATTCTAGATTGGAAGTCACTTTATCTCAGAATTTTGAAGTTGTTGAACTGCCTTCTAGCTTTCCTAAGTTGATGCTATTCTATTCTCACTTTTTTTCAGGAGGTTTTTAAAATCACTACTTCATCAATGTTACTCTGAAATGTATTAGTATGCATCTTTTTTCCCATTTATTATGCTAGACACTCAATAGACCCTTTCAGTCTGGAAGCTCACGGATTTCAGGTCTGATAAATTTTCATGAATTACTTCTTTGGTAATTTCTTTCCTTCTATTTCTCTGTTCTCTTTTTTAGGCACTTCTATTTGTTAGGTATTGGATGTCCAATATAAATTCTCCAATTTTGTTTTATTTTTCTTTATTGAAATCCATCTTTTTGTCTTATTTCTACTTTCTGAGAATATTCCTCTATTATACCATTCAAACTTTCTATTATTTTTAAATAAATTCTGCTCTCATATTTTTAATTTCTAAGATTTCTCTTATTCTTAGAATATTTCTTGCTTATAGTATCCTGTTCTTGTCTCATGAAGATGTGAAGGTAATGTCTTTTTTTCTTAGTTCTCCTGGGAGATATATCTCTCTCTCCATACACACATACACTCATACGCATACACACATTTTTCTTCAGTTCTCTTTCCTTCAATTTCTATTTTTTATTTTTAGTTTGTTTTGGTATATTGGAGGCCTAGCTTAAAATTCTGGTAGTCTTTGCACATTTATATTTAAAGTGCAGCACTGAAAAAGTAACTGGCAGCCCTGTGTGTGGGTGAGCTTAGTGGGGTCACTGTAGGTTGATCAGCCTGGGATTTGATTGTCGCATTGAAGACCCTAACATGTTAGTGTCTTGTAGGTTTTTTTTTTTTTCTTTTTAAATGGAGTCAGTTTCTCTAAAAAGAAATCCCACTGATCTTTGCCTGGGATTTATAAGCATAGATGCTATTGTTCTGAGAACTGAACAGGGAAAGTATGCTAAGACATTCTCAGCATCTAGGATGCAACTTTTTACTGCATTCACTTGCATGCCTGAACCAAACTTTCTTTGATTCAACCTCTCTGGAGAGTAAACTCTCTGTATTCTGTTGGGGTGGGGAAAAGAATCTAAGGGCCTAACTATTCCTTCACACACTATCAACCAATCCTCCTCATTTTCGACCACATACAGCAGGTCATCTTTCAGAGATACTGGTGCCTCCAACTCCTAGATCTTTCAGGGCTCTGCAGCAGATATCAAATCAGCTGGCTTCCCCACAGAAGTTCGGTTTTAGCTTTCTTTGCTCTGCTAATTCAGTTACACACATACATCCGCTTTCCATTTCAACATTTTCTTGACATTTTTCATTTGTTGTCGTCCCCTTTTCTGTTATCTTTATTTATGTGGAGGCTTAGATATTTTCTTCATTTCCTGTCATTTTAGTGTTCTTTCTGGAAGAAGTAGAGATAAAATCAGGTGCTCAATATGCCATGTTAGACTAGACGTCTTCATAAATATCTCTTCAATGCATCCCTTCCTTTACCTCTTTCCTCTGATTCCATTGTGTTGTACCCTTCCCTTTTTGTTTACCACGAGCCTCTCTGTTTCTACCTAAAGTCTCTCTTTTCTGTCTTCCATGCTGCTTGGAAAAGTGATCTTTATAAAACTTTATTCTGAAAATGTCACTACCCTGTGTGAAGTCAGTAAGTGCACTAGCAGTGGGGACTTTATAACTGACATACTAGGTCTTTCACGAATCTTGTTTCCTAGACTTTTTCCTCTTCATCATTTCCTTGAATGCTGCCCCACTCATACTGGTCTCCTTGATATTCACCAAATGAACTCATGCAGTCCTCTACCTAGAAAATACTTTCCTCTTTCTTCTCTGACTTGTAAATTTCTATTCTTTTAACAAAATTCAACTCAGAAGTCACCTTCTCAAAAAGCGTGTCTCTAACCACCAATGCTTCTGTGTGTCCCCACAGTGGCTTCTACATGCCTCATTCATAGCACTTAGGTGAATGAACAGAGTTACAATACTGTATATTTTCTTCCCCTCTGGAATCTGGGTCTCTATCCTTGTTCCTATCACAGTTCCTGGTAAAAAGTAGGCGGATAGTAAATGTTTGCCAAAGGAATGAATGAGTAAATGAATGAATGAATGAGTTGGCTGCTGGGCAGGACAGGGGCAAGTTGTTGCAGATTAAAGAAAAACAATACAAATGTAAGTTTATCAACATAACACTGGATCCAAATTCATCATAGGTGTACACCATTGGTTTCTAGGAGAATTCTGTCATACTATTTAGTTTTAGACATTCCTCATTTTACTGTTTATTGTTGGTCAGCCATTTTAATTGTTTACAACAAATGAGTGATAACAATGGAGGGAGAGGGAGCGGGGAAGTAGCTTAGAATGAAAGGAGTTAAGAACATTTTGAAAAACAAGAAATTGCCAAAAATGAATAATCTCCTGAGTCCATGATTTGATCTGGCAGAGAGACCTTGGTCACCACTCTTACTGCACCGAAGCCCCCATGTCACCACTGTGTTACTGGAGGACAAATGTCCCTTCATCAGGAAACTACACTGATTAACTTTGTTTCATTTTGTTGAGTTTTGTAAAGGCTGTTAGTTTTTATGGGTGAGGAGAATGGACAAGCCCATTTGTCTTTGTGAGTCTTTTGTTTGTACATCCCTAGCCACTCTTCAATAGCAGATAATACCATTTCCAGTATTGTTGCTTGATTTTAGGTAAGAGAAAGTCAACATCAACTTACTGCTTGTTTTACTGGACTCTCCAACCCTTTTCTTGCTGTTGGGTTAAAACCTCCTTCTTATTTCAGCATTCGGGAGGTTGGGGGATTGCTTTTAAATAAAGAGGGTGGAGGAACAAGCCAGAGTGCTTTTGCATTTCCCCTATGTATCACTTATTAAACTCCTGTTGCCCTGACCATTGTTGCTTCCCACTGAAGTCTGGTTTATTTACTTGAAAATCTGATTTGTTTCATTTTATTACTGTGTTTGCGAAGTAACTGATATCAGATTCGGAGGGAAAGAACTGCCATTTACCAGCAGGCTGTGATGGCTTCGCCTCGGTCTGCAGGCCTGATTTTGAGGCCTCGTCTGCCCTGGGGCTCCCACAGAAATAAGATTACTGGCAATAACTGCTTCAACTGCTTTGAATAACAGACACAACTCAGAGAGCATAAAATTAGCATAAACACAGCACTAGTGTGTTCCCTCAGCGGATATGAGACAGGCAGGCTACGGAAAATTGACTGAAATGGGGTCAGACAACGTAGAAATCTGAAACAGAGGAAATACCGCCTAAGAGATATGAGGTATTACCACCTCTCTCATTTTCTTTTATCTCTCTTTATATATATTCATGCAGTTTTAATGATAAAATGTTAGAACTGATGAAAATTAAAGATGCAAAATCGTGACCCCCCCCCCAAATGCCTGCATTATCTTTCCAGACAAATTATTATTAATCATTTCTCAGCTTTTTAATCCTGAGGGTAGAAAAATAAACACATTTTCAGAGTCATTTTAAATTGATTTTTCTTTTTGGGGGATATTATGTGAGGCTAGAGAGTTTGCTTCAGAAAGGAGGTGAACAGCTGAAGCAGTACAGGATTGTAGCTTGAAACAATTCTTCCTATATCTATTTATCAAATATTAAAATGGAATATGCTGCTGACAAATGCAATAAAGTCTAACATTATAGGGAAAAGAGTGACGTTGTGCATCTCAACAGGCAGATGGAAGCTATGATTTTGCTGTTTTAATAATATGTTGTCACATATGGAATACAATTTTCGATACAGCTGCATATAGATGGGTTCCGTTGCTTATTTATTTATTTTTGGTGTGATGTTGGCAAAAGCCCAAGTTACCATTCCAAAAGATGGAGATACTCTTGGAACTTAGCATTTTCTGATCTTATCCCAGCCAGAGACAGTTTCAAAGGTTGATAATGTAGCACTTCAAATTTGGATTATGGGGAAAGGGTGTAAATGTTTACTACTGTCCTCCTTCCACAGAACTAGCTTTAGGTCACTCTATCATAGTCTGTATACGTTCTCTTTCAGAGCGTTTCTTATATTTGGAATTATTTAGTTAAGGTCAGTCTTCTCCATTAATCTGTAAATTGCTAGAGCAAGGGACCCTCACTTGTCTTATTTCCTACCACATTCCTAGTGCCTAGTACTGTGCCTGATTTTTTTAAGCACTCAATAAATATTGACTGAATGTGTGAATAAAATATGATTAACAGGGGATATCGTATTCTGAAGGATATTCCAAACTTTAGACAATGATTCCTGCAGAATCTCTATCAAAATTTTGATTAAAGAAAGATGATAGTGGGATCATTGTCTTTGGATTAAAAAAAAATAGTGTCTTTAAAATATATAAAAATGAGGTGTTGAGTAGACACCACTATAATGTTTCTGCAAATATCAGTGATAGAAAGTATATCTCACAGAATAGGTGCAAGAGCCTCTGATGTTGTGAGGTGCCTCTGCTGTGTGATATTATTTCACTTAACATATTCATAGACAGTTAGCAAGTTTAGGTTGTCTGGTCTATGCTCGTGTACTATGGTGGTATCAAATAGTTGCAGAGAACCAGGTGCCATTTCACTCTATGTTGCAAAAGACAACATAGTGAGTTACTCCCTTTTACATCTGTAAGTGTTTAGATGTATCCTGTCAGACACTAACTCTGCAGTTGAATGGAGAAAATTCACATTTAGTTTTCTTCTGTCTAGTTATAAAATATATATAACCTTGGGCTAGAACTTGATTTGTCATCTTTCAAACAAATTTTAATGAGAAGGAGCCATCTTCTCTTCTTCCTCTGATCTCTTATAACAGCTATGATCTACCATCTTCTCTTCTTCCTCTGATGTCTTATCACAGCTATGATCTAAATCACATATTTGGGGCAGAGAAATTAGAACTTTACATTATCAATTACTTTTATGTCTATAACCTGCCTCCCTAGCTAAATTAAAAGTACCAAACTATGTATTACTATTGCTATTATTGCTATTATCTTCAAATTCTTGCATATAGGTGGTACACATCTGATCTGAAGGGTAGATAGCATAGACAGTACAGTCATGCGCCACACAATGACATTTTGATCAATGACGGACCTCATATATGATGGTTGTCCCATAAGATTAGTACCGTATAGCCTGGGTGTGTAGCAGGCTATACCATTTAGGGTTGTGTAGGTACACTCTGTGATGTTCACGTAATGACAGAATCGCCTTCCAATGGAGTCGCCCAATGGCACATTTCTCAGACCGTATCTCCATCGTTAAGCAACGCATGACTGTAGCTTGACTGAATTTAGCTCCTGCTTATGTATAAATTAAAACACACATGTGCACACAGAAATTCTGAAAAACGGATGCCAAATCAAGGACACTCTTATATGCATATTTGATCTCAACTCAATTTCCAAAAACGTTCTTTCCACCCACAGATGTTCCCTGCTAAGGAGAACTTAAATCATCAAGCACAGTTGTATCCGTACATGTATAATAGAAGTGATCAGGAGAGTCAGGTACTGTGGTTGAATTCACTGTGTCTAAATAAAGTGATAGCAATCCACATGGTTGGGCTATCTTCCTCCTTCATGATCAATCCCTTTGTCTGAAATCCTTAGGAGACAGGGCCCTGGCAGCCATATTTGTATAAGGTATCCTGCCCCAGCACATAATTGCTTGGACCAGCCAGGCTAATCAGATTCTTTCCTTAATGAAGCTCACTTTGACTCTGAGAGATTCTACTTCAATCTGGACTGTTAGCATCAACCCAGATAATATAAACTGCAAATACAGATGAAAGATGCAGCCATCTTTCTCCAGTGACTAGAGCAACAGAGAACGTCCATCTGCCAAAAAGGAAAGATCCAGTAGGGGTTGTGTCAATTAGGGATTGTGTTGGCTGCATGAAATGGAAACTCAACTATTGTGGCTTGCTTTTTTAATTCTTCCACATAATAAGAGGTGCAGAGATAGGTAGTCCTGGGCTGGTAAGGGACCCATAATTCTTCTAGCTTTCTGCTCCACCATCCTTAGCATGTAGCTCTCATCCTCTTAGCCACAAGACAATTACTCCATCTCCAGGCATGGTGATATATTCTAGGCAGAAAGGAAAAAGGTTCAGGCATTAGAGTTTTTTTCATTAACAGCTTCCTGAGGTCACCACCCCATGACTTCTACTTCTGCTTACATCTCATTAGCTTAAACAATGCCACACAGTTATCTGGTTGCAAAGGTATCTAGGAAAGGTAGACATATTGCCTCTCTGAACAAAACTGAAGTTCTATTAGTAATGAGGAGGGCAAGAATATACGGAGAAGAGACACTGAACAAGCAACCCCTGGTGTAGACTATAGATATTAGTTAAAAAAAAAAAAAAAAGACATTGACAAGAGATAAGAAAAAGGGAAAAAGAGAGTGCCTGCCTGCATTCCAGATAGTTTTCTTGTTTTCTGCTCCAGTACCTTATCAGGCCTAGGTAACATCCTGCCCGTGAATCATAAGTGTCCCTATAGGAAATTATGTTTTTTGGTTTTTTGCTTACTCAAGATCAAGTTGTTTTCTACTTTTTTTAGAAGTCTTATTAATAAAGTGGTCCCATTGATAGATGAGAAAGATTAGTCTACCAGATAAGTCTTCATTCTCTTTTTATTTTAATAGATGTTATATTTTAGGGCAGTTTTAGGTTCACAGCAAAACCAAGTGGAAAGCACAGGGCATTCCCATATAGTCCCTGCCCCCACACATGCACAGCCTTCTCCACTATCAACATCCTGCATCAGAGTGGTACATTTCTTCCAACTGATGAACCCACACCGACACATCATTATTACTCAAAGTCCATAGTTTATATTAGGGTTCATTCTTGATGTTGTACATTGTATGGATTTTGGCAAATTTATAATGTTATGTATCTACCATTATGGTATCATACAAAATAGTTTCACTGACTTAAAAACCCTCTGTTCTCCACCTATTTATCCCTCCTGCTCCCCCTAAGCTCTGGCAATCACTGATCTTTTCGCTATCTCCATGGTTTTGTCTTTTCCAAGAAGGTTATATAGTTGGAATCATACAGTATGTAGCCTTTTTAGATCAACTTCTTTCACTCAGTAATATACATTTAAGGTTCCTATTCATTTATGATTCCTCCATATCTTTTCATGGCTTGATAGCACTTTTTTTTTTTTAGTGCTGATAATACTCCATTGTCTGGATTTACCACTGTTTATTTATCCATTCACCTACTGAAGGACATCTTGGTTGCTTCTAAGTTTTGGCAATTATGAATAAAGCTGCTATAACCATCTTTGTGCAGGTTTTTGCGTAGACATAAGTCTTCAATTCATTCAAGTAAATACCAAACAGTGTGACTACTGGATTGTAGTCTTATTTGCACCTATGGAATTCTGAACAGAAGTTTTGCAAGGGCCAGGCTATACATATGGGTGCACATTATCCACATTACAATGGGCAGGGTACAAACTATTGCACACCTTTGCCACAAACAAACCAATCTAATTGATTGGATTCTACCAGTCTCCAGACTATTATCTGATTTAAGTTACATGTTTCGTTGCATTGTCTTTTCAGCACATTCATTGAACTAAATTCAATCCATTTCAGCAGAAATCTATAAATGCTTGGGTTATATTCCAACAAGAGGTTGTCCTGGAATAATGACTGGGAAAAGTAATTTGCTTTCCAAAAGAAGTATAAGAGCCATATGTGCATTGAGCTCAAAATAAATGAAACATCTTTTAGTTTTTAGAGTTATAAAAATATGAGTGGAAAATAGTGTCAGGTAATACTCTTTCCCCACTTTTCTGTATCTGGATACCCTAATGTTGCATCCTCCCCAATCTTGGCTATTCATGCATGCATTATCTCTCCACGTAAAGACTCAAGATCTATCCATTGCTTTGTTTTACAGATTCGTCACATTTCTTAGTTCCTAGAATGACAACCTGTTGTGCCAGGCACAATATCAAGGAGTCTTAATTAATAAGCCACCAAATATTTATTATGTTCCTGGGTCAGAGTACGTGCTCAACAGATATTGTTGAATAGACTCATTCATTCAACAAATATTTATTGAGTACCTCTTTCTCTGTGAGTAAACTTCTGGGTATTTAGAATACAGTGTCGAAGGAGGAAGACAAGTCCCTGCTCCCATGCTGTTAGTGCCATCGAGTGGATTCTGACTCCTAGTGCCCTTGTGTACGGCAGAGCTCTGGCGCTCTATCAGACAATGCTCCACTGCTATTTATAGAGTTTTCGTGGCCAATTATTTTGAAAGTGGGTGGCCAGGTTGTTCTTCCTAGTCTGTCTTAGTCTGGAAGCTCTGCTGAAATCTGTCCACCATGGGTGACCCTGCTGGTATTTGAAATACCAGTGACATACCTTTCAGCATCACAGCAACATGCAGCCACCACAGTGTGACAATGCTGGAGCCAGTCATCCCCATTACTATCACTGAGTCCAGTCCTGCAGTAACATGTCCTATCTCCTACTGTCAGGCCCTCAGGAATGCTGCTGTCCATCTCATCAGCACATTTTCTATTATTTTGGCAAGTGAAATATCCCCTGGATCCTCCTGTGGAATCATGATCATCTAGGAAATTTTGCAGCCGTACATAGTATATCCACTCTAGCATGCTCACTTCTCTGAGCTTTTTGATTCCTTCTTCCACCATGAGCCATGGAAATTATGGCATTTATACTTCTCTTTGGATGAAGCTTCCATAAGCCCTTCTAGCAACATGTTGGCACCATTTCCTGGGGTCCTTGCCAGGGTATTAAATCCTATATCGTGGCAGAGTGCTCCCATATCGATAAACTCCCCAGTATCCAACTTCATGTTCTGCCAGCTTTAATTCAGCATTCTCAGGATCCAGTCTCACATGAGCTCCCCAGGGTTCTGCTGTACATGATGGCCAGGTCCTCTAGCCTCCTTGAAGTGTAGTCCTTCACTGCCCTCAGCAGGCCCAACATTTCTCCAGCTGAGTTAGAATGTGACTTAAACTTCACCATTGGTTTGGGGGCCATGTGCATATGAGCACATCCTAAAATGCGGCACTTGATTTGAAAATTGGAGGTCTCTGCGCTGTCTTCAAGCAAACGTGGAGTGCTAGTCTCTAACAGTTAGGACAAGGCCACTCCTGTCAGTACAGAGGGTTTACAGCACTGGTTCCAAAGCTGGGGAGGTTTTGCCACCCCAGGGGACATTTGGCAATGTCAGTAGACATTTTTTATTGTCACACATGGAGGGGAGGGGCTACTTGCTACTGGCGTCTAGTGGATAGAGGCCAGGGATGCTGCTAAACACCCTACAGTGCACAGGACAACACCCCCACCCCCAAACAAAGAATCATCTGACCCCAAATGTCAATAGTGCAGAAGGTGAGAAATTCTGGTTTAGGGGAATTTGAGGATTCATGATTTTCCATCACTCATAATGCTACATATCTTCATCACTCATCTCAGGGTCCCACTCCTTCCTAATCAGGTCCCTGACCTTGGCTTAGCAGACCAGCCCAGGGTTCTGAGTTCTGCTATTCTTGTGATTCAATCCCGAGCTGGTCCTGAGGTTTTTCTGCTTTTCAACTGTATGAGACAGATATATCTATACATGTTGCTAAGGGGGTCTTCTAGCTTTCACACCTAGCATTTCACTTCTGTTTCACTTCTGTTTCATTTTCAGCCTTCCATTATTTGTTTTCCAAAGAATCAAATACCCAGCAAAGCCTACTCAATTTCATTGTTCCTCTAATTACTATTTTCTCTGTATTTCTCAAACACCTATATATTACACCCGCTAGTGTATTTCCTTCCGCCACTATACCACTGCAATTCACCCCAGATAGAAGTTTTAACAACTGCACTGCTGCCTTGTGCCAGGTTATCCCTGATCCAGCTTCCACCAGTGATGGGGAACTCATGCCCACTGGCTGGCAGGTAAGCCAGCTCCAGAATCCCATGTCAGCATCTGCTTCCTCAGACTTCTGGTACCAACTGTTACCAGTCAGGTTCCCCAGGAAAGGAAAGCAGACTCTGTGATGGAGATTTGTCAACAAGAGGTTTGTTAGGGAGTGCTCATGGGGTGAACACCTGCGGGAGGAGGGAAGGAAGCAGGGGTGGGGAGAGAAACTGGGCTGTGGTGCAGGCACAGTTACACCAGCAGGCTCAGGGAACTCACCGAGAGCTCTGAGGCTGAGATGGCCCTGCAGAGTTGACAGGTTGAAGGGATTATGTTCTGCATTAACCTGTCCTGGGATCCAGGCTGCCCCCTTTGGGCCAGGCAGCTCTCTTCAGTGGAGGGCAATTCCTGGAGGAAGGAGAGAGCAGAGCGCTACATGTGAGTTTGTACGTCCTGTAGGCAGGCAACAAGTCCTTCCATCCAGAAGGGAGATCTGGGCAGCAAGGCTCAGCATCCGTTACAGTGGGTAACCCCCTCTGGCTGCATCGAATGGGGCTACTGGGTATCTACTCTGTACAGCTGCGGGTGGTAAGACAGCCAAGGGGAGAGTGAGGTATTTCCAGGAGATTTCCTACTTAGTAGCTAGGAGTAAGTAGAGGGCCTCTTCTCTTCTCTCTGAGAGCAAGATCATGTGACAGGTGGGGGTGGGTGGGCAGTGGTGTTTTCAATGGGGGCAGAAAGCTAAAAACTGGTTCAACTCTGTGGCAGAGCTGAGAAGAAATAATAGTTAATGGATGTATAATGAGGAAATAGTAATTTCCTTAACAACTGTTGCCAGAATTGTTAGAATCGGAACTATCTTTGTTTGGAAAACTCTCTTCATAATCCACTTAGGGTAGAGTATGAGACTTCAAGCTTATGAAAATTCACAGGGGACTAAATGACAAGGGATGGTCGCTGAAATGTTCTCTATGAACTTGAAAAAGAAAAGAAAAAGTTGTTTTTTCCTGAGGAGAAAGGGAATTGAGAAGAGAACTGTAATTTATTAGGATACTTCCACCTCTTAGTAACAAGAACCTGATTCAAATAGCCTTTAACAGCAATATGTTATATTCCCAGAAATGCAGAGGTGGCCCAGGTGCCAGGGATGATAAAGTCGGGTTCTTTCTGCCTCTTTGCTCTGCCACTCACAGTGCCCTCTTCATGGTGGTGAGCGAGCTGCCAGTGATCATCAGAGCATGTTTCTGACAAGCAAGAGAAAACTCCTTCACGCATCCTTCCCTTCACCTTGATCTGCTCTTCTGAGGCCACACGACTCGCACCGGACCCTCAGCCCTGTTCAAGGGAATGTCTGTGCTGGCTGTGGTCTGCTTTCCTGAAAACACTTGTTTGCTGAGGGAGGGGTAGACCCCTAATCAAAATGAGATTCTGTTTGTAGGAAAAACAGGGAAATGAACGTTGGGTAGGCAACCAATATGGTCCTCTACAAGAACAGAGATAAAAGAAGGAAGAGGAATTTGCAAATTGAAAAAAGCTGGGAAGGTGACAATGAAAGGCCAGTGAAAATTCCCCAATAACGAGATGGTCAAAGGACGTTATAAGAAAAATGGTGCCTAATAATCCATTTACAGTTATTTACAGTTATGATATAACCCCTACTTTCTTCCCTTTCCACACCTATATCTCTTGTAAAAGCCTATTATAGACGGTCCCCGACTTATGATGGTTCAACTAAAGATTTTTTGACTGTATGATGGTGTGAAAGTCAAAGGGATTCAGTAGAAACCGTACTTCGAAGTTTGATCTTTTCCTGGGCTAGTGATATGTGGTGTGATCCTTTCCTGTGATGCTAGGCAGAGGTGGCGAGCCACAGCTCCCAGTCAGCCACCCTGTCAGGAGGGTGAACAACCCATACACCTAACAACCGGTCTGTACCCAGACAACCATTGTGTTTTTCACCTTAGTACAGTATTCAACAAATGAGATAGTCAACAAATGAGATAGTCAACACTTTATTATAAAATAGGCTCTGTGTTAGATGATTTTGCCCAACTGTAGGCTAATGTAAGTGTTCTGAGCTTGTTTAAGGTAGGCTGAGCAATGATGTTCCGTAGGTTAGGTGTATTAAAT
Organism: Tapirus indicus; assembly: GCA_031878705.1. Classification (NCBI taxonomy): domain Eukaryota; kingdom Metazoa; phylum Chordata; class Mammalia; order Perissodactyla; family Tapiridae; genus Tapirus; species Tapirus indicus. The sequence continues at coordinate 47,268,853 of CM062931.1, read as the reverse complement.
GTATTTTCAACTTACGATATTTTCAATTTACAATGGGTTTATCAGGACGCAACCCTATTGTTAAGTCAAGAAAGATCTGGATATACATGAGTATGTTGTGTGAATGAATTATTTTGTAAAAACTGGAGAAGTGGCTCTAGTGCAGAGTAGCAAGCATGCGTTTGAGTGCACGTGTGTACACACACACACAAACACACAAGCTAAACCTGGGAGAAATATAATGAAGTTCCCTAATAAGTCACAGAACCCATTCTGAGGTTTTTGGACTTCCACAGGGAAAAGGAATAAGGCTTGAACCAGATTTACCTAGATCTCAAAGGGCAAGAAGACACTGGCTGACATCTAAATTACAAATAGTATGTGCTAGAAGGATTGAGAATAAAGAAGCTATGTCGGAGACTTAAAAGTCCTCCAGAAATTGGTAATCTCATTGGGTGAGATAAGTCACATACTCCTGGAAAATAGTGCTTTACACAGATTTCTATCAAAGGACCAAAGTAGTGGCATAGGCTAAAATAATTCAGAAGAATAAGACTTCCTTTATCACTCAATAATTTCTTTTTTCACTTAAAAAATCTGTTACGCTGTAATTAGTCAATATCTGCTTTACCAAACTTTCCTTGTATTGAAGACAAATATCATCCCCAGTTTATGGACAAGGAAATTGACACCCTGAAAGTCTCTAAGGACCTGGTTCTGTCTCTCATTGGGTTTGCCTTTCCAAAGATCCGGGAGAAAAATTCCTTGCGTGTCCTCTATTTCTTTGAGTATTTCCCATTTTATGTTTACTGATATCTGAGCAACTGTAGAGTATTTGAGAACTCCTTTGGCATGCCAGGCATTTTCTATGAACTAAATAATACGTCTCACATACAGTTACTGTTTTTCAAATATATGTAGATATTATGAAAAAATGCAAATTCATTTAAATCATTACTTCATTCATAGAACTATAGTTTTTAGAATTATATTTTCCCAATGAATAGATACGCTTCAAATATAATTACTGCCAGTTAAGAGTCCACGATAATTTTTGACATTACAACTAGGTCTTCAGTCTTTAGAAGATTGGGAGCGTGGGGAACCTATCTTACTTTCTGAGTGTTGAGATTTTTAAGAAGAAAGCAGTGTATTCGTGTTGGTAATAATAAGGTTATATAACAAACCACCAGTTTGTCTAGCAGATAACACCTTTCTCTTCACAAATATTCATCCACACAGTCATACATTCATTAATAAGGTGGGTACATTGGTTCAAGTTTATGCCAGAAAAAAAGACAATTATTATTTTTAAAATGTCAGATCAGAGGCTTAGCTTATCTTTCTGACTCCTGCAGGAAACTCTGTATGTGTGTGTGTATGCACGAGTGTGTGTGTGCACTAATAAAGTAGAAATATAGGTAAAGCATATTGAAGATATGTCAAATGAAGAGAAATCACTGCATAAAAGTATTGTCAGTATGCTTGGTATCCTTCTCAGTTTTCTTCTCCTTTCAGTGGGATGAAAATTGGTCTGATGTAGAGACTAGATAAAAGAGTAATATTTCCTCTGTTTTTAAAGACAACACTGAAGTCTTAATTAAGCACAGTGTATAAGGAGATCATGAACAGATTTCAAAGTCTCTTTTCCTCTGGGCTTCAAAACACATGTATGCTATTGTAATTCCCCAAGAAGGCAGCTTTTTGCTCCATAAAAAGTCAGCCAAATAGCTCTGCTGGTTCTTCCTTCCCATAGATTGAACACTGTTTCATAAGCAGCATTGAATTAATCTTGAAATGTCTACATAACATTTCTACCTATATCTAGTATAGTTCTTGGTATTAAGTAGGTGCTAATTTTAAAAAAATAAGTGAAAGACTGTATTCTCAATTTCCAGATAAATTTCCCTGATTATTTCCTTCCATGGAACATCATGGAGCTGCATTTTCCAACTTACAGTTTAGCAAATTATAAGACACCTTGAATCAATTAATGGGGTGCCATAGATATAGATATGAAAACACCTCCAGATTGTTATGAAAATGATTACTGCCATAATAAACCAAATAACCAAGAAATGATAAAGTGATTAATTTATTAAATGTATGCATCAGTCACCACTTTTATTTCCTTAGTTTTGCCTTCATATTGTCTGGAGTTATTTTAACTGATTTCGATTTATTTGATCTAAAATTTTTGAGATGGAAATTAAAAAGGAAAAATGACTCTCTCTCTACCTCAGCAGCAAAAAATGATGTGATTTGGTGTTTCTTTTCATATCTATAATTGTACATATTTCTCTTCAGATGTGTCTCTGTGCACGTGTATGTAGGCGTTCAATATTAATAAGCACTGCTACAAGTAATTTTGATGTGAACTCTAGACACACAGAGCTTAATAAGACAAACTGCTTTCAGGAACTTACTATTTTAAGAATGTTTAAGAATGCTATCATACAAATTTAAAATCATGGTTTCATTTGAAGTGTGGTGTAGGCCAGTGATTCCCAACCGGGGGGAGGGGGATGGGGAATAAGGGGGTTTTTGCCACCCAAGGGACACGGCAATGTCTGGAGATATTTTTGGCTGTTACAAGTCAAAGGTGGGGGTAGATGGTGCTACTTGTATCTAGTGGGTTGAGGCCAGAGAGGCAGCTGAACATCCTACAGTGCACAGGATAGACCCCACAACAAAGAAATATCCAGCACAAAATGTCAATGGTGTAGAAGTTGAGAAACTCTAGGGTAAGGGAAAGAGTACTAGACACCCTAGATTGGAACTTAGAACTTTTGACTCAGATGTGACTGTAGGACAAATTACATCATTGAGTCCATCTCCTTGCAGAACTCATGATAAGACCATTTTGCCAAAATAGAGAAAATTATACCTACCTTAAAGAGTTCTCACAAGGATTAGATGAGATAAATGTGGATATCCTAAAATTTCCTGTTACTCTCCTACTCCAACAGGAGCTCCAGCCCTCTGTCAAATTAAGGACCTACTCTCTGTGTTTTCTCATTTTTTCCCAGTAATAAAGAAAAGATACCTGCCCCCCCCCTTTTTTAAGGTTGCATTATTTCCCAAGGATCTCCTCAGCACTCCCTATAAATTGGTTTTCCAGAAATTCCTAAACTTACCTTAGCCCCAACAATGGATGTATCTTAGACTCAATTTAAAATTCTACTACAAGTGAACCATTTTTTAAAGTATAAAATATATATAAATTATCATTAACTTTTATACTCAGTTTAAGAAATAATAATAATACAAACACTATATACCCACCACTCAGCTTAAGAAATAAAATGTTACCAGCCTGCTATGTGTCCCGCCACAACCTCCTCCTCCTCCCTAACCACTCGCGGACCTTCCCCAGGAAATGACAATCCTGACGTGGTGTTAATCATTTACATTTGTTGAGTTATATTTTTTACTATATTTATATGTGTTCTTTGACAATCTATTGTTTAGTTCTGCCTATTGTGATTTTATATAACCATTATATGGTCTATATTTTTCCATGACTTACTATTTTCTCACAATATCATATTTTTGTGACTTCGCCATGTTGAAACTTGTAATTGACTTCATTCATTTTCATTAATATTTCATTTTATGAATAAATATCTATTTTGATTGATATTACATTGTGTGAATAAATATATGACAGCCAACTTACTCATTTTACATTAACAATTGTTTAGGTTGTTTACAGTTTTTTTGCTATCACAAATAATGTTGCCATAAACATTCATTCTGAACTTTTCTAGTGTATACCTAGAAATAGAGTTGCTAGGTGTCAGGGAGTGTATTTATTCAGCTTGGTTAATTAATACCACCAGCAGAAGATGAGAATTTTTATTGCATTAATCCTCGCTAAGGCATTGCTATGCTTTTTTATTGTTTCTCTAATTTAAAGGGTATGAAATGCTAATGCATTTTGGCTTTAATTTGTACTTTATTTATAACTAATGAGATTGATCTCTTTTTATATGTTTATTGTTCAGTTGTGTTTCCTTGTAAATGCCTGCTCCCGGCTATTATCCATTGTTTCTTACTGATTTATAGGAGTTCTTTATATATTCTGAATACTATTCCTTTTCTTATATGTATCCCAAGTATTTTGTTACCTTCATGGAATCTCTTGTTAAACCGGAAACCTTAAATTTAATGAGACTAAATGTCTTTAATCCATCTGGAATTGATTTTGTGATAAATGTGAACCAGGAATTTAATTTAATTTTTCCCAATAAATAATTTTTTCCCCACACTTTGTTTTAAATAGCGCATCCTTTACCCACTGATATGCAATGTGAGCCTTGTCATGTGTCAAGATCCCATATGAGCATGGGCCTGTTTTGTGGTTCAAATTCTATTCCCTTGGTCCCTTTATTAGCTATCCCTGGGCCAATACTACAATAGCTTTAGAATAAGTAGTCTCTCACTGTTAGTGTATGTCATGTACCCCTCATGCCATACATTAGTTCTTTTTGTTCTTCTTCAGGAGTGTTTGGTGTGTTTTTTTTTTTTTTATGCTTTGCTCTTCCACTTAAATTTTAGAAGCATCTAATCAATTTTCATTTAAAAAAAAAAAAACTCTAGCATTTTTACTGAAATGTTATTGAATATGTACATCAATTTTGGAAAGATTTGACCTCATGATACTGAAACTTTGTATTCATGAACACACTATGTCTCCATTTATTTAGATTTTTAAAATGTTTTTCAATAAAGCTTATAATATTGTCCATAAAAGTCTTACATATATTTTTATAGATCTATTGCTAGACACTTTATTACAAATGGTATCACTTTTAATTAATTTTTCCAACTGTTACTGATCTACAGAAGTGTAATTACTATGTGACATTTTCTATTTTGTGTGTGAGAAAAATCAATGGATGGTTTATGATCTCTTGATTATAGAGAAGGCAACCAGCTTGCACCTTGTTATAACTTTATATATTTATTATCTACCTTAAAAATAATGTTGGGTTTATTAGATTCTCTCCCATTCCATGGGTGATATTTATTAGTCTGATCATCCTACTAATACTAGGTATCAGAATTTGGGGTTTTTTTCCCTGAGGAAGATTGGCCCTGAGCTAACATCTGTGCCCATCTTCCTCTACTTTATGTGGGATGCCGCCACAGCATGGCTTGATAAGTGGTGTATATGTCCACACCTGGGATCGGAACCCATGAACTCTGGGCCATGGAAGCAGAGTGCACGAACCTAACCACAACACCACCAGCAGCCCCAGAATTTTGTTTTTACCCAGAGTACGTTTCACCAATGCAACCCTTCACAGACTATTCTATTTTCATTTTGTGGGGACAATATCCCTACTTAGCACCAAATTCTTATATGGATATCTTATAGGTAGTGATATAAGACCTACTGATATATTTAAACAGCTATAGTGAATTAACTCATTGGGGTCATGTTTATACTTTTATTGTAACCTACGTAATAATTTGTATAAGTCAATGTCTCATTTAGTTACCTTTATCACAACCTTTCCTTAAGAGGGAGTATACTTGAATTTCACATGAGAGGATGATTTTTTGGGTTTAACATTTTTATTGTAGGGAATGAGTCCAGACTTAGAGGAACGTGGTCATTTCTTTAAAATATTAAGCTCTGCCTTAACCTAAAATTTTTCTATTCCTCACATTTTCAAAAGAAGATTTTTTAAAAGATCCAACTAGTAAACTTTCTAGAGAATATCAGGGGTCTTAATTTACCACTTCCACTTTTACTTCCTATTTTTCCAGCCATACACTAGGAAAGGGAACTAGAGAGCCTGGAAACTGTGTTGTCCCAAAAAATACAGTTTGAGAAATAATATTTGGGGGAAATCTTGATGGTTTAAAGTCAAAGAATGCATCCAAACTATCTTCTATCACTTATTGGCAGGCAACAAAAAAAATCAAATAACGAATAACCCATTCTTTTCCCGGAACTGCAAGCATTTGACTTGCATTTGGGTCCAGAAGCTTTGCTTTAACTAATTCTGTTTTTATTGGCCAGTTCTTCTTTCATTATTTTTGTATAAACTAATCAATGTAAGCCTCAGTCTAGACAGCAAAATCAGCACGAGTCCCTTCTATGCACTTCTGTCTGACATCCATGGGTCTGTCATTATGCAAGGATACATATTAAAACTTCCTACTACATTATTAGAGATGGGAGTAAGGATTAGTGAAATATTATATAGTTTCTGCATTTTCATACCATATTTATTTGCATCTATTATTATTCCTAGTTATTATTTTTATTTCTTGTTTCAAGCCTCCTTCATGTAATCTGTATAGTAGAGTTGTAAACTCGGGGGCTAATGATACTTACATGATGGCATATAATCCATATTCTCAATCCATCAGAGGAAAAAAAGTGCATCTGATATCCTCTCTCTACCACCTAATGAAGTCTTTGTTAATCTGTGAAGACCTAATCCAGAAAAGGTAGAGGAACTCCAATATGTTTCCCTCCTTGCCACCATTCTGGGTTTTATATCCCATTTCATCAGGCAGAGCAGGAGAGAGGGGAAGTGTTACTTATGCTATTTCTCCCAGGCCAGATGAAATAAACCTGGCAGGAGCAGATGTTAAATTGAAGCCTATGAAAAGTTAACACTATCTTCTGTAATTGAAATCCTAGGGAGGCAGACTTGACACAATCGCCAATGGACATAGAATACCAATGCAAAAGTTTATTCCCAGGGTCATTTCTTGCACCTTCTCATACTTGAAAGCAAAGTCACCAATAGCTGGGCAGTGGGAATGGGGGGGTAGTGACGGGCCCTAATGAATAGAAAGCCTCAAAAGACAGTCCAGCCTCAGTTCTAGTTGACGGAACTCCACAGGCAGCCTTTCTCAATAGACCTTTCCTAGGCATTTCAGGCAAGAAAACCCCTACTACCTTGGATCTTCTCTATAATGTAGACTTCCTTCCAATTTTCCAATTCAAGAAATTTTTGGAATGTGTCCTCCATTCCAATGTTTGCCTACACAATGTACACCCAGAACATCCATCCAGATCAGAGCTGCTGAAAACAACGTGGGCTTTGACGCTTTTTGGTAATTCTTTTTAGTCCCATTGTCTCTCCTTTAACACTCAGCCCCTCCAGACCCTTTATCATTATGTCCCTCATAATTACATATGTTGGGTTTGTTTTCTATAACTCTTTCACTTGGACACACGAAAAGTGCTCATTGTGCATAAATCAAAATTCTGGGTATTTGTGGCCTGTGATTTTGGGGTGGATAAGCACATATATCCCACTTATGACTTTTTATTAAAAAAGCATTTGAAGTTATTAAGATTTAAGGACTGTGAACTCAGGGGTTAGAATCGTTGCTTCACCTCCTCCTAGTTGTGAAATCGTAGGGCAAACCACTCAACTTCTTTATGGTTCAATCTTCACGTCTGTAAAATGAGGATAATTATCACATCTACCTCCTAGCTTTATTTTGAAGATTAAATGTGTTAACATAATGCAAAGCACCTATCTTACTATGTGCCTGGCTCATAGTAAAATCTAAAAACAATTACCTATTGTTTTTATAATCATTTTACTTGACTTGCATAATATATACATAATATAATAGTGATTCTAGTATTTTAAGATTCAGGATATAATGACTTACTGTTATTGCAAGTCTCTCATCTACATGATGTCACACAGGGAAAATGTGAGCAGGCTCAAGAATTTGTTGTTGTTGTTTTTTTTTTTTAATCTCGGAAGACACAGTCTTCCTGGAGTGGAAAGGAAGACTCAAGTACACTTCAACTGTGTAGGTGAATAAAATAGCAGAAAGAAGTGCAGGATAAAATCTAGGGACAGGATTATTCTTAACATGCCCCATGTTTGTGGGCAACCTCTTTCAATAAAAAGCATGATGATGTCCAACCACTAGCAAGAATTGATAATTTTGTAATGTGATAGAGGTGCTAATTATCACTACAATGGCATTCACATTACACTATATAAATGTATCTAATTATCATGTTGTACACCTTCAATTTACACAACACCATATGTCAAATAAATATATATCGATAAAAAATATTTATAAAGCATGATGGTGAACACTCTCCAGAGCATGAAAAACAACTGTGCAGAACTTTTCCTGGGAGAGTAACTGCTCTCACCATTCCCAGTACTGCAGATGAAAATTACATTCAGGTTTGCAAGTCTGTCTCAGGTCTTAAGAGGATATGAGAGAAGAGCAGTAGAAGCTGGAATTGGATCTACAGTGGGAGTCGTGGAAGGAGATGATGTTGCCGTGAAGGTGCCCCGTGTTCTGGTGCAGGGAAAATGGCATAGACGCTGTAGGAGAGAGGAGAGCTCAAGAAGCTGTTTCTTCATCTGTGTTCTTTGTGTCTCCCTCAGTGTGTTTCACCAGGTACCAAGAATCTCCTGACTCTCCCATTTCCTTCCCACCCACCCTCATTCTTGCCAAATCTGTCTTTGGTACCTTCAGTTATGGCCCATTCTTATTCTCTGCTTCATTTTACCTCTTTCTTTAAACTTCAGTTTATGGCCTCTAGTTTTATACCAAGTCCCTTTGAATTCTGTGTTCTCATGCTTCATGTTGATGGGAGAAAAAAGGTGGACAGAAATATTCTCAAAAGTGTAAGTTAAGCCCCACTCCTTCATATATATTTTTCCTATAGGATCGTAAATCTTACTGGACCTTAGCTACACAAGATCTATTTTTACTTATGATCCCATTAATTTAGAACATAGAGCATTCTCCAGGTTTAAATATTGTATTCTGTTCCATTCTTTCAGTGTCTTGCGGTCCTGTTCTTTCTCTTTTCCTCCTTCATTTACTTAGATCTTGCTTTTCCCCCCGAAGAGAAAGTCTGCACAGAATTCACAGGGACCGATCTCTTGAACGGCATGGTGTATGTTTACCTGGATCTGCCAGTGCCATCCCTCTGCCTGACATGTAATTGTGAATTAAATGTACTCTAATTCCCCTGCTGCCACCAACAGGGCACCAGAAGCAAAGGAGCTGCCGCTCAGGCCAAGTTTCTCCTCAGCAGATAAAGGCAGCTGTGGGATCTGCCTATTACTGCATACGCAGAGAAGACAATGCCAGATTGTCCAACAGCTAACTTTTCAGCTTATTTCTCTTTCTCATCAACCAGTAGACTAGGAGTTTTGGCTCTCAGGATCAGAACAGATTTTTCCACGGTGCTTTCTTTTGTACCTGCGAAAGGGATAAAAAGCATTTGAGCAAGAAGGACTCAGAACATATGTCAGGTTCCTTGAATTATCAATAGAAAACAGAAAATCAATTGGACACTGTGACAATTGTAGACGCTGGAGAAATTATTTTTGAGATTCTCACAAAACTCCTGGTTTCTCTGGGGCTGGCACAGTACTCAGGAAAGGTGATTTTGAAGGATTTTTCACTTTTATGATATGTTTTTAAGATAGTAGGTGCTCTGTTAAGGCCATCTCTATCCCAACAACTCAGAAATGTGCATCATCTCCAAACTAGGCAATACTTTATTAGTGTAATTGCATTATTTATGACTAAATATTTACCTTACTCATTTTTTAAAAATTGGAAAAGGTCTAGGGATCTTGGCTAGGCATTCAAAAGCTCTTTAAATTATCTTTCCAGCTTCTTTTCCAAATTCTTCTCAGTGTTAGCCAAACCGGTTGGCTTTCTTTTCCCAGCAGCATTTTTCAATGCTACATCCTTATCTTCTGTATCGTCTTCCCAGCACTGTCAAAATACTGCTCATTATTCAAAACCAAGTTCAAGTCTCACATACTCAGTTACCCTTCCTGCTCGTCTCAACTAGATATAATCTCTTCCTTCCACTGCTTGCTTAGAGAATTCTAGTCTTTCATACTTTCTGGTAGGTTCATATAATGCAAAAATTCTCAAACCTTGCCTTGCCTGTAAAATGCAGTTTCCTAGGCCCTAGTTCCATGAATTTCTGACTCAATAAATCTGGGATGGGACCTAGGCGTATGCATTTTAACAAGCTTACTAAATGTGTCTGGTACAGAGAGTGTGTAGACCATATTTTAAGAAGTTTCAAAGTAATATTTTGTATATTTCTTACTTTTATCAGTAACATATTAGTGTATATATTTTATTTCCTCTGTTCCATTATATGCTATCAAAGGGCAGGGATTATATCTTATACTGCTATTTATTTCACACAATGTCTTAAATTTAAATAATATTAATAGCACTAATTTATGTAGTTCTCCTTATATGCATCAAAATCAATTTTTTTTGGACTAAGTACAATATTAGGAAGAAAGTTGATCTGCAAAGTTACTCGAAAGAGAAAAATAAAGATAAAAGCAATATCGGGGGTCTTTTATAATAGAAAGTTGGCAAGAAGAGAGTTCAAACCAATGGTTATAATTAAATATTGATTTACTTGGGGTCAGATTCTCTCCTAATATTTTGGTACACTTCCTTTTAGGGGACACCTAACGTTCTTTATTTTCTAAATGTCATCCCTTGTGGTGAAAGTGAGTACTGAAAACTGAAACCTAAAAATTATAAGGATGCCGTAGGATATCTTGTTGAACGGAAACCAATTTTCCTGGTGAGAAACTTGGTTTCATTTTTTATTTTATAAATGTTGGCTTAATACTGATTATGTGTCATGGAAAAGCCCCACAACATTCGCTACATCAAATGCTGTGAAAATTATCAGCTCGTATTATACCTCTAAGCACTTCACCAAAATGTAATAATTTCCTGAAACATAAAAGAAACTTTCCCCCATCTTTATTTTTTGTCAAGTGAGAGTACTGTGTTTGTACTTTAGTCCTCACATTCAAAACTAGAGGCAGTGAATCCACCTGATTTCCTCTCACTGGCAGTGAAGTTGGGAGGCTGGTGATGTCAAGCAAGAGCTCTGAAATCTCTGCCCCTGGCGTCACTGGTTCCAGCTTCCTCGGTGTCAATGGAGGCAAACCATCTCCGGGATTCTCACACAAGATGAGAATCCAAATCACTGACTTAAAGAACCAGAAAATCCAATTTCTGAAAGGTTCAATGAGTATGTTTCCCTGACCTGCAAAGAATTGTGTGGCTACTCTATAAAAATAGCTGTAAACTCCCTTCCAGGAAAGATGGCTCCAGAGCCTCTCTGAAGCCAATGGAGAAGGTTTTTATGTCTCTTCCAGGACCTAGACTCTTTCTCCCAGTGATTACCACAGGTATAGTGCTTTCCTACTTAAACTCATCACAATGCACTTCAGAGACCCGGGCTAGTGGAAGGATTTGAAATGGATTATCATCCCCTCTGCAAATTAACTGCCACAAGAGGCATTTTACAAACCACATATCCACCCAGGTCTCTAATGTCCCATCTCTGGAGGTTAGCTGCTTTGACTTGATATTCCTTGAGGTGTTTTTTTAAGTTTATCTCTCTAGTGTGAAGATGCTCTTTGTTGAGAGGTCTGGCTGACTGCTACACCTTTCCGGTTTCCTGTCTCTTATCATGGCTGAGTTCACACACTGCGTCTTAAAAGGGTAGAGGTCCGCCTCCTATACTGTGGGTCAGACTAGACTTGTATTGCCTTCCTCGGAGAGGGCCTCACTTTGGTTTTTCATGCTTTTTAGGCTTCACAGGAAAGTTCTAAGCCTTTCAGCCACCTTCCTAGCAGATTGCCTGAGGCCTTGTATCCCTGACACCATCTGCAGGTTGAAAGTATGGTGATAAAAGTCTTTGTTTTACATAGAAGAGGTTAGATACCAGGGTTTCTGTTCCTAAAATTGATGCTTTGTAGAAGTGATTTTCTCTGTTTAAATTTTCATTCCTTCCTTTCTTTGTCTCATTTTCCTTATCTTTTCTCTCCTTTCTCCCTCCCTCTCATCCTCTCTCTTTTCTTTCTTTCTTTCTTCCTTCTTTCTTTCTGTCTTCCTTTCTTTTTTTCTTCTTTCGTTCTTTCATTTGGGACAAAGATTATTTCTGGTATCTCACTTAAGAAAATAGAGTTATTCTCCTAATTCTTCAATTTTGTAAATACATGTAATTTCTGTTTACCTTCTTATATACCATGTCCCTCTTCCCCTACCCCCCACATTTCTAGTATCTATCTCTCCCCAAGAGTATGATTGAGTGGTCCTCATTCCTTTACACTCTTCAGTATTGCCTAATATCCACTCTCCAAAATGGCTGTTCTAAGTCAATCACGGTTATCCCATTTTTCTTGCCAATGATTGGTTTAGAAATGGGCATTGACCTGACACTAGCCTATGAGATTCGAGAAGTCTAATTGGAGCTTCTGGGAAAGCACAACTTTGTGGAATTTTTTTTCACTTAGCTGTCTATCAAACAATTTCATGTTGTTAAAGTCTTCATAATTTTTATTCTCAAAAAATTTATTTGTACAAGAGTAGCTAATTTGCTTAATTATTAAATGTTGAGCAATAAGCTGCACAATTTATTTCTAATTTTTCACTATTATACATATTTTTAGAGATATAGTCACTTCCTTCTTTTAAAATATTACTTAAATTGTTTTCCCAGAAGCGGAATTACTAGGTAAAAACTAGACAACTTTTATGTCTCTTGATTTCCAAACAGTTTATACTAACTTCAACTGCCATTGGCAGTTTAGAAATTCTCGGTCTGTCCACACCTTTGAAGCACTAGGCATGATCCGTTTTTGCTAACTTGTTTGGATTTGCTTTTCTTGGATTCTTGGCAAGTTTGGACATTTCTTCCTCTCACATTTGTTAATTGTATTTCTCTTTGGAGACTTCTCATCTATTCCCTTTCTATCCATTATCTTGGGGTCTTATTTTTCTTAAATACATTTTTGGGAGCTTTTCATATAGCATAGTTATTGGCCCTTGCTTTATTAGCTGAAAATATTATTTGCTTTCCCATTTGGGGCTACCTTAACTTGACTGCAGAAGTTTATAACTTTAATGTCATCAAATTTGTTTATTCTTCCTTCATGATTTCTTTTACTGTTTTTGAGTATAGAGAGTACTTTCTCAAATCCCTCAAATCCAGTGAATATTAAATTCCTCATCTGGTTTTCCTAACATTTTATTTTCATATTTAATTATTTTATCCATCTAGAATTACTTTTGACCAATGATCGGAATTACAAGTCTTGATTTATTTTTCCTTCCAAAATGCTAACCAGCCATTCAATACCATTTACTGAATAATCCTTTGCTTCCCTGCTGCTTTGATAAAATAAATCTTATATATAATAAAGTCTGTTTCGGAGGACTTCTTCTGCTCCATTTAGCTTTGCTTTGTAGTTCACAAGACCCTTTAACATACATTACCTCATTTCATCCTTCCTACTCCACACTGATTGCCTGGTTCACCCCCTGCTGCTCCTCCTGCAACGCAAACATCAAACAATCTGACTTGTCCCATCTCCCTCTTATGGATGGAAAACAAAACCCTGAAAGGTGAAGCCACTTATTAACCAGCCCTCCCAGCCATTTAGCACTGGGGAGAAATGGAAAATTTCAGTCTTCACTTGCCCTACGCCCTGGGAGTCCTTATCCCCACACTGGGGAAAACATTGGTTACCATTTGGCTTGACTTCAGGGTCATCTGTGAGCCTCCTTTTGGATTCCCCCAAACTACAAACCATTTCGTACACACACATCCACCTTTCAGGATACTTTTGTAGCTCCAGCTCCCAAAGCAGAGGGGAAACAAGCAGTGGCTGCGGAAGCAGCCGTCTGCATCTGTGCTTCCCAGCCTGCCTCTATTTGGCACTGACTGGGAACTCTGCTTTCTGTCAGTGCATTTGTGCGGTGACACATATTCTCCGGTGATTAGATTAACGCTGGCAAAGCCAATATGAAAAACCCACACAGATTACCACTGTCACCCGCAGTAATTACATTTATTCATTTCCATTTAGCCAAGTTTTTACAAGCCGCACAAGGGGCCAAATAAGCAATAAACACAGAGGCAAGAAATTAAAATGCTGATCTGTTTGCTGTGAAAACAATCAAACTATCATCTTTCTTTAGGCACCTCATTCATCATCAGATAGGGCCACACTGGTGAAATGGAGGTGGGGAGCCTAATGTTATTACATGTAAATTCACTAACATGAAATTACTGCCCCTGATGTGATTTTACTAATAAATTAGTTCATTTCTACCTTTTCGCTAGAGACTTTAGGGACCGTGGAGAATTGTACGTGTCTCATAATCTCGCCTGCTTTGTTTCAGGCTGGCTAGCTGTTAAATTTCTATTTCTTTTCACTCCCTCCCATCTGATTCTTTGGTTTCCTTGCTATGCCTTATTGGATAAACATGCCGTACAATTTGTTGTCTTCACATGTAGTTTGAAAATAAGCAGCTTAAGGACAAATTCTCTTTTGCAGGCAATGAGAACAGCATCGGGAAGCATTATGAATATAATGGCTCTCACAGCTAGTTGGCAGCTATTATTAATTCATTGTTGGGTGTGGTGGTTTTTCTCATTTCTGTATAAATTTTCAATTTGAAAACAGAATGGAGCCAAACTTTGCCATGTCAAGGAGCTATTGAAGCAAGGAAATCAATCTGCAAGCAGCTTCTTCGACTTGCTCACCCCTCTGTGTCTTCAGAATAGCAAAGAGAACACAGTGGAAGGGCAGCCAATGGCTCACAGAAGACAGATGCGTAGTCTCCTTGGATCTGCTCCCTCCTTGGGACTTGCACGGTGCTGCTCTTGCTTATTGTTAATGGTCCATGTCTGGATGTAGAATATTTCATTTATTTTTTAAGATTTCATCTGCTCTGCTGTTTATCCCCAACCCAATATCACAATCCATTTTTGCGAGATTACAAATGGTTTCTGTGAAAATGACTTTGATGTCACCCATGAAGGAGTGGAGATGCTAAGAGAACTGGAGAGAGAGGGAGGCAAGTCTTTGGTGGGAACACTTCCCCCTCCCAGTGTTCCTCCTTCTGCCCCCAAATGGTGATTCTGTGAGATATGGCTCAATTTCAAGCCTTAGGGAAACATAAAATATGCACAATAGTATATGCATGCTTTGTACAGCAGAAATGTGTTAAAAAGAGTTTCTTTGATACAGTGCTTCAGTGAAAATCCAAGCCATGGAAATGGTAGACATTATACATAACACCCACTTCACACATGAGCATTGACTAGAGTTCCCTCATCCTTTCCATAAAAATAGCATTAATTCAATTGGCTTGACACATTAAGGAATAAACCAACATGAAGAGGAGATAATTAACTTCCATACTTACTCCTTGACATGAGTTTAACTTTACACCATGTGAAGTTATATAAGGAGAGGAATTGTGCACCTAATTTCTTAGTCTTTTTTTCAGAAAAAATAAGTGAGAATAAGTACTTGTTTATCTGGAATTATTAAGTAATAGAGTATTCTGGCTAATTGACTATTTTCATTAATAAATGAAATATTTGGACTATCTACATGAAAATAACTCCATTCAATAAATATCTATTGATCAATTACTGCGTACGGGACCCTAAGCTAAATACTGTGCCAAGACACAAAAATAAATGTCTTGCTTTTAGGAATTTAAGATAATTCAGATTCTTTTAGTTTCTGGGGTGGCCCACATCTCATTGTTCACCCACAGAACCTTGTACTTTCCTTTCATGGTTCTTACCACAGTATGCCATTATATTTTATTTATTTGATTATTTCCTTAATAACTCTATTCTTAATTCGACCATGTTTTCCATTAGAGCAGGAGCTGTTTTAGGTTTTCTCACCATTGTATCCTCATTGAGCGCATACCAAGTGTTAAATAAATAAATATCAGATAAACAAATGAAAAATTGAATTATACAGTCCTGTAGGAACAGATAGTGTAGAAGATTGCTTTAAGTCAGCATTGTTGCAAGACAAGTCATTTATCAACTATGGTCAAGAATTACTTAATGATCATCTATTATGCGTTAGCTATTCTTCTAAGTGCTGAGGACACTGCAGTGAACAAGACAGACAAAAACTCCGACCCTTGCAGAGCTTACATTTTTAGTGAGTGGAAAAAATAAGAAAGATGTTTCAAATCCTGAGCAATACTGTTTGTGAAATTTTTTACATAAACCCCTCTGTTAGATGTTGACCTTATATTTTAGAGCCAATAATTTTTTCAATTTCAGCTTTTTTAGTGCAGCACTAGGTATAAGAAATTATATATATGCTTATACATGAAATACGTGCTTATACATGAATATGTGTAATAATATATTCTCACGGTTTACAAAACGCCTTCAACTGTCACTACAGCATTGTAGTTGTCACCACAGCAAGTATTGTAGCAATATCTCCCTCCTTTATGCAATGTCATACTCTGTCTGATCCTGATTCTTCCTCACTAAATGGTGTTCAGAGTCCCTTCCTTTCTATTCTAGCTGACACTATTTGCTCTCATGGACTTATTATCTGAGATGTGGACAATTCCTCTGGTCTGTCTATGTGTCTCCCTGAGGTCCACCCTGGCTAGAGGGGTGACTTCACTGCCAGCTGGACATCCTGCATCCATTCCCATCTCCTTACCTTTGTTCGTGCTCCTCCCTTCTCTACTCCTCTTCTCTCGGGATTCACTCACAAGTCAGTGCTCACCGCGTGCACTGCTTTCTTTACGAAAGTGTCTCTGACCCGAGCACCAAATAAACTCTCATTGCTCTAGGTTTGTAACTTATCTGACCAATAATCATATTCTGCTGGGGACAAACCTACACTGCCATTTACATCATTAACTCGTTTTTTTTCACATTTTCCTCATACTTTGTGTTTTCTCTCTTCAATCAGAATCTGATCTCCTCAGGTAAAATATGTTTGTGTTATCCATAGTGCCTGCTCTAGGACTATGCCCGGGATAACCACTCAATAATTTGTTATTAAATGAAGCACAGATAAGTGAATGCAATCCTGAAGTTCGGGTCTTCCTTCTGGAAATTTCCAGCGAAAACCATCGATTGAATTGACGTCATTCTATCTGTACCAAGAATCTCTTAACCCTGCTTTACCTTCTCTTTTCTGCTTCAGAACCAAAAACAAAAAGAAGAATCAAGCTACCTACTAAGTTCTCTGACGTACCCAAGATGGATGGAATAGGTGAATGGACACAGATATAATCACCTGCGTTTTAAGCCCTCTCCAAATAACAGGATTTTTTTCGTAAATTTTCTGTCCACATTAAATTTCTAATCATTGAACGTTAATGTATCAAAACCATTATATTAATGTAAAAGGCAAACATTGCTTTAGAAAGTATTACCTTTGTATTGTGGCAAAAAGCACATAAGATGAAATTTACCATTTTAACCATTTTTAAGTGTACAGTTCAGTGGCATTAAGTACATTTATATTGTCGTGCAACCATCACCAGTACCTTTGGAACTTTTTCGTCATCCCAATTTAAAATTCTGTACCTATTAAACAGTAACTCCCCATTCCTCTCTCCCTCTAGAAAGTATTAATTTTAATCATTGAAACATTGGTAACATTTACGATGAGTGTTTATGTTTTACTGAGATCTAAATAGCATATCAAAGAAGAATCATTTTTATTTGGTTGAAATTTGTATGTTGTAATTCACAAAGGAAATATCGCATATTGAAAAATAAGAATCACCGTATAGAGATAAAAACAGCTCACACAAGAAAAGTGGAAGCTGTTTCCTATATTTGGTCCATACTTCATCTATTCAATGAGTTATGAGAAGGATTCAAAGGGCAGAAATTAGCAGCCGCAGTAAACCTGTGCATCCAAGTTTTATAAATTCCTGGGAAATAAAGACTTACAAAGTATGACATACCCCCAAGTTGTGCTATTTTATTCTGCTTTAATTCTTCTGGTAACAAATTCCTTATTAGGAGACATGTTTTCATCCTTTATCTTACCTTATTATTGAGAATCAGTTTTTTCAGAATGTGTATTTTAATTTTTTATAATCTGACAATTCCATTTTGAACTGAGTCTCATCCACTTATAGTTCCTTACTAGTTTTTCTAACTTTATGTTGTACAACTAAGGCTTTAAAAAAGAATTGGAAAAGTGAAGCACTTGTCCCAAAAGATAGATCCTGTGGATGACTCAATCCTTGTCTTGGGGTCATTATGCCCACTGCCTTATTAGTTGAGAACAAGAGAAGTATGATGAGAAACAATTTTTTTTTCCTCAAAGGAGAATTGATTGGAAATCTAAAGTCTATGGATGGGGAAAGCGGAATGCACAACTGGAAGAAGCAGCATTTACTTCTCTATTACTCAGACAAGAAGTTGAGGGAGGTAAGTGACTACTAGGAACAAAAGAGACCCCAAAGATAAAAAAAGAAATCTCAGCCAATACTGGGTTCTATGTCAGTAAGAAAGCTGACCAGTCTCAATTATTAAGAACTTGGTAAGGAAGACCCGGCCACCAGGCCAGTAAGGATGGAGACACAATGTGATGTCCTGAATCAATTCCAGCTCCACTAAGAAAGACAGTTATGCTATGCAACCATGAGCACCAAAAGTTCTAGAAGATTGGTCAATGGTGCTATTTAGGAAAGAAATTAAATACGTGTATATATGTGGACACACTCACACACATATATAAATATATATATCTGTAAAGTCTTGGGACACAGCTACATAAAATTTTCTCAACAGTAGAAAATTGCTGCTGGCCAACAAGACAATTTCAATAAATTAGATGACTTATCTGGAAATTCCAAGGGTTAGTTGATTGAGCATCTGTGTTGATAAATTCAGAAGTGTTACTCTTGTTAAGTTATGATTTGTGAGAAAGGATGATAGTGTCAAAGGCATGAGAAGGTGGAGGACTATGTATGTGCTTGTGCTTATGTGTTGGTTCCCAGGCTCCATTCATTATCAGAAACTTGGTGTAATTCCTCTATCCTTCTGAAATGTGCTTTTAAGTATGAGTACCACAGTTCCCACAATTTCTCTCTGGAACCATGGCTTTCTGGGTTAATCATAATGATCATTAAGTGGATTCACAAATTCTCCACGCATACAGTAAGCAAAGGTGTTGTTTAGTGTTGGTTTAATAATATAGTGTTATCTTTCCCAACAACGGTAATTTCCATGTTCTTATTGATTGTAATTTATAACATCATTAGCTTTCTAAACTGCCATTAACTAATGATGGACTCTCTGGGCTAAACAGCTCTTTGAAATCAGTTACTGACAAGTTGGCCCCAGAAGCATTCATCAAAAGGGTAATGGATCCCTATTGGAGTGACAATAAATTAGGTTATGCTCTTATTGAATTAAACAATGGATGAAGGAAAATTAGCTATCAATAAATATCTATAAAGCCTTCTCAATTATTCCCAGTCAATTATATCAATTAGAGATCAAACAGGGAACCCCTGCCATACGTTAAATAGGACTAACCAGAGCCCAAAGAGGCCAAATTGTGTTACAAAATGCAAAACCAGGGGCAGCTGCAAAAGAGGTAATCATTACTGCCATTGACAAAAGGGCTGCTTTATTAGAACACGGGGTAGCGCCTGGAGGCTTGCTTGTGGTGAAAGGACAAAAACTGCCTAATAAAGGCAAAAAGAGGGAGGGGAGGAGACAGGAGACATGGGAGAGGAAGAACAGGAGAAAGAAAAGGGAGAGTTGTGTGAGGCAGAGCACACAGTAGGATAAGAGAGGGGACAGTGGAATTATTTCTATATATGCAGCCTCTCCTTTTTCTGATACAATTAAACTTTCTGCTTGTAAGGATGCTTCCCCAGCTCTCTGAGAAACAATGACTTCTGTGGAGGCCATTGTCATCTTTAATGAGTCTTAATTATGCATACATATATGGGCATAAATATGTTTGTATAGCTAGATAGACAAACACATAGATACACAGATAGACATAGTTACATAGATAGATACATAGGTAGACAGATATCTATACTACACTCCATTTCGTGGGAGAAGGGTCATAAGAAGCTTGTGCTGATTTTCATTAAATAAATTAGAAAGCTTAGGAAAAATGGAAGAAAACGTGCTTTCAAGTGATTTGAGATGATTGATGAGATTCAAGGGGAGTTGGAAAACATGGTGGTTTTTTCTAATTGTCATTCCTTGATTTCCATACACCTTGTACACATTAGAATCTCAGTAAACACCTGTTACTCAGATTTGACAAAAAGCCTGAATTTTACATAACGGGTAGGAGGAAATCACAAAACACAGAATAGTGTAGTGGTCATCTGAGGCTGTGTGTCCAAAGCTCCTCTGAAGTATGCGTCTTTTGGGTCTTGCTGACATTTTTTATAAGGGAGGTATATCTTTTGCTCCATGCATTTGAATTTTATGGACATTTATCATGTGTTTCAGACAGACTCCACTTTATTGTCCTCCATGAGAAATTGCTCAGGAGCTGCTGCTGTTTCTTTGCCCCTGCATGTTTTTCCCGCTTCTAGGAACCCAACTTGATATCCATCTAAAGACCTTAAATTACCTGTTCTCATTTATGATACTTACAAATCTCTGTTGGGATTGACTTATGGTGCAGAGAAGCTAAATAGACCGTAAAGAGGGGAAGGAATGGCCTAGGAAAGGCAGCATGTTATGAGGCAATGGCGTTGGAGCCAGGCAGTGGAGAGCTCAGATTCCATTTCCGCCATTCATCAGCTCCGTTTCCAGTGGGTTTGATTAACTGCCTTCTCCTCATCAGTAAAACCGGGATGATAAATTCACCTGCCCAACGTAGTCATGATGGTTGGAGGTGATGTTTGCCTAATGCCTACAAGTGGCACCAACCTTCTCGTGGATTCGCTTAACTTAGCTTTCCGTCTCTTCATCTGATGATCCCCGATATCTCCCAGGGCTCTTGTGAAGCTCAAAAGTGGTAATAATTGAACAAATACTATATCAACTATAAAGCACTAAACAACTATTAGCTGCTATAGAAATCACCATAACCATTATTATGATCTCCCTTTGTTCCACTGAGAAGCATGTTGATTTTAATGTGATGCTTATCAGAAAAAAGCCATTTTACATGGAACTGAGGTAGAATTCGCCCCTCTCCTAGTCCGCACTGACCACTGCCCCTCAGTCACTGCACCACCATTTATTTCCACGTCTTCAGTCTCCTGCTGATAAACATGCATGCTAGAACTTTGCCTCTGTGTTGAGCTCTGAGACATTGGGGCTGCTCCCATCCTTAGTGGGGCTTCTAACCCTTAAATCCCCATCATCTCCTAGTGTCATTCTCAGTGCCCCAGTCCTGACCAAAAAGAGACCATGAATCCTTCCAATAGCACTGATTATTTATTTCAATCCTCTTTTCCACGTCATGATTTGGAGATATAAGAACATCAGAATCACTACAGAGAATCAGAATAAGATTTTATTTGGACAGGGACACCAAAAGTCATTCTTGAGAGGGAATGAGGGTCTCTCAGACAGTCTTAGCCTAACATTAGAAGATATCTAAACAGTTCACTTCTTTAAGGTCAAGTATCTTGTTCCTTTACTATTTAAGGAAAGACAAAATTCACTGAAAATGTCCTTGGCTGTAGAAAATGAACTTGCAAATGTGAGCAACTATCTATGATTCAGATTCTCCAAAACAAGATGCACCTCATTTACTTTTGATAGCCCAGGAAAATATGGGATTTATTTTGAAATATCTAAAGAGATGACTCAAAGTGTAATTGCCTTTTGTAGTGTAAAGGAAATTTAAGGGTTTGGATTTGTATTGGGATTAAAAAGTCAGGAACCCTAACTCTCAATGTTGGCGCTGCGACAGAGATTGGCAAATGCTTGGCTGCTGCGGTCCTTCCCAGGGAACAGCATAGTGCTCACGTGTGTATGTTCGCTTCCTGGGCCTTGGTCTCGCCACCTGCCAAGAGGTGTGTAAGATTGTAGTGACAATTAAATGAGACAACACAGATAAAGCACTCTTCACAGTGCTGGGAATATAGCAAAGGCTTCATCAACACGGCCCAGGTTTTTATTGTTGTTTTTAGGGAGTTAACATTTGTGAAGCTTCTATTGTTTGTTAAGCAGTCTACTTACATATTTTTCCTTTGTAAACCCTCTGAGCCTTTGTTCCTCATCTATAAAATGAGTATGGTTGTCCCCATTTCAGTCAGTGAGTGCTCACTTACTAAAGATGACACGAGTTTGTACATGGTGGACCTCAGATTTAAATTCATGCTTGTCTTACCAAATGCAATGTTCTTTCCACAACGCTTTGCTGTCTTCCAGCAATGTCTATTGTGAACCGTATCTTTTATTCATCTTTTTTCTTTTATATATTCATTACTTTTCCTAAAACTTGGACAAATTCCTTAAAAGTACTTTACAGATATTAACTCAAAGGAAATGCCAATTATGCTTAAAAGAAGAGGCAAGGGAAATGTAACTCTTCTTGTGTTTTAAAAATGAGAACTACACTTCCCTGCAAAGAACAGGGCCACTCTTTTCCAACGTTTATTCTAAGAGTCTTTTCTGCCTATGGATGGTATAACACAAGCCATTACTACTAATAAACGTAAATGCACACATGCTGTCTCACAAGTGGTAGAAACAAACTGTGAAGAGATATTGCCCTTCCCTGAAGAAGTAGGTGGTTTAACAGTTGTAGAAGCAGCCTGAAAAATAACAGTTAACCTCCTTTCTGGGGATTGGTAATCTTGTAGTGGTATGAGCATATCTATGTCTCTATATAGAGGCCAGGAGGAAGTGTGCATGCACACACATATACACAAATACACAATTGTTTTCATTTTTGTAAACAATGATTTATTGAGGTTTTTTTCTCCATACATAGCACTGTGTAGCACTTATGCATCAGAAGGTGTCAAGGTGGGAAGGGACGATGTGTCTGGGGGATAGTGGAAGGAGGCGAGAATCATAGACAAAGATCCAACCTGAATTTGAGAAGCTTGCAAGGGAGAAAGAATGAACATACACTGAATACAGGTAGAAATTTTGAAACATTTTATTAACATAGGTAAGGTTGTAGGATAGTAGAGAGTGGAGACATGGGAGTAGAGAAAAGGATTATAATACATATGAGCTCTTCAAAAATGCTTACACACCAGCTAAGTTGCATTGGCTTGAGTCCATCTGCCAATGACATTTTTTTTTGTTTTTGGCAACACAGCCCCTTTAATGCCCTTATCTCATTAGCCTGAGGAGTCACATGTAGACAGCAACTGGAGTATTTTCAGTATCCTTCCCCAAACCACATTTGCTCGTTATTCCAATAAGGACAGAGAAATGAAAGGAAGAGATTACTGATTTCCTATTGGGCCGTCAGGCCTGGCCTCCTTCCTGACTGGTCCCACGCAGGCCGAAGCATATGAAACTGTGCCTGGTAGATGCATGATCTGACAGGACAGCCTCTAAAATGTACAAAACAAAAAAAATTAGTTAACACAAATGCTTCTTAAAGCATAAATAGGTATTTAAAACATTTGCAGTTCCACATTACAAAATGCATATTAATGTTGGCAGTAGACAGAATGATACACAATAAAATGCAGATTTTAATTCGACGCAATGTCTAAAATCAGCGAGTTAAATTAGCTACAGTAGTTAAGGTTTATAAATTAGCTTCACTGAAGCTGCACAAGATTTCTGAAAGAAGCGTTAGCTGTTGAACATGCATTTATCACTCTGAAATAGACACGCTCTGCCACATTGCTTTTGAAATCATCTGAGTGGCCTTGAATGAATTTGTGGCAGTTTCATTAAAGGCTTGATGGCGTAATTTGGTCTGTGATTTCAGTTTGTTCAACTGGCCACTTTAAAGAAAGTTAATTTCTCTGTGTGCTTAAACTTACTGCTTGGTGCTCCCACATTTACGCATCAGATTTCTACAATTTGTGCCTTCAATATCCAGGACTTTTGCCAAGACTCATGTAATGCCTATCTATTGAGCACCTACTAAGTGCAGAACATTGTTCTAGGTCCTGAGGATACAGCGATGAACAAAACAACAATTCCTGACCTTGTATGATTTTGTTCTACCTGAGGGACACCAAAGAAAAACAAGAAAAGACATAAAATGTAAACAATATCATGTTTATAAGAATGCCAAGGAGAAAAATAAAGCAGAGTTGGAGGACGGGAAGCATGTGGGATTTGGGAAGGGAAAGGAATGTTGAAAAATTAGATGAAGACCTAGGAAAGCCTCCCTAAGAGGGTGACACTTAAGACCTAAAGGAAGTGAGAGAGAGAGCCATGTAGATACCTAGGGAAACCAAAGACAAAAGAAATGGCAAGTGCAAAGGCCCTGAGGCAGGAGTGTTTCTGATGTGCTTAAGGAACAGCAAAGAAGCCTGAGTGAGGTGGATGACTGGGAGAGTATAGGAGTTGAGGTCAAAGGGGTAAGGGGGACAGCCAAGTAAGAACGTGTCAGCCATGGTAACAACTTTGGCTTTTACTCTACGTGAGATGGAGAGTTTGGACAAAAAGGAGACACTTATATTAAGAGTGTCTTTTAGTCTTTTGAACCAGAGACCAGCACATACAGTCAGATGAGTGAACCAATTGGCTGTTGCTGCGATAGTGAAAACAAAGTGAAGGTCCTAAGTGTGGTGAGAGGCAGCGATAATGGGGGAGAACCATTGCTGCCCTCTGCGGGCGACACTGAGGGCCACGTATAACCAAGGACACAGCTCCACTCGCATCTCCTTACTCCTTCCCTACATCATCCCAGAGTTGCGGATGGAGTCAAGTAGGAAAAGGTCCTTTTAAACCTCCGTTCACCAATTCCACTCATTCCAAATGTTTTATTAAAATAAAATTTTGTTTAAAAGAATACAAAAAATGAAAACTAAAGAATACCAAAAGAGAAAACAAAAAATGACCCTCCAAGGCTGCAAGTCCTAAAAATAAGTCTTTCTCAGCAAATCTCTTGATTTTTAGGACTACACGGGTTCTTTCCTATCACTAGCTACTTCGCCAATGGGCACATATTACTAGCGCACGACAATGTTTTAACTATCCAACTTGCTCCTCACCCAGGAGGCATATAACCAGAACAAAAGAGAAGTACATATTTGTTAATGTTCACCTGGTATAAATCGTTGCTCTCTCAAGCAAGTGGCTGTGTATCTGTTTTAAGAAAAGATAGTACACAGAAAGTTTGAGAGTAAATTCTTCTCTTAAATCATGGAATATATAGATTGCAATACCCATGAACTGAACCAGGTACTGAAATTAAAAGAAATCTAGTGCCGTATAGATGGAATGTGATTCCTTAGCTCTCTTATCGCTACCTGTTTGATGATGAAGCAGTCACCAATTTTTGAAGGGGGTGGTTTTCAAAAATGTCTTTTCATCCCATAATTCGAGACTCTAAAGACATTGTCCCTGAGAACCAGGATTATGGATGGTGTTAGGGCTCCCAGATGAGCCCCCAATCTTCCTTACCCCAGAGCAAAGTTGGATTATAGCAAAGATGTGATGTTTGGGGACAGCAGGCCAAGTACAGGACAGGAGAGAGGAGGAGGAGAAGGAAGAAGAAGAGGAAGAGGAAGGGGTTTCTTCCCTGTTCAGTCACTGAGAGAGACGCGGGCAATGTTTAGAGTGTGATGGTTTATCAGCTACCTGCCCTGTCTCTTCCAAAAGACATCTCTTTCCCTCTAACCAGTAGCCCTCTTCCCAAGTCTCCAGGGGTCTTAAGTCCGGTACCATGTAACATGCTGGCCTGCCTCTCCCCAAAGTGAGCCACAGTTCCAAATGACTCATCTCGCCTCCACCTCAAA
The DNA here is from genome assembly GCA_031878705.1 of Tapirus indicus. Lineage (NCBI taxonomy): Eukaryota > Metazoa > Chordata > Mammalia > Perissodactyla > Tapiridae > Tapirus > Tapirus indicus. Next base: position 47,243,161 of record CM062931.1, on the reverse strand, counting down.
CAAAATTCCACTGTCTCCAGGGCATCTGGTCTGAGCTACAAGTTGGGAGGAAAGTTGATCCAGTGACTTCATTCCAGTGAGTGAATGACTGATAAACTTGTCATGTATGAAGTCTGAAAAAAGGAATATATTCTATGCTAAAAAATTCAGAATTAGTAGAATTTCCATCAGTATGGCAATATGAATTGGTAAAAAATCACTAGTAGAGAGTGGAAGAAGGGAGCCCACCAGGAAGGGTGCCCAGGGATCAGCCCTCCTAATGGGCCCTGCTTTTCTCAGTATTTCCTCTTTCTCTAATTTTGAGTCTAGGTCTAGGGTTTAATTTTCCATGAAGACACAACAAAGGTGGCCCTGTTTATGGTGACAGACATGAGTTCTGATGCACCTGGGAATGTGGAGGAAGAGTAACAGTGGGTGAGGAGGTGGAGTGGTAATTTTTAATTTCTGTGTCAGCTCCAGAAGATAGGCACCTCAGAGTCCCTGAGAGCCATTTATACTCACTAATGTGCGTTTCACTTTGTTGTGATTTTTTTTTCAAATCCAATGAGTATAAGAGTTTTGAGCAAAATAAATTGTTTTGAAGGACAACTTATTGTTATCCTCATCAAAAAAAAGCATTACAATAACTTATCTGAAGACTATAACGCATTTCTCGAGTCTTCTATCATGTCTTGGTGTCTGCAAGCTAGTGATTTTATGACACTTTTCTTTTTATGTAGAATATTACCCTTCGGCTTAGAAATGAATAGTCAGCCCCAGAAGTTTTAGCTCCATGAAAATGAATAAGAATCATGACTAAAATAAGAACCTAGAACAGTTACCACTTTAAAAAAATAGCAATGAGCCACCACCAGAAAACAAGACTAGAAGAATTCCAAAAGATAGTCAATGTGGATCACTGTACTCAGTGGCATAGTTTACATTCCACAGGCTCCAAGCATATTTTTGCATAGAAACTTGGTTGTAGTTTCTCCTGCCCTCCTTTTCTACACATGTCATCCCATGTCCCCACCCTCGCCATAAACAAATGCCTCCATCACACATCTAAGGGCTGTCCAACTGTCACACACCGAGGGCGGTGACTACGGGGAATGCCCAGGTGGAGGAACATCCGTAGCAGGGAGCACTATGAACGGACTGAAGGGCAACACTTGGACATGTTATTGATGACTCCCTCCCTCTGATTTCCCATGGTCCTTTGCATAAACTGCTAACAACCAAATTAGTTAATGTTCAGGCGCTTGGAAACTGTGAGGTAATCATTCCTTTCTAAAGAGCACAGTGAGGATAATTCTTAGTTTTATTTGTTTTCTTTTACATTCACTGTATCTCTTTTTTTTTCTTCCTTAATTCATGCTCCTATGGTTTTCCCCTCTGTGCCTCGGCTATATATTGCTTTGAAAAATCAATAAATCCTTTGCACATAATAATGCTCACCTACTCTACCTCACAGGGGTGCTGTGATGCGTAATTAATTAATGTGTGTAAAGAGCTGGGGGATCATGCGACTCCAGACACCCTGTAAGTGTGAAGAATCATTATTAATAAGCGTTATTACCCAAATGCCTCTAGATGTCAGCAAAACATCTTTTTAAAAATATAATTGGGCAGCCAGTTTTGAAAAACCCAAGTTCGTTCTTTCCCTGGTGCAAGGTAGACACGGGGAGAATAGCACTAGCACTTATGCCGGTGGAGCCTTTTCTTTCGGCTGAGGGAGGTCCATTTAATCTGAGAGTGTGAACTTTGAACAGAAGTAAGCATTGGAACAAAGCAGCACTCGAATGTCTTGAGGTTGGAATGGGGTCATTTTCTGGACAATTCGTATAAAAGGTCAGTCTTTTCTCCAAAAATAGCACTTCATTTCCTCATCTGTGAGGCAACTGGTGTTGGTAGTGAATGGCTAGGAAAAAGATATAGATCCAGTATGTGCATATTTAAATGTATGCTCATTTTCTCTCCCCCTGATTGAATATATGTACGAGAAGTTCATAATAGAGAAATAAGTGTGAGTAATTCTAAGTACACTGACCCCAGTGATGGCTGCTGTATTGGCTTCATTCCCTGATGACAAAGTGAAAATGAACATTATGGCAATTTTCCACCAAGTGTAGGCAATGACACCCCAGACTGATTTTAAAGAGAGAGCACAGTTACCTAAGTAACCAATTGTTCGTGCTTATTTCGATAACCAGTTATTCGCTTCTCTGCTTTCTTCTTGTCCATCGTGTGGCCAACTAAAATAGAACTATGAGCTATGACACAGGAGAGGAAAGCCACAGCCAGGGAAACACGTTGAGAGTCTTCTCAGGTATGTGAGTGCGAGGTGGTGGTGCGGTGTGAAAGAAGACAAAACCCAGTCGGAAAAAAGCATTCCATCAAACTTATTTTAATTCAACTCAACACACCCCGATTTTGTGGTGGGGTGCTAAGTTAAGACAATTTAGCTCAACAAATACTTCTCAGGGAAGTAAAAGTTTTATTTCAAGAGTCCCCACAATTTAAAAAAATAGTACCTAGAGGTTATATTTAAGTCAAATATAGTAAGTTTCAAATTATTTTTTTCCCATTATCCAATATCACACAGACTTTATTTCTCAAGGGAGTTTCACCAAGAAGAGGTTGAACTGTTTATTCTGTTTTTGTTTTAGGTGATTAGAAAAGTCTTGTAAAGAGTCTGGCTTCCCAGGGCAGAGCAGACACCAGCCCGTGCCCCAGGCTGTGCACCTGTACACACACACGCACCTCTTGGGCAAGAACAGAACTGCCCTTGATGACTCTGGAATAGCTTTATCCAGGCCAGACCTTGAGGCTCCAACCACTGGGACGTGATGGAATAGGATCTGGGCTGGGCATTGACAAGGAACGTGGCCATTTGCTTTTCTTGATTGTGCCTCAGTCAGTCTTGTGGCTGACAAATTTGAGCCCCAGAGAGGCGGCCAAGTGGGGGAGAGGGCAGCAAGAGAGAGAGAGGAAATATAAACATTGTTTACTCAGCATTTTCTTCAGTAAATTGAAAATCACATCTAGAACATTGAATCACATAGAACAGTGCTATTATTTTGGAGTGACAAACATAAAACTCCACACGAGCATTCTAGAAGGATTCAGATATGAGAATTTCCTGCAGGTGTGAGGCTGGTGGCTGGTTAGAAAGGTTTTGATGCACATCTGCCATCAAGCCCCCTTCTCTCCTTAACCTCCCAGCCTGTCTCCTCCTGCACTATTGCCCTTCTCCTCCTGACAGATCCCCTCACCTACACAGAGATTAAGCCAATCTTTCAGTTTCCCAGTTCTCCTCATGGGATTGTCATAAAGCTTAATTAAATAATGTTCATAAAGCACTCGGCTGTTCAGGTGTCCCTGGATAAAATGCAAAGCACAATATTATTGTGATTATTATTAATTAGAATGATCCTGTCTGAGGCAAGGGATGTTTTGGAGAGCTCTACCCTGGCCTTTATCTCCGCAGACAGGATTTGCAATTGAAATGGCTGAACAATAATTCTTGATCTTAGAGGAATCTTAGAGAGCAAGAGGGATGCCAGAAGAACTGATGACCTGGAGTTGCCAGCGTGATTTTTAAGAGGATAAAGAACGATTTTGCAAACAACCGACTAAGGCTCTTCATTCTAGAAATTCTCCTTCCAAGATAATCAAGACTTTTTATTAAAGGACTGGCTTAAGAATCCCTGGAAAATGTAGCAGTGATCATTAAGGACCAACTGGAGTCACTCAAAACATGCAATTTCTTCAGTCTTCAGTTCTTCCTTTGATAGGATACTTAGGCCAAGAATTAGGGAAATGTAATAGATGTAGAAGCGAGAATTTGGGAAACCATTTGAAAAAGGCTTTTGTGAGAGCCTTGTGGACAAGACTGAGGACCACTGATTCCATTTGTGTAAATAGTCAGTGTGCAAACTGCAGGAGCCACAGGGCGTTGGTTACTGGGTAGGAATAGTGCTGGGTGGCAGGGCTCCATCCTGGACTCTGCCTTGTCCCATATTTTTAATTGATGACTTAAAATGGCATATCATTTGGAATGACAGTGAAAACATTGAATGTTTTTTGAACGTTGATTACTAGGGCTTGATAGACTAAATCTTAGAAGGTAAAACTCAGCAGGAACAAACATAAGCTTTACAAGTCAAACTGCCAAAGCCTGGGCAGAGGCAGATGTGGCTAAGCACAGAATAAGTGAGTTTGGACACTCACCAAGCTTGGCAGTAGGCTGAGGCAATCAGGAAAGCTAAACACAATTCAGACTTCATCAACCAAGTATGTTGTTGAGTCCTGGGCAGAATATAAGGGGGATTCAACAAACTGGGGCATGTAATATATGGCCTTTGAGGGCAGAGGCTGTACCTTATTCAAGTATTTGAAGGATTGCCATGTGAGAGAGGAATGAGATACCTAACAGCCCAAGGGATTACACAGGGGCTAGTGTCCTCAGGGTTGCCCAGCTACACAATTCTGGTGGCAGCATTCACACAGGAAACAGCTCAGGAGCCCTGGATACGTGCAGTATACAGCCTGCACAGCTGTACAAAGCAGCCCTCTCTGAGAGTGTGTAAGCTTGAAAGGAATGGAAACTTTTTCCCTATATTGAGCCCAAATCAAATCAAGATTTCCAAAGATTCTATGAGCCACATTCAGATCTAGAGATATTGTTGGCCTGCTTTTCTAAATCATGAGGTTTGTAAAGATGTTCCAGGAAATTTCTGTTTTAAAAGGTGATAATGATGTCAGTTTCCATTAAAAAATAATTATCTAAATGTTTTCCCATAAAGAAGGAGGAGCTTGAACATATGCAAATAAGGACACAATTTGCACGCTGGCTGATAGATTCTATGAGCATGCACATGATCCAGTCCCTGGGGGTTGGCCATCCAGTAGAAGAAACCCATTGTAGTTTTAACAATTACACGTTTTAAAATCATTTTTTACTCTGAGACATCAGGATATAATTTGTGCAAGTAATAGACATAAAAAAGGGCTGGTGTTTTAATTTTAATACAAGTTAGTGAGGAGAATATACATGATTATTTAATGACTGTATAGTACATACTATGTACTAGGCATTATTCTAATTGTTTTAAAAGTACTAATTCATTCAATCCTCCTAACAATCTCGTGGCATTAGTATTATCCCAATTGTACAGAGGAAACTGAGGCACAGAGATAGAGGTTAAGTCACTTGCTCAGGGTCACACAGCTGGAAAGTGGGGAAGGTAGGTTTAAATTCAGGTGCCTGACTCCAGGGTCCCCTCTTAACATCACACTGTGCTAGCTGTCTGCAAAGGCTGCCCAGAACTCATCTGATCAGAATTCTTGTGTTACTGTATCTCCAGTCCTTCTAAACAAATGCTGGAAATGTAGTACTTATGATAGCCAATTTGGCTGTTCGTTTGTTGGGAATAGAGTACCCATATCTAAGATGTATTATTTACAGAGACAGAATGCAAAGAGCAGGGCAAAACCTTCTCTCTTATCTTGTCCTTTAGAAACACAACAGAAAAACTGGTTTAAAAATAATAGTTACTTTAGTGTAAAGTGCTAAAATTCCAAACAACAGGTTATAATAGTATTTTTTAAAGATTTTGATGCTGTAAAACATAGTTGATTTTCAATCCATATTTTAATACAGATGCCCCCCCAAACCAAATTCAACATATCTTAAAAAAAATTTATTTGTACACAAATAATTCTTTTTCTTACATAATTAAATAGCACATACTTTTAAATGGGAAAAATTTACTTATATATGTCATAAATTTTATTAGATGTTATATTGGAATGTACTTTATCAGACAATTTTGAATTATATACTTTCCTTAAATGAAATGTGTTTTATTTTTAAATTTTCCTTATTCTGGACCCTGCAACATTGATGAAACGATTTATAAATTTCCCAGGGGGTTCTCGTCATTCTGTTTCTGTGAAAGGGATTCATAGTTTTAAAATATTGCAAAATCCCATGACAGAATAATCAAGAATAGAAATGAGATTCAAGTCCAGAATGTTGAAGGCCTTTCTCCTGCTGGTGTTCCATGGTATGGCATCACCACATTTTCACTCTGTTTGCTCAGAGAGTGAGTTCAGAATATTCGTTGGAGCCTATCAGGCTTATTCAGAGAGAAAACAGCCAGGATTTAGGGCATTTTCTAAAAGATGGAGCCAAGTTTAGCTCATAGTTTGTGGTTTTCAAAGGCGGGAGACAATCTAAAGTGCCTTCTAACTATAATCCATATCCAAATCCTACTCATTTTTCAATTCTCAAAATATTATCACCACACCCAGGCGGTCTCTGATTACCCCAGTCTCCTTGATCTTCCTTAGAAATTAACATGGTGCTTAGTCATCTTGTAACTTGCATTGTTGTTACAAAAGTCTCCTGCCTTTCTCTTGTAATCTCCTTAAGGGCTTTTGCCATCCTCTATCTTATGGTTTTAAATGCAGGTACCTGGCTCCAGAGTCTCCCTCCAGAGTCTTCCTCCTTCAAAGAATTTTTGGGGGCTGGCCCAGTGGTGCAGTGGTTAAGTTCGCAGGCTCCCCTTTGGTGGCCCAGGGTTCACAAGTTCAAATCCCAGGCGCGGACCTATGCACTGCTCACCAAGCCATGTTGTGGCGGCATCCCATATACAAAATAGGGGAAGATGGGCACAGATGTTAGCTCAGGGCTGATCTTCCTCACCAAAAAAAAAGAAAAGATTTTTTTTTTAAGTTTCCTTTGGGGCATGATAGTACACACCTCAGTGCTGTGCACATGGGAGGTGCTCAAGGTCGTCTTGGTCTTAAACTACTCTGTAGACGAGGTGAGATTCTGTAACCTTACATTTCTTCACCTTGCTTTTAGTGCCCTTAACAGAAAACAAACAAACAACTCAATGGTGAATATTCAGAGGCTTTTTATCCTGACTCTCTGCTCTATGGACTAAGAGGAAATAAAAATATGTCTGAAGGAGACAAGATTGGAGGGCAGAAACCCTCTCCTAATGACCAAGATTCTTTGGGGTCTCTTCTCAATTTGCAGTGCTAATTTATCGCCTGAAGTATTACCAGAGCCATCTAATCTGTTTAATTTCACAAAGTTTCACTTCCTTCCCCTCCATAAATCTCCTCATTCCCAGTTTTATGCCAAGGATGACGCTCTGTGGCTGCATTAACTGAAAGAGTAATGGAAAGTTAGAAAGTAACTAATGACCCAAAGTTTCCTGGGAGAACTTTAAAAAATAGCCCCGAGGATTGAATTTCTGATCCTCATACGCTCACTCTGCTGCAAAAATCCTGCCCCCTACAAATGTCTTCCCCACTTTAACATATTTCTATTGCCATTTGCTTAAAAAATTATTTCTGATTATTGAAAAATAGCGGCAAAAATCAGAATATCCTTCAAGGAGAAGATAGAAGCTGAAGGTGGGAAGGTAAGAACAAAGAAAAATGCAATCAAGCAGCTGCAAAAGTAGTACATAAAGAATCAATCTAGAAGATGCAACTTGTTCAATGATCTCTCTCTCTCTCTCAGCCCTTTTTAGTCTCTCTCTCTCTTTGTGTTTCTCAACAAAAGCCCAAACAGTTAAAAATGGAGACACTCTATGCCACTTAATAGCATCTCTGTTGATCTTTCTCCAGTAGGTGTAAGTATTGAGAGCAACAGCACCTCTTGTCACCAGCTGCGGATGGGGAGTGCCTGCCTCAGGGGGATCTGAGCCTAAAAAATCCACCACTGAGAAAAGGCAATAACAGAAGTCTGTTGCTGTCTAACCTGCCATATAAATGAAACAATCAAACAAGACAACAAAGGAAACTCCAGTAACCACCAGAGGCAAAAGCAGTTGGTGTAATATATCCTGGCTTCAGTGACTATTTTTAGTTTCTTCCCATCCCCCCTTAAAAAAAAAACAACTCTAATTTAGATTAACTGGGGAAAAACATTAAATAATTCAAGAGAGCCAGAGATAGAGGCGTATAGCAGAGAGACAGGGAGGGCACACACCTGAATGAAATAAAAAACACATTGATACTTGAAATGTATGTGTGAACATGCTTGCTATCAATGGATATGGGAGATTTTTTGACCTCTCCTCACCAAAGGAGAGGTCACTCATCAGAGTTTCATCCTCTCCGTTCCATTCTTCCTGCTCACGAATCCATACTCTAAATACACTGTGTCCACTCAGAGAAAGGATTTTCATGAATGGAAGGAAGAAAAATAATAATTTATCCCAATCATTTTTATCCGCTGACTGCTTTAGGCTCCCTCTGGGCACATTGCTGCACATGTTGGACCAGCAGATCCAAAATGGTCTTCCAGAACTTCTGTGGGAAAGTGTCTGCAAATGTTACCAAATTACTCCTTACCGAAGCACATGTTTTTAACAGCACTTGACCCAGCACCCTGGTTTCAGTGGGCAAGGCTGATAACTGAATTCTCAGTGGAGCTGTGGAGTCCCTTGGACTCAAGAAAGATTCGAATACTTCAAACACAAATCCACGGAATTTCCTATGTTTGATTATTTTAGAGAACTCTGGAAATGATCTTGCTAGTGTAATGAACATCTGAGATAACTGAGACAGGATGGAGCTTTCTCAGAATCCCCTCTCATTATGCCTTATTTATTGCAAAATTCAGCCTCCTGAGGATTGAATCTTGCCTAGACGCCCATTTACCTTCTTGCATGACAAGGTGACATTTGTTCCATTAAGGGCTTCCTCACACTGTACAATTTGGTTTCATCTAGTCAAATCGTAAACCCTTTAGGGTATTGGGTCCTCTTTCACTAACCTCCCCCTTATGTTCATTAATGGTGTAATTACTGATACTCCTCTGAGAGGCATTAACATTAAGAAATGGTACATGCCAGTGGAATTTCAGACACCAAGGCAGACCAACGGTGAGCAGAATAGACGGAGTGCTGTGCTCAACATAGGAAAGAGTGAGGACATCGGGACATTTATGAAGTAGCAGGATTCTACCACCTTTCAAGACTACAGTCTTCAACCTGATGGCCAGGAGCACAGGGCAGACGCACTAGGAACCCCCGAAAGCAGAAGCGCTGGAGCTGGACTAGGCTGAGATAGAAGCGCACGTAGCAAAGAGCCTGAGAAAGAAGCGGTGGTCAGCTGTTTGGAAAATCACGACCCAGGGAGAAATCAAACAAACTTTCAAAGACTAGATGGAGCAAGATCCTGGGAAAAAGGACCATGACTAAAAGCAGATGTGAGCAGCTGTGAGCGATGGCCAGAATGGGAAATGGACCTGGAGTAATGGCTGGAACGGGGATTTTCAGGGCTGCAGGAAAAGGGCCACTGTGGGATTTTACAGAATCCTTGTGGTCTCCACAGGGATGTGGCCAGGAGGGGACCTGTTAGGGTCAGGGATTTACCTTAGTGACTAAAGCAAAACTCTCCATACAGAGAGAAGAGCGATGGCACTAAATGCAGGCAGATAGAGATATTTCTGGAGATCTAAGATAAGTGCATTTCAATGTATTTCTATAATTTTGCTTTATTAACAAGCACATGTTTTATTAAAGTATATATGTTAATATGTAACATATATTATATATAATAATATATATAAATAATGCCCTTATTAACATGAATTTGTTTATTTAAAGGCATGACAAAGCATGATGGTTTATTCATCTGATATGTAGAATTAGCCTCCATGTGCAATTGTGTCAATTCTGCCCCTATAGGTGATCGGCACCTGACTTAGTCTGTAATCTATGTTGGCTCTGATCTGTGACAAATAATCATTTACTTGCAGTGATATTCCCCAAAATGCTTATTTTTCTTGAATAATATGAAGTATACTCCTTTATCTTTCCAGGGCTGCTTCTTGCTAAGCCTGTCTCTTATTCTATGTCTTTACTCTCTGGATCTCTGTCTGCCTGTCTGTTTCTCTCTCCCTCTCTTCTCCCCACCCTCAAATGCCTCTGAGTTTGTTCCCTGTTCATTTATCCCATGTCTCTGTGTTTCCCTTACAGACGATGTATATAAAGTTCTCAGAGGTAAAGTCACCCGCATTTAGCAGTAATCATGGCTGATGTTTATGGATATTATGAACATTTATGTACAAGTAGTAATCACAGCTGACATTTTTAAAGCATGTTTAGGCATGTCATGTACATTAATTTTTTCACTCCTCACAACAGCCCTGTCACGGTAGTCGGTAGGTCCTATTACAAATGAGGAAACTGAGTCAAACATGGTCAGCACAGAAAGTGGCAGTTCTAGGAGATGAATCCCAGCAATCTGCTCTGAGCCCATGCTCTTACCCTTTACACAATGCTGCCCCTTTGTGAATAGCATGTGTTCAAAAATAGCCCCTTGGGGAAGCAGACCTTAGGCATATCTTTAATGCTTTGTAGCTCATAAAGTTCTTTAACATACAATATTTCATTTCATCTCCACAGCCAAGAAAATAGGTGTTATTAGAGAAGTGAAAAGACGTACTTTCAGGATTCTGTAGAACCAAGGCTTGGATTCGGTTCTTATGATTTAAGTCGAGTGCTTTTCCCACTTCACCTGCTTTAACTGCAGAATGGGCATTCTTGGGCAGGATTCAGGTGTCAGAAGGGCGTGTATGAGCTGGGCACATAGAAGGAGGAAGAGGGAGAGAGTGGTGAAATGAAGATAAAGCAGAAGTGAGAAGAAATTTAGCGGAGGGCTGGTCCCGAGTTCGAAAAAGAGCTTTGAGTGTAGAAATTAATAATAACAAACCACTTGTCCCCTTCTCTTAAAAGGGATCCTTGCAGTCAAGAGTAAAGACCAGACCAGTGCTTTTCAGATGTTAACGTGCACAAAAATCACTTGGGGATCTTATTAAAATGTAGATTCTGACTTAGAAGTGTTGGGATGGGGCCTGAGATTCTGCATTTCTAGCAAACTCCCCAGGGGCATTAGTGCTGCTCATCCACGGACCACATGTTCAGTGGCAAATTTTTCTGCCCTAGTTCTCCGAATTCCCCACCAGTCTAGCATCTCCTTTAGTTCACGGGGTCAATCTGCCCACCTCCCTCTGATAGAAGCCTGCTGGGCTAAGAGGCCTAATTCTGAAATTCCAGTTACAAAAACAATCTACTACTTCTACCCAGGAAGGGTCTGGATCACTTCAGTGGCCACTAGTTTCAGACACTGAGGAAGAACTTAGATCTTTCTATGAGTTAATGAGGCAAGGGCATTTCCTGACAAGAACCCTCTCACCCACCTACCCGCCAACGAAATTTCTAGAAATGTTTTTACATGCCTCAGGACACAACGTGTCCTGAGTGACCTACATTGAGGGCACTAGGTAAGTTGGGAATGGACCCCCAACCATAGTGTAAGCCCTCCCTTTCCATTGGGAGGCCAGAGTTTTCACTCACAGATAACACAGGGCTGAGTGGTGCTCTTAGAGTGCCCTTCTACTTTGACACAAGCCCTTTGAAATGATATTAGCACTGGCTAATGGTTTGTAAATGTGTCAGAATGATGCCACCTAGTGCCACGGATACCATTTTCCCTTGTGAAGTCACACTGGCTGCACCACAGCAAGCCAGAATATAATTAGTGTTAATTTGTTTTTTCACTGAATGACTACTGCACAGAACTCATGGTCTCCACTCTGTGCTGATTTGGGAGACTTTTTTTCTTGTTTTTAATGTGCAGAGGGGTTGGGGCAAGAAAGTTAGGGTGGGCACTACATATTTGGCTCCTTTTTTGGCTGATGTCTTGGAGGCACTCAATCAGTATGTGTTAATGGAATGCATGCAATTTGGTATTTTTATTTTTCTTTCATTTTGAATTTTATGGCTTCATATATGTCTGGAAAGAATATCAAGGGGACAGATATTCTAAGTCCCTCATTCCATCCCCTTGGGCAAGATAGCACCCCGAACTTTCCAGTGCAATTCTAGTGCACTGAGGCCCGTGCCACATTTTTTTTAAATTAACATTTATAATGTTCTACTGCCTGACTTGCTTAAGACTGGACTGATTTCTCCCAGGTTCAGATGCTACGGCTTCAATATAATCTCATGGGTAGTCTAACGTATATATGAAAAGTTCTCTATAGCCTGTGAGGTGTAATGTCCTCCATAGGGAAGCTGATCTGATAGTGCGGCCTGCATTTTTGCTGTGTCTGGTTTAACCCACTTCTTCTTGTTTAGGTCGCAGGAGAAATAGAGAATATCCAGGCCCATTATTCTGATTTCTCCTACCTAGCAATTGGGCTACCTGGGGATAGGCTCTACCTGGGCCTTCCACAGGTTAGCATGTGATAGTTTGCCTGTGGGAATTTCCCATAAGTATGCGTCTACATGTTCAAAGACTTACAAAGGGAAACTCTCCAGATGCTTTGCCACATCTGGTGAGATGACACTTTCTAGGGACCACTGATCCTCCCAAATAGCAGAAGGCAGAAGTATGACCTAGAGTACGATCTTCCATGGCGGGAGGTAAATACTTTGAAATATGGCATTGAGAGTCCCAAGTATTTTTCCTATGACTCTCAATGACTAATGGAAAATAAAACTATGTGGGAACAAATCTTTTGACTTTCTGCACTCTGGATTTTGTAATTTAGTATGATGAAAGGGATAGTCTATCTCACTATGGGAATCTTTGAACAATGTCAGGGCTAAATTGGGTCAGACATGGTTTACTCTTTCTGAGGAAAGACTGTGATCTTATAAGAGCAGATTTAAGATGGCAGGTTGAACTCTAGGCTGGGAGTGGCCTATGTGAAGGTACGAATCCCTTTCTCCTGTGCTAGGTCACTACACTATGAAAACACAGAATTAGCTCACAGGGAGGGATCCTACTGGTGCTGTTGCTGCTGTACCCTTTCCAAAGGACTATTTAATTGTTAATGTGGAAGGCAAGTTCCAGGCACTGTAGTTTCTCTTGGTCATAAAGGTGTCATGGGCCAGAAGTTCAAAGCTTCATTGACCATGAGAGTGACAGAAGAAAATCCAGATGATGAAGAAACCTGTGGACTTGAGATCTAAACAGAAGTTTAATGAGGGGGATGTTTTGGTGACCAAAGTTCCTGAAGATCTCCAAATGATGACTTTCTGCAGGATGATGGAAAAGAAGAAAACCCACTGAGAGAGTAGACACCTCAAATCACACCCATGCTTTCCCTGTCCTCTAATCATGGGTTCTTAGGGTTTGAATTTATCTGAGAAGCCACTTTAGTCTAGTTCCTATGAATCCAAAACTTGGACTTTTGCTACGGCATTCTCTACAGACAGTCATCCAGCTTCCAGATGAATTATCTGAGGGCTAAGAGATTCTTTCCCAAGGTAGTCCATTTCCTTTGCACCTCCTAAGACAGTTGTGAAGCTGAAATTAGGCAACTAGTATAATGAAAAATTTCAAGCTCTGACTCAGCAGTGGGCAGCTCTGTGATCTTGGGCAAGTCACTTACTTCCTCTGGGTCCCAGCATCCTTTTAGTTAAAATGAAGATATAATAAAGACTTACTTTTGCTAGTCAGGTTCTTGCAAGGTATAAGGAACAGAGATACAGTCAGGCTAACTTGGTTAATGACGAAGTAAGGAAGAGCAGGAAACCATCTCAGAAGCTGCAGGGTGGGGCTCCCAGCAAACCAAATGACATCCCAGGCTCTGCAGCACTTTGGCCATCTGGTCGTTCTACCGCCTCCTCGGCAGCCCATTTCCATTCCCCTCCACTCTAAGGGGCCACCAGTATGGTGACTCATCACTTCTGTCTCTGCCTCACTTACCTCCCCTGATGCTAGTGATTGCCTCACTCTCATGTCTCTAGTTCACAATGACCTGATCTGATTGATAGATCTAGCCCCTCACAATAGAGTGACAATGTTTCTGGCCAGGCAGAGCTCTCACTGGGGTCCCTCACAGCCAATTGCTTTTGGTTCAGGCATTCACTGGGTGATCTGCAAATATTTATCAGGCCCTTGCTATGCGTCACGCTCTGTTCTAGGCACTAGGGATGCAGAGGTGAGCAAACCAAAGTCCCCATTCTCCCCACAACGGGGAGAGACACTATAAATGAGTAGACAAACAAACCAACAAGATAATTTCAGAAAGCAATGCAATTTATAAGGAAATAGAAAAGGCCCACGGATAGAGAGGAGATTGGGTTTGATGCTGACCGCTGAGCCTCAGATGGCCAGAGAAGAGCTCTCTGGGGAGGAGGCATTTGTGTTGAAACCCGAAGGTGGAGAGGCAGTATTCCAGAGGCTTGGAGAAGGGCACCCAAGCAGAGGACACAGTGAGTGTGGAGGCCCTGTAATGAGAAGGGCTTGGTGTGATTAAAGGACAGAAGGAAGCTCAGAGGGTTTGGGATGTTAGAAACTGAGGGGAGAGTGAAAGCAACTAGGCAGAGGGGTAGGAAGGGGCTTGTAGGCCATGAAAAGAAGTTTGGATTTTATTCTCATTGCAATGTGAAGCCGTTGAGTAGTTTAAGAAAGAATGAATTTAATTTGATTTTGCTTTGAAGAGATGAATAAAATATGAGAAAAGATCCTAAGGATCAAGAACAAAACCTGTTAGAAACAATTGCCGTGGTTCAAACAAGAGACAATGGTTCTTCAGCTAGGGCTTTAGAAGTTGAGATGGTAAGAAACAATTAAAATGAAGATTTGTTTTGGAGGTGGGCCAAGAGAAATTGTTTTGGGTTTGGATGTGGAATATAAGGGAAAGAGGGGAAACAAGATGACTCCTAGGTTTTTTTAATCTAAGCAACTAAGTGGTTAATGGTGCAATTTATTGAGATGGGAAGACTGGGAGAAGCACAGATTGGAGAGTGAAAGGCAATAAACAATCGTGTCTGAGCCAGGTTAAGCTCAAGGTCTGAGTAGAGCTGTGAAGTCCGCAGCAGGACGTATGAACATGGAATTCAGAGGAGGGGTTGGCTGGAAACATAGACTTAGATTTCATCAACCTAAAGACAGCTTTAAACGCTAGGGCTCTGCATGAGATCACCTAGGGATGAGATGAAGACAGAGGAGAGGGCTTGAACAGATACGTAGGGACACCCCCACCCTGAGAGGGGCGTGGAGGAGGAATAGTCCACAAAACAGACAAGACGATGAATCTCACAGAGCGGGGAGACCTCTGGAAAGATGGGTGCTGCAGAGGCTGAGAGAAGAGAGAGTTTCAAGAAGAGTGAGACAGGCTGTTCCAAATACTGAGGAGAGGCCAAGCAGTTTTCAAAGGCTCTTTACTCCTTACTGTACACAGTGAGTACACACCTACTAGTGCTACCTGATACAAAGCCATTCTCATCCTCCTGTCCTTCCCCTCTGCTCACCCTCTTGCCCTCCTGCTAGGGCCCCCCTGGCACCTCTACTCCAATTCTTTCTGTTTCTTCTTCAAATCTCAGCTCAGGAAAGCTTCCCTGGGTCCCCTCCCACCCACTAGTGTATTTGGTGATGACCCTCCAAGGCGGGTCCCTATATGTAACCTCTCAAAGAGCACTTAGCACACAGTACATCACTATGCATGTGTCTATTACCCCTTGCACTGGGAGCTTCTGAAAATTAAGATGTGTGCTTTTTATCTCTGCATTTCCAGTTTCTAGCCTGGTGTGAAGTTGCTTGATAGATGTTTTGTTGAGTTCAAGTGCTCTCCCTTGTACTGAACTGAATTTGCCCTCTCTGGACTCCCCAAGTGGTTCCAGGTCCTTCCCCTGGGCTCCCGTTATTAAGGCATCCACACTGGGTCTAAGTGCATCGTCTAAGGTCCTCAGCCTCCAGCCCAGGGCTGCCCAGGAAGGAGAGAGGGTCAGGCGCTGATGGAGGCTCAAGCATTAGATCTGTTTTATCCATTCAAAACGGTCTTTTTTGTTTAGTTTCATTTTGCTTGTTTCTAACTGATAGAGGCTGAATCTTCCACCCAAAGCATTATATCATCAGAGCAGCCAGGGAGACCGTGGCCAATTAGAACCCTGGAACTTGTTTATCAGTCAGTCAACAACTGTTAGCGGGACCCACTGGGTTGCAGGGCGCTGTGCGCCGCGTGCAGCAGCAGTTATATTGGAGTTAGGCTGAATTAGTTTCATTTTCACAAACATATAAAGACCCTAAGAATCCTCACAAACTATTAATTCTGCTCTTGTTTTACGAGTGGACTCATGGGGCAAACAGATGTAGACTACACCGGACTCTAAAGAAAAAAATAATATAAAGTGATTGTGAATTTAGCACAAATTCTTCTGCAGAGGGTGCCTGGGGTGCTCTTGTAAACTCACTCTCAGAAGGCGGCCTTCAAACACGGCCACCTGTCAAATATTAACCAGGCTAGTTTAAAAACAGAGAGCTCAGTTACAATTTTAACTAATGTAACATTGGGGATTCCCAGCTGCCCAGCACTGTGAAAAGAACCTAGAGTCCCAGGAGGACAATAGCAAACACTGGAATAAAATGTTTCCTCCTATAGTTGTCCAGGGTAGAACATGCGGGGCTGTTTGCAGCCACCCTATATCATATATATATACAATTGCAGCTGATCTGCTCCAGTGAATCAGCTTTTCTAGATGTAGTGGGAAAGCTGGGAGAGTCCAGCCCTTGTGTTCAGATGTCAAGAGCTTATTTTTTTCCACTTATTTATGACTGGTTATTGACTATAAAGAAGGAGGAGATGAGATGTTGTCCTATAGAAGGTGTTGTGTCCATGAGCCTGATAATTCAAAATATTTCTCCAGAGTTGTTGGCTTTTGGTTTGTTCCTTAGATGATATTTTCTCTTAGAGCTTTGATAAAATTATTATGTGGAATATGCCATGTCTTCTCCCCATTTTTCTCCTCACCTGACTTGGTGGGTCTTGAGATAAAGAATTTGGGAGATTGCTCATGCCTTTCCCCTTCTTTTCCTCCTTCTGAATTGCCATCAGCCCCCCTTGGAGCCATGAGTGAAATGTTCCAAGAGGATACCCTGAGTTCCAGATGCTGCAGGAAACACAAGCATGAGGCTTTGGAAAGTCATTTACCCAGAGATGTAAAGGAGACCTCACTTGTCGCTATGAAAATCAACAAGAGGAATATCAATGGAAATACGGCATACGACGTTGATGACTGACAAGCAATGCAGGCTTCAGAGAAAGTGTCTTGGGGAAAGTTCAGTTCTGCCCAACGTGTACTGGACACAGGTGCTGTGAATAGTCTGGGTCCTGGATGTGCAAAGATGGATATGACACGGGCCCTGTCCTTGAGGAGTTAACATCTGCTGTAATATAGACAAACGTTACATGCCTAGCAAACATTGACTTTCAGAGTTCTGATGTCTGCTCTAATACTGGTGTTCTCTGACCCTTAGCTTTCCCCTAAACACACGTGGTTGTTTGTCAAAGACAAAGTAAAGAAGCTCACTGTGCAATCCTGGGCAGAACTAGATACATTTCCTAGAAGTCTCTCAACTCCTGAGGGCTGTGTCTTCAGGAATGAAGTGCCAGACTCTCCCCTCTATCCCTGGGTAATCAGTCGTTCTTGCACCTGTGCCTGGGATGGAGTTCCAGGAGGCATCCTGGGTTTGGGGTGGGCAAGGGTAGCTGTGGGGAGGCAAGTTTAAGGGGCTTCATGGAGGTGGACCCCTTGGAATCAGTGGAGGCTGCAAGTCCTTGAAGAGGACTTCTGATACTAAGGGTGAGATATCTATATGCCTTCCAGAAACAGTGGAGCTGGTGGTTTCCCTATATCAAATGCAAGTGGTAACCAGACAGATAAAATTACTATGGCTCCATTTTGATCCCTGGGCTGGCACGTCCTGGAGAATACATGTTACATTCAATAAGATTCAGCGAGTGAGTCCCCAGACACTTCTAGGTTTAAACATCCAATTGTTTTCCTAAATTTAATCATGACTCTCGCCTCTCATTGTTTCCCATTTCTCTCCAACACCATTATCTATCTTTCAGGCAAATCCCTATCTTTTGAATTCTGACTGAGAAAATAATTCAGACATGATATAATGCTAACTCCTAATAAATGCACCTTTATGGAGGGAGTTAAAACATGACTGTTCCGTAGCCTGTTCTCTTAAAGTTTCTCTCTGATGATCTCAGGTTTTGTAGATTGGGGTTCAAGGCTATTACCTCCTCAGTGGTTCTTCCTGACAATGATTACAAACACTCTTTCCTCAGAACTACTAGAATGAAGAGGAGACTCTGGTTATTGACAGCAACATGAGCTTCTAGAGCCTGCTCACCCTCCTTAGCTGCGTGACCTTGGACCTGCTGACTTCATTTCTTGAGCTTTCATTTCCTTATTTGTAAATAACAAGTAATCATGGAAAAATAATATCAATTTCATAATATTGAAGTGAGACTCAGCTGTATGTAAAGGACCTATCACCACACCTAACCCACGGTAGTTTTTCTATATCTGTCAGTTCCCTCCCTCCCACCAAGCTAAAATGTACACTGGGTGTTTAGCAACTTCTGCAAAAGAAGAGATCATTAGGTTTTCCCTCTGTGAGAATTCCCACCATTCAGAGGTCTCAGTGTCTCATGCCAGCTGTCACAGTTCCATGGGTACGGTGGACCCTCAGTCATAGTTTGTGAATGAGTGGATGAATAAAGTGTAAAACATGTTGCAGTATTAAAAGACAGAGTAAAACCAGCAGTTCATAACATGGGCTTGCTTTACTATTAGACTATTTTTAACTTTTAATAAGTTACCAAAAAAAGTACCCACAAGCTTGTTAGGAGTGAACTTTCTTGCTGGAACTGTTATCTCACCACAATAAACCACGGGAGGCCAGGAGGGCAGGAGGCTCAAGATGTTACCTGGGGTGGGGAGGTCTTGGGGCTTTTGGGCTGCTAGGTAAACATTTAGGGCATAGGAGTCATAATGCCCCAAATTGCCCTAATCGACTAAAAACCATTCAGCTTCCACAAGCACCTGGTTTATTCCCAAGGAAGAGCATATGCAGCCAGCTAAACTGATTCACTATGTCATTATCCTCTCTGTGAGGGACTGCTTCTATCTGTGGCCATTTTACAGAGCAGGATACTGACCTAATGATATCTGGAGTCATACCATAAGTTAGCGATGGCCTGGCCAGCTAAAGAGCTCTGCAGCAGGTTGCCAGCCAGTAAAAATTTCCGAAACTGTACAACAATTTATATTTAAGCATTTATATATGGGTCATCATGGTGAGTTTTCAATGCACAACCAGCAGTCAGGAAATATTAAATAGAGGTCATATAGTATAGTAATTAAGAATGTGATCCATAGAATCAGGTTTCCTGGGTCTGCAGCCAAGCATGCCATGTACCAACTGCGTGACCTTGCATTATACTAAAACTCCTTATGCCTCAATTTCTTCAGTTGTAAAATCAGTGTAACAAAAGTACGAAGCTCACGTGATTGCTGTGACAGCTAAGGAGGATAAAGCATCAGGGGCAGGTAGCTTGTAGAAATCATTAATTACCACATATACCACTCGCCACTAGTTCCGTAGAATAGTAAATTGTATTATGGAAAAACAGTTCAGGACTCAAAATAAATTTGATGAGCAGTACATTAAATAAATATCAGTATGCCATAGATGAAATAAATGTTACTAGTTCTACAACCACCAATTTCAGGTGCAGTTTCCAAACTCCTTGTCCGATCATTACACTTGTCGGAACAGATTCCCAAGTAGCTGTTTAGCAAATATAGTTACTATACTTATAGCCACAGCCACTTATAGCTTCATCACGAGGCGCCCCTTTACTGGCCTGGAAGGAATAGCATCATCTCATAAGAAGGGAACCCCAAATTGCCTTGTGCAGGATGGAAATTGCTTTTAGTGAACAGCTGGATCAGAAAGCAGGAAAAAGAGACGGGCCCATAAAACTCTGGTGTCCTCAACTATCCCTGGAAAAGGTGGACTCTTTAGCTCAAGTCAGTGTCCTGACCCACAAGAATTCCTGTGAATGCCCCTGGAGCTCCCCTTGTTAATAAATGTCATTTCATTACTTAAATCAGAAAAATATGCAGCCCACTGTTTCATAGGTGGTGGATATCAACTTTATCCACAGCACATGTGATATTCTTCGTTTTCTGTGTAGTTTACCACACATTACAGGTCTAATAAAGGTATTGCTTAATTTAAAAGGCTATCCTTAGAGAGAAGGAGGAATCAATTAAATATTTGCTCAAAAATTATATAAGAAATATTAGATTGATTTTGAAAAGACTTATACTTGAATAATCCAGCAAAATTCATTAGGTGGAAAACTGAAATCTGCAAGTAACTTTTCATTCAAAAGGATTCATAATATAGACCATAATATCCATATAATCCTTATATCTTCATGGCTTAATCTATGCTAATATGTAATAGTCCTGTGACTTCATGAAATAAAATGCTGCAAGTCAACCCTGTCACTGATTTGTTGGGTATCTGTACACCTACTTTGATAGAATGCCTCATTCTATGTGATAATTCCCTTTTGCATCACATTTCAAAACCTATCTCATAGGGCTATTATGAGAATCAAATAAAATAATTGATAGGAAGGTGCTTGCCCCCCAAAACGACAGACTCTTCATCTATAAAGTCAGTCTCCTACCCCTTAAGACTCTAGGGGGACCAGGGAGCGGTTCCACTACTCCTTACCCCCTTGCAATAGTCCTCCCGACCCAAAAGCTGAATTGAGCCTATATTCCTTTGGATTCTGAAGCTGATATTTAGCATGAGGGGCACACGCGTTTGCCTGCATTGGTTGCCAGCAGACTTACAGTGGGTCTTAGGACATTTGGACACAGGTCTGGTGTTTGGAGCGAATTGAGAGGACAAGGTGTACAGCGATGGTTGAAAGTGAGGCTTTAGTGAAAGTATGAAGGTGGCATTGATAGCTGAAGGGACCACTGAAATATGAAAGTATTAGCTGGGGCTAGTTAGTTTCAAGTGACAGAAACTCACTTCACTCTCCTTAAACAAAAAATGAGAGGAGTTTATGAGTTGGTATGACTGGGAAGTTCAAGGACCTTTCTAACCAGAGATTCAGCCTCTCTCCATTACATGGCCTGTCCTCTCACGGTGTGTTGGCTTTGTTCTCGGGCAAGCTCTCTGCACTAGCAGGAATGACAGCTCTCTGGCAACACCAGGAACTCATGACCCGAGAGGAAGAGTCAGCTACTCTCTCCAATACAAATTTTTGAAAATTCTGGGCAAGGACTCCCATTTGCTGAGCATGGATTCCATTCCCATCCTTCAGACCGGTCACTGCATCCTGGGAAATAAAGTATTATAATTGGTCCAGCATTGGCCAGTTGTGGGAGCAGAGGTTGGAGAAAGGGGATGATGGATGGTGATTGACAAACTCACCAGGGCCACATGGAGAGGAGAGGGTTTCCCTCAAGGAAAGTGTTCAAGGTGAGAAGTCCAGCTCCTGGCCAAAAACTTACACCTGACTCTTCAGGCCTGACCAAAGGCAATTACAAAGGCTTTACCTGGCAGACCTCATGGGGAAAGCCGCCCTCCCCACACCAGGCTTGGTGCACAGCCAATGAACTGCAGTCTGAAGGGAGTGACAGTCAAAGACTCAGGCTCCTCTGGCTGGCCAAGCTCTTAGGTATATCTGCATTCCTGCACTCTGTCCCAGGTCCATAAAACTTTGTTTGAGGCTCCTGGTGCCATTCAATGGCTGCAAACAGAATAGGAGGAGCCGGCACTTTCTCTGATTTAGCTTCTTGCTCATGTTATCATAGTAAGTGATTAAAGCCTTCACCATTACTTCCTTTTCGGCTTTTTCTATTAATCTGCTACTCTGACACCTGACAGCTCAGCTCTCTCCAGCTAAACTGAGCTCCCGACAAACTGGCACAGTGAGCAGGGTAGTTGATTAAGCACAAGGCCATTCTGGAAAAACGAAAAGCCTGAAGAGCCCATGCGGCACCTTTGGGAGGTGGTAGTGGACTCCACAGCGCATCTAGAGGGGTGTAGCCGACCATTTCCAAGAGTCTGAGGTCTCGTGAGGTACTCACCAATAGGTCCCAGGAAATGCTAGTGGATCTGTCAGGACCCTTCGCCAACCATGCAGGTGGAGCTCAGGAAGTGCCAGTGGAGGCTGCAGGGCATTCTTGGTGTGTGCTAGAGGGTGGTATAAATAAGCTTTTTAGTCTGAGGGACACTATTGGTCCTTCCTTTTGGCCCCTGACTTCTCACCTGAGCTTATTTGGTAGATCATATTAGAGATCCAATAGAGGAATTTGGAGACAGCTAGAGAAGCAGTTTCCTAGCCACTGCTTAGGGCCTTCTGTCCACGGGACCAGACATGGTCAGTGGGGCTCTTGTGAGCCAAGTAACTCTAAGCAAGTCCGAGGAACAGACAAACACGCTGTAATTCTCAGCAGGTCTGAGGCATTGATAAACGCCCTGCAGCGCAGCAAGTTGTTGGAACGTTAGAGAAAAAGGAAAAAAATCAGCAATTTGGGATCCCTTTGTCCAGAAGCCTCAAAGAGACCTTAGAGACTTAATTAGATCCCCTCCAAAGGTAATCTTGCTAATAACTTAAAGAGGGAAAACAACCAAGACATTTCTATTGAAGCCTCCAGCGCAGATTCTCTTGACCTCAAACTCAACAGTAATATTTCAGGACTGAGTATATGTTGGAAGACAGCTGAGTGAGCTGGTGGAATGGAGGGTGAAGAAGAAGAGACTGTTAGCTTTGAACAGTTCCCAAAAGATTCTGTAAAAGATTCAGCTGAGAGAAGTGCCTATTCTCTTCTTGAAAAGGAAATCCTCAAAATCCACAGGCTCATTTCTGGGATCTGAAAGTTTAGGTTTATATCAGGTCAGTGGAAGCTGCTCAGGGGTGGGAGAATGTCCAAGAACCAGAGAGAATTATGTCTTAAGTAAGCCCTACTATTCATTTTTATAGCTCATGGAGACACTTATCAGAGAAAATAAATATTTTCATTCCAAAGAGTTAAGAGGGATTAGTTTCCAAGGTTTCCACTGTTTTAATTAATTAAACCATTTAAGTTTCTTGAAATACATACAGTCTATTAAAATAGAAATAATTTCTAAAATTTTGCTCTCCCTGCTTGATATATCTAACATACAGACAATTAATGTTATGGAATATAAATCCTGTCGAATGGATTGCAACTTCATAATTGATCAATCAGTCATTCAACTGTAATGATTTACTTTCTTTTCCTGAATTGTGCTGGGCACTTGAAGGGGATGAAAAAGCTATGAAATGTAATTCCTCATCTTGAGGAGCTTGCAGTACTTGGGGGTAACAAGATGACAGTATGTATGGAAATGAAAACAGGAGGCCTTCAATCTCTAATTACCTGCTAAGGGGGTGATTAAGATCCTAAAGCTTATAGGAATCCAAAGAGAAGAGTGGAGGAATCATCCAGGAAGGCTTCCTATGCTTCTCCTGCTGCCTCTGATACCCTGCTCCATCCACATTCTCTTCTCCACTTCAACCACCCCCCCATTATGAATCTGTCTCTCAGTATCTAAATACAGAAGTCAATGCGTCTGTTCTGTATCTCCCTCCAAGTACTGCCCTATGCAGCAATACTTGTCCTCAATCAGTCCCCACTTCTTTGCCTCCTATTGGCATTTTTACAATATACAATATTAAAAAATCGTTATTTTTCTATCTAATAATTACATTTAGCAATATACCCCATCAATTTCTCTGCTTATCTTTATCGTCTGTTGGGGCAGTTTGTGTAGTAGGTAAGCTTGTTTATCCTAGAGCCAGTCTGCTGAGGTTCAAACCCCAGGTCTGCCAGTTCCTAGCAATGGGAAAGTTACATAGCTTCCTTGTGAATCAGTTTTCTCAATTATAAAATGGGGATAATAATGGTACCTATCTTATTGAATTTTTATAAGGATTAATTGAACTAATGGTGTAATCACTCAGAGCTGTGCTTAGCAGACAGTAAATACTCAGTAAATATTAGTTATTTTTATTACCCCTTCCACCTGAATTCACTTTTCTTCTTGTTTAAGAACATCATTTAATGATGGTTTTAGTGAGTTTTGGGTAAACTCTCCTAGTTTTAAAACTCTCTGTTTTAAAATGTTTTTTTTTTTCTGTCCTCAAGCTTGAATGATAATACACCTGGATATAGAATACTAGGTTGGTAATTATTTTCCCTCAGAACTTTGGAGGTATTATTCCATTGGCTTCTGCATGTATTGTTGCTTGCAGGAAGCCTTTACTCAACTTAATTTTTATTCATTTTAAAGCAATATATTTTTGCTCCTGATAGCTTTTGAGTTTTTCCTGACTTTGATGAACAACACCTCCACTATAATGTATCTAGATGCAGCTTTACTGTTATTTACCCTACTTGATAATTGGAATGCACTTTTAATTTAGATTTATCTTTAATTTGGGGATATTCTGTGATGTTTATTAATTCTCTGCCATTCTCAGCATTTTCTTGGGGAAGTCTTATTAGATGCTTGTTGGAACCATTCAATCTTTCCTCAGTAAGCAGTAACTGCTATTTCATTTTTTTATCTCCTGATTTCTTGGTGCTGGGTTCTGTGTAATACATCAGAATAGTTACCCTTTCTTTAACTATTCTGATCCAGAGTTCATTTTATTTATTGAATTTTATTTTTTATTTTAATGATGATATTTTTCATTTGTAAGAGTTCCAGTTGCTCCCTTTTTATATCTGTTTTTATTTAATTTCTACCTATTTATGGTTCATTTCTTGTTTCTTTTGTCTTAATGGAAATTATACTTTCATTTATCTCTTTGAAAATCCCAGAAATACATATTTTGAAGCCTTTGTCAGAATGCTATATCAAATGAATTTATCTGGGTTTAATTTTTCTGCTTATTAGTACTTGATTTTTCATATTTTGGAACTTTGGTTTTCAGGCTTATTCTGAGTGGTAGATATTCTGTTGTTTCCTCTCTTCTCCCTCTAAACTTATTTCTTCTGCTAACGTTTTTATTCGAGCATTTTTTTCTCCTCATTTAAAAGTTCTGTACCCCCATGAGTTCTATAAGTTAGATCTTATGAATATGTTTCAGAGCTCCTATGCTCTTAGTTCTTTCCCTCATAAATTATTACCTGGATTATTACCCAAGTTGGTGTAACATCCTAATTATTTTCTCACCTCCAATTTTATCCTTTCCCACCAGCATCTCTTCCTCCATGTCTGACCCTTTCTGGCACTCTTCACACTACTTTCAAAGTGAATTTTCTAAAAAAAGCAAATGTTATCACAATACTCACCTCTTTAATATACTTCAATGGCTCCTCTGCTTTCATATTTCCAGAATAATATTTTTTTATGACTCACCAAGTATTTCACAGTAGGTTCTCTTCCACCTTTACCAGCTTCATCATTCACCATCTTCCTCCTTAATACCATAACTGTCATACTGAACTTCTTGCCATACCTTGAATGTGCTGTATTTTCTAAGAATCTCTATGTATTTTCCCACCCTAATCCTTCTGATTACAGAACTGTTCCCACATCTCCCCTTGCTCCACCCTTATTCTCTGTCCAGTTGATGCCTATTCATGCATTAAATACTACTCAGATATGATCTCTTCCAGGAAAACTTATAGATTTATCCTTCCACCTATCACCTGTCCCTTAGAATTGCCTTTCATAGCAAATTGTACCCAGCTTACCTCCATCATTGTGCTTATTTGTTTGCTGTCTTTCCCATTATCCTTTGAGTTTCTTGAGGTCAGGAGCTATTTCTTTCTTTTATCTTTTTAATCTGTATTCCCAGCACCTAGCATAGTACCTACCCTGGAACAAGTACTCAATATGTGTTGAATTAATACATGAGTGAATGGATGAATAGAACCCAGAGGCATCCTGGGTAACTGGTGTCTGCTACATTAAGGATAGGAAAGCAAGGGGAAACCAGATGAGGTCTGAGAAAGAATCCTGGAACTTATTCACAAAAAGACCCTTTTAGGCTGGCCCGGTGGCATAGTGGTTAAGTTTGCACACTCCAATTCCGTGGCCCGGGGTTCACTGGTCTGCATCCCGGGCACGAACCTATGCACTGCTCATCAAGCCATGCTGTGGCAGCATTCCACATACAAAATGGAGGAATATTGGCACAGATGTTAGCTCAGTGACAATCTTCCTCAAGCAAAAAGAGGAAGATTGGCAACAGATGTTAGCTCAGAGCCAATCTCCCTGACCAAAAAAAAAATAAAATAAAATAGACCCTTTTAGAGTTCCCACACACCAACATTACTGACAAGAGTCTTGCTTGTCATGAAGGATGACTCAGCTTATCACATGGACACCCAAACATGTCCTGACAGATAGTATGTGTCAGGTTCCATAGTAAATGTTGAAACATAGGCATGAATGAGACAAGACCTCTCTCTGAGGAAACCACAGTCTAGAGAGAGATGTAAGTGAGTAAAATGATAATGCCAATACAATATGGTAACTGCTAAAATAGAAGAATGCAGAGAGAGTACAAAAGGAAAAGTGAATGCTTAAAGAAATCAGAAAAGGCTTCATGGAGGAGGTGACATTTCATCAGAGTTTTCAAGGATGAGCAGGAGTTTGGACAGTGAAGTAGATGAAGACCTTAGAGAGGAGGGAGATGAGAAGGACCATGTAAAAGAGCTCGGTGTACTAAATTGTGTAGTTTAGACTATAAATGGATGGGAAAGTTGTAAATTATGAGATACAGGGTGACATACCACAGAGTCTCAGCCTTAGTTTTTGAAAACCTGGGTTCAAGTCCTGGCTCCCTCCTTGACCAGGTGTGTTACACTGTGATAGTTCTGGTGAGCATGATGTTAACTTAGGCAAAACTCTTAATATATCTGAGCTCCAGTCTCCTCATCCCCAAAGTGAGAACAGCCACAAACTACCCCTGGAGTGATTAAGAGCATCAAGTTAGTTAGTGGCTCTAAGAGCTTTTTATAAACTAGGAAGTTTTCATTTATTTTGAGTAGGATAACAAATATTTAAGATTAACTAAATAAATGATGAGGTCTTTATCTTTAGCCAGGATGCCTGATGATTAAATAGACCATGTACATTTTAATGTGCTGCAACCTGGAACCAAAATTAAACCAAAAGAGTCCAAAAGCGAAATCCCTCAGACCCTTTTCCTTCTCCCTGAGAGCTGAGCAGACATCTGTCTGGTGTGTTGGCATCTTCTACAGAACTGGCAGTACTTTAAGGTCTAATTCAGGTGCTTCTGAGTTCAAAAGTTTCAACAGTTCTAAAAAAGGATGAAATTTCCATTTTACAAGTACCATTGTGCCACAAGGGGGTAGGGGTGCTCTTTGTAAGTATTTGCCATGTGCTCTTCCTAACCAAACCTTTTTTTTTTTTTTTTGTGGGGAAGACCAGCCCTGAGCTAACAACCGTTGCCAATCCTCCTCTTTTTGCTGAGGAAGACTGGCCCTGGGCTAACATCCGTGCCCATCTTCCTCCACTTTATATGGGACACCGCCACGGCATGGCTGACAGGCAGTGCGTCGGCGGGCGCCCGGGATCCGAGCTCGCGAACCCCGGGCTGCCAAGCGCGGACTAAACCGCTGCGCCACCGGGCGGCCCCCTAACCAAACCTTTTGACTAAAAAAATAAGACTTAAATAACATTGAGTTTTAATACACATACACATTTCTACTATCGTTTTTCTTATAATTAACATCCGTTCAGAGACATCAGCAAAGACGTCAAAGTCCAACATAGTTAAGGTTTGTCTTTCTGTCTAATGTTCAGCAGGACAGTCCTAGAGGGCCAGAGAGGGTGACCCTAGGGTTGAAAGATCTGGTTACAAAGGCCACATTTCATTAATCCAAACAGACAGCCACAGGGCAAAGTGAATCCTCCACAACTGGATTTTATCACAGCAAGTTCCCTTCGATGTACACCCATTAAAAAGAATGCAAGGAAAAAAAAGTTGTTTCTTTTTCTCATGTTCATTACTCATTTCTTGAATGAAGAAAAAACCAAAATGACTAGATGAAAGAGGAACCGACTAATCCCTTAAAGCACGCATTAAAAAAATTGTTCGCGATATGTGTGCCTCTTAAGCAACATGCCTTTAAAAAAAAATGACGAGTTGGAGCATGCAGTAGTAAGGCTATGACATCATTTCTGGATAAGGTGCCCTTCCCAGTGCTGAGGTTGTCCAGGGCATAAATCCACAGAGGTACACTGTGTGGTACAGAAAAACACAGCTGGGACACCGGAGAATTCCTCCCAGGATCCACAGAGCAAGTCCAATTATTTACCTACAGTGTAACCGAGCTAATAGATTCCACCTGCAGCATGCTGGCTCCGGCACCCCCTCTTCTGCCAGGCTCCTGAAATGCTGAACCCCTAGCTCCCACCCTTTCTTTGTATTTTCTTATTCTTTAGCTTGGCATATTAACCCATCTGTACTCTGGGTTCAGATGGTTTCATTTGTTTGGTGGACTGCCACATGATGTCATTAGAAATTCACATCACTACTTTTTAAGTGCTCAGAAAGAGAAAACAAAGCTCTGTGTAGAGTATGGCTTGGGTGGAGGTGCAGGCGGTCCTGGTACCTCCCCATCCCCTCAGTGGTGCACAGCCGTTCTGGGCCCACGAGCAATCTGTCTGTAATAAGTGACAGATTCCGCCTCATATAAAGGAAAGGGCCAGAGGAGAGCAGCCCTGATCCAGTACAATAGCGAGGCAGGTGCTCCGGTCAGACTCCGCTCTACCAGGAAACGCTTCTGGAATGCATGACCAATTTGGTTTCAGAACAGAATACTCCCTTTAATGGACAGAAAACACTAACCTTTTATTTTTCCTTTTTCCTTCCCTCATACCCCCACCCTACTGACTCCCCAGTTTCAACAAGCCCCCTTTTCACTTTAACCCTTTCAAAGGAGAAAGGACCAGGCTCCAATCTGCACACACCCATCCATCTATACGTTGCTCTGCTAACAACCCAGGAAGAGGAGTAAAAATTCATTAGCCAGGAGAACAAATACACTCTCAGCTGAGGAAAAAAGAGGAAGCATAGCAGGAGGGGGAAATTTACTAACTTGATAAATCCAAATGACAAAACTGCAAGTTTCACTTTTTCTTTTAGATTCTCAATTGTAAGCAACTTCAGGAAGCATACTTTTAAAGAAAGGGCTAGAGGATAAATTTCTGGAAATAAGGGCTTTCAAAGGAAGAAATATGGTATTAAATTTGAAATAGTCAAAATAGAGATCATGTAGCATTTGCGTGAAATAAAGTCTCACTTGAAGGAGTCAAGTCTGCATAATACTGATTGAATCAGATACTATGTAATACTGTTATCATCATGACTTTGAGTTTTGCTCACACATATGTATAGCTGGTGTCATCGCATTGTATATTATTCAATATACCCGTTTCCTCACACGTAAAGAAAATAGCTATAACTCGGGAAGGAGAAATAATTATCCAATAATTCCATTAAATTCTACGTATGCGTACCCTGACTCTATTGACGAAGGAAGATGTAAGCAGTCTCGTATGGTTTCTTTCCTATGCAACAGTATTTGAAATACAACGATAGAGAGTAACATATATTAATAGTAATAAGGGTTTCCCCTCCGAGAGTTGTTGTAACTTATCTTTGAAGTTAAGCTCATTTATCATGGGGAGAATAGACCCCAAAAAGTACAGCAGCCACAGCATCGTGCCCGAGGCAGAGTTAGAGATTTCCAATAGCTGCTGTAAAGAAACATTTTGAAAATGCATTCACTACTGCACCAATAAATCTTAAGACAGAAGAGTTTTAATTACAGAGGATGGCAAAGCCAAGATTTTTCAAATGAACCCCAAAGTATAACTTGAGAGAGTTTTCCCCCATCCTACCCAACCTTTGATAAATTTATGTTTTCTTCATCTGGGAAAAGTAATCTGCTTTTTAAGCAGGAATCTTGGAAGATATCTTCATTTGTAACATAGTAGCAGGAGAAACAATGGAAGTGAAATATACTAAGCCAATCTATATGCATGGATGAGGAGCAAAGAATATGATAGGTGCACTGTGAATTCTTCGGGGGCATATTGCAGATTGTGTATATGGGAGAACGTGTCATGCATGCGTATGCAGCTCCCTCGCATGTATATATGGACACGTGCTCCTATATGGCTAGATCCTCAATAGCCTGCTTCTTTAAGGAAAGAAAAAATATTAGCGTCATTTGTGTCCTAGTACCAAAAATGAACTCTTTCATTTCTTGAAGAAAAAAAAATTAAGGCTAATGAAATTAAGTGTTGTTTAAATCAGAGGCAATTAAAATGCACACATTTCTTTTCCTGGAAGCTGCGATTGTATTCAACGTTTGTAGTACAACGCCTGCCTGTAGGATAAATAATTTAATGGGTTTTGTGATTTGGTACTAAAAGCATAACAAAATCCTACAGCTGTAGCCTCATTTTTCTCCACACTCAAACTGTTCCCTTTTTAAATTGCATATTTTGTACAGTTTTTTTCATAAGAACACAAAGTAGGTTCTACATCTTTGAGAACCAATTTCCAACATAATAGGTAATTGCACATAATTACAGGAGTTTCAGAAACTGAAACTAGAAAAAAAACAAAAACAAAATTTCTCTTCACTCCAACCTTTTCTTTCTACTTAAAGATTGGAATTAAATCACCATCTGATTCTATTCAGCTTTGTCTGCCCTTTATTACAACAAATGATATATTCTAAGAATAACCAAAAGTGAAAAACACTCTAAATGCTTCTGTTTTCTAGTCATTCAGTATGAATTTAGCATTTTGATTATACAAACACGAGGACAGGTTTTTATAAATTTCCTTCATTTCCACATTTTATCGCACGTGCCACACTACAAAAGAAGGTGATCAGTTTAAGGCTTTGAAATACTGTGAGCTGCCTTTTGAACTACCTTGCTATTTTCCGCATCCACACTCTTCAAAGCGTTTCCTGATATTCGTTGACCCTCACACACTCAGATGAGACGAAGGACCAAAGACACAGCCGGCTATCGAACTTTCGAAAGAGGAAATGAGAGCAAAGTATGATGGTGAATGAGTGAACACTGTCTTCCCTCATTTTTTATATTTCTTTGGGGTAGTTGTGATGGTAGTGGGGTTGGGACCTCAGGCAGAGGTAAGGTCTTATTCCAAGGCCTTTGTGGAAGTGAGTTTCACAGGTGAAATCAGAGCTTCTGGGGTTTCTGCCTGTTTATGGTAGACTGGTGGCAATCCTTTCTCTCTGCTCCCTCTCCCTGAAGGGTAATTGCAGATCAGAAGTTGGGAGAGGGTTTTTAGAACTTCCTAGCATCTTTTCCTACCTTTCAACCAAAAGATAAACACATTTCACTCAATGGGTAGGTAAAATTAGCCAGGTTGTCTTTTCGTTTGTGTGGTGACTACGCCAAGCAGCTTACAAAGTAGCCACTGCTCAGATTCCAGGAGGAAGAAGTGGGGAAGGGGGTTTAGTCTTCGAACACAGAAAGTGGGCTGATCATTATTTATAGGGTGCATCTTTTATGCCTGACTCCAACTTACTTCTTTTTCTTCTATGACACTAAACTGTCACTCAATGGCACTAAAAATGAATAAGGTGCAAATCAGAAGTGTGCAGATACAGTATTTCTTAAACCACAGGCTTAAAATCAAAGTAAATATGTGAAGCAAACATACATGAAGGGTAATTTTTTAGGGAATTCAGGTCACTCTTTCTCCAGACAATCCGGGGAGCATTATGAATATTGGCAATTTAATATTCATCTCTTTGTGTGGTGTTAGAAGTGAGGAAACAGATCTATGGGCTTGATCAGGAGGACAAAGTTTGGAGATTCTGATCCCCATCGATTAGTAAATAATTTCACAATTTAAAACACCCAACCAATAAAGCAAAACATGAATAGTAAAGGAGTCAGCATTTCCAGAACAAACAGCTTCCAATTTCAAATTACACGTAGGTAAAGATGAAGTGTCATTGCTCCCATTTTGCAGGTCTGAACGAAGACAGGACAAATGAGTGCAGGTCAGAGCCGGGCTAGGAAGGTAATGCATAAGAGAGGCAGTATGGGGGAAAGAAAATTGGCTTATTCTGGAAGAATCTAGAGTAACTTCCTTAAATTGGTGACTTTGCAAAAGTCTCTGAACCTCATGTCCCTCAAGTGCAAATTGAGAATAGTACTAGAAATGAAGAGTCTATAGAAAAGTAGGGACTGGACCACATAATACCTTTCAATTTGTCATGGTGTGCTTTGATTGTTGGCATGTCCATGTTCTGATATGCTGTGAGGTTTTCATCCATGTCTCCCTAAACCTTCCAGCATATCTGGCACACAAGCACTTCACAGTATTTGATAAATGGCTAAATGAATGGAGGATTAACTCTCTCCCTCTCTCTCCCCAACCATTTTTTAGATCTATGATCTTATGACAATCTATTTAAGAAAAGCATAAATAATTTTTTTTGTTTTGCATAAAATCTTAAAATTGCTTCTTGCCTAATTCATCCCCCAAGATACCATACCCCATCTGGCCCCCCCAAAATTTTAAAATTATTGAATGTGGGGGGCCAACCCAGTGGCATAGTGGTTAAGTTCGTGTGCTCCACCTCAGTGGCCCAGGATTCGCAGGTTTGGATCCCGGGCACGGACCTACACACGGCTCATCAAGCCACACTGTGGTGGCTTCCCACATACAAAATGGAGGAAGATTAGCATAGACGTTAGCTCAGGGCCGCTCTTCCTCAAGCAAAAAGAGGAAGATTGGTAACAGGTGTTAGCTCAGGGCCAATCTCCCTCACCAAAAAAAAAAAGGCAGCTAAGCAAGGAGATAGCAACCATGGTTTGTGGAGATGGCAGAAAATTAAAAAAAAAATTATTGAATGTGGTAAAGTTGTCATTTTTTTTCTTATATTCCACATAATGACTTGCACAGTTTAGGAACTTATTAAATACACGTTGAAATGAAATTAGAGAAAGTATAACTTAAGGCAAGGTTAGCAAACTAGCCCAACATAACCTATTACCTATTTTTGTAAAAAAAAGTTCTATTGGAACTCACTCATGCTCATTCACTTTGGATGGTCTATGGCTGTTTTTGCGCTACAATGGCAGAGTTGAGTAGTTGCAACAGAGACCATATGGCCTGCAGATACTAAAATATTTACTATCTGACCCATTCCAGAAAGCATTTACCAACTCCTGACTTAGAGGATTACCTCTTTCTCCACTCACACATTGATTCACGGAGACTGTGAGTTTTGGTCTTCTGCCTCAAATCAGAGAATTAGGATCAATTTTATTAATAGTAATATGATTAACAGGAGTTACTCACAGTGTCCCTGGACATACTCTTAACTAAAAATGAAGTAGTGTTATCACATGTTCCTCTGGCCTCTAGAATAATGTACACCTTTTCTTCCCTACTTCATGAAATAATTTTTAGGAAAAACCTAATTGTCTGATACTTAATTCCGAGATATAGCAAGTTGTGTTGTGAGACGCCAGCATACAACTATTGTATACTGTAAGATGGAATAACAAATATTTGTCTTTAGGACTTCTTAGCCTAGATATAGATGACTCTGGGAGACGTGAGGAAAGGTTAGTTTTGGGAACACAAATAAAGGAGTTAATGATATGTGCATATTGTATGCTGATAGAATGAAGTTACCTTTCATCATACTGAAATCATTTTTCTCCAAATAATGTTTATTGTTCTCAGACTTTTGAAAAGTGATATATGGAAATTTCAAAATGGAGAGTTGTACCACATATGATTTTGTTTATTACTCTACAAAGGCATTTACAGTATAATTTTAGACTTTGTGGATTGTGTTTTATGCATATAGGTAAAGTTGTATACGTCTTTGGTAGAAACACATAAGCTATGCTTATGCTATATGGATTAGGGTTAAGTATTAAGATTGACATTTTAGCTAGTATTACACAAAAGCCCTTATGTCTATAATATGCTGTTGTGAACCCATAAAAGACAGCGATTGGGTTAGAAAAGAAGTAGGTCCTGGTTTTTCAGAATCCTCTACCAGATTAAACACATACAGCCAACATCTGGGGCTAATGAGTACAGATGTGTCTAGATTTACACAAAGGAGGTTGATATAGTGAAAGAAAACCATTGTAGCCTGGTTTCTGAATGGAGAAGTCAGAAGCATGGGATTAGTGTTCACGCTGTCAGACTCTGACCTTCAATTCTGGCTCCATCCCTCAGACTATGTGTGACTTTTTACGAGGTACTTAACTCTTGTTCCTCGGCTTTTCTCATCCACAAAATGGGGACACTAATAGTGCTTCCTGGTAATATTGTCTTGACAAGCACAGGAGTTCATTCAGGTTACACATTTCGAGCAGTGCCTGGCTCAATAAAAGATAATTATTACTTCTGGTCCCCAACCTAGCACTAGCCTGTCCTTTCTGAGCTTCATTTATTTTTTTGTAAAATGGAGTTTGTGGGAAAATGGCCTATCTACCTTACAGCTTTAATTTTTTGTTATAATTTGTGGGGGTTATGGGAAGAAGTGGAAAGAATAAGAGAAGGTGATAGGAAAACTGGTTTGGTCAAAAGCAGAAATTACGAAGATAGTAAGTTAGAGCCATAGATCTGCACAGGCAGCTGAGTGTTAATACATACACATATACACACATGGACACACACACAAACATTCACACCCCACACTCACACATATACCTTCACAAACACACAACACATTCACACATATACACACACATACTCTCACACATATGC
Organism: Tapirus indicus; assembly: GCA_031878705.1. Classification (NCBI taxonomy): domain Eukaryota; kingdom Metazoa; phylum Chordata; class Mammalia; order Perissodactyla; family Tapiridae; genus Tapirus; species Tapirus indicus. The sequence goes on along the minus strand of CM062931.1, from coordinate 47,208,501 downwards.
TCCATGTTTGCCATTAACACTTATCTACTGAAGAAAGCCTAATGTTATGGTCATCAGACCCCATCATCCAAAGAACTGCTGCACATAATAAATTGAAGTTTGCTTTATTTTCTTACACTCATTAAAAAAAACAAACACAAAATCTTTTCTGGAAATATAACAACCACAATTTTCCATACCAGTAGATTTTAGGAAATGGTAGCTTATAGGAAAATACTTTAGTGCAGAGGTTAGAAGAAAGAAGTAGGTTCCAGCACATTTAACTTTTTCTGAATGCACAGAGAATTTAAATATTTTTTTCCTGGGTATATGTGAAATTAGACCATACAGAAGAATCTCAAGCATTACCAGAAAAAGAATCAAGATTTTGGGTTGAATTTTGGGAGTTAAAAAGATTAAATATAGAATAAAACTCTAAAAAACATTTTGCACTGGGCTGCATTTATTATCAATTAGATTCATCCACCAGAGGTCATTGGATGATCAGGTGACATATTTCCCACCACCTTTTGAGATAAAAGGTTACCACACCCTCTGGGCTTTTAAAGAAATTGCAGTTTAGTCCCCAAAATGGGTGTAATGGAGATGAAGACTTTTGGGGACCATAAAACTTTGCACTATGATAGTTTGTCTTAAGATGAATTACTGCAATCCTGTTGAGGCACTGCAGTTGTGATTGACCACACAATAACATAAAATCAGGAAAAGAATTTGCTACAAATGTACATTTTATAACCATGCTACTTACTCCTACTTATGTCACATGCAGGCTTGTGTTAGAGAGCAAAGTCACATTTTTTGGTTAATAGCTCAGCTTTACCACTTACTATGTAATTTTGGGCAATCATTTAATACCTATACACCTCAGTTTTCTCTCCTATAAAGTAGACAAATGATACTTACTACATAGTGTTATTGTGAAGATTAACCGAGTACTCCGTGCGTATTAGTTATCTGTGTCTGTGTAACAAATTCTCCCTTCCCCCAAAACTTAGTGACTTAAAAACAACAATTACTACATCACAGTTTCTGTGGGTCAAGAATCCAGACATGGCTTTGCTGCGTTCTCTCACTCAGAACCTCTGGCAAGTCTATAATCCAGGTGTTTGCTAAGGCAGTGGTCAGCTCAAGGCTCACATGGGGAAGGATCTACTTCTAAACTCACTCCCACAGCTGTTGGCAGGATTGTTGAACTGATGGCCTTAGTTACTCACAGGATGTTGGTCAGAAGTCATCTCCAGTTGCTTGCCATATGGGTCTCGCCAGAGGGCTGTTTCACAACATGGCAGCCCCTTCATCAGAGTGAGCAAGTAGGGGGCAGGAGAGAGAGTGCAAGCAAGACTGAAGTCACAGTCTTCTGTAACTAAATCTCAGAAATTTGGTTAGCCATCTATCTCATCACTTTTGCCATATTGTATTCATTAGAAGTAGATCACTAGAGCTGGTCCACTCTCAGTGGGAGGGAATCAAACACGGGCGTTAAAACCAGGAGGTGGAGATCACTGGAAGCTGTTCTGGAAGCTGTCTATCATACCGTGTAAAGTAGTTAGCACAGTAGTTAGTACAGAGGAAGTGCTCAATAATTTTTTCCCTGAGTTAGTGTATATTTCTAAGAGTTTTGCTCTAATGGTAGGTCCAGGAGCAAAGAGGTATGGGTTCAGGTTTAAAACTGGGCTTTGGGGTTCTTATAAAGGGATGCGGCTTCTCTGTGACTGAACTTCTGAGTTTTGTGTCTGAGTTTCTCCTTTGTATTCTTGGAAAATATAAAATAATCATGTGAGCTACAACGATGGAGTAGATCATTCAGAATTTAATGATGAAGAACGACATAAATATGGGTGTTGTTATTCTTCCCAATTCTCCCAATTCTGTCATAGGATACATGGCCTGAAACTAGAAAAAGGAAAGTTCTATATGTCCAAATTGCTTCCCACATCTACCCTAAAGCCTGCTCCAAGCAAAAGTAGGAGACTTCCTGACTTCTTGAGTGCAAGAGTACTGTCTAATGTACATCTCTAAATGGCTCATGTAGATGTCTGTTATATTACTTCCATTGCCCTGACTTCAGTTTTTCCAACCCAGTAACGTCATGTCTACTCTGTTTCAGCAGATGTCTGCCTGAATGTCTACGTGTCAGACATCATCACTTTGCCGACTGCTCCACCTATGTGATCTTAGACTCTGAAATAGGTCTTTCTGAATATACCCCTTCCACTCTCTCGCTCCCATTAAACTCGTTCTTCGCTCTTATGGAAAGGTCCAACCACAGCACACATCCACTCACTTTTGTCATCTCACCTTTTCTTGCTGTTCTTCCATTTTCCAACCTAGGATCAGCCATTTAACCCAATTCCAGTACTAGATTTCTCAATATCTGAATTTATGCCATTTCCCAATCCTGGCTAAATCCCCGAATTCCTTCCTTGCTCTACCTCCAGGCCACCAAGGATTATTGGAGAAAGTTAAAAACAATCACTGATTTGGTCCTCTGCAGTTTTTGCTGATTAACTTCAGCATGATGCTCAGTGTTACTTAAAGGTCCACGCTATATAGACAAACAGACGTGTTTAAATTTTGGATCTGCCATTTTCTGGAAATAATAACCTAAGCAAGTTAAACTCTTTACATGTCAGTTTCCTTATCTGTAAAAGGGGGATGGAGTACAACTCAAAAAAAATAATCATTCCTTGTTTTCCTTCACTTTAAACTCTCTGAAGCATTTAACTCTTCTGGTCACAAGCTCCACTATTGACTCTTTTATTTTTTGTAATTCTTCACTATCCTGGTTCTTCTCCTACCTATATATCAAGCTCTTGTAAAGTTTATGCATAATTTCTCATAATTTGCCTTACAACAGTGGTTGGTATGTTTCACTTGGTCTCAACTAATCACAAGTGCTCCAGAACACAACTATATGGACCCAGACTTGCCTGTATTACAATCAACACAGTGTCTTGCACGTGGTAGGCACTTAATAAAGCGTGTTGGACAGAGATGGATTTAATATTTAAGATGCTTGCCTGCATGCCTTTTAAATGCTGGCTGCATTCATTGTGTGTGTAAACCAAAAGAGCAGTTCTTTTCTTTAGTTTACTAAATGCCATTCTCCAACCTGAAAAATCTGAAGACCGTGCTTATTTTAATGTACATCCCTATTTGGAAGCCGTTACTCTACAACTGAAGAATGTATCAAAAGCAGAGTGTAACACCAGGCAATGAGCTTAATATCCAGGTGCCATTTTTCCAAACTGCCATATTGATTGATAATTTCAGGTCACAAGATCATAAAATACAAAAAGACATAAAAAAATAAAACAATCACAGCATTTTAGGCCCCCCAAATGAGATTAAAGTAGCTCTTATTTAAAGTTGGGAAATGACACAAAAGTGAAACTAGGAAAAAATGACTAAAAATGTTACATTATCTAATATCAAGATAGTACCTTGTTTGTAGATAAACAGAGAACACTCCAGCAAGGGAACTAGATATCTCATTTTGATATCTTACATTGTTGAAATTCCTTGCAGCCAGAGCTTAAAAAACTAATATTTGATCATTTTAATTTCCAAATGCTCTGATACCTCTCTGCACCTTTGGAGTCAGTTGTAAACTAATGAATCTGGAAATGATCAATTCATATTTCTTTCCTCGGTAACTTCTTATCAGAGCTTGCCTGAAGCGATGTATCTTCCTTGTGCACATCCAGGAAGTCTGCAGCATTTTCTCCTTTGTGACCCAGATTCTCTGGTCTGTGTGTCAGTATCTAGCTTCCAATTATGTAGAGCATCTCCTTGTACACGCTGTGTAGTCCTTATTAGTAACTTAGAAAAACAAGTAGCTAAACGATGATAGGTTGTATTCTCCAAAGGACACTTGAAGGAAACATTTGATTTATGATTTTTTTTTGCCATTTAATACATATGTATAAAGTATAACCAATATTTCTCTCACCACTCTGCGTAGAACACCAGAACATTCCAAAGTTTCAGTTTTAAAGTAAATTTGGGAGTTTTCAGAGTGTTTCAAACATGCTCTTGAACATTCAATCGCATATCACCCACTGCTCCTGCCAGGTGCCACTGTCCCTTCTTCCAGGCACCACCGTGTCCACTACGCACCATTGTCTTCCTCTGGACACTACAGATTCCTACCTGGTATTGCTACCGAAGCACGGGAACGTTCATGGTGTCAAAACCACGTGAGTACCGGAGAAGTGGGGGGAAAAAGCCACTTACATCCTCTCCATGTATCCCTTGCTAAAAGGATGGCAGGGCACTGCTGCTTTGCGTAGAATTTGAGTTAAATTCACTCTTTTCGCTTGCTGTTCTTCCTGCTTCCTCCCATACCGAAAACTCCAGTTTCGTGGGATTCAGACGTGACTCAGGTGCTATTTTAGCCAAAAGGCAAGGCTGAAGGATAAACGTCTGGTCGTCAGCCCTGCCACTTCACCCAGCGCGCCCGGGCGCATCAGAACTTACGCATTCAGGCTCACGCTGCAGCCTCTGGCGTAGACGGAACCGAAACGAAGTGACCTGACGCGCGTGAAGATGCCGAGCCCAGGGTGGGTGCTCTCGGCTGGTGCAGATGCTGTAATCACGGGGAATATCCAGCTCCTCTGAAAGCAACGTTATTAAATGTGGGTTGGTTTTGTTTCCGTTTAAGAAATCAGTAGAAGCGAGAACACTTGATTTTGGCATGAGTCAGTGCGGATAAAGTACATGAGATTAAATGATTCAGTCATTAAGTTTAGGGGGCATTGGGGTACCATTTGTTGAGCAAACTCAAAGAGAGCACAAAATTGTACCCTGAGGCCCAACAGGAGCGTGTCACTGAGCTGGGGGCCTGGTTTTATGCCGTGATTCCCTGGGAACCTGTTATTTACCCCAGAGCTGTGTCTTTCAAACATTTTTGAGTGGACTTTCAGTAATAAACCGATTATCAAAGAACGACCCAGTACACCCGCCACCGCACACATCTTCGCACATGTGTGTTTGTATGTCTACAGAACCATAACAAGTTTCATTAACAATACTCAGCTTCTTTACATGTAATATATTTTGATATTTTTCTGTGCTTTTCTCCTTCTCTTCCTCTTCCTTTCTCTCTCCTCTCCCTCTCCCTCTCCCTGCTCTCTCTCTCTCTTTTATTGTTAATCAGGACCCATCACTGGGTTGCCACTGCTATTTCAAAAGCACTACCCAAGAAGAGGTCATGAGATTTCAAAATACCTCAGAGCAGGTTAAGCCTATTTGGGAATTCTGAGAAACTAAGAGTGACCTCCAAAAGTTTCTCTTCAAGAACACAGATAAGGTAACCCACAGAAGAGATGCCTTCAGTCTGACTCCAGCCCAATTTCAGAAGCTCGAGCGTCAGGCCAGGTGGTACTGTGGCTTTGTAAAAGTCTCCTCATTTGGCAAAACATCGTTGAGGGAAAGCACAGGGGCCAGACGGTGGAAGCTGAGATTGGTGATAAATGCAACCCAACTTCTCAACCTTGTTTGATGTACCTACTAGTCCTCACCTCTGAACGCACTGACGGTGTGGACAATGAGGCCTTCTCTCTGCCTGAAAAATTAACAAAAAGCCTTATTAGTTGTGCATTTCTCCTTCTAGTGTTGTGGGTTGGTGGGGAAAAGAGATGGGAGAGGAAAGAAGGCCAATCAAGATCTCTAAATAATTGTTACATCTGTCAACTCTGGGACCCTATGGTTCTCTCTATTGACCCAGATGTGATAAGGGAGGCAGTTAAGGGAATCTTGTCACTGTGAAGCTCGTATAATATAATTCTTTCCATCCTTCGCACCTCCTCTTCTTCCCAATAACCTGAACCAAGATTTACACATTCTAAAGTCAGTGTGTGTGTCAGGGCGGGGCTGTCATCATCAGCCCACTGATTCTCTTGGGGCATCTTGGAATGAGCCCTGCTGCATCCTGGAATCGAAGAGGCAGGGAAGAGGCAGGGATGCTTCTGCCTGGAGGCCAGCGGGGTGTGTGCCTGCCCTTCCTGGACCACTGGTGGAGAAATTGGGCTCGATTACCTTACAGTTGCCTAATGCCTTCATTTGAAATGTTCTCTGCAGTTCTGTACAGATACTTCATTCTTTCAGTTGTTCCTATGGAGAACTCCTTCTGTAAACTCGTGTTCCCCAGACCTAAAGGTAAAGAAGAGAGACTTACTCTGTGTGCAGGCACTGACATGTAGACTTACAGGAAAGCTGCTAAATCAGTGCACATGCACCCATGAGATGAGAATGAAAATGGTAGCCCAGGTCTTCTGAAAACTGAGCTTTTATTCCCATTAAAACTGTGATGGTTCTTGGAATAAGATGGGATGGTAATGTGGGGGAAATGACCTCATTAAAACATATTTTAAGATGTGTTTCTTTTTAAAAGATAAAGGCAAACGTGTATGATCGTGTTGCTTTGGTTTCAATGCTCAGACGAACTCAATACATAGTAAGACAGACAGTGGTATACGTGCAGCCACCTCAAAAATTACATCTGCATCTCCTTTTCTTGAAGTATGAGGATTCACACTAGCAGTGTGGCTCTAGAAGGAGTCAAAATTGAGATCCACATTTGGTGGCTGAAGTAGTAGGAAATTTGGCACATTGACTCCACGTCGTGAGGTTTCCAGAGGGACCCCAGCACTGAGATCTCTGGATTCCCAGCAATGTGCCCCCATTCATACACTTGCTGTCTCTTCCATGAAACGTGAAAGGCTGTGTTAGCATTGTGCTCTGTTCAGTGACTCAGACGTTGTGCGTGCTGATTGTAACTGTTGACACAGTGCTTTCTCTGGGAGCCAAATGGACACCTCCTGGAGAACAGGACCCGCTCAGGCTACTGGGGGACCATTCTTGAAGTTGCTGCTTCAGTGTGCTAAATGGTAGCCTAGGGCCTGGCAGAAATTTCATGCTGCTTCCCAAACTGCCTGGTGAATACCCAGGAAGCAGCTTAGGTGAGAAGCCGCTTCATTAAACAGAGAAGGCTCGGTTTGAAATAAGGCAACGTTTTTCTTATTCTGAATGGGCTGCCTATTTCTAAGTGCTTTACAAACAGCATCCCCGTCACCCACACAACATCATCACGAGAGACTAGGGAGCAGTGTTCCTATCTCATCTTAGCAATAGCAGATAGCTGGCAAATGACTCTTTATCCAGCAGCAGTCACAGAAGAAAATCAAGTTCTCTTGAATCCCTCCCCCTCCCGCTCGCTTCCCAGATTTGCTGCCAATTCACCCCAACCCTCTACCCCAGTCACCTCAGCACAGTGGCTACACAGTTCCCACTCCCTGTGCTTCCGCACTTTCCTGCCTTGTTCGTCAGACCATTGGCCCTCTCTGCACTCGATTTGTGTAAACCTTGCTAATCCTTTAAGGCTCAAATAAAATCCCACTTCTTCATTCAAAATTTTCATGAGCCTTTCAGCTTGGAAATTCACCTTCCCTCCTCGGACGCTGTTATATTCAGCTGAAATTCATAATTTACTTCCTCTTCGTGTCGTCAGGTTTTATCTTCCCAGCCAGAAGGGCAGCTTCTTAAAGGCAAGTGCTAACTCTGTGAAGTCTCTTTAAGGGCAGCTTCTTAAAGACAAGGGCGAGCTGTGAAATGCCTCCTTCTCTTTATCATCACCAGGCACCTAGCAGAGGTTTGCTTGTGGCAGCCTGCCAACGGATACACATCCACTACTTCCAAAGTTACTGTTTCCTGCCATTTCACATACACCAGATTCAGATAGGAGCTTCTGTTTAGGGGGATCCATTATACCTACCTCTCAGATACTATCAGGCAGCCCTGCCTTCCTGAATTGTACTTACTGCTCACAAGAAGTGATTCCACTGAATATTATGCTCCTGGGGGGTAGGCCAGGCCAGCCGAAAGGCAGAGGAATGTCTGAACGGGCAGATTAATGAGCAATCAGAGGGGCAGTTGTGGATCCTCATTCAAGTTCTTGGAAAGTGTCTGTCTGTGGTGTGATGAAAGGGCCTGGATTTGGGGCCAGAGGGTGAGAGTGGCTCCACATGTCCCCTGCCTCCTGCTGCTGGAGGCCTGAGGAACAATGAAGAGTCAGCACGGCAGCGGCACGTGGGAGGCAGCTGACTCCAGCTGATCGAAAATAGGCCATTTGTCCTGTTCAGTGCTAATGTGTACAGGGGCCCTCGCAGTAGAGGCTGCAAAGTGGGACAGGGAGGCGGTTGCATTTATGTGTGCGTGTGTGTGTGAAATGAACTGGTCTTTCTTTGCCTTTTAATCAGCTTTCTCTACTCAATAAATTATCGATAAGATTAGCCTATGATCTCACCTGTTTTCTAGCTGGTAAGGACATAAGTGCTCTAGGGGAAAAATCTTGCATTTAGATTTTAGAGATAGGTAGGGCGCCACCAGATATTTCTCAACCCAAGGAAAAAAGAGTTGATCAGAAGGAGTTAATAGCTCAAATGCTGTTAAAGGCATAGATGAATATTCTAATTACTGGATGTTTGTTCCAAAAAGTATTGCTTTATTAAGTAGGCATTCATAGGCCTTAGAAATCTCTGGGCTATATTGAGATTTCTGCTGAGGTGATATTTGCAGCCAGCCATGATAACCTGGTAAGTATCAACCTTTAGAGGCCACTTTAGGGGGGACACGGTATACAGTCAGACTACTTCCTGGAAGATGCAGTAAAGAGTCAGACTACTAGAGGAAGATTTAGTGAACTAGGGTTTTTTTTTTTTTTAAGATTCCTTGTACAAAGGATGCCAGGGCAAGTGTGTGTACGTGTGTGTGCATGTACATGTGCATGTGTGTGCACTTGCACACACATCTACACGTTGTTGATGGTAGACAGTGAGGGAGTTATAACACTTTATCTTTTGTCTTTCATATGGATATTATGAAGAGGCATAAGCTTTCACTCTGGCATTATCAAAAGTCATCCACATGAAAAGGAATGTGGTCCAACCCCCTCATTCCTCATTAAGAGAGAACAGAGGTCCAGAGAAGTTAAATGGCTTGTCCAGAGCAAGTCAGTGGCATTTGTCCCTTCAGTCTGTGTCAGACTCTCTGCTAGGTGAAGGACAGAGCTAAGCTGTCCTGGCCTCCAGACTGGAATTTTGTTCCCCAGAGCCATTATCAGTGTAGATATAACCTATCTGAGCTGCCAAAGAATGGAACCCTCCCTTCCCAGTCAGGTATCTCTACCTCTGAAACAAGGCTGGGGATTCTGACCCAAATGGCCAATTATCTACTGGCTGCATTTATATGAACCATTGATCCCTGTCATTGGTCTGGAAGTTGAGAGTTGGCTTATGTGTACTGGACTGTAAAGCTCCAGCCGCTGCAGAAGTGTGCTGCAGAGTTAGAAAAGGATGGCTTTAAATTCTTTCCCAGGCTTTTGAGGCAGTTAGTGCTACTCCCAGAATCCCTGCAGCAATGGTTCTTCAGTGTTTCCTTTTGTTTTGCCTTTTTAATAAATCTCACAGAGGTTATTTTGAAAAAATCCCTATGCCTTACTTTATAAATCACTCTCAGTAATTTCCTTAAATTAGGGACAGCAATTTTTCTTACAGAGTTGCCTCTTCCACCAAACACTGTATGCTAATCTCTGATGTTCCTTCAAGAAAGCCTAAAAGTTAGAGGGCCAGAGAAATGTCCAGTTTGTTTCATTTTCCATCGTTCTTCACTCTTTCAACTCAAGCTTGCTACCAGGAGGGGATTTGGGAATGAAAAAGTTAGTAAGACATCGACTCAGGCTTCAAGAATCTTCTATTTTAGTGTGGGAGATAACAAAAGTGTATGCATAACTATAGTCCAAGGTAGAAGAATATGAACAATATGAAAGGCACTGAGGAGGAACTCATCATTTCCTCATGGGACCTTCAGCTAAGGCTTTGAAGAAAAGGAAACATTTGAGTTGAGCTTTGAAGAACTGATAAGGAATGAACGTCCAGCCAGGTCAGGGAAATCATTTTAGGCAAAAGTGTTCTTGCAGCTTCTTGGTAGCTTTTGCCATTATGAAACTCCCTTTCAGAAGACTGAGGCTCCACTGTCTTCATAATTTTTCCAAAGAATAGTCCTGCATCTAATCCTTGGTTTCAGACACCCAGCCTAAATTATTCTCAATAAAGCCCACACTCAGATAGGATTCCAACTTATCACAACAAAATATAGGTGTGGGCTATAGGAAGCACACACTCCGGGTCTTTAGTGAAGTAATGATACCAGAACATTGTCTGGCACGTAGAACTACTCAATACAGGATGATATGTCTGACTTCTCACCATGACCAGGCCGTTTTAAGAGCTTGACATCTGTTAACTCCTTAACTCCCGCAATAATGGATGGGGATGGCTTCAAGGTAGGTTTCTATTTTTATCCTCATTTCACAAATAAAGAACTGAACCATGAAGAGTTTAAGTAACTTGGCCAAAATCAGTTATTAAATGTTTGAGCCAGGATTTGAACCCAGGCAGTCTGACTGAAGAGTTTACGCACATCAACACCCTATCAGACAGATTCTTCTCAGTATAAAAACAATTGCTTTTGGAATTGAATTACTTTATTTATCATATTTTTATTGATCAAGTACTACCTTCCAGGCACTATGCTATGAGCTGAGAATAAGAAGAAAATGAAGCAATGATATCTCACCTTAAACAGACTATCTAAAACCTTTAAAAAGGGAAGCTTTTATTTAAAATGAGGTCTTAAAGAGTTTAAGTAATGTGCCAAATGTCACATAGGCATAAATGGCAAAGCCAAGATTCAAAACCTGTTATGTCTAATCCCCTAATTTTTATTCACCCTTGGAGTGATTGAATTTACTCAGTCTGAACAGGCAATATAGATAATTCAATGGGGGAAATAACTCAAAACCTTTTTAATTTACAAACCGGATGTATCCAAGTAATTTCTACCACTCTCTGATTAACTCTATCTAGACAGACAATAAATGTTTATGATGCAAAGTCATCTGCAAGTAAAGGACCCATAGGAACCCTGTGTCTCAGCGGGCATTTCATCACAGATTGTTCTCATTAATTCTATCAACACCTGTTGAGTGTGTATTATATGCTCATCACTCCCAGGCTATACGGTGATGATAAAAGCTATACTTTCACCCTCAAACAGACCCCCTCCACAAAGGCAGGCTTTTTTTCCTCTGAAGAGCAGGTCTATACTTACTCTATTGTTAGACCTATTATACGTGCTTTTGTAGCTGTTGTTTTATTTGACTATATGCTACATTCTATGAATTCCTGGATTTCGTGCTTTGCTCATGACGTCTCCAGCACTTCGCCTCCTTCCTGGCACTCGGGTGTTCAGAAAATGCATTCTGCAATAAATAAATATGTAATGGACATATTTCAGGAGAAAATAGTCAGTAAGAGCAAAAGCATTAAGGCATGAATTGATACAGTGAAGTCAAGAAACTAGTAGAAATTCAGTAAGTGAGGTAGAGGTAGAGAGTAGGGAAATGAGATTAGACAAGATGGGAGCCAGTTCAGGCTAAGAATTGTGGGCTTAATGCAAATAAATACACCACTGGAGGAAGGAGTTTTTAATGTGCTTGACTGATGAAGGTAACGGTTGAAGTGCCAACTTGGTTGAAGATAAACGATCACTTACAAAGAAAGAACTTTTTTCCCATTATGTAAGCACAGACCACTCTAGTTTCCATCAGAGGTCATGGTTAAAGGCCAAGAGAAGGCTTAGTCTGTATTTTGTGGGCCTGAGACAAAGGTGAATTACGTGAAAGCAAAATCTTTCCGGTAAAGAGTTCAGGTGAATTTGCTAACCATTTGAGGGTGGATTAGGATCTGTCATAAAGTAAATATTCACGACCAATAAAAAATATAATATATGATTGTTTAGCTCTTCACTATTGGTATTGCCTGGGGCACTGTTGGGTGAACACTTGAGGGATATATTTTGAGTGTGTTTCCTGTTCAGATGTAAATCAGAGTTTACATATGATGGTGAGTGAAGGAGGAGGCAGGAGGAAAATCAAGTTAATGGTGATAGTTTAAGAGAGTAAGTACTGGGCTGGAATTTCAGGATTAAGGAAGTCAAGCTATTCCCCAGGGTTCTGGGGAAAACAAGCAATTTATTCCACCAGGTCTTCAAGACTTTACCTATAAGATCAAACTCAGGTGAAATGAAGGCCAGAAAAATACTTCACACTCAGAATCAGGAGAATTTGTTGTAGATCTGGCTCTGCCACTAACTGGATGTGAGATCTTTGTCAAGTCACTTAATCTCTCTGAGTCTGTTTTCTCATCTGAAAGATGAAGATTTGAAATGAGACTATTAGACCAGATTATCTAAGAAAAACTTTCCAGCTTTAAATAAACAATGAAGTTTTCAAAGAATGTAATTTAATTTTTATTTTGCCTTGAGTCACAATACATTATTTAGAATGATGTAGCATTACATGCTTATGAGTCCTGCTATTAGTGTTAATTTATCCAACATTAGACCCCTGGAACTAGAACCTGAATGAAGAGCGGGCCCTAGGATTGCCAAACTAGGGTCCTCAGTGTTGCCCATTGGGGTAATTCAAGAGAGATGGTCTTCAGTGTTCTACCAACTTCAAAGTCCAGGGGCAGAAGCTAGTAGGAGGCCATAATGGAAGATAAAGCTGTGGGTTGGGCACAAAATCAACAGAGAGGGATGAAGGAGGGGGTGTCATATACACCAGCTGTATTAGTTTTCTGTGGCTGCTGTAAGAAATTACCACAAAGTTAGCAGCTTAGACAATACAAATTTATAATCTTCTAGCTCTGGAGGTCAAAATCAAGAGGTTGGCTAAAATCAAGAGGTTGGCAGGGTGTATTCATTTTCTGGAAGCTCTAGGGAAGAATCCATTTCCTTGCCTTTTCCAGCTTCTAGAGGCCACCCACATTCCTTGACTCATTACCCCCTTCCTCTGTCTTCACAGCCAGACACATTGTGTCTCTCCAACCATTCTTCTGTACTCACATCTTCCCTTTCCACTTTTGAGGAGCCTTGTGATTTCACTGAGCCCAATCTGATAACTCAGAAAAAAATCTCTCTATTTTATAGTCAGCTGATTAGCAACCTTAATCCCATCTGCAAACTTAATTCACCATAGCTCTGTAACCTAACAGTCATAGGTTCAGAGGATTAGGACATGGGCATCTCCAAGGGGCCATTATCTTGCCTACCACACTGGCTCAAAGTGAATCTAGGGGAACACAAATATCTGATTGCCACATCCCTGCTTGGTGTGCTCCAGGACTACGGCCAGTCTCTACTATAATGTGTGTGGTATAAAAAAATAAACAAATAAATAATAACTAGCCTTGGGAGTTCAAAAGAATTACTTTGAATCCTTGAACAAATTACTTAACATTTTTATAGCTGAAAATGGGGGTAATAATACATATCTTGCAGGGTTGTTTTGAGGATTAAAATATTTGATAAATTGAATCTAGTTTCCTCATATTTTTCTACCTATAACAATTATAATATTTACATGGTCATTATTGATATTTGCATTTTTGTGTTTTGTTATTCCTTATTTTGTTAATTCATTTTTATTATTCACGACTAACATTTGTAAAATATGCCGCAAGTCTTGATAATTCATATCTTGATTGTTAGGAATCCACATCTAGGCTTGTTTTTTGATGCACATGGGAAAAGAATAAGCTTTTAATTATCCTTCTGAGGAAGAGCACACTCTCCAGGCATATAATCCATCACAGTTTTTCAAAGAATATAAAGGTTTGTTGGTTCAAGCAAGACCTAAACGTTTATATATGAAGCTTGACTAAGACTAAAATAAATCATGCTTTTGGCAAGAGACAATCGTGTTATACTAAAAATGAAACTTTCAACCCCAGATCTGAGCTGACTTCCATGACTGGCACTAATTCTAGACCTGGAAGAGGGAGGGTGACTATCTCAGCAGCTGTCAACCATTCAGCATTCCCATCCAGGAGATCCAAGGACTTCTGTGATACTCTTCATCAATCCTGTGATGAAGAGAATCATCATTTCCAGAGTGGGCAAACATCGAGAAATTTTCCAGCTCTCACTCAGTGTCTTGTTGGCATCACTGAAACATGGACTGCTCTTTTTGGGTCCATCAATTAGCTTTGTGATTAAAAAGCAGGCAATTTTCCTGATGTCTTTACATAAATGACCACACTGGTTGTTATTGCTGCCTCGATCAGTAGGGAATATCCTCGGCTGGCAGTGGTACAATGTCCTCCTGTGACTGCCAGTTCACAACCATCAAATCAAAAGAAAATCAGGCAATGTTGGGTCAAGATCTAGAACAGGTAGCATAGTGAATGGGAATGTGGGCCAAGTTGTACATCTCTGGAGGGCATTTTGGTTGTGGCTGCATGTGTTGAATCTTCTATGCTTCACTTCTTTGGCTATGTTGAAACTGCCTTGCTACAAGTAGCTGTCTGTTATAGCATTATGTTGACACATCTTTTTGTATCTTCAAAAGGTAGTGAAAATTAATCACTTATTTTCCTGCTAATACTTGACGTAGCTCCTTTAATCTGTTTCACTGAATGACATTAACTGACCAACCAAAATGGGATTGCTTTACTCAGCACCATGAATAATTTTTTTACCTCTATACTGCATGATTATTATTATGCTACTTTTTGGTATTAAATTCTCAAATCAGTAAATATATTAAAAGCGTACTATGCACAAAGCATGGTAAAAGGGGCCATGTAAGATTATAAAGAAAGCTAAGACAGAGTTCCAACTTTAGAGAAATTACAGAACTCTTATATTATTTTAATAATATGGAAGACATTTTTTAGGACCTCATGGTGGACCTTGGATTGGTACATGATTAGGGACTTCAGATTTTAGAGTAAGATCAAGCTGAGCCAAAGTCACTGTTACTCTATTTTGAAGAAAAAAAAGTGTTTCATTTTTTAAAACTTCATTCTAAATGTCTGTGAAGCTCAGAATTTCTGGAAAGTGAATCACATACTTAATGTGTCGAGAGAGAATTGGATAGAACACTATCAGCATGCATAGACAGAGAACTGAATCTCAAAGGATATTGCCTTAGAGACTCATTTGGACTTATGTTTCGAGTTTGTTTATGCAGCTCTTACAGGAAAGATAAGGGTGGCTTTGGTCTCTTTGTCACAGTGATCTGTACAGTTGGGGAATTGCCATAAAGGAAATCTTTTATTCATTGCTCAATAAAAATGGGTTACACATATAAAAATATTTTAGGTAAATCAAATATCAGAACAGTCTTTTGGGGAGACTCGGACCAAATCCTTGTTGACAACTAAAGGACCTGGCAGAACCCCTAAGGGAAAGATAGTGACGTAGAGAAGATTTTGCACTCTACATTATGAGACTTGCTCATCCCACTCCTCTCCTTCATCTGTTGATCTCTACCAATTTTAGAACAGATCCCTATAAAATCAATTATTTCATTCTATTATTGTCTAACTTGGAAAAAAAAAAAAAAACTCCTTGATACAGCACTAGGGAAAGGAGAGCAATGGTTTTCAGCAATAGTTTTATCTTAAATAATTATCCCAGGAAGGGATCATGAGTCTGGGGTACCCGACACTCTTGAAGAAGATGTTTCGGTGCCAAGAGACTTCTTTAGGTGCCCACAATAAAGGCTGTCCACTAACTACACACTCCTCCGGCCGGCCACGGACCCTCGAGCATCAACTTAGATGATTCATGAGATAAGATAGGCAAGATACCACACTTGAATTATTTTCCCTCTGCATTATATCCTGTGATAATAGCACTTACTACCGGTAAAAGATGCTTTGTTAATCTTATAATAGTAATCGAATCACAGAATCTTCCTGTGCAAAAGAAGTGGCCGTTTAGTTGGTCGCTAAAGACCATGAGGATCCTGTGGTCCTCTGTTCTCTTGGCTAGATCTTTAATTATGCAGCCAAGCTTTAGATCCCCATGGTGAGTTGCAGCTTGGCACTGACTCCTTTCAAAATTGCCTTTCCAGAATTTACTTCAATAATGACTTAGAATTTCTTCAACTGAGGTGTTATTTTCAGGTTATTTCATTTGGTTTTAAGGGCTACGTTTATATGTAAGTATTTTCTTCTTATATGTCCAATTTCCTCTGAAATTTGATCTCACTACACTGAATCCCAAGTATTTTGGTTCTCTCAAAAACATAAAAAGTAAGTAGTAACAAAGAAAAATTCTAAATCGGAATTTTAGTAAATATTAGACGCCACCTCTTGTTCTGTTAGTAATTCAGGTGTTGTTGATGTGTGTGCTTTGGACATAGCCTTTGTCTCATTGGGCCTTGTGACACTTGAACAAAATATGCCACTTCTGTTTGCTTTGATTTGAATCATGTGTTTGTCTTCCTGGGCTGCTCTGTATCAGGATGTATCCTTATGCAAGTATCTGGAATCATGATCCAATATAGCAGGAAAAATCTATATCCTAGCCAAACTGGGTTTCTCAACCTGTGTCCCACATACACTAAACTTTGGGGTCACATTTGTGTGAGTGGGTGAGCCACTCACCACACCAGAGAAAATTAGGAAATATTATATCTATTAGCCTACTTTCATTCAAGCCCTACATTTCCCCATCCTTGGAAATTTGGGGAGCTTTTTTTAGCTTGTTCTCTGATAGCTTACCAGGTGACGTAAACAGCAGTACAACCTGGCAAGAACAGATGGAGACGTGCAAGTGCTGTTCCTGAAGAATAAAAGGAAACATTAATCATTTTGCTGGTATTAACCAACCTGCATAATCCCTTTACTTCCCAATTTTGTAATAAAATGTTCTTAGTTTGCTTTACTACTGGGGATGTGGTGGAAAAATGGGACTTGAGAAAAAACTTTTGTCTGTGTCCTGCCCAAAATATTTAATTATGGAAATTCCAAACTGCCCAGTATTTTTGCTATAAATACCTGGACCAACGCAATCCCACACCTGTTTCAAAACTTATTTGTGTCCGTGTGAGGCAATGTGGCTGGACCAGACTCAGGTAAAGTCAAACTCACTTTATTTGCATCGGTGTACTCAAAGTTGATGTTTTCCTTTGCCCGGGTTTATTGTTCCATATTTCTCCACGAGAAACTGGTTGTCATGCAGAAGGCTCTGTTCTCTAACGACTCACAAAACATTCCAAACCAAACTTTTTCCTCCTGTGAGAGTTTAGTAGATTTCATTTTTAAGTGTAGAGTCATTGCTTTGTGAATTGCCAATACCAATTTGTCTTTCTTTCTTTCCTCTTTTTTTCTTCACTGGACAATAAAAGGAATGGTTAGAGCTTTAACAACCAAGATATAAATAAGAAAAACAGCTCAAAAGCAGAACACTGTGTGGCTGTTAAACGATCAGCTCCTTGCAGATCCTCCATAAGGATTAAGGACTAAATGAATCTTTTCACATATTGTTACTCCGACACAAGGCACAGAATCAACTTCATTCTCCTCCGTTGAACCAAAACGACAATCATACTGAGAAGACCCCACCATCCCTTGAGTCCATTAAAGACCCTGTTACTGGAGTTATTTTAAATGGGTGTGTATAAAGCGCTAGGGGACAGATTGTAGGATATAATCCTCCATTGACAGAGGGGAATGTTCTAAAGGTCCCCCAGGAGATCACCCATCTTGATGTTTGTGAGACACATGGTAGCAGAGATGGACAAACCAATTTGAATGAGATAAGAAAAACAAGCTTTTTCTACCCTTCCCCCAAATCCTCAGCCACCTCACAAGCTGAACCTTTCAAATACACTTAGTGCTGAGGCAATTTGACATGGGTGGTAGATTAACACACCCACACAATACAAACAGGGAGGGCACCTCCCTTACCGACGCCAAGTTTGCAGAATCAGCTGCTGCGCAGTAGGCCAAAAGCCAGCTTGGAAAGGCCAGAATTGTACCCTTGACTCTGTCTGTCTTTATTTTAGGGCTCAACTGGGACTCCAGGAGAAGAGAGTTCCATAGGTTCTTGAAAAGTCCTGAGATTGAGTGTTTCAAGAAGGGGAAAAATCGTCTTCAAAATACGCCTGTTTTTTCATTTCCTAAATTGTGGTGGTATTCAGGGGCCACTGGTGAGGGGTGGGGGAGAAAGAAGGTTTGTAAGAGGCCAGGGTTCACCCAAATTCAGACACAAAAGTAGAAGCTTTCATATGTTTCTAATTCTACATATCCTCTTTATATTATTATCTATAACCCTCATTGTCCTTCCATGTTTATTCTGCTGGTTGGATCATAAAGCAAATTTATCTTATAAGAAGAAACAAAGAGAAACTGATCTCCATAGGCACACAGTCATGTGTTCATTGTCTGTTGGTGTACTCCTATCTATGTGCTTAAGGAAGGGAAGAGTCCCCATAGTTTCCACTGAAAAGGAGACTACGTGGATAAGAGCGAGGAGTTTGATGCATCCACAGGATCTAACAAGACTTTCTTATTCTTCTTTTAAAACCCCCACAAGAACAATGGAGTTAGAAAATGATTTGAAAATAAATCGCTTGGAGATCAGTTTCTCTTGAGCTAATAGATAAATATGTGCCTTTGTTTCCAAAGGTTTCATGTGCTCTAGACCCAAACACACACCAAAGGGCCCCCTCTGAAACTGACCCCTCCTGCTAGGCTTTATCTTCCTTACTTGACATCTCTTATTTCTTGCATACCTCTTATTTCTCCCCACCTGCAGAGCAAAATGAATCAGTGGACAAATTTTCAATAGCATCCGTTTGAGTCATTATTGTAAGACGTGGAAAATAAAAAGTAAGGATATTTTTTCTTTTTTCACCCTAGATTTTATTACTTACTTTGATTAATTTTAGCCCTATACATTTTTTGAAATCATGATGCTAAATTTTGTGTTGAACATTTAATTCACTTAGATTTGCCACAGAATATGTTAGTTTTATCTCAATATTATCAAGCTTTTCATTAAAATAGAGAATATTTGTGACCCATTGGTTGAGACAAAAGATATGATGTAGTTGAGAGAAGTAAAGACATATGAAGTTGTCACAATAGTAAATGCTGAAAGTGAATATTCACAGGGTCTCATACTTGGTTGTTTTAAGGCAGTTAGAAAAAGAAAATTAAAAATAGCCTCTAGCCAAGAAGTATCCTCTGAACAAACAGAAATTAAGTTTTGGTCACGGTATTGGTATATCCATTTGATGGAAAACCTAGATTTCATGAGAGAAGGGATTTTCCCAGGAATTCATGAACATTCTTCAGAGATGACAAAACTCAAATCCAGAAACAGAGCTGATAATCTGGAACCAATATACATGCTAAAGTCGCATGAGTCCTTTCAAAACATGGTGCAAAGCTACCATAAAAATGTTTTCAGCCTTTGGTCTGGGGGTCATCGGCTTATTCAATTCCCTTATGGAACTATTTTGTTCTGCCCATCTGCGTTAGCTCATGCTATTGGAGAATACTTCTCCAAGTTCCCAAGTACTGCCTGATGTCTCCTCCTACCATTGACTGGTTTCTTGGAAGAAACTTTAACTTCACAGAATACTACTTTTTCAGCACATTTTCTACTTTTCCTTTTCTTTTTTTTTTCTGCCTATTGCGTATAATGTACATACACAAGACTGTCTCATGGAAATAATCTTGTGCTTTCCCATGGCCTCTGGGCAATTGGAAATAACTTTTGAGGTGTGAAAAAGAGGGACAGGAGATCATCCTTTTGGACCAATTCATAAACTGTATATTAGCTTATAAATTGCTTAATAGCAATTACATTAAAAGTATCAGTGTAAAATACGTTCAGAGATGCTTTTGACGATCTATTTGTCTCTGAATAAATGAGAACTAAGGAACTTATAAATCATGTGTACCCATGCACTCATTTGCCAAAGTGATAGCTCTAAATATGTATTCCAACTGTTTATATATCCATTTTATATGGCTCGGTAGAAGAATATTGTTTTGTCTTTAAAATAATCATTCTGATGGTCTTGTACATTGAATGTAATGTGGCTCAAGAAAAGGTAAAATTTTCTGTAAAACACTTATGATTCCTTTCTGGTCCTTTGCATAGGCTTATTAATTAATGATTGTTATCTCTTCTCATAGATTTATAAGATATCGGTCTGGTTTTCCGCCCTATGCCGTTATATTACCTGGTTTACACAATCTGCCCACATGCCTAGCACAGTGCCTTGAGCAGAAGTGATGCTAAATCAAGTTTGTTTAATTATGTCTCATTTCCTTCTCTTCTTTATTTACTCTTAAAATCCAATGGAGAGTTGAGGAAGCTGAAAGATCCATCCACCAACTGTGCTCAAAGGGTCTCTTCCATGTTTAAAAGCTCGGGGTAAGCGAAGCTCTGATGTCCCCAGTACAAAGTATGGTAGCACATCTTCCCAGTTATGGTCTTCATCTTGTGCTTAATATCAAAAGAGATAGCAGGGAATCACCTTCTCTAAAACACCAATCAAGTGTTTGCAATAGTTTCCTGCTTGGGGAATGGTGTAGTAGACAAAGATCTTTTTTTAACTACTAAAAACAAAACAAAACAAAAAAAACCACAGCAAAAAAGTCTAAAGTTCTGCTTGTTTGGAGTTTTCCTCAGTTTCTAATTCCACTGACTTGACTTCAGTGCTTAGAACTACCCTCCCACCTTGGGCAGTCAATCATGCCACATGGAGCAGGAGCCCTCAAGCTGGGGATATTGGATACAGTGAAAAAATACTATAAACTGTAAATCAAAGATGATGTCTAGTTTATGAGAATTTTGCCTGAAGACACATTTTTATTCCCAAAAGCCTCTTTGCTAAAGCATTTATTACGGATCCTAATTCTTCTTGCAAACTTAGTTAATACTCATGGATATCTTTTGCATACAGAGCAGGGTGCATGCTGTCAGAACTGATGTGTCTGTCTGGCAAGTGCAGAGCGGAGCAGAGTTGATTACAGAGAGGAAGGCGGGCAGCCAAACGGTATGCTGCCTAAACAAAATGCAGCAACATCGTTCACTCTGCGAGCCACTCTTGACATTCTGTGCCTTAGAACCATCTTCTTAGGACCCCCCAGGTGAGAAGTTCACACTTCAAGAAGAAATAGTCCTCTATGTTCTCCAAACGCAACTTCATGACCAGTTTTGAATTAATTAGAAAACATTTGCTCTCTTCAGATCAGCTTCTTTCAAGCCAGTGTTTATTTCATTCATATTTCTGAAGTTTTCTGGCTGGGTTTCACTTGAAAGTCAACATTCTTGGCCTCCTCCCCTTGTCTCGGCATGTTAAGTTGTGATGGAGCTCTTTCTTTCTTCCTTAAAAGCTCCTGCCAAGTCCCTGGGAACGTGTCTTTTGTTCATCTTCCGAGAGTCCCCAGTAAACATATGTCTTGATTCTCCCAATTAGTCAAAAATTAAAAGCTCACTTTCTTTACATGTGAACTGAATTATTTTCATTCACAAAGGTATCTTACATAGACGCCTCCCCAGTGACTGAAAAATCAGGCTCTGCAGACCCCTAAAATTGTCCTCCATCCTTCTTCATCCCCAGCTTCATATCAAGACATGGTTGACTAACCTTCAAGTCCACTACTCAGATTCTCACGCCTCTACATGGTCACCTGTCACATCTGTTGCAACAGAATTCTGTACACAGAGATTTCCACACCCTACTCGTAGTTTTGGCCCTCTGATTTTAAGCAAAATCATATACAACCAAATTCAGAACTGATAGAGGCATATAGATAGCTCCCTGAGAGTCTCTCGAAATAAATTTTGATCAGAATGGGAAAAAAGGTGTTCTCCTTTGGAATATGCAATATTTTCCCAACTCTCAGAAAGGTGTATTTTTATTGCATCCATTTAAATGCATCCATCAAGAAAACAGTTCTGGAACCCAAACTGCCCAGCTTTGCTCCCATTCACCACCTCTCAGCACACTTAGTGTTTGCTGTGTTTATTTGGTAGTTCCCACATACCGCCATTTTATTGTCAATTTGTTTCTTTCTCTCTTTTGGATGATATTCCCTATTAAATCCAAGACCTGTGAGGGTTCCGGGAGTTATCTCTTTTATATTAGCTCTTTGGGTTCCCAGTGCAGGTTTGGTCACTCCGAGCCTATTTGGCACCAGAGAGGGCCTGTGTACACATGACTGTGCTACTAATACCCAGGCCTGGCATGAAGCTCTGGCCTAAGATGATGGAACTCAGTGAGAAAAAGAACCGCCCACTGATTTATTGTAAACAGTCCCTTGGGAACCCTATCCTGGGGGTGACCCATCCAGGAGGGGAAATCACTCATGGCTTCAGGTAGAGCCTTCCCCTGCTTTCCCCCAGCATGGTCTCCTTGAACTGAATTATCATGAAAGGCCCAGGACCCTGTGCCCAGAGGGCACTCTGAAATTTGCAGCACGAGCAACTGAAGAAGTGATGAGATATTTACTTGGACTAATTTAGGGTGCTAAAAAGAAAAGCCAAAGTCATAGGCTGAAGAATGCCTAGAGTTTGAAGAGTCAATTTAGTTTCTTCAGTGTACCAAAGTGTGTTTTGCTTTCTCTACTAGAGGGAAAATTTTAGTTTTCGAAGTTCTGCCTTTTTACTTCTCCATCCTGTACCTGTCCTCCTTTCAGTGGTGTTCCTCTCAGGTTCCTTGTGTCCATATGCTTTCTCTCTCCCTCTAATGTTTTTGTTCTTCTTCCAATTCCAAAACTTTCATTTAAGTATTAGATATTAATTCATACTAAAGGATAAATGACTGATAGCAGCTGTGCATGGAGAATGCAAATTGCATACATGATATTTAAGAATATGAAAAGAGATTGAAACTGTTATTGTGAATTCTAGGAATTAACATAGGGGAATGTAGTTAGGGGCAGAGAGGCTTAACCAAGATCCATAACATTACGCAACGTAGGCAATACTCTACCCCGCCCATATGGTCTCTGCATGAGAAAATTGTAACTTTATGGTACTTTCCCATGAAGATACCTCCCCCTGCCCAGCTGCCAGCTCTAACCTTGAAGGAGATGACAAACATGGAAAAATATATGAGTAACTGTCTGAGAATCAGAGGCATTCTATTAGAATGCCTTCGGTGCAATCCGAAGAGCCATTTTATAGTCCAATAATTCCACTTCCATGTCAGATCAGTGGTGTCATCCTCCATATCCCCCTATTTTAATACAGCATTCAGATCTGGTGATTCATAAGCCACATAAGATCATATATCTTGCCTGTAACAAGCACTCATTTATCCATTTTATCAAGAAATTGAATGCTTTTTACTAGCTAGCCACTCTGATAGGCCGTAAAGCATAGTTTATCAACCATCGTGTCCTACTACACTGCAGTGTTTATTCCTATATTCAGTAAATGTCTATTGATCAGGCACTTTCTGTCAGGCACTGTTCTAACCATTGCGAATACAATGATCAACATGGCAGAGTCTCTGCTTGCATGTAGCTTTTTTTTCACAAAGAATTTCTAAAAATTTTTGTCACAAAGAATTTTCAAAAAATTTTCCAACAAGAATATACTCTCACTTATTTGCATTCCATTATACTTTTCTGAGGAGAAGAGGTTTGAGTTATTTCCTATGTAATTTCATGACAGTATGTCACATAGGAGAGTATTAGAATCAGCATTTTGTGCGTGAAACGTTTTGGCAGTTATTTTTTAATGAAACTGAGTAGGCTTTAGAATTAACAACCCCTAAACCCATTCAATTTATCATACTAATTCAGAAAACAGTCTTTTGGAATGATAGCAACCGCCATGAACACAAAACTCAAAACATCAACTCTTAGTACTGGGTTGGATTCATAACATGCCCTCATTGGCTTTCGTTCAATTATCAGATGCAGTTTAAAATTCTGAGTGTATTTGCGAGCATCCAATGACCTTAGGTGTGCATAACTTTGGGAAAATCATCATCATTATCATCACCTTACACTCTACCCTCAAAGACTTTACACTCCTGTAATGAATGCTGAATGAATGAGTGAATGATCCAGAATGTGAACTGAGAACCATCTAAATCCCCCATGCTAGCTTTTTTTTTTTCACCTTGGTGGAGATGGGAGGAGTTGATGATTGTGTTATTAAAACTTTTTTCATTTCCTAATCCTTGCTATACATCTTCTCCACATCTCAGGGACATTCCTTCCATCCTACATCTGTAATCCTTTGATTCCTCTTTCATAGAAGGTGATCACCAAATGCTTGAAATTTGGTAAACTTCTTAGCAGATCCAGACATCCGGAATTACAATATTTAAAAAAAAATAGAACTAATAACTTTGTCAGCCTTGTTTTCCTAACTGCCAAAACCTTCCTTTCCAAAACCAACGTCTGCTCTCATCCCAAATATACCTGATGCAGGTCCTATCATGTGCTAAGTGACAGGGCTAGACAGGGACATGATCCCCCCAGTGCCTTTCACCTTCATCCTGCTTCATTCCTGTAGGGCCTCTCACCTTGGGCCCTCACTTCCCTTCTTATCTTTCTGTTTATACTACCCAGATGCAGCCTGTCTCCAGTGTGTGTCAAAATAACTGTTGGATTCCATCAGTTATTTGATTCCATCGGCAGACATTTCAGAAATACATTTAGTTAAATATGTTTGGTATATATGAACAAAATAGCCAACTGACATAATTTTGAAAATTTCAACAGTGGTGTAGATTTTCATATTAACATAGAAGTGAAAAAACTGTCAGTTGAGGATTGCACGCCCAGGAGTAGTAGGCAAGAGAACTTCATCCCAGAGCACTTATTTTTAAGTTTCAGAATCTCACAAAGTTGCAAATGTTGCACTTTAGGGATAATTCACCATGACTCTAAGTTATGGAAAGAAAATGGAAAAGAATGATAACGCTGGGCAACCCAACATTTCCTACTTGGGAAGTTACTCAGCACGATGCTAATTAGCAAAAAAAGTGGCAACAGACTGATCAGGGCATTTTTTATCAATATCTTTCTACTGGGGAGCTCACTGATCCATGAGTATATATCACACGGCACTGATAACTTTGAAGACCTTTGCAAGTACCAAGCAGTGATTGAGTAGGAAAAAGTGAGAGCTGAAACAATGCCAGAATTTTAACATAATATCTGTAGGTAACTTGGTGAATCCAGATAAAAATAAGTTTCTCAATATTTCCTGGAATTAAATATAATCTTCAGTAAAAATTGTGGGAACATAGTGTAATGGCAACAAAGGGGATATAACACACTTTAAAAGGTAAAAAGACCATACATTGTCTGAAAATATTTGGTTTAGAAGTGGTGAATTGGAGATCTCTGAACATATATAGACACTAACTTGCCTTCTCCAAGAAACTTACCCTGGCTTAACCACTTCCTGTAACTTTTAACTTGTTATATTCCTGACTGTAATGCATAGAATCGCATACAATTCTGCCCTTGCTTGTAAATTGCATGTCAGTTGTTGGCTGTGTTTAGGTCTCATTTACTTTATCATGTTAGGAACTAAGCAGCCTAGGGTTCCCTCCTCACCCTGTGCCTCTCATCGCAACCAGGGCTGAGCTGTGCGTGGTGTGCAGTCAGAAATGCCTATTGAATGAACTTCTTGTCTATGTTGATCCTATTAACCAGATAATTGCCTAATCTCCACTTGGCTTTGTGCTCTATAGGCACAACGTAACAGGTGAAGTGAATAAAAGCTTTCTTCGAGCAAATACGCTCATGAATGGGGTCTTTTTCTGAGAGGGCATGGTCGCCTGTACCTCTAGAAGACAATGTTCATCTCACACCAATGAGCAGATTAGACCCAGGGCAAAGTTGACTCAGAAGATCAGATTTAGTATCAACACAAACAAATCTTTATAGAGAAGTCAGGGAGAGACTGCACACCCAACAGCACTTTCCCTTTCCTTCTCCACTTTTCTCTGAGCAAACATTTGAACCACAGACATTCCAATCACCATCGACACTGTTTACCTGAGCTGAGGCAAAACTCAATAAGATCGATTCCAAGTTACAGACCCAGATATATGGAGGAGGAGAGCTGTGGTATGAATGCAGAAAAAAAAGAAAGAGTGAGAGAGAAGAAAGGAAAAGAGAAAAGGATCTGTCTGTGTTAGCACAGATGATAGTCAGGTTGCTAAACATGTTATGAGATTGTGGGGAATAATCCACCTCTCCACAGATCCGTTGAATTTGTGGCTCTGAGTTAATCAGATACAGTTAGCCAGCATTTCAGGGGACGTTCCACTATTCCTGAAGGTCAAGAATGTTCACTTGAAGAAAGTTATTTCAAGCAGTTACCTGTATGTCGTATATCCCAACCGTTGATACATAAAAATTTAAATATGTGACCCATCATAATATTTTCATATTGAGTAACTACAGAGAATATTTTGGCAAGGGTGCTTAATCTAAAATGTTCAATTTTAATCAGTTTGAACTATGGTCTGTCTTTCTGTGAACTGAAAGCCACCAATCAATTTTCCTTTATCTTTTTTTCTGTTTTTCTTACCCAAGGCAATGCCTTTTGTAAAAGGGTATTTATTTTTAATGGATTTTTTAATGAATTTTTCAGTCAAGCTATTAATAATGCCATTAATTATAGCCAGCTTGTATTAAAGTGCACGCTGGCCTCTTAATCCTGACCCCCAGCTATTGGCTTGCAGCTAATCCAGCCTGGTGCTTGGCAGAGAAGGGCAGGACTCAGCCAGCGGCTGCTAGGAAACGGGATGGGGAAGGCAGAACCATGGGATAAGAGGGAGAAGGGCTCAAAGAGAATGTTTCGTCTCTTCTTTGCCAGAGGGCCTGAAGTTTAAAGCCAGATGATGTGTGAGTGGGGTGGGATAATCCCGTGGATGCCATGCAAGCACTTAGGAAGAACTTCCCAGTGGAAGGGCTTTGCTCTGCCTTCAAGGCCTGGCCGGTTTGATAACCCCACAGGAACACGGCGCTCCCTCACCTAAGGCAGTTATGTGCCTCTGCCTCAGCTTCAATCTGCTTAAATCGACCAGACAGAAGCCTCAGCCACATAATGGATTCCAATCCCTAGCTTTCTTCCCTTCTCCACCCCAGCTTCCCAGCATTAGGAAAAGTATTTAATTACCATTTGCTTTCAAGATAATTCAGTGTTCCAGGATTTTATCCCTCAGTGAAAACGCTGCTGTGGGTTTATGGCGATGGGTGTGTCGTGTCTTTTTAAGAACATTAGCAGGTAGCACAAGCAAACTGTAAGGTTTCGGTGAGCAATGACAAGCTTTTGGACATCTTTCGTTGATTGTGTTGGTTGACATAGAAGTTCTATTTGAAAGAAGGAAGCCGGTTTAATCTGAAATTGGTGGAAAAAGGTTTCAAGGGACTAGAGCAGCCCAAACTGGAGAAAGGAAATGTCAATAATAACAACCAGAAAATAGTGAAAGTAAACATACAATAGTGAAAGTAGACAGCTGAAAAATTTTTCTTATGGTCATGAGACAAAAAAGCAGGAAGATCGGAACTCATGGGTCTTCCTTACAGCAATTTATTTTGTCTCTCAAATGGGAGCGGTTGCATGTAATTGGTATAAGAGGAAATATTGTTTCTAATAACAAATCCATTCTAATCAAAATAAACAATAATCCTAGTGGCATTAGTTTCTGAAGGACAATGTAATAGCTGTTTTCTGGTGCCATGATTTTGACATAAACCAAGGTGAAACCTCACTTTTAAATACTCAAAATAAGTCTGGGTTCAATTCTCTAAAGAAATGAGAAAATGTTAAGGGGTTTATTTCACATTGGATTATGATAAATATTTATGTTATGTGTAGAAATGGAAGAGTTTCATGGGGAATTGATTTCAGAATCAATTGATTTATTAATGACACTTGACTTTTATATTTTCAACTATAAACATGATCATTTTCTCATCTCCCTAAAAGGATTTCTGCCGTTAAAAATAAAAATTAATGGGTTGTTTTTACTAGGGCAAATTGGGATAGTATCATCACATTATATTAAATTACTTTTTCACATAACCAGTGTATATTATATGGTTTACATGGGACTAGGACTGTGCTACCTCTTGAGGATGGAGCTATGAACTAAAACAGCATAGTTCTACCTTTACAGAGCTTAAAGTTGACCAAGTTGCCTTGGTAATGCCAACATCTATCCTCCTCCCCAAAAGTTAATCTCCCCCAACCAAACCGTATAGGAAATGAAAATTAATTAATGAAAATTAATTTCAGGTTTGATAATATGCATGTCAGAGACCACCACCAAAATGTTCCTAAAGACTGGAGATGTCCAATATCAAAGACACGGAAAATAACTTGTTTCCTCCATTACTTCTACCTTCGATGAGTACAGAATTTTTTGATAAAGCTAAGCACATGCATCTTTATCCATCTAAGACAGTCTTCTGTGATGCTATCTGTATAAAGTTAACTTACTACCATTGAGAGCTGGGCTCGAGGATCTGCCTGTTGCGTCAGTTTTAAACATCGCCTTCACCAAGAAATATGAAGAAATTCCCTCTCCAATTCCTCACTATCAAGCTCTAGGTACTTGATGGTCAAGCCATACCCTGAACTCTGGGCAGAGCAAGGAGAAATGTTTTTTATATGCCCCAAATAGTTACTCAATTTACCTTATTTTCTTGGTATATGGGAGAATTTGGCTTATGATTTTAGAGCATAAGCAGAGTTCTTTTGTATATTACCAATAGTTCATATGTTTGACTTGCCACCAAACTAAGTTCTTGGGGAGCAAAGCCTGTATTTTTTTTTCTTCGCAATCTTCTCATTCTAGCACAGTGAGAGACAGAGTCGGCGCTCAGAACACTTGAGTGAAGAAGAGAGTGAAAGGTGAAAAACTAAAATGAAATAAATGTCAAATAAGGTGTGAGGGAATTTCAATTTTGTTCTCAGGAAAACCGGTTTTTATTAAATTGTCATTGAACACTTGATCCTTTTATTCTTTATTTTGACCTCTAACTTAACCATCCAAAAGCTGGATAAACTTGAACATGGTATTTAATCTCCATAACCTACTGTTTCTTCATCTTTAAAATGGGAATAAAAATCCTTACTTCCCCGGGTAATGCAACTTAACGAATGTGAAGTCCCCATAAAAGAGCATGAGTAGGGCTCAGTATACGGTAATAAGCTTAACACTTGTTGCTTCTCAACACAGTGTGAATTAATACCATGCTACATGGTATTCCTTTTTTGAGCATGTAGTGTTCTTTGCAGGAAAATAACTATGCCCATTCTTGATTTAACTCCTATGCCTTCTTGTATGTGCTGGATTTAGCTAGAGATTAGACCTATTGGCCATTGCCTCATTGAAATAGCTTATAGATCTTGAAGCCAGTTTCATAAAATTAAGAGATGCAAGGGCCAACAGAATTCTCACCTAAACATTACTTAGAGCTTTCTGAGCTTCTTTGTGAATTTCTACATGCTTAAAACATAGTTGGACTCATTTGTTAATTTGAGAGGCTTTAATATTACTTGCGGATTATCGGGGTTCAAATTCAAAATCAAACTCAATTGGGACAAACCATTCCAGTCAGGTTACTGTCACTCTGCCACTTGACTGGAGATGGGGAAGAGTCCATGTAACTTTAATTTTATGGGCACTTGACCTCAAACTCACTAAAGGAATACTCTGTACTCACCTTTGTGAGCGAGACATTCTTCCCACTAGATTCACGGATTTGTAAATTGTGTCTTAGAACAAGCAGTAGAGTGAAATTAGACTGGTGGGGACAAACTCAAGATGTTATTATAGAAGCCCAGATTGTGTTGATGTGGCAGTGGGGTCTGTCTTCAGAAGATGTTGCAGTTGAAATGTCATTGTTAGTTTAGCTGTCCCAAAGTGTTTGTGTTTTCTTTGTTTTAGTGTTCCGAATTGACTAAAAATTTCAAAATTTTCCAGAACAAATGAAACTGTAAATTTACCTAGTTGATTTCAAATGTGTTGGTGGTTTTATCACGTATCCAAAATTCTACCTGCTTTTTCCCCAAACTTTTTCCAGGGAAGCAGACTTCCTGTTGCTACGGTTGGGGCAACTTCACAGTTGCCTCAAAGTCCAACATTTAATGGTGGCTTCGTTATCAAGCCAGACCAGTCAGAGCCCTGGAAGTTTACTAATTCATTTAAATGTTTGTAGTGCAAATCAGGGCTGCGAATAAGAGAGTGGTTCTCTTATCCAGCATTTATTTTGGGATAAATAGAGGACTCAGAAGCCCAATCTTTCTGATCACAAAAGCTACATTTAGTTAATTGGACAATGTGTCTCAGTGAATATATATTTTATGTCTCTGTTCATGCCAGCTCATCAATGTCTTCTTTCAATTTTATCTCCAGCCTTCATAATTTTTATATTTTTATTGGTTATGTGTAAAGTGAATTGCAATTTCTAGGACATTTTTCTAAAGAAAAGTTTTATGAAAAGAGTGCCATAATCTCTGAATTCACCTTAGTTTTATGACTGTGTCATTGACTATATTCATAGTCTTTGTCCTATGTGAGAGATGCTGCAATTTTATACAGGTGGAAACTATTGCAGAGTATAAACCCTACATTTAAATATATTTAAAATAAGTCAGGTACGAGGTAAGATAAATTCTTCTGAGATAAGACTGAGAAGGATTTAATTATTTTCCCGAAGGGTGCAAAATAGAACACAGAATTTTTTGGCACACCAAGGCTGGAATGATCAGGCAAGGACTTAAGGAACTTAATTTTATAATCCTCCTGACCCTCTTTCCCTCCCACACCCATTTCCAAGTAAATAACACAGAAGACTTAGTTTCTGTCTGTAAAAGAAAGCAGCCTGTGTTTATGGATAGTGTCCTATGTGAAAGTCATGACACCACTTATAACCGTGACTCATTTTCCCCACTTCCTTGTTCAATACACCATGCCACTTTATAAGACAGAGTGAAATAAGCCCTTGCTTTTGTATAGCACCTCACCTAGAGTTTACAGACTGCCTTTACATTCATTCTTCGTACTAGCTATGTGATAACATTATGGAGTAGACAGAAAAGGGACTGTTATCTCCATTTATAGATCAGGAAGTGCAGGCTCGGAAAATTCAAGTGATGCCCACCATTCTGTAACTTTAAGTGACAGAGTTAGGATTTGATCCTAGATCACCTGAGTTCCCATCCAGTGCGCTTTCCATCATGACAAGGTGCACTCATGGTACTTAACATTGACAGAAGTTGATTTGACTTCCTATAATGTGTGAACAAAGCTATGATAGGAACTGGGCTGAGTTGAATTGTATGAAGTCAAGATTTTCTTTCAACCCTAGCCTTCTCATTGTGTTTCTGGACCAGTCTGGAATATTTAGTCTATACTGTGAGGAATATGAGGATCCCAGCTAGAATCATCTTTCTCCCCCTTTGAAAGCCCTAGAGATATTTTTCACAAGACTTCAGATTCCATGTCAGATAAGACAGGAAGGAGATATACAGCATCTGCAGTGGAAGACTGTAAAAATTAAAACTAAATCCTTGAGCAAATCCAGCTCATTAAAATCATAAACTAGTCAATTAAGGAAGGATAGGTAATTTCCCCCAAGATGTCTTAGAAAATCAAATAGTAACCCAAGGATTCTGAAGGAAAGATGATCGACTAAAATGAGTTCTTGAATCACTCCAGGCTTACTCAACTCAGTCTCTCGCCCAACAGGTGCTGGGTGGTGAGGGATGGGGAAGGCACAGAGGATGGTGCAAGCTGTCTTACAGTCTCCAATTCTAGGTAAATGAACTAGGAAAATGACTCCTGTTCAGACACAATCAGGGAAAAGGAATTAGTCTTTCTGGAATCCTCTTCCTTCCATCTTTCAATTAATTTGTTGGCAGGGCAAACTAGTGTCTTGCCAAACTCTTTGCTCTTTGTACATGGTCAGTCAGTTCTCTCTCTCTCTTCCTCTCTCTGTCTTTTAGTAACCTTCAAAGGAAATGTACATGATACTAGGGCCAAAATTAATTAATTAAGTGTTGCCAAAATTCATATCCAATTGGTAAATCTATAACTATTTCAAATCCTTGATCTGTTTGCTTGCTTTTCCTATTCATTCTTGCCCTTTGTTTCTCTTCCATCCTGATGGCATGTCTTTAAAAATATTTTTTAAGGGCAACTGGAAAATAATGTGACATTGTTCCCAATCCCACTACTTTCCTTTTCCTAGGGAAGTTTCAAACGGCTGATGCTTTATTGTTTCATGTCACTTGCTAGTAATTTTGCTTTGACAGAGCTGGGTTATGGATTCAAGGGAAGGAAAGAGTACAAGAACAAAGGGAGTCTAATTCATACTTGAGATCCTCTGTCTTCCCAGTGGGACTGTGTTTTGTTTGTTCTTCAGAGGAATGATGAATACTGATCAGACTAAATTTAAGACCCACAGGGAAGTTGTATGAACTGTAAAATTCTTTGGGTCCCAAACAGTGTAACACACTTTATGATTTCAAAAAGTACTGATGAATCTTAGTAAAGATCAGGGGAAATTTTTTTTTTTAAAGCTAAGTAAATAGAATGCCCAAGGGATTGGAGTTCTCTCTCGTTTCTCACTTTCTCTGTTTTCTCTTAACTCTTTATAGGCCTCACCCTTCCAACAATTCTCAAGGGAGATACACAATTCCCAAGGTTATAGCAACAACAAAAATGACACTCAGTGAGCTGTCAGAGTAAACAAAGGCTGCGCTTGTGTATAGGATTGTTTTATTGGACCAATTTAGCAAACTCCTTCCACACAGCCCTGTGAGCAGCAGGAATTGAGACACGGCTCCTGGAATCTAAGACTGTCTTATGGAATCTTGGCAAGTGAAAGCTATTCAAGCTTTCAGTTCTATCTGATTTCACCACATGCATATAGACATGGTGGTATAATATAAATGTGGACTAGTTGGTGGAAAGGGACATATATATATATAAACACATTCTTAAGGTGGTTTATAAATTCCAAGGAATCATGATATGCCTATTCCTTTTTTCCGTATGGGTTTGCTGGTTTTAAAGAAAGACTAGAATCCCTGACAACAAATTTCAATATGTGTATGTATACATGGATTTTATTTTATGGTCACCTTTAAAGGACAAATTGATAAACATTAATCTTAACTCATTTGAATGAGCCACACAAAAATAAACAGCTAAAATGTTACTTCTTTGCTTTTGTTTTGTTATATTCTTCTCCTCATTGGCAGCAAGAAACTCTAGTCTGGTGTGGCATAGTCTATCTAGTCTAGTCTAGTCTGTACCAGAGGTCAGCAAAATTTTTCAGGAAAGGACCAGATAGGAACTATTTTAGGCTTTCTGGGCCATGTGATGTCTGTCTGAACTACTCACCTCTGCCATTGTGGTACAAAAGAAGCCATAGACAACATGTAAACAAATGGAAGTGGTTGTGTTCCAATAAAACTTTATTTATAAAAACAAGTGGCAGCCTGTCCATGGGCCATAATTTGCCAACCCCTTGTCTACTCCATGGCCTATGAGGTATGGTGTGGAGAAAAATACTTCATCAGTTTTTGATACTAATACCAAGGAAAGTTGACACAATCTTGCAGTTAATGTAATCCAAAGTAGACCCATTCAGTTAATTCATCCGTAATATTACTACCTAGAAGGACTATTATTCAGTAAGCCTGAATCTACCTTTCCACTCATCGGTAAGTAAAGAAAGACTGTAATGAACATGTATACAAGTAAGGCATCATGCTTGATTCTGTAAGGAAACAAATGTACATGAGATGGAATTCTACATTCCCCAAGAATTTACAATCTTGTTAGGATTTCAAGGTATGAATCCCTAACTGCCATACAAAACAGACTATGAAAAGTGTCATATGTACAGGTATTGATAATGCTTTATGTTGAAATCCAGAAAAAGCAGAAGTGATTGCTAAGGCAGGAAGGATACTGAAGTATCCCTAGGTGTCCGTCAGTATGCCAAGTGCTTTTGCTTTATATATTTCTCATCTAGTAGTGAAAATTAACCTAACATGATGATACTATTCTTTTCATTTTTTTCAGATTAGGAAATGGAAACTCAAAAGAGATAATATTCTTTCTCCCTGTTTGCTTTTTTCTCTAGAGTGATGGTAGAAGGAGTGTTTGATCACTTCTGCTCAGCACAAGCCAGGAAGTACGTGAGAAATTCCACTTCCTGTCAAGAAGCAGAAGCAGAGGGAGATGGAGTGAGTTGCCTCTGGTTTCACAGTTGCTTAACAAAAAAGCTAGATTGGAGTTTGCAGCCTTACATATTTAAACCGTATCTGAACACACCACCATGCAAAAGATCAAGACCTAAACCATCACACTGGTAAAAAAGTGAGTGAGGAGTAAGACATGAGTTTACCCACCATTGTAAGAACGGCATTGGACTATTTTGATGAAATGCCATAAATACACCAGTAACTACAGGAAGAGATTGCAAGCTGATGAAAATCATCATAAACGATACTTCTGAAAACCCTCCGCAAGGCTAAACTAAGGCAGGATGAATCTCCGTCCCTTGCCTTGGAGATAATTTTAACAGTTATTTGCCGGTGTTTAGATCTTAAAGCTCATTATAAATGTCATTAGCTCATTAGATGATAAGTCATTTAAACTCCTGGACCCCAGTTTTTTTCATCTGGAACAAGAAAAAATCTGCACCAATATTGATCACTAAGATTACTTTCAGCTTGAGAAACTAAATACATCTGAGGTTCTCTAACTTGCTGTGGTCTAAATCTATGGGTTACATACATGTGGCCTTTGGATATTAACCTGCCCGTCAGAGTTTAGAATTGAGCACTAAGCCAGAAAACATGTGCCCTAACACAGAGCAAAAAGGAGAGACAACACATGTGCTAATGACTGCTAATGTATCTTTAAGAGTAAACAACTCCCTCCAATGTTTTGTTTTGTTTTTGTTTGTTTTTTTGTGAGGAAGATCAGCTCTGAGCTAACATCCGTTGCCTGTCTTCCTCTTTTTGCTGAGGAAGATTAGTCCTCAGCTAAAATCTTTGCCCATCTTCTTCCATTTTGTATATGGAACACCGCCACAGTATGGCTTGATGAGTAGTGCATAGGTCCGCACCCGGGATCTGAACCCGCGAACCCCAGGCAGCCGAAGCGGAGCTTGCAAACTCAACCACTACACCACCAGGCAGGCCCCTCCCTCCAATTTTTTAAATTAAATTAAAGATTCATTTTTAGTGCTCCATGGTTTTGGCATTTTTCACGAATACTCCAAAGTCAGGGTTATCAGGGTGTTGGATCTTACCGAAAGGCTTTGAGAAGAGGAGGTTCAGGTGTGCATCTTCTTTCTGAGTTCTGTCGAGTAAATCCGAGGCCCAACAGCAAGGAACCAGGTAATCAGGGGCCAATGATTTCCCTTCTTTCCCTTTGAGAAGATAGGATTAAGGAACGTCTGCTTTGTGCCCCATCCCTTCTTCTTGCATTACATATATTACATATCACAGGAAAACCCTGCCTTCACCAGCCAGACACGTTGCTGGGCATCTCCGTACCTAGTTCAGGGAGCCTGATCAATTAGTCCATTACATGGGAGCTCCCCAGCCAGCCTCCCTCTGGAAAATAGGTGAGAAATTCTTATATTCCTCTCAATATGTTAATCAGACAACTGGTATCACAGTTCTCTAACTGTGTAATACCAGTCCCCCTTGGCAGATATATTTTATTTGGATAATGATGTGAAATTTAAGATCTACGTTTCAATTGTGCAGAGCCATAGGCAGTTGTCAATTTTAGTGACAGACACAGACCTCAAGCTAAATTCCTGTGCACAAGCAAAAATTCCAACGAGCATAGCACAATTCTGGTCCCTTAATAGAAATACATTTTCTCCCATCGAGGGGCAGTATTTTTAAACTGTTCATCGCATCTCTTGGTACC
Organism: Tapirus indicus; assembly: GCA_031878705.1. Taxonomy (NCBI): domain Eukaryota; kingdom Metazoa; phylum Chordata; class Mammalia; order Perissodactyla; family Tapiridae; genus Tapirus; species Tapirus indicus. The sequence continues at coordinate 47,172,671 of CM062931.1, read as the reverse complement.
GGCAAATCATTAATGCTCTCGAATATTTCCTTTAACATGGGCATTGGCGACTTGAGCCAGCAACCAGCCTGACAGGAAATCAGATGGTTATAACCTGATAGCCTACTTCTTCTCTCAGAGAACAGTGCTGAATGTACACCATCCTTTATCCCTCTGCAGTTTCTCTAGCAATGTTGCTAGTTAATAGGTCCAAACTCTAAGGCAGAAAGAAGAGCTCTCAAATGCTGAATTTCTGAGACCTTAGGATCTATGTACTGGGGAGAATTCCCACTGCTGATCTTGCTGTTGGCAATCACATTAAAGAAACAGCCAGCCAGTGAAGTCCACGGCCCGGGGCATCGGTAATATGATGAGCAGCCTCTCACCTCGAGGTCACTGGTTCAAATCCAGCTGTGGCTAATGGGGGCTGAACAGTGTCTGGTATTCTAGGTAAAATTATTTGTTAGATCTGTGAAAACATACATCAGATCCTGAGGCAAATGTCCCAAAATAAACATCACAATTAATCCTAACCCATTGGTATTATGATTTAGCACTTATTGAGTTTTAACCAGCCAAGTTGAGAAGAAGGAAGGAAAAAAACCAAGTCTGCGAAGTATGTGCTCCTCATACAAAACTGACTGCTTTGTATTATGTCCTACAGGTAAATAAACAGGCTTTGTCTAAGCAGAGAGCAAGGGAATTCCAGGGAAATGCTCCCCTTCCCTGAAATGCAAAGCAGGGACACCAGTGAAAGGAGCTGGCTGAGTCTTCCTGCTTCAGCGTGGACAGGGAGAGACACTATCTCCCCATTGACATGTTTACACACTTCCAGGCACACACTGGTAGCACAAATAGGAAGACAAAGGATCTGGGGGTGGAGCATAATACTCATCACATTTCCTCTCTGACCTTATTTCCTCATATGTAATATAAAGGGTTTAGAAAAAAAATCTCTGAAGACCCTACTGGCTCTGTGAGTCTGTGATTCTTATACTGAGAGCTCAGGGCTCTTGTATGCAAACAACTCTTTACTCCCTGACTGGGCAAGGGTTGCCACCTCTCCATGTCCCCGCAAAGGCACATCCAAGTCTCTGACACAAGACCCACACACAGGCTTCGGAGTCACCAGGGTAAGATCTGAAATATGTCTCTGCTCCTCTCAGCTGTGTGTCCTTCAGCGGGGGATTTCCCCTTCCTGAGCCCCAGGTTCCTCACCCACAACAGAGGAGGATAATATCTACCTCAAAGTGTAGTGTGGGTTGAAGCAGATGAATAAAGTACCTAACATAGTGCCTGGTACACAGTACATACCCAATAAATGGTAGGCGATCTACTAATAATTACCTCTTTCACCTCCACCCCCCCCATCCCCACCCCAGAACCATTATAGGGTTGGTACTGCTTATTCACTCACTCCAGATATCCTGAAATTTGAATTGATCTTTTTTTTTGAAATCTGTATAATCAGAAAAAGTGAACTACATGGACTGTATAGCAAAGACTGCTAGGGCAAAACAAACTGCTTTGAATATGCTTGAGAAAAACCTTAGTTACAACAAAGAAACTGAAGGTATTTTCAAAACTGGATTTTTTTTTTAAATAAGAGATCCTGGGGAAAAAAATCAACTTGTAGAGGGTGATTGGAGATGACTTTACAGCTCATGCTTGTTTGTCTACCTCGAGCCCATCTTCTCATATTTCCCCCAAGTATATACGCACAAATTGCTAACTGCAATGACTCATCAATTGACATACCAAGGATAAAAGAGAAAATCTTATAGAAGATGAATGAAGTTCTGTCTTGACTACTTAAGTTCTTACTTTCATACCTAGTGATCTAGAGCAGGGTTTCTCAACCTCCGCACTATTGACATTTTGAGAAGGGTAATTCTTTGTTGTAGGGGCCGTTCTGTGCATCTCAGGACATTCAGCAGAATCTTTGGTCCCTACCCACCAGATACCAATGACATATTCCCAGTTGTGACAACGAAAATGTCCCCAGACATTATCAAATGTCCTCTGGAGTGGAAAAATCAGCCCAGTTGAGAATCACTGATCTAGAGGCTCCACCCCACTCCTCAAGCCATCTGGGAAGATAACAGCAATGAAAGATAAGTAGTTGGTATTTTTCCAGAGAGCAAAGAAGCTGCATCTTGTGTTGCGTTTACCCAACTTTCAAGTTATCTGTAACCACTGCTTCTCTCTCTGGTCTCTTCAAGCCCTGTGTTGAGCTGTGGATATATATGTTGGGCTTTAGCGGTACCTTGGGATTTGGAAACAGGAACTGGAGGATTGGGGCTTGTTTTTATTTGACAGTTTTTGAGATTCTGTGTCTATTGATCTTATGTCTTCCAGATGGAACACACAACAACAACATACAGCTAGGTTGTTGATTTAAAAAAAAATCATATAGCAATTTCCAAGAAAAATCCAGAAAAAAATGGGTGTAGCAGAAATCCAGGCACAAAGGAACACCACTGCAACAGGAAATAGTAACTCAGGGACATGGTGTAACAAAGCTGGAGCCTGGAGGAGGAAATCAGAGAGAGGCATAAAGGATGTCTGCCTCACAACCAAAGCCGTGTGCTTTCAGAACTCGAAGACAATAAATAGATCCAGTGTTCTCTTAAGATTGACTGGCACTTACACTTTATTATGAGTGAGTCTATCAAGATAATAACAGAAAAGTGCTGTAGATATGCAAAGAAAATTATTGCACAACAGCCTCCATAACTCAGGGGGACAAAAGATAAATGTCCCAGCCACACCACCTAAGCAAAAATATGAAACTGGTTTAACTGGACTCGAGAGCTACCTGGCACTCTGCACTTTTCAAATGCAGGCGTTGTTCTGGAAGGTGTGTAAGGATATAAAGGCAACGGATGTCTTGCAAAGATCCTGATTGCCAGGTAACTTTGTCAGTTACTTTGGCAGTTTGCCCAAGCCTCTTCCAGTGTGTGTTGTTACATGTCAGTTACAGAAATATCTTACTGACTTTTTTTTTCTGCTTATGTGCTATGCACTGAAAGAGCACACTCACAGGTATCCTTACCATCTTACCTTTTTCTTAAGAACCAGACTCACATGAGCCTAAGGAATAATATATTGAGGAATTCATGCCCTTAGACTCCTCCACTTTGCCGGTACAGGTGGTCTGGGAAAAGGCAAGTGGAAATAGGATAGTAGGAAGAGGGTATGGAGGAGACAAGAAAAATAGGCTAAATTAAAATATTTTCTACCTATTTGTTGAAAGATCCTTGTAAGCTTCCCTCTCTTCTTCTCATTTGCCAGTAATCTACTCCTTGCAAGAGAATGAGGTGTGTTCATCCTTTCAGCATCAACTGAAGGGCAACCCACTGGTTCCATAGTAAGACTTTTCTTCTGTATGACCTTTCCTGGGATTTGGAACTAATTGACCAGCCATTCCTCTCCAATGTCTTTTCCTTGCTCCCTATAAGGAATTTAGAAATAACCATTTCCCAACCTCCTTCCCACTCCAACACTACCAGGAATAGCATATGTATTTTGTTGCTCACTAATAAAGAATAGCACAAGTTCCTTTTCTGAAGCAAAAGCAGCCATGTTGAACCTGCAAATGGGCCCCCAAAGGATGGTTGGAGCTCTCCCTGTACAGAGAAGATTCTATTAGTATTTTCAGCCACGTGCAAGTTATCATCATAGCCAGACTCATCTTTTTCAAAATAAAAACGTACAAAAACATACATTGTAAACACCTCAAGAATTCACAAAATGCTTTTCACCTCTAATCATAGTTTCAACAAGAACTATCAAAGGAAGTTGCACTTGGGATTTAAACGGGGCAAGATGTTTACTCCCAAACTTCCTTTCAATAGAGATAGATAGAAGATGAGTGATATGCCCTTAGTTGATACAGCAGCTAGAGAAATTTTGTGGGTTGTTTTTGAGTCATCTGTAAAACAGAGTAATATCAATTATCTTACAGAGTTGCTTTGAGGATCAAATGTGATGGTCTATGAAAGCACTTTGAAAAAATCAAGTGGCATTTAAGTGTAAGATGTTATTAACAAAAATGATTATTTGTTTAAGTAGCCGCTCAGTGTCTAGTACATTATTTCGGCAGATCATAGGTGTGGAATGAAGGTAAGTTGGGTGATGTTCTGAGGTATGCGTTCTCTCCACTATTATCTGTCAACCTTGTTCAAGTATGTGGTGATATGTTAATTGCATTATGTATTTAAGGAGCCTTCACAACTGTGATCACCATTAACTGCTTGAGGTTACTTCTGGCCCTGGGCTTGTTTTTGTCACAAGAGCAAAGGAAACCAGTGAAGAGGGTGCATGGTGTGTGGAATGATCTGCTGCTGGAATGCAAAACACTGGTCTGCATTCACATGTCAGTTATAACTTTTGCTTGCTTTGTGATATTTTCCAGTCGACATTTTTTATGAACACCATCCCAGTCCCTAAGGGACTTACTACTGAAGATAGATAATTATTACATGAATATGAACAGTTCAAGTGCAACTATTAAAGAAACAAGTAAATAGATAATTTTGTGACAGACAGATCACATGCTTAAACAACCCTGGGGACTGGAGCAAGGCTAATGTGTGGGACAGAGAGTATAAAAAGGGGAAGATTGCTCTATTTAACTTCCCAGTGATTTCTCTTTGGAAACATTCTCAATTAGAAATATTTCTTTCTTTGACAGTAAGGATAGAATCTCTACATTTCTCTGGCAATATCTCTTCTCCAAGAGAAAATTTCCAACGTTCAAATACAAAATGTGTAACTTCTGTATTTAGTTATTCAGAGAGGGAGAAAAGAAGGCATACTTTCTGATTATACTACTTTATGTTATTACTCTAGGCAAGAAAGATATTTATAGAGAATAAATATCTAAACTATTTAATTAACTAATTAATATATTTGAGTTAATACTTGTCCTGGGCATAATTACCAGTGTGGTTTAATTCCTTTCTTTTTAATAGTGATTTATATTTTAAAAGTTACTCAAACAATGATTTTAATATAGATCCTTAAAAGAGAGGGGAGACTATTTTTACCTGAAATCTGATTTGGTTGACACTTCAGTCAATCCCCATTCTAAAGGGTTTTCTGCATATTTTAATAATTTGGCAGGCTGAAAAGCTAAAAAGAATGGCTTTTTCAAATACTGATTATTTTGCCCTCAATTCTGTTTCTTTCATTTTACAAAAGCTTGACACTTTTCCTGTATTTTCAGTAATAATTTATAATAAAGAAAAGAAAACACTCTACAAATTTAAAAATAGTTACCAATACTAAATTACAGCCAATAAATACAAATTCTATACAATGGCAGAGAAGAAATCTGCTAATTTATAGCCAATTCGTTAAATGCTAAATATTAATACATTTCAGTTCTGCCTTCAGTTAGACTGGTTGAATCATGAGCTTCATCAAGGAACCATTAGGGGCTCAAGTTAGGCCCCACACAAAGAGAGCAACACAAACCTGGTTCCTGCTCCCTTGGGGCTCAGAAACCAATTTATAAAATAATAGTGTGGGCAAAAAATTTGCGGACAACAGGGGAAAAAAATGAAACCATCATCTTTATAGGCAATATTTTGCATCATGTGCTTGTCCTATGTGCAAATATTTTCAGAGCTAAGGAAGCAGTACCCTACACATAGTAGGCATTCCAATCATGTGTCCTGATTGTAATTAGGAGTTATTTATGATTTTATGGTCCAAAGCTACATTCCTAAAGCTCTAAAATATACCCACTATTTGGTAGAAAATTGTACAAGGAATCTGCTAGTGGTCAAAAGCCAACGACCTCCACAGTCTTCCAGGCCTCCTTAAAAAGACTCACAGACTGCAGTGAGGATTGGAAGCATATAATTGCTCCCCTCATAGAAATGCAGAGAACACCACCGCTGTTCTCTAAGAGAGAGGGAGATGACAATACGATTAAAAGCAGTGTTGATCATTACAGCCCGAGAAAAACTTCGTTTCTCCCCCACCAACTTCCAACCCCCCCAAACCTAACAAATACCAGAAACTGATGGTAGCTCCCTTGCTATTTTTTCTTGGATGCAGAATTCTTCATTAAAGTTGAGGGATTCAATAGAGCACTTTAGCTAATTAATTATGGTTTGATCGTTTTGACACCTCCAAATGATTCAGCCACATACCTTCGAGCTTTGTCAACTCAATTGCATCTTTATTTTTGTTGCCTTTAACCAACAATGAAGACTAATGCCACTCTTTCCAGTTTTCAATCACCTCTACAGAAGTGCTCCCCTGGCAATGCGCAAGGACAGACCTAATTAATCCCTCATCTGCCCTCCGTGGTGTCTATACATCACCCTGGCAGTTGGAACTGCTGCTTGTTTTAAGGCTATTGCTGGAATGAAAAGCTCATCTGTTTTTCAATAATTTTACCACAGGTGGTGATTTGTAATTAGAAAAGGCAGAATCCAAATTTTGGTGTGTGTGTGTGTGTGCATGTGTGCGTGTGTGTGTGCATGCATGTGCATGCACTTGCCTGTGCTTTGTAATTTACAATAGGCACTTATTGCAGAAGAGAGGAAAAGAATGAAAAGCAGTAGCACAGCAAGAGATAAGTATTCACTTTTGCATCAAGCCGAGCAACAGGCTTTTAAAAGAACTATTTTTTTTGTTTGTTTTGATTTTTGTTTTGTCCTTTTTAAAACTGATATAGTCACATACAGGTTAGAGATCAAACACTCAGAGAAAATGGGAAGACGGTAAGATCTCAGAAACCTTGGGACTCATTGGTGTCCCCTGGAGGGAGTGTAGGCCTGTGACGAGTGTCTGGTGGTAAATCAAGGAGGGTCAAAGTGGAAACCTCCTCTCTGACTTTGGCCTCTCTTGGCTATCTGGTCTCACGGTGAGGGGAGGAGCATGCATTCTCATCTTCATCCTAGGTGGAACTTACTGTAACAGGAAAGAGTTTAGCACAAGGAGGCAGTCTGGGTAGCTTTAGCAAAGTGGCCCGGAGAGGAGATTAGCTTTCAGATGGGTGATAAAGGCTACTTAACTTCAGGACTTTATCTATCAGCAGTCACTACATCGCCATCCTCTGACGTTCACCTTATCACTTGCTTTGCTCTTCTTGGTCTATTCAGATTCTATTCTTTACTCTTCAAGGCACTGCTCTTCCATGAAGCTTTCCTCAACCATTCCAGCCAGCCATTCATCTTCTGCAGACCACGTGGCTTAAGGCTCTCCCTCTGGCCTGAAAGATAGACAGCCTGGGACTTCCAAATATCACTTAAAGTATAAATGTCTTGCCTCTCCAGCTAGATTGCAAATCCTTGGAGGGAAAGGGTACTTTTTAGGGTTTCCTCTGGGTCCCAGAACCTATATCTATATATCGAACTGAATTGGTCTTTAAGATTCCCAGTGTGAATTGTAAAATAGAGACAGCACGGTAGCTTTATATACATGCTGGAAGGTGATATCAAACTGTGTCAGAAAAGTAAAAAGTAAAAGACCTTAGAAGAATCTTAGTCTAAGCACTGGCAGAATCTTCCAGGCTGCAAGTATTATAAATCACTGGAAATAAATTATCATATGGTCTTCTTCAGACAGTGCCTTTTCATTTGTTCTTAAGAATAATCAGTTACTTTCCTAAGTCAAGTTTGCTTCAGGGAAGGTGAATACAGGAAAACTTTGATGTAGGTTTCTTCTAGTCATAGGCTTCTATGATTCTGGGGGCTGGTGGTGATAGAGGACGGTGGGGTAGAGGTGGAGAAATGGAACACTGACTCTACAATGGTTTCTGCCAACTTACGTTCATTTGTACAGAAAGAGGCTATTTTACCTTGTTATCATAGAAGGATATGGAGCATGATGCTGTAGAAATACGAGACCTATGTCAGAGATCAGGGGGCTCTCTCACATCAAGAGGTTTCCCCATTGAAAGGAAACCCACGCCTTGTACCCTAGGGCTTTCTCTCCACAAGAGCAAGCTTACAGAACTACAATAGAGCTGCTATCTACCACACTTTGCTTCTACCATGTCTCTCTCCTCTTATACCTGGTAATTGTGGGCAATAGTTAATCCAACATCTGGATACTACAATATGTTGTCCTCCCATTTAGATAGTCATCTGTATTCTGAGTATACCAACATCTTCACATCCCTAATTTAATATAGATGAAGAACATTATCTACTACGTCCAACTGAAAAAGGGAAAGCAGACACTGTAAATGCAAAAAAATAGCTTGGATCCTTTTTTTAAAGCTACATTTTTGTTTGGGTTTTATAGTTTAGATCTTGTGGTTTGGGGGGTATTTTTTTTCTGAATACAGGGAATCACCTTATATCTCTTAGTTCAAACTGCTTACCCTGGTATTAATGCCTTCCCCTATTTTATATGCAATGTTTATTTTCAGCCTGATTCCTCACTATTTCCCTACATGGATTTTTCTCTGTAATTAGACTGTTCTCGCACCCTGCAGACATGCATATACATTCCCATTTTTGGGCTTGCACATACAATCCCCTTCACAGGAGACACCCTCCCCACCTCTTCTCATCATGTGAAAAATCTTACCTTTTTCAACCAGACTATTCCGGTTGACCATGGTGCCCCCTTTTTCTGACCTCATTGCTCTTAACACGTGTACCATGCCATAAAGCTCTACTCCCAGTACTAGGGCAATAAATCATGTTTTGCCCCGAGACATTTCTGTATTATAGTCATTGTTATTTTATTCTAGTAGCGTCATTTTATGCATTAATGCTTTATTTCCCTAATTAAATTATAAGCATGCCTCTTTCGCCTTTCACAATGCTTAGCACACAGCAGACACTCAATAAATGTTTGATAATTTCCCTTTAAACAGCACATGCAGTATTGCCATTCCATTTCCTGAATCTGTACTTCAATTAAAGAGGACAAGAAATATAAGATATAGAACATCGCTGCAAAAGGATCAGTAATGTTATTCCTATATCATAGAACTGAAGATAGTGGAAAGAATTGTGCTTTGGTAGAACTGAGAAAATATTTCATACTTAGACCTAGACTGAGCTGGCAGGAATCTTCAAGCTAATTTTCTCTAACTCCTACTTTCAATAAATGAGAAAACTGAGACTCTATAATAAGCAACTTGATTTTATATCTTTTTACACTGCACATGGACAAAATGTTTCATGATGTTAGTACAATTTAATACACTTCATATTTCTCAAAGTGTTTTTATATACATATATTTTTACTCCCATCTTAACATTGTGAGATATTTGTTATTATCCCTTTTCTTTTTTTTTTTTTTTCAGATGCATAAACTTTTAGAAGTTCTTGTGCTTAGTCTACAGCTGAGTCAGGACTGAGACTTCATCCTCATCCATCCCTCCCTGGGTTATTTCTTCCTTTCCCCGGAAAGTCAAAACTATGTTTCCAATTCGGAACTTGTCTCCACAGATAGATACACAACCATGAAAGAAATCCAGGAGAATAGGAGTTGTGGGAATGGGGAGGAATGGAGAGAGAAAAAAGAAACATTTCCAAGCAGAGGGAAGAATATGTTCAAACACTTGAGCTGAGAGAGGACGCCACCTCTAAAGAAGGAAACAAAGACTGAAATGCACGGGGTGGGGAGGGTGGCATGTAGAAGAGGGTGACCCCCTTCTTCACATTTCCACTTGAATGTCTCAGAAACACTCCAGACTCAATATATCCAAAGTCAAACTCATTATATTTACCAAACAAACAGCCCCACAGCTGATGCTACTCCAGTATTTCCTCGCTTAGTGAAGAATGTCCCCATTCATGAAGCTGGAAGTCTGGCAATCATCCTGGGCATCTCTGTCACCCATTGGATCAGTGCACCACCAAGGAGGCCTAGTAATTTTGCCATTTAATGTTTCTGTTCTGCTCACTCTCTCTGTGTAGACCATCTCCGCTCTTGTTCGTGCTAATATTGTCTCTTGCCTTATTGTACCAATATCCTACCTGGTCTTGGTAGTTCTGCTCTGCCCACCCTCTCCAGTCTTCTCTTCCATACCACATCCAGGGCAACCTTTTAAAAATATACAAATTTGATAATTTCACCAACCTGCAAAAATCCTGCAATGACTTTCCATTGCTCTAAGCATTGACTAAAAATCTTTAATTAATTTTAGATCAATGTCTTTCAAACTTTAATGTGTATACAAATCACCAGGAGATCTTTTTAAAATGCTGATTCTGATTTGGCATGTCAGGCTAGGCCTGAGATTCTGCATTGATCACAAACTCCCTGGTGAGCTGATGCTGGGGGTCTGCAGGTGACACTTTGAGTAGCAAGGGCTAGAAGGCCCTTCACAGTCTGGTCCACCACCTTCAGGAGTCCCTCCTATGTTACTCTCTTTATTTTATCCACACTGGCCTCCTTTCCATTCTTTGAAGTTTGCACGCTCCCTCTCAACTCAAGCCTTTGAATATGTTCTTTCCCTTACCCAGAGTTTTTCTTCTCCCCCCAATTCCCTCCACCCACCAACTCCCATGTATCTGGTCCACTCATATTCATCCCTTAGAGTTTGCCTTCAGACCCACTCTGATGCCTGTACTTTTCCTTCATGGTATCTAACACAGTTTGTACTCATATTTTTAAGGTGTGTGATTATTTGGTTAATATCTAAGTTTCCTTATTAGACTCCAGACTCCATGAAGATCGAACTTAGAAGTAAAAACCAAAACTGTGCTATAGGGGTCCAAGTACCTTTATGGGTCCCTCTCCTGATCCCTCAAGACAGAGCTGGATACTAGAAAATGACATTATTTCACTAGTGGCTGGAGTGAGAGATGAGCACCAGACACCTGGATGCAGGCCTAAGATGGCAAGGAGTAGAATTTTCTACAGTAGCAGCTGAGAGAGAAAATCACAAGGCACCAGAGGCCAAATGTGAGCCACATATCACTGGTCTGTTTTCTTACCATTAAATCCACATTTTGCCCAATGCCTGGCACATATCAGAAGTTCAATAAATATTCTTTGACTAAATAAATACATTTAAACAGCTAAAATGCATATCTCCTGATCTGGTGGCCCTTCTAAACCAGCACAGTGTAGATATGATGTGAGCCACAAATGCAAGCTACATATGTAATTTTTAATTATCTTGAAGTCACATTAAAAAATGTAAGAAGAAACAAGTGAAGTTAATTTTAGTAATATATTTTGTTTAGCCCCAAGTATTATCATTCTCGCATGTAATCCCCATTTTACATTCTTTTTCTCTTTTCAAACTAAGTCTTCAAAATTCAGTGTGTGTTTTATGCCCGCAGCACATCTTAGTTCAGATTAGCCACATTTCAAGCGCTCAGTAGTCACCTGTGCTTAGTGGCTACCATATTGGACAGCAGAGCTCTAAACTACTTGGCCTCTCTCTACATTTCTCAGATGAATATGTGACCCAGCACATATGGTGAAATGAACATCTAGGAAAAGAGTGAAGCCAACAAATGCAAACCCACTACATCCCTCACCCCACGCCCCTTACAATAAAATCATCTCTTTAGCAACTGATGTGTGCCGTGTGCACAAGATCCCCTCAGTTGAGAGCCTACGGTGTGAGCAACTCTCACTGTTAAAAATGTAAAACAAAACTGGAAGTAGAGACCAAGTGCTTTTATTTCTGTAGCAACGTGCCTGAAGGGTAGAAACAGTTTTTAAAACATCTTGTACTTGGGCACTGGCCTAGTGGCGTAGTGGTTAAGTTTGCGCCCTCTGGCCTGGGGTTCACAGGTTCGTATCCTGGGTGTGGACCGACGCACCACTTGTCAAGCCATGCTGTGGCAGTGTCCCATATAAAGGGGAGGATGGGCATGGATGTTAGCCCAGGGGCAATCTTCCTCAGCAAAAAGAGGAGGATTGGCAATGGATGTTAGCTCAGGGCTGGTCTTCCTCACAGAAAAAAAATCCTGTACTTGGTTTGGAATGTTGAAGGAAGGTGATTGAAGGATTTCTGGTTTTACATCATTTGCACTCTCCTAACGAGCCACTGACAATTCCAGGTAATGTGTGCAGCCTGTATTTATTTACATGCATTAGCACTGGCTGGTGACAAGGAACAGCTCCTTAATAAAGCATTCAAGACAAATTCTCTGTGACTACTGAAAAAGCCACTCATAAACACGTGTGCAATTTTGAAATTAATCAAATGCACTCCTTGATCTGTGCTGCACATGGTGAAAAATATCATACAAGTTGTGTGCTAAACATTTTATGTTTTCATTTGTAACTCTAGGGATCTTAATTCTACATAAAGCTGGTAGACTACTTATTCATTCATTCAATCTATTCATTTATTCATTCTTCCAACGAACATTTATTCAGTACCTTCCTGTGCATGGTGCCACGTCAGTGACTGAGGACACAGTGACCCAAAAGGCATGATACCTGCACTTCACAGTCTAGGGAGTCTAATCTGGGGACATCACTCTTGCATATTATTTACTCAAGGAATTTTTACATACATTTTAAAGACACTGGAAAATAAGCCGCTAATCAAACATGGCAGGTGTTTTTGTTAGACCTGTAGAAAGAAGTTCTCCATGCCAACAACATAAGCCAAATGTTCTCTAGGCCCCACCCCCTGAATTCCAAGGGAAGGTCACTTTCACAGTTTGTCCACTCAGGTGCTCGTCAACATTCCCATCCACCAAGTGACAGAATCTCCACAGTTTCCCCCCACATCACCTGTCCTCAATCTCTAGGCAATTAAAAGGACAGGCAGTGGGAGAGAAGAGAGATCTCATGCGGCATCAGAGCTCCACCACAGTTCTGTTGCAAGTCTTCTTGGAAGCCATCTTGCTATGGATTTCCGAGGCTTAAATGCCCACATGTTCTGCTCTCCCAATGGGATGGGCCCAAACTAGGACTCTGATGCTCTATAATCTGCTTGCCCACACTGCTCCTTTCTCTCACTTGTTCTTTCTCTTAGTTTCTCTGCCATCACTATAGGAAGCTCCTGGCCATCATTTGGGTGCCTCCAGGTCTTCAATGCTCATCCTTTCTTTGGTTAAAAGGGACACAATACCCTCTTCTGGTTCTCAGTTCTTTCAGAAGGGACACCCACAGCAGAAGTGCTAGGGTCCCTAGGAATCCGTTCTCTCAGTCTGTTCCAGTACACATTCTCAGCAGGGTACACATTTCCTAGGGAAAAGGCTGGATAAGGGAGGGTCAGAAGTGGTCCCTTATTGTATATATCCTGAATCAGTTGTCTGTCCCCACTCTCTGGCTCTACTACTGAGTCTAACCCATCTTTCAGACATATCCTGCAAAAGAGTGAATATATTTCCTCTTAGTTTCTTTATTGCCCAACTGCACTCTGGATTCAATCAGGCCCTCCCTCACCTGTTAGATGGGCTGCCATGTGCATACATTTAAACTCCAATGGTGGATGAGACTCAAGGAGTATTTGCTCTTGGAGCTCCTTGACCCTTGGTTAAACACTTTAGTGTCTCCAAACATTGTGTGTCGTGAGGTGTCAGCCCAGAGAATGTGAAGGACCACCAGGAGGTATCAGCTCTCTCCATGCTGAGAAGCCCTGTTATGCCAGGTGCATACACTCCAAGTGTGTTGGGGGCCTTGGTGGTCATAAAGTTTAAATAATCAGCCTCTAAATTTCCAGCTTTCTATTATTTTAAATTTCCACTTAATATGTTCCCAAAAAGAAGGAAATGGAATTTGTGCATGTCGCAATAAGAGTAGTCATTTAAGTCAATTATTTGTGCACAGTGCATTGGAATTTGCAGATTCGACAATGCCATCCCAAGTGGTTGGCATTGAGAAAAGAGCAAGCATTAGGAGAATGGGAACTTTAACGTATGTGATCATTAAGCTAAGTAACAAGACATTGATCCATCCTTTGAAAATCTCACTACTTCCTTAGCAGCTAATAAGTATTTGTTATGCACCTACTCTGAATCTAGGCTTTCATTAGGTTAACCTCTTTGAGATGGTTAACACATTCTTACAGAGATCATGACAGTCAAGGTGTGTTTTTCCTGAAAAAAATAAATGAGTAAGTGAAATATGTTATATATAGGATCACATATTCCCATTGACTTTCATGGTCATTTTAGAGAAGCTTTCCCATACGGAAATTGGTAAGAAAAAATATGATAAAATTTCCAACTTTCCATTCCAAGTGCAGTTTGGTTTATTTATGTATTGCCTTGGTGACTTTTATTTTCCTAATAAATTTGCCAAGAATTAGACAGATGAGTGGATAATCCACTTGAACCCAAGGTATTCTCTCAGAAGTACACATGTATTACTATGTCACAGGAGAGTCTGTGGACCTCATGGGATGTACCTATTGAATCAGCAGCTCTGACAATATTAAAATGAAAAAGTCAGCTTAAAATTTTTAATCTCTAATATTTCAGATATTATAAAGTGTTCCTATCCCTCCCATTGTGGTTCTTGGTTTTTTGTAAAACTTGGTAGACTTGCTTCCTTGAAAACAGAGTATTGTTAAGCTCTGGTATTTGATGTAAAGGGGGATCTTATCTTTGAGCGATTCAGTAAGGGGTAATGTTGAGTGGATCATCTGCTGCCACCCTACTTGAAGCTGTTGGGATGGGTGATTTGAGGTGGCATGCTGTGAGAGACAGCACTTGGCATCTTTCTTAAAGTGAGTTCCAATCTTCTCCAAGTAATTTCATGCAAGATGAGATCATTTCCAAACAGTTCAGGACATTAAATGGTACCCTCATAATCTGTAAGTTTCCATACTATCTTCCTAATTTCCACTTTATATCACCTTCCATAGGCATTATGAAAATATAGATGATTAAGTCTATGCACAGTCATTGCTTACCTTCTTATACACCTTCCGCTCCTCCCACCTCCAATGGAGGGAAATAAGGTTGAGAAAGGGTGCCAGTGTACATACCTCTAGGCATGGCTTCTCTTCCAACCCTTGGACTTTTTCCCAAGTTCCAGTTTTACTGCCTGCCTGCGAAAGTAAACAACCAAGTGCTTTTCTTAACATTTCTGCAAGACTACCTTGAAGATTCCCTATCAGCCCTTGTGTTTGCATGCTTTATGCCTTGGAGGGAATTTGGCAGAGTCAAGAAAGGGTTATCAATCACCTCTGGGTGACTTGGCCAAAAGTCCAACAGTCTCTCATTCCCCCAAGTGGTTTACTTTGCCATTTATTTTCAGTTCTAGTGTCGGATGGTGTAGTTGATAAGTTGAAATCTTAACAATCAACTGACCATGGTCTGCGGTGGCAGTGGACTGAAGCCTGGTGACTGGTGTGCTGGGCCTGGTGACAGCCGCTATGTGACAGAGCTTGTCAGAAGCACAGGCAGGGCCTCAGGTTCTGAGTGTAGGCCTGATGCTTCCAGATGAACAGGAGCTGACAGAAGTGATCTCAGCAACATGGAATGGAGTGATGACATGAAATCAGTGACATGTTTGCAACTGAAACACCAGGCACAGATATGTCACTTAAAATGGCCAGAGAAATGACAAGGGACTCTCACTAACTTTACTTGATCTCAGTTTAAAGATGTTGTTTGTGCTAAGAGCCAGAGCTACCTGGGAGTCATGTATTGGGAAAACCACTCACTCCCCAAGTTTCCCCACCCCAATCTAATCTGAGCTAGCAAACAGCTGGCATTTTGTGCCATTAGAACAGTGATTCTCAACCCTAGCTTCACATTAGAATCACTTGAGCATTCACGGCCTAGCCCCGGGAGGTTCTGATTTAATTGGCCCAGAGTGGGCCACTGGCATTGGCACGCCTTAGAAGCTCCCCAAGGTGATTCTGATATGCAGCAGTGGTTAAGAACCACTGCATTAGAAGACTGAAAAGGGAAAATAAATGCCCTGGAAAATGGGTATATTTTCACCTCAATAACATTATGAATCTGTATTACCCAAGGAGCTCAAACCCCTTCCTATTTTGTTACCTTTTTATTATATTTTTTATTTGTTTATTTTTTGAGGAAGACCAGCCCTGAGCTAACGTCCGTTGCCAATCCTCCTCTTTTTGCTGAGGAAGACTGGCCCTGGGCTAACATCGTGCCCATCTTCCTCTACTTTATATGGGACGCCGCCACGGCATGGCCGACAAGCAGTGCGTCAGCCGGTACCCAGGATCCAAATCTGCGAACCCCGGGCTGCCAAAGTGCAAACTTAACCACTGCGCCACCGGGCAGGTCCTTATTATTATATTTTTAAACCTTGGCATCTGAAGCTAAGCACAGTTAAAAGAATTTGCTTGCCTCATCCAACAAGTCCCTTGGTTCTAGGGACACATGTTTTACCCTGTTCCTCTCCAATGCCCTTTCTTTGAGCTAGGAGTTAATATTGATTGTGAACCCCAAATAAACAAGTGTTACCTTGACCCTAGCCCAATTTGAACTTTGAGACTCTGAGAGGAAAAGGCTCACTGGAGCTATTTATTCAGTAACACAAACGCATTGCCCTTTTTATGTGGAGGTGATGCAGACCCACAGATGTTAGAAAAGGGAGGCACTTATAATTTTCATGTTAGCTGAGGTAGCAGTTTCCACACATTTTTGGCATCCACATATTCTAACTCAGGCATGGGGAAGAGTGAGGGTGGGTGGATCAAGATTATGACAAAGACTGAAGGGAGTTGACCCTTTCCTCTTCCACTGCCTTGCCCTCTCATTTGGGATTAAGTCCCCATGTCAAAACCTGTCTCCTCAAAAGGATCCAAGAGATGTCATTTCCTTAGTAAAACTTTGTCAAACTATATCTTGTCCAAAATTACTTATATTTCAAACATTATCTCTAAATATGCAGACATGGGAAAAGAGGTTAGAAATACAGATAGATAGATTAGATAGATATGATAGGTGATAGATAGATTAATAAATTGGTAGATAATAGATAGATAGAGTTTTCATTATTTGGGGTGCCCCATGGAATTCCACAGTGTAGGAACTATCTTTGAGTAGCTCTGAACATGGTGGAATATGAATACGAAAACTAATCCTTACATCTTCCTCTATGTGGCCTTACAGGGTAGGAGAGAAAAGATACATACACAGAGTGGAGGTGGGTTAAGCGGCTTAAACTTGCATCACTATAACTGACTCCTTAAGTAATTTTCCACTTTACGTAACTTGCCCAGTAGTAATCGCCACTGGCACATGAAAGTGGAATAAGTGTTAATGTGTTAGGAATTGAAAGCAAAATTATAACTCAAAAAATATTTTTTACCAATCCATTAAACATCAACAAACCATAATTTCTGTTTTGTACTTTTAAATTTTTTTTAAAAAAGCAAATAATGAAATAAGCCAGTGACACTAGGACGAATGGTCATTTCATTTCTTGGTTGCGGGGACCAATAATTTGGATTGAGAACTATGATTGCCACTGAGATGTTATTCTCCAAATATAAAAGCTTTTTGGAAATATAAAAGTTATTTCCTTAAAATGCACCCAGAGCATGATGGCAACTAGATAATATGTACCTGATTCATTTTCATACAGCTATGAAAACATAAAAATAGGTAATGTCACAAATTTGTCATCATACCAATTTTGTGGAAGAATTACCCTTAACTAAAGCATGGGTGAGACGAATTGAGAAATGTGAGTCACCAACTCATGCCAAAACCTGTAAAACAAAGTGACTCAGCTAAACAGGTGAAAGATGGTAACAGATTACACAAGCCCACAATCACTCTCCTCCATGCTTGCCCCTACCCCCAAATTCTCTTATATCAAAGAACTGGGCTGGACCATCAGTAACTTAGCCTGGAGTTGATCCCACCGATTCAGATGCTCAGAGGTGTCTGCTCCTTCCCTGAGTCCTCTGTTTTCAACTCCACCAGGACCTCTGTTGTGGTCCCTCTTTGAGAGACCATGACCTCTGATCTGCAGTGGCCAGAAGTGAAAGGTCATGACCACTCATATCCAGCATCCTGAAATGTGCATCCGGAAAGAGATGGAGGCGGAAAGGACAGAGGGAGCATTCTAAGGCGTCTAGCAAAAGGAGATCACAGACTACTTTTTAAATCCTTGAATAATAATCATCCTCCCCAGAGTTAGAATCTGCAAGTGAAGTCACTGACCATGTTCAAGAAAATAGATACTTTAGGAAAACTTTGACTTTTCTGGAATAAAGGAAAAAAATTCAAGTACCCAACAAGGAGGAAAGAAAAGCTAATTTTTAAAAATGTATTTATTTACTTATTAATCCAGG
The DNA here is from genome assembly GCA_031878705.1 of Tapirus indicus. Lineage (NCBI taxonomy): Eukaryota > Metazoa > Chordata > Mammalia > Perissodactyla > Tapiridae > Tapirus > Tapirus indicus. The sequence continues at coordinate 47,154,504 of CM062931.1, read as the reverse complement.
TTTATTGAGGTATAATTGACAAATAAAAAGAAAGCTAATTTTAAAGAAATGAATTTAGGCTAATCTCAGATTTCTCCTCCTGACTGGAAAAGTTCACAATTTGAAAGTATTCTATGTTAATTGTGAAGAGAGAAATGCAATTTATAATGAGTTATGCTGCCAAAAATGTTTTTAAAAAACAAAGGACCCCCAAAATTTTGAGGTGGCAGGGAGCAAGGTACTTAATATTGTTGGAGGCAGTGTGAATGAGTAGCAGTATTTTGGAAAACAATTTGGTTGTATATGTCAAGACGCTTAAAACTTTAGATTCAACTTAGAGAAATCTATCCTGAGAATAGAATCAAAGTTAAAGACAAAGATTTGGGTATAAAAAGATTGGTTCAAGGAATAAAAGTGCAATAACTTAAATAAATAAAAATAAGTAGACATGTGGGATAAATTAACTATAGTACTCTTGCCTGTAAGATTATTATATCATTATTAAAAATGTTTACTAATAATATTTCATAAAATTGTAAAAGCATCCATAAAATATTAATGATAATGCAGAATATAAAATATATGTACATAATATGATCCTAAATTTTAAAAAATCTACATGGAATATGTATATAAATAACTTGAGCCTGATCTATTTTGTTTTTCAAAAATGGAAAACTTGGATGGAGCTTAACCAATATCTCTTGTAGTGTTATCAAGGGTTATCTCTGTGTGGTGAAATCATAGGTTCTCTCTCTGTGGTAGAATCATAGGTCATTTTACTTTATTTATACTGTGCTACATGTTTAAATTTTTCTATCATAAGCCAATAATATTTATACTGGAAAAATATTTATATGTATTTTTAAGTAATAAGAAAATTCTTCATCAGCTAAATTCAATAGCTAGTTCCCTTGCCCTGAGAAGTGAGATAGCAAAAAACTTTTAAATAAAGCCTTAAAATGTCAAACAATTATTACAAGGAATGAGTCCCCTGCAAATTCAGAAAAGAGAGGGGTAGTTTCTCTGGGAAAATGGAATATCTCATGAAACATAGTTGAAGTCAGATTCAGAAAGCCTTGAATGCCAGACTAAGGAAGATAGACTTTTATTCTGATGCAAAGGCGAGTCCTTGAAGAGATTTTTGTAGCCATAATTAATGCATATCCTTTGTTCTTCCCCATTAAGTCTGATACCTTGAAAGTGTGTATGCATATGTGTAGTCATATCTGGACGTATGTACAGTGAATGTATTCACCCCTAGGCAGGAAATAATGTGTCTATAAAGAAGAAACAGGAAGAACGATTAAGGCATTCGTTAATCAGGGTCCGTTTACATTTCCAGAGTCGGCTAAAATCATCCACTTACTGAAACGGAAATCTCCTCAGTTTATTACAGTCATTATTACCAGCGGTAAGAGATAACTAGTTTGAATTTCACAAGTAGAGAAAATTGCATAGTCTGTTGCTTCTCTTGGGGATCACTATTAGTCAATGTTTTGAGTAAAAGAAATTGCAGTTCTTAGGAAAAGAAATTAACATCTATTGAGTACCTACTATGTGCAAGACAGATGGATAAATTCCACATATAATCTCATTTTCTCCTCACAGCAACCCCTCAAGGTTGGTATTTATAATCCACACTTTAAAGAAATCTGAGAGCGATGTTAAGAAAGCCATGCAGTGACCAATGTGAGCCTAGATTTAAACCCAGAACTGGTTTTCTCTCACATTCAGTGTAAGCCAATGGATAATGACATCACACTAGAGCACACTCATTAACTCATGCATTTTCTGACATTATTGTTGAATTATATATTTTTTGAGAATATGTGTATAAGTATGTAATATGCACATATGTGTCTAGGTGGGTATAGTGTACACATATAGTTATTATACACATGTGTTTATGCGTGATATATACACACACATTACAGTGACAAATCTATACATATAATTATAGCAACATATTGAATACTTATTGTGCTATGCTTTTATATGCACGTTATATATAACTATATATAAATATATATTAAATAATACATAATATAAATTACATATAAACTCATATACAAAAAATTATATATAAAATAAATAGAACATAGTTATTTCATACACACATACATGTATAAAATTATTTTCCCAGCCTCTTTACCTAGAAAAGAAAACTGCTGGGCAACTGGAGAACCGATTTCATAGTTGAGGAAACATTAACTCTATTACAAAATGAATTCTGAGTCTCCCTCCAGGATTGCAGCCCTGAAGAAGAGAGTTGATGCTTGCCTGCAGTCTAGAGGCCATGTATCCCTAAGAATGACTTAAGAATCCCCAGACGTAAATGTGGAAGGACCCTTGTGTCCCGGACACCCACCTTGCCGACACTCACAGGGCGAAAGTCCCCAGTCGGAGGAGGGCTGGCAGAACCCCTTCAGCCCTCCTAATTCTATTCTATATACTCAAAAGATCAGCTCTAAATCTGGTCCCTGCAGTGAAAGCACAATCACCTCCTAGTTCAATTCATTCAGCTCTTTATCCAACAAAACAATACAACGTTTTCATCAGAGAACCCACTAAACAAGCAGCCCTACAAAAAATAAAGCGTCCACATAGCACCAGCTCTAGCGTGAAGGGAGATTTAAAAGCAACTAAGCACTTATAAACATTTCTCATTCATTATCTGGGGTTTCTGCTACTGGGTGACATATCATTAGTCCTAGTGTAAGGCAAGCTTTAAAAACGTAATTACTTAATCATGCAGTTAGCTTCCCATCAATCCTAGCAGCATTTGTTCTTAACTAGCTTTTAGGAACAAAATTAGGAGTAATTTGTAAACAAAAGTAATTGAAGAAAGGCAGATATTGCCAAGGTGTTGACAGCATTAGCAGACATTATTGTTTCCCTTAATACCACCACGGCAGTGCAGTTAACGATAGGTAGCTGGCAGAAGGCAGTGCTGGGGAACTGGTAGGTAGCAAGCTGAGGAAGAGAGGCACTCAGCAACGTGGTCCTTCCCCAGTCCCTACGGGCTTCCAACTCTCACAGGTAGGTGGACCCTCTACTCCTAAATTGATTTGCATTATAATTCCATGACTTGGAAATTTATGGTGTTGATTTAACATCTTTAGCATGACCGTGAAAATAATCTCACCATATTTCTCATGCCCTCTTATTAGATACCGAGCCCAGAAATTTTCCCCTAAAAGGTACAGTCCTATTCACATGAGCCACAGACGGTTTCCGTCTGGTACGACCCACTCAGGCAAGTCTGAGTGGCCACAAAAAAGGCAGAGACCAGTCCTTTCCTCAAAGGAGCTTTGCCAACCCGTCCTTATTTCTGGCTGCCCGTTACGGGCTCAGTGAACTGTGAGTGCACATCACTTCTGGGCCAGACAGTGTGCTAAGCACTTAAGAAGTAGCAGTGAGCAAGCACTGGAGCCCATTTTCAAGTGGCTCATGGTTTTGCAGGGAGAGAAAAATGGACACGCAACATGATCGGAAGGACTTGAACTTCTGACTCCGCCTATTGGTAGGCTCAGGGCCTCCAGCAGAAATCGTAAAGAAAGAAAAGTCTTGGAGCACAAACAAGAGTGTCAGGTCCAGGAAAGAGGATATTATTGTGCTTACTTTATAGATAAAGTAATTGAGTCCGAAATGAATCAAACAGCTTACTGAAAATGATGCACCTCAACAATGGCCAAGCTGGGATTCAGACCCAGGTATTTGTTTTTATTATCGCCATTGTTCCTATGATGGCGATGAGTCCAGATGTCTTTCCCGGTTCCACTAGAATTCAACAGAAGGAGTAACACCCAGCTTCAGTTCTGACTCTGAGGCCTTCTACTGTGTGACTTTAAGCAAGTCATGAACAGTCTCTGAGCTTTGGTGTTCCCATCTGTAAAAGCTTGTATCTTGGTATCTTTACCTCACTCTGTGGCTAAAAGGATCTAGTGGAGTTATGGGAGTAAGAATGCTTTGTAAATTTTAAATTCAGAGGTAGCGATGTAGGAGTCCATTTATATGAAGTCCGGGAACAGGCAAAATGATCTGTGGTGATAGAAATTAAAATATGATTGCTCCTGAAGAGTTAAAAATTGGCCAGAAAAGAGCACAGGGTACTTTCTAGGCTAATGAAATTGTTGTATATCAATTGTTAATACTCATTAAGTTGAGCACTTAAAATATGTGCACTCTATGTATGTAAATGATGCCTCAAAAATTACATTGAAAAATAAGGTATGATTATTTTTAGTAATGTTTTCTTGGAAACTAAACATAACTTTTCACATTAATTGCTACCATCTCATGTGTTGAAGTCTAATGTCCAACATGGCCACTCCAATGGATTCACCTTATGTACTAGTAGAAATCTGGACAGACAGGGGTCAGCCCGGTGGCGCAGCGGTTTAGTTCACGCTTGGCAGCCCGAGGTTCGCGAGTTCGGATCCCAGGCGCCCGTGGACGCACTGCTTGTCATCCACGCCGTGGTTACGTCCCATCTAAAGTGGAGGAAGATGGTTACGGATGTTAGCCCAGGGCCAGTCTTCCTCAGCAAAAAGAGGAAGATTAGCAACGGATGTTAGCTCAGGTCGGGTCTTCCTCACACACACAAAAAAAGACATCTGGACAGAGAGAACATATCGTTACACCTCTAATTTCATTCAAAATAGATGTCTCCTCTTCTTTACATCCTTGAAAACCAAAGCTTTACAAATCATCATAAATTTTCAGGTTACTGACTCTAGCGTATAAGCAAAAGATGAAAACTCACTGTTCTCTATATATTTCAATGGGAGAAAAAATGTGAAAAATTAAATGTACCAACCAGATAAAATGTATTAAGTGTGGTTTGGCAGTAGATATATGAAAGAAGTTTTGATTCATTGACCTATAGGACAATGGAAATTGTTACCAAAGCAAGTATCATGTTTTTTCACATCATTTTGGGCTGGGTAAATACTACCTTATTTCATTTTTTTAATGACTAAAGCAATTTTTACTCTCTATAGGGTTTTATGATTTTAACATAAATAACAGTAAATAAACATATATTTTTGAGTGCTCAGAATTATTGAGTCTCTCTCTCTCTGTCTCTGTCTCTCCCTCTCTCTCTAAATATATATATATTAGAATAGTATTCAGCCTTGAAATAGAAAGAAATCTTGCCATTTGCAACAACATGGATGAACCTGGAGGGCATTATGCTAAGTGAAATAAGCCAGATGCAGAAAGACAAATACTGATGATCTCACTTACATGTGGAATCTAAAAAAGTCAAACTCATAGAAGCAGAGTGTAGCATGGTGGCTACCAGGAGCTGGGGGCAGGGAGAACTGGGGAGTTATTGGTCAAGGGGGTACAAAGTTTCAGTTATGCAAAATGATTGAGTTCTGGAAACCTAATTTACAACAATGTGACTATAGTTAACAATACTTTTTTGCATACTTGAAATTTTCTAAGAGGGTAGATCTTAAGTGTTCTCACATCTCAGGAACACTCATAAACGGTAATTATCAAAGGTGATGGATATGTTAATTGCTTGATTGTGGTGATTATGTCACACAATCAAATATATATAAAATCCCCAGAGTGTACACCTTAAATATATAATACTTTTAATTATCAAATATCCCTCAATTAAAAGAAAAAGGAGACTCTCATTCAAATATGAAAAAAAAAAAGAATTATTGGGTCAAGTCTTCACAGTCGAAAGCAAGTCAATAAAGGTTTCCATTGAGCATCTACTATAAGCCCATAACAGCAGAGTAAAAAGGGTTGAGATAATTATCCAGATAATTATGTAGGCCCGAAAGTGACTTTTATTGGTTTACACAGATCATTTGGGCAGAAGGAGTCTTTTCCCTTTTAATTATCCATAAAACGAAATCACTATATCACAAGACTGGCCCACTTCTTAAAAAGATTAAATAAAAATTACCTGCAGTGAATGTAAACACTTTGGCTGGGAACTTATTTTACAACCCTGCAGAACTTGGAAAGCAAAATGCATTGGCTTAGGTTTTAATATCAGTCAGTTAGATGAGGCTTGAACTCTCTAGTCATGAAGATTGCTCAACATTCACAATAAAAACCACAGGTTATTGACTTGTCTTCAAGAGAAAAAAAAATTAGTTGACCTGTAGTGGCTAAAGTTAAATTATCTGCACCTGTGGACCAGGCTGGGCTCGGGAGTGGGCCAAATAACAGGTCACCCAAATGCCTCCCATGTGTTATGAGAAGCTCAGGGCAGCCCCTCGTCAAAAATAAGAATTTTTCTCCACCTAGATGCCATAGTGAACACCTTCATCATCATCATCATCATCATCATCATCAATTTTAAAAAGCATCTTTATGTCAGGCTCTGTCATTCTGTGATGTTTAATGTTGGCCCTCCCTTGTCTCTACAAATGCAACAGGAATAATATGATAGGAAAGGGTGACCAACTGAATTCCTGCTAGGGTCTTAGCCCCTTGCCCCATCATTTTGCTCTCTTCCATGGCAGGAGGATATCATAAGAGCACAGTGATGCCACTGTCTAGAGAAAGTAGAGGTTCTAGTGGAACTTCCTGCAGGACCTGCCTCCTGCTTCACTTCTTCATGGCTTTTGCGGGAGGTCTTCACCTCTACTTCAGAACCAGAGCCAAGTGGGGAGAAATACAAATGCTAGAAGCTGGCAGCTAGCTGTGCACTGCTCCATGGTAAGGGAAAGAATACAGTTTTCGGAACCAGGGAGATCTGGATTTAATTCCAAACTCGACTTCTAGTTAGTTAGTAATAATCAGTGTTTTGTATATATTATCAATCCTCAACTCAGCCCTAGAAACTCTTTCCTGGGATGTTTGAATTGCTAGCTTCTAGCTCAAATGTCACCTTTGTCACCTCTTCAGAGAAGATTTCCCCCTCCCAGTCACTTTTCTTTTTTATTTTTTTCCTTCATATCACTTTTCCCTCTGTAAAATTCTTTTAAGTGCGTGTGTTATGCGTTTATTGTCTATCTTCTTCACAAAATGAAAGCTCAGGAGAGCAGAGGTCTTGTCTGTCTGGTAGTTTCTGCAACAGTACCACTGTTCAACAACAATAATTCAACAAGTAAATGGAAGAATATTCGTGCATGGAAGAAGGAACTATCATTCTCATTTTATAGGTGAACAAAGACTAAGGGAAGATAGAAAACTTGCCCAAGGTCAGTCCCATAGCAAGTGAGGGCACAGCTGTGATTCTTACTCAAGCAGTCAGCCTCCACAGCCCACTCTCTTAACACCCATGCTTAAGCTCCCCAAGTCTCTATTTTGTCACCTGAGAAAATGTAGATACTATCTTCATGTTGGGGTTGTCATCAGGACAAAAGGTAATGCAGGTAAAACTCCTAACATCCACTATTCAGTCAATAAATGGCAAATATTATCCCTCTGGGGACCTCACAAACCAAGTATAAAACTGGGCCCTTCCTTAGGATGGTGCCTGCAACTGTTGGCCATACTCTTCCTCCAAACGGGGATATTCATCTGCTTGTTTATTTTGGACCTAACTTGCATGGAATTAAGTAGGAAGGAAAAGAATTGAGCATTTATTATCTACTTTGTGTCAGACACACATCCACATACGTAACTTTCAAAATAGCTCTATGAAGCAACCACATTTAACAGTTAAGGAAATTTAGGATCAGAAAAGTAAAGTGACATGCATATGAACACTCAGCATATAATACAAATGGGCCTCTGGAGTCCAGGATGGTCATACTGTATTTTAAATATTGACCCGCATGCCTCCCTCACCAGACTGGATACTTCTTGAGGACAGGGATCGTGTGTTTGTCTGTGCATCTCCAGGATCTATCACTCCAGTGCACAGAGATACATGCTTGCACACACCCCCATGTATCTTCAGTAAATTTTGGCCAAATGGATGAAAAAAGGAATGAAGTTCAATGCTCTCTCTACTATGTCCCAGAACCCAACTGAGCTCTGAGACCGAGTCTCAGCATTGCAATTATGGGACACAAGATAAAACTCCAGGAAACAGGTGGAGAGAGCTGCATCTGGACGGATGGTGTGGATCTTGTGCTTCTGTCCAGGGGACGCACTGTTCAGAAAGCAAAAGGACTGGTTTCCAAGATTTATCCTCAAAATGTAAAAGCAAACAATTGGTACTAAATGTTCCAGGGTCTTAGACATTTAGGAGACTCACTTATCAATAAACAAATTAATCTACTAATATTTATTTGTGCTGAGCCAGGAACTGGGGAGAATAATACTAATGGTTCACATTTTCGTGGGGTCTACATTTATAAATGACTTTCAAGTACACTTTACTTTCTTTTAAATTCTCAGCACAGCTCTGTGAGTTGGGCCTTATTTTCCTATTAATGTTACAGAGGAGGAAACTGAGGTTTGAAAGTTATTTTGATTTCACTGGGTTGCACAGTTGGTTGACGTCAGAACCTGGGTTTGAACTCCTCTTTCAGATCCAAACCTATGCTCAGTTACCATCACAGCTGAGAAATGAGGCTTAAGGTACAGGTGCCAAATTCCAAGAGTCTGTGACCTATTGTGATGACCCCACAGTGCTTGAGAAACAGGGACTGCCCAGTAAAGAGCAATGAGTCGACTAGAAAGGAAGACATAGTGGAGGCAGCAGAGATGAAAGACAAGTACAGTGTCCAGAAAGCATGGGCTTAGGCTGTGCTATTTGACAGCCCTTGGCACCAGGAAAGATGATGAATCCAAAATCTTGTTTTTCACAGTGACAGATGGCAACTAGACTTTTGGTGGTGAATATGATGCAGTCTATACAGAAGTAGAAATACAATGAAGTATGCCTGAAATTTATATAATGTTATAAACCAATGTGACCTTAATAAAAAAATAAAAAATAAAGAGATGATTAAGATTAAAAAAAACATAGGCCAACTAATTGTTTAAGTATTGCAAAAATATATAACTGTCACCTGGTTCTAGTTTACATCTATTTTTTTCAATTCACCTGTAAATACACACTGGACATTGTATTGAGGAGAAATCGTGGAAAGTCTCTATTTAAAAAAAAAGGATTTTGATGCATTAATTGGATTAGCTTATCAAGACTAACATCTTATTTTTTGTCTTAGATAATTACCTCTGTAAAGAAAAATTCTAAAGAAAAGCAAGCACATGTATGGTGCTTTGCTGTTGTAAGATACAGTAATTTCCAGGATAAAAGCTGGTTCAGACAAAAATGATGAATTTAGATTTGAATAAGTTGAGTTTAAGGAGATGCTAGAACATCCAAGTCAAAATGTTCTGTTGAGCCTCAACTTTGGGTGAGAAACCAGACTTTCAAGCTATAAGAATGTGATCTCTTGGAAGGCAGAAACCATTTTTTAAAATTCTTCCTATTTCTCAGAGCCTTCTTTTATCTAGTGCTTCTGTCCATTTACCTGGCATACACTGGGGCTAAATAAAATATGTGTAAATTGTTGGATGAATAAATGACTGATTTAATAATTATATCTGTTATCTTACCGGCAATAACAACAACAACAACAAAAAAGGTAGTTGAAGCCAAGACAGATGATTCCAAATAACAAAAAGAAGTATGATACACAATGGAATACTACTCAGCCATAAAAAATACAAAATAGTCCCATTTGCAACAACATGGATGGACCTTGAGGGTATGATGTTAAGTGAAATAAGCCAGACAGAGAAAGATAAACACTGCATGATTTCAGTCATGTGTGGAAGATAGACTAACACGTGGGTAAAGCGAACAGGTTAGTGGTTACCAGAGGAGAAGGGGGTAGGGGGTGGGGAAAAGGAGTAAAGGGGCACATATATATGGTGACAGATAAAAATTAGACTATTTGTTGTGAGCATGATGCAGTCTATACAGAAACTGATAAATAATAATGTACACCTGAAATTACACAGTGTTATAAACCATTATGACAACAATAAAATAATTGAAAAAAAACAAAACATCCAAAAAAACGAGATGATATATATAAGGAGTGGAGAAGAGTGTCAGGTGTGTTGTATGGATTAATGAACTAGAGCTACGACTATTATAACAAAAAAGTGTCATACAATCCACTGTGGTTTTCTTATTCCCGTCTTGTTCTGTTTTCCTGGGAAACTATTTCCAAGCAAATGATTTACGGCAAGTCAGATATTCTGATCTTTTGTGGCAAGACAGGTGTAGGAAGGAGTGCTAACACTCCTAAATACAGCGAAGGCCAAAAGTAGAGCAAATACAGTTCACTCGTGTGTAATGATTTTGTTTGTTTGTTTTCAGAAAAACATCTGTCAGACCCTCCCACCTATCTCAGGACTTCCAAATGCCTTGAAACTTGCAGATCCTCCTGATCCTGGAGGATGGCTCTTGTTTAAAAACCGCACAATGTAAATGGTATCTGGCATTTACTGAAAAGCACTGAAATTGCTATATGGTGCCACAGATTCACCGCTGAACATGTCATGAGGCAACATTTTATAGGTGTTGTAAAATCTTTTTAGCACACACAGCTGCATTACCCAAAATGACTCAAATCTGCAGGGCATCTGAAACTCACTCTGTAACAGTAATAGGCTTTGCTGCTTAAAAAGTGATTATGACTAATGCACAAAAACAATTATCACTAGACTTAATTGCCAAGAATTAAGATGTATATATATATATTCATTCTCACTGAAATTTGAGCAATCACTAGGAAAAACTAAGCGGTTTTCGAAACTTACAGGATCATGAAGCAGAGCTAGGAAAAATATTTTTAATCTGTCAGTCTATATAAGGAAGATTTTATTGGCATATTTTTACAAACCCTAAAATTTTATTGTTTTTAATGCACATTTTGGGTTAATTGGAGAAATTCTGAAAAATACTGATGAATAAAACTGCCCCATAGGGTTAGTCCTACACCAAGAGGATATAAAGTAAGGTGTTGGATGGACAGGAATGGAATCTAATAGACTGTAGTTTGTAGTCATGGTTCGGCCCTGGGCAATCCCTTTGTCTCTCTAGATCTTTCCTTCTTCTTCCACACAAATAAAACTTTGGGTTAAGCATTGTTGGGGCCTCTTTCTGTGCTAACTTTTTATGATTTGATCTTAGATGATCTAAAGTAGAAAAAGTTTGCTGTCTACCTTTGTCCTCCTCCCAAGAGGAAGGATGAGAGAAAATTTGGTGAAAGAGGTGATATTGTGCTTTGCCTTAAAAGGTTTTGGTGTGAAAGAAAGTATTTTGGAGCATTCAGATAGAATGAGCAGCCTGATAGAGACAGTGTGGTGGGAAAGTACAGAAATGGTTCAAGAAAGGGTTGGAAATGTACACTGACCTGATACTGGTGAAATTTAAAGTTAATAATAGTTTTGACTTTCTTCAATAAGTGTGGCAAAGAGTTTCTAGTTACTCAGGAAAGTCCATATTCTCCTCTCCTATCTGGCCTCACAATTAGTCTATATGATCTAACAATAAACCCAGATCTATTTGACTCAAAAGCTTAGAGTATGTGCTTGGATAAGGTTGAAATTGGCCAGGTACTGGAACAACTATGTGAAGTGGAGGTGATGTGTGCCACTTTGGGCCTGGTCCATAGAACTCTTCCCTGGCACTCTTCTATGCTCTTTTGTCTTGGGTGACCAAATGAAGATGACCCCAAGTGGAAGCCCCAAGCCATGAAAGAAAGCCCCAATCACCTTGGGTTTCCACATGAATATATGAGCCTGCTAACCCAAAACCACTCAGCACTGTTAGGTGAGCAAGAAATAAACTCAAACAGAGTTTGAACATTGCATGTTAGTAGAGTAGTTGCTGACCAACATAGTCAACAGTCACTGTTCACCACCTAGAGAGTAATTGCTGTGGTGTGGTGGTGACAGAAGGCAGAGTCCGTTGGATTGTGGGATGAAAATATGGTTCACAATGAAAAGCAACGAGGACAAACTATATTTTCATGAATTTCGGCAGTGAAAGGACAGAGATGGAAAAGGTGGAAGAGCTGAAGAAAGAAGATCTGAGCAAGTTGAGCATGTTATAGAGAAGCAAAGGGCTATGAGTTCAGGCTTTGGGATTAGATGACCTGAATTTGTTTCCTGGACCCAGCGTGATTAGATATGTGACCTTATACAGTAATGCTTGATACACATTTTGTTATTTAATCCTTCTAATGACCCTATTAGGTAGATACTCTTATTAATCCCATTTTAGAGATAAAGTATAGCTTAGAGAGGCTAAGCATATTGTCCAAAGTTATTTATGGTAAATAGTAAAGCTACAATTTAAACCCAGGTCTATTTGACCCAAAAGCTTAGAGTATGTGCTTGGATAAGGTTGAAACTGGTCAGGTACTGGAACAACTAAAAAACACCTTCAAGATTAGGCACGTGCCAAAAGCTCAGAGGACCCAGTTGTTCTACAGCTGAGCTGGTCTGTGCTGTCTGGGAACACTGACAGGAAGGAGAGATAGTCAGAGGCCTTTGAGCACAAAGCACCATTGGCACTTTGATCACTGGGCCCATCACTGCTCCATACCACCTAAGGTGAAACTTGCCACAAAGAAACCCAGAAATAGCCACAGGAGACCAAAAGAACAAATCATCTCTAACTCACATCCCTGTCTCTAGAAGTCAACTGCAAATAAATCACTGTTGCATTTATTGCATTTCACTAATTTCTAGCTTAATGTAGAAATCAAAAGCTTCTATGTCACCCCTACAGGCTATAACTGCATGGTCTTAATGGGTTCTGGTTGGACGGTTCAATTAGGTCTTTTCTGTGGCTTTCACTGCTCTTGCAATCCTCATCACAGCAAAGGCGTGTGATCTCAGTCAGGACTTATTCAATCACATGTTAATTGAACATCTACTGTGGACTAGGAAGTTTGCTAGGAAAGTAGAATCCAGAGAAAGTTAAGACATGGTTCCTGTGTTCAAGGAATTCCTAATCTAGTGGAGAATGAGACGGTTTAGTTATGGCAGCAAGGGTAAGAGCATGGAGCGACGGATAGGATATATCAGTCTGAAACCTAACTCTTCCAGTTACTAGTTGTGTGAATTTGGGCAAGTTACCTCACCTCTCAGAGCCTGGGGACTCTCAACTATGAAAGAGGAAACTGCCTCAGAGGGTTGGTAAAAGATTAAATGTTAAAATGATTAAATGAGTTAATATACTTGAGGTTAGCTAGTGTTGGCTTTTTTTAATGACAGTTTGATAAGCATATGAAAATAGAGAAGTTAGACACATCAGACTAGTTGGCTTTGTCACTCTAGGCTTCCCGTTAGAGGTGATAACTGCACTGAGCATTGAAGGCTGGGTAGGCGTTAACCAGAAAGTCAAAGTTGTGAAGGCCTTCTAGACAAGAGGTGACATGTACACGAAACTGTGAAAGAGCCTGTTATAATGTTAGGGAAACTCCAGGAAGTCCCATCAGCTGGAGAGTCATGTGTCTGAGGCAGATGATACAGATGAGGCTGGAAAGGGGGGAGCCTACAAGTCAGGCTCAGGGTTTAGACTCATTTCTAGAGGCGGGTGAGCCACTGGGAGCCCTTCAGCACGACAGTGATAGATGGATGCAAGTGGATTGATGTTGGATCAGCAGTCCTGGGAGTTGACTGAGGCAGGACCATTTGACCAAGACGTGGGCACAAATGTGTGTTGACTCCCAAGGACTTGCTTTTATGTACCCTGTCAGTATTTGCAGTTTTTAAAAACCAGAAATATTCACACAACACCTGGTGGTCCCATGAGGGCAGAGCACTGACTACAGTGCAATGGAGTTAATAAGAAAGTAAAAGGCCAGGCATTTGTCCTGATGATGTTATATTCTAAGTGGAGGAAAGAAAAAAAAATCACACAGATATATATAGAAACATCTATTTTTATTAATGCTTTTAAACAAGCAATTCAGCTCACCTATAACACACTAGTTAAAGAACAACTTACCCACACCATTCCTCATTTTAAATAATCGTGCATAGTTTACATGTATCTGTAATCAAAGAACTAGAATTACTATTTATTTCTTTGGGGCTATTCTGTTTCCTCACCTTTAGGGAGGAATGATCTTATCCTTTTAGGAAACTCATGCTTCTCATAGGGCACTCAAACCTCTTAATCTTGTAGACCAAGGCTAACCACTACAGATAAGAGAACTAAATCAGTTATTGATTTGAAAAGTAAGAAACTTCATAACTGTAATGTTTGAAAGAGAACCCTGCTTCTTCTGAAATGGCATCCATTTACAGACAGCCCTGTGGCTTTTCACCAGCCAGTATTATTGTCTACACATGCCGGGTACTAGGCACTAAATCCATGGATTATAATGAAGAATAAGATATAATCTCCATATTGGGGACGCCATAGTCTTTTTTTCTTCTTTTTTCATCAGAGAAGGAGATGGCGTTGGAGAAAGATATGTAAATAATATCAAATGAGCATGATATTAGAGAGGTGCTGCAGGGAGTCTGGGAGGTCAGTAGGAGAAAACCTCAGTATATCAGGGAGGGCTTCACAGAGGAAGTTACTTTTGAGCAGATGCTGACAGAGTAAGGATGTTCTTCCAGAAAGTGTCAAATGGAGGAAAGGAATGGCAGGCAGAGCAACTCACATGGCTCAAAACCTCAGGGAAATATTAGTCTCTGCATTTCTGACAAGAGCTCTTACTGCCCAGGCTTCTTCATAAAACTTAGAGGATTTGATCAAAATAGTCTTAACAGATATCTTATTTGCACCATTTATGTGTGAATAGGAATATTATTCCTTCAAACACCAAAAAGTGAGAATTAACCCCCCAAAATTCATTTGAAATCAATTAGTATCCTCATGTACTTTGTCCTGATAAAGGAAAAGCTTACATTTTCTTTACATTTAGAGATATTACATTTACAAAAAGAGACATTTCAAAACATCCTGTAAAAATTATTGAAAAGAAAATAAGTATTGTAATTAGGTTAGCTCTATTTCCTCACTCCTCCCTCTGGCCACCTCCTTCCCAAATAGATCACTTTGTACAAAGTAGCAGTTATTCAAAACAAAATATGTTGGTGTATCTTGCAGCCAAATGAAATGGATCGACAAGTCACAATGATAGAAGCCAACCTCAAATTGATAAATTTGTCCAGTAGAAAAATGTAGCTTGAGCAGCTTGGTGATCATTTTAAAGAGTAATGGTAATATGCTTCTTTACTATTGAGATATTTATGACTAATGGTGTGATACTATTTAAGTTTACAACATTCATTAATTTCAGCTGTTTTTCATAATTAGAAAAAATAACTCAAACAAAACTTCAATATTTTCCAAAAGCAATATATGAAACAACATCAGAATTCTACCAAGCACAGAAGCCCCCTTCTGCAGACTCGATTCTGCCAAAACCAAGCCCTCGAAAGAAGACTTCCTCTGGGTAATCGCTGGGTTGTATCTAGATTTCCAAAGACTTGAAATAAAAAGAACTCTTCTTATTCCTCAATTTAGCTTGGTATCAGAACATGATTAGTCCCATTGTGGTTATGATTAGTAATATATAAAGGCTACATTTATGCCCCATGTAGAGGTCATATGACCGAAGTGATTTTTCCCCTTGAATCCATGGGTGACCCAAGACTATTGCAATGTTCACATTTTATAACAGGAAATAGAAAGTTAATTGATAGCTATTTAGAGCCTTCTTAAAAAACCTAGTTAGACAATGAAGAGTTACTTTGTATAAGATTAGAAAGATCATAGAAAATAATTTATTAGGACTGACTTCCAAATTGCTTGCTGAGCCAACAGACTTCTGGCGCTAATTGTTTACTTAAACGAAGTCATTGCAACTCCAAGTCAAAATGTTTTCCATAGTTTGAGATTGCCTTCAGTCTTTTACCTCCCAGAATTGATGGGCATGAAGGTTCCACAGGATATCCATTCTATTTTTTTCCCTTTCTCTAAAAAGATTTTAATGCTATGTGAAATCAGGGGATTTATTTTATTTTTGTTCTGTTCTACATAATCCTGCCTTTATTCATGTTTATGGATGTGGAAAGAGCTATGTTCATAGCCATGCGTATCTATAAACTCATTGAGTTGTTCATCCAGAATAAGACTAAAGAACCACAGTTTTTGTTATCAGATACTTAAGCAGTAAGTAACGTACTAATATTAAGTGTACAGTATTGCCAAAATTAATATGAACATAGCAAATGTGATAATCAGACTTGGATCATCTTGGCATGTTAAGAGGAAGAGCTCTCACTCTATGATGATCAATTAATTCATGAACTTTCCTATGTTTTATAGTCATGAATATCTAACTAACCTGGACACAACGTGCATGTCTACAGAATCATGGTGACCTAAGAAAGCAGTCACTAACTGCCTGCTGATAAGATAAACCTCATTTGCCTGATTAACAATAACGATAAAATACTGAAATGAAGATGCCTAAAACTGCAAAAAGAAAGAGAGAGGAAGATTGCCAGAGAGAGCTGTAGAAGATAATGCTTGATGGGGCATTCTTCTTGGCTCTTAAGAGAGATCATTGAGCTCAGCTCTGGAACATCCAGAACTGTATGGCTGGCTTATTCTTGAATTTGAGCCAAGTGTATGAGGGAACTGCACCTGCTTCTATTTTGGAAAAAAAAAAAAAAACCAAAACTCTCTGAAATTCAGGAAAAAGCAAAGAATAAAAACAGGGAATAAAACAGGACCAGTGACACCCAAATGTACCAGATATGGCATCAGGAGAATGCTTGGAATAGATAGTGAACTTTTTGGCAAAAGAGACTGTTCTGGTCAACTACTGCTGCTTTGTAAACCACTCCAAATTTAGTGCCTCAAACAATTTATCTCCCACGGTTCTGTAAATTGCGCTCACCTGGGAGATTTTTCCTTGGGGAGTCTCATGAAATTGCAGTCAGGTGTTGGCTGGGACTACAGTCATCTCAAGTCTTGACTGGATTGGACATTCATGTGTCCACCCATGGACATCCATGGTTCCCTCGTGACTGGCAGTTGAGGTTACCTGTTGTCTAGGAGCTCAGCTGGAGCTGTCAACTGGGGTGCCCTACACATGACCCCTCCATGTAGCTTAGGTTTCACACTATGTGGTGGCTGGGATTTTAGAAGGAGCATTCCAAGAAGAATCATTCCAAGAGATCCAGGTGAAAACTAAGAAACCTAATGACCCAGCACCTGAAGTCCCAGATCCTCACTTCTGCTACACTATAATAGTCTAGCAAGTCACTAAGTGCAGCCTAAATTCAGGAGGAGGGAAAATATGGCTCTATCTCTTGACATGGAGCTGTGTATAGAGAGGAAAGGAATTGATAGTAGTCATCTTTGGAGACTCTCACAGAGGTATCATTTCTGTCTTGAACATGCTAAATACAGTCTGTAGATCCTTCATGATGGGTGTGGATTCTATGCACATCGATGTGGCCACAAATATTGATCACAAAGGGAACATACAAATGAGAACATGTCACCTCTCCACTTAAAACTAACCAATGCTTCCATTATACTGAGAATAAAATTCACACTTCATACCACGGCCTGCAAAGTCCTGTATGGTTTGCTCCATTCCAACTTCTCTGATGTTATTTCCTTCCACTCTTTTCCTTGCTCACTTTGCTCTAGCCACGCTGATGTTTTTGTTCTTCTTCCAACAATCCAAGCTTATTCCCACATTATAGCCTTGTCAATTTCTACTGCTTATTCTTGGAAAACTCTGCCTCCACATCTTCATACATCTTGTTCCTTCACTTCATTCAAGTTTCTGCACAAACATCTCTTCAGAGAGGGCATCCCTTGACCACCCTCTTTAATTGATCACCGACTCTGCTCCACTCACCCGTCATCATGTCATCATTATCTGAAACTACCTTGTTCATCTATTTCTTTAGCTTTAGATATCAGTATCCCCCCACGAGACTATAAGCCCCTTTGGAGCAGGGACCTTACGTGTCTTGCTGCCGTATCTCTAGAACCAGGAACAGTGTCTGGCACACGGTAATACACAGTACATATTTGTGAATAGATGAATCAAAGTGGATCATGCCCAAGTTTCCTTTTTAATTGGTTCTAATTATGTGAGCCTATGTGTAATTTATTCAACTTTCAATGTTACCAATGGCTATCCATGTGAAATATAACCTAGAAGAAAGAGAGTTGTATTCCATAACTTTCCTTTACACCTCTAACCTGTCAGTTACATAGACCCTTATTGCTGCCACAGTTGGCAGGGGCCTCTCTAGTAGCCTGCAACTTCTTTCCTTCTGTTATGCTACCTGAAACAAAGGTATACAAAGTAAAACAAAACATTTTTCTGTCGTTCTCTTTTTCCAACCCGAGAAGGTTTTCAGAAAACTAAGGATGGAGGAGTGAAAGAGAGAAGACAGGAAAGATAGCATTCACTACCTTACAAAATTACTTTTTTCTATTCATTTTTTGGATCCCACATTCCTCTCTCTGTTCATCATGTGGTGTCTGTTGCCTTAAAATCTACATGATAGCGTCACTGGGCTTTTTACATTTCCCTTAGGAGCCTGGATTCACTCCCTACTTTATGCCTTTCTGGAAGGCTGTTTCCTCCTTTGTTCCTCCAACTGTGTGCCTTTCATTCCTGGATACTTATTTCATATATCTGCTCATTCGGAAAGACTTATGCTAACCACCATGCCCACTTCCCATTTGCTAACCCTTTCTGGATTAGGTCTTCTACTATTAACTATAGTACAGTGAGGTAAGAGCTGTCCTCTCATCCAGCTATGAGTTATTTTGGAGGCATGGGTGCCGTCTTGTTAATTTCTAGACTCTTCTTGCCAAGTCCAATGCCTGGCATATAGCACACACTTGGTAAGTACTTATTGAATTGGATAAAATTAAATTGCAGCTAAGTGAAAGGCAGAAAACAGTAGGGAATTGGGATAGTGGAAGATAATGTCAAAGGCTAAGAACACGCTGGCCTCTCCCTTTTATACACACTAATTTTATTAGTTCAGGCTCAATTATATGTGCTTTTCTAGAAATGTCATTATTGTCTACTATGTTAAGAAAACAAATTGAAGCTGGAGTTATTTAGAGGGCAGGCATGAAATTAGAAATTTTTTATACTCCTTTTCTGCCACACCCATTACTCCTCCTCTTGCTCATTTGCATTTTTCTTGCTCAGTCTGTGGTGTGCAGGTGCAGAAAGTAGGCACCAGGTGCTCTTTATAGAATTCTATGCTATCTCTGACAAAAGAGACTTTCTATCCATGTACTTTTATAATAGTAAATTCTTCCTTTTTCATATCTATTTAATACACCTATTTTTATGAAATTATATCTCTCGTGTGTGTGTGTTTTGGGGGGTGTCTTTTATAGGCATATAGAAATTTGACGTGACATTCATCTCCAGTATACGGAGCTAAGTTATTAGCAAAAAATGTTTTTACTTTAAAGGAAACAGATAATACCACATTTTGAGAAATTGAGTATATATACATATATATATATATATATATATACACATAAAATACTTTTAAAAGTATTGCTGACATGGTGCTTTTCTATTTTTTTAAAGAAAATGAAAACAGAAGCAGTCTGCTAGCAAGCTAGTCAAGTCTTACTTTGTTCACTGCATACAGAGAGCAATTTGAAATTGCACCTAAGCAACCTTCACTTCAGCATAGCCATTCATCACTCTGTTAATAGCACTATTATGGGGACCCTTTGAAACACCCTTGTAATTGAAACTTTCCAAGTGGGGAAGACAGTGTAAGTCAAATAACAGATTTAGCTCTGGCACAATGCTTGTAACACGTGCGAGGATTACTAGGTATTCTACAACGTGGATTGATCAATAATTGTAGAACAAGTTTTTCTGCAAAGTCTGAAAGATTTGAGTCAATTGGTGGTGGGGCATGATGGATGAATTAAGTTAATGGAAAGATAAAATAATTAATAGTAGAAATTATGACTTTGTGGTAGCTTGGAAAATCAAGGATTGTGCTTTCTGGTCCAAGATTTCCTACAAAATGAAAGTGGCTGATTAAGAAATACATCTCATTTCTCTGCATGTGTGTGTCTTCAATGAAAGGATGGGGCTAGTGTCAAGTTTCTTAAATACCACAGTGATAGAAGTTTTAGTGTGTACTACAGAAGTAGCAGACTGAATCTGGCACTAATCCTTTCACTTCCAGAAAGAGCACAGACACCCACTCCCCCCTCCAAATGCCCACCACTTCCATCAGTGCATGTCTATTAGAGGCCAAGACAAATGTACCACATTTCACTGCTTCTCAGCCGTATGGCTTCCTCTGTAATCTAATGCCAACTCCCATAAAATTCAAGCTGTAGCAAGTAACCTTGCACAATAGGTCATTCACACAGCTCTGTCCCTTTGAGTTTATTGGAAACAGAAGGAAAGTCAGTAGTACGTATCCAGGCTTGGTATAGACCATCAAATCACTCTCCTCGACTAATGGTAGACTCTTGGTCGTCATTTGTGAAAGCCACTTCTTAGGTCAGCCAGACAAAAAGAGCTTCTAATAGATTTCTTTATGTCTAATTTCTTTTTCATGCTTGACACCCATGTGAAATATTTTATTTTTTCCTAAACTCCAAAACATTTCATCTGTGCCTCAGTTGTTTCATTTGTCACAACCTGCTTCATATCATAAGTATTCATTCAACTTCCTTATATTTCTTCTACTAAACTGTACGCTCCCAAAGGGCAAGGTGTTGGTCTAATTCAGCCTTTTATGTATCTAGCAAATGGGAGGATACAATGCACAGTGGAGTTATTCCATATTCATTCAATGAACATATGAATGGATAGATAATTTTGAGGGACTGTATGGCATGGATTCAATTTTGGCTGAAGGAAACCAATATATAAACAGTTCAGGACTAAGTTATATTGAAAAGATTGTCTAATTTCAGTCACCTGACTTTGTGACCCAACCTGAAAAATATAAAAAGCCAAAACTTGGGCACATACTATTTTACCATGCTCATTTAAGAGAAACTCATACAATATGTAATAGTGATGCCAAATATTACCAATCGTCACACTGCATTGAGAAGAATTTTCAAATAAAATCTGTGCTCAGCAACAAGGAATAGTAAGATTGATTAGCTCTTAAGAGACATGCCTTTGGAATTTCAGATCAGGTTCAGATATCATATTTTTTAAATGATGAGATGGAAACCACAGAAGCAGAATTGCCTTCCTTAAGTGATGTAGCAGCAATCAGTTGTTACCAAGCTTCCAATCAAGAGCTCAGTTCTCAAGACTCTAGGAAGGCCCCTAGTGGGGAAGAGTCTAATGAAGAAGATCCTGAAGGAAGAAGCAAAATTCCTCATCCAGCTCAGGAAAAACCAACTTCCACTCTTGAGCCCCGACTCTACCCAGAGGCTCTGTGGCTGTCATAGCTGATGGTATGGATGGAGGGTGAGACCAAAGCACTGGAGGGAAGGAGCAGGACCTACCCTAACAAGCCTGAGCCTCCTAACACCAAGGAAGACTGTGTTCACAGGCACGAGAGTCAACAGAGCAGACCTCAGCGGCTCCTCCAAATACCACCTCTCCAGGGCCAGCTTCCAGAGCAGCACCAACAGCTCTTGGGAGCTCTCCCTGGTGCTGC
This sequence comes from Tapirus indicus, assembly GCA_031878705.1. NCBI lineage: Eukaryota > Metazoa > Chordata > Mammalia > Perissodactyla > Tapiridae > Tapirus > Tapirus indicus. The sequence goes on along the minus strand of CM062931.1, from coordinate 47,132,943 downwards.
CACAGCCCAGACCCTAACCCCAAATTCAGCATGTTTTGCTGTTCCAGCTTTAACTTCTTTTTGTAAGCCTAGTTGCTCAGAAACAAAAGAAAACAGAACCTCTTTTTCTGAATGTTTCATCATGGAAAATTTTACTCAAATTAAAAGTAAGGAGAATAGTTGATGAAATCTCTTGTACCCATCCACCAGGAAAGGATTTTTCTCAATGTCTGTACTTGCTCATGCCTGATTGTTCCTCCCCCATCCATCCTATCATTTTGCCATGTGTGATCAATCCTCCAACCTCAGCCCAGCCTAGCTAGTAATTTCTTCTGATCCAGACCTCTGTCTGACTCACCATGACCTTCCTGAGACTCACATTCCACCTCAATCCCAGACCAACAGGCCTTAGCTCCCAAGTCTGTCCCTTCATTTTTTTTCCCTCAAACTTTTATTTATCATCTGTTAGATATTCAGGCACTTTGTTGATTACTAGAGATATAATAATTGATAACTCCCAGCTGCTGTCCTCATGGAGGTAATGTATGATCCGATAGAGGCACGCTCTACGTACTACAGGGTGTTCGCAAGGAGAATGTGAGTCTTTTCCACCATGGCTAAAACTGGAAAGCAGTAGCAGTCAGAACTAAAACCTAAATCCCAAGGCTTTGCTCTCCTACGATATCAGTTATCTACTAAGAAGCACGCGATAACTTTTGATTAGTTACCTGTTATTTACTAGCCTAATATGCAACTGAGCCAGTATTTTGAATGAATTAATCACTACCTCATTCACATGACATTGTACATGAATGTGCAACTCCCTCCAAGGGAGGTCAGATAATAAATTTTGACTAAAATGGAATCAGGAGTGGGATCTCCCACGACTTCTAAGCGGTGAGTGATATTGCAGGGGAAAACCACATGATGAATCGTTGTGAGACGTGAGTTCTAGTATTGCCTCTGCCTGTAATTAGATGGTGGCTTTTGGAAAGTAACTACTTTTCTCTGCATCTCAGTTTTTCCTACTGAAAAATAAGGGGGTTGGGCTTAATACTCTCGCAGATTTCCAATATGTTGTATGTCTGTATTTTTCCCTGGCCTGATCTTAAGGCAGAGTAAATGGCTGCCATCATCTCATGGCTAGGATTACCTGTGTGTTGTGATGAGTCCCCCGGATTCCACTTTCTGGGAGCTGACACTAAAACATATTGTGGGGCTTTCTCCAAAGCACTGTCATGTAATTTGTCACAACTATATCATGTGTTGTGACTGTCAAAGTGCTTTCTCGTGCATCATCTCTTTCCACTTACTCAGCTAGCTGAGCAGGTATTAGTGTTCTCACGTTTTTAGAAGAGAAAACTGAGGCCATGACACCCCCCCATCAATATCATTTGAAAGGCCATTGTCTTTTCCACTGTTTCTCAAGTGCCTATGTATTAGCTACTTTTCTGAAATAGATTCCACCCCACCACCTTTGCTTTCTTTTTCTATGTTTAAACTATTTGTTGATCTGGTGTTAGAATACTGTTGGTCAGAGGTGTGGATAAGTGTAGATGCATCTCATGCCGTGACAAAGATAACTACTTGAACACTTGGGCATAAATAGTTCTTCTAATCAAATTTTAAATATGCTGAAGCCCTATTCAATGGTGAAAACTTTTATACAGTGAATAATTGCACTTCCTGGCACCCCCTTACCCCCAATAATTTCTTCTGAAAACAAAATTTTTACTGTAGTGTGTGCTGAAGTAGAAGCATAGCTGCATTCTAATGGGGCCCACATGGGCTTCCTGATGAGAATATCTCTTCTTCGGTAACATCCTGCCGAATTTGGGGGTTCAGCGCCTTAGGCACCCTGCCTTGTTTAATGCCTCCTTCCTGCTGTAACACCTATTTGGAGGCCCTATATTTCTTGGCAGCTGGGCTGTTCTTACATCATTTTAAGTCAATTAAAATTATTAGTGTAGTTTTAATAGCCAGTGCTCCCTGAGGCCAAGTAACAAACGATGCAATTTGAAGAAAATTGAATAAATAAAATAAGGAGGAGACAAATGAAACAACAGTCCAAGAAAGGAAGGAGAAAAAATTAATCTATTAGCAAAGCCATCTACATTCAAAATAATAGTAATAGTGTGTTACTTGAAAAACCAGCCAGTACACAGGACAGAACCAGACTTGAAAATAGACAAAACTCATTGTGGCTGGTAATGCTTTGATTTCAAGGACACTGGGAGGACCCCTAGAGCCCACCTCGTCTTCACGAGCCTCGCCGGCATTTGCAAGGATGTAACTGATTCCTCTGACCTCCATTAAGCTTGCCCCTGGAAGGGGCAATACATTATGCTTAAGTTTTAACTTAGACCGTTGTGGACAGGATGTTTTTATTTATAAGTTTACCACTTCCAATTCACTTATAAATAAAGCAGTTGTACCAACCTATTTGTGCAGCCTCTTAAGTGTCCGTAATGTTATGATCTCGGCTTCCAGAAAGGAGACAGCAGGGACAGGAGAAGATATACATTTTTAGGATATAAAGAGAGGGAAGAAAAAAAAGATTGGGGCAATGAATTTCTGCAGATTGAAGTACATTTCAGTAGTGTGGAGAGTAGTGGGGTCCTGGATAAGGGGTTTTCCCAAATGCCACTTGAATTACTTACTGGCTTTAGACCTCAGACAAGTTGCTTAGCTTCTCCGAGCATCAAGCTCTTATCTGAAAACTGGGGTTAAAAGAAGAATCTATTTTAGAAAGATATTGGAATGATTAAATGATATCATATATGCCAAGCACTTAACACAGGGCATGAAATACAGTAAATGCACAATAAAAACCAGTTGTTATTATCATGATAATTTTTACTCAGTAATGGGGAGAATTCCTGGGATTAAAGAAGAACATTCAGAAGGGTGAGGGTAGCAATCCTACAGGCCACACCAGCTACTTTCCATTTTTGCTCAGGTCTAGGGTACCTGAGCGCTCTGCTAGTCATAAATAGTAACAGCCAACATTGAGTGAGAGCTTTCTTTGCACCGGGTCTGTTTTACTTGGTTTCTATGTATTTTCTCACTTAATCCTCAAATGACCTCTGATTAGATGCTATTATTGCAGAACCATCACACGGATAAGGAAACCAAGACACGGAGTGTTTAAATATCTTGCCCAAAATAACAGACGCACACAGTTAACAAACGGTAAACCCCAGATTCAAACTCCCAGCACAGTCCGGTGTGGATCCCTTGCCTCCGGCCGGTGCACCACGTTGCCCCTAACTTTGGCTGAAACTCAAGTGGCTGACAGGGGTGTCACGGCTCACTCAAGCTGTGCGTATCGTTCTGTATTGTACGGAGTGTGGACCACGTGTGAGGCTGATCGGCTGTGTCCATGAGAGGAGGCAACTTTTCCTAATCCACTGGTCCCGAGGGGCCAGGGTTTTCCAGTTCTCACAAGAGCCCAGCCTGGGCCAGGGCAGGCCATGAACCTGAGCTGCTTCGAGCGTCTAGCACATACTCTGCCTATGGAGCCAGCCTCTAGAGCTAGTGTTCTGTTCTCCAGGCGGGTGTGCCCAGGAAAAGACTCATCATCTGAAAACACTGGCCATGGGAACGGATGCCCTGGTGTCACTTGATCAAAGAAGACAGAGCTGTTAATGTACCGGAGCACTCCCGCTGCGGAAATGAGTCACACCACAGAGCCCGGCTGCTGGGGCATCATAGGGAAACTAACAAAACTCAAGGGCCACTCTCAAGTGAAGGAGAGCTTGGCAGATGGCCAGGAAAAGGTGTGAAGGGTGCCAGACTCCTCATGAAAGAATAGCTTCACAGTCAGGCCTCTTGCTATAACTGTCTCGCCCGCTCTCTCTTTTTAAAGCTATTTTTCCTATTGTAAATAAGCACATCAAATGAGGACCATTGTCTCTCCTTTCACACAAGAGGCCCATTCATTACTGCCTTTAGCAGTAATGAAAGGGAAAAGCACACACAAAAGATGAAGGGTGTGGTGTGTTCCATCAGGAGGGAAGGAGGAGGACGAGGGGAGGAGCTGGGTTGAGTAAGGAAAAGTCCAGTGTGTCAAACTTGCCTGGCCATTTGGAAAATCTCTTGTGAAATCTCCCCATAGTTAATGGTGGTTACATGGGGAAGGACAGGGAGCATAAAAGGGGAAGATAGATATAGGGAACTGTACTTGTGGTTTCTAATATCTTTGGGAGCCAGAAAAATAGGTAGGATGATGCTTGATGCAAACAGAAGAGCAGATCTGGTGAACATATTTTCTGTAGCCTTTAGCACGGAAATATTACTCCAATTAGCCTTAGTTTCCCTGAGCAGCATTAGATTGAGTTTCTCTGCCACTCAGCAAGGTAGACATTTCTTAAGATGTTAAAAAAAAATTTTAAGGCTATTGAGAAAGTTTAAAGTCCTTTTAGGGGTAGTTTCTTGACAATTCTTATCTATTTACAATCAGGCATCAACACCAGATTGTCCAATCACCAAATTTTTCTCCTTAATTCTTAAAGACCTGATACATTTCACAGCTGATACATTTCAAGGAGAGGAAAGAAAGAGTTAAGGAGACAGCAGGGCATTTTGGTTTAAAGAGAAGACTCTGGAATGAGACTACGTGGATCCCAATTAGCCCTATTATTCATTAATGTGTAACCCTGGGCAACTTACTCAACATCTCTGTTTCTCCACATAACTGGGAAATAATAGTAGAAAGCACCACAGAAGATTGTTGTGAGGATTAAACGGGTTAGTATAGGTGAAGTACTTAGAAAAGTGCCTGGCACATCGTAAGTACTCAATAAATGCTTGCTGTTATTATTAAAGAGTCCTTGTCAAATAGACGACCAGCATCTCCCCATACATTGTCACATAAGATAATCCATGAGCAGAGAAGACATGCAATGATTCTGACCATGAGTTTCCTCTCTTCAATGTATGACACCATGAATATTTAAGATTTTGTTCAGAACAAAATGCAAATCATAGCTGTGTCTTCTCTATGACCTTAAAGCGTTTGAACATGACTTGTTGCCCAGGTTGGATACAGAAGTGCAGGCCATGAAACCTTTATTCACTCTTTCTGTCATTTAGCCAGAGTTATCATAAGGATACATTGAATTAGAATAGTCATCTCAAGCCCGATTTTTGGAGGTTTCGGTAACATCTGGTCAATGACCTCGAGAAAGAGCAAATGAGTCCTAAGAAGGTCTTTGAATCATACACCATTATTCTCTGACTTTCACCTCAAAATCTAAAGGACTACTCCTTCCTGACATCCCTGAGATTATGGATTATGTCTTGGTGAATTTTTCCTCTTGAAAGTTATCCTTTCATATATTTGTAATGTAATTTTCTGGTATACAAATTTTCACCAGGACATGGTGAACCTCATTAGTAATGAGATTGAATAAAGGATGTTAATTACTAAGGCTGCTTTCTGTGAGAGAGGGGCTATATATACCATCACGGCAGGATCCTCATTGCTCAAGTTATCTCATGGATGGTAGGGCTAACATGTTGTACCGCTCGTAGATTTTCAGACTGCCCTGAGTGGACCAAATGTACCAATGTTTCAGACCCATCTACATTATTACACGTATGAGATGAAAGCTAAAGAAGTCTTGACTTATGGAAAACTGTAAAATTGCTTTAAATGGGAACAGAAAGGAATTATGAATCTCAAAGGAACACGTTTTAAATCGTACCATGTTGCTTATTCAAATCTATTAATTGGAGAGTGAAAACCTGGATAAAAGCAATAGTTAGTCCATTCTCTAGAGTAGTGGCTCTCAGTGAGAGAGGTTGAGTCCCTGAGTGTGCTTTGGAAATTTGCCGGAGTCATTTTGGTCATCCCAGCAATTGGGTGCGCTACTGGAAGTTAGTGGGTGAGATCCATGGGTGTTAATGCCCTGCAATGTGTGGACAGTCTGACACAATGAAGAGCTGTCCTACATCTCCCATGACTTTTTTTATATCCCACTGGACATTCATATATGCAAAGGTCTGGTAGTGTTCTGCCATGTCATCCCTACATCAGTTAGGAATATTTCCCTCTTCCTCTCATAATGTGCTAATAAATCTAGTCTGTTATTGCGTAGCCTAATGCTCGTTTTTAGTCTAGCGTTTGCTTCCACCTCTGTTCTTTCATTTTCCTGTTAAGCTTGACTAGAATGGCTTCTGATCTTTTTACAGCTCTTAATTCAGAGTTAGTCATTTTAAGTAGGTAAAAAAAATCTAACTCATAGTCATAACTTCTACTATAGTCGTGGCCAAGATGTTCCAAATTGAAATACATGTTATTTTATTATCAATTACTTTCCTTCTATTTCTCCTTTATAGAAGGGTATTTTATTAAATTTTTAAATTACTTGTGAAGTTGTATTTTATATTTATGAATTTTCAGTTCAGAATAGAAAGAGGAGCATATTTATATTGTACATATATTATACAAATATTTTATAAATTGCTGTGTATGTGTGTTACATATATATGTTCTGAAATATGTCATTTTATTTATTATATATTTACATATATAGAATATCTTATATATATATGTATAAAACATAGAGTACAGGTACATTTTTTATATATTATAGATATATTGGCTATATAGGTATATACATTATACATGTATAGTATAGGTTTATATGTACATATAGGGTTTATATGTACATACCATGTACACAGGCCTTATAATGCATAAATATATGTGTTACATGTGCACATGTTACATGCCATGCACATTATATAGATTTTGCATGTGTACATGTGTTTATATCACAAATGTGTTAGCATGCACATGTGTGCTATATGGATATGTGACATCAATTTTGAGTACACATACATGTTATGTGCCTTATATATGTGCATGTTTGTATATATAAGCACTTTGTACATTCATGTTGTATGTTTTATATATTATATTCATGTGTATTTATATTATATAGTAGAAAGAGAAGAATATCTGTACCATATTTTTTTATGATTAAAAAGATGCCCCATGAGGACGAAGTAGCTGGAGAGGACCTGCTATAACGTTTGTTTAGTCTAATCTCTCTCCTCAAATGGGAAAAGATGGGGATGTAAGCAAACTGGCTAGAATGTTCTAGTTTCCAACACAGCTTCAGTCATGCTAGTGCTGATGAATCAGTAAGTACAGTGATGGGTTTGCAACTTTTAGCATTTGAATCGTATTTTCAGGGTACGTTTCAAATGAGATTCAACAAGTCTAGAAATATTTGAGAAGAAAGGCAGCAGTTATATGAATGAGGTAATATAGTACTTACTGATTCATCAGCACTAGCATGACTGAAGCCGTGTTGGAAACTAGAACATTCTGGCCAGTTTGCTTACATCCCCATCTTTTCCATTTGTAGGTCTGAGCCAGAGGCAAAAGGCCCAGAAATATCCATGACTCTCATTTGCATTTTCATATTTGCACATAATTCAATTTCCTATATCCAGCTAAGGCTAGCATTAGAAGTGCCCAAAGACACAGAGAAAGAGCAAGACTTAAAGAAATTAGAGATATAAATTCATTGAAATGTACTGGAGGTGGAACAGACCCAGAAGCCCTCTTGGGAGCTCCAGTTTTACAGTCTGGCCCCCAGTCTACTCAGAAATTCTGTCAGTTGACAGACACCATATGGATTGTCCACCTCCTTATCTTGGTGTACAAGTCACTACATTATCATACAAAGAAACTAACTCCTGTTTATAAGACTTGATGCTAAGTAGGACTCAGATATTAGACCATCCAGTGGACCAGTAATTCTCTTCCATGCATTTACCCCTGAGGTTGGCAATAAATTGCCCTCCCAGGCTTCATCTGGTAACAGTTAGAAAATGGGATTTCTTAGCAGATCACCAAGGCTAAAGGATTCTTTGACTGAGTCGTTGTAATTTAGACAAACCTATAAGATATATCCAGACCAAGATTTATCCTTTTGCGCTAGCTTTCAGCTTCCACTAAGTGGAGATTTTACTTCCCAAAAACTTAGAGAGGGCTTATTAGATGCATTTTGTCCTCCACTGGCCTTGGTTCTCAAGAGTAGCCTTACCTTGGTTCTCAAGGTGACCATAGTGAGGACCCTGAGGAAAAAGATATTAGTAAGTGCTGCTGAAACCAGATTAATCATTAGCCTGGACTGGTCAAACCTTCAGAAGATGTCAGATCTTTAGATCACCCACATTCAGGCTGCAAGGCAATCAAATAGGTAAAGAGGGGCCCACGGGGAAAGGATACAGAGAAAAGTATCAACAGGTTCTTTGGTGTTTTACTGAGAGCTTGAGATCCTATCCTCATGAGCACATTGTTACCATTTTAAAGTCCAGCACTGACCTGTGTAGTCCCAACTGTTCCGTTACTCTGCATTAGTCTAAATGCATTTCAAGGACTACTTTGACCCATTGGAAATGGCTGCCTGTAACACTGGGCTGAGAAGGATTAGAAGCCTGAACCTAGACTCAGGCTGTGTAGGTGTGTGTGTGTGTGTGTGTTGAGAGGATGCAAATTGTATGATCCATTAGAAACATTCACATCCACAGGATGGAAAAGGTCTGAGCCATAAAATTTCTGTTTCTCCCCATTCAAAGCATTCTTTAAAACTAGAATCTAGTGAAATAGTCCACGGAATAACATTGCATCTACCCTTCCTTTTCCTTCACCCAGAGAGAAGATATAAATAAACAAAAAGAAGGTACACAATCCCTCCTCTGTCATATATATGTTATGGTCTGACAGGATTCTGATTCTGAGTTACCTAGAGCTCTCCTGGTTAACATGGAAATGTGTGCCTGTGGAAAACTCTCCCACTGCCAGTGATGGATGGGACCAGAAGAGCCGCATACAGGGGAAGGGAACTGATGCTCCATGTGGTGAGATGGTGAGCCCAGGTGAAAGGAAGAATCCAGGTGGGCTTTCAAGAACATATTTTCTCCTCATGTTCTATGTTTTATAGAAATGATCCATTAAAATGTTTCTTTCTTCTTAATAGAGAACAGAATCAGAGATTGTGCCTTATTTAGTTTTGCATCCAAATACTTCATGTAGTACCTGGCACTTAGTAGGCACTCAATAAACTGTCCTTGACTGAATGAACACATAAGTAGATGATTGCATATCACTGAGCCCCAATTTCTTCAACAGTAAAATGGGAATAACAATGCCTGCCTCCAGGTTTATGTAAGCATTTTGTTATGTAACATATACAAAATGCCAAACTCATAGAAGATGCTCAGTAAATATTAATGCCCATTCATTGCCCCATTCAACACAGTACATGAATGAATCTAGGGAAAAGGTTGCACCTGGCTAGGGAAATAGTGTGCGTGAAGTATTCAGGCAGAGTGATTTCCCATCTATTGATGTCATTACACTTATACAGATTTCAGCTCAGTGTTCATCAAGCTCTACTACTGTCTGGTATGACTTTATGTTCTTAAGAACCTGTCCCTCCCCTCTGAGCCTGGGACATATGGGCTTTAAGTGAGCAAGGTCATTGGTGGTCACTGGTGTTAGAATAAGTGCCTCTAAAGCTATTTTAACCTATTCATGTATAAGTCTTTGTTTTTGCCTCTAGATATCGTCATCCTCTCCAGTTGTGCCTAGATGCTGCAACATGATGCCCTGTCTACCGTTTGTCCTAGATATCTTCCATTTGCCATTCCAAATCCACTTCCAACTCCTATCCATCCTACCCTGCCCAAGAACCACATCAGTGGGCTCCCTTATTGGCTTCTGATGGTTGGATTCACCCAACAGAGGTGGTGGTGGGGGATGGTGTACGGATTGGGATGGCACTGGCAAGAAATCAAAGGAGTATGGGAGGACAGTGGTGCTTGGGTATTTGTTCCCCAAATTCTCTTCCTGCTGAGTCATCCCAGTTGACTACCTGGGTATACCAAAAGCTACAATGTCTGTTAGGCAGCCCTCTATCCAGGTTCTGATAACTGCTCACTCCCCTTGCCCATTCAGCTGAGGGCTGGTAATGGCTCTCCTGTTCTCACTTAGCCATGAGGGGCTGCACTATCCCTGTGGTATCTCTACCCTTCCTGTCACCTTTGTAGCCTAGTTACATTATCTACTACTACATTATAGTCTACTAGTGTAGTTATAGTTTATGTTAAATTATCCTCCATCATCCAGCTTGTGTATGCCATCTGTTCCTGTCTCAACCCTAATGATATGGTATCCATGCTTCTGATCTTCTCTCTTTTTTAAACAGTATTCACCTTCTGAAATATTTTTTCAGTATAGTAAGTGTGGTAGGCAGAACAACGGCTCCCAAAGGCATCTAGGCCCTAATCCCCAGAACCTGTGAACACGTTACCTTACATGGCAAAAGGGGCGTTGCAACTGTGATTAAGGGTACAGACATTGAGATGAGATGTTGAGGATTATCTGGATTGGCCCAATATAATTACATGAGTCCTTAAAGAGCAGAGAATCTTTCCTGGCTGTGTTCAGAGAGAGATGTGACTATGAAAGGGAGGTCGTAGATATGTAACATTGCTGGCTTTGAAAATGGAGGAAGGGGGGCATGAGCCAAGGAATATGAATGGTCACTAGATGCTGAAAATGCAAGGGAATGGATTCTCCTCTATAGTTTCCGGAAAGGAATGCAGCCCTGCTGACACTTTGATTTAAACCTAGTGACAACTATGTTGAATTTCTGACCTACAGAACTGTAGGTCAGAGATAATAAATTTGTGTTATTTTAAGCTACTAAGTTTGTAATAATTCACATGATAGCAATAGGAAACTAATAAAATGATAAAAATTTTCTTTGGGATGTGGTTCAAGGATTTTCCACTCATTCAGGAAATAATGCTCTCATCGTATAGGTCTCTGAAAGATACTAAGTGTCACTAATGAAGGAACCAGGAGAAGACCAATATGTGGCAAAATTTGGGAGATACTGGAAGCTCCTCTGTCCAAAAAATATCCCCCATGTATGAAACACTACTACTATCCAATTAATTTCATAAAAGTAATATTTCCTATTAAAAGGCAAATGCCTTTGAGAAAGATGGTGCATTAATACTTATCTGTTACTAGCACCATAGAGAGAGGACAATGAATGTATGTATGTATTATTATTAATGTAATATGTAAAATATAAACTATTATTAAGATTCATTACAAGAGTAGTAAATATCTTTTGCAGAGGGGTAAATGACTTGGAGTAGGCTCCTGGAGGAATGTAATTTAGAACATGCACAACTGCATGAAATGAAAAGTCAGGTCATCTTAGAGAAAGTGGAGCCTGGTCATGGCAGGGATAGATGCAGGGTGATGGTAGGAGAGATCCCAAAGTCATGAAAACAGAAAACCTAGAAGCTAGAAAGGGGATGAGGGCATAATTATAAAGAAGAATAGAATACAAAAATGAGGATATTGGAGTCAGAAATAAAATGCGTTTGATTTAAAATTTTGGCTGGATCTGTCCTTGGCAAGGGTAATATCTACTTAGCAGCCTATGAACTCACTTTGGTTGCACCCACATGTACCTATGCTACACTGTTCAATAGGCTTCATTTGACCCATTTATTCAACAACAAAAATATATCATTATGTGCTCAACAATTAGTTAAATTTGGACATTATAGAAATACAATAAGACACAGACTTTACCCTCCACATTGTCTCACTCTTGCAGAGCAATGAGCGTGTGTATCTGTGGGAAAGAGACAGGAAAAAGGCAGTGGGGAAGCCTGGGGGAAGGAGCTGAGGTAGGTATAAGATTCAGCTCCCTTCATACCCATGCAGGAGGGGAAATCTGAGCAGCGGAGCTCTGCTTCCCATCAACCCTCTGCTTACAGCTCCATGGGGGTCAGAAAACAACACACGCAGAATAGGCAGCCTTGAGAGTAGCAAGATGAATCTGCTTTTTTTCATTTGTCAGAGTTCTATTCATTTTTTTAATTTAATTAATTTTTATTGAGGTAACTTTGGTTTATAACATTATATAAATTTCAGATGTGCACCACCATATTTAGACTTCTGTGGAGACTACATCACGTTGACTAAATTTGAAGGCCAATCAAGATCCTTCATGGGTTTCAAATGTGCTTCCCAATTGAACATTCTAAATCATTTACTTCTGTGTTTCTATTACCATTTTCTAAGTCTGCAAACAGAATTCAGAATACTGACTTTCTCACAGCGCTTGGTAAAGTTTTAATGGCTGGATCAATGGATGGAAATACTATAATGATGAATTCTAATTAATACTAGTAACTTACTTAGATAAACAAAGACTGTGTTTCTAAAAGCTCACTTCATGTTTTCAACACTTTGTATAAACAAACTAAATTCACTAACCTTGAGTTTTGATTTTATAGAAAAGCAGTAATTCCATGGGCTTGCACAGGTACTACCATAAGGCTGGTGAGTTAATGATGGACTCGGAAGCCTGGGAAGAATTTTAAGAGATAACCTAGTCCCTTCTTTTACAAAGCTGGAGCTAATGGACAATTATCTATATATAAGAATTAAATAATCATTAGATTATAACATACAACACTGGCATTTTCCTCTTGAGGTTAACATGGCTTGAATTTGCTACAGGATCTGTATACTTTTGAAAGCTAGCAAATTTGAGAAGCAAATCTCATTTAGTGAAACAGGAAAAGAAAAAAAAAAGGAAGAGAAAGAGTTATGAAAAAAATAGGAAACCAAAGTGGATAGAGTGGGCACAGTTATGACAAGCCCTCAAATACTTAATTTCCGTATCTAATTTTCAAAGCTTCAAACCTTCTAAATATCATACACGGAAATGAATATCTCCTCATTGTGTTATTGGGGAATGCACATTTCTTTTCATTAAACCTCAGACTTTATTAATTATTCTGGCGCAATGTTATTATAAACTATTGTTGATTATCTGACTCTTCTGGACATGTGAGTGATGCCAGAATGTCAGTTTTATATTAAAAGCATGTCGTTTGTGAAAACTAAATACAGAAATAAAGTGTGTGTTTAATTAAGGCTTTAATCTTCCCTGAGTTCATTTTTTCGAAATGGAGGTGGAACCCTGGACGCCTATGGGGTTGATAATATTTTCCTAAAATGATTCGTATTTCTATAATAAGTATTAGTAAACATCCGTTTGTGTTAGTAATTAACTTTAATGGCTCGATATTATTTTACGTCTCTTGATTGTAGGTTCCAGTCCAGATATTTACAGTGGTGCCATCTATATATTTTACTGAATTTTGAAAAAAAAAAAAAAAGCCAAATACAACTGCCCACTGAGCAGATACCTTCAAGAAAATAACCAGGCAGAAAAATGATGAGGGAGTGAAGGACATGAGGGAGCAGGAGCGAAGAGTGTATCTGAGGATCTGGGAGGAGAAGAAAGAGAATTTAGAAAGTGAGAAATAAATAAATAAAACAAACAAATAAAAACCAGGATCTGGAAAAGGAGAAGGAGAAAGCCTTACAGTGTTGGACTAAGGCCCGGGTCCACTAACATCACACCCCAAGTGTGCGGACTGATCTGTCTCCTGATGACTGACAGCCATAAGCAGAGAGGTGGGCTAGGCTAAAGCTCCAAGCTGGTTCTTCCTATGGAGAGGGTGAAGGTAAAAGGAAAGGTCAGAAAATTAATCCCACTGCTAAAGGGTATTTTCTTTCACGGGTTTCTAGGGAAAGCTTTGTTTCCACTTAGCAGGCTCATTAGTAAAGTCAATGTATTCTGCATTTCCCCTTTGGCCTTCATCAGCTCAGTCCTGGGAGGGGATCTCCTCTTCTGTCTTTCCGCCATCCCTCAATCTGGACTAAAAGTCACCTAGGTAAAGAGTGGCTGACTCCTGAACCATAGAAAGCAGATCACTGTTGCTGAGTGGGGAGATCCATTTACCCTCCTGTTTGTAGAGGAAGGAGAAAGAAAGTGGGAGAAAAAAACAAATAGGCCCCAGTGACTTTGAAGGGCTGATTATGGTTGGTTTCAGAAAAACAAGTGTCTCTATCTGTTGTGAGAATAATCAGCAGGTTTATATATTTAAAAAAAAAAAGACATCTCTTCCAAAATAGGTCAAATGTTGAAACACTATAAAAAATTCTATTTTATTCATTTTTTTGTTCCATCCATGGCCCTGGAATGCTTGCTGACATAGCCCCACTTAGGTTTAAGATTCCGGAGAGTGCCCTTGAGTTCTAATGATAACTGTAATGATATTTTGTGGGTTCCCCACTGCTTAAACAAAGACAGAATTTATAATGCGCCTCAAAGCATCAAAAATGGATGTTAGAAAGCATTAATATTACTATTTTTATCACTATTTAGTGAGCAGTGCTGGAAGATATTAATATTACTATGATCATTATTATGGGGAGATAACGAAGAAGGAACTCCATGTGGCAGAGATTGTCAAGGGGGAAAAAAATGGATGAGCCTATTTTTCTCCAAGTTCTTTAAACCAGGCTTAACTGGAAAAATAATCACAGTGGCTAACAGAGTCAGGAGTCAGGGTAATTAAGTGGGTAAATGAGGCCCGTGTCATTTGAATTTATGCATTTTCCTTCATCCCTTTGTTTGCTCTGCTTTCTCTTCACTGGGTCTCCACCACCACGTTGTTTATTCATGGAGGGCATGCCACAGTTTTTAATACTGGGGGGAAAATTCTGAAACCTTCATCCGACTGGCCAATGTGTAGACTGGAAAGAACACAAGGGGATCAAAGTGATATGAAGACAACAGGGGTTTCATTAAAATGTTCCATTCTCTGCCTGAGGACAGAGCAGTAAGAAAAGGGTGAAAAAAAATCATCTAGCCCAAACAAGTTTAACTTAAAAAAAAAAGCAACGAACCACCTGTGGTCTCCTTGGAAACAGGCAAGCACACCCTCCAGCCACCTTTTAATGAAACCCCAGAGCCCCTTTATTAATTTATTAAAGAATCTATTTTCCGAAGATTCATAAACCGCATATAACTCATATTCCAACACATCTCTGCTATGCTAATGGAACGCGCGTCTATGAATAATTAATTATTTAATTAGTAATAATTAGAGGTTGTTGTATAGGTCAAACCATTGGACTGACAGCATGCTATTGTCAAAATGTCACTTGAATTAACCGAACAGCATTTAAACAGACAGTGATTCATCATCATCATTTAGGATGGTTACTTCCCTACCCACCCCACCCCCAAATATCTCTCACAGCATATGCCGTTCTAAGATGTGTATAACACGTAAAATGGAGCATTTAATATTGAGCATTCTACAGAAAGTGGGCAGCCTTTAATATTTTGTTAGACACGCAGGGCAGGGTGAATTAAGGAACCGAATTTATGACATTCAGACACCACAGTAACAGTACATGAGTTTACACCATTTACATGTAATTTCTAAGACTCCTTTTATATCACGGGAACTGAGCACTCATAAAGAAGCAATGTAGCCGAAGTGAATAAAGGTTCAAATATACTTAAATACATTTGTGGGGTGGCTCTGGTGACATAATTCTGAAAGGTGATTATTCTAAAACAGTCTAGTGTTACTGCATCACTGCTCTGCCCCGTGCCAGGCCTTCACACTGGCTTTCACATCCGGTCCATACTCCAACCCTGCTGAGGGAGAGACTGAATCCTCACCACGCGGGTAAGGGAACTGAGAACGGATCTTCCTGAGCTGGGGAGCCAGGCTTTGCACTCACTGGTCATGTCCCTCTAGCCATGTCAACTAAGCTCTTGACGCCCCAGTTTTCTCATCTGTCACATGGAACCTTGGATAGCAGCTACCTTGTTGAGGATTTGATGAGCTGATTCATATAAAGGGCTTAGCCAAACACCTAACTCATAATGAGCTCTTCGTAAATGGTGGCTATTGTTACTTCAGATTTTAAAATATCACCTTTCTATGCACGTGAAGATATTATAAGTTGGGCAAGGTCGTTTATGTCCTCATTATTCAGATCAGGAAACTAAGCCAGGCACGTTATCTTTGATCCTCTAAGCCAAGGGTCACAAACTTTTTCTGCAGAGAGCCAGTCAGCGAATATTTTTGGCTTTGTGGCCCATACGGTCTCTATGCAAAAGCAGCCACAGACCATATGGAAACGAATGAGCATGACTGTGTTCCAGTAAAACTTCACAGACAAAAGCAGGGAGAAGACTGGGTTTGGCCAGTGGACTGTAGTTTGCCAACCTCTGCTCTAAGCCATGTTGTTAGCAGGTGGCACAGAGTAAGTGCTCAGTAAAAACCAGTTGGATGAATGAAATAATGAATGGATGAACACATCCAGCACAAGATCCCTGCTCTTAAACTTAGTGCTATACTTGGCCCAAATAGTATCCCACTACTTGAATTTTCAGTACCTAAAACAGAATGAAATTTACTTTTTGACTTATGTATACAAAAACAAATTTACCTGTTAGTATGCTGATGTAGATACTCTTTAAGCGACTCCTATAATGGAAACTTTTAACAAAGCAAATAGACTTTTTGAAAAGTCTAAACGTTTATAGACTTTTAAAAAAATATGTACAGCGTCAGTACTGGCTTCAGCTTAGAGCTGATTGGTGGTAAAAAAAAATTAGAAGAATCTACCTTCTATCTCAAAAGAACATAACTTACTTTGTTCATCTTTCTCTTTGCGTTCCGCCTGGTTGAAGCAAAATATCCAGAGTGGGATGGAGGGAGAGAGCCTGGAGTCAGGGTTGTGCCCCTTTTCCTCTGATCCCAGCTGGAACCCAAATCTCCCCTTCCTAATCCCCCCACCACCCCCTGTCCTCTATGTCCTGCCTTTCCTCATGGTTTCTTCACAGCCTCCTAGATGGACAGGCAGCGAAGAACTCCTTATGTAGGAAAGGGTGCTGAAGATGTGACCAAAGCCCTTATGCTTCAGTTATTCAGTCAAAATGGACCCTGTAAAAGCTTTAAAATAATAACAGAACATACAGGCAATGACCCATAATATTTTATGGAATTTTATAAACACAGAGATGCAGCTGCTACATTAGGTTCTATAAATGTGAGAACATTTCTGATAAAGGAGGTCAAAATAAACTGGGCAACAGCATCAAAGAGTCAGAATGTACTACCAGAAGACACTACCAGTAGTTTCCGTGTGTTTGTTGGAAATTTGAACCAAGAAATTATAACAAGGGATATCAAATCATCCTTTGCCTATTAATGAAATAGAAGATGCCTGGGTTACTGGATACATGGCAACTGGAAGATCCAATAGCTATCGTCTTGTATCTTTAACTGGACACAGAAACTGCAATTGTACATATGCAAGATCAGTGAGGAAGCAATTATCAGATCAGAGCCAACTGGGCCATACAAAAGCTTTGTTTGCCTAAAGTACATAAAAATACAGCCCAGAGCAGTTGAAAGTTGAAAATCACAAACTCAGTGTCTTAAAAAACACACATTTATTATCTCACAGTTTTTGCGGTTCAGGGGTCCAGGCACAGCTTGGCTATATCCTCTGCTTAGGCCCGTCAGGCTGCAGTCAAGGTGTCAGCCAGGGCTGGGTTCTCATCAGAGGCTCAATTGGAGAAGGATCCACTTCCAAGATCCCTGAGGTTGTTGGCTGAATCCATTTGTTTGTACCTATGGGCTGCATGGCAGCTTGTGTCTTCAAAGCCAGACTCTCCAGCAAGTCTGCCAGCAAGACAGAGTCCAGGTAACAATATAATCATGGGAGTGACATCTTGTCACTTTTGCCATATTCTATTGGTTAGAAGTAGGTCACAAGTCCTGCCCACACCCAAAGAGAGGGGTTTATATGAGTGTGAACACCAAGAGTCAGGGATGACGGAGGACACCTTTAAGTCCGTCTGTCACAACTGTCTGATGTTTTGTAATAGAGACACACTTTGAAGATGAAAGCCTTGGATCTACCAGCTTTGTGACCCCAGAGAAGTTTTTTAACCTCTCTGGGACTCATTTTCCTTTTATGACAGTTATAGACAATTACACTGAGTTAATAAGTTTGTCCCATCTATAATATGATAAATGTGAATGTGCTTTGTAAATACTAATTTCAATTAACATTAATTGGCCAACCAGATCTCCTCTTTTCTTTGCATTTTCCTCTACATTAAATGCTCCCCACCTATATTTTCATTGTATCTGAATCTCTATAATAACTAGCTTCTGAATCGGATATCTGAGAAGACAAAATTTAAAAACCATGGGAGGGTGTCTGCAAGCCATACTAAAATGTGAGCAAGTAGTTGTTAGGGACAGAGTTTTGCCCTCCAGAGTGGTTCTGGGTAAGCGGGATCAGCCCCACCTCTCTCTTCCCCTGTGGTCAATTTTAGAATGTGGCAAAGGCTGGTCACTAGTTGCTAAAGATTCACGTTTCTCTTGCATGGGATAGAGTTGTTGCAAGGTCGCGGCCGCCCAGCCTGGAATTACAGTTCACAGCCCTCCCTTCTACCCAGGTAGAACTCTTTGGCCAAGTGCTGACCAATGGAAAGTGAGAGAAAATGATACACACCACTTCCAGGCCAGGACCAAGAAAACCTCCCAGGGGATCCTCCACTCCCTCCCTGCCCTGCCTTTTCCACTGGATGCTGACACATTCACAGTGGCTTTGAAGGCCCAGTTTGATGACAGCAGTCTCTTACCTTCAGATCCTGACTGTGTAGAACACAGCTCCCCACCCCCCCGCCACTGATTAGCCTTTTAAGTCGAATAAGAAATAAATTTGCATTGTGTTAAGCCACAGATTTCTGAATTTATGTGTCACAACAGCCAGTGCTGCCTTCATGAATACATCTTGAAAAGGGATCAGTGGAATTTTTTAAAATACATATACTTCTCCCTCTAACACCTGCTTCTCAAACTTCAGTATACGTAAAAATCACCAGGAGTCTTGTTAAAACGTTGGTTCTCGTTTGGTGAGTCTGAAGTAGGGCCCAACTTTCTGCATTTCTAATAGGCTTAGACATGATGTCGAGACTGAAACATACTTAGAGTAATAAGGCGCCAACACAATGGTTCTCAAACTTCAGTAGATATCAGAAATCCTGGAGGGGTTGTTAACATATGGATTGCTGGGGTCAGGCCCAAGAATGCGTGTTTCTGACAAGTTCCCAGACAATGCTAATACTGTCATTCTGGGGACCACACTTTGAGAACCACTGGTCTAAGCAATTCCAATACAGACCATTTCCTTGCTTCTATAGTAACCTGAGGTGCTCAGGTCAGTGTATCATTTATCATAGGTGCTTTGGATAAAAACAAAATAATGCTTAGGGACTAATACATTAAAGTAGTTGTAATCATCTAGGGTATCGTTTTTTATTGTTTTTTGTTTGTTTTAATTTGCCTTTTTTTAAATACTAGTGATTCCCAGGTCCCAGTCCAGAATAATTGAACCTGAATCTTGGGGTGGGGCAGGCATTGGGCGTTAATATTTTTTTAAGTGGCGGATATGATCTATTAATCAACTAGGTTTTAGAACCACTGCCTCAAAGAAATGCCAAGTGTCAGCAATCTGAGAGGCAAGACTTGCTGTTCCTTAAACTGTTTAACTATTGATATGAAGACCAGCCTTATCTAATTCTCTCTCTAACCAGGGAGGGAGAGAGCTCAACTTCTCAAACATATGGTTTGTATCAATGTTATTCACTATTCGACTGGGTAACTTTCCCTTGGGCTTTGACAGGCGATTAAGTGAGACTGAATGAATGCAAAAGAAACTCAAGGAGGTCTTCCACTTAAAAAAAAAAATGCAGGTAAACGCTAATAACAACAGGAAATAAAGAGAAGGGAAGTAAGGGAGGAAGGAAGGAAGAAAGGCAAGAAGGGAATATGGGAGGGAAGGAGGGAGGAAGGAGAGGGGGCGGTGGAGGGAAGGAGGAAGGGAGGGAGACAGAGAGAAAAAGAAATGAAAAGAAACAAAACAAAGCCAAAGCAGCTTTCTTTTGGGGGAAAAGGAAGTTATTGTGCTTCAAGTTAAAAATAATCCCCTGATTCTATCAGAAGTCATTTAGCAAATATACACGTTGGTGACTAGAGTTGGACCTCACAGCGCTTTATTATCAGCAATAAAAACAGGTCAAGAAAGACGCAGCAGGGGATTCCTTTGGAACTGACCCAAGTGCAGATGTTTTTACCCGAGAAAACTACTCAGGGTGATTCAAGTTCACTAACATCTCTTCCGTATCAATTGCAGAAACCACTTGTTTCCTAGCATATATTAGCTCCCAAAATTACACAGTATGATAGAGAAACATCATCTTCTGAGAAGCCCATAAATTTTTCTTCTTCAAGAGATTAATGGATAATGCCTGTGACTTGTCCCATCATATCCTTGCGGTCAGTAGTTCTGTACTCTTCTGGGTAAAGTGAGATGTAGTAATCCAGTATTCATCTCAACCCTTCACCCCTGACCCCTAACCCTGACAAGACCTCATCTTCCCAGGAATGTCCTGTGTAGCCAATAACAAGTCATATGCTGGCCCTTCCCAATACTGCTTTATGAAATAAATATGAGGTGAGACAGGACAGCACTGTGGCCAAGAGCATGGGTGTTGAATTTATTCTGACCAGGCTTTGAATTCCAGTTAAGTGACTTACCATCTGTGAGATCTTCAGGTGGGTTCCTTGACCTCTCTGTGTCTTCTTCCTCATATAGTTCTCATGAGGACAAACAAAGTGTCTAGAAGATCCAGCATAGTGTCCAACATATGGTAGCCTACAGAGTTAGCTACCAATGAATGTGGATGGCAACCTTGCAGAAAGTCACAGAACAGTAAAGGCTTGTTGCCAAAAGCCTGATCTTAATCGTCTCAGCCCCCTGGTCTACTTTAAGGATAGCAACCCGGACTTCTTCCCATGCCTATATCCCCAGTGGCTAAATATTAGGTTACAAATTATTTGAACAAAAATTAGGGCCCAGCCCGGTGGCATAACGGTTAAGTTCACGCACTCCACTTCAGCGGCCCAGGGTTCACTGGTTCAGATCCTGGGCGCGGACCAACACTGCTCATCAAGCCAGGCTGAGGCGGCGTCCCACACAGAGCAACTAGAAGGATGCACAACGATGACATACCACTATCTACTGGGGCTTTGGGGAGAAAAAAGCAAAAAAAAAAAAAAAAATTAAAAGAGATGACTCATGCTCTTCAGATACCTGGATTACACCTAGACTTTTACCTGGGTGAGGGTATTGGCAAATAATTCCCACTTAATACAATTTAAATATGATATGATATGATACCACAATAGTCATGTGAAAAAAATTTTGAGGCAGCATAAACAAGGGGAATCCGGAAAGAAAGCAGAGAAAAGGTGGTTTTCTTCATAGAGTAGGGATTCCAGTGGGTATCAAACTGTGACCCCCCCCCCAAGACCAGCAGCATCAGCATTACCTTGGAACTTGTTAAAAGGCAAATTTCTGGACCACAC
The DNA here is from genome assembly GCA_031878705.1 of Tapirus indicus. Taxonomy (NCBI): domain Eukaryota; kingdom Metazoa; phylum Chordata; class Mammalia; order Perissodactyla; family Tapiridae; genus Tapirus; species Tapirus indicus. The sequence continues at coordinate 47,111,583 of CM062931.1, read as the reverse complement.
CCCAGATTTACTGAATCAGGGACTCTGGGATGTGGCCTAGCAATCTGTTTTAATAATCCTCCCATGGGATCATGATGTGCCCTGACTATGAGAACTACTGCCCTAAACCAACAGGAAGGAGGAGAGAACTTGTGGCAGACAGATGGATATACAAAGAGTGCCAAGTGCTATAATTGAGCCTTTCATGATGTTAGTGACCACTGACCACTCAGGACTACGCAACAAATGGGAAGGGACCAAGATTAGATTTGTGGATTTGAGGAGATGAGGGCTGGAGAAAGTGGGGGGGGGGGCAGTTGAGTATGAGGAAAGTGAAACCAGGGGTGGGAGTGAGCCAAGGTCAGGACCCCAGAGTGGGCAAGTGCATGGTCCAAACCAAACAGGTGAAATGCCAAGAACCCAAGTTCCAGAGGTTACTGGCAACTAAGAGTGGTGGAGCCAAGATGGGATGCACAATGTTGTAAGGACTGTTTTCTTTGTCATCCAAAGTCTTACCGGTCCAAGACCCAAAGCAGAGAATGTGACATGAGGTCCCTTCTCCATATGGGGCCGATTCCAAGGGAAGTAAGGAGATCAGAAGCATGAGCATCAAGACCTCTAGCAAATGAGCATTCCGGTGTTTATTGCAAATCAAGGCTTAAAATTGGACCTTTCAAAATCAAAATCCCTACCCCAAATTGAAGAAGGATGTCACCTGGGGATAAGTGAGCTCCTTATGCTCTCCCTGCTCAAACTCTGCTCTGAGAGATGGAGATCGTCTCTGTGCCCAGCACCCTTTCTGACCACCAGCTCACATCCCAGGCAAGACCACCGTCTATCTCACAGCTTACCAGCTCCTTCACCATCACTTTGTGCACCTCGCTCTCTCCCTGGGTGTTTAAATTCCTTCATACCTACTTTAAAATATCTCATTCAGCAACTTTCTGTGGATGGGAACCTTCTCTTTGTCTAAATGGATTTCTAAGACGCCATTGCATCTTTTTTCACTCAGCTCTGTGAAGATATTCTCATCTTCTTGCCCTCATTTTGCTGATGAGAAATCCACTTTCCACATCAATGTTGCTCCCTTGTAGGTCCTTCTTCACTTTGAATTTGGTGTTTTGTGGTTTTCCCAAGATGACTCGTGTGGATTGATCTTTTATTTAGCCTGCTTGATATTCACTGTGCTTGGTGAGTCTGAAGGTTCATTTTGTCATCTAGTTTAGTAGATTTTCAGTCATTATTGATTCAATTAAATATCCTCTGATCACCACTACCTTTATTTTCTGCTTCTGAATATTCTCATTTTAGATCCCAGCCTCTACTTCATATTTTCTCCATGCTGCATTTGGAATACTTGTTTTAGATATGTCTTTCTGTTCATTAATGCTTTATTGACGCCTAAGCCAGATGTTTGACACATCAGATTAGGTTTTATAAAATTTCAATGACTAAATTTTTGCTTCTAGAAGTTCTACTTGGACATTTTTCAAATATGCTTATTCTGGTTCATAATGGGTTTTTTTCCCTATGGCTTCCATGATTTTAATTATTTAAAACACCCTTATCTAAAGTCTCTTTTGGATTTTTCCACTATCTTAGTGTCTCAGGATCCATCATTTCCTCATGTGGTTTATAATTTTTATTGTGAGCTCACCTTACCAGGTTTTTTTTCTCGTGGGGAGCTGGAAATTGTGGAAGTCTTGCTACGGAGAATTTTGTGTTTGTTTCTTGCTGGCACTCTAGGAATTTCACTGGTCCAGGATCAGTTTTACATTAATTTACACCCTTAAGGCAAGTCCTGAAACATTCATGTAGAGAAGATTAGAGCCCACACCCACAGCTTGTGCAGGCAAGCCTAATTTTTGAATTTCTCATAGAAGACTTTTGTCCCCCATAGCCCAGGGCAGAAAAATGCATCCAGGTCACTTCCCTGTGCTAGTGGGAAGAATCTTTCTAGTTCTATCACTTAAGAGTTCTGGCTTTATGTAAGTTCAAGTTCTCTGCCTTACACAAGCCTAAGGCCACATCTCTTGACCTTATTTGGGTGTTCAAGCCCAGTGCCTTAGCCCTTACAGCCCATATTCAATCTGATATCCTTCTTGGCATTGATGGCGTCAGTTCATAACGTTTGTCTTCTAGCTTTAAATTCTCTTTTCATTTCTGACACCAGTAGGATTTCTTTCTTTTCTTCCTTTCTTCCTTCCTTCCTTTTCCTTTCTTGCTTTCTTTCTTTCCTCTGTCTCTTTCTTTCTTCATTTCCTTTCTTCTCCTTTTTCTTTTAAGTTCACCTATGTATTTAATGGTTAGCTAAGTCTGACACACTGGAGAAAATGGGAGGTAATGGACATCCAATGGTCTCTCTTAAATAACTTTGATTCTTTTGACATCCTTAAGTCTTCTGCAACTACTTGAGGTTGACCTTTTGGCAACAGTGATTTGAAGCAATTCTATTCCATGCTCTTAGCCAACAGAGGGCCATTCTGTTTCCTCATGCAGCAAACATATTCTGTTTGAAACAGCAATTTCACTTGAAGAATCTGTCCTTTCTACTCCCCAGCGCGGTAAGTGGCATGTGGCATCCCTAACAAAGCTGGGATGTGGGGTGCTCTTCCTTCTTTCCATTCACCTCCTGACTTAGTGGAAGACATGGCTCGGGCACACCGTGATCCTGGTGGCTGGGGAACTGGAAAGCAGCAGTGTTGTTTTAAAACCCATATGTCTTTTCTTCTAACATCTGAGTTTCCACAACTTCTTATCTACACATGGCTATGAAATTTACAGACTTTTTTAGTACCTATTAAGTATTTTATGCAATCTTTAATTCCTTGCATCACAATTGGACCAAGCACACTGCAATCCTATTTACTGGTTTAGCAGACTAAGTGCACGGGAACAACTGTGCTGAAACTCTAATTTATTTCACTCTATACATACACCCTCAGTCTCCTTTTTAACTCTGCAAATGCTACAGAGACACCTTATAGACATTATTTCAATGGACTCCACAGTCAAGTGAATGTAATATTAAAATAATTAATAATTGTCTAGACGTGAGCCAGATAATTCAGTGTCCTAGTCTCTGTTTGGTCTTTGTCAAAGGCAAGGAGTCCTTTGTTCAATTCCTTGTGCTCTTGATTTCATTTTTGAGGTCATTTCTAAATGGTCCCATATAGGTGTTTTGCGGAGTGATTGGGAAAGTAAAACATTTCAACAACAACTTCTCAGAATCCCATAAAAACCGAGGGGTGTTGACTGAGCTAAATTACCCAGGTAGAGAGGTCTTCCAATGAGAATTATTTCTACCTAAGGATATCACTAAATAAGTAGTCTGTGACCTCCCTTTATTAGCATAAGCACTTAACCCCAATACAGGCGACTATTGCAAGTGGAAGAAATGTATAGGAAGAGAGCTAGAGGGTATTTACTACTGCCTAAAAAGGAAATATAAAATAAATAAAACACAGCCACTCCTTCCAAATAAAACAAAACTCAAAAAGTTCCTCCTTAATTGGCATGTAACCATTAATTTTAATTAGATCACAAGCCCCTTCTGTTTACCACCCAGTGGTTGAGGGGTTAATGGAGGCAGGGAGGGCTACCGGGAGAGCTCATGTGTGATTCTTGCATGCATAATAATTCTTGAGTGGGAGTGAGATGTGCCACCTCCCTCCCCATTTCAAGGTACTTCAGGCTCAACTGGATATAAAAATCAGACAGTGTTCTTTCTGCTTCATACATCACCCAGCAGAACACAGCTGACTGTTCGGCTCCAGGGCAAACACATTTGAATAGACAAAACTACAGGCTAGGTTAGGATAGCTTGACTGAATTGCCCTTCAACCTGGATGTTTTCTTATTCGTTTATTTATTCATTCATTTATTTATCTGACGAGCAAGGAGGCCTTTGAAAATTTCCCCTATTCCCAGAACACCCCTTCTTTTAATAAGGAGCACTTCTCGCCTAAAATCTTGCTTTATCATTGATCAGTACCATCACCATCAGCATCATCTCCACAGCTATGAATTTCAAAGTGATAAGGAGGTGCTGAGGCTCTGAAGGCTTAAATCAGACTGGTAACAGTCTAGGCTTATTCAATGCACCTTGTTCTTCTCTTCCAGCATTTGAGAAATGGCTCTGCTTTACAGGTCTAATGCCAGTCTATAAAGTTATAATCTCCTGCGAGGTCTGTGAAAAGTGCCCCCTCTAATGGCCACCTGCACCTCTCAGGGTTGGGGAGCTGCCCTGCTCATTTAGGGAGAGCTTAGTCTGTCACCAAGTTAAAGATTTTGCTGACTGATCATTATTCATGAAGTAAACAAGGTGGTTTTCAGAGGGAAGGAAATATGATTCTGGAAGACAAGAAATCCAGAGAGGTGGAGGCATATATGTAAAAGAAGAAAGGTGGGCCCTTGGAATTGGAATTTCAGTGCTCCTGCCTTTTCTAGAGCCAGAATGAATAAAAGAGCAAATCTCCCATTTTATCAACTCACAATAACACAACCCAATGGAAAATAAAAGAATTTACCAACCCTGCTCCCAGGACTTTGCAGGAGAGAACACTCATGGATTGGCTTTGCAGACTTAACTGGGGTCACATTTAAGAGATGAAAGAAATAACAGGGAGACAGACTCTGCCAAAACAACAACAAAATTCTTTCCCCTATTATGATCAAATTAACTCCAGTCCTATGAAAAAACAGATTTGATAACAACATCTGACACTTCAGAGCACGTGAACAATTGCCGAAATACATACGAGAGAGAGAAATTTTGGGTTCCTCCCACAAAGAGAAGAATGCTATAAGAGTTACATAATTAGATTTAGATATATATTAAGATTATAATTTTTAACTTTAAAGAGACCAAAAATTTTCCTTTTCAAAAATAATCTATGCATGGTTTGTAAAACCCACATGATGCTTCTGTACTTTGAATGTTGCCTTATACTAGAAGAGTTTACTTGCTTTTTTGCTGTGGGGTATGCATGTGTGTGTATGTGCGCACACACAAGCTTTAATGAATACTTTCTGTGCACAAAAATGACATTATCTTTGCATAAAGCGCATATAGTTTTGATCAAATTACCAGAATAATGAAATCCACTTTTTTTTTCTCTCCTCCCTCCCACTTTTTAAACTTCACTCTTAAATAAACCAGATTTGACACCTCAAAATAAGGAGGAAAGACTTTTTATGGACAATGAGTATTCTGATTGCATCCCTATTTTGCTCTTTCTGGTCCTGGCAGTTGATCTAAAAGCCTAAAATCTGTTATTGTGACCGGGAATGACTTTTCCCAGGACACAGGAGTGCAGGGATTTTGGCCAGAGAATATGTAGCAAATGAAAACAGGAGTATAAGCCTTCATAGGATAATAAGTAAGCCCTGGTCAGTAAAGGTTTTTCACTAAGGGGAAAAATTACATAGTGGTACCAGAGTGAGGATTTTAAGAACTGGAAGGTGGCCAAGAGAAATGGATGCAGGAGAATGAAGGAGGAGTCTATGGACTCCTAAAAAGGAGACAATGTCCATATGATTGGGGAATGTGTATCTATTCAGGACTGATTTTGAGATAGAGGGAGATGAATCCTTGAGAACTCAGTCTATTGTAGCCATTCTCAATGGGGACAATAACATACATGCTGCTTTCAAAACTGCACATGAGTCTACCCATCCCAGAGATTCTAATATTCTCTTTTCAAGGGAACGTCTTCCCAAATAACAAAACCCCCAGGAACTTTTGTCAGATGGAATCAGAATCACAGACCCTTCTGGTTAAGGAGTCAAGGAACCATGGAGCCCAAGCCTTTGGGATAGTCAATGCCACAAGGTTCTAGTAATGATTCTTTTGTTATCAACAGTCACAGGCCCTCCTCAGAGCTCTCTACAACCACTGGCCCTTTGATCCCACTATTCCTTTGCTGCTGAAGCCTACCTTGCCTTTGCCTGCCTTCTTCACCCGTCTGATCTCTCCTGTCCACTTCACTCATTCTGTCTTCCTAAATCGAACCATCCTTTAAGACTAGGCTCACAGACCACCCACTCCAACTCTCCAGGTCTGAGTTAAAAGCTTCTCTTTCATGTTCTTCTAGCACCCTTGGTTTCTCTCTATGCATGTTAACACCTTCTATTATTGATTTGTCTATTTACTTGCTCATGTTCTCATTATACTCTGAGTTTTGTAAGGTCAGGGAGCGTGTTTCATTTGAAATCCTCATCTTAATAAGGTCCAATGCAAAATACACATGAGCTAAGTATTTGTTGAAATAAACTAAACTGAAATTCCAAAACCTGTTTTTAAAGATTTATTCAAAATGGCAATTTTTAAAGACACAGCAAAGGAGAAATGGGAGAGGGATAAACATTAATTATTCAATGATCTTTATAAGTAATGGCATCTAGGGAATATCATAACTATGAAATACAAATTATTGTCAAAGCTATACTTAAAAATGGAATTCAGCTGATTACCAAACAGAGAATATTCTGGTGAACATTAAGGAAGGTTGGATAGATAATGCTGAATTGGAAATTTTGCCTTTGGATACATTCAATTTGGCGTGAAATTCATTGTTTAGACAGGTGCACTTTGTGCTGTCTCTTGCATCACCAAAGCCACAGCAGCCTAAGGTGTGGGAAGATTTCTGTAGTCTCTGTGATACTCTGTCTTTCTACTCTTCCTGGCTATGTCAAGCTTGAATGACGTGACTTAGCCCACTCTGTGAATTTTGCTTGGCAAGATGTATTGGGTGACTCTAGAAGACAAAAAAAGAGAAAAAAATAAAATAGCTGATATTCACTGAGTGGCCACTATGTGCCAGAGATTTCCAAAGAATGCTACATACATTAACGAGTGTAATCCTCACAACCACTGTTCAAGGTCAATATTTGCATCATCAGATAAGGAAACTGAATCTCACTGTAGTGAAGACACTCTTCTAAAACTACACAGCAAGTGAAAAGCAGAGACAGAATTGAGATGGAGGCCTGCCTGACTGCACAAGCCCTGTGTGATCCCCAGGTCCCACAGCTCAGAGTCCTGGCCACAAACTGGTTCATGGAGAGTAGGGTCCACTGCACAGAGAGCTGACACAGGGATCCCCTTCTATTGAGATGATACACAATAGAAACATTTAGCCACACTCACAAAAGGGGTCGTATGGCATAGTGGACATCTTAATTAATCTGGGGAGATAAACCTAGGAAATTGCACCTATAAATTCAGTCATTCAACAAAATATTTATGTCTTTGCCTTCACGCTAGGAGATCAATATCAATATTATGCGTCCACCATTTGTGCAACCCATGCAGGGGAAGAGAATTTTATCCCATTAACATTTAGTGGAATAAATAAATGAGTGATTTTACTCATTCCATATTATATTTAATGTGTATTGTGGTTTATCATTTCCTCTTTTCCCTTTCTTAATATTTTCTGGCTTGAGTTTCTATTCATTCCCTTTGTCCCTCAATGATTTGGAAGTTCTACTATGCTTTTTAATGTGACTAGTTATTATTATCTCCTCCCTGTTATATTAAACCTTTATTCCTCTACTATGACATTTGAATATGAGAGGTAGCCCTTCAACTCTTCCTCATCACACTGCAGCTCAGTAAAATGGAATATGACTTCTGAAGTCATTTGTCTATGTCCCATCCTTACTCCTAACTTTTAGACGTTTTTGAGAATAAACTTTAGTTCCTGGCTATTAGCTTTATTTCCTCCCATAACAGAACGACTCTTTTGTTTCAAAAATCATTATTTAACAAATATATTATAAATTTGCTTTGACATTTCTCAAGCATTTATATTAACTTATGTATTGCATCATTTGCTGCTTGTCATTATTTTCTCCTTTCTTCATTTTTGCATTGCTGCTATGAATCAATTGTTGATTATTTAAAATATTTTTTTGTGAAATTTTTCATAGATAAATGGCATCTTGTTTGAATTTCTCCCTTTTTGTTCTAAGTAATCACTGTTATTTCATGATCTTTGGGCTTCCAGAATTGTAGATAAGAAATCTGATTCTAGTCTGATCCCTTCTTCTTTGTAAGTGAATTGTTCTTTCTAGGTGGAAGCTTACACATTCCTTTTATCCTTAGATTCAGTAATATCCTGGATGTACATCTTTTATTAATTCTGCATGAGACTAAGTCAGCTCAGTCAATCTGCTCATTCAAGTCCTTCTGAGATCAGGGAAATTTTCTTCTCTTGTCTACATAAATGTCACCCGTTTTCTTTCTGGAACGCCTATTGATTGCATGTTAGTCCTGAACCTTCCCTCTCAGCCTCCTGCTTTCCCCTCCTGGTGTCTATATCTTTGTCTGTTTATGGGGCGAGCTGTTTTTTCTGTTGCTCTTCCACCTACAACTTCTGCTTTCAACAGCATCTACCTTCTTTTTCAAATCATCTATTGGATTTTTAAAGTCATGGACCATGTTTCCTAAATTCAAAATGGAAATCCTTTTTTGTGCTCCAATTTTACTTACTTGAGAGCACTACTGTTTTTTATGACATATCTCAATTGACATTTTCACTGTCTCTACTTCAGTGGGGGCTGCCTATTCCAGACAATCACATAGGTCCTCCCCTCTCAGATTGTGAGTGCCCTTGAGTTGCAACTTGTTTTTGCCTTATTATGATATATAAACCTTGGGCAGTCCAGTTAAACTATAAAGTCTTTTGAACAAGGAAAAACCAGAAAATGGGGAAAGACAATGCAGTCTCCATCCTTATGGACCATCAGAAAACAAGTTGGCAAATAGTTCACCCTCTGCTGAGGCTTTCTGCCCCTGAACCTCCTAGGAACATGTGGCAGCCCTCTCCTAATCTCCGGGTCTGGGAGCAACTCAGCCCACTCACATAACTGCCCCCTCATGCCCTCCAGGGTCAGATGGACCAGACAAGCCTCCCCAGGATGCCAGGAAATTGGTCTACGTGACATTTACTGAAGGGAATCATGTCAGCTGACCACTCTGGAAGAATTCTGGACTTCTCTTCAGTCCTCAGGGACAAACCAGACCTCCTTTCTACAACTGGTACCCTGGCTCCTTCTGACGTGGAACCAAATCTTGGACCTGTTCTTTCCTTAGAACTGAAATATAAGACCCCTTCAGAGTCTATCAGCCTGCCTCCTCTAGTTGATGTCTCATGCTGCAGAGGAAGACAGGAAGAAATGAGAGTCAGGGTCACATGCTCTGGTTGCTCTTTTCCCAGAATTTCCTCAGAACATATTTACTGAGTACTCATTATGTGCTGCCAGTGGGACATGTTGAGATGGAACAATCAGATACATTTATAGCTTGATAATGGAACACAATATTTATGTTTGTTTGTTTAAAAAAAACATTGTTAAGATTACAGTTAAAAGAATTGGACGGTTCTAAACAATCTCTGAAGTAAATAGAACAATCTATATACCATTTGCCAAATAAAATTAATCAGTTGTCATGAATATCATTCATTTGAACTTGAACATTACTGAATTTAATATAATTATATGATAAAATTAGGAACATACATCCAATAAAAGCATATCATGTTGAAACATCAAAGAATATACACTTACATGATTTTGGTGCAAAGCTGTGAATATTTTTATTTTGTGATACATGAAAACTTTAATGTGCAAAACTGGATTGACATTATACATTTAAGGGGTGCAACATAACCATTTGACGACATTTTTGAATGACTTTTTCTGCTCGGTAGAGCTTCAGAGCTAACAAAGCAAATTCACTAGTATCTCATAGATTCCCAAGAGAACTCATGATACAGGCATTATTTTCATTCCCAGAGCCCTGATGAGTCCACAGTCCAGCTTAGGTTAAATGACTTGCCAAATAAGTAAGGAATAAATAGCGGAACATAAATCTTCTTATGCCAAAAGCCTGTTCCAGTATACCATGAAACTTCCTACCACAGGGTCACCAATAACACTGAATAGCAATACCATGGCAAAGTGCTAGCTTTAATTTCCTAAAGCAATGGTTCCATTTCTACAGTGTAACAAATCGATAAATATACTTTAGCAGCGTATGCACTAACTTCCTAGTCCAGAGATGGATTTACAAGCAGATTCTTTTCCCTCTGAATAACTGACTGTACAAAAGTTAGAAAAAGTAAATGCAGGAAACACACAAGCTTTAATGTCACCTTCCAGCTCCCAAGATCCAGTAGAGAAGAATGGGGAGAAATCACTACCATGGAAGGAATTGGCAATTATTACCGCTTGCCTTTCTGAGCAGGAAAGTGTACCTTTAGAGGACAGAGAAGGATGTAGAGTTCCTCTGGAATCTTATGCATCCCAAGGAATTGGATTTTTCCTTTTCCAGCAGGGGAGGAACAATGCTCTCATCAGCAGGTGTCAACCACCTTGTATTAGCACATGGACTGGGTAAGGATCTTGTTGACTTTAGATGCTCTCTATATATTGAGCCAACTGGCTGGAGCGCTGACACTTATCAAGAGTTGCCAGGCATTCAAGAGCAGAGCTGCCCAGACGAGAGTAATTCATCCATCTTTTAAGTATGCACAGCTAACCTATAAGTATGTATAGCCAATCAATCTTAAAGATGATATCGTGATCGAATTACATTAGTCCACATTATATGTAAGTTCAATAAGCTTAACCAATTAAAGGAACAATCCCATTACTCAGGTCATAGTGCTGTTTAATTGAGGGTTCCAGACCCCAAAAGGGTTTTATTTCAGAGAGCTCTATCAATGCAACTATACGTAAGTATACACCTAGCCTTAGGTTCCACATTACGGGAGTGTCTCCACTTGCATAGTTAATACTTTTCTTTAACTCCTACCTTCCTTACTCTGCCAATTCCATCATTCCCTAGATACTTGCTTTCTTACTGGAATGCTTCATTTCTGGAAGCATATTATTATTTTCACAACTCCAGATACAAAATTTATCATAGACTATTTCTAATTTCATTTAAGTCTTTTTAAAAAAAATCATGCTCAAATTTTTAATTGCCTTAGCTTTTTAAAAGAAAAACTCCTTGCACACATCATATTTTACGAGTCTCTCATTTCTGGGCGATCTTCTCAAAAACACTCAAAATACACAGGCCCCCTGAGAGCTGACAGGTTGAGAATAAGATGAACCGGCTTAAATTGTTGCCCCTCTAATTACATCTAAGGGAACCGTTGATTCCACATTTGATAGTACACTGACCCTGAAGTAAGGAATGGATTACAGTGGGAAAATGGAAGTGGTTACTCATATTTTGTTGGTGGGGCAGTTTTTCTACCAACTTAACAACAGGGCCTACAATCTACAGAAAAGTTGTTTCACAGCTCGGTCAAATTATTTCCTATGTAAACCCACTATCAGAAGTTCAGTGAGAAAAGGAAACAACTAAGTTGTCTGCTTTAAAATCTCAAAAGTAAATACACTCTAAGTGCTTTAGGTTTCACTTCCTTATTTTTAAAAAATCTTTTCATTGTCTAGTTTATTTTCACACATTATCTTTATATTTTTATACATTCTGTTACTTAACCTCATATTAAATGTTTTTCTGTTTTTTTTCCCCTATCAGCTGGCAACAGTGATTTATAAAATGAGGAGAAAGAGGAAAAGAAGAGTATGTGTATGTCTGTATTTACACATTTGTGTACACGCAGATAACATGTGCATCTCTAGAAAATAGAAATATATGTATAGTGATCAAGTAGTCGTAAGTAAATAATAAGAGATTTTAAAGAATTTTTTAACACACCTCTTATTACACTGATCTAACATTTTATACTTTTCAAAGTCGCTTCACATTTTTTGACATTGCAATAGTGAGGTAGGGCAGGTGTCAACCTTAATTTAAAAAGGCCCAGGCAGAGAGAGTAATCAAACTCAAAGTCTCAGAGTTAGTGATAGAAATAGCACTTGAGTTCTTGGCTCTTAACCTCAACCTCCTTCTGCAAAAAAAAAAAAAAAAGCATTGAATGAAGAAACACACTGGTAGTCATCAAACTAGAGGCTGCACTGCCCTTGCAGACGGAGTCAAATAAAACTGAGAAATAGGAAAAGAGAGTCAGTTGTTCTTTGGGGGCCTTCCTGTGTCTGGTCACATCCCTGGCTTCTTCACTAATCTGTCGCCTTTTTATTTTTTAACCCTACAATGGCAAGCCTCCAGATCCCCAGACACGTTCCTTGTTCCTTGGTCTGAAGGCTTTGTCCGATCCCAGCCTCAGCTCCCTGTGTGGTTTCTCCTAGCTTCCATCCAGACAGCTCCAGGTCCCCAGACAAAGATTCACCCTGCTTTCAAGCTCCTGGGCACAAAGCAGGGACGGCTTTGCCTCAATGCATGTACCTAGAAGATGCTAGGAACATGACCTGCTAGAAATGAGAGAGAGGAGATGCTCCCTCCCTCTCTGCCAACATTCCTGGTGAGGTTAGATCTTTTGGAGATTGTCCATTTGCCCCTCCAGATCCTTTTAAAGTGAATGGGGTAAATAATTTTGCACCACAGCCTCACCGCCTCAGATCTCTGCCTTATCTTTACATGCCATCACCTACAGTAATCGCGTATATCTCAGAGTGAAGAAGGGGAGGAAAGGGACAGACAGAACACATCACTTTACTGACATGGAAATCTTTCCTACATTAATAAGTGTTTTTCAATATACAAATATAAAAACTGAATGAGGAGCTGATCAAGTTCAATTACAATAAAAATGTGGATTGGGTGATCATGCAGACATTTACCTCGTGAAGTCAATAATTCAACAGCTATTCATGTTTTGAGGGCTTTTATATGCCCAGGAACTATTTACCCAACCCCACAACAGCAGATATATGAGGTTCCCAGTTTTAGACAACACGAGTAAATGTAAATACACTAATCTCACAAAATGGTTTAGTTTGAAAAATCTAATAGATTTAATATATATTTAACCTGTGTTAATTGATTGATCCCAATCTACTACTAAGATTGATCCCAATCAATCTACTAAGTTTAGTATCTATTTTCTCTGGCATCAGTTGATTGATCATCATTTTTTAAGAACAGGCATACCAGGGAATATTACCGACCTCTGATGCTCTCAGGCTACAGGACAAGCATAGGTCCCACTGCACAAAGTTCCTTAGGCATCTTTCTCCAACACAACAGAGGTCAAGGTCAGCCTTGGGCTAGCCATGGCTGCTCATATAATCCTCATAAACAATATTCTGTGCTTTGGCATCTTAACTCCAAAGTCTACCAGTGGTTCTGAGCTCTGTCCAGGAAATGGAAGGAGTTCAGAAACCAAGTGAAGAAACACACTATACCCAGCCATGATGTGGTAAGTCATCAGCTATCTTTTCAAGTTCACTGGTTCTAATCAATTAATTCAAGTCATTGGAGACCAGTGTGCCTATTGCAGTGTAACCTTGATATTTACTCTCCTTTTCTTAACAGAAATATGCTGGCCTATAGAATCAAAAAGACCTGAGTCTGTGGTTCAACAAAGTCATTTATTGGATGTAGAGCCTTGGAAGGGTCATTTAATCTCCATAAACCTCAGTTTCCTTACATGTAAAATGAGGCTAATAATAAAACTTACCTTATAGACAGAGGATTAAATGTGTGCTTATTATAGTGTCTGGACAAATACAAATGTTAGCTATTATAATTATTATTCAATAGTTGAATTACCCAAGCCCTACTCAGCTTCTCCACAGGGGTAGGTCTTCCATCTTCCTTGGTGATAGCACTATAATCCTCCTCTTATGTTACTTGCAAAAGTGAACATTATTATGTGAGTTCGTATTATTTATAAATTTCAGCTAGAATATTCTTCCTTCCTTTTTACCCAGCCCACTTTTTTGCTTGCATATTATGTTCCAAAATTCTGTCCTTTGGGGTTGAATTTTTCCATGCATGATCTCAGCCAAAAGGTGATTTTTTTTAATGCTGAATCAAATTCGCTCTGTCTACTTTTGAATTAGAAGCAGATGAAAGTAACTTATTTTATTTTTCTGCCTGAAAGAAACATAAAGCTGTTTCTGTGCCCAGATAATTCACTAATAGCTGAAAGTATCCAAATATCTCATCTTCACTCAGGAAGTCTCCTGGCTAATTATGAAAATATTAATTAAGTTAGGGGCAATTGAAAAAAGTTACTTTTGAACCTGCTCAATGTGAGCTAGTATTAAGTTACTACTGTATTTGTGTGGAGTCAGTCTTCGGAAACATCTGGGAACAGATTCCCATCAAATATAACTATGGCTTTATGATCTTCTTTCTCTAGGGAAAGAGACAGGATTCTACTGTCAGTGAGCATACTTGACCTTTGGAAATTACTCAAAAGTTAAGTTTGTCCAAAACCATTCAAAAATATGCCAAAACTTTTTTCTAATGTATTGGTTTTGTGTTCTGGAGATTGTCCATTTGCCCCTCCAGATCCACTGTCCACTATTCCCACCCTGCTCTGTACTCATGGATGCTGACTCTTACGGACAGCATCCATGGATTCATTTGCCCTAGGGCTTCTAACTGGTTTCAGCCAATAGGCAGCATAGGTTTGAGCTTAGGGGATGAGAAGAGAGTGAATTTGGGGATGTATTCTCTGCTCCCCTCATGCTAGGTTGCTGTGAGTTGGCTGTGTCCCTCTACCAGAGGCTCCTGTCCTGCTCCTGTTTACATCAGCTAGTCTATGTGGTCCTGGATAGTCACTCCCTCACCTCACACTTTTGCCCCATTAGGCCTCGGGGTGGTAATGACTTACTAATGTTGCTAGCTCTGGAGTACACACACTCCTTGTTGGTTTCCTTAAACTCCACCCAGGCTGTTAAATTAAATTCTTATATAAAACTTCCTGAAATTATCCATTTTGAGTGTGCCATAGCATACTTTGTGTTAAAAGCCTGTCCAGATTCTGTTCCCTCTGCCTAGCATAACATTCCCTATCCCATCTGACTGGAGAACACCCATTCATCCTTTGAGACATATCATTAAGGACAGCTCCTCTGTGAAGCCCTCCCCTCTGGTCCTCTAGACAGTGAGTCATGTCCTTCTCTGGGCTAAAGTCTTGAACCAGGTTGCCTGGGTTCAAATTCTGGCTCCACCAGTTACTGGTTGTATGACCTGACATCAAATGAGTTGCTTAACTTTCCTGGGCCTCAAATTTCTCATCATATAATAGAAACAATAATAGTTACTCCCTCAAAGAATTATTATGGGAGTTAAATTAGTCAATATTTTAATGTGCTCAGAACACTTCTTGGAGCATTTGAATCAATAAACATTATTATTCTGGTCCTTGTTATTATTATTACTCTTAATCTACATCATTAGGCTGTCCATGTTACTCATCTTCCTCTCCCTGGCATTGGCCTCAGACTAGTGGGTTTTCAATAAGTGTTTACTGAATCTTGGAAACAACGAGTCTTGTAACAAACATTCTCTTTTCTGGGCTGCTTTCCATTTCCGTGGAGACATTGAAGGCCGTTTGAGGTGTAGAATTCCATTTTGATTTTTTTAATGGAATTGCATTTGAAGAGAAATAAAGAGCTCAGACACTACAATTACATATACTTTGGATTCTCTGGGAAACTCTTTCAAGTTAAAAAGTTACAACAAGCTAAACAACTTTGGGAAAAAAAAAACCACTTCCAGGATTTCCAGTATGTGATCTCGTGCTTTAGAAACACACAGAATTGAAGAGAATCCAGCATATACAGCACTTCAAAGTAACAAATATGGGTGAGATTTTGAGAGGATGCCTACCTAAGACTGCTGGTTCTCCAGAGCCAAATAGTCAGAAAAATGACTGGTAACCTACTCAGTCTGATTTTTTTTTTTTCTGTCATGAAGAGCCATGGTCTGAAAAGACAAAAATCTGAGAGCTATATCTACTCCTTGGAGGTTACTGTTGGTCACAAGCTAGCCTGCAGGAGATAAAATATATTCGTAAGAAACTGACTTGCTGGAAAATATGATAAATTGATTATTGAAGTGAAAATTAAATGTTTAGGTAAGTGAACAATGCACATAAGTTGGAACCAAGTGAGATTCTCAAATCTACTCTAGAGACTATATTCCATTTCTGGAACAGAAATTACATCCGCAAAACAACTTTGTTTCGTGTCTCGACACAACCACCACAACAGTCCCCGTTGTCCAGCAATCAAGGCTAGCCTTTCCCGTGAAACGAAAATTTAAAATTAGGAAGAGAAAGAAGCAATAGAAGTTAATTATATACTGCTTGCATATTATTCATGAGGTGATTCATAGGAGCTTTATACGCATTGTTACATTTATTAATTATAATCACATTAACAATAACCTTATGAGGTTCCTTATTATTATTCTCATTATACAAATGAAGAAACTGAGGCCCAGGGATAAGTAATTTTCACCAGACCACACAACTAATAATAAGTTCTACTTTATTTTTTCACCATTTGTATTACTTTTGTCTGATCAGAATTTTTCAACCACAGGCAGTACCTCTTTTCCTGCCGCCAAGGAGCATGTGGAAATGTGTATTTTTGTTGGTCATACTTGTGCCTGAGTCCTTCTCATTTTGAGTGTGTGTCCAGGGATGTCACACATCCTGCAAAGCATGGGACAGCTTTGCACAGAGAAAATTAGCCTTCCCCAAGTGCCTGCACACATCCTTTGGAAAAAGACTGTGCTTAAACTCTAGAGGTTGGCTGATTTCTATCTAACAAATAAACTATTAAGAAATAGCTCATTTGCCTGTTTTATTTTAATCAAATACATCTCCCCTAGTCATTAAGACTATCTGAACCCAGACACAGTGATTGAATATAATTTCATCCCAAAGTGCGGATATTTCAGCAACTAGACAGGCTATGCGTCCTGATCTCAGATCAAAGTCCAATTTTCCTTGAATTTTTTTAAACAATTGAAAACAAGAGGATCTTACAAAACCTTTAATTAGTAGTCACTGCTAGAATTGTCACAATAAGCCTGGTGAGAATTGATAAGTTAACAGATTTTCTGACTGAAACGAATCTGTCATATTTGAATGCAAATAATTGGTAAATTACTTTGTATAGCAACTAAAGATTGAGGTTTCAACAAATACACCAGAACCTTCACACTGGAAAATGCTACCTCCAAAGTCATCACTCTGCAATTGATACATGCATCCCAATAATACGTCCCTATATTCCAAATACCTTTGTCATTCCTCTCTGCCAATGTTTTCAGAGCCTATGTGCCTTCTTTTCAATATCTTCAAATGTGCCCTTTGTGAGTTGTCTGGAGTCAGCTCTTAGTCCATTACACTCAACTAATTGAATCAGACAAAAAAATATTGTTCATGTCATGTGACAGGATAGAGGTGAGCAAGGCAGAAATCTGCAAAAAGATGGATGATCCTTTTAGGTAGCAATTTTATTTATTAAAATGTAGATATGACTATAATTCTCGAGCTGATGGCCCTGTGTGCCTCAAAAGTCCTGAAACTGGGGCTGACCCAGTAGCGTAGTGGTTAAGTTCACACGCTCCACTTTGGCGGCCTGGGGTTCGCAGGTTTGGATCCCGGGCGTAGACCTATGCACCTCTCATCAAGCCATGCTGTGGCAGGCATCCCATGTACAAAATAGAGGAAGATGGGCACAGATTTTGGCTCAGGGCCAATTTTCCTCAGCAAAAAGAGGAAGACTGGCAATGGATGGATGTTAGCTCAGGGCTAATCTTCCTCACCAAAAAGAAAGAAAAAAGAAAGAAGGAAACTGAAACTGAGGACAGCTTCTAAAGTGGAACTCCAAAAATCTTCCAAATCTTATTAGAATGGATACGCAGGCTAATATTCATTTAAACATCTACCTCCTGTTATCTGCCTTTTAGAAATCAATTTTATTATGTTATAGCCACACTTTGTTGACACAATTTGCTTCATAGCCTTATTTGCTTCTTATTTTAGGGTACAAATTTTATTTCCTAATGACCCTCCAGAACAAAATGGTCCCTTCGCTCTGAGATCAAGTGAAACAATGTGAACATCGGCAGATGCATCAAGAAGTTGGCAGACTAGAGACGCTGAGGCATCAAACTGAGCACTGCCGGGGACTCCAACCTAGAAGAGGGGACATGTAGAAGATGATATACCTTCTTTTTAGTTCATCAACCTGCTACATTTACTTGTATAAGCTTAGATTACCGAATAGTGAGGGGAAAAATCTCTCTTAAATGTAGCAAATGAGACCAGAGGAAAGAAGACGTGAACAAGCACAGAACAAGGAGGCAAATAGCCTGTATTCTGGGCTATTCTGCCAATTCCCAGTTGTGTAGCTTTGGGCTACTCACTTGACATTTCTCAGCCTAAGTATCCTCATCTGTAAAATGAAGACATTCAGTTAGTTAATACTTATCCTTTTCACTTAAATGTTGTATCGCTTTGAAGAATCAGAAGAAAAATTATCTCATCTAAAAGATACAAAAGCTAAGAAATTCAGCTGCCTGACTGAAAGAAGCTGGATTAGAGATGCCTTTCCACTTTAGGAGCCTAGGTTCAAAACAGAAATCAGTTCAAGACATCATAACCTTTACATATGTGGCCACTCTCTCCCCTTCCCATGAGCAACTTATCCCCACTTCACTGCTTGCCTTCCAATCAAACTTTACTATTCATTACAACATGGATCAGAACTACTCTCAAATCAACCTAGTTCTACACATTTCCTTCAGCGTTTCCACCTAAGAGCACTCCTTGACTTAAATTGGGAATAAATCTCAGGATTCCCCAAACATTAAATCAGACAGACCTTCCTTTTGTCTGATGTGGATGTCCTGCACCATGATTTTAAGCTTTTTCCTGTCTGTTCCCTGCCTCAGTTCAAATAGAAACACCAACAGCGTCTCAGTCATCTTCTCAGAGAGCATTTACAATTCAGTCTATAGATAAGATGTCCTTGGGAGGAAATCAGTGGTCACTCTTGCTGTCAAACAACATCTCTGTCAATATTGAAATGAGAACTAATTTGACTTCGTCTAAGTTGACAAGAATAAAAAGAGCTCAGTACTGGAATAAATTCACCAATGATATCAGAATTGGGAGACTACAACAACAAAAATACATCCGCATTTGGTTTTAAAGCATTTGGTAACCATATAGAGCATCATAAAAGAAGTAACAGAAATAAGAATTCTGTGTAGTTGTTTTCTATTTAAAACTGGAGAGAGCACCATTTCTTCAAATGACTGCAGTTTATAATCAATTCCTCTTCTGGGTGAAAGAAACTTCTCTGTTTTGGGATTAACAGAAGTGCACTTAAAGGACCCAACAATTCAAAAACAACAAATTATCACATCAGTTTATAAATAATTCTCCAGAGTTTATTGTATGTGGTCTTTTTCCAGAACAAAGGCAACATCCCCTCACTCCATCGTGGGTGGTTTATTATATTGTTGGCTTGGTTCCCATACTGTAAGTAAGGAAATGCTATTTAATGATAATTGACATTGTTATGGCAAATGTTTTGATTACTATCATAATCAAGATCTTGGTTGCACAATTATCATTATTATTCCTGTTTCATCTTGATAACAAGATGGGTCACTTAGTGATCCCAGAGACCTGTTGACTTAACTATTGATTGCCTGGTGGTAAAATCAGAATCATGACAGTATGTGTTAGAACTTAGGCAACGTGGTGGTAGGGTTGCCAACTTATCCCAGTTTGCCTGTGAATTTCAGTTTTAACACTGAAAGTTTCATGTCCTGGGAAACCCATCTGAATCAGGCAAACTGGGACAGTGAGTCACCGTATGTGGTGGAGTGGGACTAGGGTCTGAGAATCAGAAAACCACGTTCTGATCTGACCCTGTTACTCTCTATCTGATGGCATCTATCTGAGCCTCAGTTTCCCACCTATATTTTGTTTAATTTGTCTTTTAAAACATCTCTGTATAGTAATGAACTTGAGTGTCCTTTGAAAACTATGAAGTTATATACAAATATTAGACCTTTTCATTTTTATCTTACAGACCAGCAGCCTGAACTGATATGCCCATCTTCCCAAGAACTGTGGATTGTCATAGCTTCTATTTAACGTCATTAGATACTACAGTTCACTGAGGTGATGCTTGGGGTGAAGTTTTGGTTTCACAGTTGTTAAGCTTACTTTATGCCCATAGAAAAGTTATCTTCTTTATTTCAATCTGAGCAGTTGTGTGGATTGGAGGAGAGAGTACTGAATTAAGTTCCGTCTCTGTCATGTATTAGCAGTGTGGCTTGGGGTGGATCACCTAAATTTCTTAGCTTCAGTGTCTTCATTTGGAAATTAGACCATAATTCCTGCACAACATGTCTCAAAGCATCGTTTGATTATTAAATATTGTATGTAAAAAAATAAAAACTATCAAGTGACATATAAATATAATTAAAAAGTAATTATTATTTATTATAATACATATTAAGTATTATAACACTATATATAAAATCATAGATATGAACTCCAAGATGCATACTAAGACTTTGTCATTCAGTCACAATGCCATGATATTCAAAGCCCAGAGTGTTCTAGGGAGGAATATGAACTTATACAGACATGGAATGATAAAGCTGGAAAGAATCTTAGACACCATCTGGCCCAACTCCTGAAGTATAGACATTACACTCTGATGCCCTGAAATGCAAAATGAATTCCATCCATTTCTATAGCTAACTAGAAGTGAAGTCACACTTGACCTCCAGTCTTTTGGCTCTGAATTCAAATCTCTTTTACTATACCTCTTGGCTTCCCTTCCCCAGGCCTTAAAAGTCAGTTCCTTTGATTTTGTACCTGTAGCTAGTTATTTTGCACACTTTTATTTTATTCTCCTAGAAAGATTAATACCTCTCAATCTAAGAAACCACCAAGACAGTTGTGAAATACTTAATACACAAAAGGATTGGACATAAATCTTTAATTCTTTAGTCAATAAATGTTCCCTAAGACAAAAAGAGTGAAATACAAGGCTATGATAGTCAGCGTCTAGCCAGCCTTTCCATATCCATATCCATACCCATGACTTACTACTCTTCTTCAGGTAAGACTGTGAAAGAGAGAGAGAAAGAGAGGGAAAGGGAGAGAGAGAGAGACAGAGAGAGTAGAAATAGATATGGACCAAACTGGATGCATAAGCAGAATATCTACTGTGTAAATATTTGAAATCTTACTCAGACTGACCTGTTGTTGAGGGGATGAAATTACTTAAGGAAAATGGTACAAAATTAGAAATGAGGTCTGGCAGGAAGACGTGGTGAGGAGCTGGAGGGGCAAAGGAAGTCCAGGGCTTTGAGGAAACCCCTAGTAAACAGAGTGTCCTGAGCTGACTGGAGCTAAGTTGGCATAGGAAGGGATTTCCATACTCTAGTGTTTATACAAATAGCTCTAGAGAGCTTGTAAAATATACTACTCTGGAGTTCTTATCCCCAGAGATTCTTACTAAGTAGGTACAAGGGGCTGGTCCATGAATCTGTGTATTAAAAAGCAACTTAGACACAGGATCCACGGCCGACACTTTAAGCAGCACGCTCTGTGGCATCCTTTTGTGTCTTTCAGTGTCTCCTTTGCCCCAGCACCTCCAGCCTACCTCCAAGACTCATCAAGACCATTCAGAGCCAAGGCTTTAGACATGCTTCATGTGGAACCATGAAAGGGGGAGAGACAACTGGATGCTTTTCTGAAGATTTAGGATTAAGCCAGAATGTAAATTTCTGTCTGGATGGTCGTAATAATGACGGCAATGATGATGATGACAGTCACCACAGAAATGCTTGCAATGTGTCAGGCACTCTACTATAGGCCTTACACACAGTATATCAGGTGAACCTCACAACACTGTAAGGAGGAAGGATGGGGGCAGCATCAATTTCATTCTATTGCAGAAGAAACCTTGGTTTTAAAGGAAAGCAATTTGCTGAAGATTACACATCTATGAAGCAGCAGAAATGAGTGAAATCCAGGTCTCTTTGACTGCAAACCCCATGTTCTTAATCCCTGTAGTTATTGCTTTTCACTAGTTATCTTTTAGACAAGGCTGCGCTCCCTCGAAAACTCAAGTTTCTCCTCAATACTGCAGCTTCCATGGATTCCTGTCTCTCAGGAGCAATTTCTCCCCCAACTGTGTTGCCATCCATAACATTTTACAGAACTCAATTGTATTTGCATTATACTTATCAGTTTGTACTCTGTCTCTCTGGCTTGATTCAGAGCTCTTGAAAGACAGGAGCTATATTTTATTCTACTTTGCATCTCCTTGCCTGGCCACCACTATCAACTCCGTAAGTGATGGCTGAATTGAGCATTTAGATAATGCTATCTTTTAAGGCAAAGTTTCTAAAAAATATTATTGTTATTGTTTTCAATACCAAGCAGACTTTGAAGATTATAAAGCTACAATTTGAAAGTGATGGAAATTAAGAGGGAATAATGATTAGAGATATCTTTTTTCCCCTATCCCTTGAGAGCAAATTTGGAGGAGCATTCTTAAAGTTTGAAAGGAAGTTCTTAACTGCAAATAAGGCAACATGTGGAATTTATTATGCCAGCTATTTATATGAGCTGGAAGTAAAAATAGGTGCAGGAAGGGTTTAGATAAATTCAAAGATGAGAGCTACATAACAAATTGTTAATAGCAAATTAGACTGGTTCACGGCATTTCCATAATTCATGAAGGAAAACTGCCTTCTTCCCCCTAAGAGGACCTTTGGTCCCAGTGTTGAGAGCTGAGTAAGGACGGGGTTAATAGGAATTAGTCAGATTTAACTTGGTTCTTCCTTTATATTTTTGTTTTTTACCTTTGCACTTGCATTTTGATCTCCTCATATGCTGAGCAAGAATTGGCACTAGAGCTAAGACTCCAAGATTAATAACCCTGAATCAAGCTGTACCTAGCACACAACAGATACTCAGTAAATATTACAGAACAATAAACCGGATGATAGAAAGCTTGGTTACTTTTCCCATGGGCCACAGAAGACACTTGCAATAACCTGGTGGGGCTCACATGATTCAACACCAGGGCTATAAATCACTCGAGTTGTTTGTTCAAAATCTCTTGATCAAACTGTGGTATCCAAAATTATAAAAAAGAAAATACTGATCTTAATAATCCAGTTCAGTTTACCAACATCATGGAATCATTCCTTGAGAATTTCCTAGTATCAATATGATTGGATCCAAGTCACTATGAAGACTCTAAGACTCCTTCCCTCCCCATACCAGTCTCCAGGAACACTTCCACCAAAAACACTAAAGGGAAAGACAACACTAATTCAGAAAGAAGTAGGAACATAAAACACTCTCCCTGGATAGTCCTTCCTAGTTACTTTGTTATTGGCTATTGAACAAATTATCCTTAATAAAAAACTTATTTATTAGACTTCCATATATGTACTTAGTATTAGCTATTTCATCAAGGACGGCTCTTGTATTGGGTATCATATCCATTTCTCCAAAACTCGTATTATTGCATGTAATTTCACTTCCCTCTAGAACTAGCAGTAAAGCTGGTTAAGTTGCAATTACCAATACAACTGCAATATAAAATTAGATGTGCATTTCCACAGGCCTTTCTCATTTTGCCCAACTCTCTGTGGGCACAGATAGCACAAAGTTAAAATGCTTAAGATCAAGGTAATCAGATCACCACTAAGTAAGTAAAATGTAGTTGCCTATACAAGGTAATACCGTTCCACCTGTGAAGAAGGAAGAACTGTCAGCAGTGTGCTGCCTGCCGTCCCTGTTGACTTATTAGTAGCAAAAGAAAGAACCCTTGCCCTTGGCACACAAGCTATCACACTGGAAATAGATTTTTCCAAAAGTGCAATCTGATCATCCTTGCTGAATGTCTGTAGACTCAGAATTATCACTGGAGTTCAAGGTGGACTGAGATTTCGAGAAATAAAAGGTCCATGAGAATGGATGCCCACACACACACACACGCATACGCGCTACTTAAGGATTCTCAGTGCACCCAGGGAAGGGGCAGACTGTCTGCTTTAATTAGTGGCTGATTATCAAGTATTGACAGAGTTCTTAGGATGTAATCTGTGCTATGCTGGGCACTGTGGGAGCAGGGTAACAGTAGAAAAATAAACAGTACCATCTCTAACCCAAAAGGTGCATGGAATTTGTAAGGGGGACCAGACAAAGAGCAATTACTAAATAACGTGATTTGTAACAAATGCTACATTCTGGGTCATATTCATACAAATTCAGTTCAGCAAACTTGTACCGAGTACCTCCTCAATACAAGGCCCTCTGTCAGCTGTCTAGGAGCTAAAAAAGAGTAAGGTTTAGGTCTTACTATTAAGAAAGGGAGGGAGGTAAGGGAAATAACCTCCTGGTGGGCCTGTGACTAGGCCTTTTGCTTGGTGCTTCAGCTCACTAACTGACTGAACAGGCATAATAGCTCTTAAGGCAAATCTCAGCATCTCCACTTTGCAGATGTGGAGCCTGAAGTTCAGAGTAACTTATCGAAGATTTCACCTGCCGCTAGACCCAGCATTCTGTCTAGGAAGGCCTGTGTGGACTTGTTCCTCACACTGGACTCCCCCTTCTAGATCACTGGAACTTGTAATTCAGGCTAGGGGTTACCACAGGCTGGTCCAGAGCTGATCTGTTATGACCTGTTGCTGGTTCTTCGGCAAAATGAAAAACACACATACAATGCTGTGACTTTTTCATAAATCTAAACCGATTAAATTGAAGGGACTATCCCTTCATATGAAGCTTTCTTTCCTCCTTTTGTGATATTAAACTTCCATTTCGGAAATGATGCCAGTGGATGGCAGCTGTTAGCTGTTGTGATTTTTAAAACTTTTTTTCTAGAAAAGTAAACTCAGAATTGGTACTCTGTGTCAGTTCCTCGTATATTGTTTTTATTTTTATTTTTTTCTTTTAAATGGCGCTTGAAATCCAAAATCTGGGAAACACTAGTTGGATAGATAATTTTGAGGTCAGTCTGTGTATAGAGTTTGGTGATACAGAAAATTCTAGAAACCTTCAGTAGATTTTTAAAAAAACAAAAAAAGTTCTGGAATCCCTAGCTTTAGCTCTATGCCATTTTCCAACTCTCCTCCATCTACATGTTTTTGACAAATGGCTCAAACCACAGGAAAATACCTCATTTGGTGACCTCCCTGGAACCTTACCCTGCTTAGACATCTTGCACGATATGAGGAATGAGAGCCACATAAATGAAAACAAGACAAAACTGTTGGCAACATGCACCCAAAGGAAAGGACTGCTACTCCACGTTGGTTTATTTTTCTACTTTAAAGGAGAAACGCAGCTCCATCCACTTCACTGTGCCTTTCCTGACGCTACAAGGCTGCAGTGCAGCTGTCAACTCCCTCCCACCTCGACAGTGACAACTCGCTCGTCCTCACCTCTTCCAAACATGTATCAGGCAGGATAAAGAAAAGAAGCTTGGTATGTCAATAACTGAAAAAGAAAGGACTCTCATTGTAGTGGCATTCACTGTCGGGGTCTGGCTAATAACAAAGACAGCGGTGAGGGGAATGGTGGCCGTGACTTGCAGACGAGGAAAGTTTATTGCTCAGCCAGAGAGGCAAGAACTTGGATTTTTCTGCCTTAATGTCTTTTACACCAATGGCATGTTTCCTTCTCCCAAACTCAAGGCTTTGGATAGATCCTAACATGAACAACAGAGTCACAAAACATCATCTGACTTGCGGCTGTGTGTCATCTCAGCAATGCCAGTAAAGTGGCTGAACTGGTGCTCCCAGGCCCAGCCCTCCTGAAGATGAGGCAACACTAGTGCAACTCAATGCAAAATCTCATATGCACAGTGGCTGGCGAGGCGAAGGGAAGAGGCCTTGTTTATTTCCCTTTGTATTCCCCACTCCTAGCACGGTTCCTGGTACCTAGAAGAGATGTAATAGATTCTCGATGAATAAATAAATGGAGAGGTACGATAGATGTTCAATAAATATGCACAGAGTACAGACCTGAATGTACTGTCTTAGTCCAGTGTGCTATTTGCGGGTCAAGACTGAGTCAATAGAAGTGACCCATTCTTTAGGAAAAGTTATAGTAATGTCACGACCACTCAAGGTTCATTTTTGTCTATATGTCTGTGTCTGCTCATCTCTCTCTGCCTCTGTCTATGTATGTATCTTTCTGTCTGTCTCTCTCCTTTCTCTCCTGTCTTTTTCTCTTGCTTACTTTACTTTCTGAGTGGCTCGAAGGAGTCACACCAGAAAAGTTTCAGAGTACACTTTCCAGTCCGGTGTTTCATTTATCAAACAAAGGATTAGACCCACTCCTGTAACCTGACTCAGCTTTTCTGCTCCTTCTTTTTTTTCTTGTGAGTCTTCCCGCAGTAGGGCCACGGCCTTGTGAGCGCTGAGGACTCTCCTCAGCCCTATCATTTATTCTGTCCCTAAGACTCTCTGGGAGGCCACCAGGAACAGAACACATGGAAGGTGGTAAGAATTTACTCTGGAGGGCTTGCAAAATAGTCGGGTATAAAAGGAAAACTGTAGGCAAAAATCACCCACATCTTCTACTAAATGAGGCTTGTCATCACGTTCAGGGGACGAAGAGAGCCCTGTTTCATTTGCTACAGTATCTTCAATTTGAGTTTTTTTTTTAACATGATGCTTTTTAGGCTGTTGGTCAAGGTTGTTAAAGGAAAGAGGAGGTGCCACAGTTCAGCAACCTCTAATGTGAAAGTGAGTGATTTTCCCATTTCCCCTTGTTATGTGACACTCCTTACTGACTCCCCGGAGCACACCCTGCCATAGCCTGCTGGCGCTTCCCACACCAGCCTCCCATTGACCTGCGACCACATCCATAAGCAGCAGAAGCGGGACCGTGTAACCTGCAGCCTCACTGCGCACACAGGCACAGGGCCGGAGCCAGAGCCCCCCCCCGCGCCCCCCGCCCCGGCCAGCAGGCCCTGTCCTCGCTGCACAGTGTTGCAGATCTGGACCCGCCCTCGCTTTACCACCTGTTCCTGGCAGACTTCCTTCGGATCCGAATCCGCATTCTGCACCAGGAGTAGTCCCTTTCTCATAGCTTGAGCTCCACCCCCTCAGCAGGAGCTGTCACCCCCAAGCGAGCCTCACACTTGGCTCACATCAGTGAGCTGCGC
Source organism: Tapirus indicus (assembly GCA_031878705.1). NCBI lineage: Eukaryota > Metazoa > Chordata > Mammalia > Perissodactyla > Tapiridae > Tapirus > Tapirus indicus. The sequence goes on along the minus strand of CM062931.1, from coordinate 47,084,520 downwards.
TTCCCTGGAACATCTGCCTCTTTTTGCCCATCTTTCAAGCCCTAGATCAAACACCTCCACCTTCACGAAGCCTCGCTCAATTTGCACCAGTTCCAAATTCTCTCCTCTCATCCCATAATATTTTTTGCTGTGGGCATCTGACAAATGACTTATGAGCACCCAACCTCAATTTTGTCATTTGTAAACCAGGGCACATAATACATACCAAAAAGGTTGCTATGAGGAACAAATAAAATAATATATATGAGCACCTGGCACAGAGTGGGCAATCAATAAATCTTAGTTTCATTTATTCATGTATCACAAATTTTATTTTCATTATTTGTGTATACAGTCATCCCTCGATATCCACAGAGGTTTGGTGCCAGGACTCCCCCCCATACCAAAATCCAAGGATGCTCAAGTCTCTTATATAAAAAGGTATACTATTTGCGTATAACCTATGCACATCCTCCTATACACTATAAATCATGTCTACATTGCTTATAATACCTAATACAACGTAAATCCTATGTAAATAGTTGCCATACTGTATTATTTAGGGAATAATGACAAGAAAAAGAAGTCTGTACATGCTCACTAGAGATGCAAGCATCGTAGACCTTTCCATCCACGGTTGGTTGAATCCTTGGATGAGGATCTGTGCATAAGGAGACCTGACTGTATATCTTACCTGCAATACATCATAAGCTCCCAGGGCGCAGACACCACCTTATTTATCTTTGTGAATTGCCTAGTATAGTTCGTTGCATATAGCTTCTTTAAAGTATGTATATTGAGTGAATAAATTTACTTCTCTGCCTCAGTTTTTTCTTCTGTAAAATGGGAATGAAAATAGTTTAGTTATTTCAAAGCATTATTATCAGGATAAATTAAAATGCTACACATAAAAATATTTTGAAAGATAAAAAGACCAAATGCTAGGCAAGTGTGAGCTATTATTTGACATATTATTATAACATATGGTCACGAGTGAAACAACGTTCCCCGATTTATCCAGTAGAGGGCAATGACACACACATGGATATTCAGATTCTTTGTAAGACTCCAAAACCAGAAATTAAAAAGTGAGACACACTTTAGTATTATGCAAACAAAATAAAGCAATTTTTCTGGATTCAGCTGTCTTTTTTCATCTCTTTTACTGTTCTATCTATGCAATTTGTATGTGTGGACGCAACCTTCGACTCCATTGGGTGTTTCCAGTGTGGTTCAGTGAACTGATGTTCTAATTCCTCTATTTGAATTTCCACTTGCCCATTAGCCCAGGGTGAAGGATGATTCCAGCCTAGCCAATGGGAAAAGAATGCTGTTTTTACTGGTTTTCTTACTTTGATCCCACACAAAAGCATTTCTACAGGGCTGGTGAGGGCTTGGTCCTGATCTGGAAAGCAGCCTGGAAGGGTTTCCATGCTGGGGGAGGGACTGGAGAAAGACTTGGAAAAACAATGCTGACCATTGTTTCCTTAGCCTGCATAGGCTCCCCTTAGTCTGCTCTGTTAAGACACTGAACCCATTGACTAAGCCACTGACATTTTCTTAGGACGGGCTAAGTCTCCCAGAGATAAGGGAATGACAGAGGGAGGTAGATGAATGAGCACAGGCAGCAGAGTGTACTCACTGCCCAGGCTTCTACTCTTTGCTCAATTCTGAACTTCCTAAGTTTCAGAGAGAAAAACGACTTGAAGATGTACTTAAGTGTGTGGTTATTTGTCCCTGAAAAATTCAAAATTTAATACGAGGCAGTCAATTACAACTTAGATTGACAAAATTTGAATGATACATTAAGCACTCCCTGTGTGTCAGGCGCTAGGCTAGGGAGGGACAGATGATACAAAGATGAGATGTGATTCTTCCCTTCAAGGAATTCAGTCTAGACCAGAGAGCGGAGTACCCGTGTGAAAGCAACCAAAAATAAGTAGATGCAAATATGGTGGTAATAGAAATAACTACAGTCAGTTATGCTATAACACTTACTTTCAAAAATGAATTTATTATAAAGATTGTTATATTAGGGAATGATTTGACCATAACGTGAATTTTGCATCTGATTATGTGCAATTTCACCTGCAAGAAACACTAGGTGAATGCAGAAAATTGCACCCAGATGAACTGAGCAGTGTGGGAATATCCCAGAACGCACACACGCGCACATCTAAACATGCATCCACTCCCTCAGCTCACCAAGTGGGTTCTGAGCCACACGCATCACCCTCTGCTGTCACAACTTTCCCTCAGATTCCAGATCACGCCCCTTCCATCGCTTCACCATAACTCACATGCAGAACCCTTCAGACAACCCTTCTACAAGCAAACTTTGGGTCTTTTTCAAGGTCAAATGCCATATTTATCGTAGTATTTATGTATTTCTTAACCATTTTACATGTGTAAGACTGCGCTGCTGTTTTCATTTGGTTTCTATCTTCATGTTAACGTGTCGCTTAAAGATTTTGAATGTTGTGTCCCTAACCCCATTTTTCTCGTAAGTCCTATGGTTTTCCATAGCACAGTGATTTTTGGAGCACATACATGGTGTCCTTGCAGAACTGACTGTACAGCAAGCCCTTGAGTGCCTAAAGCAAGGAGCTCCTGCACTGGGGGAGGGGAGAAGAGGTCCAGGAATGGCCTTCCGGAGACATGAGCATGGAGAATCGCAGCAATGTGGAAGAGCATGGGTATCTTCTTTTTCTTTCATCCTTTTTAACTCACCTCATTATAAGACCAACAACAAACAAACAAAAACGGGTTTAAAAATGACATAAAATGCATTTAAGGGTATGTATAGGCTACACACGGTTATAGATGATCATCTGTAAAGGCCTATTTCTGAATAATGGTGAGTCCAAATGATGCTTCTTGACAAATGTCTGTGATAAGGACTTCTATGTGCTTGGTGAGGGGACGACTTAGTTGTTTTAGCAATCAGCTAAAATAAGAGGAGCATTAACGTGCTCTGGGAAAAGCAAGAAGCCTGATTAGCTCATGAATCCAATGAAAGACTATACCACCTCGCAGGGAGTGAGCCCCAGGAAGGAACAAGGATTAGTTTGCATGAGATGGAGTGTAGGGTGTGTGTTCTTGGATATCTGCCCAAGTCTGCATGTGGGTGTGTGCATGTCCATGCGTATGTCCTTCCATGTATCCCCATGGTGTATGTGTGTGTGCACCCATGTGTGTGTTCTTGTATGTGTGTGAATACATGCCCATGTGTAGATGTATATATACATATGTATGTGTCTTTCTGTGTGCATTTCTGGTGGTCCCATGTGTACACATGTTTGTGTGTTTGGTACTCATGTGTGTGCCTGTGTGTGTGCACACCCTTGTGCATGTGTGTCTGTGTGCACACTTGTTTGTCTGGCCTTTTATATGTGTTTGTGTATCTTATATGCAAGCCCGTGTGTATCTTATATATTTGTCCATGTGTATATGTTTGTCCTTCTGTATATGTGTGTGCACACAGTGTGTCCTTGTATGGGGCGTGTGCCCATGTGCATGCGGTTGTGTGTGTGTTCCCTTGAACGTGTGTGTATATTACTTGTTCATGATATAGATGAGAAGATTGGGTGGGAGGGAGAAGTAAGTGTGGAAAGACATACTCAGAGCCCAGAGGGTAAAAGATTTTACACCTCAGGCTTGGAACTCATCCTGTAGATATGGACAGGTTTCAAACCAGAAAATGCTATGGATAGATTTGCCTTTTTGACTGATTATATTGGCTGCAGTAATGAACAGACAACTGGACAGGAACAATTCTACTGAGGAAAGGGATATCTGTACATTTTGATAACTTAAAAATTAGAAAGCATTTAAAGCTGACATTCTTATATACTCTGTAGAAGGCATTCCCTTTTGCTGTAGGTATCTAAAAACCTGAAATGAAAGCTGCAACTGACCACTAGCGTGTCAGTACCAGAGGAGAGTGTTTATTAAACCACATCATGCACTTAATCATTAAGTTTAGGTAGTATCATTTTTTTCCCCACTATCTGCAAAGGCATTTCATAAAGGCTTTTTTGTTTCACCATGTGAGAAGGGCCTTATGGTTCTCTTTCCTCTTTGACTGAAAAGTAAACAAGACCCCCATGTGGTTATGAGCCTTCTGAGTTTGCCAGAGTCAGACCTAAAAACTGAACTCAGAGCTCGGAGCAGAGCATGTGATTCAGAAATCTACCTGCTCTTCTGCCCTAAAAATACATGTAAAGACATGAGTGATGACTGTTTTCAGAGGATGGGAGAGATTTGCTGCCTCCCCTCCACTGCCACTCCATCACGTTTACCTCTGACCCACTCCCTTCTTAATCTCCTTAATCTGGCCCATTTACACAAACACAAAGGGGTGATGTCACCATACATGTAGTGAGGGTATCTATGCCTTTAGGAAAGTTAACATCAAAGGACATATTTTCCCTGCTCACAATCTGGGAGAGTGACTAATTTTAACTGCTCAGGCCCTTCCACATTAATGGGCTCTGCTGCATCAGTGGGAGAAAAAAATCTAGACGGAGGCCAAGTAAATTCTCAGGAATTCTGATCAATCTTCTAATTGTCACGTCCTTACCCGGCTCTACCTTAGAATGTTATGTGGGGTGTAGAAAATATGAGTGACAAAAAGACCTAGTCTTCACAAACTTAGACTTAAATGAAGTCATGTAAGTGTTAAATGTGCTATCGAATATTTTAACTGTTAAGATGAAAATAATCATTCTAAACCATTTGACAGAAATATACATGGAATATTGAGTGCAGCCCAGTAGACTGAGTCCTAGATTGAGGAACATAGATGATGTGGAGTGGTGGGGCACTGGATGTCATGACATACGTGTGCACACAAGCCAAAATAGAGAGGTCTCATACTAGCTGAGTCCGAGGGCAATTCATAGATGCCCCAAGTTTAAAGTGTCTGCAGTGGAAAGTGAGGGATGGAAATGGTGAGAGACAACATGGGGGGCTGTCCAAGAGTTTTAAGTGACTTGGTCAATTTCACTGTAGTTATGTTACTCTCACACCAGCAGCTGTGATCAGCAGAATGACATTGGGGGGAAGTAGGAAGTAGTGGTTTTGATGAAGAAGAGGAAAAAAATGTTAGAGCTAAGGTAAGACTTAGTGAGTGATTCTACGTGGAAGAGAAAACAGAAAGGGACAAGGATTGACTCGTAGTTTCCTAGCTTACACAGCTGGGTAGATGGCAGGGCTCCCTGAAATAGAGAAGACAGAGGTCGGACCAGAGTCCACAGGATGAGGAAGAGCTCTGTTTTGAATATTTTGCATCTGAAGTGGTTTGGAATACCCGCTGGAGACACGTCCAGCAAACTGTCAGATATATGGTTCTGAGGCTTGAGACACTGGTCTGAACCACATGTACAGATTAACCAGTCACCAGCACACTGAAATACAAGAAACCATGAATGTGACTGAGATGAACTCTTCAATTAAGAAGACTTATGGCTGAGACCCAGCCAAGTCTGGGAATCTCTACACTCCAGGAGCTGGTGGAAAGAAAGGAGTCCACAAAAGAGAAAGGAAAAAGCAAAAGGGAAGAACAGTCAGGAAGAACCAGGAAAGTGTATCGTCATGGAAGTCACTGGAGTGGAAGGACTACAGAGGGCCAGGGGAGGCCCCTGAAGTAGATGCTTCTGACATGAGTGCTGAGTTCCAAAAAGGGATTGTTCTGGAGAGGCAGAGGGGAAGGTCATATCTGAAAGGGAGACCAGCACTGTGAGGTGTGACCCCCCTAAGGATGCTCACTACAAGTCTACAGATTTCTCTTTCTATAGCATCAGTACACAGCACATTGCTTTGTGCCGGCTTAAATGTGTTTATCAAAAGGAAGTGACTTCTGTAACAAAACAAATGAAGTGGCCAAACTGAGTGCTACTCAATTGAACACCATAATAATCATAGGTAATATTTATGCTCAGCTCTCCATAGGGTTCTTTTAACACATCACCTCATTTACACCTCACAGTAACCCATGTCTTAGCCAGTATTATCATCCTCACTGCAACATGAAGAACTTGAGGTTGATGACTTGCCTAAGGCCACATTCGTAGCACAAGGCCGATGAAGAACTTGAACTTGGGTTTTCTGAATTCAAGCCCATGCTTTCGCAGTTGTATTGCACCGAGCCCAGTGTCTTCAGTGAGTTCTTTGTCCATATCTGGCACAGCACACAACAGAATCCCGGGGCCATCCAATGCGTAGGTCGCAGTGAGGCTTTACCCCAGGGTTTGTGGCATGGGGTGAAGTAGCTAAGGTGACAACCCTGACTTGCAGCTATAGAAAACAGGAGCTTCCACTGAATTGCCTTGAGGCTGCTTCCCTTCGCTGAGTGTCACTGCTCCCCTTCTTCCTCACTAACAGCCTCAGTTTTGTTTGGAATAGCGATGAGCTCAGCACCAACACTCACCTCTCCAGTTTCCCCAGGCAAGGAGTGGTCACATGACTGGGACTGGGGCTAGGCCTGGCTGGCATGCTCCCTGTGCTCTGTTTGCTCTTTGTCCTCTTTTCCTGGACTATAAACACAATGGCTGGAGGTGCAGCCATCATTTTATGAACAAGAGGACAGAAGCCCTAGGCGAAGGATGGTGAAACAGGAAGAGAGAAGGAGGTGGCCTCTGACGGCGCTTTTGATCTATCACACCAGCCACGGATTGCCCAGCTACAGACTCCTTGCTAAGTGTGAAAATCAAAGTCCTTACTTATTTAAGATGCATCTTTCAGCTATTCTGTTAATTGTTAAATGTGGTCCCAACCGATACAAAGGGCCTCCATGCCAGTGTTTCACGGTACCACCCAACATGCTTCGTTCACTGACGTTTCCTACCTTTCAGTACGTGGGTCTGTAACTCACAGTTTACAGGTTCAGAAGGAGGAGTCATTTCTTCAACTAAGGGAGCATGCAGGCAGCTTTTGTTTAGGGAAGATCCTTTCAAACCAAACAGTTATATTTCTTTCAAAATCAACTGGAGATAAGCAAAACTGTAGGATACTTTATAATCTAACAGAAATAACTTCCTACCACAGAACAGTGGTTAAGTGGCTTTGAAGTTACACAGATTGTGACACGCCTTTCAACTCTTATTTGCCAGCTGTTTTACCTTAGACAAGTTACTTCACTTCTCTGAGCCCTAATTTACCTACCTGCAAACTGATAATTATACCAATCTCATAGGGTTGTTACAGGGATTAAATGGAAAAATGTCTGTACAGTGCCTTGTCTAGAGTTTGGCACAATCAGCATAACCTTCACTAGCCAGATAGTGAAGTGATAGATGTTAATATTCAGGAAGATTACCCATGCTGCTTTCAACATAAGCCACTTTGCATAAAATACGTCCTCCCTCACTTGCTCTCAGTGGGTTTCCAGGATGGGAATGGGTTGTGTGAGTGATTCACAGTCTCACCTCAAGCTCCTTGGGACCAACGGAGGGACAGAGACACAAAGTGTCGCAAGGTGGAGTCTGAGACATGAATTGAAAAGAAAACTTGAAGCCAGTAGCTTTCTCGGCAGCTATTAGAGAGGGTCTGATGGGAGCGGGAGTGACCCTGAGAAGCCAGATCGCTTTTAGCTTGAAATCAATGGCCTCTGCTGGATGCCTTTTCCGGAGTCTAGGACAGAGCCAGAAAGCTTCCTACGCTCAGTCAACACAAGAAAAGCAAACTGAACTCCTCAGTGGAGGCCAGAGACCCCGGACCTCCCACTCCCTCACTTCCTGTTGGCTCTCAAGAAAGTGAGAATCAACATGTCTCTTGCCAACATGCCAAGTCATTGTACGGTGCCTTTGGAACTTTCTTGTGCAACGTGAAGATAAAAAAGATAACAATCCTTATTGATAAACCTAAGTGTACTGTTCTCTAATCCAGGGTTCTTAACCCCTTTCGAAGTCTCAGGCCTCTTTGAACATCAGATAAAAGTTATAAACCCTTTTTACAAAAATGCATGTATACACCCACTAAATTTTGCTTCTCATTTTAGAGTTTTCAGAGAGCCCCTGAACTCAATCCCTGTGCCTGCTATGGGTTCACAGGCTCAGGTATATAATTCCTACTCTAAGCATTTTTTCTTCTCTCTTTGTATTAACTATCATCAACCAGAATGCCAGCATTTTATATTTTACTTTTAAAAAGTCTGCTGTGTAAGATAACAGTGAACTACACTTTCATTGCCTTCCACTAAGGCCTGGCTTTCTAGACTTCAGAGCTGGGGCAAAACAAAACTTGTTCCGGGTTTATTTTTCAGGGGGTGGGGGTTGTTTTCATTTTGTTTGGTTGGTTGGTTGGTTTTTCCTGTTTGGATTTTTTTTTTTTTTCCCTGATTTACAGTTGTTGGCAATAGGCTCTTCTGGCAGTCCAAGGCAGAGCTGTCTGGGCTTGTTTTCTTAAAATGGTGGCAGGCCAGTCCAGAGGCTTACAGTTGGGGCAGTTTTTCAATAGGAAAAGGGTGACCACTGTCTCCTGCCCATCGCTCATGTCTGAATGACCATGTCACCAGTTGCCTCAATGGAATAGGATGCTTCTCATTCGTTGCTGCCTTTCATACTGTGCCCTGTTGTTGAAGGTAACCTTAAGATCAGATTCCTCTGTGTAAAGACAAAGGTGATCATGAGGGATAGCGAAGAGCCCTGGATTCTCATGCCCAGGCCCACCAGAACACAGTGCACTCAGACATAACACTGTGGCTGCCATGTTAGCCCTGATAAAATTGATTACTGAATGCTGTCTACCACATGCCATGCACCTTCCTGAGCAATTACCGTGAATTGCCTCATGTACTCTTCACAGCAACCCTCTACAGTAGGGACTGTTACTATCCACAGGTTACAGCTGAGGAACAGAGAGAGGGTTACACCAGAGAATTTACCAGAAAAGAGAAAAAAGAGAGAGAGAAAGAAAGGTTGACTGCTTCCCTTACACTATTAAATTCAGTCCTCACAGTAAGAAGCCTGTATTGGAAGGAAACTGAAGCGCCCTAGACAGACTGACAGAATATTTGGAAATTGGTAATGCGGGGCCAGTAACATAGTCCATCCTTACCCTGTTTTAAGTGATGAAGCTTAGGTCACGGAATTACTACACCAGGCCTGGGACTCAGGCGTCCTGGCACCTTCCCTCTCTACCCCTTCTGATGTAATCAGGTGTCCCAGAACATACATCATAGTTGACTTCAGTATGATTGGGGACAGTGAACCTTAAATATGGAAAAGCCATAAGATTGTGCTACTCCTAATTATGTCGAATCAGAAGCTCCCCTCCCAGGTCATTTTAATTTTATTTTTATGTCTTTGTTTTCTTCCCCCTCCCCTACTTTTGGTTACTAGAACCCTTGGCCCAACCTTCCCCAAATTATCAGATCTATGGCACGGAAATGAAAAACACAGTCAAGACATTAAGTCTACCTTTGGATCCCTAGGTTACAACATCCCTTGTAGTGCCCACTTCTTTGTCCTCTCCAGTGTCAACACCCACCCTTAGGATGGGTCAAACAGAAACCCTTTACATCTTAGTGGGGATTTTGAAGCACAGCTATCCATCTCAGGGGCATTTGTATCTACACTTTAGCTCTAATAATGGTGTGAAATGGGTGTTTTCCTGTGAAAGGTGTTTGAGATATTAACTCATCTGTTTGTGGGGGCAATACTTGGAGGTCACTTGAGTCCTCCCAGGGCTTCTGAAATGAGCAGGCAGGCATCCAGCCACCCTGGGTTCAGGGAAGAACTTCTTGAATGGGGTTTCCACAGAGTCCCTGATTCTCATGAAAATGTGATTGTCCCCCACCTTCTGGAAACGCTGAATTCTTTTAGGGCACACTGAAATTTTCTGCCTGGAAGAAGCGGTAAAATGGATTCACTCACCATGGGTTACGCTTAAGAAGAGAGTCTGGAAGTGACAGGTACTTCTAAAAACTATTTGGAAATTGTGTCTGCCTGGATTTATTTTCATTTATCAAATATTATTTTGCTACCGTACCTAAGGTGGTGTAACTAATGTCTCCAATTGCTCTTCCCCACACCCTGGCCTCGTGCCCGCCAGCCCTGTGGGAGAAGGGCGCCAAGTGACATGGGCAAGACTGCTCTTTAATAGCCGGCATTATTTTATTAAGGAGAATTTGTATTGCCCTTTTTCCCTCTCAAACGTGCCAAATGGACAGATTTTGATTTTTCTTGGCCGAGGGAATTAAAGACCAGGGAAGTGGCTTTGCTGCCCCTCTGGCACTTCCACGGCAAGTTCAGGAGGCGCCTGCTGAATCCAATCACTTTGAGCAGCTAAAATTTCAGGTTTGAATTTCATCTCAGAAATGCACAAAGCCTGGGAGTTGGTGACAGTATCAGAGCGGGGGTGGTTGTCAGTTACCTGTTATTCTGTTGCGACTCACAGCCTGTCCAGGTGTCTTCCCCCCAGGTAAGGCGGGAGGCCCTGCTGAATGCCACATCTCTTTGTTACATATTATCTTGTTAGTTAAGCTGTCAAGAAAGTTGCCAGTAAGGAGGTTGGGGGTGGAGGGACACACAGAGTTTAATCCAATTAAAACTTCACTGGCTTTTCCACATTCCTGGTATCCCGGCTCAAACTAGGAGGAATCTTTTCAGTGAGGAGGCGGCAAGGGGTACAAAACTCATCTTAAAAGTTTGTGTTGCAATATGGCATAATATAAAGCGTAAGGCAACAGAGAGAGGATTTGTGATGTGGGAGATAAAGAGCTCCTTTTTAACTGTTTTCTCAAAGGCCTTTAACCCAGTGCTGTTTTTGGTGTAAAAAGACTCACTGAGCAAACCAAGCAAGGAAGTTCTGGTAGCTTCTACTCAAGAGAGGTCTTTTCAGCAGATGTTTTGACCTGACTTCTAAGAAGGGGTTGGTGATCCCAGGAAGATCTTTCTTTTGAGGGCTGGAGGGAACCATGGCTATAGCACTAGATGCCTTGGAATTAAAACTAACAAATGTGCTCAGATGTAAATCTACGCCATCACATATTGACACAGATGGTATATTTTAGCGCTAAATCTATTTTTTTTTTTTTTTTTTTTTGCTCACAATGGGAAACATGCAGAGCAAGCTCACTTGACAGAATGGATTCTGAATGAAATCTGTATCTGAAGCAAACTTAGGCATGACGCAGCCTCAGAGCCTCACTAATATTCTCTGAAAGGATTGGCCAGAGCAGTAAGGGCTCCATCCTCTCCTGGGGTGATTGAAAGGCAGAGGGTGCACGGCGGGTGTGTGCAGGTGAAGGACACAGAAGAGAAGCCTGCTTTGATGAAAGCAGCTGACTCATTTGAAGACTACATTTCCATTTTGATTTGACAGAAAGGATGCTCATTACGAGAGATCCCGGTGCTTTCAGGAAATAACACTGTACGCTCTTTCAAAACCAGTTTTGTAACCTGGGGAAAATGTCTTAAGGTATATTGTTAAGTGAGAAAAGCAAATGGAATTATATGGTTGCATGACTGAAAAATTTTACACACACACACTCACACACTATGTGTTTTTACCTGTCTGCTACATACAACACTATTCATACTGGTCATCTCTAGAGAATGGGAGTAGAGGAAGTGGAAAATTATTTTACACGTATGCTTTTTTTTAATTTAAGAAAACTTGAGTTCTAATAAAACAATGGGGGAATTATGGCTAAACTGAGGTAAATGCACAGTTTTCTTAACAGTACTGAAAGTTTCCTAAAGACCAAGATAGCCCTGTCTTCTCAATACCATAGAAGATTGTGTGGCTAATGGTTGGTATCAATTAATGTTTAATAATTAAACTGAAGTCATCTTTAAAAAAAACAGTAAATTTCAGGTTTCATCTACCTAGAAGGTCTTGTTAGAAAGTCTCCTTGATAACACCTAGGAGAACTCTTTTATCTTTTTTATGAGAAAAGTGAAAAAATTACATTCTGGTAAGGTTTAGATTATTAGTGTATTGAAGTGAGTCTTAAATAAAATAAAGGTTATAGGCCCATTTGATAATCTAATTTTTAAATGATCTATTTCTATACACAAGCAAAAGTCACAAGCTTTTTAAGTGTTGCTTATCATCTGCAGGGAGGGGTGGTACATGGAACTCTTGAAATCCATCCAGGCACCAACTTATCAATGGATGGTTATACCTGATATGCTTATTAGAATTACCCGTGGAACTTACCTGAGTATGAAGCAATAGATACTGGACATGGAGGAATGGGAAGACAGTATTGTAAAAAATCTTTACAGATGAGCTTACTCCGAATTGATCATTTCTGCCCGTTGGGGTCCCTGAATCTTCGGCTAAGAACCTTCCCTTGTAGCTTCTCTGGTTTCTGCTTTTTATTGTTGTTATTCTAATGAGTAGGGAGGAACAAGGAGCTCTGAGGGAAGGCAGTTGAAATCTATGGGGAGTCATTTCAGAAGCAAGCTGTAAATGAGAGTAGCCCAGGAGTGATTCCCTGGGATTAGCTAAGAAGCACTCTTGGGACCTTGCAAGGATCATGTATTCAGGTGAGGCACTGGAAGTAGTCCAAGGCCACTGTGGTGTGGTGCAAACAGGATAACCCCCAAATCTTCCCAGAAGATATGGCTGTCTGCTTCTCTATACACTGCCTCCACTCTCTCTATTGATGCCAACCAGTCCACGCCCTTCAAAACCTATGAGTTGGGACTAAGACTTTGCTACGAAATTGTGTAGGCTCAACAGTTCCTTTATGCAACACTTCTCAAATTTGACTGCACAACAGAATCACCTGGGGAGATTTTAAAAATCCTGATGCATTGGCCACATCCCAGACCAGTAAATCCATCTCTCTCTCGGGTGAGACCCAAGCATTTGTGTTTTATAAAGTTACCCAGGTGACTTGGTGTGCAGCCACTGCTTTACAGCCCTTCTTAGTGAAGCTTTCCTCACAGCATGCCTGAAACCAGGCAGGCATTAGTAGCCTCACTTGGGTTTCACCTCTGGCCTCGTTGTCTACATCTCCTGTGCCATAGACAAGCCTTTCAGTGAATGAAACTAAGTAGTTAACATCCTCCAAGTTTACTGAATGAGAGCAGAATAAGAAAACCTTATCAAGACGTCACCTCATTTCATTCTGCCTCAGTTCTTTTTGTTTTAATCTCTCTCCAATTCATTATTAGCATGGAGAAAGCAATCCTTGTGACCAGAGAGACACAGCAAAGCTTTGTGGGGGTCAGTTATCCGTGAAGTGACGACCTCCTATTTTAGGACCTTTGTTAGCACAAGTAATTATGAATTAGTTTATTATCCCAAAAAGTGGTTCAAAAGGCCAAAGCACCCAAAGGAATTTAGCAATTTTAGACTGCGAATGCTCTAAATATTTTAATCTATGTTTATAAATTAACCAGAGCTCTTTCCATTGTAAGTACTAGGAACTGAACTCAAAGTAGCTCAAGCAAGAACATGAAACAAAAAACAGCAATAATTTATAGGCTTATTCAGTGGATTGAACCACGGCTTGATCCAGGTGCTCAAAAAAAATCACACTTCTTTTTCCAACAGCATTCAACTCTATGTTCTTGTCATGCACTGCACTTTCAAGCCTCTTCTTTCCAAGTGGAAGGAAAATGACCATTAGATGTTTAATCTTCCATGGTCCCCAAAATCATCATCCCTGACACACAGAAAGAACTCTTTGCTTCCAGCATCCTTACAGCTCATCTAACACAAGGACTAGCCCTGCTCTGGGGTTTATCACTGGGGATGAAAGATAAGGCCCTGTGATTGGCCAGGCCTATATCACATGGCCACCTTGGTAAGGGCACTGTGAATGGCCGTCCTGCCAGAACCACATGGGAGAGGAGCTCATCCACAGAAGAAAAGCTCATCCACAGAAGAAAAGCAGCACAGGCAGATACCCTGTGTCTGCCATAGTATGTACATTGTGCCCCTACTCCGTGTTTTTTTTTTTTTCAAGAATATACTCATAAAGAGGTACAAAACTACCTCTAATCCTGTAATCAATCACTATCAAACAATATATATTATGTAGGAAAATGTTACAGGTAAGTCTGTTCAACCTATAAATATACTTTCTCAACTCTGTACCATGAGACATTAGACTGAATTTCTATTTGCTTTAGAAATAACTTTTTTGTGGACAGCAGAGTAATTGCCATCAGAACAATCCTTCAGTCATTAACAAAGAAAAACATCATTATAAAATAGATCTGGTAGAAATGTGCTTTATTATTTTCTTATATTTTTGCAGATTTTGAAAGTGCATAAAACAAATTAACAGTGACTGAATGATTACAAAGCAATTATTCCTATAACTACCAACATAACCACCACTCAGGTCAAAACATATCACACTGCCAGCCTTCCAGGATCCCCCATGTGTCCCCCATCACAACCCCTTCCTTTAGCTAGGGGTGATCCTTATCCTGACATTTATGGTTACCACTTTCTTGCTTTCTTTATACTTTTTGCCACTGATGAAGGCATCCCTAGAACTATGGTAACTGTTTTGAACTTTATATAGGTGGGATATGTTTTGCTTCTTATGCTCAACTTGTCCACAAATATTCATCCATATTATTGTAGACAACTTGTTTGTTTATTTTCATTGCTGTGTAGTATCCCATTATATAAATGTATCATAGATATTTGGATTTTTTTCCAGTTTGAGCTTTTATGAACAATGCTGTTGTGAGCATTCCTATATGTGCAGCCTGTACATTCACATATATCAGGATCAGTTGGAATGTTCATTAATATACAAAGCCCTGGGACCCAGCTCCGAGTTTCTGATTCTGTAGGCCTAGGGGTAGAGCCCAAGCATTTCCATTTCTAATAAGGCTCCGATGAGGCCAATGCCCCTGGCCTGGGAAGTACCCTTTGAGAACCACTGGTCTGGCCCCTGCTACTCAAAGTTGGTCCATGGGCCAGCATCATAGGTATCATCCAGGAGGTAGTCAGAACTATAGAATTTCAGACTCTTCCTCAGACCTATTGAATTAGAATTTTAACTTTAACAAGATCCCCAGGTGTTTTGAATGCACATTAAAGTTCGAGAAAAATTGCTGTAGGTTGCATTAATCTTGAAGTTGAATTTTTTTCTGGTTCATAGGAATAGGGCTATTTTTAACATTTCTAGATAATGTAAAACTATTTTTGTAGCATATTTACAATTTATACATCAACCACCAGAAATGTGTGTATTTTCAGATATTTTTCAAATTGGCTAACAAAAAAGACACAACAGCTTACTTTTTAACTTAAATAAAACTTACATAAAATGTTTCTAACTCACCATCCATAAAACATTTTTTTCATTTACCTTAAGTGGGTGGAAATGTTAATCAGAGTGTTAAATCCCTTAGTTATTCCATATATCCCCCTTTTCAATTTAGAGAAAATTATGAGCTTTTAAAGATTTTTTTTAAATATTATAGAGGATTCAAAACAATTTTCAGATACAATAAATAATTTCTCTTGGACAGGTGACATTAATCAAAGTTATGATAACATAATTTTTTAAATATTTGAAATAACAAGAAGTTAAGTTTTAATCCTAGAAAAAAATCTCAGAAGCTTTGGTGATACTTTCAATTTTAATATGGAAACTTTCAAACAGAAGCAATGCAATCTTAACTTCTTTCTATTTTCATAAGCTTTGTATGGTGAGTGTCCTGTGGCTTAGAAGTGCCACGCTCTCTCTTCAATTCCCATCTTATCCAACATTTGTGTTTATTTAAAATTTCCTTAATATATTATTGTAAATTATAAAATATATTATTTTTCTGATTGTTTTAAAAGCTTGGTGGAGCAATCACATCTTTCTTTTATCCTTTCCTTTTATTTTAGAAATACAATTCAGGTATGAGTGCCATAGGATTTTGCCACCATCTGTAAAAATGCCATTCAAATAACACATACAATGAAGGGAAAAAAACACCATTATAAAGAGACCATGAGCAGTAAGGAAATAGAAACATGAATTACTTCCAGTATTCTTCTACATGATCTTAGAGGTGCCCTAAAATATACTTTACATAAAAAAGACAATATGAAAATCTCATCCAAGATATTTTGTGTATTTATTTAAATGTAGAAATCTGAAACATTCATTTAATGTCTTTTTAGTTGTACTAATAATATTATGGTGTTTTCCAACCTAATTAAAGGATAATTAAGTGTAAGACAATAGCTAAAAAGTATATCTGTCTTTTATAATATAATCACTTATGCTAGTACATTATAAATTGAAATAGCAGTAATAGTGGAGACACAAATAAGCATGCAAGGGAACTCTGTAATAGCATACTATAACAATACCATTCCACATTGTAGATATAAAAGGAAAACTTTGCTAATAAGATTGTTCTGGACATTTTCATTTGTTTGCTCATTCAAGCGTTAGCACTTCACCACTACCACCTCCCTGTGGTAAAAAGTCTAGTCCATAAAAGAAGTTCATTGGTGTTGTCCGTTAAATTGATGGATTGTTTTTCTTTTTTGCATGTATATCGGCTTCTCAGAGATTAGGTTTCAGTCTGATGGAGGGCAGCACAGTAACCACCAGTTGATTATCATCATGGTAACTGTGTGCCAAGAGCCATGTCCTGGCCATTCCTAAAAGTGTGTTGTGACTCTACAGTAGGACTGGACTGAATCAATAGACTCACCAACCTCCCATTACATAACAGCAAGTCATCTCACGGTCCTTCCATGATTATCCAGCTTGACCTAAACTCAAGACACTCACTCAGCTGTGCTCTCTCCTCATGACCTACACTGCCCAGATTACCACCAATGATCATCACCCATCTGACTCCAAGTTCTTGCCAAACCTCTGTGTCTTACTGATTAATATTATGAGTACAGTAGCATCTCCAGCCTGATTAACATTCGATGTGGGCAGTTTCCACTAACTACAGGAATGTACCTGCCCCATCTGTGCCTCTGTAAGTACTGTCTGCTGCAAATGGCACTCATTCAGGACAGACTAGTGACTGTTCCCAGGCCCACTACCAAACTCAGGTGCCCCATTCCTGCATGGTGTGATATAAAGGGTAGCATAAAGTTCTGAACTCTCAAATATCTCTTTTACTAGCCTCCTATGTTCATTAAACTTCTACCGTGACAGCCATTTATTGCAGTTAAGGCATTGCCTTCAGAAGGTCCTTATAAAAATGTATATTACCAAGAAGCAGAACACTGATGTGTAGCACTCAAACATCTCTTTGCATGCATATATGAGTTTATGCTTAGATATAATGAAACACGAGACAGAATTTGTGATGGAATAAGAAAATATAAATTTGGGAACAAGTGGCACTGTGCTCTCTTACCATAACTTACACTGACAGAATTCCTAACAATGACCATCTTCTAGTCAATCCCCCTAAATTCTTGCCAGATCTCATCCTGTGTCACTTTGTCTTCTATTTTGAGAGCACAGTGACAACTACAGTCCAATTAGCCCTAGTTAAAAACAATTACCAGGATCTAGAAGGAAGTGCATGCCCCACCTGTGCTTCACCTGTGCCCTCTGTAAGTACACGCCATTCTTAATGGCACTCATTCAGGACAGAATAGTGACTCTTCCCAGGCTGACTACTAAACTGCGGAGTCCCATTCCCACATGGTGTGCTGTAAGAGCTACCATGAGGCTGGACTGAACAATAGGTCTCTTTTACCAGTCTACCACATTACATGAACCTTCCACCACTGCCTCCTTATGGTTCTTGTTAAAATATACATTATCAGGAGGAGGAGAAAGAGCATCACAGCATAGAAATTCTTAACATCTGTTTGGATGAGGTTATGAATTTGGCAAATGGTAAGGTAGGAGACACAAAGCAGACATTTTGAAGGGAATAAGACATAGAAAATCTGGAGCAAATGGCACTGTCCAGATGGGCTTCCTCTCTAGGGAGGCTCCTGATAACCACGGAAAAGTGTAGGTGTATATGAGAGCCCCGGGAAGTTGGTGGGGTAGAAAGGAGCCCCCTAAAGGGAGAGTAGAATACTAATGTACCCAATCTCACCACTCACTTACAGTCCTAATCGTAAGAGTACACTCACTTTACAAGGATGAGATGCCCAAAGAACTGGGATGGGAAGTTTTGACAGTTGGAAAAATCCCTCCTGTGTGGGTTGCCAGATCCCAGGAGGTTTAGAAGACCAGAAAAACCTTTGAATCCAATATGAAGCCTTTGCTGAAAGGATTCCAAAAATTTTTTAAAAATAATAATAAGTGAATAAATAAATAGCTTTGTGTGTTCCTCACACTCTCACCTGGAAAATCCCCATCCCGAGGACCTGAGCATCTTGGGTGACCACACCTGAGCAGTTTCTAGAGCATCAAAATCATTAATAGTATTCCTGCACGTGTGTGAGTATATGCACATATAGAGAGGAGGGAAGTTAGTTTGATTTAATAAAGTCTGAATCATGTTACACTGCACTACATTCAAATACACATGACAAAGAGTGACTCAGACTAAACACTGTTCACCTCCCAAGAAGTGGCACTCTCAGTCCCATGGGAACTAATAGACAACCACATTACAATTAACAGTGTTCACTTGTCTACAATCTTATTTCTGTACTCAATTTGATAAGAAAATACTTAAAATCTGAAGAATATGGAGAAAATTCAAATTTCGGTATCAGGAAAGTTAAATTATAAGAGATACCACATCAGTGAAACAATTCACAAGGTCTTATAAATTTCTATTTGCAATAAAATACAACTTTCCTAATATATTCGTTCTTCAGACACCAAGACATGGGAAAATTTAATCCTAACTTTAGTAAAATCTTAAAGTTAAATGTGGAGTACATCCTATGAAATGTATTAGAGATAACCACCAGCTAACAAATACTGGATGGCCATACTTGATCACTACCAAATAAAGTTTTAATAAATATCTTCAAATATTTCTTTAAAAAAAAAAAAAACCAGTGGTCTACACTGACCTCATGCAGATTGGATTGTAACAAATTATTTTGCAAGGGTAAAACACAAAGGAAAAGCTCAAGACGACCAGTAAATAATCTCATGTTGTTCCTGATACATTTCTTTCCAAGGAGATAAAACTACTGGTCCAAATAGAGTAGTCACATCTGAAGTTTTCTTGCCTCTCATAAAGAATATTGACCTGCTTTGCAATTTATCAAGGAGGATCATAGCATGTATACGGAGATGGAAGTTCCAGTAAACTGGTGGGTATGCAGAGCTGAGTTTATTTCATTGCATTGTCTGTGCTCCAGATACGTCCAAGTAGGACTGTCACTGTGGAGTTGCTGGCCACCGTCCTAGCGCAGTCATCAAACAAGACACTAAACAATACAGCTTTTGTGGTAGGACATCATCAGTGGTGCTTTATTTTGTAATTAGTTAGAACATATAAGGATGAATGCTAGAAACCAGAGAGAGGCCTTGGACATAAACTATTTGGGGCAGTTATTTAGAGTTATAAATCTGAGAAAAATTAGCTTACTATGTGTGTAATCAACAACTGGGAATACAAATTTTGTGGCCTGAGTTTCTGAAGGCATCGGTAATGCCTGACACTCGGTGAAGATGGTGATTGTCAACCCTTACCTGGTGGTTTGGTCTTATGGACGACTCAGGCAAATTCAGACTAGACTGGACACAAAGATGTGCTATCTCAGCACACGCCCAGCCCAGCCCAACCTTCTCTATGTCATGTGATCACAGGCTGGAAGTGGTTTCTTTAGAATATCATTGCCTAACTTGTCTTTTGGTAGTCAGTGTACCTTATCAGCTAGTAATTGTAGGTACCTAAAACCCTCTATGCTTCACTACCTAGGCATAATGAGGTGGATTAAGGGTTGGAGACCTGACTACTTACAAAGGCCCTTAAATGGATTAGAACGTGTTCTTTTCCCATGCAAACGGCTTAGGCCTCTTTAAACACATTGTACTTATAATGCCATAGACTTACTGGATCTTTCATTCCTGACCTCAAAGCACTCTGCAAACAAAGTGCTTTCTCCATTTTGTAAAGATGGAGAGGGAGGAGCACAATATAGTCAAATGGAAGCTGGAGTTTACAGTTCTCTTAGAGGGACCTCATATTTAGAGCTGTTGCTTATATAATTCCAGTTACAAAAAAATAAATAAAAGCTGTGCTGAGGGAAATAAGTTTAAAAACTGAGTTATCTATATTAGTTGTCAAGTTGAGTCAAATTCATATAGTAACTATTCAGCACTCTACTATTTGTGTGTGTGTGTGTGTACATATATATATATGTACACACACATACATGGGCCAGTTGTTCCATTGTTTATTTTATTCTATGTACAATTGCAGAAGCTCATATAAAGGCAATTGCTGAGTCATCCTACCCAGGGAGCAATTATTAGACTCCAACGTATAAGAAAGTCTTAGGTAGACAAAAGTTCAGAGACATTTCAAAAGTAGATGTTTGGAGCAAGAGAGAGGGTCTTTACTTACTGTCACTTTTTCTAAGGAGCCAGATAATGTATGTATTCATTTTACAAGTATTTATTGAAGTCCTACTATGTGCAAAGTACTGTTTTAGGCACTGAGGATAGAGTAGTGAAAGAAAAGACAAAAATTCCTGATGAATTTGGAAAAATGAAGGCCTTGGTTACAACCTGGAACACTCTAATATTTACCTAAGTATGAGAGGAGAGTGGCAAAGAAGTCGGGAAAGGAGTAACCAATGAGGGAGAAGTAAAACCAGGAAAGTAGAATATCAGAGAATCAAAGAAAACAAAGAGCATTCAAAAGAAGAGAATGTTAACTGATTAGAAAGCCTAGAAAGCCATTACGAGGGAGTAAAATAAAAAAGAGAAGAGGCTGTCTGATTTGGCAACATGGATGTCATTGGTGACTACGATTAGCCCAGCCTCAATGGGGATGTAGAGAAAGAAGCCTAATTTGAGAGACATGAGAAGAAAATATAAAGTAAGGAAGTGGGTCTGGTGACTCCAATTTTTTCAGTAAGTTTTGTAGTGAATGAGGAGTAAAGAAATGAGAGGTAGTTGGAGAGAGATGTAGGGGAACAGAGAAATTTTTTAAGTTGGTGCTAAAACAGCAAGCTTATTTGCTGATGGATAGGATATAGTAGAGAGGGAAAAACTGATGATGTTTGCTAAAAGGAAGACTCTGAGAATGTCAGATGAGATAGGACCCTACGCACCTGAAGGGGGTTGGCCTTTGATGGATGTAGACACACCTTATTCATAGTAATACAGACGTAGCATTTGGGTACGGACATGGGCAGATGGCAATTTCAAAGGTAGAGAGATGTGGAACCTGTTGACTTTTGTTTTTTAATGAACTTTGAAGAAACGTTTTCATCTAAGAATTGTGATGTAGCATTTAGGAGAGTTGAAGAGAAGAACAATGGTTTGAAAGGAAGAAGCTCAGTCTTGTGGTCCAGTGCTTTTCTTCAGCAACAACCAGCCGCACACGCACAGGAAATGGGGTTGGGGGTTTCATCAGGATTTTAGCTTTGCCAGGGAAAGTACCCATAAAGGAGTGATTTTTTTTAAAGCTTTTCAGGCAAAAGTGATTTTCTTCTTCTTCTTCAATTTTTTTTTTTTTGCAGGAGAAGATTCGCCCCAAGCTAACATCTGTTGCCAATCTTCCTCCTTTTTTTTTCCTTCCTTTTTCCCAGCCAAAGCCCCAGTACATAGTTGTTTATAGTTGTGAGTTCTTCTGGTTATTCTGTGTGATCCGCCACCACAGCATGACTACTGACAGATGAGTGGTGTGGTTCCACACCTGAGAACTGAACCCTGGCCACCAAAGCGGAGTGTGCCGAACTTAAACCGCTAGGCCATCAGAGCTTGCTCCATAAGAGAGTGATTTTAAAGATAAAGATAAACCTGGGATCGTATCAAGGTAAGAAAGTGAGAATCAGAAAAAAAAATTATAGGGAGAAATTAGCAACGTCAATGGATTGGACGTCTAGATGTAGTTAAAGAATTGCTGGAGTTATAGAGTAGGATGCTGAAGATGAGATCTTGGAGGCGATGCAGTTATCAGAGCCAACATGAATGTGTTGACTAAGTAACTAAGACAAAGGGCACCCAAGGCACAGAGAGGAAAAGACGACTGATGGCAACAGGGAGGTGAAAGAACAGATGGCCAATGTGCAGAACTGGGTGGAACCTACAGATGGATCTTATAGGGCTAAGGGTACATATTACAGTATAACTTAAGCTGCTATAATAAAGACACCACAAAACACAGTGGCTTCACAAGATAAAAGTTTATTTCTCTGTCTCATAACAGCCCAGATGTAGGCAAGAAGACCAAGGAAGGTTGCTGTGCTCCAGGGGGTCATTCAGAGATCCAGGGACTCTGCCTTGTTGTTCCAGCACCTGGAGGTAGTCCTCATCCACATGGTCAAAGCTGGCTCATCATCATCATATCTAGCGGGGAGGGAAAGTTAACAGCAGGCTGCTTCCTCTAAAGGAAGTTGAACATACCACTTCTGCTCACACGTAATTAATTGACCATATCTTAGCAATATGGTCACACCTCAGTAGAGTGTGCAGTTGA
Organism: Tapirus indicus; assembly: GCA_031878705.1. Lineage (NCBI taxonomy): Eukaryota > Metazoa > Chordata > Mammalia > Perissodactyla > Tapiridae > Tapirus > Tapirus indicus. Next base: position 47,062,015 of record CM062931.1, on the reverse strand, counting down.
TTGGCCATGTGCCTAGGCAAACCTCATAGGTTTCTACTATTAAAGGGAAGAAGGGGAGAAAGGATACTGGGGGACAATTAACATCTGTCCCACAAATATTAAAGAAGAATAATGGCAAAGTGGTAATGGGAATATTTCCTTGGAATCGAAATTTTTATTTCATAGAGATCAAAACAATTTCTATATTTATTAGCAAAACTCATTTATTGAGCTCTTGCTCTGTGCCAAGATATGAGCAGGGGATACTTACCACATTCTAGCATGGTCCTTAATCTTAAGGAGCTCAACTCTTTGTCAGGGGAGCAGAGAAGCAAAACAAACAAACAAACAAAAATAACTAGTGCTATAAAAGGTTACAGATAGTATGTTAGAATAACATGTAATAAAGGGGGCACCAAAAAGGAAGAATGTTTGCACTTTCTCTGGGTCAGGGAAGGAGTCAGGAAAGACTTCATAGAGAAGGTGTAGCAAAAGGAGACATCAGCGTGGTGATCTCCTTTAGATTGTCACGTGGCTTTCCAGGGCTCTGCAGTGTACACAGTCCCTTCACATTCACTTTCTGCTAAAATCTTCCAACCATTCTTTGAGGTGTATAGGCCCCATATAACGACGTGCATTTTACAGATAAGTAAACTGAGACTCAGCCACTTCTCCAAAGTCTCACAGCTAGTAAAGAGCAAGGCTGGTTCTAGAATCCGACCTCATGGCTTATAAGAACAGGGATCTTCTCAAGACGTCATGCCGGAGCTTATGAAGAGCAGTTACATGAATAAGACCTAGAGAGGTTGTGTGTGTGTGTGTGTGTGTGTGTGTGTGTGTGCATGTATATATTCCAATCATAAAAACTTGAAAAACCATCATTTATTAATTCTATAGAAGTAGGTCAGTGCACAGCAGACCACACAAGATGGAATTCTGAAGAAGAGAGGAAGCAGGCCAGCTGTTGTATTATTCTCTCAATGGAGGCAATTTACAATTATATAAGGCACCATTCTCCTGAGGCAGAGTATACCAAAATAGCCAAAAATGACATTACACGGCTTAAGCATTTACTTCTTCGGCCAACCTTGGCTCTCAAAAAGTTATGACTATTTCCAGAAATCTAATTCAACCTCCAAAAATAAAGATTTGCCACGTGGAGGATATTCAAAAAGGACTGGAAAAACAATTTTGCAAAGAAGTTCCAAAACTACTGTTCTGAGCAATGGCAACAGATTCATGCCAAATGTTTAACTTTCCAAGACGCCTACTTGGAAGCAGGCAATGTTCATTTGGGCAAACATCCTGCCATGGTTTAAAATGCAACCTCATTAACTTATTGTCATACCTCAGAAATTGTATCATTTATTTCTCTATCATCTTCAGAAGGTTACGTTACTCCTATTTACTCAGGCAAAAAGAAAGAAGGAACAGCATCTAGATTATAAGATTTGTTGGATCTTTGATGCAGGAGAATTGAGGCTGAATTTCTACTTATTTAGTTCAATAAGCTTTATTGCCTCCTAAGTATTAGACACTGTAGCTCTGAGTAGAGAAAACTGACTTTTCTCTGTCTCTTTCTTTTTCCATGTCTTCTTAGGAAAACAGTTTGCTGGGCTCATCAAGTCACAGAATTAGATGGGCTGGGCTGAGGCACTAGACATATAAACAAATTTGACTGAAAAGGTGTTAAAAATTCTGTGCTTTTAGCATGCAGTTAGTAAAATAGGACACACATGGGGGATTGGGAAATTTATCCATGGGATAAATCAAGAGAAGCTTAAGTGGAAACTTGAAAGGTGATTAATTTTCATCCGGCACATGGGAAATTAGGAGGTGGGGAGGGAGAAAACCAGGGCACAGGATTAGGGTAAGTAAAGGCCCCCGGAGGCCCCTGATTACCAACTACAGGCATTTTTCATACTCTCTAAAATTTACAGTCTGTGTGACAGATAGTGTCCAAACACCATAATTTTCATTTAAAGGCCTAAAAACAGTTGTGAATAGTACCACAATTCTATGATAAACTATGATATTCATAAACTAGAAATGGCCAAATATTGACCTAGTGTTCATGAAGAAGATAAAGATAATTCTGGAAAACAAAATCAGTTAACTTCACCTCAATTCGTGGCACAATTTTGGAGCAACCAATGAAAGGGATGTGAGTAAACTGCGCTTTGGAGAGCAGAGCCCCCCCAACCACCCTCAGTGTCCTTGGTTGGTCCTGGTCCCAGAGTTACAGGGCTAGGTGAGCATTGCTAGGCCAGGAAAATGTGGGAGACATTTTCAAATACTTGCTAAAATAAAAAGCCACTATAATGTTTTTTCTTATTTTCTGAGGAGAGGGTAGAAGAGGCTTAAGGTAAAGGCATCAAGTAGGAAGATTGAAAGTAGATTAAATTTTTTTCCGTGATTGATAGTAACCTGAGAAACCTTTAGATAGTCAAAAAATGCAGTTCAGGACCCTTTTTATTTGGGGTGTGGGATATATGAAATGGAGGTTAGAATGCTCAAACTTCCTTTGGACTAAATAATCCATCAAACCTTTATTGCTCTAAGCAGGAAGGGAAAAAAAATCCCAAAACTAAAAACTACTTAGAGCACACACAGGCATTAAGACAATTCTCAGGAAGGAAAAATGCCACAGGCTCGGCTCTGCTAACTTTCTTTTCTCAGCTGATCTGTTACCTATAGGTTCATGCATAATGCTAACAGTTCACCAGGTTGTGACAGAGATAAGAGGGCATGTAGAAAATATGATTCTCCAGACAATTTAGGACATCAGTGTTCTCGTGCTTTCCAAAACCTCTAAATGGAAAGCACTAAATGCTGATTCGTGTCTAAAACCGCAAAACTTGGTAGCCTGTTACCTATGTTTTCCCCTGACCAGTATCTCATCAGGAAATTGTAGAGACTAAGACACTTGAATTAACATGTTCTTTTTGGATTTAAAGTTCAACTTGGCTTTCTGACATCACGAATGTCCTCTGAGATTCTGAGTCTGGGCTTCACTCTAGAATCTGAGCCTTACGTTAGCATTTTATTACATCCTATTCTGTACGGTGCTGGAGTTATTTTATGATGTGCACCTGTACATTGGCCTATCAGTAGAATTCCAAAATGCCTAAGAGCTCCTCTAGCTCAAAAGAAAATCAGAGATGGAGTTAATCCGAGATCATACAGCCAGTGAGTGGGGGAGTCAGAACATTCTTGTCTGCCCACATGAAGCTTCTTCTGAACAAAATTAAATTCTTCCCTTAGTTAGGGGCCACACTGAACCAATCAAAGTACTAGGCACGCAGAGTTGGGAAAGACCCAGTTCTAATGTCCGCTTCTCTTGACGCCCTATCTTTGCTCCAACCACTTTCCACGTCAGTATTTTGTAGACCTTTCCTTGGGTGTTTTAGTTTGCTGATACCACTGCATTGTGAGCCCCTGAATGCAAATACCAAGTATTCTTCATTTTTATATCCACAGTGCCAAATGCATGTTAGGCACTGAATAAAAGAGTATAAATAAAGACCAAATGCTCTATGACTTGATGCAAACTTGTGCATCGTGTGTCATGCCCAACTTGTGTTAATAATAACATTAATTAATATTTATTTGTATAACATTGGTGAAACCAAAGAATTAATGTTTTGCACTTAACTGTGGACCTCTTGAGGGCAGGGGCCACACCTTTAATTTTCTTTGTGTCCTCTCCAATACCTAGCACAATGCCCACTACCCATGTTTGTTCAATGAATGAATAAATGAAGAGTTACTTCTCAAGTTCCAGGTACCCCTGTGGCCCCAGATCATCACTTACATTGGATGTGTACCAAGGGTAACTCACTTTGGCCCTAGCTTATATTCTTGGCAGGAAAATGGTAGCATTTTCTGGGAGACCACACACCCTGTTCTTACAGCAGCGTAGGCTTTGACTTCTGAACCTCTTCATGTGCTCGAGGGTTTGGGAATCACCTGTTAATATAAAAGGAAGCCTTGCTTAGTGACAATCCTCTTGCTGTAACTCATTGGAGTGGAGGTTATTAAACAGGAATGGATATCTTCCATGAAGATGTGTGCTGCTGTAACTCCCAGAGCTCAAAGTGGAAAGTCAAGTCATTTAAATTTCTTTTATCCACTCAATCATTACTGAGCCCCACTTTATGCCAGGTGAGTGCTGAGGATGCAGAGATGGATAATACATGGATTCTGCTGTCAAGGACCTCATAGTCAGATGGGGGAGACAAGCATATAAATAGATAATTTAATATAATGCTATAATTGCTTGCACAGACTTATGAACAAAATGCTTTTTATCAATTACACCAGTTCAATCTTTCTCCCAAAGCGTCTCATCCTTTCCTAAGAGGGAAACGCTCTGCAGTGCTCTGAATTTTTAAAAAGTCTGAATTCTAATTGGTCTTCAGCAATTCAAAGTCAATATTTTGTTGGTGCTCAGGAAATAAACATCTCCAAATCGATCTATGTTTTAGAGAGTAAGAAAACAACAATAACAACAACTATTTCCTGGAAACATCTATCTCCTCCGAGGGGTGAAACAGCGAGCAAACACACAAATCCCTTTAAAACAAATGTGTCAGAAGCAGGACTCAATAAAGCATGGATGTAACATGAAACAAGTCACATAATGGAGCTGATTGTGTTGTTGGGCACAGGTTTTGAAATCCTTCTTCCAGCTCACGCTGTGGCCCCAGGTTAAAAATCTGCAATGTGTTAAGCAATAGTAACCTTTAAGGTAAGAGGGTCAACGTACTCAATATGGTTTTACTCTGGAACAGAAACTGGGACCAACCAAATGTCAAGTGCCTGCTACAAACACAAACAACTCCCCCATACACCACGTAATAGAAACATCTCTTTTTCCCTTGGAAACCTAAAAACCTCATTTCATTATCTAAATTCCCATGAATCTAAATAATACCGTCAGTTTCACCATTTTTTTAATGCATATGGCTGGGCATTAGTGCCTTCCTAATATTATTTTCACTCTACTTAAGAATTTCTAAGCACTTAAATGCACTCGCCAAATTTCTCAGCCTGTCTCAAAATTAGGCATGTTTAATGTCGTTTTTCCAGGATGTGTAATAATCTATATAGAATGTATACTAGGAGGAGTAGGCTATCCCAATTCCTTTTAAAAACTGAAACAACTTGTTATGTTTGGAAATATTAGATGGTTTATTTACAGATTACAGGGTGATGATATTTTGGCTCACTTCTTTATATGGTACCACACTGAAATCCACAACACTTCCCCGCTTGAAGATTGACTCAAGGCAACACAAACTTTTTTTTTTTTTAATTAAGCATTGTGTTTGGATCTTTGTTAATCTTCACTTTTGGATAAGTACATGGACTAAATAAGCTTGCATTTGAATATCAGATAAAAACAAGTTCTTTTCAATGGATGCCAACTCATTTTCTCAGTCTCCCTCCCTGCATTTGCAGTAGATGAGGCCAGGGAACCCAGCATTTGGACTTCCAGACCCTTACCCCAATCATTGCACATGTTTACTTTCCTTACCCTAGTGGGTATTGTGCCCTGTGTCTTGAAAAAAAATCAATCAAAAAATTGTTCCCCTAGATATTAGATTCCCCTAGATATTTCACAACTATTCAGCCAGTGAATGGGGGACAAAAAATGCCATGTTCTTTATTGTTTCTTTAGTGTTTATTTTTCTCCCTCTCTGGTTAATCTGTACATTTCCTCTAGCCTATTTTTAAAGTATCATGTTAAAACAGAGAAAAAAATCACAAAAGCTGAAGGCAATGATCTTGAGAAACACTTGACAAGTCACATCGTGAGAGATGGGCCAAAATGTCAGTTTGGGGCTAGAGTGTGGAAAACATTGAATTTTTATCTTTCACTCTCAGCCTGGAGAGGAGAGGAACTGTAGCCAGGTATACAAGTTATAAGGTTCATGCAGGACTCCAGACTGAAAACAAAAGGGTTGAAATACGGTGAAAGCACAAATAGAGAGCTGCATGCAAGAGGCATTATAATGGTGCTTATTATATTAATGGAAATGCATGGATGGACGGATGGATGATAGATAGATAGATAGATAGATAGATAGATAGATAGATAGATAGATAGGGATAGCAAGTTAGCTTACAATGTGTCAGGCACTGCTCTAAACTCTTACATATACTTTTTAATTTAATACTCACAACAAGCTGATGAAGTAATTGATATTTAAGATCAACTGAATTGGTTATAAAAATTAACTGTAGAGGGTGAGGGAGAAACCGAAGACTGAATTGAGGTTCCAAGCTTGTATGACAGAGAGAATGAGATCATTAGGGCTGAAATCACTTTTGAATCATTTTTGGGAAAAAATTGCTCAGTTAGAAGGCTACAAACTCTATGTACCATCTCTTCATTTGGCATATCACATAGTAAGACCTCATTAACTTGCCCTAATTAAGGGCAAATTATGTGTTGTGAGGCCATTTTGAATTGAAGAACAATCTCAATCAAGAAGGGCCTTTTTGAAGACAATATAATTTTATTAATCCAAGTTCCTATAGTAAAACAGCTGACAAGTACTAGACTCTTAATAGAAGGAAGTATTACCTGTATTAAGGATTCTCACAAAAGTACTGATGAATATATATATTAAAATTACTATGTCCTTCATTTAAATGCAAATGTGGCCACTAAATTATAAGTAAGCTTTTATTAAATAAGCTTATTTTTTTCGCTTTCTTTATTCTATTGTTTTCTTGATAAAAGTATTGCTGATGCAACCATAAAAGCCTTACAAAATTTCCTCAGAACAAAATAATATTCAGGTCCTCAGAAGATGACCTATAGAAAAATTTTATTTTTGTTTGATTACATTATATTATCTACTACTAATATTCCTATAAATTGAGTAAAAGTTTTCTTTGCCACTTTTCTATATAACAATCATTTTACAGAAAGAATTCTTTATTTTATGTTATGCCCAGTGCAAGTGGAATGGAAGAGCAGAGTTGCGATATTCCCAAGCTATTCTCAGTTACTTTTGTTATTTTAAAGTACAAAATTTCATTTGAGCTCCCTTGGTTACTTCCCAACTCATTTATGTCTCATCTCAGCACTGCCTCTTCTACCACCTGGACTCCCCTCCCACACCTACCACATGCCAGCACCACATGATAAATGGATACTGCTTTGCGTGGGTACTTTCAACCTGCACAGCAACTCTATCAGATGGTACTTTCATTATGCCATTTTAGAGAAGGAAAATTGAGGCATGGAAAGGATAGGAAATTTGCTAAAGTTGTAAAAGTAATACAATCAGAATTTAAACCTGTGTTCAGGTGTTGAATCCCATGATCTTAACCACTCTGTTTTAGAGCCTCCTGCTCTGATTAACCGTGTACCTATGGCACCCTCACTGGTGCACTGGAGTAGACTCGTATTAGCTCTCAAGAGCAGACTGTACGTCTCTTTCAAATTTTCACGAAGCAACATCACATTGGTTGCTTGAAACTGGCCACAGTGAGAGTATTTACACCATGGAATTGGCAGCCCTGCAAATTAGGGCTTTATTTTTCCCCCGGGGAGCCGGTTGTTAAGTATTTGTCAGCACATCATGGGCACCATCTTTCTACTTTGGGATCCACGGAAGTTATGGAACTAAGAAATTCCAGTCCCAGGCTGATCGACAAGACCATCCTAACACACTGGAATATGAGATTGAATTAATCCTTTGCTGGTTATTCTTGTTGCATAGAAGCAGACTGACCCAGTATGAACCACACAGACATGAGAACTAGTTAACTCAGAGGCATATTACATAATAAAACCTCATTAATTTGCCCTAATTAAGGAAAAATTGTGTATTGTGAGGCCATCCTGAATTGAAGAAAAGTCTCCATAGAGAAGGGCATTTTGAAGAAAATATAATTTTATTAATCCAAGTTCCTATCGCAAAACAGCAGACAAGTGCTAGGTCTAGTACTTGTGGTCTAGCCTCTATGTCGATGTAACACTGTCCAGGTGAAAAGAGTGAGTACTGCCATCAAGCAAGCTCTTTTGCACTCCCTCACAGCCAGTCACAACAAGTCAATGGTTCTGTGTGACTTTCTGCGAGATGCACACTGACAGGGCCTATCTCTAACAAGAACGATGTGACTCCCACTCCTGTCCCAGCGCTTCTGGGACTCCACCTGTTGGAGCCCACTTGGCATTTGCACATACACACAATTCTAAACTACAGCGCACGTAAACTTGGGGCAACTCTCCACCAACGGAGAGCATGGCAAGTGATAAATGCTCTTTCCTTTTGACCCTGGACTGACAAATGTGAACTGCATTCTACGCTACTTCTCAGCAGATCCCAGGGCAATGAGCACCAGATATCCACAGCAGTGGTCAACTCAACAGTGCATCCTTATACGAGCTTTCCTTCCTTCCCCCATTCCATTCTCCTCCTGTCTTTCACTCCTATTCCCTGGTATCAGTTTTCAAATAAACCACCTGCACATGAGCATTTACCTCTGGCTATACTTTTGGGGGGAACGTGGCTGAGGACCTTTGAGAACCTCCCATGGCCAAGGCAAAGAGGCCTAAATTTGAACCAAGAAGAGGATGTGGATTCTTCCTTTCCCCAAGTACCTGGACACATATGGTATTCTTAACAACCCTTTCAAGAAACTTAAATTCTGGCAAGAAAGATGACCATTAAGCAAATAATTAAGTTTATTAAATAATTCTATTAAATCATAAATAATTTATTATTAAAAATATTTAATTTTTTTTCTAATAAGTGTGACAAAGGACACCAGTCAATTTTTTTCAGTTTGGGAGTATATAATAGCCAACACAGCACTTTCTTAGTGGTCCCTGAAATGCTCCTTTCTAGAGGGTGGGACCCTGGCAACTTTTGCCCAAGGCAATCAATAATCAGCATTAGAAATCATAATCACCATACTGGAGTAGCACAGGTCATCCCTTTAAAAACCCAATCTGATATCACAACAGCCAATCCAGGAAAAAAAAAAAAAAAGCAATCCTTTCATAAAAGAGAAACAAACCTTACTACTCTGATAAATTTCCCCGTGGAAAATACAAATCCCCAATTACTACCCAACATGTGCAAGATATAAAGCCTCACTCAGAGCTGAGGATCTGCACGATATTTAACAAATTACCAGCATCACAGCATGTTGGATGGAGATTCAGGACCAGACCAGGCAGGGAAAAAAGAGAAGAAAAAGCCCCAAAGTGGTTGCTTTCAAAATCCTGCGTGAAACCAAGTAACTTTTTGAAAATCTTCGTTTTCTTTCTAGATTCTCCCCATTGATGGACTCAAAGGACCCAGCTGATGATGGAGTTGAGAGAGAATGAATCTAATTATCTTGGATGTCTGGTTTTAAGTTTTAACCTTCCTCGATTCTTTTCTGTGGCTTTTTTCAATGATAACGGCGTTTAGAAGACCAGAATAAGAAAAAAAATGAAAAATATTGATCTTCTAAGCTCTCATATTGGTTTCAGTCACTACTATTTGGGGTAAGAGAGAACAGTGATACTACAATTTGAGTATACCCTGGTGTTCCAATGTAAAAAGTCTCCATTCCACATATAAATTTAGTCCCTGCCTTAATTAATTATTTCAACAAACATTATTAAGTACCTAAAATCACCAGGCACATGGCTAGGCTTTTGGAATATAACATAAACACTTGTTTTTTGAATGTCTACCACATTCAAGTCACAATAAACGGTATATCAATAGTGACCGTAAAATTTAGTCTTGAATGACCTATTTTTCACAGGCACATGAGCCTGACCATGTATTTGTGATCAGTGTCGCAGGAAGAATTTTCAACGGAAGGAATCACAGCCTCATAAAATGTTAGCATTGTATCAGGACTCAGAAATAATCTAGTTCACCTGCCTTATTTCACAAGTGAGAACACGGATTCCCAGAGAGATGAAGTGTTTGCTCAAAGATATGGAACAATTAAGCAACTTAACGGGGAAATTAACTATTGATACATTCTGGTTCTTCTTAAATCATCCATAGCCATTCTTTTTTTTTTTTTTTTTCCATTTAATTCATTCACTGAATGGTTAGGGGATAAAATGGTGAACAAAACAGGAAAGGTTGCTGCTTACCCTTGGGAGTTTAAAACCTAGTAAGTCGATACATATAGTAATCAAATACCCTCCCAAATAAACATAAATAAATACATGCATACTGCATACATACATTCACCTCTGTAATTTTGCTTCATTGATTATATGAAGCCTACACCTGATTTAAGTGGGGAATCTGAAAAGGCTTCTCTGAGGAAGTGAGCAGAGAACTGAAGGATGCGGAGACACTAAGTAGGGAGAGGGGGTGAGGGGCAGATGGAAAGAGCTGGGGAGGTTTGGAGAGTGTGTTACTTTCCTAAGACTGCTGTAAAAATTACCACAAACTTGGTGGCTTACAACAACAGAAATTTATCCTTTCACAGTTCTGGAGGCCAGAAGTCTAAAATCAAGGTGTCAGCATGACTGAGTTCTTCTTGGAGGCTCAGAGGGTGACCTGTTCCAATACCTGTACGCATCTGCTGGGGCTGTCATAACAAAATACCAGCTGGGTGGCTTTAACAACAGAAGTTCATTTTCTGACAGTTCTGGAGGCTGGAAGTCCAAGATCAAGGTGCCAGCAGGGTTGGTTTCTGGTAAAGCCTCTCTTCTTGGCTTGTAGACAGTCACCTTCTCACTGTTCTTACATGACCTCTCTGTGTTAATGTTCAGAGAGAGAGCCTTGTGGTGTCTCTTCCTTTTCTTATAAGGACACTAGTCTTATCAGATTAGGTCCCCACTCTAAAGATCTCATTTAACCTTAATTACTTCCTTAAGGCTCTATTTCCAGTACAGTCCCATTAGGGATTAGAGCTACAATATATCAACTGGGGAAGACAATTCAAACCTCTTTCCTAGTTTCTGGTAGTTGCCCACAATCCTTGGCATTCCTTGGTTTGTGGCAGCATAATTCCAATCTCTGCTTCCATCATCACATGGCATTCTCCTTGTGTCTCTGTGTCCAAATTTCCCTCTTCTTGTAAGGACACCAGTCATTGGATTTAGGGCCCATCCTAACCAGTTATGACCTCATTTCTACTTGATTACAATTTCAAAGATCCTATTTCCAGATAAAGTCACATTCACAGGTTTCGGGTGGACATGAACTTTTGAAGGACATTCCATCCAATACAGGGAGTAAGAAGAGTTCCTGGAATTAGCATATACAAAGCACCTGAAGAGGTAAGGGAAAGAGCATTCCACAAATGGGAGATACAGCAGTGTGCTGGATTGCAGAGTGAGGGGTCTGGGCCAGGTTGGCCGGCTTTGTCAGCCATGTTGAGCATTTGGTCTCATCCTGAGAGAAATGAGCAGATAGTGAAGGGTTTTAAGAAGGAAATGACATGGCTGAATTAATGAGTTAAAAGGGGCACTTAGGCTTCAGTGTGAAGGCAAAAGGAGCTGCAGCAAGTACTTTAGGAAGTGACTGCAGTGAGCTTGATGAGCAAGAATGATGGAGCTAGAGATAAGTGTCCTGGAGAGAGAGAAACTTGGGGGATGGAAATGCCCTAGTGGTGGGAAAAGGAGGGGACCGCCTCACACCTACAGCTTGTAAGAGCCAGTTTTGTTCTTAGTCCTTTGCTTGTTTGTTTGCTTTTTGGTTTTTTGCCCATCATCCTTGATGTGAAAATTCAGGTCCAGTAAACTATCCACGAAACAAAATTTTCCCCACAATTAACACTAGGCTTCTGCTGACTCCACAGAAAGCTTATTTAGTTTATCTCAAGGTGGTCTGGACCAACAAGGAATTAAATATACACTGTTTTTAGAAAATAAAAGGGACTTTTTTAGAGGATGTGTTCACAGAATGTGATGATTAGTACTCAGGGCATGGGCTATATTTCCACAGCAGTTTAAAATAACTGTATAAATCATCTGTTTGATCCCCTTTGATCTGTTTGATTTCCTCCAATAGCTAATCACTGATGTACTTCATTAAATATGAACTTGATCTATTAATTAATATGACTGAATGAAAGGGATTGGAAATGGCTAATCTAGTTATTTCAGTTAACAATAGTATTTTGTATACTCTATGATAAAACAGTTCATTTGTTCAGTTTTTCTTTTGCATACAGGTGGGACAATGGCCAGATGGACATTGCAGACCATTTGAGCCCCATTCAGGTTTGCAGTTAAAAAATACATTACAGCATTCCAAAAATATAAGCATTACTGTATAAATTTCTCATTTATCCTCATTTATCTCCTTTCCCCATTTCATCTAGTTAGGAAGAGGAAATCCTATAAATGTGGACTAGAAAGGGACAAATCTATTAAATAAAAGAAGTACATAAGTTAATGGTAATGTATTGGACATACAATTTAAATTGGAAAACCAACTTAAATGCAAAGCAATTACTGACACTTTTAATATTAGCCAGACTAATAAAGCAGCAATTAGATCTCATTATATAGCTATAAAATTGTTTTGTAATAGATTGATTGCGCCAAATGTTCCTACTGGTTTTGTTTTGTTTTGTTTTGTTTTCTGTGGGGAAGACCGGCACTGAGCTAACACCCGTCACCAATCCTCCTCTTTTTGCTGAGGAAGACTGGCCCTGGGCTAACATCCATTGCCAATCCTCCCCTTTTTGCTGAGGAAGACCGGCCCTGGGCTAACATCCGTGCCCATCTTCCTCTACTTTATATGGGACGCCGCCACGGCATGGCTGACAGGCAGTGCGTCGGCGGGCACCCGGGATCCGAACCCGCGAACCCCGGGCTGCCAAACGCAGACTAAACCGCTGCGCCACCGGGCAGCCCCCCTACTGGTTTTTGATGGCCTTATGGACAAGAGTGTTATTCTCTTATTTTGTTTTGAGGGAAAAAAATTTTAACAGTTACATTTGAGCTCTTCCTTTTAAGTGGGCATTAAAGATAAGGCAAACAAACAAGTAGAAAGGAAAAAAGGAGAAGGAAAAATACCAAACACTCCCTATACCCAAGTATATTTATTTTTCCCAAGTGATCATCAGTTGTTTCAGAATCTTCTTGCCAGAAGCAGTTTTTGGAACTCTTACAGCAGGTTGTTCATTTGTTCATACTTAAGGTAAGTGTGTGGAGATGCTATGCTAAATTAGATATTTTTTGTCTAAATTATATAGTCAAATAACTAAGTGATCTCAAACTCCTGATATCAGACACTATAATTCTAAAGAACAAAGAAGCCCCACCCACCCGCACCCCACCCTCCCAATCTTCCTGATTCCCCTCCCCTAGAGTGCCACCAATATGAAAGCTAATCAATTTGTTATTAATGAGGGAGAGAAAAAATAAGCAGTGGCCCATGACCATTGAGTATCTGCAATAAGATTCCTAAAGCCCCCTTACCTTGTCTTAGGTAGGACAGATTTGTGATCAGTTTTTGCTCAGAACTCCCTAAGTGATCAGGCTAAAGTGAAACCCCATTCTTCTGTAGCTCCTTCCCCTTCCCTGTCCTGGTCATCTCACCTCTTCTTTGTTCCTACCGAGCGCACTCGCTATACTAGTTATTTGCTCACAGATGCCTGTCTTGAGCTCTGTTCATAAGCAATCGAATCTAAGACAAGGCTCTTCTTTTGCTTCTTTGAAGCATTTGGTTGCCGCAATTACCCATTCTCCCTTTTCCCCATAATATTAGACTTTATCTGGGGGCATGGCCTCCTAGAATAAAGAGTTGCAACTCCCAGTCTCCCTTGCAGACTTGATGAGGCTATGGGACTAAGTTTTGTCTAATGGGAAATAAACAGAGGTCTCTTTGGTAGCACATGGAGTAAACTTTCTTTTCAGAAGTAAATTGTTTCCTGCTGTTCTTCATTCTTTGGCCCATCCTGCTGCCTAGAATGGGGATGCCATCATCTTGAGCCAGAAGGATGAAAACCACACTCTGGGGATAACAGAGTGGTAATATGAACAGAGTCCAGGTCCCTGAAGTCTTTGTAAAACAGGGGACAGTGTTAGCCTTGGAGAGCATACCTCCAGAATTTCACATGAGAAAAAATTACATTCTTGTAATTTAATTCTTGTTTAAACCACCGTGACTTTGCGTTTTCTAATACTGTGGAACCTAACCCTAAAAATACATGGCAGGTAAAGAACTGTCACATGCAAAATTATGTCAACCCTTATGGGTCCAAAATATCTGACATAATTGAAACGATTGGCAAAAAGAGAGGAAGCTGAGGAGAATAAACAACACATGTTGTAGATCAATCAAAACTCGAGATGGTAGGGTCCAGCCCTCACTGGCTGAAAGAGGTTAAATACGGTAACATCAATTTTGATCTGAGAGTTGTATGGTCTAACCAGGCCAGCTCTCAACAGGTTGGCTTGTGCTCACAGCATGGAATGTAGTTTGAATCGTGTCCTGTAATGTGCATATGTACGTGTGTATACTCACACATTGCACAAGTAATTTTTAAAGAACATCTTAAATGAGATATTAATATATACTAATGTTAACATAAAGGAATTTTATAATTATTTTCCCACTTTTTGATCATTTACTTCTTCCTAATCTAAATGGCAAAACCAACACTCAAGTTTTAATTTTCTTAACTCTAGATAACTAAGAGGAAGTTAGTGAGACCCCAAAAATATGAGTCAACAGAAATGACTCTAAAATGCTCTGGTATTTGGGGGTAGATGTCCTCTCTAAAATGCAATTGGTCGTATTTAATGATGGTCAGTAAATTCATTCAATTACATAGGGACACTTTTTGTGATTAACTCATTCTGTAGGTTCAGCAGGAAGCTGTGTAACTCAAAGCTGGTACTGTAAAGGAAGATTATTGAGATATATCTCTCTGGCCCTGGAGGAGAACTGCTAACACCACCCCAATAAATATTGCCCCAAATCAAATCATGTCCCCCTGTTCCACTGTGTATATTTCCAGAGGTGTAATCGGCTATTTATTCACTTGTGGAAGAAAAAAGAGCTTAATACTCACACAAGAGGGACTGACAGTAGCAAGTGGATGTGACTCAAGAAATGTAGGTGCATTTTTAAATCAGTAGACATTTAAATGTTTTTAGTGATATTTTTCTCAGATGTATTGTAATCAACATTCTGTTGAACTATATTTTCTTTATAAAACTAATCAAAATAAATATAGTGAGCATCTATTGTATTCATGTGTTACACCATATAGAAATCTTCCAATTTACTTTCACTTAATATTTCCCATAAGTTTAATATTGATAGAAAGCAATGCAAATGTAACCAAATATATTAAGTGAATATATTTATTACGTTTGTCTGTTTAGTGCATTTTTCTTCCGATTTTTAAAATTCCTATTCCCTTCTTGTTTTGTTCAAATGGAACATCTGTTGTAACCTATGGGAAGCTTTATGAATGGATATATCTTCAAACAGACTACCAACAGTTTAATTTTTCTTTTTTCTTTCTTTTGTGCTGCTTCCTATGGGAGGAGTATTATCTTTTTAAAAATCAATAAAATGATCCATGGCTTGTACTTTTTTTGTGTGTTACATCACATGGTTGTTTTTTAGTTCAAACAAGCAATAAAAATTTACTAATTATTGTTACAAAACAATATCATACCTCTTCTTTCTACAAATTATCTAATTTGCTTAATTTATTTTTCTAAATTACACACTATATTAGTGAGAAATTGAAGGCCAATTTCATTCTCACATTGCAAATGAAGACAAACCAATATAAAAATAATGTTTGAAAGGAAACCAGTATTCTGACACTCAACCAAATGCATCATCAAAGAACAGATCAGAACAGCAAATAGCTACTTCAGCTCAGTCAAAAAATTAGCATAGCTTTGCAGGTTTTGAGGATGACAGAACTACATTTTTAGAAATGCAATGTTTCATAAAAAATGACATGAACTCAATTATGTAGAAAAATACATAGAAAAAAATGACCAGAAGGAAAAACTCCACAAGTACGGTGGCTATATAAAGTATATTAAGTAGAATGTATTTTTATTTTCTTCTTGAGTTTGCTATATTTTCCAGTTTTTCCACAATATGCACACCAAATTTGTTCCTGAGTCCTGTATGCAAAAGAGCAGACACTGAGAAAAGAATTAAGACAGAAAGGAGGTGGTGGAGGTGGTAGGGTGGGAGGTTTTATCAAGCCTAGGTCTTCAGGAAAAGCTTTACGTGCTTAGAGAGGAGATGAGCAGAGCTTTGTGCATCATGTAGAGGGAGAAAGGGTCCCACACTGCAGAATGCTTCCTGCAGAGAGAGAGCCTCGGGCAGATCCTACTTGCCCCATGAACAAGTTTAGCCCCGAAGGAGGAAAGTATGGCGTCCACAAAAACTTAAAAGAAAACGAACAGCTCTCCAGCCGCTGCTCTGCCCAGCTGACACTAATGCGCTCCTGTGTGTCACCACGTCCTTTTCCTTCATCACCTGCAGAGCCTTGGCTTTGGAGAGGAAAGATTCTTATTAAAACTCTTCAAAAAGCAGAAAACGCCTGGAACAAAGTAACTGTAACTGTAAAATGTCCTGAAAGGCCAATTAGAAATTGCAATACTGGGAGTTTTATTACCACTAACTCCTCCTTAATTATCAATCAATGGATTCTGTTGAAAAAAAAAAAAAAACCTTCATATTCTCTGCTGGGGAAATGATGCTAATTATTTTCTGTTAATTAAGGCTGTTCTGGGATTCAGACGTGCCATCCTTCAACTAAAAGATTGACACATCAATGCTAACATAATGTTCAGAGCACTCTTCTAGAGTCTTTATAACCAGTGATAATAAATTAGTGCATGTTATTTTAAACCTCTTGAATAATCATGGCTTTGTCTGGGAATGAAAAATGTATGTGTATGCAATAATACATGTACTTTAATATGTTATTTAATACAGACTTGCAAATATTTAAAGAGAACCTCTCTGAGATACTGTGGCTCACTTTCACATTTTTATTAAGCAAAAACTAAATACAGTATTTATAAAGGTAGCTACTCACAGCTCAGACAGCAGAAGAATGGGTTTAAAATTATTTAATTCACTAGGTTCTCTGTTATCAAAGGTAGTACATTTCAGGGAATCTGTGTGTCCAAGCAACGACTTGGCAATTATTCCATCAAAAGTGTAATCTAACTAGGATACCACACTTATCCATGTTAAAATTTAAAATATAATAAATATAAATTTGTGGTCCTGAGGCTTTTTCCTATTCTTTCCCAGAGTGAACAAGCTTGAACACAAAATGGCTCTGAAGAGGGATCAGTTTGGCTTCAGTCTGCACGGTCCAGAACGAAAAAGTCCCAGAAGCTGTGGGACCCAAGGTGATAAGCAGAGTAAAACATTTGAAATTCAGGTTGTAGAACCTTATTTTCCCTGTGTTCCAGCTACTGTCAGTTACAGACACACACACACACACACACACACACACACACACACACACACACGTGAAATGCACAGTTCCTGTTTGCTCTTCCATCAGGATGTGGAAACTGCAGCTGAAATCCTATTTGAAATTTTAAAGAATTTGGTCAATGAAATAAGATCATTCTCTTCTTTGCCTTGACATTAGCTATATTTGCCCCACATGTGAAGAAAAAATGAAAGAAGTAAAGTGATGAATGGTGATGATTGCTTTCTACTATTACTGTGCTTCTACTTCTTTTAGAGGATTTTCAGATGATAAGTTGAATGGGGAGTTTTGATGAACAATTACAGGTGAACTGACTGAGACACAGTGATATGAACAGATCTACTCACATAAGCCTACCACTGTGGAATCTAAACAAATTCTGTTCCCTTCCATAATGCATCCTAAACTAAGCCCCACCAAACTGCCACTAGATGCCCTAACAAGCAGTCGTTATGAGGAAATCACCACATTCACAATTTCTGGCCATCTATATTTTTTAGTTCAACATGTAATTTATCTTGTGACCATTAACAAACTGACATCTATTGAGATGCAAAAAAAAAAAAGTAACACTTATTGAGTACCAAAGTTTATTTAATTGGTATTTGCCTAATTCTCAGAATTGTGTGATAAATGTCATTCTATAGACTAGGTAACTCATGCTCAGAAAGATTTACAAATGTTGAACAACAAAATCAAGGTCACCAGCTGGTACACAGCAAGATTGCTTTTCAATCGCAAATAATTTGACTTAAGTCATGCTCCCAGTCTGTTTACTCCCATTACTGAATAATGTCCTACTCAGTAACTATCTAGGTGTAACAAGCTCTGTGCTAGGTGTTGAGGACGTCATAAAGATGTAGAAGATATAGCTAATGATCATTTGGGGTGGTAGAATACATAAATGACTGATAACTAACAATAAAAGGCCAAATATTAAGTGTCCACAGTTAATAAGTGATATATGCTGAACTGGTCACTCTTCCCTCTTGCCAACTTTCTATCTGGTCCATGCCACTGTTATATAGTCTTTGTCAGACTATATTGTGATTATTCACTCAGTTAAGCTCCCCACTAAAATGGGAGCCCCGCTAGGGCAAGGAGTGTGATTTACTTATATCAAAATGACTAAATCACTGCCTGCACATAGGATCAGGCACAAGGTTGTTTGTGAAATAAATGGACATATGAGATGCCTTAACCCAAAAGGCCACTCACTCCTTTATTTAATTAATTTATTTACAGAGCATCCACCACATGCCAGGCACTATGCTAGGCTTTGGGAGTGCAACCCCAAACAAGACAGATGCAGTTTCTATCCTCAGATAGCTTACAGCCTAAAGGAAGGATGCATTCAGTCAACAAGCAGTGGAAGTACACTGTGTTAAGTGCTATGTTTGGGGAATCAGAGACTGTTACGAAGTACCTAACCCAGACGCAGGAAAGGAGACTCTGCAACTCATACAACCTAATTCATAACCCCCAGATTTGTTTGAGGCATCTAAGAAGGAAGAGAAGTAAAAGCAAACTTCCCGTATCTACAGGTGAATAGCCCCTGGGAAGAGGCACCTGAACAGTCACTGCCGTTATTCTCAGCTACAGAGGAAGGAATGTTCAGCTACAGAGGGAGGAATGAATACAGCAATCAGAAGACAAGACAGGGCATGCCGACGAGCACATAGAACTGAGTTAGTGTACACTCTAACACTATGTCCGGTGCTCCCCTGGCCACGTTATTATCTGCAGGTGCACAGACACTCTCATCCTTCCGGGAACATAAGTCATCGCTTTACTGTCCACTGAAAATATATTTATATGAAGGAAAGGTCAAGAATAAAAATCAGCATCTTTGTGCATGTGGCAGCGCCCGTCGAGTTCACAGAGAGCATTGCCCAACATTCAGCACCTCCAGCCTTCATGGTCAGATCCCAAACTGGCAGGAATGCCCTGGCTGGATCTTGCCATCCTTCTCTCCTGCAAATAAACAGAATATTTTTTACCTACGATAGGTGATTATATGGCTTTCACTCAGCTCTTGTAATTCATTCGTACCTCCCGGCATTCATGAGTCATGGGTCTTTTACACTTGTCACAGAAACCTAATCCCTACCCTTCATGGGCCAGCTATCCTAAAGATGGCTGAACATGTAATTGCCTTGAAGTGTAAAATATTTCCCACATTATTTATTATAGCCGTGCCTGCTAGCACCTCTATGGTTGAGGTTGTGTCAGCATTTTCATTATAACCCCCTATTTCCAGCAGTAAAAATGTGCTCCAGGCTCAAACTCAGCACATGGAAAATAAGTCCAGGAGGGAATTTTCTACTACTTTTTCTTTTAAATAAATAAATTGGTTGGGGCATTTTTGAAGTTATATGACTGAAAAGGGGAAAATGTCATAAAATGAACTTTTAAAAGTTTCCCTTTTATGCTTCTAAATTCTAAGATTAAGAAGAGGGTGTGGTGATAAAAGTCCTCATCACTGACGCAGGAGGCTAACTCCATTTCTTTCTCTCTGTTCTTGAGAAGCCAAAGGAAGGAAATGGAGTCGTGTCCAATTCAAATTTAAAAATTCACTAAAAGAGTAAGAAAATAGATTTGAATTGGAAAAAATCAAATGGCCCCAATTTTGGGAGCAGGGCCACCTCCTAGCATAGGGACATATTTAGTAAGATCTAGGACAAGATTAACGGCACCCTCTGAGCTGCTGATGAGTTAGAAGTAGTTGCAGTAAAATGGAAAAGGATGGGATTTGGCATCAACAGACCTATGCCCCAATTATGCCCTTTATTAGACAAGCAATTGCATGAGAGCCATTTAAGACACTCCCTTGCCATTGAGCCTCTGAGCCCCCATTTCAACATTAGAGTCCTATTTTTCCAGGTTGGCCATAAGTAAAAAGCATATGCTACTTGGAAGCTCTTATTAACAAGATTGATTAATGGGATCAATGAGATGTTATTGTATTATATTAGCAAATTGAGATCTAAGCAGCTAAGAGTCAGGTCAGTTAAGTTTCACATAGGAGTGGCAAGCCCAGGGCAGAAGGTATATTTGAGTGGGAAGAACGATTCACCCCCAATGTGAGGGGCAGTGGCTGGGGAACTAGGAGAGGCAAAATGACTGAAATGAGGACAACACAGCTTGAAGAGCTGGATTTTAGCATGCCTTTCCATCATTTCTGGTATGTGATGGTGATGATGCAGTAGGTTAAATGGTCAATTCTGGCAACTTGCTCTTGGACATGTGGTCATACACAACTGCCTTTCCTCCAGAAGTCAATTTTTCTATATGTTATCTAACGTTATTTCATATATTTACTACAATTTAGTAAGAATTAGCTTCCCATTATGTGCTTAGTACTGTACAAGACACCACAAAGCATTCAAAAATGTATTATTCCCTATCATCTAGAAGTTTACATCCTTGTAGGAAATATAGACTTACCCACATGAAACAGTATCAATTCCTGGTGGTGGTGTGGTAGGTGGAAAAATGGCCTCCAAAAGATGTCCACATTAAATCCCTGGAACCTGTGAATGTTAACTTATTTGGAAAAAAGGTCTTTGCAAGGGTGATTAAGTTAAGGATCTTGAGATGAGGGGATAATCTTGGATTATCTTGGGTGTGTCCTACATGCCATCACAAGCATCTTTATGAGAGAGAAGGGGTGTAGACAGACAATCTGAAGAGAAGACACAGAAGAGGAAAAGGCAATGTGAAGATAGAGGCAGAGACTGGAGCGATGCAGCCTCAAGCCAAGGAATGTCAGCAGCCACCAGGAGCTGGAAGAGGCAGGGGAGCCCACAGAGGCGGTGTGGACCTGCTAACACCTTGATTTCAGATTTCCGGCCTTTAGAATTATGGGAGAATAGATGTCTGTTGTTTTCATCCACCAAGTTTGTGGTAATTTGTTACTGTAGTCGCAAGAAACTAATGTAGTGGGAAAGGAGAGGGTGCCCTTTTCAGTGCATAAGGAAATGGAGTCCAGTATGGATGAGTGGAGAGAGTGGAGAGGAGGGACAGCAAAGATCACATGAACCGGTTCAAAAGTTAATTTTGTTTCTAAATTATGGTTGATGTGCTCCAAGTCAAAAGAGGTGTGCCTCAGGGCAGCAGCCAATTTTAATATTTACTATTAGGATTTACATTGTCCTCTACCTGTAAATTGTCCTCAAACCTTTAAAAGCCTATGTGTTTTGTAAAGCTGTCTTTCAACTAACCTTTAGGTTAGGTCAGCTAAAATAATACTTTAGCAACAAATGAAACCTTTCCTGAAATGGCTGTATTGTCTATGGAAAGAGTTAACACCTTACCATAAAGGAAGGGGCAACACTTTAATGTTTTTAGTGATGATATTCACAGGCAAAGTTCAAAACTAGAGCTTGAAAGGTGATTCCTTCCTGGTTATTTTACCAAATATCCTGATGTCAACAGAGTCTTAATATCATAGGCAAAAAATCATAGTTGCAAAACCCTCCAACTTCTTTATATGAGAACTACAGCTTTTTAAAAAAGAGGTTATTAAATTTTAATAAAAAGGAAAACAGTTTATCTTTCCTTGATCCTAGAATTATCAGTCTCATCACTTACATTATCATAGGACCAATACCTTGAAGTGATTCAGCCAAAGTCAACCAAAACATTATGTTGTATAAAGTCCAATTACTCTTTTGGTTAATTGAATTTTTAAATTAATTTATTTGCCCAGAAACACTTTTCTGTTTTAACCCTTGTTGGTGGTAGTTTGTTGAAAGCCCATGAGCTCCGTTTCCTCTTTAATAAGAGTAGACATTTAGAGAAAGGGCTCATTAATGTGTTACAGTGCAGAGGTTGATCCTCAGGGAAGGTGGCATGGCCACTTCCTGAAAGGCCCTATAGGAGGCCTCACGTTACTGTTACCTCCAACTGCATCTTAACAGTGAGTAGCTCCCTCTTTCAAGGACCACCTCATAAACATGTTTATGAGATTGAGGCATGAAATCAGAACACCCATGATTTATATTTATAAATTAACTTTCATAGGGACTAGGATTCCTGAGTTGTTGTGATTAGAGCATTCTCTTCATTTTGGTAAACCTTTCTCATCCTCTGTATTTCTCTAAATAACTTATCAAATTTATAAGTAAACAGTTAATTGCTTAATGTCTTATTCTTCTGATAGAATGTAAGCCCCACAAGGGCAGAGCTTCTGTCTATTTTGCTCTATCTTCAGCAAACACGGTGCCTTTAACACACATAAACACACCTGATATTGACTTACAGGTATGATATTGACTCATACTGGAATGATTAACAGAAGTTGGATAATTGATGTATAAAGCCTGAAGCTCTTTAATCAAAGAAAGATCCAGAGAAAAGTGGGGTTGAGATGTATACATTGAAAGATAAGCAGACTTCTCAATTCTCCCCTTAGCATCCGGGAGATTTCACAGGAATAGGAATCCTTTCCCTGTCCTGCATCCTGGATTTCTAGGTTATTGTCCTGGTGTTCAAGATCCCAGAGCCTTGGGAAAGCTGTTTCCTTACACTACATTTAAATATTCTGCTACAGGCTAGACTGATGACTGATGACCAACTGCCCAAATGGGACAATTGCTTTCTGCATCTGTCCCCTGCTCTGGCCCGGGCAGAGGTGGTGCCTGCATGAGAGAGTCATCTCCTTGGGGCATAAGGTCAGGTTAATGATTGAGCAGAGGAAGTTGAAAAACTGTGTTAAGATATGACTAGTTTGCCTGTGCAAAGTGTTGCCTTTGCTTAAATAACTGGGGATCAAATGGGTTATGTGTTACTCCAAATGATAGAACAGAATTGTATTTTTGGAAAAGACTCACAGGATTTTAAGAGATCGGTTTCATAGTTTTCTGCCACGAAACCTGGTCACCTTCATTTCTCCCTTCTCCCCAGCATGCCCACACTCTAGGCTGGTCTCCGCTGCCCTCAAAGAAAGACCCCAAACTTATTTTCTCTCTGTGGTTTCACATATGTTTTTTCTCTTTACCTGGCATTCCCTTTCTTTGGCCAAATTACGCCTATCATTTACTTCTTTGGCTGTTCAATCTTTCATTTATCTCCCTTCTTCTGAATTCCTTCAATACTTTGCATCACACAATTTAGCAAAAAAAAAAAAACATATTCTAATAAGTATCGCTTTCACTCAGTCATGTATGTTAGTTGTATTTCCTCAACATAATTTATGAGACATAATTATCAGCACCTTGAGGACAGGATCAGTATCTTATATATTTTCTCTAGCCTCCATCTCCACTCAGAATAGGATCAAATGCATAATAGATAGTCCATAAATATCTACAGATGATGGATTTATATCTATTAGATTTAAATTCAGTTCCCATCTCCTCCTGTAATGAGGGAAGTCCCAGCTCAGAGAAAAATGAGATTCTTCACTGATTACTAATTTAAAAGAAAAACTCCATACCTCCACGAGATCAAATGGAAATGTTTAATCCATCTACTCATTTATCTCTCAAACATAGATGAAAGAAGTATGTGCTTTTTCATTTCACTCTGCTCTTTTTCCATTTTATAAAGGAATAACGATAACTATATGTCACATTTGCCTGAGCCCTACTCCAGGATTTTAAAATCTCTCTCTTTCTAACGTGCAGCCAAGGTTGAAAACCCCTGTCTTGGAAAAACACACTTGAGACTCTAGGGACGATTCTGAAAAAGAATCTCATGGTGTACAAGTGCCTGGGCCTAGTGGTGATTACTATAGAGAAAAAGAAGTTAATACACAGAGTTTTTGACATTAAAGAACTGAGAGCCCAGGAGAAGTGTTATGGTTATTCACAGCTGCATAACAAAACACCTCAAAATATAGTGGCTTAAAATAACAACTGTTCTCTTATATCTCACAATTTTGTTGGTCAGGAATTCAGACGGGTCTCAGCTGGGCAATTCTGTGCTCTGTGTGGTGTTGACAGAGGTCCCTCAGGGGTATTCTGCTGGTGGATGTGCTGGAGTGTCCACAGATCTGGAATTTTGGAAGGGCTGGCTTGAAAGCAGAGTTCAGCTAGGGCTGTCAACAAGAGTGCCTATATGTTCTCTCCAGCAGCTTGGCCACAGAATAGGACTTCTTACATGGTGGTTTGCTTCCCCAGAGCAAGTGTTCAAGAGATAAGAAGCTACCAGTCTCCTAAGGTCCAAATCCAAAAACTGGTAGAGGATCACGGATCACTTCTGACATATTCTGTGGGTCAAGAGGTCACTGAGTCTATCTGGTTTGAAAGAGAGGGAACACCCCCCACCCCCATGACTGCCATGAGAAGAGTGTCAAGGAATTTGTGGCCATCTTTACTTACCACAAAAGATCAAAACATGAACTTGACTGTAATATTAGCTAGAAAACAACTATTTTCATAAAAGAGACATAGATAAGTAGTGGGAAAGTTTAAAAGGAAGAGATTACTTCCATGTATAAGAGTCAAAAAAATGCTTTCCAAAAAGCTTTGGTATTTGGATTGAGCCTCGAATGACAGAAAAGATTTTGAGATGCTGAGTTGAGGAGAAGGCAGGAAGGACAGCAGAAATAAAGTCAAAAGTATTAGGCATCCCACAGCACATGTAAGAAAGAGCAGGTGGCTCCATCTGCCTAATGAGGAGGCTATGTGAACAGAAGTGATTGGAAATAAGGTTGGAAAGTTTAGGCAGGCCTGGATTCCAAAGGCTTTGAATGCATGTTTAAAGAGTTTGGGCTTTACACCATAGGCAACGAGAATTCATAATTTTCCTAACCAGTTGCTGGGAGCAAGGAGGAAAAGAGTGTGTTCTTCAGATGAAGGAGTTCTTCAGAATTTGAAGAAATTATGCAAGAACCATGTATTTATAAAATTAGAAGTCCATCCCTCTATATAAGAAAATGAGGCTTTAAAAAATTAGTAATAATAATGATAATAATTGGCATTTAGTAATAGTAATATTTTTCAGACTAGGCTAAGACTTTACATGTATTAATTAGTTAATCCTTACAAGAACCCTACACTATTAGGGTTTTAATATACTCTTATAATAGTATCTGAGGCAGATACAATTACCATCACCATTTGACCCATAAGGAAACTAAGGCACAGAGAGATGAAGTAACTTGTCTGTGGTCATAGGTACGGTGAGCCCACATGCCTAAATGATTTGTCTAAGGTCATTCAGTTGGTCGGGAAAAATATTAGAACTAGAAGGCAAATCTCCCAATTCTAATTCTATTTCTTTTCCCACCACACAGTACTAAGGAACAAAGAAATGTTCCTCCCTTATTCTATTTTCTATTCTCAGACTTTTTTTGGTGAAGAAGATTGACCCTGAGCTAACATCTGTTGCCAATCTTCCTCTTTTTGCTTGAGGAAGATTGTCCCTGAGCTAACATCCATACCAATCTTCCTCTATTTTGTATATGGGACACCACTGCAGCATAGTTTGATGAATAGTGTGTAGGTCCAAGCCTGGGATCTGAATTCGCAAACCCCAGGCCATCTGGACTGCCGAAGGGGAACGTGCAAACTTGACTACTATGCCACAGGGCCAGCCCCTCTATTCTCAGACTTTTTTGACCCTTCGCTTTCAAATTTTTCCTCCGCCTCCTTGGTATGATGTGTCTAGAAGAATGTGTGATCTTTGTCACCACCTATATCCTTTTCCAACCCATGTGCTCCAAACCCCTGCCCTTAATAATGTTCCCATATTTTCATTCCAGGGAGTGGAATCTAGTCATCTTCAAAGAACAAATATGAGACACTTGAGATTCTTTCTAAATAACATTTGAATCAATAAGAAATACACACACAAGCACACACAAACACACACACACATACACAGTTAATTCCATTTTCTCCCTAAAACATAAACTATGGGAACCTTATGGGATAAGAAACTCGTGCAGCTGTGTCTGTACATTCTTCTCTAAATGCTATCATCTACACTGATAGGCCCAGACTGACAAGGAGCATGGATCATCCCCAAAAGGGATCAAAGGAATGGCTGTAGGTGAAGCCCACATGCCTGGTTGACCATAATAACCCCTCTCAGAAATAATGTGCTGAAGTTACTGTGTCTTTCAGGCTAAATCGATACACAAATTCCATCTGCAGAGCACCTGGGTCATGGACCCTAGATCAACAATCAAATAGAAAATTAGTGGGGAAATGCACAAGGAAAATGAAAGAAAATGTTTCCACAGCCTGAAACTTGATCTTGGGACACACCACAAAATCCAATTTCCTTGATTCTTCCCAATCCTTCCTGGTTAGAGTAAGGGTTGATAAGGAGGATGAGATTTCGTAAGCAAGATCTAGATGTCTTATTCTTTTACATATATTATGTCTATTTCCTTTCTGTAAGCAAGGGTGGGATGGAGAAGGGAGGACAAATAAAATAAAACCTGTTTGAAGGCCAGTAGAATAGTTAAGTGTGCAACAGTGGGTTCAAATCACAATTGTAACATTTACTGGCTGTGTAAACTTAGCTATGTAACCCAGGCAAGTAGTGAACTTCTCTATGTCACATCATTAAAATCAGGATAACAGTAGCACACACTCATAGAGTTGTTGCAAGTACTAACTAAGTTAATATCTAGAAAATTCTTCAACTAGTGCCTGGAATACAGTAACTACCGTATAAACGTTATCTATTATTTTTAAATCCTTACTATTGCCTTCCCATCCCATTGCCTTTTTTGGCCTCATCCTCTTCCTATCTCCACATTCCTCACTCTTCTCCAGGCCTAGCACACTCCCAGCCCAAGATATTCATACGTGTAAAGATTCTACCAGGCTGCCCTTCCCCCAGGATTCCTCATGTCTGCCAAACTCCACTTTCTCAGGTTATCTGCTTGCAGAGGTCTTCCCTGACCACCTCATCTAAAACAGCCCTCCACGCTCACTCTGCCCCTCACTGTGCTTTTCGTTCCTTCGGTGTGCTGACATACACTAATTTGGTTATTTATTTACTGTTTATCTCCCCCAGTAGAATGTGAGCTCCATGAAAACAAGCATGTCGTCTCTTTTATTCCAGCTGCCTCCCTGGAAATAAGCCTGGAACATAATAGTGACTCAACAAATACGTGCTGAATGAATGAAAACTGAGGAGATCACAGAGTATTGTAAATTTTCTCCAGGGCAAGATGTGTTAATAATAATAACACCCTCCTCTACACGAACAAACAAGCAAAAACACCCCGAAAGAGGCTGTGCATGACTGAATAATTACCTAAGGGAGTTGGTCAACATCATCAGTGCCTCTGGAAAATATGGGGAAAAAAACACTTCCAAACTTGCCTTTTTTTCTCCTGGAAGTAGATTCAGGGATTGAATCATTGGAAAATAGTTTCAGCCCCTGACTTTGAAAGGGCTCCTCTTCTAGTTCATTCTGAGAATCCCTCCACATAAATCACATGAAAATTTTAAGGTAGAATATGTAACACCATCAGGAAGTAACATAGTTCTTATGACACTGAATTTGATGATTGGATAAAGAAGATGTGGTGTGTATATATATATGTATATATATATATACACAATGGAATACTACTCAGCCATAAGAAAAGACAGAATTGACCCATTTGCAACAACATGGATGGACCTAGAGGGTATTATGTTAAGTGAAATAAGCCAGAGAGAGAAGGACAAACACCGCCTGATTTCACTCATATGTGGAATATAAACGAACACACGGACAAAGAGAACTGTTTGGTGGTTACCAAGGGGAAGGGAGGTGAGGGGTGGGCACAAGGGGTAAAGGGATGCATCCACATGGTGATGGAAAAAAAATAATGTACAGCTAAAACCCCACAATGTTATAAACTATTAATACATCAATAAAAATGAAAATTAAAAAAAATTATACACTTGGACCTTGAGGTGAAAAAAAAACAATGATTGAGATATGCTCAAAAACCTCCATTATGGATGGACTGATATGATGACTAATATAGGTTTCTAAAAGATGAAACTTAACTAATCAATATGCTTTTATCACGTACTTTGATTTTAACATGACATTATCATTGTCCTATAGAAGACAAAAGAAATATAAGGCATGATCCATGCCCACAGGGAATATATAATTCTTGGGTAAGCAAAACCTACAGTATTAATTAATTAGCAGAAAAGGCAACCTTATGATATGACTTCACGTGTTAATACAGTGTTTCCCAAACATGGGAATTACCTGGGCTTCTCTTATAAAAATACACATTTCCAGATCCAGTTGCTGGAGATTTCAACTCGCTACATTGAGGTGTAGCCTGAGAATCTATATTTTTAATAAGTGCCCAGTGAATCTATGATGGGGCAAGCTTGGAAAAGCTTTTCTAAAATAATAAAGTATTACTTCATTAGGAGCAAAAGGATTTAGAGAAAGTCAAGTTCAATGTGGGGCGACAGCATCAATAAAGGTTTAATAAAATACATCAGTCTTTTTCTCATGCCATCCACATTGCCGAGTTTTCCTAAAGAATGCTGTTGTTTGCAGTCTGACCATCTCTGCTATCTTTAACCTCTAGCAGACCAGATTTTGCCCTCCCAGCCCCTCACCCTGAATTCCTACTCCTTACCACTTAATCTCAGAGGGGTCTCTCCTCATTGTTAGCTTCTCAGAAGCATCTGATGAGGAAATTCTCCACTCTGTCTTTCCTCTGACCCCACACTGCCCTGATTCTTCCAACTTCTCCTCTTTCTCATATGTTTCCCAAAACTCCCGTGCTCTTTTTCTAAACTTTTTTTCAAAGATATTAATTTACCTAGCTATAATATCACTTCTTTGCATATGTCCATAGCATGTTTTTTACTAATTTGTATACTCTATATTGCAGGGTACTTTTTTTTCTTTTTTGTGTGTGAGGAAGATTGGCCCTGAGCTAACATCCATGCCCATCTTCCTCTCCTTTTTTTTCTTTTTGGATGTGGGATGCTGCCTCGGTGTGGCTTGATGAGCGGTGCATATGTCCGCACCCGGCATCTGAACCTGAGAACCTCGGGCCACCAAAGCGAAGAGCACGAACTCAACCGCTATGCCACCGGGCCGGCCCTGCAGGGTACTTTTAAAGATTTTGTGTTTTCCCAACTGGATTGTGTATTTATGGAGAGAACATTGACCTCGAATTAAACCAATTATTAGCTTTGACAACAGAAGTGCAATAAGATGCATGTTAATTAGAGTGTCTATTGCTTTTTTCTGCTATAGACATATTGCTGTAGTTAGGCCTGTAGTCTTGAAATATTCACACAGTATACTAAAATAAAACCTAGACACATAAAGCATATCTTGTTATGCAAACCTTGCTAATACACATATACAATGTTAATATTGTCATGGTTAATATTATTGCACGTTATCTATGGCCACTAGGGGATTGCTAAGGTTGTCCTGCTAAATTATCTGATTTTTATAACTGGAATTCTTTAATAATTCTTGCTGACAGTTCAATTCCATAGGTTTTAATTTTGACATACAGGTCAAGGCTAATTATTAGTAACCTATTAAGTAAGCTACTAAGTGCTATTAAAATTTGTTCTTCAAAAACTTGAATTAACACACGACTAGAGTTTAGTAAGTCCCCCATACAGCCTTCTGCTAAAACGTCTGACTACCAACCATTGTTCGGCTATTGGCTTGGCTCCTCTATTCACGACATGGACACAAACTGGGCGGAAAACGGATTGTCACCAGCACATCGTCAATAACACAACTGGCACGTGGAGTAAGTGGGTCGTGGTCAAATACACTTGGGATCTTGTGCCTGAAAGGGCAGTGAGGATCCTTAATGTCAGAGAACAGTGCCCGCACATTCCAGGACTGGGTCAGTGTACACCAGTTCTCCGTCCCCGGACAGTTTCAATAACTCTCACACAAATCATCAGATATGTACCATTGACATCCCTGGGGAGAGCACTGGGACACGTGGTCAAGAGCCGAGGCTACAACTCTCCTCTGAATCTCACCACAAAAGGTGCCTACAGTTTCATGAGGCACTTCTCTCTGTAGAAAACAACACTGGGGAAAAGAAAAACATTGTGGTTTTTTGTTCAGTGTTTGTTTGGGTTGTTTTCTTCTTCTTCTTCTTCTTTTTTTTTTTTTTTTTTGGAACTTCTTTCATCTTTCAAGATAAATG
This sequence comes from Tapirus indicus, assembly GCA_031878705.1. Lineage (NCBI taxonomy): Eukaryota > Metazoa > Chordata > Mammalia > Perissodactyla > Tapiridae > Tapirus > Tapirus indicus. Next base: position 47,031,480 of record CM062931.1, on the reverse strand, counting down.
ATAAAAGAGAATTTTAAAATAAAGTATCTGTGAGTCTTCTTAGCACTGCCTTTCTTCATCAGCTTGAAGCAATTCCTCACATGAACCG